>NMXN01000005.1:270302-1470302 GCA_002851775.1 Verticillium isaacii | reverse complement strand
GCCACCTCCGTCAATGTTGATGCTGAAAACATCTTCACTCATGTTCATCGCTGCTGTGATGGTCGTCGTCGTCATCGCCGATAAAGATCAAGAGCCTGTTACCGATGAAGCAAGCATGGACGATGAAGCCCTCAACTTCGACCCAAATGACTATAACGACGCTCCTAGTACCCTCAATACTGTCGCGCCTACGGAATATTAGCAATTTCAGCCACAGCAGGAAAGGCTGTGGCTCCTTGTCTGCGATACGCCTCCCAGAGTGGTGGGTAGGCTTCACAGTGTGAGCGTTAAGCCAATCATATCACAGCTGAGACCGGTCCATACTGAACCTGTCTCGGCCGACTGAGCACAAAAGCACGGGCCACTTCGCACACGGAACCTCCGATGCCGACGATGAAGCCGCCCAGCACGAAGAGCGAGTAGGCGACAACAAGTAGCGCCCTGCGGCTGTAGACGTCGCTAAGCTTACCGTAGATGGCCTACGTGGGTGCTCCGGTAAGGGCGAAGGCCGTAAACAGCCAGCTGGAGTCTTCTAGTTCGTTGAACTCGGAGGCAATGGTTGGATGTATGGCGAGGACGAGACTACCGTTGGCGTTAGAGGTGAAGGTACCGACGAGGAGGATGGTTACGACGCGCAAGATCGCAGCGCGAGGCGTTAGGTGAGATCATCCTTCCGAGGAAGCGCTTCTTCGTCGTAAGGACTAGCGGGTCTTATTAGTAGAGCATTCGGCGCGAATTGCATTCATTCTACAATACCCATTAGAGACATCCTCGCCAGTAGAGTCAGAGCTAGAGTTGGTGAACGACGAGGCCACGGAAGAGGAACTCGGTAGAAGCGGTGCCCACTCGTCCAGGACAGGCCCAGCATATTAATCGGATGGCATCGTAACTTAAAGCTATTCCTAGCGCTACGACTAAATAATTTTCTAGGGCTACCGCTAAAAGTTGACTTACAAAGGGAAAACAAAGTTACACGACGTCGCTACTCCGAGGGGGTCTCCTATGCCAGTACGCGCACCGCTTTGCTAATCTCCTCCTCCGTCATCTTATCCGCTACCGTAGTTAGCTCAGGATCAGCTGTCTCTTGGCTATGCTGTCCTACTCTTCGTCGTCAAGCAGACCCTTAACCTCGGCAATCGTGCGTCTTATAGATACCGCCTTTTCCTAATTACGCTATACCGCCGCACCAAGCGAAAGCTTAAAGGGGGCCGGAGCCGTAGCTGTCGTCTGCCAGCGTTACTCTATTTCCTATAATTATCTATCGAGGAACGAGTCGGCTATGCCGTAGGCGTGCTCGTTATCGGCCGCCTCCCTCTGCTTCTCGTTAGCTTCGATCCGCTGGTCGTTATCATCCCTGGCTACTTCGTCGGCCCGGTCTATCTATCGCTTGCGCACCTATATAGTATAGTCTCGGTAGTAGGAATAGCTCTTGCGAGACGCCTCCCGCTCGTCATCCCACACCTTCTCGCGCTCTAGCTACTCCTCCCTTCGCCGTTTAAAGCTCTCCTCCTCCTACTATTCGCAGTCGCGCTCTCGCTCCAACGCTACCTACCTAGAGCGCTCGCGGTTGAACTATTTATGTTCAGCCTCCGCGTACAGCCTCTCATCCTCGTCCTTCTTCTTGTTAAGGTGCCTCTGATGTAGCTCCTTGTCGTCGGCCTAGCTCTCCCCGTCCTCGCGGTTAATGGAGAACTCGGTATTTAGCAAGGGGGAGCCTGGGCGGGCGGGTAGGGTTTACGGTCAGGATGTAGTAAGGAAAAGGGATTTAAATAATGTTACCCCTTTTAGGGCGTTTAGAGTAGTAATAATATCTGTACAATGAAACTGCTAGTCTTGTTTTTCTCCCGAACTTTTTTTCAACAAGAACCAGAACCCAGTTCTACACCATACTCATTGTTCGTGTCCGTACTCCTGTTGTCAACCTGCCAGGACCAGCAATTTGCATATAGGTGGCTTTAGCGGTGTAAACGTCTTCTGGAGGCGTATCAGTCGATTAGACGCAGGTCCCTCAAAGACCAACGGCCATTTGTGGTCGACGCCGACAGCCGACCTGGTAAACATGGTGAGGGGAGGGGGCCATGGCCGATCGCTAATCTTAGAAGGCAGGACGCGTACCCTGTTCCGATCCGACCGACTCCGGCGGTTTGTGTCGAAACGCTTCATCTGAGTTCGGGGAGTTTGACCAGCACTCCAAGATTCTAGAAGGTGGCCTGGGCGCACCATCGAGATCTGACCAGAGCGAGCCAAGGGCCGCCAACCCCTACCCAGAATCCACCGCCCATACATTCTGCCTCGTGCACCTACCCCTGGGCCGAGCGTTTGATCTCGCCTCACGTCAAGATTCAGAATGTACACCAAGGCAATAGGCATGATGCAGAGCGAGATATCCGCGAATTCATTCACTAGGCATACTGTCGTCCCAGCCCTCACCATCCCTTCCTTCCAGAACGCGTGAACAAGCCTGATCCACAGCTCGATGTCACAGAGTCTTCCTACTTACCTCAATCCTCGCTGAAATTCTGACACAACGTTCTCCTTTCCTTCCTCCCTCACTATCTCCTTCATCGTGCCCCGTGTCTTCCGCCTCTTCGATATTGGTGTAGTCATGCTCTCCGCGGACGGTGACATTCTGGCCGCCGAATCGAACGCCGTTGTGACATTGGGGTTCACATCCGCCAGTCTCATGCCGAGAAGATTCCTATCCCGAGCCGACGAGGACGCGGAGAACGTTGGTGGTGAGCAGACCAGTCCCTCGTTTCCCAAAGTGCCCGACAAGTCAGTGAGATCTCCAGTGGACTTGCTTGGCGATGGGGGATTATGCATGCCGGCGATGAGGATGTCATGCGACTCGGTCTGAGCAAGTCTGGTGGGAAACGTGTATTGGATTTTGGTCGGGGTGTTGCCTGTGGGCTCATACTCCTTGAACACAGAGTTCGTGATCTCTTCTCTCAGTTCAGCGAGAGGTTTGCAGAGCCTGCCCTCGATAGTGTTAATGTTCCACTCAGCATTGCGTTTCTCGACGTCTATCTCATGGCCCAGGCCATTGAGTCTCCCGGCAGCGGTCTTGAAGTGTTGTAATACGTTGGTGTACGAGCTGTCCAATGAGCTGGATGCAGATTGTAGGGCATCGACGTTGCTGTCGTAATACTGAGTGTTTCTAGATCGAGCATGGGAGACACAGTTACTCAGGGCTTGTATCTTCAAGCCGAGGTCAGCGACCTGTTTGTCAACGAGACGAACTGTCTCGGCGTGGGCGGAGTTTGCGGTCAGCTGAATTGACGTGCCATGTTCATTTGCAGCCTGCCGTTGTCAGTTGCATAGTTTGAAATATAATGTGGTGAGACTCACATTCCGGTCATCCATGAACCTCGTCTGTAAAGCATCTCTCGCCTTGCTGATTTCATCGTGGAGTTTCGCTCCTTTCCTATCCCAGGCGACCATTGCATCGCCATAGCGAGCGACGTTGCGTTGGAGGGTTGTGTTCGAGTCGAAGATTCCTTGCTGCATGATAGCAGTCTTCTCATCCAGGCGCAGATCCTGAGCGTCGGCTTGGGCGCTGACGAGGCCGGCGATCTGAGACATGAGGCGCTCCCGGTCTTCGGCGGCCTGTTGCTTCTCATCCTCGATGACCTCCTGCATCTGTTGCGAGAGGGCCTCATTCTGCCGCACCATAATTTCGCCGGCACCCTGGAGATCACGCCTGAGATGATCTGTCTCGTTTGTCTGGGCAACAAGGTGATGTATCAGATCGTCGAATACGGACCTGAACTCTTTATCAAGGGTGCCGTAGGAAACATCCAGCTACACAGGTCAGCACCATTACTCAAGCTGAGAGCGTAGTTTCATACCTGGTGGTGGAAGGTAACGAGCTGGCTTTGAACATCGGCTGTTATCCTCTCCGTAAGAGCCGAGACAGCATGCAGACTCTGTTCAACCTGCTCCTTAACCGCAAGGCCAACAACTTTGATCTCATCTAGCAACTCATCTATGTCGTCCTTTGATTTCGTCCCTTGATCCAGTAGGACCCGCCTGGAATCAAGAATACCGGACAGTCGTTGGTCGAATAGAGTTCGTGTCGACGACAACTGTGACAATTCCTCCTCGATAAACGTTCGCATTCGGTTCGACAAGTTTAAAATGTGTTGTGTCTGCTCATCGCGTAGGTCCTGAACCCTTCGTTCAACCAGGTGTGTGACGTCGGACACTTGGCCTCGCATTGCACCCCACCCGACACGGTTGAGAGCCTCAAGATCTGACTTCCGTTCGTCTTTGGCATGGAGGCTTTCTACACCATGGGTAGTCTTGTGGAGGGTGGAGATGAGCTCAACTCCAAGCTCAGTCAATATCTCCTCCGTCTTTTGATGTGCCTTCCGGATGTGTGTCTCCTCAGTTAGAGTCTTGCGGGTGGCGGCAAGCGTCAGCTCCATCTGATCGAGGATGCCATTTGTCTTGCCCAGTTGCGATTTCGTGCACTCATAATCTTTCTTCAAGCCCATGAAAGTTGCCGTGAGAGTGAAAAGCTCCTGGACCTTGTTTCGGAAATTCATGTCGAGGGTCTCGATTTTGGCTGCTTGTTCCTCGAGAACCATCCTTCGCGACTCGCTCGTGGCGGTGATATCTTCGTATGCCTCGCTGGTCAGGTAGACACCATTGCGTTGGCGATGGCAAATCAGCTCATTCTTGAGCCGCTCGATTTCCTTCGTGAAGTCCTTTAGGAGCAGCTTTTTGTTGACTGGTTGGTTCAGCTGGGGCTGGTTCCGGATGTTCTTCGCTCGGAAAGCGTAGTCCAGTGTCGAGATGGCCTCCTCCAGATTGCTCTTGGCAGTTGAGACTGTAGCAATCATACAAGTCTTC
The DNA here is from genome assembly GCA_002851775.1 of Verticillium isaacii. NCBI lineage: Eukaryota > Fungi > Ascomycota > Sordariomycetes > Glomerellales > Plectosphaerellaceae > Verticillium > Verticillium isaacii. The sequence continues at coordinate 1,465,448 of NMXN01000005.1, read as the reverse complement.
GTCCGCCCACCCAGGGAATCTTGCAGTAATCGCGTGAGCTTTGACTCCCGATACGGGACGTGTGCGTTGCCATCGACGAGAGCGTTAATAACCCTCCCAAGCGTCAGCAAGCTCTTATTGATCAAACCTGCCTCAGCGGCACGCTTGTTCTCAGCGCCGGACCGTTGAATGTTCTCGCTTCCTGCCAGGTCAACCAGATTGAGCTTTCCGGCTTGGATAAACTCCTCGGAGCAGCCTTCAGGAGTGTTGCGCACGTAAACCGTTATGGTGAACACCGTGTGGCTTCGGCTGCTGAGATCATTGCACTTGGTAGCAGCCACCTGACGCTTTAAGCTCCCCTCCTGGAGAACCTTAATGCCCTCAGCTGCGTTCTCGATGTGCTTCTCCTCCATGCCCTGCACAATTGTTCCGGCATGTCCCTGTCTCGACAAGTCGTCGTAAATCTTGAGTTTAGCGGCTTCCTCCGCTGAGATGAGATCGCGAAGTTCCTCATTGTAGAGTTCGACGAAGGACACCTTGACGGAGTTGTCATTCGAATTCATCTCCAGGTTGTTGAAGAGCCCTTGTAACACTCGAGGGATAATACCGGCCTCATGAGAGAGGATTCCGAGGGTGTTGGTCATGTCTCCGGACATGGTGTATGTCTTTCCGGTTCCAGTCTGCCCGTACGCAAAGATGGTGCAGTTGTATCCAGCCAGCATCTATCATAGTCAGCCACGTGCTTTCTTCGGCAGTTTATCCTGAACGACGCACCTCGTCTAGAATGGGCTTGACGACATCATCAAAGACCATGCTTTGATCAGCCGCTGGTGAGAATACCCGGTCGAAGTTGTACGTCTTGTTGCTCAGTGCATTCGGCCCCATCCAGAGGTCAACCCGCTCGCCTTTGACGCCTTCCGTCGTAACCACGACCTTGCTGTTTTCGCGCACCTCCCTCTCGGTTCGGCCTCTGCACCTCACCACCACCTTGATAGAGGTCTCCTCGCGAGAAGCGTCCGACTCGAAGTCCCGTTCCTTTCGCTTGTTTGTCGTGTTCATTGTTGCCGAGTCTGCTGAGTCCGTCGAGGGTATGGCACCGTCTCGGTCCTTCTTCGTAGCGATTGCCGTTGTGTGGTTATACCTCGCTGTGGAGGGGCGCATCAACTGCCTCGCGCTCGTGCGCCGGGCTGTCCCGGATTGGACACTCGACGCCCTAGTCGACCGTTTGAGGGTATCTCGTTTGACGGCATCACGCTCGATGCGGCTGTGCTGCTCGTAACTTCCCATTGTTGCGCCCAATGGCTGTTGCGCGGGATGGACGATGTGGTTTGGTTGAAAAGTAGAATGGGATTCAAGGACGGCCCAAACGACTTGGGGTTTGTGATGGCGCCGCGTCATATAATATGGGGCGTGTGCACTGGCTGAAATGCTGATGCTGGGGAGACGCGTTGGAGTCAACAAGCCATATGTGGCATCACCGTAGCAACAGTAGGCCCACTGTAAGCCAGCATCAAACGACAACACGACTCAGTGGCTGAGAAGGAACAAGGGAAAGACTTTGCCCCTAAGTAAATGTGGCACTCAGTACACCGCCTCACGCGCGTGCCTCCTCCTTGCTAAACCAGCTGGTGCCAGAATTGCCTGCCCAACGCCTCAAAAACACCGGGAAGCCGCGTTTTGTTTCCGACACAATTGTCAAGACCGACCAATCAGGAGCCGCCACCAGACGCCCAAAACGCGAATAGTACCCGACGCCCACTACAGGAATCGAACCACGCGGTTGTACCGCCGTTGTTCCCTTCACATCTAGCTCAATGAAGGCTGAGTTCATTCTGATGTGTAACAAGCCAGAGGCATTGAACTGGTTTTGGGAGGTGGCCAGGGCGGCAGACTTATCTGTCTGGGGATCTGGAGTTGTTGGTCACAGCAGTGGTTAAAAGGGGCGATGTCGTGGTCGACTGTCACCGCGCGGCATGTCTGGAATGGCCTACTAAAGCGAAATTCGTGCATCTGAGGCGCAATCAGTGTTCAAACAGGTGTCGCCAATTGCTCGCAAGTTTAATGCCAATCTGGTTGTAAGAGTCAGGTCCACCTCGCCAGGAGAGGAAACAATTTTATAAAGACTTGTAAGGACCGTAGTTGATAAAATCAGGTCATCCAACCAAACGGTAGAAGGACAATTTTCAGCTTGCAGCAACATGAGTGCCTCTCATCCGACCAGCTTGCCCTGCAAACCAGTGCGACCATCATTGGGCTTACACACTACCACTGCCCCCACATCTGTTGCAGCGCAACTTGCTTTGAGTAGTTCCATTGCAAACAAAGCAGTCCTTGTCGCCTAGTTTTCCGCTGGCTGAACAAGCACCACAAGGTCCAAAGGTGCCACCAACTCCGGCGCAGTCTGGGCACTGAGCCATTGTCAACCGATGAGTCTTTTTGGTGAAGAGTCGGGGATCAAGAGGGCTGTTAACAGTATTGATTAGCGCCAGTGCCCCGGATGATTGGTTGCTGAGCCCATGGGGAAAGCTTACCAGCAGATGATGATGAAAAGTCTATGGCAAGGTAGGAGTAGAAATAGTGTGGCGTGCGACTTGATGCGAAGCTAGGGAGGCGGGGAGTGAAGCTTGACTTTGGGTTCATATCTACGATGAACAGGCTGAATGCGAGGGACACTCGCCCTTTTATACCTGTCATGTCGGTCGACCGGGTCTCGAGCCTATGAGTCTTATGGCTACAGCAGTTGGCCAGGAGCCAACGGCTAGCCATCAGGTTTACAGCGCTCCGAAGACGTTGGGTGGCTGTGATGGGATGTCACAGATGCCCGGCCTTGTTACCTCTTCCGGTGATGTAGTACAATGACCGACTTCGTATTAGGCCAATGTCCCGATACTGTTGGCACCTGTTGGCGATTACGGCGATTCCAACCCTTGGCGCACCCATCGGAGCTAACACGGCCAGTCGTTCTTCAACCAACCAAAGTTAACAAGGTGCAGGCTTCTGCCACCGAGAAACATGATTAGTTGGATGTAGCTGGCGCTAAGTTGTGACATGGCACAATGTGTTGGTGATATATGTGCGCTAGCATTGGAGGGAGACCCAATCGGAAGCTGAGTTAGCCGAGTAAGCCTGTCCTGGGCTGCATTGGCTCAACGAGACGCTACGCGCCGCATGGACCGCCATCCCTCTTGGCTGTATTGACTCACCGAGACGCTACCCCCGCCTTTCCATGCACTATTTCAGCCCTGTCTAGCGCGCCCAGGGTTCAATGGCGCCGACGTCAAAGTGTCAAAACGTGCACAAGCAAGAGGAGAGCGAAGTATCCTAGTTATAATTTTACATGGAGAAGGTAGAAAACACAGCGTTTTATTCCTGTCCTAGCTAGGGAGCCGGAGATGTCCTACACTAATGTCCAGTCCTCCCCACCCATGATGTCGTCTCGCCCCGTGTTATCGTCTCCCCCCATGCTATCGTCCCCTCCCTTGCCATCTCTTCCTTCTAATACACGTGAACAAGCCTGGTTAAGTGTCTTGATGTCGCGGTCTGTCAGCGCCTCCCGTGCGAGTATCGCCGACCGAGAGAGTGCTATGCTGATTGCATCCAGGTCAGCATCCTGAAAATGCCGAGAACCGCAAAGACCGATCACGCCGCAGCACAATGCAAGATTGCGTGTAGGCGACAAGGTTGGGTCGAAACAGTGTTGCAGAGAGTCCTTGACACCACCAACCGCTTCGAACCCTCCACGCATGAGTGCGATGATGTGGTGGTCGTCACGATGGCGAGGGTGCCACGGTTGGGGATGCTGCGCCCGCTGGAGTAATGGATCGAGCATTGTTACTGAGTCTCTGTTGAGCAGCTCGCTTGCAGCTTCACCATCATATATGCCAAGTAGTCTCAACCCTACAAATTGGAGCCAGAGATAAAACCTGGTCTGGATCTTGGGTTGGGAGCTCTGCAAATGATCAGCATCACCCTCGCAATGAGTGAACAAGTAGGAGTGGTGTTCAGAAGGTGCGTATCTGACCTTGACGTCACCATAGAGGATCGCCCATTCGATAGGAACCCGCAGAGTGTGAATCCTCAGAGTTCGACTTCGATAATACGAAGCGCAAGTGGTGTTCGTAGCTGACAAGATCTCAGCGAAAGCTTGGCGGACGAAGTAAGTGTTGAAGCTAGGTTCTGTGTGGTCAAAACCAGCCACAAGTGCGTAGTCCCCAATCAGCCGTGGAAAAAACGGCTTACGGGCCCAAATCCTCACGCTGTGTAGGCATGAGCAGGGGAAAGTCCGTGAAGTAGAAGAGAACAAACTCACTAGTCAGCGTAAACGCCAACTGCCTCTGCCTCGAGTTTTAGCTTGAGTCGTTCAAAGTGCTTCATAGCTCGATCGCTTGTCAGGTAGTCCCATTCCCACTTTCGAGGCAGAACACGTCGAATCTGTCCCAGGAAGTAATCTAGATAAGTCGTGACCGGTATAGTTTGGCGAGTCTCATAGATGTCCTGAAACCCAGCTGATTGCATCCGAGCTCTGTATCTACCGGCGTCTGTTTCGTCAAATGAGCAGTTTTCTAGGCGACCTACTTCTCGGATCTCGTCCGATACTCTGGACCACGCGTGGCATGGATCAAGGGGCCCTCGCTTGCCAGAGAACCGACAAGATGTGTCGCAAAGCTCAAAGTAGCCGCCCGGCCTAAGAGTTGAAAAGGCATTTTGGACCAGCGTATCCCAGTCTCTCACGTGTCCAAGAAGTCCACGGCCATGTATCAGATCGAAAGAGTCGGATGCTGTACTCCACGGCCCGTTCAGTCTATCGGGATCGAATCGGCTCCACATTTGTTCCTCGTGCTCAGAGCGCCAGATGTCTTTTTTAGTCACCTCGGATAATGGATGGGCGGCAGCAACGGCACTGTTTAGACAAGTGTCAGCAGCTGGAGAAGGCCAGGTGTTTGTGGCAGCTTACCGTGCCCAGATGCCAGTGTCGGTGCTAAGGTCCAGGACTCGCTGTGGAGTAGTAGGCGCGCAGAAATGCTGGAGACCTTCACGCTGAAGGTGGATTGTATGGCTTTCAAAGACGTTAATTCTGTCTGAGTTCTTTGTTGCTCAAACTTACAAGACATTGCTTTTTTCTTGGTAATGATCACCGACCGAGTTCCTGACAGCGTCAGCAAATATCAAGAGTCAGAGAGGTCTTGCATCGTACCATCTCCACTCAGACTGCCGATTTGTTGCCTGTCTCGCAGTGAGAGCGACAAATACAAGGGCGCCTTCGCTGGACTCGATGGTAGTCGTCGAGCTGGAACTACTCGTCATATTAGCCCAGCTCCTAGAAATTTGAAGCTGGCTCACGCGTCTAGATCGGAAAATGACCCTCGACTTTCCAAGGAGGATGTCGAGTCGACATCATCATCCTGTCGTGTTGACATGGCCAGATGGTTCGGGGCAGTCGGGCCACCCTCGTCACATCTGGGGAAGGGCTCGTCGACAGGATCGAAAGGAACAACCGGAACGTAAACGATTTCCGAGTAGAACTGGATCTGTTCACCGTCCACCTGGTCAAGTTGTGTCAGGGGCTAATCGACTTTCCATGCAGCAGGCGTACCTCGGTCGTCCGCTGGACGGATATAGCCCCTCTGGTTCCTCGCTTGTAAGTGAGTTGACCAACTGAGAAATTCATGGGAACGAAGGCTGCAAATAATCCAGCTGAGAAGAAGCACATGCATCACGGAAAAGGCAAATGGTCGCCTTGCGCAGCCTTTTATAGATGGTGCGCGTCCGCACAGCTCAATCGCTCCGTTGTGAGGCTGGACCAGGAGGCTGTTATCAGGGGCCTACACGTCCGGATAACTTGTTCGACATCTTGTACCGAGTACATTGCTTCCCTGGCTGGACAAGTCCTTTTTGTTGCGAACCTCGGGAAACCTCTCTCCAGATAGTGAACACGCTAGTGCTGGCAAGAAGTCCTCGGTACAGCGTTGAAGAAGGAAGCCGCTTGTTCCCCGTCTGGCCAGAACCAGGGTGCTTAGCGTGTGATCGCCGGGATGCAAGTGCAGGTCCACTGTCGGGATATGAGACCATGTTGAACCCCAAGCTCGTTTGCGTAATTTGGCTTGGCATAGTGGAGTATATCATTCAACGGGCAGTAGGGGTCCGGGTCCAGGCCATAGCTTGAGTCTCCACAGCAAATATTGATAAATGTCATGATTCCTCTCCTGTAACTGTGACAATATGCCAACGTTGCATGCCCAGAAAACTAACGAATGTCACTATTGTTGATCAACTATCTTGATAAACAAAACACCTGTACCTTCTGGAACTCAGTCCAATATCCAGATTGGAACCGAAGTCTTTGCCCGAAGTCGACATTGAACCTTAACCACGTAACATCAATGTCGTTCCAAGCACCCGAGTTGCCAGGCTCCCTAATCGACTTTGTGCCTGTCGTCAATGGCGACCAGGTCGACATTGGGGCTGTGTCGATCAGTGAACCTGAAGCATTGCGCGCGGCATTCGTCAGGACCCTTCGCTTCATTACGCTCCAAGATTCAGACATCACTCTCATGCGGCTTCAGATTCAGCTCCGTCGCTCGCTCGCCTCCCCGCGCAAAAAAGCACCCGATCGTCTCGCTTCTGTCGTGGCTAGTTGCAGAGAAGGGTCCATCGACGATGCTACCTGGGAAGCCCATCTGTATCGGTTCGGTGGGAAGTACTTATGCAGGCTGTCTGTGGTGCTCTGGGCGAGGTCTCCGCGGACGGATGTGCGGCCAATGCTGGGCTTCAGATCCGGTTGATGAGGGAAGGGGGGCATCACGCCGTTGCTGCCTTTCATCTCATAGGCTCGCCGGCAACAGCTGAAGACGCCCGAATAGCAGAGGCCCGGTTCGCTGAGTATGGTGGGACTTTGTGTCTGGCTGCATGTGCAGTGGCAGCGGCTGACGACACCAAAATCGTTTCCATGATGGAAGCCCTTCCGGAAAGCCATCAAAAACATCTAGTGGCATTCATTAGCGATGTCCAGCTTCATATGGATTTGACTCGCGTCATCAATACCATCTTCATCACCAAGCAACGATCGACAACGCAGCGAGGTCGTATTGGTCGCGCCGCCCGCACGCCAGCACAGTCAGGAGGCATCGCCAAATTGCGGAAACATAGTTCCGTTGGTAGAAGCGGTGCTGTTACCAGAGCTAAGGGGTGGAAACACCGACACACCTTGGCAGACACTGGGCAGCCAGGAGTCGACTACCAGAGTTTTGGTTCAAACGAGCTGCCCACAGCGAAGACAGCAGACCATTCGGTTCTGGAATCCAGTAGTTCCACGATGTTCTCAGGCGACAAACCCGTGAATTGTGCCATGGACGCCTTAGAGTTTGACGATCCGGCGAGCGACTGGATGTGGGCAATCCCTCTCCCGACCTACGATCCATCGCGAGGCAATCCTGGCGTTCCTACCGGATTCTCACCAGCAGGAACAGAAGATTTGGCCTGATCAAAACATCTTTGGTCAGATATATGGCAGTTCCAATCCGCAACGTCTTGTCTCCAACACTATGTTCGTTCGACAACTTTATCGGAATGAGGAGAAATGGAGTCTTGGGCACTGGCAGGAGGAACGGTTCGGTAGCAACTCGGTAGGATAGTAGGTCTGCACCATTCGGGAACTGCTACGCATTAGTTTATTCTATAAATTGAGCATCGAAGATTTACCCTCTCCCACGGCTTGAACGCAGCAATGAACGTTTGGCAAGCATCGTACAGCTTCGACCTGTCACTGGTCCATTCACGTGTTCCTCGACGGAGAAGCTGACTCTCGATCGTAGGGGCCGCCTTTAGAAGTTCCTCAGTCTCCTCTTCCCCGAGCTGGCATTCTTCGAGGTGTTCCACGTCGTTCATGGCCGAGAGAATCGTGGTCGGGTTTGGGTTCCCTTCACGGGCAGCTGAGATTGAGGCCGTCGCCCAGAATTTGAACAACCCCTCTGCGTTTCTGCGCGCTCGTGACTCATCTGTATTTTTATTGGCCTTCATGTGTATTATTATGGGTCTTGCGCATTGGTGGTCTAGCCGCAGAAATGGCGGCCAATAAGGTGCACGTCTTCATCACAAGGCATCAGACAATCTTTCATCCAAGTTCAATTCTATTTAGGAGACGAGTATCTGCCAGTCAGAAGAAGACAGCTATGGGAGAGCGACATGGCAAAGACACGACACAGAAAACTCTTTTCGGCCCTCCCCGGAAACCCTTCTCCCCACCAACTGACCGTTTCCCAGTCCGCCCCACGTAACCTGTCTCTCAATTCCCCGTTCACTGACACCGCTGGAGCTGGGGACGAAGACCAGGACTTCCACTGAGGGAGGGCACCGGTTCATCGACAGAGTCGTCATCTACATCCAGAAAATCCGTACCAGGCGTCAGGGGAGGATTGTTCTCTATCGAGGACGCATCAGAGGAAGAAGACTCGATGAACCTGCACATCGTGGGACTCCGCCGGGGCGCCTTTCGAGTGACGGAACCCGCCGCCTCTTTCATCCTGCGGATAGGCCTTGAGTTCGGTGGCAGCAATGTTGGAGGTGGTGGGGGGATGTGTCGATGATTATACATCTTGAGCCTTCGCGTTCCGAGATCCACACACCAAGCACCGAGGTACGACTCGTCCATCAAGTCGGGCAGATTTTGGGGAAGGCAGCATTCAGTTCTCCATGTTTCCTCGGCGACGAATCCGACGAGGGTGAGCATGGTCGGTTTCTTCTGAAGCGAATCGAGGTCGGAGTCCTGAGTACGAGGTATGGCTCTAAGGGCCCGAGAAAGACTGTCCATGCTCCAGGTTTCGCCAGGAGTGACCTCGATCGTCGGCTGGGCGGGCTTGTGAAAAAAGCCAAGAAGAAAGGCAAGCCGGCGAGTTACGTTGTCAATTGTAGGTTCGGTGGTTGGGTGAGGACTTTGAATTCCTGCGTAGGTCTCGATGGCTCGGCAACGAAGGTCATGGCCACTGAGGTTGGAGCCTGCCGAAGGACGAATTCGTGTTATTGCTTCAAGATAAACAACCAAAGCATGGATTCGGTGGTCTGTGTCCATAGCGACGGGCCTGTAGCGGTCGGAGTGGGTAACAGATGAAGACAGGCAGGGATGAGTGCCGATTCTCCTACCGTTCAGCAGAATGACTGGCGATGTTAATATCTTATAGCCTTCTCCGGCAAGCAGCACGGCCACGACTTGGACGACATCACTGTCGGTAGTAATGAGTCCGCTCAAGACTGTGACTGCAGACAAGCGACATTGTTGGGGCACTTTTGTAAGGGTACTTGCATGCACAACAGTACCGATCTGGAAGGCTTGTCTGGCGCTGCTAGTGAGGTGGGCGCCAGCCACGTTGCCTACCTCAACGACTGCATGTCGGGCAATGTGCCGCGCGAGGACCGTGTTGCAGACGCGTTTTGTGTCGAAGAGCACATTCTATCCAGTGGCGTCTTTCTGCTGCGGGTTGTGCCCAACATACCAGGGTACAAAACTGGAGGTATTTGCTGTCCTTGCCACACGATGATACACAAACTTCGAGGGCTGCCAGACGTTGTCGGTGAGGCGGGCGTCTGCCGTGCTATGCCTTGAGCCTGCAGCCACCTTCTACACCAACCGATGGCGTCGGGCCAACCTGCGTCACTACTTCAAGAGCATGAACATCATACATACGTGGCGCTGGGACTAGCGCTTGGCTGGGAAGTGGTCCTTCACCAAGGTACAGTCAAGCTGCTGTCAGTGGCAGGGATGGGTTTCGGTGTACCAAATGGGACTCACGGGGAGATGCCGCCTTCCCCGTCCCCGCGAGTCACTGTGTAGGTGTTGACTTAATATCAGAGTGGCCAGTGAGGCCCTCTAGCGGACACTCCGACCCTTGTCTCTCCCCGGTCACCGAAGGGCCTGACCGCAAGTTGGCCGCTCGACATTGGGCTGGGACGCACTGGGGTATGCGGGCGCCTATCTAGACCGTCGGTGAGCCGCAAAGCGATGGCTGCCTTGCCTGTCCGTTGGCCTCATGCAGTTTGCTCGTCAGCCAGAGCCTCAGCCCGTGCCCTCGCTGATTGACGCCACTCTCATCTATCACATCTGGAACAGACACGCCCTCGGTTTACCTCAAAAGAAGGACAAGAGGAGTGCATTAGGGCGTGCCCGATTGCTGGACATGATTGCTGGCTGCTTGACCAAATATTTCAGACTAAGTAGTCCTTGGCTTGCCTCTCAGTTGCGCTGCTCAGCAGCTGGTGATAAATGTGCTACGTATTGGGTCGTTGTCTCACTGGCAACCTGAGAGCCGCAAAAGCCCACGCGGGGTTGGTCAATCAACACAGGGACGTCACGATGTGGTGCTGTGAAGCAGGCCGACTCATGGGGTCGTGCGCGGGATCGGTGTCACGCAAACGGCCAAGGTCAATTTCGGCAGACATACTCCATAGTTTCCTAGCCATGTATGAGTTCACACTACCCAGACTTGAGGGCCTCCACCTGCTCATCTCCACTACTCTCCGTTCAGTGAATTCAGCCCGTCGTCTGGTTTGCGTCCGTAAACGATGTAACTGGTCTCAAGTTAGTCGTCATCAACCTCATCAATTACAATAGGGGATACTTACACGGGCCAGTACGCATGGATCGACCGGTCCCGCAGGTCCTTTCTGACTTCGGCCAAGTACACTGTCGTTTCATCAGGGCTCCAGCCCAGCTCCCGGGTGAACAATGCCATAGAGATAGCATCAAGGTCGTCTTGGAGCCCTAACAGTGCCCACGCGCCCAGCTCTTTGTATTTTTTATCCCGTGCCCAGGAATTCGTCGGCCACCTCTTCCTTGTCACCACGATGTCTACAAAGCCCTCGTCCTCCATCATTTGTTGAAAGCGGGGTGCCACAGAGATTGATCTCTTGGCTTGGTTTGCAGCACTGATCATTTGGCTTGTCCAATCTTCCAAGCGTGTTCCTTCAAGAGTGCCGTCGTCACATCCAAGTGGGAAGGTGTTGTCCTGGAGCTCCAAGAAGCCGTTCGGTTGGAGATTTCTGGAGACAAAGACGGCATTAGCAAAATGTCTTGTAAGAGTCTGAGAACTTACTCGAAGGCCTTCTTGACAAAGTTCTGTGGCTCCCGGAAACTTCCAATCATTCCTCGAGCGAAGATAAAATCGAAAGGCTTGGTCCATGTCCACGGGTGTTCGAGGTCGTCTATCATGAAGATGCAGTTAGGAGGGACGCTATTCGGGAGACGTCAGCATGATGTGGCCAGGTGAAGCTTCACCCCGGAACCTACAAAGGTGGTTGAATCGGGCTAAGGTCCACACCCAAAACCTCCGCTTCTTGGTGTAGATCGGCTATTTGAAATGATGAGATGTACGCTCCTAGCTCTGAATTGGACCTGTGACCACGTACCATAGTCCATTGCCCAAACCCCAGTTCCAGTACCAGCATCCAGCACCCTCGTGGAACTGGCATTCCGGGGGCAGAGCGCGAGCTGACCTCCCAATGTCTGGTTCCATAGCATGTGTATGACATCTGTTCGAATCAGCCGTGTTCGCGACAAAAGAGGTCGACAGACAAACCTAGTCTCTCTTTCTCCTTCTGCAAACCCGTGAGCCGACTCAATCCCTTCCAAAGAGGTTATATTTCTCACCTCGTCGTTCGGGTACAGATACTCTGCCCAGAGGTTGTCAACGTATTGTCGGAGTTCAAGTTCTGTTTACTTACTTCCCCGGTTGAGGGCATGGTAGGTACGGCCATTCTCTTTCTGGTAGTCGAGGATGCTTGACCGTAGTGACGCCGTCGAAGACTCGTCGGAATCCTAACACAACATTAGTCGGTAGGCACTTGGGTTGCCTAGAAGGCATACTTCGTCGATGCCCGAATCCTCGATATTCGTCTCCGGCTCCTGGACACTGTCAGTTTTTCGAAAGGGTTCTCGCACGTCGGACTCATACAAGCACTGCCTCTTGCGCATCGGCCATCTTAACTGTGGAAATAAGAGGAAATCTGTCGTCACAAGGCAAGCAATTTTGGTACTGGAAGGGGTTGACTAGATAATATCTGCAGCGCTGCCTAGCCGAAAATGAAAGCCCCCCGATTGCTCGCTTGATGGCATTGATCCTCCGCCTCTACGACCCTTCTCTACCTTAAGAGGCCCTTGCTCTAACGTCAGGGCGCCAAGGTTCTTGGGTGGCACGTTAGCGTGCCACATTCCAAAACCCGTCGCATGAAAGCGTCCGGTTCGTATTGATGACGGCCGTTTTGCGACAAGGCAACTTCCAATAGCCCTGGGTACGACATCCATGTCGGCCAGACGGGGCATTGGTGCGGATGGCTCATCAATGGATGCCGTATGATGTGATGCATTCGCACCGGGCAAGCGATGAGTTAGATGGGACCATTCGCCAGGGGTTGCTCCATGTCCTCCAACGTTCCGAGCCACACCCATGTCTACACACCCTTCTCTTGTCTCATTCTCTAGCGAGGTCATTGGCTCCCGCCCAATCAAACAGATGCTCGGTTTTTCTGTAAATTTGGAGCCGCTCCATTTAAGATCAAATGCCGAGCAGCCACCTGGTTCCACCAAAATGCTCGCCTTTTTCCAATTTCTCGAGCCGCTCTGTTTTTCTCCAAATTCCGAGCTTGCAAGGACCATGACACCAAACACCGATCTCAACTTCATTGCCAAATCCGATCTCGCGCAGTTGGACGATCTCATCAATGACTTGCAACAGCAGAGAGTTATCCTGCAGTCCTTGTTCAAGGCAGTTGGAGTTCTTTCAAACGGAGTCTCACGTCACAAAAAGTTCAAACGCATCAGGGCAACATTAACCTTTATTTACCACGAGCCCAGGGATCCCGAGATCGACCGTTGGCGCGAGGCTCTTGAGAAGCTGGACGATGTTTCCAGGTCCCTCTGCGTCTTTTCTCTGACAGACAAGCAAATATGTGAAGCGGGCGATGCGCCCTTCAATGCCTTGATCGAGGGGGTCCGCCAATTCACTGAGGCGGATCCTGATCGACGCAAGGTCATTGATTCCGCCATCGGGGCTTACGTCCAAGAAACGATATCCAAGTTGACAAACCAACCCAATAGGCAAGGTAAGAGCTCACTCCTACGACGACAGCGAAGACGAGTAACACCTTGAAAAAGACACGAACCCGTTGAAACGACGTGGGACCGCTGCCGGGGAAAGAGACCGAAGGCGAAAGCGCGCCATCCCGCTGGAGCGACCCACGATGCCTGCCCAGAAACATCATACCATGACGAGGGAGCTTGAGCTGGAAGGCTGCCGTGCCGAGCCAGAGTGTCAATCTTTGGTCTTCCAGCCAGGACACCGCGACGCTGCAGGCCAGGCGGCGCTAGGTCAAAGTTCAATTGAACAGGTACGTAATACAGCCTTCTTGCCCGCGAACTGCCTCTAATAATTGCAGCCGACTACGGATGTTGAAGATTCTAGAGAAGAATGCCACGTTGAAGATGACGGTCAACCTGGTTGGTTGGTTCGTAGCCTCACATCAGGCGTGCCGCCATCGTCATGCGTTCAGAGCATACCTCTCGATCACCACCGATGGGGTGTCGTCCCTGCCATGTCGGACACTGGGTGGCTTGGTCGTGGACTGGACTTCAACCTGCTGTCTGACAATGGAGAGGTCGACGTTACTCCTCAAGACGGGTGGTTCGCCGGGTTGCAACCAGCTTTATACGATATGAGCGAAGCAGTCGTGTCCACCTCAACACTCACACCGCCACAGAACATCGGGCCGAGTTGGGATTACCGAGAGGCTGCCAATATTCCGTCTTGATTCAACTCAGCGGCATGATTACAACGGCCGAGTGATGCGCCAATTTGATCTCGGTTTCATCGATGACGGTATACCCTACGTATGCCAGATCGCAACTTTTGCCGCCGACCTCAAATTTGCCGATGATCAGGAACACCACGCAAGGCGTCTTTACTGCCTCCTCCTGGCTCGAGTCTCGTGTTTCGACATATCGGGCTTCCTTCAGCCCAAACTGAAGAATTGTAAGCATCACATCATCGATGACCAGGGAAATCACGCACATGTTCTCTCACTGCCTTTTCGACCTCCTCCTTCGATGGCCCGCGGATTTTCTCGTACAGGCCTTGTTTGTCGGTCGGATCCTTCTGCCCGAAAATCGGCATTGCGCGCGCAAAGAGTCGTCTCGCTTTCCGTAGCGACAGAATGTAAGACGACCACGAGGTCACTTCGGCTACCAGGACTTGCCTCATTTCACGACAAGGTGGAGAAGTGGCACTCGGCTGCGGGGTTCCTCGGCACCGAAGATATTCCGCCCCGGCCGTGGATAACATCAGGAACTCGGTGGACTTTTTGGAGCCTAATCGGAAGCGGATGAGCTCTAATTGGCGAACGCATGAACAAATGCGAGCCCAGACACGCAACATCGCGGCTGGAAGCAACGATGAATCCATCCCCCGAGATCTATATCCAACAATCCTCCCACGGCATCTAGCACGAGAACGATCAGTGAGCTAGCCAGCGCCTCGTCAGCTGCTTGACGAAAGCACTCTTCGCTACAGGAGTAGGAAAGCCGGCGACCGAGACCAAACCAGCTGCCGACCTCCACGTAAAGTTAAGACACTGGTAAGCCTAACGCCGCTGTGTCCAGCAGTGAAGCGCCTACTGCATTTGAAATACGGACTGACAGATTACTCTAGACTCCCCTCCCCTCGTGCCGAACACCGCCCATATTATAACAGGTCCTGCGATTGTCAGCCCAGCGACAAAAATCCGAACTGCTTCGAACAAACATGCTCTCCCGATCTAGTCGTGTGGCATTGCGGACGGCGACACCACAACGGGCATTGGGGCTTTGGCGACGGTTTCACCGATGATAGTAACCCCCAGATCACATTCTGCAACGAGTGTGCTCAAACGCCTGACCAGCACTCTGCCACGGGCACAATGGCGATGAATAATGCATCGACTTCACACAGGCGTAACCACCCCAACATCCACGAAGCCCCTCAGCCGATTGGGTTGCACTCGTCCTCCCGTGTGGTTTGAAGAGCCATGCGTGCGTGTCAGGCAGGCATGAGGGGTTCTCATCAGGACAGTCACTTGAGTCCAGGACCGTCACCGGACAGGACCTTCTCCAGGACCCAAGACCTTCACCGGGGCCTGGGAGCGTCACCAGGACCCAGAACCTTCGCCGGCCAATAGACGTCACTTTGGTGTGCTTCGGTCCGCTTTGGTGCACTTTGGGAAGTACCTTTCGCTTCAGTTACATCTGTTTGCTGCGGTGAGAATTTCAATACATTAATAGACTCCAGTGGATGACTTCAGTGGATGACTTCAGTGGACTTCCGTGTTCTTCGATGTACTTCCGTAGGCAGGTTCAGCATGTGCTTAGGTTCCGCTTCGTATGCTCTAACGAGTACTATCATTCAGGGAACTTCCGTGTACTCCCAGGTGGTTCACCGAGCAGCCATAGTAATAAAATCTAGGCTTTCTACAAAGTGGCCAGGCTCCAGAACTCAAGCAAGTGCCAATTATGCGTGTGTTGGTTACGGCGCTGGTGATGGTAGTGGCGGGGCCACACCAGGGACTCGAGCTTCAGGGGCAGCCGGCCCTAGGACGTCTTCCGTCTTGAGTACCAGCGCAGCACTCTTCAGCCTATTGTCAGAGTCAGGTGTTGTCTCGCCGCCCCCACCTGGCTATAGGACAACTGCTCTTAGCCAAGATGGTGTGGAACAGGTGGACACCACCAAGATGCACCATCACACCATGACACTTATCGTAGTTCAAAACTTCGCAGGCTGAAGGCCGGCATAATGACCAGGTCCGGCACTGCAGCACACTGGTGGAAGGCCCCGAGTTGGCTGTTGCTTGGTATCGTCTCGTCGTCGTGGTTCGGGAACTCGGCAACCACGACGACTCGGCAGAGAATAATCTGGCCGCTCGATGCTATCCGCGTTGCGAGTTAGTATAGGTGGCAACATGGACGGTTCGCGTATGCATTGCTGGCCCGTATATGCTCCCTTTCGCCTACCGGCTGCAAGCTCGGCGAGTCATTTGCCCTCAATGTCTGCCGTTGCGCATGCTGCCATGGTATTTGGGGTGTTGAACGCGCTGACGGGCCGTCATGTGCTAGCTACATAGTGTTTGGACAAGGCACGTCGACACCCGCGTCAGAGGTTGCCGAGAAGACGGACTGGCACCCACTTGCTCTGGGCCTCCAAACCAGGAATGTGAGTAGAGCGTGAGATTGCACCTTGCGGCTCTAAAATATGTTGTCCCCACACTGTCAACCCATTCCTCCCCGTCGTCAACGATCATATCCTTCCATCAACAACCCCCGACCCTCTGTAAACACCGTACGATGGAAGGCTGGCTAACGATAGCAACGTCTCGACTGCCTTGAGACTTCGGCTCGAACACCAGCTCCCACGACCAGCCTCGCCGTACACCTCACCCCTTCCCGAAGCCCCTATGGGTGTTGTCCTGCCCGAACACGGGTGGTAGGCCTTGGAGAGGTGCCCTGGCACCAAGTGTTCAATATGCCTGTGGCGCACGAACCTGATATGGTCTATACGTACGAAAACTTGTCGGCCGAGGAGGGTTTCAGACATCATCACCGTCTGCACTCGTGACCATCCTGAGACCTCTCGACACAAGCGATAAAAATCAAGCAAAGGTCTTTCGGCCCCGGTGATGAGCCTGAAGTAAAGACCTTTCAACACAAGTTATGGATCTAAACCCAGGACCTCAAAGTCCAAGCGATGATTCTGAAGGACGGATCCTTCAACACAATCGATAGGGGTGCTTCCTTTCTTGGTATATGGTGTCATCAACACGAAGGTCTACATGCGGCTCTATATTTGGCGTCGAGTTCTTTGTCAAGAGGACTGTTTGTCTGTCTCCATACAGTACAGTACCTCTCATCCTCTACGCTCTTACATCCAAACAAGCCCCCCCCCCCCCCCCCCCCCCCCCCCCCCCCCCCCCCCCTTCTGTAGCCCCATACAACAGTGATACCAATTCTTGCCCATCCCGCAGTTATGGGCCAGTTCAGGCCCTGCTGTCGCGCTGCTGGCAACTTGCTCTCCTCTGCGTGCGTCAACCTCCAAAAAAGGTGTGTTCTTAGCGGGCCTTTGAAGGTAGAGATCCAAAATTTGACATTATTAAGCCCAGACGTTGATCCACTCAATGGCCTCCAAAAGCGAGGCACTCCGCAGCAAGACATGGTTTGGTTAGATTCAGTTTACCTCTTTACTACGCCAACCTCTCGCCATGACTGATCGTGCGCAATGCACCAGAAAACGGGACCGAAGTAGCGAGAACTTCACGAAAGCGTACAAAAACATGATGGGTAGGTGTGACGAGATCAGCGATCGCTACGACGTAGACATCTATGTCCTGATGCGCCGTCGTAGTAGGCATTATGAATATAGCTCCTTAGATGAGCCTTCTTGGCCAACCTCACGATCCGAGGTGGCAAAAACATATCCTGTCCCTATCAGGAAAACCCCGGCCGACTTTGTTCATCGACGGAATCGAAGAAGAGAGGGTGGAGGAAAGATAGCCAGGACGGAATTAGAGCCAGTTCTGGATGGCATGGAGCGGAAGGAGCGGGAGCAGGCAAAGGAATCTTCTAGAAGCCCCACTACTTCACTTGCATCCGTCACTATCCAGCTGAGCCCGCAGGGTGCAAGGGATCAGGTTGCATCCACCACGGCTGAGTAGTTTTTCAATAAAGGTACTGTGCTTAAACGTCTATGACGTCGGCCTGAGCAACTTGAGCGAGTCCTAGGACCAGAAGTTTGGCGGCTTAAAGGCGTCCTCGGACGAGAGATTGAGCAGGCTGAGTGGGTCCTAGGACCAGAAGTTGAGCAGCCTAAAGGCGTCCTCGGACTAGAGAATGAGTAGGCTGAGTGAGTCCTAGGACTACAAGTCAAGCGGCCTTAGTGAGTCTTAGGACTAGAATTTGAACGGCCAAAAGGCGTCTTGGGACTGGACTTGTCCTAGAACCTGTGTGTCCCAGAACGAAGAGCGTGCCAGGACCACGGGACAAGAGCGTGTCTAGGATGTCCCAGGACCAGAAACGTCCCAGGACTCGGGATGTCTCAGAACCGGCAATGTCCTGGGACCAAGCGCCGAATTGGCCGTAGGAGCGTCCTAGGACCAAAAGCCAACCGCCCGTAGAAGCGTCCTAGGACCAAAGATCACTCGCCCGTGGAAGCGTCCCAAGACCAAGAGTCGAATCGGCCTACGAGTGTCCCAGGACTAAGAGCCAAACCAGCCGCAGAGGTGTCCTCGGACCAAGTTACTCGCTTTCACGCCCGCATCACGGGTCTTAGCAACCGGGACGGATGACAGCTAGTGATTACAATCAACGGTACAAACAATGTGGGGGTCTCATGTCTCATGAAGCGAGGAAGTACTCTCAAATCGCGAACCTATTGCTACAGTTATGTGCATAACTGCCTTTCTCTCCATACTCTAAAACGTTCTCTCATGGCCGAGTTGGTACTTGTCGGTACAAAGGGTGACCTTGATATGGTCCAGAATTGGTCCTTTTCGTTATTCGGGACGGCTTTCACCGACAGACAAGAGTTTCTTTCGGTTTCTTCGTGTAGACAACGAGACAAAGAAGTCATCGCCCCACCCAAACACCTTCATTTAGGGCCGTTTGGACCTGTTCAAAGCGAAGGATTGGGGAGTGGGTCATTCGGACAAGGAAAGATCACGAGTGTACAGTAGAGAGGAAAGGAGTTTTGAACATGACTGTAGCAAATTCAGAGTCTCTTCTAGATACAAGACGTAGTCCGAGGACTGGAAAAGGACAAGAGACAGGTCTCCTCGCGTTTCAATGTCGTCGTTGTTTCGCGTACGTGACCGCCGCGTGCCTAGTTTCTCAGTCAGTGACAAATCGACTTAAAGGGCTAGATCTGGACTTTAGTTGATGGACCCAGAAAGTGGGTCATGAACAGGCCGCCCCGCTTTAACATCTGGGATAGTCGCCACTGCAGCTAATGGTGACCTCTTTCGCGACAAAGCATCCTTGTCATCCTGCTACGTCAACAAAGAGCCAGATCTGGCCCTCTTCGTACACTGGCTCGAACGGTGACCCCCGTTTTGACATCCCAGTCCCTGCCTGCCACACGCCCCTGTAGCTGGACTGTGGTCCCGTATCGACCAGGACCTCTTTGATGACTCTCCTGGAGGTCAGCCTCTCCTGGGGGCCACAATCTCTCGGAGGCCACCCTCTCCCGGAGGTCAGCCTCTCCTGGAGTTTAGCCTCTCCTGGAGGCCACCCTCTCCCGGAGGTCAGCCTCTCCTGGGGGCCACCCTCTCCTGGAGTTTGGCCTCTCCTGGAGTTTGGCCTCTCCTGGAGTTTGGCCTCTCCTGGAGGCCACCCTCTCCCGGAGGTCAGCCTCTCCTGGAGTTTAGCCTCTCCTGGAGGCCACCCTCTCCTAGAGGTCAGCCTCTCCTGGAGTCTAGCCTCTGCCGGAGGCCACCCTCTCCCAGAGGCCATTCACTCCTGGAGGTCAGCCTCTCCCGGGGTCCACTCTCCCAGGGGTCAGCTTCTAGTGGGGGTCACTCTCTCCCAGTGGGCACTCTCAGAGACGACCGTCTCCGAGAAGCCCTCAGCGCGTACCGGGGTTCAATTTTTGAGGTTTTCGTGTTCGCGTCTGACTTGGGAGGAGACAATTCGCCAAGGGGCCTCCTCGAATACCACCGTCGCTGCGCCACACAACCAGAGTAGATTGAGGCTTGCGCTACAGACGCAGTCACATGATCACGCGTCCAACACGTCGCAAGATTTTGTCTATCACCTTGTTTATGGATGCTGTGAACTGGACGCCATCAGGATCTTGCGACTGCGCGGGCAAACGACAACGAATGATCAACATGTACAGTGAAACCCCAGGCTTGTGACCTCGGAACATTCCGATCATTTGTCTACTCTGTATTCCATCTTCGCTCTCCACATCCGCTAACTACGTGACCATCCAACAGAACCCAGTATTCGAAGCCCATCGATGGACGTCACCGATCCTGCCTACGGTCTAGCACCGGGAAGCCCGGCGTAACATAATGAAATAGGCCATCCCGACAAAGCTGTTACCATTAAGACCACGGGCCACGAACCACCCGCTGTCCGATTTGTCCGGTCTCGCCGTCCCTTAGCCTAGCTGAAGGCTCACGGCGTCATACACGTGTTCCTCGTNGCTGTTACCATTAAGACCACGGGCCACGAACCACCCGCTGTCCGATTTGTCCGGTCTCGCCGTCCCTTAGCCTAGCTGAAGGCTCACGGCGTCATACACGTGTTCCTCGTGACCACAAGATTTATCCTAAGGTTCTGCCACCTTTGCAGGTGCAAGATAGCAGATCCGCTGTGCGGTGCATCAGGGTTCCTCGCCTTCATCACCGCGACTGTCTGGTCTATCGAGGCGCTTTCCAGGGTGCAAAGCTTCTTCCCGCACCATTCACGGATGCCCGCCATCAGCAAAAGGAGCTTGGAGGTCTCGGCTGCGTCCTCCGGTCCTCCTCGCTTTGGCCTGAGATTCTGCTGTCTAGCAGGTGCCGAGATTTGGCCACTAGTCGTCAGCTGGACCGCACACACCAACGGCGCCGAAGGTAACTTACGCCACTCACCGACGGCACACTTTATAGAGATTGACGCCAGGACTTGACGAACAAGCGTTTGGTATAAAGCGATCATATCCATGGCCTTGGCCAGCACTCCAACATAGCCAGCTGTCATTACGGCAAACAGGCTCACAGCCCCGTACGCTCGTCCGGCAGGTGCTGCGCGAGTGTAAGACGATGACACCATCTACGACACATGGCCTCGATGACCATCCCAAGGGGATCAACCTTACGTTGCAAAACCCCCATACTAGCCCCCGCTCGGTATTTTCACCAGCCGACGCCCACCGACTCGAGAATGAACAAGAACGCACAAGGATGTGTCTCGAAACATGTGCACAACGGCTTGCCGACATCAACAAGCTGAGGCTTCGGTCTCTATCGAACGGGAAGCAGGCCAGCGAAGACGCAGAAGGGCTATCAGCTGAAGCCATATCTTGGGCTGATACCATGACTCTTCTCGCTTTGGGGGAGTGCAGCGAAAGGTTGAACAGCGTGCTCCTCCGTCTACGGGCAAACGATGGACAAGACACACGACGCCTGTTTGCCGGAGAGGCTCCAGATGTTCGTAAAACAGCCCCAGACGCCGATGGCCAGTTCCGGCGACGTGCTCGTGAGTCCCATAGCACCATGCACTGCCTCGCCGGCCTCCTTAACACCGCCGAGCAAGCATCACATCGCGGAGTCCACGTGGTGGAGGACGTCAAGGTGGGGATGGGCGGGCAACAAATGCTGATTTCGTCACTCGATCACCTGTTTGAGGCGAGGCGCATCACTCTAGACGATGGGGCAGTACAAGTGATCATGTCAACCTCGGATGCCTCTGTACAGGAGTTCTTCAGGACTCGTGTGTAATTTGGCAATGTTCATTACGTCTCTACTTCCGTGTGTGCCTTCCGTGAACGCTTTCACGGCAACTGGAGACTTGCCGTAGCCAAGATCCTTAATACTGATCCTTCGTCAGGTACCTTGTGTGCTTTCGCTGCCTTAGGTGGTCGCGTCGGTCTGGCCGCCTGCGTCGTTTTGTGCTGTGCTGACGGCGGGCTCCGCGACACCACGAGATCGCTGGATGTCGAAGCTCTTAGTGGGTTCAACGGACGACAAAGCACAGACCACCTGCGCCAGAGGTGAGAGACACCCTGGCATTATTGGGCCAATTAGGACGGCCCCTGGGACCAACAGCCAAGAGCTTCGTTCATCTCGTCACAAATCTAGCAGCCTGACTGGCCTCATGGTGAGGGGAAACAGCGCTGTAATATTTCCTTGCGGCTTTCCCGTGATTGCCACTGTTTGTACCCGCGCGGCAAGCTCATCAGCGATTCTCGACCCAGGACAGAAGAGCCCCGTCAGCCCCTGCCATAGCAAGGACCACTGGTCGCTATATCAGATTACAACCGCCATCATCCCCCTCAGTCAACCTGTCGAATAACGAGATCACCTTTACCTACATTCAAAATGGCAGACCCTTTGAGCATCTCCGCCTCGATTCTTGGTGTTGTCACTGCTGCCATCGTGACGACAAGGTCCCTGAAGGAGACTGTTCAGCGCTTCAGGGACCGCGACAGGAGCCTGCGAAGGCTCGTGGAGCAGCTCACTGACCTCATCACTGTTTTGGACGCACTGCAGGAGGTAGCGCATGTCGAAGCATCAATGCTAGCACTTCTGGAAGGACCCGTCGACCGTTGCCGTCAACTGTGTCACGAATTACAAGCTGCCATGGAAGACTTCAAAGGGAAATCAAGTATGGGCTTTCGAGACTGGACAAAGATGGAGTTCATGAAGGGCGACATCAACGAATTCATGGACACTCTTTCGGGATACAAGTCGACAATCTCAGTCGGACTTGGCACCATCACATTGTATGTTTTCTTTTTTGTGAGATGGAGTCAGACTAAACCTTTCGTTACAGACAAATGTCCAAAGCCACCCATGACGTCCTTGAGCGTTATAGCGAGATGGTTCAAGATACTTCATACGACCTCAAGATTCATCTGCAACGGATTGACGAGAAGATGGCACTCTTCACCGCTGAAATTCCAGGCACCTCCAACATCGACCTCAAAGACGAGCGAGCAGTGACCGCGCATTGCATTCGCATTTGCGAGGATGCTCAATCTTATCTTGACTCTTTGGTTGACCGAGAACGACGATCGCATCGCCAGACACTACCGCCACATCCTGCCACGACTGAGCCTACTATTTTCGAAGCACATCGGGAAACCAGAAAGGTCCTGGGCGACAATCGCGATAACGTCGCCGAGCACCTCGGCCGTCTTCGGGAGCGCTTTGACCGTCTGGTCTCGGATGGGAAGGCTGCCAACGACCGTGAGACAAGTCGTTTAGAACAGGACATCAAGGCTTTGAAGGAGTGTCTGGAGGTGTGCGAACTTGCTTCTGGTGAGGTATCCCGTCAGAGGATACACACGATTGGCGAGGTTGTTGCCGATGGCGATAGCGATCAAGTCGTGGTCACAACCTTGGCCGACGTTTTCGATGTCAAGAAGGCGCTATCGAAGGGCAGGTCGGCGCAACTGATCGGTTCCATGACGGACGAATCACTTCGCCAACTGTCGCAAGATCGATATGGGAGTCGTTTTGGATCGTCGGCGCGGGTTGAAACCGATGTTGCCACCTCACATGCAATAGTCGACAATCCAGGGACTATTCGTCGCCTCTCGCAACAGGTAACTCTCGACGGCCAGCGACGGGAACTAAGCTCAAGAGCGAGGGCATACCCCAATGAGGTGAGGAAAAGGGCGACGGAAGGAGACAAGAAGGATGCCGAGTAGTGTCGTGAAGGTAGCTCTTGATAGCAATGTCATCGATACACATGCTGCGGGGCTTCAGAAGAGGATGTGCGTCACTGACTGATACGATTGTCCTTGTGAAATCAAGGTCGACATGGAGCCCTAGGCCTCCTTCGCCCGATGTCGGTGGCATGGTGCAAGGCCTCAAGCTGGGCCCCGACCATTGGGGTTGCTGGAGTCCGAACAGAGCTTTCGGTCAGCGGACACAGTGCCTCCTGGCTCCCCACGCTACGCGGGCTCTGAATATCGACGAGAGCGCTTCAGAGACGACGGGCTCTTTGCATCTATTCGCACCTAGCAGAGCCAAGCCTGCGCTGCCGTGGTGTACTTAACTCCGTGACAGCCGCTGGCAGGGGCTCAGGGTCGGCTGTCGGTCGGTGCGGTTGTGTGGTCGTGGTGTAGGGGCTCGGCAGGGAAGAGTCTGGCAATGGGGTGCTGTTTGCCCGGCAACTTGGGTGGTCACCGGCAGAATGGATGGCTTGCGAATCCGTTGCTGGTCAGTGAATGCTCCGTTTCGCCTGCCGTCTGCGTTATCATCGAATCGTTCGGGCTAGGAGACCTGCCGTTCTGCCTAAGAGGAAGAATGCCATCGAGCCGCTGAAGCCCGAGCTGCCGGCATTCGAGGTGTTGAAGGCGGTGTCGCGCAATGAGGGCCTACGCGCTTTGACTCTCCAGGTTGAATAGTAGGTTCGGAAGGGGCCGAACCAGATCCCTCGAAGTTTAGCCGCAAGGGCCAGTTCGTCGACACATTGCTCCTCCATTCAAACTCTAACGCGTCTGCTTCTACCTCACCAGTGCAACGCTCGCTGTCAGCCTAGCGCGCGTACTCTCGCCACCTTATTGGTCTCGCTGCGCCTTGTGGCCGGAAGTCCGCGTTTCACCTGCCCACGCATGTCAACTCGGTTGTTCCTCTAGGTCAAGTCGAAGCTCGGCCCCTCACGACAGACCTCGTGCCCACCTCCTACAGCCGCTCGTCGGCCGCCTACCCTTGCCGAAACCTCAGTGGCAGGCCTCCAAGAGCGGCTCTGGAACCAAGCGTACGACGGGCTCAAAACAGACGAAACCCGCATAGTCGAGGCATACAAAAAGAATCTGTCGGCCGCGCTTCGGGATGGAGGCTCGACCTGCAACACTCCGACCGAGAACCAGATCGATGCAGCCTCGAAAGGAACATGGCAGGAGGTGGGGCAGCTAGTCCAAACCGGACTGCTAAGGACTGAAAGGATGCGGACGTCCAGAAGAACATCAGCGACGGATTGAGGCCGTGTTTCCTGTGAAGGGAACAGGCCGCTCCGGAAGTCGCCCTCGCCTGGGTCGGCGTCTACTTTGCCTTGGAGGCTAGTTACCGCCACAGGTTCGCGACTACCCACTGACACTCGACAGATACCCTTCAGCACACTCATCCAGCTGTACTAGAAGATTCTCCTCTACCGCCGCAAGCGGCTCGGCGACTTCTAGAGGAATCTGATGATACTGGGTGACTGGCGCGGCTATCTCGATAATGGGCCGTCGTTTGCTAGGCTTCTCCAATCGTGCTCATTGTGGCTTAGAACTGAGTGAGGAGTACATCCAATGGCACCCAATGACTAATCATTGCGTCTTACCTAATCATGGAATTATAATTGGCCAGTTCAACTCCACTTCGATTCACTCCAGGCGGCTAATGGTTGGCTGTTGCCTCTCCGCGCCATTCATGTCACCCCAACATCTTTAGCCAGCGCAAGCTCAAACAGAGCCGTCAACGGCAACTTGCATACAACAACCCCATTCCGCTCGTATCATGCTGTCGATTCCCTCCCTCACCTGCTCATGGCGCCGCCACAGAAGCGCAAAAGGCAACCAACAGGCGACCTCTGTCCCGAGAGTCATCCGCGAGACCCTCCAGCGAAGAGGATCACAACGAGAAGCGAGCTCGAACTCGACACCTGGGCATCTTGGGAATATCCTCCCGAGTTTTGGGACAGACTGTCAAAGATCGATCTAACCCGCAGAGCTTTGAAAGAACTCGACCGACGGAGCAGTACTCGACGCTCTGATCCCCCCCCTCCTCGAGCTCCGCCGAACGGACTCGCCCACCACTCCGCAAACACCGCAATTCCCAGGGACCTTGCTCGATTCGCGAGGCACGGTGGACCAGACTTGCGTGACCTAAGCGGAGTATGTAACAGGACAGGCCCGGACTAAGAGGCGTTTTTGACATATGTACCAGCACCCCGAGCCGACAACGATACGTTCCGTCCATGCCGTCATGAGTTCCAGCAAGTCGTCGCGAAGTGGCGGTAGCAAGTCGACAAACCCACCATCCACCGTTCCCACTTCGGTCACCAACAAATCAAAGAGGTCAACGCCCTACAACCGCGATTTCGAACTGCATCTGACAGACCATGGCGTTCACGCAACATATTCGTCGCAAAAGCCGGATTTGGCGGAAGTCACAAAGGCCTTGACAGTAGCAAGGTCGTCACTCTCGCCGTCCAAGTTTTCTGATGGTGCCTTTGAGGCGTTCCAGGAAAACAATGCCCGGGCTAAAGACGAAGACGACGTGTTGGCTAACGTGATCCCGGCCATCCTTGGTCCCAACCAGACCATTCACCCATCCGCAAGAAATACGATATTTGGGAACCTGGAGCAGCTCACAGACGGGACAATCGCCCCCGCCAAGCCAGACATTTACTACGGAGCGTATCCCGAAGAACTTTCTCGATCTGTTCGCAACGAGCTCGCTCGTCACATTATCCCGTCATCCATGCAGGACAAGCCCATG
This sequence comes from Verticillium isaacii, assembly GCA_002851775.1. Taxonomy (NCBI): domain Eukaryota; kingdom Fungi; phylum Ascomycota; class Sordariomycetes; order Glomerellales; family Plectosphaerellaceae; genus Verticillium; species Verticillium isaacii. The sequence goes on along the minus strand of NMXN01000005.1, from coordinate 1,439,270 downwards.
GCGCCCAACTTCTTCGTGGAAGTCAAGGGTCCGGATGGCAGCGTGGCTGTTGCAACGCGACAAGCTCGCTACGACGGAGCAGTTGGATCTCGTGCCATGCACAGCCTACAGAATCATGGCTGGGAGGAACCACAGTACGACGGCCGCACTTACACCTTCAGTTCGACATACCACAACGGCCAGCTTCAGATGTACGCCCATCACCCCACGGCGCCGACCATCGACGGAGGGCCGCCGGAGTACCACATGTCTCAGGTGAAGGCTTATGCCATGACGAACGATCGCGACACCTTCGTCCAGGGAGCTACTGCATTCAGGAATGCGAGGGATGTAGCAAAGCAACACCGCGACAATTTCATCCGAGCTGCAAACGCCAAAGCACCCCAGCAAATTGTCACAGCACCCCAAGATGACCCGATGAGCACGATCCAGCTTCTTCTCGACGACGAGAGCTCAGACGAGTTCGTCGACTGTACAGACTCCCCTCTCCCAGACACTTGCGACGAGTCTGTCGCTGGCGCTACGAATGTCGACGAATGCATCCAGGCTTATGCGCTCCCTGAGCTAGGCGATTCGGCAACAAGCTTTACATCTAGCTTCATGTCAGGCTTCACCGCCGGCAGTGCAAAGCGATCAAGGCAGCCACTTAGCCCTGACTCGAAGTATGCTGCCAGAAGTCCTCCATCTAAGAGTCGAGCCCCCCCAGGTACTAGCAGACGAAGACACAAGCCACCCGTTATCGGTCTATCGTCCACAGCAGATGTCGCGGAGCATTTGTGGGTAAGTACCTACTGGCTCGGGGGACAAGTCTGCTTCAGGGACGAGAAAGAGGAGATCAAGACTGATCGGATGGAATGGGCTCTGCACACAGGAGGACGGGAGTTTCTGCTTTCGCTGGCAAGGGTCCACGAAGCAGGCGGTCTGGACAAAGTCGCTGGCGACGGATGACCGACCGGATGAGACTATCAGCGATTGAGGTTTAGTTTCCCATCCAATACATCGTTATGACATGAATGCGAAGCGACCCAGCGATATGCTAATGCTGGCCCTCGGAGAAGCGGTCCAAGACAGAAGTGTCATCTAGAGGCGGTCGTAACTTTCATTCTGTCATGCCTGTCATTGTCGTGCCTGTCAGCCTGTCATGGCTGCCATGCTTATCATGACACCTTTCGCGGATGGAGGATACGCATGTCTGATGCAGCGCCTTCGTTGGTGGGGCGGTCAGCCAGGCGGACGATAGCCTCAGGTGACTACACTGATGCGTGTGAGGGCAACGTGTCTCAGACTCTGCCTCCATACTATTCACCCGGGAGTCCAGTCAGGCCATGCTGGCCTGACAATGACAAGCGCAGCTGTATGTAGCTGGAGCCCTTCAGGATGATTAGTTTCAAGCGAGTCAGGACTGGGACAGTGCCGAGGGTCTCGTGAGGGAAAGACAGATGAATCGATAGCACGCGAGAATTTGCCTCGACAGAGCTGTCGACATAGTATGAGAGCGTGCCTCGATGGATGGGTTTGTCCTGAATTATGGTCGAAAGAACGAAAGCCAGGTTAGCAAACGTGTTGAGGGTTGGGGGGGGAAGAAGTGGCCGAGTGTCCGGAGATCTAAAATTAGATCCATTACTGGCTCACTGGCTAGTTACCCCACTCGACAGGGTCAAATGCAAGCGTGACATGCTCGCTGACACATGGGGTCCGCTGAGGGAGCTGCTCTGCTCTTCAAGGCTGTCACCTTGACGGCTCATGACTGGTTGTCGACTTTCTGCTTAGTCATGATGTGTTTGCTAGGGGCGTGGAGGGGACGCTCCCTGACGGCATCCTGCTGGCAACAACCAGACTGTCACAATGTCACATCGCGATACCATGTCACCGCCTCGGACGCTGTCGTAGGACTGACAACGGAGATTCAGTATCGAATGGGCTGCCATATCGGCAAACGGCGGCTGGGGACGCGAATATGGGTGTGCCGAACTGTCTCCCGCGTCGACAACCACTTCGTTAACAGCTTTTAGCCACCAAGCCGTTGGGCTCTAAAACACAATCCCCGATAACCGACTGCATCCATTCAACCGATCACGATCTGTAATGGCACGGAACTGTGGAATATGGCAAGAGACGCCGTTCCGTCAGCATATAAACCGGCGTCCCCCCGGGGACCTTGGCTCGTGGTATCACCCAGCAAGGAATTCAAGAAGTCTTGCCGGTTTATCGACAGATGGCACACCCCCAGCATTTTACAGTGAAGCAAACTGTGAAACGGGTAGCGCACATGTAGTTAATGGTAGTCAGCCGGCCGTTCAAGTCATGCTTGTCAGTCGACACATCAAACTTGGGTGTCGGGTCATCGAACGCAACTAGAGTGATGACATCGGTCAATAACTGATGATCGAAATCGTTGGAAGTACATGCTTCAGTTGGGATCGCACTGTCCCGTACATACTGTTGGTAAAGCGGCAAGGAGCGTTCCAGGTTTCGCTGATGTGGAGGAGCTAGCCGCAGCCGTCCTAGAAGCATGTTCAGTGGCATTGAACTGTCTAGGCGACCCCGCCAATTTAGATCCGGTGTCAGCATACCGACGCGATGACATACTCTGATGGAGGCCCAGGTCCACCTGGCTAGGCAACCAGGCTGATGACGAGAAAGGGTGACCGGACAGTCATATGTGCCGACCTGACACCTCTCGCGTGGCTTGCGGTCTCCTATTCCGGCGGGGACTGAAGCACCTCATCCACGTACAGTTCCCCGCACCTCCGGTGCATGTCCTCAGTGACCAGGCCATGTCTGGCGATCAAGCTCAAGGATGACCCTCAACGCAACTCTGGCCATCTCACGACGCTCAAGTGCCCTCTCCATCGCGAATGACAGCCATGTCACCTTTGCACCGGTTCGGCGTTGATCCTGTTCTCAGTAGCGTCGTGTTGTTGGCTGCCTGGAGATCCGAAACCCAATCCTCGACCGTCGTGGAAGACTCCAACAGCCCAACAGGCAACGAGAAGTAGTGCCAAGCACACCTCGTGAGGTTCTTATCGCTCTGACAATTCACTACACAGCTCTCCTGGGGATTTAATCCCTGTGTACGAGAGTCGAGGAGAAGATTACGAGTCGGGCTTCATCTCTCCTAGTGAGCTTGCTACTATCGACGGGTCCTACAAGGACCAGGCCCTGCCCTCCCAAAACAAGTCCTTTCGTACCCATTCTTTGTACAAAGACCCTCGACCTGCTTCTGATGGCTTCTTTCACTGTCCGTGGGAGCGGCAGGCGAATTGCCATCACCGACCGAACAAACTGAAGTGCAACTACTTGTGAGCTCCCTCTAGCCTGGATACCGAACGACTGTCTAATTGTGCTCGTCGGCAGCAAGTTCGTGGGTGCCCACCTCAAACCCTTTCGATGCAGCGATCCTCACTGCGACAACCTACTATTCTCCTCTACGACTTGTCTTCTTAGGCATGAGCGCGAGGCACACGCCATGCACGGCCACGGCGAAAAGCCTTTCCACTGCTCCTACGAAACCTGTGATCGCTCTACTCCTAGCAACGGTTTTCCACAGGAGTGGAACCTCCTAGACCATGTACGTCGAATTCACGATGAGCAACACCGCTCGGCACGTGGCAGGAAACGGAAATCCGCTGCCGAGGCATCGGTCCCAGATTTCGGCACATGGACAAAAGCGAGCCTGAATGATTGGGAAAACCACCGCGTATCTCTCCAAAAAAACCGTCGCGAGCCTCCATTCACCTGACCACAAACTTACCCGGCGCCTCATCTATGAAAGTCAAGGTCATATTCGGGCGATGCGTGCGCTCTATCTCGACGTCGGGCAGGGACGAGTTCGAAAGACGACGTGCAGGTCTTGATCCTGGTGAAGTCCATCTTCACCTAATTTAGGGTGCAGTCCTTAGGGGACCATTAGAGTGAGGCGGTCGGCCCTGACCTTGGCTCCTATCATCGCCGAGGGAGTCAGCCTGGGCCCAGAAGCCTTCCTCTGGGCCTGGGACCTCCCCTTGGGTTCAGGACCTCACTCCAGGAGTTTGGGCCTCCAAATCGAATTCTGGTACAGTACTATGTACCAATACCAGCCCGCTCGGTGCTTACAGTATGCGTCCCACATGTAGTCCCGTCCGCTCCAAAAATAGCACTAGCTACAAAAGGGACATCACACTATAATAGGTCGGCCTCATGAAGGTGAAGCAATGGCTGCTGATGGACCGGACCAGGCGTCACAGTGTACGTACGCCCCTCCCAGAACATGACTGTGCCGGCGGTAAAAGCTCTAGGGGTTAGGCACGGCGATGACTAGGAGTCATCGTCCCTCCAATGACTGTCAAGGAAATCGTAGAGTACTCAAACATCCTCTTTCAATGACCACTATGGCTAAATTACGGTTCCAAAAAGGGACTTGGCTGGCATAGAACGTGCCCGGAATCGCATCATCAAATCGTAACAGAGGTCAAGACTACGGACAGTGTTTTGTGCCACCTCCGTATCCAATAGACTTGGATGCTTGGCGAATGTCTCGAGGACCACATCCCTCATGGCTCGATCCTGGACTATTGTCGACGTGTACACCACCTCCGCTGCCCGCAGAAAGTCAGGAGACATCCAGCAAAGGTCCGCGTCCCCCCTAAACTTTTCAAGAGCCGTGGTCTTCAAACTCTGGATATCATACTTCTCGGCAAGTGCATACACCCTTGCATGTATGGTCAAGTTGGACAGCTGGATCGGGTCAATGCCGAATTGTTCCACTTTCTTCGCCTTCTTGTTTTTTTTGCGAGATGTTGAGTTCGGAGAATCAGGAGCGGAGAATGGGAAGCTGGCGGCTTCCGTGTCGGGAAGGATTGAGTGCGCCGTATCGTCCTGATGGGGGTAGTCGAGGTGGTAGAGGTAATGTAGCATGAGCCTCACAGCCAGAGGATCGTCGTCATTGAGGTATATTATACCAGTATTCCCTTCCTAGAGTATAGTTAGCGGTGCAATAAGACTAGAGAGTGCGTGCCAACCTTGAAGACACCGTTGCACGCGGTAGCGAAGAACTGCGACCGCGGGCATACGATGGCTCTGTGTACCTGATACCGGTCGTCCCCGCAGACGATCAAGAGGTCGGAGTAGAGGCCGCCGACGAATAGCCTAACGGATCAGCATAGTTAAGCCCATAGTGTACCTTGCATCGTACCTTTGGAGCGAGCTTAATAGCTCCGCTTGAGGCTCGACGGGCATGACGAGGCGCTGTGACCCGAGGCTTGTGGATTGGGATGGACTAGGTGGGGCTTTCCAGTGGACATGTGTGGGACAGAGTCATGATCCACGTGACGACACCTATGTCTTGCTTCTACGGGGGGTTAGGCCCCTAAAATTGGATCTCCCTGCTGCAGTTCCGGCGGTCAAGGAAGCGGACGGAGAAAGAAGGCCGTCGCCCATTCCCTCATGCATACCTACTGATCATAAGGTCGAAACATCGTGGGTAGCCTCGGAACTACGAATCAGGGACACACCTAGCATATTCATGTAGCTCATATGCACTAATAGTCGGGTCTCAGCCCTTTAAATGTGTCTATGAAGTCATCAACAACATGAACGCACGAAATGTCGTCTGCTCCCGGTATCATCACCGCCTCTTGCAAAGCCTAATCCTCGGGACGCGAACGTCCGGCAACCTGATTCTCTGTCTCGATTTGATCATCCTGCAAAAGCACATCCACGCATTCGTTTGAGATCGAAAGAGCTAAATCGGACGGACTAGGAGATTGTTGGCTACACCCAGAGAGCACATCCCCCCCGATAACCTCCCGGTCTGAAATTGAACCTGACAATACTGGCGAAGAATTTTGCCTCCGGGGCGTCCGACGCTTGGGGAAGAACGCTGGGCTCCTCCTGATGGGAAGAGGATACGACCGACTCAGCTCTTCCCTTGGGAGAGGCCATTGAGGATCGAGGAGCGAGCGATACTCCCATGAGACTCCTTTTCGACGCACAAGCAAGTAAATGTCTGCGTCGTATTTGTCACTTACATCGTCGCATCGCCGCATAAGGTTGACGCATGTCTTCTTGAAGTTTTCGTTGCTTCTGTCACGCTTCTTCGAGGTTGGATCGGCCATGGCGGAGCGAGAGGAGGAAAGAATGCTTGGGTCAAAATGTGGGCATGTTGCGCGTTTTAGCCCCCCAGGGCCTACCCCCCTCCCCCCCGGAGCCTTAACAAGACCTGTCGGGGTGATTGTATAACCCGCTTGGCAGTCAGTCAGAGGTGGACCAGCCCACATAACACTTGGGAAGGCATGTCATCGTCTTACCTCGCGACCCGTTTTTGGTGTTTCATGTCCAACTCGTCAGCAAAAAGCTAACACGAGCGCAGCAGTGGTATATTTAAACTGTGTCCTTGCCATCTTACGAAGGTTGAGGGAACTATGAGTTAGCCCTTCCGGCGAGGTTGCGGCAGGAAGAATCTCGACACTACGCGCCAAAGTGAAGCTGGTGCAGTAGTACAGTACATGTTATGTCAGCTCTGCCGCTGTCATTAAACCGTAGATCTGTAATGTGGAATTGAGATGAGGCTTGCTAACACCTCCTAGCAGCAATGGTGAAGGAAGAGAGCTCTCGCCCCGTGGGGCGAGAGTCCGTATCGCCACCTACTCCACCTTAACAGGGGCGGGGGCCTGAGAAAGGAGGGCTCTTGGGTTTAGTATGCGTAGGCGCCTGAGGTTCATGCGCGAGAATCGCATTCATGGCGATTTATGAAGTCGTTCTGTAGTTACCGAGTTTACTTCGATCTGAATTCTTTCACTGGAAGCTCCTGCATGCATTTGTTCCTGGTTACTGATGATTAACGCCGCCTTGCGCAAGCAAGACGATTGTGGCCTGTTGGAAACGACCAGAAAGGGTTAATTTAGGGTCGAGCAAACAGGGAATTGGCGAGTGACCCAATCATGAAGGGTCTTTTGGAAATGCCAGGGCACGGGGGGCAGAAGTGGGACCTCGGGGCTTACCCCAGCAGTGGCCGGTGGATATTGCCCGGGGGACGACGGTGTTGGCGGGTCCCTCTGTGAGCATCGAGACCAGTTCCTGTGCTGAGAGTTTGTCCGTGATTCGAGTGAAGAAGGCATGTACCGTCAACTTAGTACTATCTGACCTGGCGCCGTGTCATCGGCTGTGCTCCTTAAGCGGGAGATTTTTCCCTGAGCAGCCTACCATGTCTTGGACTTGTTGTTACAGTCATTTGATTCGCTACCATCTAGCTAGGAGCTATGGAATCGCAAGACGTAGCGCCCTGCCTTCCTACCTTTCTCGCTTGCTCAAGACATTCATTAATATGTAAGAGTCCTTTAAATTCGTACGAAACTGATCTGGATTATCCGGCATTAGGCAGCTGGTTCCTCATTAACCCAAATCACCTATGTGCTTCTAAGACTAAACATTTTGGTGCTGTGGCTACTAGAAGTGGAGGAGGTTTCAAACAATGCCCCTTCGAAAAGCGCATTGGTGAGACATGCGGCCTCAAGCTTGTTAATGACACGATGCGATGCATTACCGAATGTGACTTGTGTTCTCGGATAAGCACAAAGAAACGTCGAGTTCAGAAAATGAATACGGACTCGAACGATAGAGGAGCGATAGAAACCTTCAGCTACGATCGAGAGGACGGAACGAGAAAAAAAGATTTGTTGGCGATTATTTCAAAGCTTGAGAGCGAACATCTAACCCGCGTCCGTCGCTGTTAGCGGCGACCACGCAACCCCTCCCGACGCGCCGAACCCCCGGAGGCAACCAGCTTCCCGCGACATACAAATCTGGGGGTACGGATAGAAAAACAAGCGAGGCCAGGGGGAGACTGTAGGTATGCAGAACCACACATGGTGCTTCGCATGAAGCACCGACTGAACCCAACACAAAGCCACGAAATTCAAGTCAAGTCAGCGTAGCTTTCAAAAAAATAATGATTCTTCCTATCTCTTTAAACCCTGGCATCAATAGCGCGTGCGCAGCGGCCAGACTGCGCCGATTGCCCCAATCGTAAAGAATGGCATTACTTCGGCGCCGAGACACCTGCGGCGGAACAAAAAGGTGTTGTCCAATTTCGGTGTCCAAATCGATTCCGCTGTACCGCCAAACCGTAACGAGGAGAACAGAACCAGAGAGTGGCCGGCTGTCACTTCTTAACCAACGGCAAATTCATGATGATCTTTGAAGTCGCCCTGTTCCAGAAGAAGCAATCCTCGCAAGTCCGGATCGCTGAGCAACTTGCAATTCCCCTTGTGACCCTTCTCATTCCAAGCGAGAGTCTGGCATGTCTAATCACCATGCCTAGTTAGAACGCTCAAGTCTGGCTGTCGATGAAAAGATTCACATGCCTTGTCGCAGTACCAGAATAAGGTACATCTAGAGCACTTTTTCAAGGTAGCTGCTTTCAGGCCGCACCCTTGACATGTCCTCTCGCCATTCACCTTCGTGGCGTACTGTTGCACTCTGTCGCTTATGTTGAGCAGAAGACCATGTGTAACAGGGAAGATCTACCAGAATCAGCGCAAGCTGGAGCAACGTTGCTCGAAAGACGGAAAAGTGAGAGTACCTTCAGCGATCTGGGGTTTTCGTGTCGAATCCCAACGGTCATGTCGAGGAAGCCGTGCTGCTCTCCGTAAAGGATCGCCAGAGTAGACCTCTTTCGCACACATAAGGGATTAAGCTCGCTTCCGCGGCCTGGGGTATAGAACAAAACGGGCACTTCCCGGCCGGATTTGTCCTTGACGATGAGCTTCAGGCGCAACAAGTGTTCGATGTCCACAATCTCAGCGAGAAAACACCAATGCTTGCGCGGGCGGTATGAGAAGCCGTTGCTAGACTCGAAGAAGTCGAGGTCAAGCTCGTTATCCCCCGGCAACACACTGAAGGAAGGGAACATCGTATCGTCGCGGAGGTCGGGATACTCACTCACCTCTTGCGGTAACTTCTGAATGCAAGCATCGCCCGTCTTCTGCTGCTCCCTCCACAGCCAGATTGTGAAGTCCGGAGCTGAGAGACCCGAAGGAACGTCGTCAATCAACGTTGCCCATGTCGACGTGCCGCAGTAGGAGGGGTGCTGGGTCGGATCGCTAGCAAACTCCCTCAATCGACGCGCTGTCGGGCTGTCATCTCCTTCAATTACAACCCGAGTCGCAGTGGCTCTCTGAGCAAAGACTCTTGCCCGTGCCACATCGCTATTAAAGATGGCAATTTGGAAGGCGTCATAGTAAGCCCGGGCGACGGTCGCGTCGTCGATGCCCTCTTCTTCGCACAACCTCAACAACTTGTGCACGTCGTGCAGTGCCTGGAGGGGAGAAGTGAGAATACGAATGCCGTCGCCGATAGACTCATCTAGCCGGTGTATTTCGCCCAGCCTTGCGTCGCTGAGACCCGATCGGGACTTCGGGAGGGAGCAGAGTTTACAGGAGCACGTGAAGCGGAAGTTCAGTTGCAGGGCGAGCTGGCGAGCGGCTCGGTTCGTGCGGTCTCGGAGGTACATTATGGTGATCTCCTCACCCTCATCGATGTCGCGAATGGCGTGGATAGTGAGCTGTTGGAGGTCCTCGTTCCAGGTATTCTGGGCGTTCTGGAAACAGGCGTGATTGATGCGCGACGCCTCGACGAAGACACCGCCGGTCGAAGCGTCAGATCCAAGAGGAAGCGCGTTTGTGCGGACAATGCCCATCTCTTGGGTGGCCTCATCCTCAAACGCGTTGAAGAGAGAGAAGAAAGCTTGTCGTTGAGCGTCGCTGAGAGCGGCAATCTCCTTGGAAAGAGATTTCCCCGCCCCCTCCACGGAATTCGTGGACCGGGGAACCCGGAACAAAGGGGCTTCAGAGATGATGCGTGTGCCCTTGAGGACCTTGGTTATCGCAATGAGACCAAGGCCTTTTCCAGGGACGTCTCGAAGAATGTACGACTTGTCAGATTTAATGACTGACATCCTGGCAGTTCAAAAATGGGGGGTTGTATGAAGAAGACATGGAAACTGTGGCAGCCGGCGCTCTCTATTAAGATGTATGGTCCTGGAGCAGCCTCCCCTCACCGAAAGCCATATCCGGAAGACGATGAATTAAGGTTGGTCTGTTGCACTGTGGTGCGCCTCATATGCTCCAATTGGTGCAGGCGGCGAGACGAGACCTCTTGGCCCTGCATTGCTGCCCAAGGAGAAGCGCCGTCACGTTACGTTCCGTTCTCAGTCCATTGATATGAGCTGTATGGCGAACGCAGAAGACGCGGAAGCCGGAAAAAGCCCCTTTGCAAGAGTCCAGGGAGACCAATCCAGAAAGGCCCCCTCTTGGCCGACAATGTATTCCCACGAGGGATGACCCGAACGTCTCTGGTTCCGCGGAGGCACGTCGAGATGCAGGGCGTTACATGACGGGGCGCTACCAGAACCATAACCGTCTTTTACTGACGCCATCACCACCGCCACTGTAATGTCCGTCACAGGCGGCAGCATACGTCAAGAGGAACAAGATACCTATCTCGAGGTATTTCTCGCTGCTGCGGAACAAACAGAAGAAGACTATCGGGTTGCGCAGCTAGGAGTTCTACAGCCCGAACTGATACAGGGAGACGCGGCACGTTGTGGTGGCGACATGGCTAGTCTCGTTCGAGCAGATCCAGCGGGATGATGGGCCTGTGGCGAGTTTCCTGTCGTTCATGTCGCAGATTGAGCCTCGGGCGATACCGAGACGAGCAGGCCGGAGAGACGGTCATGCTGGGCGATGGGACAGAGGATCTCGTTGTTACAAGCGTACCCGCACCGCGGAAGGCCTGGCTCTGTACGACTACATGTCAGTCGTCAAGTTGAAGTGGGAAAGGGCAGGGAGTTGCCTCTCGCGAAAAGGAACTAGACAGGTCCTGGCCGTCTTCCAATCTGTGGATCCAGACGTCGCGTTCCCCTTGACGAATACCTAGCCATGGATCTCGCCGAAGATGATGATGTTAACCCAAGGAGGTACGTTAGTTCGAGCGTGGTCCGCCGCTGCGAACTCGTGTAACCGGCACAAGAGCAGCGGTACAGCGCCTTGCTCTTTTCGTTCCATGGCAAACATTCCTTTTCGAGACATCAGGCGACATCAACAACATGTGGGAGAGACAGCGGGCGTGGCGTCTCAGGGGCATCGCGTGGCTGGCAGGTGTTATTTAAGTGCTGCAGCGACAGTGTGGCTAACAAACCGACAGACCTAGACCGGCCCCTTCGGTCTGTCGGTCTGGGTTGGTCACGACTCCCCCGCCGGTCGGTCTAGGTCGGTCTGGGTTACCAGCCCGGTCAGTCTAGGTCTGATTATCCAATCCCAATTCTACCGGTGCTAATTGAAGGCTACGTGCCCAGTCCCACTTATTCTGTGGTGCAAGTCGGCCCGTGCGTTAATAAGTGGGACTTTGGCAAGGTACCTCAAGACGGGGCCGACCAATGGCGACCCTGGAAACCGCCAAACCCAGACCAGACCACCTGGTTTGCGGTCCGAAGGTGGTCTGTCAGACAGTCGGTTTGTTAGCCACACTGTGCAGCGATAAGCGGTCCTATCGCTGATGCGGCCGAATCGGGCATCACTGCGAGCGACGGCGCACAGAGCGCAGTGTACCGGCCGGGCGGCGTCGGTACGGCAGTCCGCCTGGTTGATGTCTCAAGTAATGCGATTACAGAGACATAGCTGTCGGAAGAAAGGACGTCGGCTGTGGAGCATGAGGCATCCACGTTTCAGGAGTCGTGGCGCGAGCGACGCGGAGGCGGGCGGAAGTGGGGATGTTCGAGTCCCCCGAACTTCTTGGTGGGGCATCGAGCGCCCTCAGTCAGCATCGCAGCGCTGATCAGCCCGGCCAAGTGGGCCGAATTCCAAGACCGCTTCGTCGAGGGCTGGCCCGCCTTCCGCGGCAAGCACGAGGACGAGGCTTTCTGGGCCCAGCACAAGTCAGCATTTCACGCGTACGACGCTCCCTGTAGTGCTTAAGAGAGAGCGGTGCGCGAGGCGGTTCGCCGCGGCCCCACGACTTAGGCGAGACGGTAGCCAGCCTGCGCGCTGAGCTTAACGATCAAGGCGAGAAAGCTGTCGATGTCACTCTCTGGGTCGGGTGCCGGGGCCGAAGGGGTTGCCTTGGGGGTGGAGACGTTTTGGGGACGGAAGGTGCCATGGTCATGTCGATGCGCAGGAGTGTGATTGCGACGAAGAGCCAGGCTTGACAAGTGTATTACAGCGGACAGATGGGTAAGAACGGGCTTATTTCCTCCGAGAACCACAGTTGGTCGATCAGGGACGTCAGGCGACTGGATCGCCCGCATGTGTCTATTGCATGAATGTTATGACGCCGCGTGGGTTGCAAGATTACTTGGCGCCGCCGTTGATACAACCAATACTGGCATGCTACATCAGCGAGTCCAAGGCGTACCAAAGACAGGCCCGCGCACGATACGGTCGCAGAAAGACGACCTAGATCCAAAAAAAATACGGTCTGACGATCAAGGCGAGGATGGTTGGCCATTGGGGGGCTCCCTCGGAGGATCCGCTCGCGGAAAGGCAGCCTCGTCCCGATTTGACTCCGTAGACTACGGTTGGCATGGCGTTATCGCTCATGCGAGCGATTCCATGCAGGCAAGGAAGTACCACGTGTCCCTGCATGTCAAGGATGTCAAGGAGGCCATACAGCGACATGTGGTAGGTAGCGATTCGTCAGTCCGGGCCCAGTCGTCTACATATTAGATTCCGTCGTGCAAAGCGAGTGCTCGACCTCAGTGGCCGACGCCTCCGAACTGACAAGGAACGGAAGCTGCCAATTCAAGAGTCCTCTTATCTACTTTGTAGCATTCTCTCCCGACCAAAGTCTCAGGAAACCTTCACATTCTCGAATACAAAGCCATCCATCGCCGAGCCTCCAGGGTGCGTTGCAGCAGCTTTCCGAGCAGTCAAGAACGAACAAGGATATTCAGAGAGCTCGCCCGCCAGGTGAAGTCGATCGCAAGATGGCCCAGCAGACTCTTGATGTGAATACAGATGGGAATGAGGCCCCGCAGAATATTCTGCTCGAGAGCATCACGGCTTCAACGTTCGACTACCTCACGGACCCAGACACGGACGGTGAAAACTCGACACTTCCGCCTAGTCGTCGTTGGGTCTGGTACTGCAAGCTGAAGGCGTGCCCGAAGTACTATAGCGCCTGGTCCTGCAAAACGAATTTCCTCCTTCACTTGTTCGAAACACCAGTCCATCGCGAAGACAGGTCTACAACTACCCGCGAAGGGCGACGCCAGTTAGCCTTGGCGTGGAGGGAGGAGACTGCATTTGACCTTTCTGAGGCCATGAAAAGTGCGCCGGCGGGTGACGCGGAGCCGAATAAAGATCGCGGCTAAGATGTATCGTGCTCGGAATTCGGGGCGGCTATAGCCACTACGGAGGAGCAAGGCTGCTCACAACCCAGTCGAAACAGTCCACTTAATAGTCAGTTCAGTTTCGTCCCTCTGATGAACTGTTTAAACTGACACACATCGCCCTTACTTACTGATGGCCTCTGAATGCCCTCATTGGTGTTGAACATAATGGTGGTCAATGCGGAGTCACGGGTCCTAAGATTACATGTGGATACGTGATATATCTCAGGGGCAGACACACGTCCGGACATAGAACACAAAAACAGATGTCGGATAACTCGGCATGAACCGGCACGTGGACGTCATACAAGTTGATGAGGTAGAGGAGGATGTCGAATTGGCGTTTGGTCGCACGCTTTCTGAGAGCGTAAAAGTCTTTAGCGTGTCGAGGGAAGTAGGATGTGATAGGTTGAATGATGCCTTGGCTTGGATCATAAACAACCAGGGGTTGAATTGGGAGGATGGGATTCTCGAGTGTGGAACTGCGGTGATAGGCGTGATTACACCTTGTCTCAGCGGTTAACCGATCCGGGCTGTCCTTCACGTCATTCAACCCCTGCTGGAATCTCGTCTCGACTTGATCGATAGAAGCGCGGGCGGAATAGATAGAAGCGTGGACGGAATCGACAGAAGCGCGGACAGACTTGAATTCGGTGACGAGCCGTTCATCTTGGCGGTAGCGATACTCACCGTGCTCATCGCGGGTGAGGTAGGGAGCTGCGGATACCGATGTGCCATTCAGGGTGGATAACAATGATGCTGCGAGATCAACCAGCTTCTCGCGAATGTCGACGCACCGCAAGATTACGCCATTATCAGCCACGACAACCGGCCGACGTCACACCAGCGATCTCATCTTCAAGCAACGAGCCATGTGGCGCAACCTCAAGCCGGTGGCACCCTCGTGCCGGCGTGATGCTTTTGCGGACGACGTTCGACCGGATGGCCTCGCCGGTTGGCGCGGCGGTCAGCTTTCAGGACATACCGGTCGTTCGACATGGACTCGTGTCGCGGCCGCCAGACTCCGCTTCGAGTTGTGGAGACGACACACTTGCTACGCCGGCGAGGCTCGGTCCGACTCACGCACTATCCGGGGACGACAGGCAGGTGGTAATGATGGTGCCGCGCATCCCGGGTGTCCAGCCAGCCTGCGGCGCGTCTGACGCGGAGCCCCACAGGGTCCGACCCCTGGGCCCTCTCCAACGGGCAACGTCCACCGAGTGCACCGGCCGGGCCTGGGTCCTTCGGCACAGATCGCACCATGGAGGTGGACGACCGGAAAGGCTGGCAAAATGTTTGCAAACTTATTATCTATCGATACAGTACCTCCTACGGGCCGGGTATATCGACGAGACCCTGACGCACCGATCCCTCGGGCGCTGGACCTACCCTGTGCACCACCGGGCGTCAGGTTCGCACCCGTACGGCCTCGACGGGAAATTTCGGGCTGCATAACGGGCACCTCCGGAGTGTATGGTGGAAACTAGTATAAGTAATCGACGAATTCGTCCGCAAACTCCTCCTCGAGAAGATTGAGCTGAGCTGTGACTTTCAGGTCACCTTAGAGAGCCGTGACGACCCTTACGATACTCTGCTATCTGCAGCCTAGTGAGGGTGTCGCGATACTGCTTCACTAGCCGTGTAGTACGCCCGGATCTTGCGAGAGTCAAGGGAACCTGAAGTTCTTCCAGCGCATGCAAGCGAGTGGCCTTCTGGGCTCGATAGGTTGGCGGTTACTCATTGTAATATCAACTCGGCGACTGTACTGCCCAAATCAACATAGAATGGCGAAGGCCCTGGCAAAGTGACCTCAGAGCCCTTATCCATGGACGTGACATCGCAGAAACGCACGTTCTGGCTCTTCAGGGTTTCTACATCGCTCTCATCGAGCTGTCGAATGCGGTAGACGAGAGCATTGGCTGGCTTCGGGTGACCCGGGCCAGTGGAGTACTGGATCGTCATCTCCGAGCTTCCAAAGGTATGAATCGAGGATGTCTCACCTGGGGAGATGGAGTAGGATGGCCGATTGTCCGGGCCGCCGTTGGTTTCGTCTAGCGTGACGTCGACATTGGGCATTAATATCTCAGCCGCGTCTACCTCAGAAATAACCGAGGGTGAGTCTTCGGCGTTATCGTCGACAGGGCTTTCTAGATTCTTGAGCCCTTCGTCCTGTCCCAACGCCTCTGACTTAGAGATAGATATGGCGGCACTCAAGATCCCAATGCTAGGAACCGAGACCAATTCGCTCTCCTCAGTCTCAGTAACTGCCACCTCGGATACCGTCAGAGCAGTACTCTCGACAAAAGCTTACAAGACCGCCCACGAAACGCCTGTTACCGGCGACCGAAGTCCGGATGTTTCGGCCGCGCTATCGAATCGTGATCGCTTTGGCGTGAGCATCCATACGTTCTTTGTCCCATTAGTCCACAGCAGCACCTCACATCCACAGTGCCGAAGCTGACTTCAGCCACTCGCCAATGGTGCGCTTCATTGGGACATACGTTAGGGCGTGAGGAGTAAGCGCAAGCGTCTGAACATCGCTCTGCGAAATCGCGAAGCACCGGCGGCTGAACGGTCGCCCTCCATCTAACCCAAGTGAGTCTCGAGGTGTCATGTGCGTGTCACGCGGGCACCAAGATTTCCCATCAGAGTTACGCCGTCATCCCAGTTGTAAAATGCTGACGCACTGAGCGTTGCGGCGGAGATGCTCGCCTTCACCGCCGCCTTGATCAGTCTACTGGGGTAGTTTGCCAGACAGTGCCAAGCGCCACAGAGCACCCACTGACCATCTGTCAGCTGCCAAAGGAAAGTGGAGGCCTTGATAGAGTCCTCCGGTGCTACCGGCGCTTCGTCGATTCTGGGCACTAATATCTAGCGTACCACGCACTTTGATGGCACGAAAGTTGGCTCCCGCGGCTTGGCGAAGCTGCTGCGATGCGCTGAGCCTGGGATTCGGGTTTACACCATGATGACGACCTAGGACACTATGGCATCGACTTGGTTTACCTTGTCCTTTCCTGGGACCGACGACGTAGACAAGACTTTTTCCTATCATGAGCCTCGGCGATGCGTAGCCTCGGATATGATCTGTTCGTACCGGCTCATATCTGGTCGCTTTTGATGTGGGCATACGCTAATCCATGTTTGAAGGACATGATCAAATATCCGGGAAAGTTCCCCCTTAGTACCACTCCTGGCTTGGTCCTGAACATCGAAAAACGAAGGCGGGTTTGCATCTGGACTAGTTAAGACAGGCACAGAATGGCGGAAGAAAAGACAGGCTTGAGTCGGTCGATGCCTGAACGAAACATGCCTGTCATCTTCTGACTGCGTTCGGATACCTCTGCTGAATGATATGTGCGTTGTCTCCTACAGTATACGACCCGATAACTGACTAAGGTCAACTTCGGTTTCCTCGTACGCCTGAGAAAAGATGTCATCAATCCGCCAGGACCCCTACGCAGAGCACCCAGGGATAAGAGGTGTGTGTGGCATTCGGGAGCGAGAAAGACCATGACTTCGGCAGGCGCTGTCTCCCGTCCTCGTAACCTGCTGGGTAATGAGCCAATCCTAGCGGTATAAGTCGATGGCTGGTCATGGGACTTTCAGGGGCGAAATCCTGCTTCGCGTGACGGCTCGTCCAAGTGACTGCAGCATCCATTCTCTCGAGTCTCAGCTGTTCGAGTGAGCGATGTAGGCGTCGGCAACCTCCGAAGGTGGAAGGCGATCGTGCGATCCGGCCTGTAGTCTTTGAACCCGCGTTAGCAATCCTAGTGCTGTTTGGCTTGTGGTTTCGTCGGTGTTCAGGACAAACCTACGAGGCGTTCGGCGGAGGTGGCACCACCGAAGTCACATCGATCCATGCCCACTCATGCAAGTCCCACGTGACATGATGCGCCAAGCCTTCCATCACCAAACCCCGGATCAAGGCTCCAGACCATCATGCCCAGATTCCACGCTGGCGCAATTTCGATAACGGTTCAAGACGCTGATGGACTCTATGGCGGACCCCCTCAGCATTACCTCAGGTCTGATTGGTATCATCGCAGTCACGGCGCAATCCACAAAGGCGCTATACCAGATGGTGCAAAGCTTCCGAGACCAACCCCGGACAGTGCGACAGCTGCAAGATGAGCTCAAAAGCCTCGATGGCGTCCTTGGGTCGCTCCACACGCTTGTTGTAGAGGAGCGGACGTCCTTTGTCCCACTCGAACTGCCTTTGCGGCAGTGCGGTCAGGCTTGCGTCGAGTTCAGGGCGCTAGTTCTCAGGTGCACAACCCACTCTGACGGCACTAGGCCTAGTGTCCGGGACTGGGTGAGGCTACGATACATGGACAATGACCTCAGGGGCTTCACCGACATGCTGGCTGGGTATAAGTCCACAATTTGCGTCGCTTTGGCGGATGCAAACTTGTAGGTGACCCTTCTCCCCGTATGGCATCGTTAGCTGACCCAACATCAAGAAGGTCAAGCACTGTTACTCGAAAGGTCCTTAACGAATACAAAGATATGATCAAAACCACAACGCAGGACCTTGAGGATCATCTTGAGGACATTACTACGAAACTACAGGCTCTCGCCCCGCTTGAGAACAGGTGTTCCCCTTGGACTTCGGAGGATCTGCAGTGGCTTGATAAAGAACGACAGAGTACGAAGCAGTGCCTCGAGATTTGTGCTCAAGGGCTGTCCCGGATCGACGAGTTGAAACGGCGACCTATCCAGGACAGGGAGTCGTCTCGCACAGAAGCCGAGGCTCCCGTTTCGGTTCGAGATCTTACCCTTGCGGAGACCATGACACTCTTTGCACTAAGAAAGTTGACCGACGACCTGGCACACCAACTACGCGACAAGGAGAGGCAGACTCGACAGCACTCACCTGCGGGTACCGTCTGGGCCGCTAATCAGACGGCACCGGCTTCTCAGGACGAGCTCCAGAGACTCGCTAGCGAGTCCAACAGTACCAAGCAGCGTCTAGCTATTCTTCACCACGCTGCTGAGCAGGCGTCGTCCAACGGGGTTCACGTAGTGGAGGATGTGCATATCGACATGGGCGGGGAACAAATGCTGATCACATCACATGACCAGCTCTTTGAGGTCAGGCGCGTCCGTCTGGGTAGTGGGGCAAGGCAGGTAGTCATGTCATCCTCGGGGGCAGACTGGAATGAGTTCTTGAGATTGGAAAAGGACAGATAGGTTCTACTTGTAGGATGTATAAAGAACGCTTTCTTCGACTTGAGTGCTTAAGACCGTTCTCCAGGTCCAGGCGTACGTCCGACACCTTGCCAGTGGGACGACACCGCGTCACGCAGTGTCTCCACAGAAACAGGCCGTTCCGAGGCATCAGCAACCCTCTGCCTGTCACGTTCTACAATCTCTGCAAGACGAGTGATGCTCTCCCCATTGTGCATATTATTAACCTGGACATTCCATGAACTTGGCCCAAGAGACATGCGCCGCGTCACCATCTCCTCTTTGTGGCCTCCCACGTAGAATTGAACGGAGTCCTTGCCTATACTGACATCCTCAATCACATGCTTAAGATAAGAAGCCTTGCCAGTCGGAGTGGGTTTATCGCTGACGTTTGGGCCATCCGATGACGCGGGTGCATCGCCACCAAGCCGTGGCGACCTCGGTGAATTCGGACGCTCTGGGGCGTTGCTCATAATATTGCGCGACAACAACAGGGTGGGAAAGGTGGAGGCCAGCGGCGTAGCTTGATTGCGTCTATCTAGAAACAATACCATTAGACATAGATACGGTATGCACCGCCGCTAGATACTTACCTTGATCTCCGTTGACAACGGTTGTTGTTGGTTTGTCGTGGTAATCCCCCGTAACGGCTAGTAAGAGCGGGGTATCTAAGACTAAGTATGACGGCTCAAGGACTGTCACGTGCTCGTGCTGGCAGTCCAACATGCCGGATGCGGTTAGTACCGACATAACGAGTTTCCAACAACCCCACATCAAAACTCGTGCCCTGGAATTGCACTCCGCAGGTCTCTCCGCCCCAACTTTGACATTGCTACACCACGGTGTTTCGTTTACTTGAACACACTTCCTAGTCTGACCAAGACGTGATTCCCTCACATTGTTTCTAGTGGGAAGAGTGTACAAAAAGCCAAATTTGGCTCCGATCCGGCCCGGACTATTTCTGGGATGGTATCGGGCTGGCTACCGCACCGGGCGTCCAGACAGCATCTCCGAGGCACCAAGTTTGATGGATGATCTGGTCATTTAACATGAAGCACCAGTGACGAATAAATCCGGCGTCAGCATCTCGATCTCTGATGACAGCGAGGGGGATTCCCATCTTGCGGGTTTGTGGTAACGCGGTATACTGAAGCACTTGCCGTGCTGACCGGACTGGATGTCGTCATCTACGTCCCCACCTCCGCTACATGTCCTCAATGACCAGGCCATGTCCGGCGAGCAAGCTCACAGGATGACCCTCAACGCAACTCTGGCCAGTTCCCGACATTGAAGAGTCCTCTCCAGTGAGAGCCATGTCACATTTACACCGGCTCGACGTTGATAATGTTCTCAGCTGTGTCGTGTCATCGACTGACTAGATATCCGAGGACCAATCGCCCATTGGAACAGAAACGCTCGGGTCCACCTCGACGGTCATGGAAAATGGCTGTTGTGCTCATATATCCGTTGAGCTATGTCCCCGAGCAAGGATGCTC
Source organism: Verticillium isaacii (assembly GCA_002851775.1). NCBI lineage: Eukaryota > Fungi > Ascomycota > Sordariomycetes > Glomerellales > Plectosphaerellaceae > Verticillium > Verticillium isaacii. The sequence goes on along the minus strand of NMXN01000005.1, from coordinate 1,419,221 downwards.
CTGACTTGCCCTTAGGTTTGGCTGATGATCTGATGGCTGCTTGGTTGTAGGCATAGATGAGAAGCTTGCTCCTGTTGTTGCCTTTTGTCTTGTCCGCCTGGGCTATCTGGAGTGCTAGTATGATGCCTTGGAGTTCGCCGGCGTAGACCCTCGATGTTGTGTCTGCTCCCATGTATGTATTTTTGGTTTCGCCGGTCGTTGTGCAGACTGGTGCACTCCGCGAGACTCAACTCAACCATTGACCAGTTGCAACCTCACAAGAACTCTGTTATCATAGCAGCTCGAGAGTGATCGTCTATCACAATCAGATATCAACTCAGCAGAGGGCCTCATAGATGTTCGTAAGATCCATGACTCGCCTCGTGCTGTGGAAACCCATGCCCCCATCAACCAATCAGTTATTTTGCCCATTTCCCACCTACATCGTCAGTCACATCACATCGCAGGGAACAACAAACGCTGTGCCTGGTGTGTGGGCTGGGTGATGAGCATCATGTCGTTTAGGGGGCATCAACGCTGCTGTTGCTGTATTGCACGGCCTGAGGCCGATATCGGTTCCGTCTCCGGGACAGGCATGCGCTGGCTGTATAGTAGCACATCGTTCGGCCAATCCTCGGCTTCAACCTTATAGACGCGGAACTTGAGTTCAGAGAGCAAGGGAGCTCTTGAGATGTGATCGAGCATCGCCATGGAAGAAAATCTTGTCTCATTTGTCAGTCAACTCCTAGAAGATAGAGGCAACTGGATTGCACGAAAGATGCTCACAGGTCCTCTAGGTGTGTCTTGGCCTCGTCAGCTGTTTTGCGAGCTGGAGGATCGATAACGTTATCGATGGGATGAATGCCCCGTACTATCTGTGTTTCACCAGGCTTGATCGAGTTGACATAAGTTTCGAGGAGACTGTTCAAGTTTACCTCCCGCATCCCACGAATGACATCCTTCAGTTTGTCGTCAGAAAGAAGGGTCATCTCTCTGAAGTGTCGCTCAAGTAGATTGATGCGTCCGTGGAGCCTGTCGTTTTCCATCTTCAAAGCGGCCGCTCGAGTGACGCCCGGCATGCTGCTGTATTTGCATTCTTCGGTAGGCCGACCGGCCATGGCGGTACAGGTCGAGCAGATAGGTCGCCGACCGTCACATTTGATTCGCTTGTGGCGACACCTAGAGCAAGCAACCTTAGTCTGAGGGCCACGCTTCTTGGGTTGCAGGTTTGAGCGTGCGGATGATGCCTCCGATGCCTGCGACAGTGGATAAGTTTTTCCCACGAAGCTCGCGTTGGCGGCCGATAGCTTGCGGTAAGGTCTCATAGGAACTGATTGGGGAGTGTCTTTGGCGTTGGACACGTGGTGAAGGCCTATTTGGGCGTGACGATAGGGAGGCGACGGGTTGATGTTCTTGTCCTCGTTCTCCGCACTCGTCCTACGTGGGGTGTGCTGGCAGGGGTGTTGTGGTGGAGTCAACCAAAAGGGGAAGCGACCTTGATCTGTCAGATTGATGTTATGCGGTATACGGGTTAAATGTATATTCCATGGTTCTGCCGCTGGACGGTGAAGCGAGCGGGGTTGATCCAGGTCTAGACTTTGCCCCGCAATTAGTCCGCACTCCCAGCCACAGTAGCAATGAGGCTGTGGCTTTCAACCCCTGCTGAGTAAGGTGGACTGACTGACTGACTGATTTTATTACGCCCGATATGGTCTAGGGCAACTACCGGATAAATACATATTCCATTCCGTCACGCATCTTTCTCGTCTCGTCCAGCCCTTCCAGGAGTAAGGTGGAAATCAAGGTAATCGTATCATGTCACGGACCAGTTCAGACTGAACCAGTCTCAACGCGTTCTATCCTGACCTGTGACAGCTTTGTCAGGGATAGCAACACCACCGTCCCGCCCACGATGGACTCTCCTGTATGTGCGCAAATGCCTTCCACTACGCGCATTACTACCAATTACGCTGAGGACGAACTCTCTCTTCTTCTGATAAGCACTACCCAAGCTGCGCTAATCGAGACGTTTCGCACAGACGTCCGTCTCTGCGCGACCGATGCGGAGAAGTTCCGGCTCTGCGAAGAAATGCGCAGTCGATTGCTCGACCAGTACACTCAGGTAGAGTTACTTATTGCACTTTTTGAGCGTGTCATGCATGCCGAGTGTCCCGACTACAGAAGCTACAAGAAGACCCAGGCGAAGGCAGAAAGAGCGCAGAATGATGCAGAAGAATGGGATCGCTTCATCGGAGTTGCCGCGAGCGGTGCAGACATCATCGAGAAGTGCCTTCCGCCTTTAAGATCCGTCAGTGTTCGCTGGGGTCGAGAGAAGGTCCAACATTACAACTGGCCCGCCAGGGGATGGAAGTTCTGCAAGAAGCTGGGGGCCGTCGCGAACAAGATGGGATGGGCCGAAATGGTGATCAAGGCGAACCAGTTACTGTTGCGAAGAGCACAGATGAACGGCATTTTGAGGAGACATCACATTCGAGAATCGCCGGACCCTCTTGACCTTGTCGAACTGGAGAACCTCGGCAAGTGGTCGAGCGAGGACCCATACGTCAAGGACAAAGATCCCGAGAGCATCTCGCTTCCCTTTAGGGAGGTCTTCATCAAGGATTTGCCGCGCGAGTACGACTTCGACCAATACGGGCTCATAGTTTGGCGCCAGTTCAAGCCCCTGGCCGAAATCGGGTCAACAGATTCGCGTTTCGACATGTCGATTGAGAAGATCCTTACCAGCTCTACAGAGCCGCCTACCGACAGTGCCCAAGTCTCTTCTCCTGGCTGTTCCCAGCAGTCAACGCCTCTAAGCTCGCCGCCAGATTCTCCTCTCACTACGCATCCCTACATTCGAGTGTCATCCGAGAATGCCCCACCAGGCAGTCACACCAATGAGCTAAACTTATCCAAAATCGCATCCAGAAGGGCTCTTCCACCATCGCCAACGTCAAGCGGTGATGCGTCGAGTGGCAAGACAGCCACAGGGCGGGTTGCAGACGCCGGCCGCCAATCTGCACGACCTTGTCAACAGACAAGCCAACCAGAATATCATGAGACGCCCTGGAGAGCCTCCCAACTAGCGCGCCGTGGAACTAGGTCGGCCAACCGAAAGGATCGACTTGGCGTACGCTGCTGTCCATCCGATATCCCAGTCTCCTTTTTGGCATCTCTAGACCAAGGTGACTACTTTGCCATTCCGCAGGCAGTGCTCATGTCTCCGGGTGTGCTTTATCAAGATATGTGCCATGCGCATCTCAAGAAATTTGTGGAAGCAATGTCACCAACGGATCCTCTCCGACTACAGAAGCCAGAAAAGACTCACAGGTTGACAAGTTCGGATACAAGTGCACATCCCCGGCGACGGCGTGCTTCACTCCCTGACCTTGTCGACGCTAGACATCCGAAACGACTCCGATATGACGAGGCAGACGCATCTGCTTATCATCCCCCGCCGGCTATGCAGAGACGATACGAACGCCCGATACGCGATACATTCTTCGATGAGAAGTATCGCCAGCGGGTGCTACATGAACTGGAGACGATGCAACATGAGCCGAGCTCCCGAGGCAGGCGAGCGGATGAGTACATTGAGCAACTCCTGCGTAGAAGCAGTCGGCCCGCCGATCACGAAGCATTTTTTCTAAGTGGAGAAGAAGCAGCCAAGCTTGTTGAAGGTGGAACCATCGACGCCCCAGTGTTTACGCAAGGCCAGCAGCACTTCCAATGGAGAGAAAAACACCGGCCGATATCGCAGCTTTTTCGACAGATGGAGGATCTTGGCCTTGATCGGACTGTATCCGTTCAGGTACCCTCTCGCAGCTTTACCGATGATTCATTTGAGACCAAGACCCTTCTCGAAATACGCGACCGGTTCCTCAGTCAGCAACCTACCAGCGATCCCTGGAATCTTCTTGATCTTCAGAGCCCGTTCTGTTCGACCTTGCCGTCTTTCCTGGAAGGCGAGAATTGTCAGCTCCTGCTCCGAGTTCGCGATACTGTTTTAATGGGCAGTAGCGCTCAAAGGATAGCAGCCTCGGGGGATGACTGGACCTCATGGCGCAATATCATAGAATGGACTCTTCTGTCAGAGGGTGGACATCATACGGAGCCGCACATGGACAGCGATGGTTACTCAACCTGGATCACGGCTCAGGAAGGGACTCTCGGCTTCGGGTGGTTGTCGCACCCAAGTCAAAAGGAAGAAGAGGCATGGGCATCTGACCCGCATCGTTTCACTGGAGGTGAATGGAGATACGCTATTCTCTCACCGGGACAGACTGTGTTCTTCCCCTCCGGCACGGTCCACTTTGTTTTCAGGGCCCGGGGAGTGCAAACTCTTGCGTTGGGCGGCCATGTACTTCAATGGTCTAGCATTGAGCGCTGGCTTCAAGTGATCGAGGCCCAACGGAGGAATCCAGAAGTAACAAACGAGGACGTGGTGCTGACTGCGCCGAAGCTTCTTCGCGTTGTCAAGGGTCTTGTTGCAAACAGGGCCCGGGCTGGCAGGGCGGAAGAGATGGGTGGGCAAGATGTGCTTGGCCGGTTGTCCAACCTCGTCAAGGTAGGAATCGCGTTGCCTGATTTGTAAACTTAGGCTAATGATTACCAGGACTTCGAGCACAATGCCACAAAACGCTTGCGTACAGCCAAATCATGCTAGGTTCGCGCTCCACACCGCCTCTCGACATATTTTACGTGAGAATGTGATAGAGGGCAACCAATATCTAGATATCGTCGACGCTAGCTCGGACTCGAAGCTAGCTCTCGTCCTGCCCGTTCGTCTCCCCACAAAGTGAAAACAGACCTGATCATCGTTCCAGCCCGGCCGACTTGACAGGAGACGGCATCCTTGTTGGTCAAGCATATGCTCTGTTCTAATAATCAATGTCTTGTAGTATCCTGTTTTTGAGTTAGTATGGGTATGTAGTGCATATATTGATATGGACTTGCTGCGTCTTGACTTCTTCGGCCCTTGGGTTATGCGCGAGCCTGGAAAGGTTGAAATAGGCGCTGTGCAAGCAAATGCGGTCTTCCCACTATAAGGCTGGCTCGCTAGGGTGCATGTGTTTCTAATACTCCCTGAAGTAGCTACGCGGTAGCGGATGAACACCTCGCCAAGCTCCCGGGTCGAATTCGTTGTGGGCGTAGAGTCCGATGGGACTAAAGAAGACGGCGCGCCCTGTGTCGATGGTGACCGCCATGTAGTCGGCTGAAAGGTTTCCGTGAACAAGACATGGCTTGAGAAGGCGGTCACCAGCCTGAAGCGGGCTGAGAAACCTCTGTTTGTTCAATCAGAATGATGATGTCAGGCTCCCTTCCCTGCTAAGGCGCATGCAAGTCCAAACCAAACAGCCACAGCTGATTCAGCAATGTGGTGAAGACGACCGACCACTGAGGGCCACACTACCTCGGAAGGGGAAACGTCCCGTGATACCGCTGACCGATCATGTCTGTGAGCTCCAGAGTTACCCGCGAGGCACTGTCAAAAGATGAAATGTGTGACGAGGTCGCTTGTATCTTGGAGGCACATGGATGGGAACAAGTGGTGCTCGTGTCGCATTCGTAAGTTATTATTTCAAGATATTTTCTGCTAACGCGTTCAGAATACTGTAGATACTAATTCAAAGCTTGAAAGATACGGAAGTATAATCACTACGCATCTACTTCATAAAGCGCAGACCGCGAAGAAGATTGGTCCGCTCTTGTTCGTTGACCCTGTCTCTTTTCTACTACACATGCCTGATGTTGCGTACAACTCTGTCAGAACTTCCTCATTCCCAATTATGAAGCTCGGCTAATGTTATCCATTGTCAGACATACCGAAAGCCGACCAATGCGAACGAACATCTGCTTTCCTACTTCGGCGCGAAAGACATGGGCATCTCACATACGTTGTTCCGACGTTCCTTTTGGGGTGATGATATCCTATGGAAAGAAGACATACGGGCCTATTCTGCCATTGTGGTCTTGTCAGGCAGAGACTCCATAATTGACCCTAGAGTCATCGGCGCATACCTGACAGGGGCGCCTAATTGGAGTCCCGACACAGCAAGTTGGGAAGATGGCGTGCGGAAAGGCGATGGGCTAGAGGTGATGTGGTTTCCAGACTTAGATCAATGGCAGGCTTTTCACGGGAAGAAGACAAGAAGAAGATTGGCCAATATGGTTTGAAGGACTATAGAATCTAGGTGAGTGACTAAGTAAAGACCGGGTGTACGTCAATAGGTGAAATGATCAATCACCAGGACTTCCTTCAAAGCAAAGCGCTTCTATAACACTTCAGTGAGCTCTGATTTTGATCTGATCCCGGAGGTGTCTGCCAGTGACCCATGTATATCCAGCGGGAACCGGAAACATTCTATAATAGCTTCTGAAGATCGAACCGCTTCTTGCTGTTACATGCTTTGAGAGGGGACTGAATACGGTCGGCAAGCCGGTGACGAGTCAACCTTTTTACGGCCTTGTCGACACCTTGTTGGCACCATGCGAGGCTAGTGGATATAGAGGTAAACGACAGATGTCGGCCAAGTTGGGCCGTAGGAGGGAGAGGCCTCTCACTTGATCAAAAGGGGTACAGCCTTGGACCATAAGGTGTCGCCTGAGTGCTCGCGCTCGGATAAACAAGATCATGACGATTTCTTATGATAGAAATATCACTCAGGTCATCCTTGTTTGATATCGTGCCTGGGTCTTTGATTCCATTCCTGTGGAATTAGAATAAGAGCAACGTGGCTGATAAGCGAGCGACGCACTCCCCCTCCGATAAACCATTCTGGAGCTCATTTGTAGCACCACAACTACTCAAATGGATTACGTCTAATCTGGAGGATGTACACAAATCACGACTTCATATTGTCTGCGGGTCCAAGCATTGTGTCCCGGCTTGCCACACTTGCCACACCGCCGTCAACCCGGGTCAGCCATCCTCCCTCGACCGCTATTTCACGCATTTCCTGCCTTAACTACTCATCAGCACCCTTCTGGGATGCTATATCCTCCCCATATTTGATACAAAATGAGCCTCAATGCCGTATTCGTGTTCTTTTGGCCCTCCGTCGTTTGCTTAATGCATCATTTGACCGTTGAAGTGACCGTACTTGTGAGTTGAGAAGGGTGACCGAGCAAGCTAGTGCTTGTGTCCCTTTGGCAAGACGGTCAATAGTATCATATATCGGAGTCAGCGAGCTGCCTAGATGACGGGCAATGTGACCTTTGATGAGAGTGGACTGGGAAATGACGTTTATTGGATTGCGATGGATGCCCAGAGGTGTCGAGGTTCGTATCTTAATGTCCAACAAGGGATACTTAACATATGGCAGAAGGATCAATATCCTTTTCCTATACATCGCGGGGCCTTCCTACCTCGTATACCTATTACGGACTAATACCTGCCTGGGTTCGGCTGTTAGTCCGCACTTCAGGATCCTACTTCGTTGAATGTCCCGGACAGCTGGATAAATTGGTACCTTAAGATGTAAGACCTTGAAATTCAGTAGACTCTGTGTGGTGACTTGCAGAAGCCGAGTCATCAACTGTAACGCCAAAAATACCCAAATCCATGGCCATCTTGTGACCATCTGTCAACAGTTCCCGGAAGAGGGGTTCCCGACCTTGCAGCATGCAGCTGCTCGCGAAGAGTTGAGACGCGGCTAACGTTAGTACCGAGGGTATGTGACGCTCAGTCCGCCAGAGCATTTCGCATTCACTGTTCAAAGCTGGAAGGAACTCCAGAGAACTCGCATCGATCATAGCATGATGCTGCTAAACAGGATACGTGAGTGAAAATGTATGCGCTAGAGGTTATAAAACTTACGCAGCCTATCAGTAACACGGCAACAGCTAGGAACGAGGAGCAGAAATGCAGGCGGTGATTGACTAGATCGTCAAAAAAGCGGTCTTCGTCGAACATTACAGAGATAGGATGATGCAACTGTATATAGGTCGTGAACACAGTAGCAGCGAACAAATTATTGATCGGGACTTTGGTCCAGTAGGCAATGTCTAAAGAAGCTAGGCGTAAATCGTGATATAGTAGGGGTTCCTGAGAACCGGAGCTTCCTAGCATGCCGTCTACTTCGAGCGTTGCGTCCGGTGTAGTCTGTAGCTTTGGTGACTGGGACATAGGTGACGACGAGGGCTCACGAGGAAGGTTGGTGTCGAGTAGGAAAGAGGTAGGCATGTGTTCCGGGGTTTCGGGTAGAACTGCTTGACTATCTAAGGCAGCGAGTGGGCTCGTCATGGGATCCATTATCGGACGAGAGGCTCCAAACTCCGACTCAACCATAGATTGTAATGGCGGCGTCATCTTTTGGGCACCAGGGGGCGGTGACGGCGTTCGGAGTGCCAAGGACAGCACGTCGAAGTCATCTGGCATGGAGCGGAGGCGCTGAAGTGACTGGACGGCCTCACTCTCTGGCTGACTTCTGAGGCGTGCGATGAGCTGTTCGTGATGTCGAAGCTTGCGTCGGAGTGACTGGATTTCGTTCTCATAGTCCTCGACCCTCTGTTTGTTGGTTCGGTAAATACACTCCGTACTCCTTTTTACGCATAAATTACATGACGGCCGATTCCCGTCACACTAGTTCGGTCAGGGGTCAGTAAACCTTGATCAACGAGTCATGTTCGACGGGTAGGGACACTGACTGCACTCTTTCTGATGCGGCATCGATCGCACGCGATATCGATCGTCTTGCGCCGTTTCTTGGCCTTGTTCTGGTTCTCATATTCAACGAAGGACTCCAGCTCCCCAATTTTATTCATGGAGGGCATTGGAAGAATCGGCTTGAGCGTTGAAGGCATCTTGCTCCTTGAGGCTTTCATGACGTTGAGAACAATCACTGTGTAGACGTTGTCATGCCTATGTTTATCTGGTCACTTGGATGGGTTAGGCGAATCGGGCGGGGCTGCATCTTAGTCAGCCTGCATACCTGCGCTAAGGCCATGGAAAGAAGGGTATCGTCTCGTATGCCTCGTCCGTTTTGAGCCGCTCGTACGATTGGTCTCGTCCGCTCCTTCGAGCGCGACGCCGCCTACACGAGTAATTCCCCTCTCGGTCCTACACCGTTACCGCGAACGAAGTCGTCCTGCTGGGTAGCCTTTTTCACCTGCACGGTGGGCGTCTGATGATAGGGGGCGGTTGCTACCTCGCAATGGTGGTGGTGTGTCTCTGCCCCGCATCACTTCGCTTGCAAACGGGGCCGTAGCTGTCGCCGCGGCTCTTTGTGCAGAGGGCCCTGATGGGTATAACCAACGCGCGCCCACGGAGAGCATGATAGGGCGTAGTTGCAGAAGGTAGATTGGGAGGAGGCAAGTGGACAGAGGTGGTAGGTGGAAGCACATCGAGTGTAGGCTGCGAAAGAGCAAACGAAAAAGAACCTTGAAGAGTGGTAAGCGGTAAGTGGCTTCCTAAAGTACCAATGCTTATTGAGGGGTAACTCGAATACCATTCCTGTGGCCCGTTGCATTTGCTACCGCCAAGTACGATATCTAAGCTAACTCTGTAGAATCCAACGGACTCTGAATGCCCGGTCTTACACCTGTGTTTGGGAAACACCTAACGTCTCTATCACAGCATGCCAGTGGCAAGCCCCGTTTTTATGCCCGGTACCTTGCGAACACACCGCCTATACCTGTTTCCGTCTCTTTGCGCTCACCATCTGACGATTCATGACTTTCTTGCGACGTCTGTTCTCGACCTGCTCCGATGACCTGAGCGGGACACCATGTACTGCGAGAACATGGCTCCGAAAGTGGTCCAAGTGGTGAAACTTTTCGTTCCTACACTTCGGGTGGTCGCAGCGTATCGGCTCGCCACGTTGCTCGGCACGCTCCCGTTCTTCCAAGTGATGGGCGTCGAAATGGTCGTTCCTGACCACCGGGCGGCAGTACTTGAATGTCCGCTGCTCACAGGAAAGCCGCTTGTCGCCAATGCAGCTAGGGCACTGAGTCGGGTCCATCAGTAGGGGGAAATCATCGCGCTCGGGCTCAGGCGTCTCCTGCTTGATGGGGATGTCGATCTGCTGTCGATTTCGTATACGGTCGCGCTTGACTGTCTCCCGCCTGTCGCACAATGCCACCATCGTGTTAATAGCCTCGATTCGCAGCTGATGAATTTCTGTCTCACTCAGATCGTTGGATTGTTTGCACAAAATCTCAGCGAGCCGGACCCGCTCGGGAATATCGAGATCGATCGCTGGTTCGGTATACTCTTCTTCCTCCTCTCCTCGCGCTTGCCTCTCGATGTTCCAGGTTGGCCGGTTGTAGAAATAGTGTTTACGGTATTGGTCTACAATCTTGACCTCGCGCCGAGCTCGCATAGTCCTGATTGTCTCTGTGAGCTGGCGGATCTCTGCCTCATGCTTGCGGCCTTGGATCCGGTACGTCCGCTCCTTCAGCGCCGTCCGCCGCTGTTCCAGCTTGACGATCTCCGGGTCGGGGGGAAGATTCGCCCACACCTCTGCCGGGACCATATCTCGCTTCGCCCGAGGATCGCGGGTCAGGCTGACGTGCGCGAACAGCCGATACAACTGATCTTCAGTCTCTTCTTCAAGGAACGTATTCTGCAAGTCGAACTGAACCCTCTCGTTGAGGTAGGCTCCGTGAAACGTAGCGAATTTCGGGTCGTGGCGCATCATTTGATCGCGTACAACGTCGGGCGCATTTCCTAAGAACCCCTCGTCAGTTGTTGACCGCTATTAGACGCCCGGGTGAAGTGCTGACATACCGTTGGCGGCGTTAGATGCTCCTCTGCGGAAGATCTTGGCCGTCCAGCGCTGCTCGAACCCCGCATCCAGACTTTGTCGGCCGAGGTCGTCTCTGAACTTGCTGTACAGCATGGCCTCGGTCTTGGACAGGTCTCCGCCACGCCCGAAGCGACGAAAAACGGGGATCTTCTTCATGGCTTCCTTCCACCGGAGCGGAGTACACTTGGTGGAGCCCCAGTTCTTCGTCCCGAGGACCCGGGCGGCGTCCGTCAAGCTCGGTGCGTCGAAAGCATGGTCATGCAGCGCGAGGGCGATCATGATGCTGACGGGGCAGAAAATCAACTTCTTGGTGGGGGTGAAGGAGAAGATGGTTCTAGCATCTGTTAGCGAGAGCACGGTGCAACACGGTTCCTGAGAGCTAGAGACTCACGGTTTTGGCTTGTTATCTGATCCCTTATGGTGAACAAACTTGATTGACATGGCCGGAACGGCTCGGCGCGTCACCGGGTGTTCGACAATCATCATGGAGACGTCCTCGTAGCAGAGGGCTTTCGGACGCCCGCGTCCTGTAGTCTGCGTGCAGAGAAGCTCGTCAAGTCGCAGAGAGTCTTCGTCCTGAGCGACGTCGGATTCCTCACTTTCGCCCTTGTCCCCACTTCCATCAATGCTCTGCGGTACAGCTGACGGGACAACCTTCAGGCCAAAGAGTTCTTCCATGGAGCCATCTTGAGGTTTTTGCCGCTCGTTGTGAACAAGCTCAGCGATCCTGGCACCAGTGTAACTCTGGATGAGGTAGCAACCGGCTAGCTGGACCCGGTGACGCTCGCCGGGGAAGATGCTGGTGTCATAGGCAATGTTGAATGTGAGGAGAACCCGCACCTCGTCTGCACCGACGACGGGCTTGCCATTAACATTCGGTTCCCGGAGGCCGAAGCGAGGGACGAGTACTTGGCGATGATACTGATAGTAGATTAGTAAGTTGGTCTCCTGTGACCAGTGCAGTAGTGTCCGTACCTTGTAAACCTCCTTAGTGTCGTTCCGATCTACGTAATGACCGGTGATGGTGGTGTAGAGCTGCTGGAACTGTCGGATGTACACATGTGATGTGCCCCATGAGTTGACGTTGTATTTGCCGCAGACGAACAGGAAGAAGTCCATCGTTAATTCGCGTGTCAAGTCCTTGATCGTTGCCCTCCAATCCCCTACGTTCTTCTCGATGCAATAACTGGGAGACAAAGTAAATAGGCTGACGTCAGACAGAGCAGCCTGACAACGGTGTAGAACGTACCATTTCCATTTCCCTAATATGCCAGCTACATTAATCTCGGTCTCGTCGGCGTATTTCGGTTTGATGAAGCGAACGCTCTCGAGTCTTTTTCTGTGTGCGGCGTGTTCCTCAGCCGACAAAGGTAGGGGGCGTTTGGACACGCGGCCCTCGGCCTCCCGCTCAGCGACAAGGTTGAGAAAGTCTGCATGGCTGTTGTCGGGGGGGCCATTCGCTCCGGGTCGGCGAGCAGCGGTACAACGGCGCGAAGCCATTCGGACGGTCGCTGTGTGGGTGCCGACAGGTTCGTTGACGAGGGATGGCAGAGCAAGCGTGGGTGTTCCCAGTGGGATCGTCGGGAGGTCGGCCACAGTGGATGTGAAAACGAAGTGAAGGGGGTCGAAAGGCGTTGCCGCCTTTTATGGCGGAAAACGACCATGATTGCTGACATCCCCCGTTGACGGGGGAGAAGGCCAGAAGCGCCCTCCGCGGTGGGTTGATGACAAGAGAAAGACAAAGGGCAACAATCGAGCAGTAGAGAGATGGACCCCCCAAAGAACCCGCCAGTGGGATGTGGGCCCCGAAGCTGGGTTAGCTGCCAGTGAGGGCGAGGCCCCCCCCCCCCCGACCGTGGGCACGGAAAGTACTAGGTACTTGGACGGGTACCTGGTGATGGCCTGCGCCCCGCACTGCTTGTGCCTGTGAGAATGGCGGCAGAAACCGCCCGATCTGGCGGGCCCAGCAGCGTTTTCTCTGTTTTAAGAGTAATATTATTAAGTTAACGATAATTAATATATAATCTTTCTTTCCCGTTTTTCTTAGGTACGAAGAGGATTAGGTATCCGGCTAGTGAAGTTAAAGGTTAAATATATCCTTTCTATAGGTTTTCTTTAAGGTACTTATCTAGCGTATCTATTTACTTAGGATTAAGTCTATAGAGTACGTTAAAGCGTAGAAACTTTCCTTCTTTAATCGGGATCTCGTAGTCGTAGTATATATATTTAGGTAGTCCTATTTCTAATTCTTCCTTAAAGAGTTCTTCGTAGACCTAATATTCCTTTAGTATATCTTTAAGTCGTTCTTTTTATTCTAGTATAAGCTCTTTCGTTAGTTATCCGTTAAGGTACGCCGTTATTTATTTCGTAAGGGCTACGTAAGGATCGCTTAAGAGCTTATTCTTAGGGCTTTCCTTAGAGGCTAATCTTCTCTATTAGACGCGGCTAGCTATCTAATCTATTTAAGGGTTCTATTATCTAAGCTATAGGATTCCTAAGATAATATATTTATCTCCTATATTAGTAATATTAAAGGTAATATATCCTAGACGGTAGTAAATTAATACTTAGAGGGGCGTAGTCTCCTTATCTAAAATTCCTCTTCCGTAGGAGACGGCTTATCCTTCTACTATACTAAGTTAGTATAGTTCCTTCTTCTACTTCTATAGTAACTAGTACCGATTTATATAGTCTAGGGAAATATAATTCCCCTAGGCGCTACTATCAAGTAGCGTATATACTTATTATCCTTCTACTTATATTTAGAAGTAGAGGTAACTTAAGTCGTAAGCTTTAGTAAAGTAGATTTCTTTTACTTTTATTAGTCGTTACTTTAGTATAACTGACTCTTACCTTTTCCTAATAAGGTAGACTTAGAAATAGTTACTAAGATTCAGGTTAATAGTAGGGGAGGTAAGGTTAAGTATAGTTTAGCTTAGCTTATAAACTTCTCCTTTTCTCGTATTTCTTATACCTCGCGCCTAAGTTCCTTTCGTAACTCGGAAAGGTAGCGGATCTTCTCCGTAGTATAGATACGGTAGTCTTCTTCTTTATAGTTATACTATTATATAAGACCCTTATAGTAATCTTTAGGGTATTCCTAGTTAGGGGTAAAGATAGCTAGGGGGGGGTTAACTATTTATAACTTAATAATCTAGTAAGGTAGATCTCTTACTTATTAGGGGTTACTCTATAAGTCCTTTATCCTTTATAGGAAGAAGTTAGCTTTAACTTTTCGGGGGAAGTATATTTAATAGTTATCTTATATATATTTAGCCTAGAATAAGGCTATGTATAGCTTATCTATAGGGTTAATCGAAGGATAGTCCCTAAACCTCTATCGTATCAGGTTATATAGCTTCCTTACGGTAGTATCTAGGCCGTATCCTAGATATACTACCTTATTTACCGCGAGGTAGGGTATTTCGAAATATATATTACTCGTATCGTCTTAGTCTAATTCTTTAGAGTATTTACTATTAGAGGTACTCTCGAGTTCCTTCTATACTTCCTAGAGTTAGCGCCTTCTTTTAGTATATTATTAATTAATTTCTTCGTTACTTAGGGATCCGTTTAGTCCCTAGCTATCTAGTACCTATACTATAAGGGTTAAGGGAAGCGGCCCCTTAGGTCCCTTAAAGAAGAACTTCCTACTCTAGTTTTCTTCTTCTAGCGGCGTAGCTCGTAGAAGGTAGGTTTAGCCTAGTAGCGATTCCGGTTCGTCCTAAGTTTATTCTTCCTTCTAGAAATATCCTAATCGTCCTAATATTTCTCGGGGTAGTATAGTAGGTAGGGGCTATAGTCGTTGAGGTTATTAAGACGCCTAGCGTAGTATTTCTTCTTTAGATATAGGTTCGTCCCTAGCTAAGTAGGTAGTTTCCTTCTTATATTAGACCTATAGTATAGCGAGGGTCTTAATAGTCTTAGGTTACTTAGGGAACTATCCTAAGGCTTCCTTAGCTTCTAAATAGGTAGTATACTTATTATCGTAATAAGTTACCTAGTTAGCCTAATCGTAGGGAGCTAGTATAACGTAAACGGTATTATTTAATTACTACTCCCTTACTAGTTTCTAATTTTTCTTCTAGTAGTATTCGCGTACTATATAGCCCGTTTTACTATAGTTATAATACGTTTAGTCTATATTAGCCGTCTTAGGCTTCTCGTAACGCATATAGTCAAGTTCTATAGGTCTAGCGTACCAGGTATTTCCCTATAATATAGGTTTATCCTAGTATATCCGTCTAGTATTAGCCTTATTACGGTTACCTTTCTATATAGTTTAGGGGTACCTTCCCCCTTTCTTTTCGATACGTCTTTCGTATAGGCGGTTATTAATTTTAATAGTAATAGCTACGTATTTAGTAAATTTATTAGGTCTATTAAGTTTAGTAATTTTATCCTTAACTTCGTCTTTAAGGCTAGTATAGTATACTACTATTAAGGGTTTATCGTCCTATCCTAGCCGAGAGGTATACTATCGGAATTTAGCCGTATAGTTAGCGGCTAACCCTTTCTATCTAAGGTTCCGTAGGTATTATTTTACGGAACGTTCTTTGTCTAGGTCGCCGAAAGTCTCCTTAAGTCGTTATTTAAATTTAGCGAAGCTTACGAAGACTTCCTTTATAATATTGTCTTAGTTCTTAGTAGCCTTATTTAGGTAGTCTTATTAAATTAGTTTAAACTAGGTAAGGGTATCGCCCCTAAGGAAGGCGGCGGTACTAAAGACTTTATCGGCTTTAGTCTAAAGGTCTCTTCTATAGAATAAGTAGAAAGCCTTAAGATAAGTTAAGAATCCTAGGAGTTTACCCCTTTTTCCGTTAAAAGGTATAGGCTTAGGGTAGTAGAGGCGGGGTCTAGTAGCTAACTTGCTATCTAGTTATTCCTAGAGGGTATAGTTTTCTTCCTATAGTTAAGAGATTATTTTAAGGACTGACTTAAGGGTGTAGGTAGGGCCCTCTAGGGGTGTCCCGGTAGTCCCTACCGCGGATCCCTCCTTCTACTAGGCTACGGGTACTATTTTCTTATAGGGTTATTACTTAGTACTATAAGGTAAACTTACTAAATAAGAGTAATTAAAATATTACGACCTAGCTATTCTTTAAGTAAGGAATAGTTAGTAATAACGTAGGTATTTACTAATAGAAGCTTAGGTTATAGTACTAAGGCGGATTAGTATCGTAAGGCGTTACGTACTCGTTATAATAAATATAAGGTAAGACTTAGATTAATTACTAGCGTAATAGAAGTAGGTAGCTATAAGTATAGTAATATCCCTCCTTATATACTTATCTATCCTATCCTTATTAGTTAGGTGTAAGGCTATGTTAGATGGCTTACCGTTATATTACTAGTGATCCTATTAGATAGATTACTATTATGTTAGACGTAAGCCTATCGGGTAGATTACTATTTCTTAGCTAGTAATCTATTACGTGATCTGGCTCGGCGTCCTTATCTTATTAGTAATACGCCGGTTATCTATCGCGGGGTTGCCTGCGGCCTACTATTCGACCCTTAGTCGTTATATAGCTATTCCCTACGATTACGTCTTATACTATTTTACCGATCTCTCTAGTTACCGTTTTAGTAGCGTCGGTTAGTATAAAAATAACCTAGTATTCTAGTATTTTCTTCTACTTATAGTATGCTTCTTAGCTAGTTTAATAGGGTATTAAATAATCGTTCTAGTTTTATAAGTATAATCTTAAGCTCTAGGATACCTTAAATAGCTTATAGGGTATTTATATAGAGATAGGTTTCGTCCTAAAAAGCTAGACCTAGTACTCGTTAGTATCGTTATAGTCTCTATAAGAGGATCTATAGAACTTCTATCTTAGGTTTTCTAGCGCTCTCTAGTTCGCTAGCGATAGAGTAAAACGTTATTAAGCTCTAATCCGTATAATACTAAGCTCTATTAATCTCTAAATCGAAGTATTATTTAATCTTAAGATATATTCTCCTATAAGATATACGTCTTCCTATATATTCTAGGAAGTATATTTACGCGCGCCCTATTAGTATACTTAGGAAGAGCGCGTAGAGCTATATATCTGTAATTTATATAAGCTTATACGTATCGGTAAATATCTATACCTTATCGTCTAGTATATCGTATGTATCCCTAGTATAGTTATTCTTCTTACTCTAGACTAAAGTAAATAGCTTAATTTATAATCCCTTGATTATTAAATTAGGTGTTTTACGGGGTAGGAGCTTATAGTACTAAGGTAGTAGGTAAGGTATTCTAGACTATTTAGGGGTTATCCCTAGGTTTAGCCTATCGCGTAATAAGGCTACTCTCGCAATATCTAGTTAGGTAGACTATCTATTTTAGAGATACGTTATCGTCGTAGGGTATACTCTAACCCTCTCTAGTAAAATTTAGGGTATCTAGGTATTCCCTAGACTTTAGCGTTCCCTATTAGTCCCTCTATTCTCTCGTTCTAGTATTACTACGAGCTCTAAATCTACTTTTCTAGTACTCCGGTCTTCTAGATCTAGTATCCCTTCCTACGATAGTATTATAACTAGTCGTTAGGATATCTTTGCATTCGCGTTACCTAGGAGAAGGATCCCGTACTCTACTAGATACGTCTTTAGTACTCTAACGATCGTTATATTACTATTTTTAAAGTCAGCCTCCGTCTAGCCTATAAAATCTTTGATAAAAGCCTCTAGAAGGTAAAGGCCTTTAAGGTTTCCGTATATACTTATTACTTTAATAATCTAGGTATTCTTAAGCTTATTAGATACTAAATCTAGTACTCCTAGGAACCTAGATTCTACCCTATTAACGATAAAGTCAATATCAAGGCTTTATCTAGCCTTTTACGTAAGATAGGTGATTCTAAGTATAACGACTAAGGGTCGAATAGTAGGCCGTAGGCAACCCCGCGATAGATGACCGGCGCGTTACCGATAAGATAAGGACGCTAAGCTAGATTACGTAATAGATTACTAGCTAAGAAATAGTAATCTACCTAATAGGCTTACGTCTAATATAATAGTAATCTATCTAATAGGATTACTAGTAATATAACGGTAAGCTATCTAACATAGCCTTACACCTAACTAATAAGGATAGGATAGATAAGTATATAAGGAGGGATATTACTATACTTATAGCTACCTACTTCTATTACGCTAGTAATTAATCTAAGTCTTACCTTATATTTATTATAACGAGTACGTAACGCCTTACGATACTAATCCGCCTTAGTACTATAACCTAAGCTTCTATTAGTAAACACCTACGTCGTTACTAACTATTCCTTACTTAAAGAATAGCTAGGTCGTAATATTTTAATTACTCTTATTTAGTAAGTTTACCTTATAGTACTAAGTAATAACCCTATAAGAAAATAGTACCCGTAGCCTAGTAGAAGGAGGGATCCGCGGTAGGGACTACCGGGACACCCCTAGAGGGCCTTACCTACACCCTTGAGTCAGTCCTCGAAATAATCTCTTAGCTATAGGAAGAAAACTATACCCTCCGGGAATAACTAGATAGTAAGTTAGCTACCAGACCCCGCCTCCACTACCCTAAGCCTATACCCTTTAACGGAAAAAGGGGTAAACTCCCGGGATTCTTAACTTATCTTAAGGCTTTCTACTTATTCTATAGAAGAGACCTTTAGACTAAAGCCGATAAAGTCTTTAGCGCCGCCGCCNCTAAGCCTATACCCTTTAACGGAAAAAGGGGTAAACTCCCGGGATTCTTAACTTATCTTAAGGCTTTCTACTTATTCTATAGAAGAGACCTTTAGACTAAAGCCGATAAAGTCTTTAGCGCCGCCGCCTTCCTTAGGGGCGACGCCCTTACCTAGTTCAAACTAATTTAACGAGACTACCTAAACGAGGCTACTAAGAACTAAGATAATATTATAAAGGAAGTCTTCGTAAGCTTTACTAAATTTAAATAACGACTTAAGGAGACTTTCGGCGACCTAGACGAAGAACGTTCCGCAGAATAGCACCTACGGAACCTTAGATAGAAAGGGTTAGCCGCTAACTATACGGCTAAATTCCGATAGTATACCTCTTAGCTAGGATAGGACGACGAACCCCTAATAGTAGTATACTATACTAGCCTTAAAGACGAAGTTAAGGATAAAATTACTAAACTTAATAAACCTAACGAATTTACTAAATACGTAGCTATTACTATTAAAATTAATAACCGCCTATATAAAAGACGTATTAAAAAGAAAGGGGGAGGGTACCCTTAAATTATATAGAAAGGTAACCGTAATAAGGCTAATACTAGACGGATACGCTAGGATAAACCTATATTATAGGGAAATACCTAGTACGCCGGACCTATAGAACTTAACTATACGCGTTACGAGAAGCCTAAGACGGCTAATATAGACTAAACGTATTATAACTATAGTAAAACGGGCTATATAATACGTAAATACTACTAGAAGAAAAATTAGAAACTAGTAAGGGAGTAGTAATTAAATAATACCGTTTACGTTATACCGGCTCCCTACGATTAGGCTAACTAGGTAACTTATTATAATAATAAGTATACTACCTATTTAGAAGCTAAGGAAGCCTTAGGATAGTTCCCTAAGTAACCTAAGACTATTAAGACCCTTACTATACTACGGGTCTAATATAAGAGGGAAACTACCTACTTAGCTAGGGACGAACCTACGTTTAAAGAAGAAATACTACGCTAGGCGTCTCGACGACCTTAACGACTATAGCCCCTACCTACTACACTACCCCGAGAAATATTAGGACGATTAGGATATTTCTAGAAGGAAGAATAAACTTAGGATAAACTAGAATCGCTACTAGGCTAAACCTACCTTCTACGAGCCACGCCGCTAGAAGAAGAAAACCAGAGTAGGAAGTTCTTCTTTAAGGGACCTAAGGGGCCGCTTCCCTTAACCCTTACGGTATAGGTACTAGATAGCTAGGGACTAAACGGATCCCTAAGTAATAAAGAAATTAATTAACGATACGCCGAAAGAAGGCGCTAACTCTAGGAAGTATAGAAGGAACTCAAGAGTACCTCTAATAGTAAGTACTCTAAAGAATTAGACTAAGACGATACGAGTAATATATATTTCGAAATACCCTACCTTATAGTAAATAAGGTAGTATATCTAGGATACGGCCTAGATACTACCGTAAGGAAGCTATATAACCCGATACGATAGAGGTTTAGGGACTATCCTTCGATTAACCCTATAGATAAGCTATATATAGCCCTATTCTAGGCTAAATACGTATAAGATAACTATTAAATATACTTCCCCCGAAAAGTTAAAGCTAACTTCTTCCTATAAAGGATAAAGGACCTATAGAGTAACCCCTAATAAGTAAGAGATCTACCTTACTAGATTATTAAGTTACGAATAGTTAACCCCCCCCTAGCTATCTTTACCCCTAACTAGGAATACCCTAAAGATTACTATAAGGGTCTTATATAATAGTACGATTACGAAGAAGAAGACTACCGTATCTATACTACGGAGAAGATCTACTACCTTTCCGAGTTACGAAAGGAACTTAGGCGTAAGGTATAAGAAATACGAGAAAAGGAGAAGTTTATAAGCTAAGCCGAACTACGCTTAACCTCGCCTCCCCTACTACTAACCTAAATCTTAGTAACTATTTCTAAGTCTACCTCGTTAAGAAAAGGTAAGAGTCGGTTATACTAAAGTAACGACTAATAAAAGTAAAAGAAATCTACTTTACTAAAGCTTACGACTTAAGTTACCTCTACTTCTGAATATAAGTAGAAGGATAATAGGTACGCGCGCTACTTAATAGCGGCGCCTAGGGGAATTATATTTCCCTAGACTATATAAATTAGTATTAGTTACTATAGAAGTAGAAGAAGGAACTATACTAACTTAGTATAGTAGAAGGATAAGCCGTCTCTTACGGAGGAGGAATTTTAGATAAGGAGACTACGCCCCTCTAAGTATTAATTTACTACCGTCTAGGATATATTACCTTTAATATTACTAATATAAGAGATAAATACATTATCCTAGGAATCCTATAGCTTAGATAATAGAACCCCTAAATAGATTAGATAGCTAGCTACGTCTAATAGAGAAGATTAGCCTCTAAGGAAAGCCCTAAGAACGAGCTCTTAAGCGATCCCTACGTAGCCCTTACGAAATAAATAACGGCATACCTTAATAGACGACTAACGAAGGAGCTTATACTAGAATAAAAAGAATGACTTAAAGATATACTAAAGGAATATTAGGTCTACGAAGAACTCTTTAGGGAAGAATTAGAAACGGGACTACCTAAATATATATACTATAACTATAAGATCTTAATTAAAGAAGGAAAGTTTCTACGCTTTAACGCACTCTATAGACTTAATCCTAAGTAAATAGATACGCTAGATAAGTACCTTAAAGAAAACCTACGGAAAGGATATATTTAACCTTCGACTTCGCCGGCTAGATACCCGATCCTCTTCGTACCTAAGAAAAACGGGAAAGAAAGATTATATATCGATTATCGTTAACTTAACGATATTACTATTAAAAATTACTATCTACTTCTACTTATTTCCGAACTATAGGATACGCTTATAGGAGCTTATTAGTTTACTACCCTTAACCTTAAAGGCGTATATAACCTCGTCTAGATAAAAGAAGGCGAAGAATAGAAAATAGCGTTTTAGATAAGACGAGGATATTATAAATACCTAGTAATACCTTTCGGCCTTACTAACGTACTAGTAATATTTTAGAGTATAATTAATAACGTCCTATAAGAATTCCTTAACGTCTTCGTTATAGTCTACCTTAACGATATCCTAATCTTCTCTAAGACCCTTAAAGAGTATAAGAAGTATATCTATAAGGTCTTAAAGAAACTCTATAAAGTAAAACTACTAGTAAAACCTGAGAAAGTAAAATTCTATTACTAAATAGTAAACTTCCTAGGATTTACGATTACCCTAGGACTTATCTAGATAGAGAAATCTAAGATATCGGTAATTAAGGATTAGCCGATACCTAAAAACGTTAAGGATATAAGAGGTTTCCTAGGATTCGTTAACTTTTATAGACGTTTTCTTAAAGGATATAGTAGAATCGCCGTACCTCTTACTAATCTTATAGGTAAGGACTAAGAGTTTACCTAGGATAATAAGGAATAAAAAGTATTCTGAATAATTATTAAGGTAATCCTTAGTAAACTAGTACTATATATACTAGACCCTAAGAAACCTTTTAAGGTCGAAATAGACGTATTAGACTACGCGCTAGGAGGATAATTAGGATAGAGGGACGAGGAAGGATACTTATACCTTATAGCCTTCTTCTCGAAAAAACTCTACGGTCCTAAACTAAACTATTAGATCTACGATAAGGAACTTATAACTATTATTAAAGCCTTTCGAGAATAGAAAATATACCTCTCCGGAGCTTACTATAAGGTTTAGGTCTATACCGACTATAAGAACTTAGTATACTTTACGACGTCTAAAGAACTTAATAAGTAATAGATCTAATAGTTAGAATTCCTCTTAGAGTTTAACTTTAAAATCATCTATCGTAAAGGTTCTAAGAACGGTTACGTAGATATCCTAAGTAAGTAAAGTAACTACGAATAAGTTACCCTACTAGAGAATAACGCTATCTTAGCTAACGACTAAGAGGGAAATATAATTCCTTACTATAAAAGTATCGTAATAACTACTAGAGTTACCCTAGAGGAAATTACGGAAANTCTTAGCTAACGACTAAGAGGGAAATATAATTCCTTACTATAAAAGTATCGTAATAACTACTAGAGTTACCCTAGAGGAAATTACGGAAATAGCCTAGGAACTTATTTAAAGAGTATATTCCGCTAAGGCGTATAGATACTAAGGAGTCGCGAAAACATATATACGACTTAGGTAATACTATAAGTTCTAAGGAACTCGCTAGTAAGTAATAGAGGTTATCCGTAATTACGACCTCTACTATAAAAGTAAAGTAAGTAGGTATAAGGCCTACGGGGAATTAAAGCTATTACTAATCCTAGATAAGGTATAGGACTTAGTCTTACTAGACTTTATTACTAGCCTCCCGCCTTCTAGAGAACTATTAATAGGAGTTAAATACGATAATATCTTAGTAATCGTTAACCGGTTAACTAAGTACTCCTACTTCCTACCCTATAAAGTAACGGGTATAGTAGAAGACCTAGCGTATATCTTCTTACGTAATATAGTTAGATAATATAGACTACTAAAAGAACTCGTTTTAGACTAAGATAAACTCTTTATAAGTAACTTTTAGAAGTCGCTTATAGCCTAACTTAGAATAAAATATAAGCTCTTAATAGTATTCTACCCCTAGACGGATAGATAAATAGAGTATACTAACTAGACGTTAGAATAATACCTCTACTACTATATTAACTACCTATAGGATGACTAGGTAGAACTACTACTAATCGTATAGTTTACGTATAATAGCTTACTAAGCGAATCAATAAAGGAAACGCCCTTCTACGCTAACTATAGATAAAACCCTATAGCCTACGTAAAACTACGAGAAGCCCCTAATATACTACGAGTAATAAAACTCGTTAAGAATATCCGTAATATTTAAAAATAGATTAAATTTAATCTTAAATACGTCTATATACGAATAGTATACTACGCTAATAAGAAAAGGATAAAAGGACTATCCTTATAGGAGGGAGATAGCGTCTATCTTATCTACCGAAATATTAAAACTAAAAGGCTAAACGATAAACTAGATTTTAAGAAACTTAGGCCTTTTAAAATTTTTAAGAAACTCTTAGATACTAACTACTACCTTTTATTACTAGAGACTATAAAGATATACCCTATTTTTTATATTATACTTCTTAAACTAGTACCTAGTAATATCCCTACGGAAACTAGACTTAAAATCGAAAATATAAACGAGTATAAGGTTAAAAGAATTATCGACTATAAAACGTAAGATAACTAGGATAAATACCTTATTAAGTAGAAAAACTATAGTTATAAAGAGAATACGTAGGAACCTAAGTACTACCTAAGCCGCTACTAGACGCTACTAGGGTAGTACTAACGGGAGAACTAACCGGCACTAAATCCGTAAACTCCTCGCCGAAGCCTAAGGAAGCCTAGTTAACTACGCTCCTAGTACCCTACTCCTATAAGTCGCTTACTACGTTAGCCTCCGCCGCTTCTAGGGGAAGTACTCCGTCTTCCTTATCTAGCTAACGAAGGCCCTACGTAAATAACTCTTTACTCCTTACTTTCGCCGCCTTACGTATCTTTCGTAAACGCGATAGATAACCTAGCGTAGTCGCTAACTTTATCTAAAGAACCTCTAGTTCTATTTCCGTATCTTTAATTTTACTCTCTCGCTTCTTTTACTCCGCTAGAGCCTTTTCTACTATAATATTATTAGTAAAAGCCTAGGAGCGCGTACGAAAAACAACCTATAAGCGGAAACTACGCTCACACTATCATACGAACGACCCCGATAGATACACTCGCCGCAGCGAGACGACCCTAGTACCGTTTTATAATATAGGTTTCACTTAAAGTACTAAGTATAGGGTATCTTACTAATACCTTCTAAGTTAATTAAGGCTATAAGCGCTTTACATTAATCGGTCTTAACGGAAGGACGTTTCGAAACACAGCCTAACATTTTATTATAGTTAGTAAGGGAAATAGGAAGGAACGACTACTTACGAGGGCAAGACCTACTACTTATAGCCGTTAGGATATCGGCCTAGAAGAGGAGTATTATATAACGACTAAGGGTCGAATAGTAGGCCGTAGGTAACCCTACGATAGATAACTAGCGCGTTACCGATAAGATAAGGACGCCGAGCTAGATTACGTAATAGATTACTAGCCAAGAAACAGTAATCTACCCGACAGGCTTACGTCTAACATAATAGTAATCTATCTAATAGGATTACTAGTAATATAACGGTAAGCTATCTAATATAGCCTCATACCTAACTAATAAGGATAGGATAGATAAGTATATAAGGAGGGATATCGCTATACTTATAGCTACCTACTTCTATTACGCTAGTAATTAATCTAAGTCTTACCTTATATTTATTATAACGAGTACGTAACGCCTTACNATAAGTATATAAGGAGGGATATCGCTATACTTATAGCTACCTACTTCTATTACGCTAGTAATTAATCTAAGTCTTACCTTATATTTATTATAACGAGTACGTAACGCCTTACGATACTAATCCGCCTTAGTACTACAACCTAAGCTTCTATTAGTAAACACCCACGTCGTTACTGACTGTTCCTTACTTGAAGAATAGCCAGGTCGTAATACTAAGCTCGCTTAGTATACCGTTAAACTCCTACTACGTCCTTTTAGCGCTCTCGGGATCTATATTTAACCTTAAGCTTATATTATCTATTTCTATATTCCTAAGCCCCTTAGTAGAATAAATACGTATTCTAGGGAGCTCTCGTTATTAGTAGTATTAGTAGCTAGTAATATAGCCTAGGTAGTAACCTTAGGCGTAAGAGTCCTAATATACTTAAAGTAAACGGTACTCTTATAGATTACATAGTAGGAGGCTTCCTACTACTAAGCTCCTTATAAGAGTCCTAAAGTACTCTAAGTAAACGGTATTCTTATAATTACTTATAAAGCGTAATCGATAAGCCCTCGTATAGTAGAATACTATTTCTAGGATCGATCCTAGCTTCTCTAATTCTAGCTAGTCTATATTACGGTTAACGTAATACTAATCAGTATTAAATAGGCTTTACTACTCGCGTAAACCTAATCCTTAGCTTTAGCTATGCCGGGAGCTCTAGACTATTAGTTCGGTATTGCGATAGATGTAATGTATATACTCTAGCTGTTAGGCTTTCCTCCGAGCAGGAAAGCCACTCTTGTAAGCTCCGTGGGGTTATATAAGCCCATTGTCTGCTCCCCTGCGGAGTCAGCTATCTAATCTGGTTCAACAAAAACGATATATATTGCTAAAGTAAATGTCTATGAGGGTATCGCCGGTAGATCGAGGTCGTCTGGCGGCTACATAGTGAAGCCGCGACAGAGGAGTCGCTTCCCTTATAGTAAACACCGGGCTGAATCCCATAATTGTCCCTCAGACTAATTCGACTCATTTTGAATACAGTATCCTCCCCATTCTAGCTGATGGAGCCGCGCCCTAGTGAGATGTTACCGGTCCCTATACCGAGATTACGGAAGATAGACTGCATCAGGGTCTTTCACGTGCCTTCGCCGCCCCAACAAGGAACCAGAACAGCATGTCAGACTATCCTGCTCGGCCTCCACACGCGCTATATCTCGTTTCTCTCTGGATTCGACCGCAGTCATCCGCTCGTCTACAGCCTACTTGATGACGAGGAGCAGGGCCCTGATCACAATATCGGACAGCTTGGGGGCGAAGCTGCTAAGTCTTCCCACCTGTGATCCGCCTTTGATGCTGATAATCATGAGAAAGTCGACCAATACGCTCTCATACTCCGTCTACTTCGTATGACGGTCGAGGGTCGACTAAAAAAGGTCCACTGACTTCCTTTTCTAGCTTGGCAAGCAACGCCTTGACAGACGGCGCCTCCAGGTCTCCTTCGACCGCATGTCTTGCCTCGCTGATCAAGTCGGTGTCGTTCACTATGGCGTCAAAAGTCTTCTCTTGCCTTTTTGTGAGGCAGAATGGCGGTCGCTCGTCTTCTTCTTCGATCGCCATACCCGCCCGCTGTATTCCAATAGGTGGAAGCAGGCGAGCGTATTTGTCTTCTCGATAACCGCTTTTCGGTGGAAGTAGGACGGGCCTCGTTCTCTTCCGTCATATTCTTCCCATATACCCCGAAGAAAGCATTCTAAGACATTGTCTCCGGCCTCAAACAAGGCGCTCCCTGGTTCTTGACTCGGTCGAACACAGTATGGATGGATACGCGTTCCCTGGCCACCTCGTTAGGTCTTTATTACCGAGTTATACCTCTAGCAAGAGTACCCCCCGAATAAACTCCTTCTTATTGCCCAAGTCCTTAAGACGCATGGCCGTTCCAAGGTCCTTTTGTGCGGGGAAAACATCTGACCAAGGTCCCTTGTGCAGGAAATGGATTCTCGAGCAGCTAGCAATGTCCAGGTTCGAGACTTTCGCCTGCCTCGCAGAGCTTTATCGCCCGGCTCCATTCGGAATTTAGGATCTGGGACGTCGTAATACGTCGACGCGGCTTCGGATCCAAGATGCAGTAGACAACATTCCGGCACCGGGCCTAACTCATGCATTCGTCAATCGTCCAACTCAAACACAGAATGAAAACGGGTTACGCATAAAGACAACTTACTTGATGGAAAGACTCTATTGCGTCATACCCCTCCTCTTTACGACGGTCTTGGAGATATTGGCTGTAGCATTCGTCCTCAGTCGTAGCGATAGTCCAAGGAAAGCTGCCGGTCCGCATAATCATGTAGATGATCCCGCAGGCCCAGACGTCAGCTGCACAGGCGTCGAACTCTTTGTCACTGTACCCCTCTGGAGCGATGTAGGGCGTGGAGCCGCAGAGTCCGGATACCATGTGCTCCTGGGTTTCCCAGGCCATGCGGAAGCAGTGTCCATTTCCAAAGTCGCCGATTTTGACGACACCGAACGACGTGAGGAGTACGTTCTCGGGTTTGAGGTCGCGATGTGCTATACCCATCTCGTGAATATACCCAACTCCACGCATCAGCTGCTTGAACAAGCAATTCGCCTCCTCTACCTCCAGCATACCTGCCGAGCGAATTAACGCATATAGATTGCCGCCATCGCAAAATTCCATGATTTCGAAGGAGTGGCCTGCATCGTATAGGAGATCGATTGTGCGGACCACGTTATGATGGCGTAATGCGTTTGAGATAGAGAACTCGGCTGTCACCCGCTTGCTGTAGACATCGTCCGCCTCTTTACGCCACCTATGGAACTGCTTCACCGCGTACAGCTTCTCAAACACTCTATTTTCCTTCTTATGCGAGACGCGGACTGTGCCGAAGGCACCATGCCCAACCACCTCATGACACCTTCCGTATTTTTCGAAAGAAATCGCCGACCGACTGTGGTCCTCCATTAAGCTTAGTAGGTTTCTACATATTCTGGATAGTATCCCTCGACGGCGGCTCGAGCTGAGATGGTGCTCGTGGCCTCCCGGTACCGCCGGGTTCAGGATGAAACGTTTTTGATGCAAAGTCTTGTGTTTCTCGAGATTGGAGGTTTTGGGCGCCCTAGATGAGATGGACTTGAAGGCTTCATTAGTTGACGAGGCTACTTGGGACATTTTTTCTTGCCTGGACCATGGTGGAAGGGTGGGATCGGTGCAATGTGGTTGCTGGAGATATGGGCCAGTGCTGGAAAACGTCTTGCCGCTTTCCGATAGCGATCTGAGGCAGATATTTCCAGTTAACAGGTGCCTTTCGAGTACACGGCACGCAATTTATAGTCAAGAAAGTGAGGTTCTGGACAACAAGGAAGAGAAATATGGTCGTTTTGATTGATGCTGTTGGCCTTGTCCGTCGTGTCCAGCTTGGGGCGGCGTGGTCAAGCGCCCTCTGCTGGTTCACCGCCCGAGCGGCAGAATAAGCCCCACCACTCGGGTCCGGCGCACGGTCCATCCGTTCCAAACATCAGTCAGTTTCAGTCTACCCCGGATGCATGAATTGACGGGTCCCAACATGCCCACTTTCCGACCATTACAATGTTTACATCTAGAGCCTCTGTTTAGAGTCTAGGAATACACCTAGCCGGAGCCCCGGATTATTGAGGTTGTCAATCGCCCAATGTAACGGACAGTCTCGACAATAGCGAGCTGGATGACTACGGCGTTTTCTACGATTCGCTGTGCCTACGCCCTACCTGCCTCTTGTCTCGGGGGCTTCCGGAAGACTTTCCACGCCCGGATAGTGGAAGAACTACCTCTAGAGGAGTGTCCCAACTCCACCGCTCTTTGCATCAGCCAAGAGTCAAAATACACACTCTGATCCGCTATGTTCGTCTTCAATACTCCATTATACTTGCTACAACACCCTTGACCCTCCTTCCGACCTGCGCTGAAATATGGTGTACACCGATGAAGAATACTTGGTAGATTTGCAAACTCTTCACGGGTCTCAGGTTCAAAACATACGAGCAGTCCACGTTGACCAGAAAGGGCTTTGGCAGCAAGCTATCGTAGCAGTCGATCTTCGGAGAGTTTCTAACGGTCTCTCTTGGTGTATATGCTTCTAGATGTCGGCTGTTGCAGGCTGAGGTGTAGTCTTTGTCCAGGGCTGCGGCGTTGCGGCTTAGATAGCGCAACCCAGGCACGGATGTGCTTAGGGTTCAACTCAAAGCCCTCCGTTAAGATTCGCAATTCACGGCTCTCAGAATTTTTTAGCCGCTAGGTCTTGCCATTACACCAGGGAAGACGCTGTTTGTCTGTTGCAGCCATCCGCTCCTTGGCTACAAGACTGGTTCTGTCGGGGTCCTAATCCTACGCAGCCACCAGCAATTTGGAATACGCGATTCCCAAGCTCCTGGACTCACGGCCGCTACTAGCGCCGGGCCTTCGTGAGATATATCCTGGGCGTCTGGCGACAAAGACTAGCCGTGGCCTCGAACTTGCTGTCGCATGTCCGCACGTCCTTTGCTCAGGGGGAGCAACCCGCTAGTGTTAGAGTAGGCCTTCCACACGCCCTCGCAAACCCCATGTCCGAACACGCGAGGGAAGCACTGTACCCAACAGGCCTCGAAGGGCCGGTATACAGGCGCACATGATGCCGGCATTGACCTCAATTGTCGACCAGTCGAGCACGATGTTGAAAACAGCGTTTGTCCACTGCATGGCATTGATGTTCACGCATCGCCCGGAACTGCTCGGCCTCTCGAACCTTTGCCAGTTGTGCTCCACCGGTAGACATTGCAGCCTGACAACGGCCAGGAACGCCCTGGAGGAAAAAAAAAGCATGGCGGGTTTGAGCAGAGGGGTGCGTATAAAATACAAAATTCGCATGACGTAGAAAAGCTTGAGAAAGATGGTAAGCATAGACCACAGGAACGTCTAGATGTCTCGGCCTAAATCTTTGACGGCAAGCCCCCAGCTGTTCATCGCCGTGCTCGGAATGGCAGTGACGAATTCTTGGTGGAGGAAGTGGTGGTATAGACGGAGCGGGAGGAGTTGGGGGGGGGGGNGGGGGGGGGGGGGGGGGGGGGGGGGGGGGGGGGGGGGGGAGGGACTCGAAAGAAGAGGCGGAGGAGAATGAAGACAGCTGTGATGACGCCGAGCGTGATGTTCATTGTGCCGTACAAACCCGTACGGTCGCGAAGGGAGTCATCGCAGACGGCTGTGGTGGCATCTTTCGCTTCTAAAGCAATAGAAGTCAGCTTTTGCCGACATTCAAATGTCGACCCGAAAAGCGAATTGTAAGGTGTTAAGGAAAAGAAATCGGAGGACACTGACGCAAGTCTTGCCTCAGCGTGCATGAGGTAAAAACGCAGTCGGTAGTTTGGATGGGGTCGGCGTCGACGAGATACATCTTTGATTTGCCAGGACCCAGGGCGAGTACACGACGGCGTTCAGGACACGAGAACTTCTCGCTGAGTCAGTGCCCTGGCCAGCAAGTCAACGTCTCGAAAAGCAAGGACTCACTGCGTAGTGGGGGGAGGCTTTCAAAAGAAAACTCATCCTCGCGTGCTCCAGTCGTTCGTGCTGAACAGCTTCGAAGGGTTATGGTCGATAGCGCTAAGAAGATGATGAATAAATCCATAGCCAGCTGGTCTTCACGTAGGGAGCTTGATGACAGTAGTAGTGTTTGAGACCATGTGACTACTTGCGTTGCCTGCACGGCGGGCCAAACAGGATGTAAGGACAGGGCTACTTACACGGGCCCTTGCGACTGACGCCTTGACAAAGACGGAGTAGGTGAACGCATTGGTGGAAAGGAAGCAGTCTACGTTCCTAGGGCAAGGCGCCGTTCTCAGACTCAAACCATTCCACCACTTTCATGAGTAAGTAAGGTGGTTAGGGCCGTCAGCTGCCGCTCGCTAGAGCGCGACTCACGGGCATCGCGGCCATTAGCGCTACGCGACGGTGAACGAACACTTCTCATGCGCCTTAGCCCCCGCGTTAGGAATGGATTCGCGACCCGGCAAGTCCTTCAAGCTCACGGACACTGACCAACGAGCCAGACTACGCCAATTTGATGTGCACCGCGTCATGCAGACCAAATTGCCAAGCTGCTGGCGCGGATCAGGTATCCAGCCCCCAGCCAGGTATTGCAGCTTGATTCGTCGCTGACAGCACTAGGAAGACTAGCATGTCACCACCGAACAATCATTCGTTCCGTGATATTCAGCCACAGTTTGCCATAACACTTGGCAAGTGTCCAACCACGAACATCTGATTTATGTCCCATTAATTTGACCAAGCGTTGCGCGCGTCTCGCTTTCATTTCAGTCACTTCCTTTCACCCCAGAATTCATGGCACAAGAGTGTCAGCCATTCATCAACCCAACGCAAGCACATTTCGAAGACAATGTTGTCCAGCGTCGCAATTCGCGAGGGAGTTGATAACTCCAGCAAACCGAAAGCATTTCTTTCAATTTCGGATATCATCAACTCAGAGGCAATTGAATCGTCCACTCCTTCCCCTGGCCATGGGTCAGTACCCGTATCTCTTCCAGAAACAGCTCGTAAACGTCCCGATAGGCCTAGTCAGAAGAATTACGACCAGATCATACGCGGTATTCGGGTTTCAAAAGAGAACAACGTACCGAGACGACAACCATTCCAATGGAAGTCCGACTCGCAACAGTCGAGGCAAATGATCGTATCACGGCCCATAGAGCCAAAATCTTCAAATGCAGTCTTGCACACTACACTGGAACAATCAGGTACGGCCCCCTCTTCATCAGTAGAGGGCTCGGTACTAACGAGGACCTGGCTCACAGTATTGGAGACCCTGGCTTCACAGCGTAGCAGTCACCAGGCAGCGGAGCAAGGGCGCAGGCACCGTCTGAGGCGCGCTCTCGACCGGTTAGCAGCTCTGATTTCACAGGAATGCTGTTCCAGCCTAGAAGGAAATGTTCAGAATTTGAACGACGTGACAACCGCAACAGCGTCGGGAGACAACAGTGCAAGCTCCAAGGCTGCCATTGTTGAAGCTGCCATCGAACGCATCATTTGCTTGCAGCGCGAAGTACAACGCTTCAGGGACAACGGTCAGGCTGTACAGAAAGCTGATTAGAGATGTCTATTGGCGGATATGGCTGGGACAGCAACCTAGTCGGTCATAGTTGGCGGCCTCCAGTTCGTGGTTAAGGATAGGCTTCACATCTCAAATCTTTAGTGGGAGAACTCGTGGTTGCTTTTGGTGATAAATGCCGATTGCCACTCTGACCTGTGTGCAGGTTCTCATGCCGATTTCCATATACCAGTCATCATTCTTCGATACTTGGCTCTCCCGGCAAGCTTTCACCGCCTCAGCTCTTCGCTTCATCAAGTACCCCTGGGTTTCAGCTCGTTAAGGTTCGGACGTCCACCGCCGCTGTTAGCCAAATTGCATGTCAAGGCAGTTGCAAATCGCGCAGTGGGCGTGACAGACTGTTTTTGCTTCTTCCATTGCGAGAACGTGGCTGCAGACTGAGAGCTTAGCCTGTGAGAGAGGTGACTGTGAAGTTGCCAGTAATTGCAGGGCAGGAATGGCTCAGAAAACTTGCATGCCCAATGGAATGGGCAAAGTCAAGTGGCCAACTTTCCCAGTGCAGTTCCCAGCGCGCCCTGTATTCATACTCTGGTGAAAAAGCTCGTGGCATGCGCCGGCACAAGACGTTCATCGAATATTGCAGTATCAGGCCCACCTTCCCGTTGCATTTTACCCATCCTTTCTCATTTGTCACTCCCATCCTCTGATTGGCTAAATGATCTACGGACGAATCAGAGCTCGCGACTCTGTCACCACGTCCATCATATTCGCGCTATTGGCTGTGCCGCTCCCGCTGTCAACCTTTCCCTACGGAGTCATTACTCTTCGAAATTTCGGAAATCACGTTCAATGTATATAAAGCCCAAGATCTCGAAGCCGGACAGAGTCAAGCTCTCAACAGACTTGCACACCCCACAACCATAACGAATGAGCTCTGTAGGATATCGCCTTACAGCCACCGAAAGCCTCCAACGTCATCACGCAGTGACCCCAAGTCCGAAACATTCGCCATCC
This sequence comes from Verticillium isaacii, assembly GCA_002851775.1. Taxonomy (NCBI): domain Eukaryota; kingdom Fungi; phylum Ascomycota; class Sordariomycetes; order Glomerellales; family Plectosphaerellaceae; genus Verticillium; species Verticillium isaacii. The sequence goes on along the minus strand of NMXN01000005.1, from coordinate 1,386,298 downwards.
GAGTCCGACATGACCATCACGGCCGAAGATCCAAGCCGTGTCGGGACGCAAGATAATATCGGGATACTTGGCCGCCCCAACGAACAAAGAGAAGAACAAGATAAACAAGTGGATGACATGGAACGGGGCCCCGAGGAGGCAGGCGATCGGGAGAAGCAGCCCGATAGCCTCCCCGAACCTGGAGCACTCAATCCAAGCAGAGCGGCCTCCGACCTCAAGGCATTGGGCTGGCTTGACAGGCTACTTGCTCTCTGGATCTTCCTCGCCATGGCCATCGGCATCATTCTAGGCAACTTTGTACCCAACATTGGTCCCGCTCTGCAGCAGGGCAAGTTTGCCGACGTATCCATTCCGATCGGCAAGTATCTTCCAATTGAAGAGGCGAGAGAAACGTTCGGCTCTTGTGATCGGCGAGCATCTCAACTGATACGACATTCCAGCTATTGGGTTGCTTGTCATGATGTACCCCATATTGTGCAAAGTACGCTACGAAACATTGCATGAGGTTTTCTCGCATAGGGCAATTTGGAAGCAAATCGCCTTCAGCGTCGTCGTTAACTGGGTTATCGCCCCCTTCCTCATGGTGCGTTGATAAGTCAAACTCCAACCCTGTAAACTGGCTTCTAACGGCGAGTTCATAGCTCGGCTTGGCTTGGGCGTTTCTACCAGATGAAGACGGACTACGCGAGGGCCTCATCCTTGTCGGACTTGCGAGGTGTATCGCTATGGTATTTTCAATATCCCTAAAGCGTATAAGTTACCCCAACTAACCTGGCAAGGTCTTGATATAGAATGGGCTAGCTGGCGGGGATGCAGAATATTGCGCTATTCTCGTCGCTGTCAACTCGCTCCTACAATTGGTCTTGTATGCCCCAATGGCGATCTTTTTCATCAGCATCATAAGTGGGGACTCAGCAGCTCAGGATATATCCTATAAAACAGTCGCCACGAGCGTTGCCGTATTTCTGGGTATTCCCCTCGGGGCGGCTGTCATTACTCGATTTGTCGTTCGCCGCCTGACCAGCCCTCGATGGTACGACAAAGTCTTCATGCGCTTTCTCTCTCCCTGGGCACTCATCGGCCTGCTCTACACGATCCTAGTTTTGTTTGCTTCTCAAGGCCGTCAAGTTGTGCAGCAAATTGTGTCGGTCGTTCGCGTTGCTGCCCCACTCATTGTCTACTTTATCATCATCTTTTTCCTAACCCTCTGGGTGTCACGCCATTTCGGGTTTAGCTCTCAGCTCTCGACTACACAAAGTTTCACAGCCGCCAGTAACAACTTTGAGTTGGCCATCGCTGTGGCCGTCGCGGCTTTTGGTCCGGACAGTCAACAAGCCCTTGCCGCGACCGTCGGGCCTTTGATCGAGGTTCCAGTTTTGATTGGGCTGGTTTATCTGCTCCGGTTCATCTCTCGACGATGGCATTTCAAAGTCTAGACCGGCGGACCGCGGTGGTGTATCGGTTCGCCGGAACTTCCGCGCAATAATCGGAGGAGAAATATGTCACTCAAACCGCGGCCCAGAATGAATGGAGAAGATTGCAAGATTTCATTTGGGCCGTCTCCGAGGAAGACCATCATCACGTTCCTTGTTGTCTGAATCTGGGCTCGCCTCGTGGTGAGAACTTGGCCATGTCTTGATCATGCTAGAGACCTGATGCTTGAAACGATGTTGTTCAGCTCGTTGTTCAGCTCGCTGTGTGCTTCTCGGTGTAAGGGCAGCGGTCTACTCTGCAGCTACCTTAGTTCAAGGTTGACTAAGTACTAAACATGTCCGATTTGGGAGGTGGCCGCGAGTTGTGTGAATAGTACTTAGATACAATGCAATCTGTTCGACAACACCTGCTAATATTTGAACCACTTTATCCATCCTTCCGCTTTCAACCTTAAAGGCCGAAAGAAATCCTACTCTGGTCTTGCGCTTGCTTATCGCTGATCGGTATATGGTGGTGGAGCATGGGACTGGAGATCAGTTAGCATTCAGACGTAGCATAGGAAGCTGGTGCAACGCACGTGGTCTATTTCAATGTCTGCAGCAAAGGCTGAACAACAGGCTTCTTCCCCGGATGGTGGTTCCGGTGAAGGCCCCAACAAGTCAGCATCCATTACTCCCCGGGACGGCCGTGCAGGACATGGATGTGCTACTTGGAGTGGCGTTGCAACAAAGAAAGGCCTCGCGTAAACCTTGCCGACCGAAACGCGAGTGACTATGGAATATTGCAAGGCGACAAAGTCGCTGTAAAAGTTTGGTAGTAACCTGAGGGGAGGCTTGATGATAAAACGAACGGTGGAAGACATCGTTTCGAGTGCCGAAGCTTGCTGAGAACTCGCGCGTCCGATGCCAGACGACCAAAACAAATGTGGGGCGCTGTGCCTATCCAGGTTGACAACGTCGTTGTCAAGCCAAACAGGGCCCATCCCCGTCACCAGGCTCCTAGCCGGAGGTCCGATTAGCCTGGCACTGCTGTAATAGGTCTGGATTTGCAGCACTGGGTGTAGCTCGAGGGACATTGCCTGGAACCGCTGTAACTCGGATCTGCCGCCCTCTATGGTGATGCGGAACTCACAGTCCGTGGAAGACATGGTATCTGAATGGTAAACAAGAGGCTTGGGCTCCAGGGTCGTGATTGTGATGTGCCCAAGCTTGCGTCCGATGATCGAATTCCAGACGGACTCCCTAACCGAGAGGGTGTACTCGTCGGGAAAGCACTGAGTCTCGATAGGGGGCTGGGGATCAATGTATGGAAGGAATTGCAGCAACGTGGTGGCCTCGGCGGTTGCTGTTGACACAGATGTGGCGTCGCTGGCGATAGAATAAGTCACCGACGCTCGCAAGGCGTAGGTGATGAAGACATTGGGAGGTGTGAGAGGGTTCCAACCGCTAAAGGACGTGCGTGTGTTCCTGAAAGACGGCGGCAGTGGTCTACAACTGTGTCCGGCGCGGTCGCTCGTCCGGTCGAGACCCGCTGGCATGACGAGCAGGAAGGGGACATCGTACACCTTTCGGCCGTCCTCGATGATATTTTCTTGTTCAAGCTTGGAGTGGAACGGGACATGGAGAAACTGGCAAGACGGATTAGTAGGCTGCCAAAAGTATGAATAGACCGAGCCATGCAGTGATGTGGCTGTGTACTCAACTCTCTTTGCCTTGAATAACTCCAAGGAATGATTGTGCCCAGCTGCTCCTGCGACACTGGAGGACAAAACAGACTCTAGACCTACGATACAATCAACCACCACCATCCTATGGCTCTGTTACGATAGCTAAGAGGACGATGGCACTGTCCATACCTTGTAAAGAGATTTCAATGCAGCTGCCCTGCAATGCAAAGACCGTCGTGACACGGACGTTGCCTTTCAGGCTGTCGCCGGGCCGCAAAGCGTATGAACGTTGAGGGTTGGATGTGGATGTGGATGGGGAACTGCTCTCGACGGTTGCGGATATATCCAGCTGGACCGGGTCTTTCCTCAGCTGCGGAGTGTTTGATGCTCTAGATAACGCCATGGTGGCCATCGTAGGTATCTCTTTGAATAAATAGGAAGGAAAGGCTGACGGAATATGAGAAGCACAGTTTTCCCTCGGAGAACGTCCTCATGTCTTACCTTTTTACCGTTCAGTCTACCAAATCACGGCAAAGAGCTGCTTGCCAGGTCTCTGCTTACTGCCGCCTGCTGCCATGGAACAGATCACATGGCTGATCGTGCCTTGGCAAACGAACATACCAAGGACGAATGGATTTATGCGCCGAACTTGGTAGCTGAACTGTCTAGCCCCCCCACCCTCTCGCCAAGAATTCTGGACTGTGCGCCAACCCAATCAGAACGCTCGAGAATGTCACTCTGCCCAAATCCCACCCTCCTCCCCAAATTATTATCGTCGTTCGCCACAGACCTCCGTTCCACCCTATTAATCAGTCATACGAAAGGCTTCTTCGGCAAAACGCACACGGATTTTTCTCTATTTCGCCATTGCCACTTAGTCGATTTCCGGGTGACTGAGTTCGTCGTCCCACGGTCGAGCGAGACAGGGCAGCGTGCATGCGATTTTTGCGCACGGGTGTGGATGGAATCATGGTGGCCTGGAACGGCCGTCCCAAGTCTTCGTACCAACTACCACTTGGACTGCGGGCAACGCCGTAGCACGCCATTATCACCTCTTAGCGTGCGCCCATATTCTTTTGAGCTTTCGCAAGAAGAAGAGCTCTTGAACACGTGCTACAGACAACTGGTTACTGATGATCCGGTAGCACATTGTAAAATCTTTGCCAAGAAACCACATGTTGCAGAACCCTTGCAACCCCCACCTCATACCAACGACCCTGACAGGCTGCTACGTGAAGCAAAAGCTAGTTTGGACGATTTTGGGCACGACCTTGTTATCAGCATGGATTCAGAATTTTCCTCACTGCTGAGTAAATGTCTATATAAGCCCCAATGCTAACCCCTCCCCAACTCCATCATACTACCGAAGCCCTACTGACCCTTTATTGTTTTGAAACCCATTGTCTTATAACTCGATCGACAACGTCACTATGTCGCCAGCTCTGCCCCAGTACTGGTGGATTCTCGCCATCACCACCGTCGCCTTTTGCCTGAGCGCCTTCGGAAATGGCGCCAATGACGTTGCCAATGCGTTCGCCACCTCTGTGGCCGCGCGAACCCTCACTATGGCCCAAGCCGGTGTCATCTCCGTTATTGCTGAATTCTTCGGAGCCGTTGTTCTCGGCTCTCGCGTTACCAACACTATAAAAAACGGCATTATTGGCTTGGACCGCTTCCGGGAAAACCCTGCTACCCTCCTTGTCGCTATGGGCAGTGCCGAGATCGCCTCCGCTACCTGGCTCTTGACCGCAACCAAAATCGGCTTTCCGGTATCTACTACACATACTATCGTCGGGGCCCTCGTCGGCGCTGGTATTGGCGCCCAGTCCGCCGTTACTTGGGAGTGGAAGAAAGGCAGTGTCTCCCAGGTTGCCGCCTCTTGGCTCATCTCCCCATTGATTGCTGCCGCCTTCTCTGCAATCTTGTTTGCGACCCTTAAGTTCTGCGTACTTGAGCGGAACGACTCCTTCAAAAAGGCGCTTAAGGCCATTCCGTTCTATCTCGCTTTTACCGGCGCCATCCTGGCTCTCTTCATTACCATTGAGGCCCCCGGCGCCCCAAGCCTGGAAGATCTTGGCGTTGGCGTGGCTTGCGGCATTGTGTTTGGTGCCTTCTTTGGCGTCCTCGCCCTCTCATACATCTTCTTCATGCCCTACCTCCACCGTGTCGTCGTCCTTGAAGACGATCGGATGCGCCCCTGGCATATCCCTCTCGGACCTCTATTGTGGAGGGAGAATCCACCCTTGTATTTTCCCGGAAAGACGTCCATGCTCGTCGACCACTATGAGAGCGCCCACGACAAGAAGACTGCCACCGGAACCCAGCCGTCACCCAACAGTCAGAATGCTCCGGCTACAGACGCAGTAATAAACCTCCCTGAACCGGAAGGGCCCAAAGACATTGAAACAGAAGGTCATGTCACGGGAGACATCGAACGCCAACCTGAAGAGCCTAACGTGCGGCGCGCCCCACGCAAACTGGAGCCCGAGGAACGCTTTCTCGCCCCTACGGCCCATCTTTCTTTCTACCACCCACGCAGGATGAAGAGCCTTGTTCTGTACTTTCTCCTTCAGGGCGTCACGCGTGACTGTGTCACTCATGACTCTCTCCATCTTGAGAACGTCCATGGCAAGGCTCCACGCTACGACAATCGCATTGAACATCTCTGGACATACGCCCAAGTCGCCAGTGCAGTTATGATGTCTATCTCACACGGTTCCAACGACGTTGCGAACGCTGTTGGCCCCTGGGTGGCTGTTTATGAGACGTACAATTCGGGCTTAGTTGGAGAGGAAAACCCTACACCCGTCTGGATCCTTGCTATTGCCGGCCTGCTCCTTGGAGCAGGCTTTTGGTTCATGGGTCACCACATTGTCAAGGCGCTCGGCAACAAAATCACGCAGCTAAGCCCAACCAGGGGCTACGCCATGGAGCTCGGGGCGGCCATTACGATCTTGCTCGCCAGTCGGCTAGGGTTACCCGTGAGCACTACCCAAACACTGACCGGTGCTGTGGTTGGTGTTTCCTTGATGAACTTGGATTTTGGCGCCACCAACTGGAAGCAACTCGGGTTCATCTTCCTCGGCTGGATGCTCACGCTTCCGTGTGTGGCCACGTTTGCTGGTGTACTCACCGCTATGAGCCTCAATTCGCCTTCGTTCAACTGATTCTGTCGTGCCTTAAGGGCACAGGTGTCTTTTGTCAGGTTGCCAAGCTCTGATCGCTTTTCTTTTCTGAGGATTAGAAAAATCTCAACCAACGGACGATGTTTGTAGAGTTATTGGGACGCTCAGTTTGCTAAGTTAGCAGGATTCATTGAAGGACCACACCGCACAACCATGTTCCGCGTCGAAGAAGTTTTCACTAGTCATAATCATAAAATAAGACTTAACTCTTTCAATCAGTCAACCATGTCCGTCCCTTTCGTCAACTGTGGATCCTGTCCGTAGTTGACAGACTGAGTAATAAGCAGCCGACGTACATGGCAGATCTCGGATCCTTAGTGACAACGACATAATATTTGATTATTGCGAGATGACGACCTTATCCTACCTCACCTACGAATCGCCTTCTGACTTCACGTCCAATGCCTCGCAGACCTCCAAGAAATGTTTCTCATCCCACTTCTCCGTCGAATCTGGCAACACAACCCCTGCGTACGGGGAGCCAGCCGTGCGAATCAGCTCTTCCAATCCTCGACCGTTAGTGAAAGACCACGTCCTCACGAAACGGCTTCCAAATTTAAGCCGGAAGGACTCGCCAGCAGCAACGACGAGCGTCTGTCCTTCCCTGACCTCGCTCCACGCCTGATTCCCCGACCTGATCTTGACTTGCAGCACGCCTTCCAGGACGCAAAAGCAATGATCCACCGTCGGGAAAGTGAGCCAGCGCTTCAGGGGCGAATTCTTGTACAGTTTGGATGACTCAATGCTGGAGATGGCGAACTTGCCTCCGCACTGCGACGAGTGGATGAACGGCCTCGACATGACGCCTCCCAGTATCCACTTCGGGCCGGTATTTGCTCGTAGAAAGTAAGGCTCGCCCGGCGGCGGCAGGACGTTCTCCGTCTCCAGCCAGTCTCCGAGCGGGGGAGGCTGATGATCTCGCTTGAAGTGAACATCGAATCTGTCCTTCGCCGTCGCCATCTTCTGGCCCAGGAGGGCGCCCAGGTTGCGATCGTCGTGCTCCGGGACGAGAACGCCGTCGTATGTCTCGGCCACGAAACGGAAGAAGTCGATCCAGTCGCCGGGGGCTACCAGTCCCACCGTTTCTGTGTGAGGCCCCAGAAGCTCGGGGTTATGAATGATTTTCTGCCGAGCGTCATGTGTCAGTCGCAACGAGAAGAGCAGCTACAGAAGTGATTTAGGCTCACCGGAGGCACGTAGGCAAAGTCGCCTGGGCCCATGATGCGGCACTTGTCCCCGTTCCACAGCTTGAGGTAGCCCTTGGTCACCATGAAGACATCGTGTGCCTCCTCGTGCCAGTGGAAGCCGGGTGCATCGGAGAGCACGGCGCCGCTAGTGAACACGGCAATGCCGCCGTTCGTCTGCTTTGAGGAGGCCAGTACGCGAAATACTCCTTTGCTTCCTGGAATACTGATTCGCTCTCCCTCCAACTGGTCGATGATGTAGCTCGTCCTCCCTTCAGGAGGTACAGAGTGGACCGAGACGCTCATGGTGGGTGAGAAAGGGGGGATCGAGGATGTGGGGTATGTCGTACCGTTCTCCGCGACTTGTCTTGGTGCACGAGAAAGAGGAAGCTTGGCATACAAAATGCTATGTATTACAGGCAATGGGATTGGTTTTGACTTTGCAGGAATTAAAGCTGTCCTAAATGGGACCTGGGGTAGTCGAACGTCCACGTTTGCCGTGATCCTTACCCGTGATCCCCATTGCGGGGGACCCCAACTCGCCCATGCTACCCCACACGAAACAGGGCTCTGCCGCGTACCCTATTCGGGCACTTCACGTTGTTTGTCCGCCCGGAAATGCCAGCGAGTGATCGGAGATTCCGTCTTTTCTCGCCTCAGCCGGTCTCTCAATTGATCCGAACACCATCAATCGCGCTTCTGGCAGTTGGTTCCCGATGAAGCGTCGCTCAGGCCAATTTGATTGAACATCCTTACACCCAAAGTGACAGTCGCCCCGTGTCGCTGTCTTGAGCTGGGACACCCGTCAGCAAACTCACAGACCAGCGCTGAGGCCAGCGCAGTAACCAGCGTCAGCATGGCCAAACCGATGAGCTTCAGATCGGTATACAAAAGCGTGGACGCTCAAGATATCGATGTTGATGTCTATCTGCCGACACTGAGTTCGAAGTCCCAGGCGAAATGCCCAGTCCGTAAGCCACCTGAGCAATACCAATGCAGTTACTTGATCGTATCTGACCGGTTTCAGTGATTGACATTCACGGAGGAGCGTTCATGCTGGGCTCCTCTCGAATGATCAACATGGACCAGGTCCAAGACTGCTTGGACCGCGGCTGGATTGTCCTGGCACCAAACCATCGTTTATGTCCTCAGGTCAACCTTCTCGAAGGCCCCATGCGTGACTGTCGAGACCTCTTGGCCTGGATCCACGAAGGGGGTCTTCATCGAGCCATCCTGAGGGAAGCCCAAAGCTCCGCAGCCCCTAACCTCGACCGTGTCTTCGCCTTCGGCACTTCCTCCGGAGGGACACTAGCCCTTTCTCTGGTGAGTCTCTCCTTTTCGCGATATGCACTCATGATTGACCGAACATTCCAAGGGTTTCGGTGTGCCTCGTCCCGTGGCCGGCATCTTCAACATGTACGGCCCATGTAACTTTTCCGACCCTTGCTGGACTTCGAAGCTCCCACATGTCGCCGCCAGACTCCCCAAGGGACTGAGCATGGAGTTCCTGAACAAAGTTTACGAAGAAACTCCAATCCCTATCGTAGGAGGAGTTTCGCTCGAGGGCCAGGCGCAGGGACCCCCTGATTTCAGCGACCCTCGTCAGGCGTTCGCATTGACGCAGATTGCCAGCGGTAGCGTTCTCGAGGCTATTTTCCCCTCGAGGGACTGGAGTGCCGTCGACCCCATCATGAACGTCGACCCTGGCTTCCCGCCTACTTTCATAGCGCACGGGGCGGTGGACACATTGGTCCCTATAGAGCTCAGCAGGGACCTTTTCAAGGTCCTCAAGGCGCATGGTGTGAGATCCGATATGTGCGAGATCCCTGGGGAAGAGCACACATTCGCTGCGAGGATGCAAGTCGGGTCCCAAACGTGGGCGTTGCAGAGAAAGGGCTTCGATTTCCTGCAGGATCTCGTGTAGACTAGAAGTGTACAGCGACATGCATAAAGGCAATACAATTCCTGTTAGTATTCCTCGAGATCATGTCTAGTCAACAGCTGCTTCTCCGCATGTCTGTCTAGAATGGGACGCGTGTGTCGGTTTGTGGCATTGTCGTCTTCGCGATTATTTCCACCGAATGGATGAGCCGGGCCCGAGCCGCAAGCCTTTCTCCAGTGAAGCCAGGCTAATAGTAGCGTGGCATAAGCTGGGGCTGGTCCTCTTCCACAAAGATCCCCATGGGGTTGGTTGTGACCCCGCCGGAATATCCGAAGGGGCTGGCAATGCCAAGGTCGGGCTACATGGTCTAAGTGATTCTTCCGACAGTAGATGATCCAGGGGTTTCAGTATTGACCTTGTGATGCCTTCAGAGTATGTTTTAATGTCTGCACCCTCACCACTTTGCTACGCATGATCAGACACCAAGGCCTCGTTCTTCCGCAGAACACTCATATCAGCAAGTTGGCCTACATTTCTCTCTTTGATAGCGAAACCCACTCTTGGCGTCAACCACCATGGCTCAACACGAACTGACCCATGGTTATGACCATGACGACAACTTGGACAAGGTAGATGTAGCCCATGCAGAGGTTTCTGTCCTTCAGCAGGATGAAGAGATCAGCGCCTGGCAATGCATGCGACAGAACCCAAAGGTGGTTCTCTGGACATTGTATGCCAACAGTACGGCTTCTACCATCTGCATAGTTCATCTGCACATGTCTGACCGAATTCATAGTCGGATCTACCATGGTGGGCTATGAGAACCTAGCCTTGTCAGTTTGTCTGGCCATGCCAGCCTTCCAGTAAGCCGCCTCTCGCATCGGACCCTGCCTCACACACACGGTGCTCCGAAAGGACCAAGTTGCTGACATACTTCTGAACCAGAATGACCTTTGCTTCTGAAGTAAATGGAACTCTCATCATCCCTGCCCACTGGCAGTCTGCCTGGAACGCTACCTACAACGTGGTGAGCATGCTCGGCTCTGTTTCTGCGGGCTTTCTGCAGGATTGGTTCGGACGTCGCTCCGTCTTCCTAGCCGCCATCATCTGTTCTGCTGCCGGTATTGCGCTCAGTTACATTGCAGACACGACCGCACACTTCTTGGGGGGCAAGATCGTGACGGGCTATTCGGTGGGCTTGGTGCTTGCCGGCACTCAAACTTATGTATCCGAAATCGCCCCTCTACCTATGAGAGGCATTGCTTTGTCGGCAAACACGATTATGCTGGTAAGTCACAACATTCGACTTGTGTCTCATTCCCTTCCTTCTGAAGCTCCAGGCTGAATGCTGACCTCTTCATTTAGAACCTGGGCTTGCTCATCGCCATTTCTGCCACCTTCAGCCGGATTGCCATCATGGACCAGTCTGCCTTCAGGGTCATCTTCGCTGCCGGCTGGGTGTTCCCGGGAATCTTGCTGCTCGGCATTCCTTTCCTCCCCGAGTCACCGTACTGGCTTGTCATCAAGGGCAGGCAGCAGGAGGCTCGTCGTTCCCTCGAGAGGCTTTCCCCTGCCGGAAAGGATGTCGACGTCGCTCTTGCACAGATCAAGCGTACAGTCGAGGCAGAACGCTCCCTGTCCGCAGAGAAGGCCACAGTAGTGGACTGCTTCCGCGGAACCAATCTCCGGCGAACCCGTATCATCTTGATCTGCATGTACATGCAGCAGATCGTCGGTGCTGCCCTGGCCTCCAACGCTCCTTATTTCCTGAACCAGACAGGCCTCGACAGTCACACGGTCGTGATGCTGGTCCAGGTTGGCATCAGTTTGGGCGTCATATCGGCGCTGGTCAACATCGTCTTCATGATGCGATTCCGCCACCGACCTCTCATGTTTTCCGGCGTCGCCTTTTGCGTTCTCATGTACTTGATCATGGGTATTTTCGGCACCATGGCGCGTACGCCTCGGAACCTCACGATAATCGGCATTGCACTCCTCATCACATCTGTATCGTATGGCCCGGCGGTTGGCGCCTCGATGGCTGTGGCTGGCGAGACATCCGCCACGCGACTGAGGTCCAAGTCCGTGGGCATCGGTTCGGCTTTCTCAGCGGTATGCGGCACCCTATGGCAAGTTGTTTTACCATACCTTTTCAACCAGGACCAAGCCAATCTCGGTGGCAATATTGGGTGGATCTTCTTCGGCATGGGAGCGCTCTACTTGACGCTTCTTTACTTCGATGTGCCGGGTACCAAGGGTCGCACGTATGCCCAGCTTGATATCATGTTTGAAAAGCGCGTCTCAGCGAGGCACTTCGAGAAATATCAGCTGGATGCCGATGAGGCTGTGGCTTAGGTTGGCGGGAACTTCCTGGCCATCCTAGAATAAACCGAGTCGGGTCGGGGGCAGATTTCGTAGCTTTATATGCTGTTTGTGCATGTATCAACCTTCTAGTTGTCTCTTTTAACAATTTCTTAACTTCTAGGCAAACCGACAGGAACTAATTTGTATTTGTTGATTCAATCCGGTCAATCGAATGCCGTACATGGCCCTTGCTGCTTGAAGAGCCAGCTCAAAGGACGTGAAAGTGACGCGTCTGCTATGTCTTGTACCTGTGCATCTATGATAATTTTCCTCGATGGCGTCACTCAATCGCGGGTTGAGGCTTGTTGAATGATGGCCCGAAGGCTTGAGGAGTGGCAAGACTCCTCTGACCTCCTTACCTAGCCCTCAAACCGCCCTAATGAGTTGCTTACCCCCAGGCACTGAACTTTTCCGCGATTCTAATACAATAAACAGGCTCTCTGCCTAAGCCTCCGCTGCACTTGCGCCTCGACTGGTCCAAATACCATCCAAAATTCCAGTCACTACCATCCTTGTCCCTGACAGCCATCTGTGCCGTGCCCCAATCCTTCTGCGACAGCGTAGTGCGAAGGTGACCGGGTATTCTCTCCCACTCGATAAGGCCGGCGCCCATGCCCCATCGCCAACTCTGCCAGTGGTTCTCAGGTGGCTCATCACCGTTTCCGTTCTTTGCGTAGCGGAAAGCGTGGGTCAAGGCACCGTCCTGGTGATAAACGACTTTGACGTGGCTACCGCCGCCGGGGTTTTCGCGAATCTCCCATTTTCCGTGTTTTGAGATTGAAATAAACTTGAGTTGGCCATCACTGACCCAAACGGCAATATGTTCCCAATCATGGCGATGGCCCCCAAGCCCAGCGAAGTCGCTCTCGAAGTAGTAGTCGTACATATGTACGCACCATCCGTTATTGCAACAAGATCGGACGTAGATATTGGTATTGTGGAGGCGCTTTTCGTTCCGGCAAAATCCGAGAATAGCATCCTTGCCCTTTTTGTGGTCTTGCCCGGCATTCAGTTGACCAGTGGGGGAGATGGCTACAGTGTTGTAGCAGCTGTCCTGATCGTAGTCGAGGGAGGGGCACCATTTCTCCTGCTCGGACGTTGCGCTCGGTGGAAGGCGGGTGAGGAGCTCTCTCCGCTCGAGTGGAAGCGGGTTTGCCAATGCAAAGGGCAAGATGGTGAGAGAAGTAACCGCAATGACGGCAAGAATATTAAGGGAGGGCATGATGCTGTTGGTGTGACCTAGAGAACTTTGGATTGCTTGTTGGCTCTGATCGTGCTACTGAGCCAGAACCAAGTTGAGAGTGCGCGAACATCAGATGCCCTTTATACTTCGCGCTATCAACATTCACAGGTCCAACCTTGCGAATGGCAAACTTGATTCCAAAGCATCAGTCTCCATGGAGGCAGTCATGCTAACGCTGACAGACGATGTGAAATTGACTGTACCGTGGCGATGCGTTATGATTGGGCTACATACACGAGCAGTGCCGCTATTGGTCTGACTGCAGCTCCTCCCATGCGAACAAGCCCCTGAACACCGTTGCTGACAGTAATTATATTCGCCACTGGGAAAGAAGCGTACGAGAACGCAACAAACCACTCAAAAAAATACTTGGCCCGATGCTGTGCTTACAGCTGAACATGGCTTAGCGGCTGGACTGGTTGGGGACCGTCTCCCAAGGGGGAAACAATAACATGCCCTTTCAAGATAGCCGAGGATATCACATACAAGCTACCACGGCTGACCGCACACTCCTTCGACCGACGGTCACTGATTTGCGATTAGTGGTCAGATGGTCGTACCCATAACGAACGGAGCGAGCCCAGCACCAGCCTCTGGTGAGGTATACATGTGACAGTTCCGATTTGAGAAGATGCGGACGGCTTTCTATACCTGGATATCCAGATCAAGGATGACTTCAGACCTCCTCTGTCGAAGAACGCCAAACCTTCGCAAAGTGTTTCCAGCAAATCCAGACGGTCCCGTTCAAGCATTGTCCCCCGACACCATCATTGCGTTGCTTGCAAATTTAGTCAGCAAGTGGCCCGAATATGTTTTGAAACGATGCCATGACCGTTATTATTCTACGCAGAATGATAAACAAGAAGAACCCCTTTGCTCGCAACAGTGTCTTTCCAATGCTTGCCGAAGAATACATCTGGAGAGCAGCAACTGATGCCGCACTCGTTACTAGGGCGTTGCTAGTAGTGAAATAGTTTCATCAAGGAATAGTCAAAATGGAGAATGACCGAGTAAAGTTACTAGAGGAACTGGGACGTCTCAGCTCTCTCATACGGAACACCGAGAAGCGGACTGCTGATGAACCCAAAATTTCTTTTACGGAACTTCTGAAGCACTGGCACCTTCGAATGAAGCATTTTTTGGATCGGAAGAGAAAGAAATACTTGGACAGGATTTCAAGAAGCAAAGCACATCAGACAATGCGAGACTAAAGCTTTCTGTAGCAGGCAATTCGCCTTGAACACGAAACCCATAGAAATACACCACAAAGCTCGAACCGAGAAGCTCAGTCTAGGCGACGGAAAACTCCTCTAACAGCGAATGATCCGGATTACTCAAGACCGTCATGCACATTGATTCTGACAATCACTTGGTAGCAGAAGTACTCGGTCTTCGGCCCAAAGACATTGGAATAGACTCTAACGTGTCACACAACATGGCCAGGCTTGTGAATCTGCACTGATGCATCAACTGCCATTATCTAAATGGAAAGTGAGTTGCATTCGTCAAGCCGCGATCCATCTTCTCAGAGTGGACCAGATCCCGCTGCTGCCTTTGACTCTCACGGGGCAAGAGAGCTGGGAACCAGAGACAGGTGACACGTGAACTTCCTTGACAAAGGATTTTCTCTGCACTGCTTTCCGCACCTCCTCAAAAGCATCGTACCCATACAGCCACGGCTGCACTTGCGGACACGTCCACCTGCTGGGAAAGGGACCGTTGAGTGGCTTGCCCAGCTGTGACAGGAAGACCTCGTCCCGTGCCTCTTGCGCGGGGCCGTCTGGCATGTGGAAGGCTTCCCGCTGTTCTCTGTGAGCACTCTACGGGCTTGGCGAGCTCTTGCACCAGAGAATTTGTACTTACCTGCTTGAAGGTCTCCTTGACAATTGCGTCACCCCTGGACTTACGAAGCTTCTGATACATCTGCAGCAGTTGAGGAACTTGGTCCCTCGACCCCATGTGGCCGAGAAGTAGGCCCAGAACAGCTGCGTCCTCGATGGCAGAGTTCGCTCCTTGAGCCAGGTATGGCAACATCGGGTGGCATGCATCGCCTCTGTACCAAAGTCAGGATATCTGACTCACGGAGAAGATTGCGACTGCTCTTACACGAAGACCATATTCGACTTTTCGTTTATCCACTCGGGCAGCTCGTCGACTAATAGACAAAGGTTAGCGTTGCTCCAGTGAGGCTTCGGATTGCGGACCTACTGTGCATCAGTTTCCATTTCTCGACAGTATCTATCATATCAAGAAACCTTCCCAGGACGGGGTCCCAATCTTTGAAGAGGGCTCGCATCTCTTCCACAGAGCCAGACTGACGGCTCACGCCGAGGGGAAGGTCGTCAGGAACCAGGAGTACGATGTTGTACATGCGGCCGGCACGCACGGAGTAGCCCACGGCATGCGCTCCGGAACCAATCCAAAAGTGCACCGCCGGGTTCGATATCCAGAGTCGGAGTTCCGGATCTGTCACCTGATCAAGATCGATTACCACTCGATACGCCAGATCGCCCGTCGGCCGGGGCGCATCGTCTTTCCCCGTGAAGAGGGACCGGCTGCGCGACCAGAGCCCGTCTGCGGCCACGATGAGGTCCGCCCTGGCCTTGAGTCCGGACCTGCTGGTGACTTCCGCCACGTCAAAATCGATGGCATCGATCTTCTGGCCCATCTCGAAATGGACACCCAACGCCTTGGCACGTTCGTAGAGCGAAAGCTGGAGGTCGACGCGGTGCATGTCGAGAAATGGGGCCCCGTATTTGCGGCGAATGTTCTTGTCAAAGTCAGACTCCATAGCCAGGACTTTGCCTGAGTATCTATGGACCAGAAGGGATGTGGGCTCCGCGGCAGATGCCCATAATTTGTCGGGCATCTGCCATTCTTGGAGAATCCGAGTGCAATTGGGCGTGAGCTGCAGCCCGGCTCCAACCTGGAGAAAGATCATGTCAATCGTGCTTCTGGAATGACTGGCTGCCAAGATTGAACCTACCTCAAGAAGTTCTTGGGTGGACTCGAATACCGTGACTTTGTGGCCAGCAAGACTGACTGATATCGCTGTGGCTAATCCGGCGAGGCCGGCGCCGACAACAATGATGTCGAGCTGAGTCGAAGCTTTTGGCAAGATGGGAGCCTGAAAAGCATCAGCATTGAACAGGACGCAGAATAGCATCTAATTTCGTGGAATTTTCACCATTCTTTTACAGGCACTCGTGTCGTTGTCGATGGCTGACGGGGCGTTGTGGTAGCTGTTGGTGTCAGGGGACGCTTTCACCACTGGTACCAAACCCGGGCGCATGGCGAAGGCCACGAACGTAAACAAATAAGATCATGTGTCAAAGCATGTCCCATAACGTGAGCTTGCGGCCCAACCTACCCGCCCCGGGAGGAAGGGGGCGTCGCCTTCGATCTCGAGGTCTGATCCGTAGGCAGCGGCCACTGCACGCCCGGATATTCCACTAAACATCCTGGGCCGTGCTTCGGCTTTTCCGAGGGTTGTTGTCTGTGCCCCACTAATGTTATGTCAGGAGAGGTTCATGCTCGGACGCCGAACGATTACCCATTGGCTTCGGCTTCTCAGGGGTCTCTCGCATTCAGTCGGAACCGGTCCGGTTCCGGGAGCTCGGAAACCCCATCCACGGGGTTCTTCCCCAGATGCCTGGACCGCGGTTGGAGACTACGATGCCTACCACCATCGGCATTTATCTACAGCGCCTGTCTCGGAGCCTGTATGTGCGCAGCAACCTACAGACCGACACCACCATGGCTCCCAAGGGTCCTTTCCGACTGGTGACAGTCAACACAGCGCCCGAGAGAGCGAAAAGGCTCGTCGGAAGAATGACCGAGGCCCTCCGTGAAGAGTACGCAATCGAGCATGTCGCCAATTGTGAGAGTGAGTCGGTCCACTGTCTCCAACCATCAAGAGGAGACGACCTGACGGCGGCGCAAAGGCATTGAGGAGGTAGAGAGCAAGGTCAAGGAGTTCAAGCCGGATGTTCTCGTGAGTCATCTTCCTTTTATCTGGGAGGCTCCGACTTGGGGACACCGTTGTTGAGAGTCTTTCTAGTTCTCGGCATCCATGTGGTCTCCCGAGGAGGCCGCCGAGATCCACAAGATTGCGAGGGAGATCAACCCCAACATCAAAACGCATGCGATTCCTCAGGGCTTGCAGGTAGAGAGGGGGCCAGACGCCATTGTTGAACATCTGCTGGAGGAGGTGCCGAAGCTGCTGGGGTGATGGAACCAGCATTGGGCTGAACTGCCACTGGATATTCGCATACCTAAGTACCTTGCTTGAAGTGCCTTAGAGAATAGAATTCCCGAAGCTTTTACCGATTTTCACCAGGGGGGGGTGGGGGGGTGTTAGCGACCCATAGCACAGTGCTGTCCACTAAGGGCTGGAGGGGGGCGGGCTTCATAGGGGGCTTAATGGGGGGCCTCATGGGGCCTCAGAAGGAGTCCCAGAAAGGCTTCGGTGGTAAATGCCCCTATGCACCCCGCATCAGGGGGCAGTTGGTGCTAATTACCCCGCAGGGTGGGGTGGTCGGCTAGTGCAAAGTACCTACCGAAGAAAGCGTCCCATCCCTCCCTCGCCCGCGAACCACACGATCATCGTCGTCTTCCACCTTGCCTTGCACAAACCACCGAGTCTTGAGCACCCAGCGCATCTCATCGATTCCTCTACCACTACTTTCAGCATTCAATCGAGTGATATGGATCAGTCGGAGTCTGATGCACGAATCACCCGAGCGGCCGCACACAAGGCCCGCCGGCCGAGGGCGGCGCGGGCTTGCGATGCATGCCGATTGAAGAAGAACAAGTGCGACGAGCTGCTCCCCTGCACATACTGCAAAAGTCGGTCACCCTCCCCTCCCTGTCTGTTCGCGGGCATCTGAGGCTCTCCAATCCTAGACAAGGGCTGAGTTTGCTTTGTTCGGTGCCAGACCGCAAGCTTGAGTGCGTCTATAAGGGTCAGGACGTGACCAGTCGGCGGTATGCTTCAGAGTGAGTTTCTCCCCTTCATGCTGTCACGCCAGGAGCAAATTGGGGTGGCTACTTATGGTGTTATCTCAGCTATGTTCGACAGCTCGAAGACCATGTTAAGAACTTGTCCAATCGCCTCGAATCGCAAGAAAGACTGCAGCCCGACTTGACCAGAGACACTCTCGAGACCCGGAACTCTGACAACACGACCCTGCTACTCCCTGAGCGCCATGACAACACATGGCCTGAGGCGGGGCCTGAAGCTGATGCCACTATGAACGACGGCCAGGGGGCCTCAGATTACGACGCCATACCAACTCCTTGCAGCAGATCTACGAGGCCTGCGGGCGAGCATGAAGTATCAGGGGTCAACCGTCACACGCGAAATGTCGAGTTCTACGGAACCTCGTCCTCAGTCGCGCTCCTATCCCATATTCAGCGTAACGGTGGTCAAGACGAGTCAACCGCCGACGACGCGCATGCCCTTCTTGTCACGAGCTTGCACAACCCTTCTTTGCATTCCCCCGACACCAATCCTGCTCGGGTAGACGCGACGACACAGAGCCAGCCACACCACTCCCAGCACTGCCGGGGTTTCCTGGACAATTACTTCTCCGCCATCCACTACGTCCATCCCATACTCGACAAGCAAATCTTCCTCCAGCGATGTGAGAACATGTGGGCAGGGGCAGAGGAAACCCGTGTCACTAGCTTTGTCGCTCTGTACTACAGTGTACTCTCTCTCGGCGCTCTCGTAGGAGTCAGGCCGGATGAACCGCTTGATGGCATGAGCAACCTTCAATGGAGTCGCAGGTTCTTTGATCGGGCTAAGAACTACTGTAACCAGCTCGGCATGGCCACAGACCTTGAAATGGTGCAATGCTACTTCTTCTTGGTACGTACTTCGTCCAGGACGCGAGCGATCAGAGCTGACTCCTCTTCAGGCAAAGGTTTGCCAAAACGAGCTCAGTCCCCATTGTAAGTGGTTTTGGTCGTAATATCACATTACTGAGCGCTCACATCTTTCAGTGTGTTACATGTATGTTGGTCTGGCGGTGAGGACAGCCCTTGCCATGGGCATCAACCGCGTGCCTGGTCCCAACACGAGATCAGACGCGGCGAGACTAAGAGCAGAATCCCGCACGTGGTGGTAAGATACTTGTGCCTTCCTGGCAATCCATGCAGAAGTGTTTATTTGGGCTGACCTGAGTCCAGGGGTCTCTACTCCCTTGAAACGTAAGATTTCTCTACTTCTCTAGCACCTCTCCTCTCTGACATCTACCAGTGAGTTGTCCTTCGCGATGGGTAGACCAGATACGCTAGGAGCCGACCTGTATCACAACCGCCCGTTTCCTCTGATACAGGGTTCGCCGGGAGTCGACACCAGCCGTCCAGAGCTCCTCGATCCCCCACACTGCGCCATCATCAAGTCAATGGTAGACTTCTCGAAGCTCACGAGGACAGTCTGCCTGGGCGTTTACTTATCGGAAACTCCCGCGCTCTCAACAACAGCATTAGCACTGCACATCGAGAAGGACCTTGACCGATGGGTTGAAGCCCTGCCAGAGGCGATTCGGCCCAACATCTCAGCTGGTCCTTCATCGAGCCTCAAGGCCGCAAGGGACCCGCAGTGGGCAAAGAGGCAGAAATTGGTCCTGACCATTCGTACGCGCCCATTTGCCCAGCAGATTATGTTCGACACGAGAGAATCTGACACACGTCAGGGTATCATAATTTGAGGGTTCTCCTCTTCGGTTCACTCCTCCTCAAAGCCTCGGGAACTGAGCGGGCGTCGATCCCTGGCGCGCGTGAAGCGACCGAGAAATACCTGGATTCCGCCACCAAAACCATCGAGATCATATACCGGACAAACGAGCACAACGACTTTTTCCGTACATGGTACGTGCCACGATAGCAACTTTGAGGTTTATAACATGAATATGGACTATGTTCATACTGACGGCTCTTCCCAAGGTTCTACAACACCACATATACCGTGTTTGCAGCCTCTATCATCCTGGTTCACGTCACACGTGAGACTTCCGAATCCGACCACCAGTTTCTGCTGGAGCGTGTAAGCATGGCCATCGAGATCCTCGAGATCATGGATGAGTGTGTCGTGGCCTTGGAGGCAGCCAAACTGCTGCGCCAGGCTAAAGAAAAGGCAGAGAGCTCAGGGCTGACGACCTCCAACCAAGTCGTCAGTGGCTTCGAGGGGACCATGCTCCTGAACCACTACTGGGGCCCTCTTGACCTTTTGGGCGGAGACATGGATCTCGACTTTGCCTTTCAACTCGCCGACCTGGATGCTCCGGTGTCGTCACTGAGGACCTCTGGCTAGGCACGCACGAGCCTTGAAGATGACACCACCCAACGCTGGCTTGTTTTTTACTCGTTCTTGAAGACATTTATGAGCGTGCCAATGTGGGGCAGGATCTCGACGGAGAACTCGTCGTCATGCCTGACCGTCACCTTGGGCTTGCGTCCTGCGCCTACACCAGCAGGGGTTCCTGTGATGATGACGGTGCCGGCGGGTAGCGTTGTGCCCTGAGACAAGAAACTGACCAGTTTCGACACGCTAAAGATCAAATCACTGAGGGCAGAAAGACGTCAGTAAATCACCACATGTACGACACAGTCCCTGGGTGACACATACTCGGTCCCGCAATCCTGCATCACTTCACCATTCTTGAGACCACGGATGCGCAGAGTGCCAGGGTCGGAGATAAGCTCTTTGGAGACTATCGCGGGGCCAAGAGGGCAGGAGCCGTCGAAGCCCTTGGAATAGCACCACTGGGACTGCGCGAACTGGCTCGCGCGGCTGGACACGTCGTTGCATGCGGTGTATCCGAGGACGTAGTCGAGGGCTTCGTTCTCAGGCACGTTCTTGCAAGCCTTGCCGATGACGACCCCGAGCTCGGACTCATAGTCACCGGTGTCGTCGGCCTGCGTGACTGCAGGGAGGATCGTCGGCTCAGGCCAAGGGCTGGCGAGCGAGGTGCTTGGCTTCCTGGAGACCTGTCAGCTCGTCGCCTCTGTCTTCCTTCGTGCGCTGCTATTTTCCTACAGGAAGACGGTCGGGACTGTGGGCAGAGGCACGTCGATCTCTTTGGCATGCTGCACATACTGTTCCATGGCGGTTAGTCGGCGGTCGGATCAGCGCTGCGGCGCCTGGTACTCACGTTCAAGCCAATGCACCGGATCGTGCCAACCTCATGAGCTGCAACGGGAGAGAGAACCCTGTCGATGAGTTCCCGCTGTCGGGTCTTTGAGCCAGGCGCCAGCACCGACGAGCCCGACCAGACGAATACCGGCACACTTTGTCCCTTGTGCAGCGCGACACCGACATCGATGCCGTGCGACTCCGGCTCACCAATGAGTATCTTCGAGGCGTTTGACCTTGGGACGAAACGGACGAGGCCTGGGAAGGAATCAGAATTTGCAGTGTAATTCCATGAATATCGAACCTACGTTGGAATGAGGGAAGAGACATTGTGACAAGACCAGACCACGGGCTTAAAGTTACCAACTTGCGAAGCGGCTATGTGCAACAGATCGAACGCGAGAGCCCCAGAAATTGAGAGACCAGCTAGGGCCTCTGAGATTATCATCAAAACAAAGGGTCACCGAAACGTGGAATGGCATCCTCAATCCTCTTCTGGAACTTCTTCCCGAACGATCGCGGCCCCAAGCCGAGTGTGGAGTGCCGGTGGGCAGCGCGCGCAAGTGGTCTCGGAATATCCGGACGTCTCCGGGATCGCTGCTCAGCACCAAGACAGCCAGCCGAGAGCCAATGTGGGGATGGATGCCCAAGCATCTTTGAACCGTTGGGGTTACTATGGCTTAAGATCACGTAGGTCGTCGGACGTCAGTCGCATAGTTCCATCATTTGAATGGCTTGTTCAAAGTATCGAAGCATCAATTCAAGGAGCAAGAAGATGGTGTCCGATCGGGCGGCCCAGCATGGCGAGTTCCGCCAGTTTCTACCAGAACTGAACAGCCCACGATTCACGGCGATGAGAAGCCAGAACGCCTCCGAATATGCTGAGGAGTTCAAGGCCAACAGAAACCCGCCCTGGCTGCATGCGCTCTACAGGCACTGGCGGGAGCTGTTCAGGGAGCCTTACCGAGGGGTCACAACCGATGGTGGGTGCTGCAGATGGACTGTGGACGATGAAGAGACGCTGATCTATGGCCCAAAGGAAATGTTCGACCAAACTTGTTCAAAGTCCAAGATGAAGGGGTTCCAATCGAAAGCATTGTCGAAACTGCGAACGCATTTCTGAGTCTGCTGGACGAAGACCAACGGGCTCGCGTCAGCTACCACATCGACTCCCCGGAATGGCGCTCATGGTCGAATCCCGAATTTCTCCTGAGCGACAAGGGTTTGCGACTTGACAGGCTGCAGGACACACCGCAGATCAGGGAGGCCGTCATGAAGGTGCTGAAGGTGACTCTTTCGCCAGAAGGGTACGAGAAAGCCCTCGGAGCCATGCGCATCAACGGGTTCCTGGGAGAGCTGGTTCAGGCCACCCAGGTGTGCAATGAGTTCTCGTACAACTTTGTTCTCTTTGGCGAACCTTGCACCTCTAAGCCTTGGGGATTCTCATTTTACGGACATCATTTGTGTCTCAACATTCTTCTGTACCGGACACAGATGGTCATCTCTCCTTGGTTCACGGGAGCTGAGCCGAACGTCATCGATGACGAGGGCCCTCACGTAGGGACACGCATCCTTCACAAGGAGGAGGCTCTCGGCCTTCGTCTCATGCAAAGCCTGTCGCCGGATCAGCAAGACCGGGCACAGGTCTACAAGCTGCTCAAGGACCCGGCCATGCCTAAAGGGCGCTGGAACCATGATGACCAGCGCCACCTGTGCGGGGCGTATCGCGACAACCGCATAGTCCCGTACGAAGGTCTCCTTGCGAGCGACATGACCCGCGAGCAACAAGACCTACTGTCCCAGATCCTAGACCAGTACTTGCTGTACCTCCCCCAGAAGCCTCGCCAGGCCCGGATGGAGCAGGTGAGGGCCTGGTATCACGAGACATACTTCTGCTGGATCGGCGGGTTTGGCGACGAGGACGCTTTCTACTATCGTGTCCAGAGCCCGGTCGTCATTGCAGAGTTTGACCATCATTCCGGTGTCTTCTTGACGAACGAGGAGCCGGCCAAGTTTCACGTTCACACACTACTGAGGACGCCGAACGGAGGGGATTACGGCATGGCATTGAGGCCTTTGATGGAGGGGAGAGAGCAGGAGTTTGTGTGGGAGGGCTAGCCAGCGATCATTCAAACTAAACAGTACCATGTTGATTATGTTATTCTGCTTGAAATCAATGTGTAGCGTAGATCAAGGTGACGGCAGTCTCCACGCTTGTTGCTGGGATCTCATTCAGGCCCATTCTGGTACCAGGCGGCGCATACCGAGCTTCATGTGTCGAGTCTAGTAGACACGAGCTTCCTTACTTGGCTCTTTCTGGAGCCCACCATTCCGTTGTCTGGCTTGCGATCTCAAGCGGGAATTCAGACTGGCCGTCGTCGCGAGCCTTCACGAGCTGGTCTGGTTGCGACGGAATCCCCAGCCGGCTCCCCCACCGAGACCCGGGAATTCCGGGGTCACTGAGATGCTAGCGCACGATTCGATCCGATGGACGTCCACCGGTCTCGTAACCAACTCATGGGCCACGACTGGAAGCTTCATAGGTTAAGATGGACGACGTCTCGGAGTCTCGATGAGATCGCATGCCCTTCACAACAAGTAACATGAGGTAGCAGAAGGGCGACATAAATTTTCCACCTGCAAACAACCAACGATCCAGACACTCCGGCTCTTTCTCCCCTCTCTCGCCTCAGCAGCCATGGATTTCAAGTCACTTCTCGGCGAGTTATCGCTCAAAGAGAAGATCACGCTTCTCTCTGGCTGTGACTTTTCCACAGCAGCCGGTGTCGAGAGACTCGGCATTCCACCGATCAGGGTACGGACGGAACAGTGCCATCATCACCCGGCGTGAGGCGGGACGCTTCATGACTGACTTCGCCCCAGGTCGCCGACTCGGTCAGCGGCATCAGGCCCGCCGGGCTCGACACCGACATGACAACGGCCAGCTTCCCGAACACGGCATGCTACGGCGCGACGTGGGACGCCGAGCTCCTCGGCCGGCTGGGCGGAGAGCTCGCGCGCCAGGCGCGCATGAAGAGCGCCCAGGTCGTGCTGGGCCCCACGATCAACATCCACCGCGACCCGCGCGGCGGCCGCAACTTTGAGTGCATGAGCGAGGACCCCCTGCTGTCGGGCCAGCTGGCCGGGGCCGTCGTCAACGGGATCCAGGCGCGCGGCGTCGGCGCGTGCCCGAAGCACTTTGTGTGCAACGACGCCGAGACGCTGCGTCACTTCTACGACGTGCGGCACTCGGTGAACAGCCGCACGCTGAGGGAGGTCTACCTCGCCGCCTGGCAGCATCTTCTGAGGACGGCGGACCCCGTGGGCATCATGACAGCGTAAGTGTCGCGCAGCTGCGTCAGGGCTGCCGTGGAGAGGAGGCTGACGAGGCTCACAGGTACAACAAGGTCGACGGGACCTTCTGCAGCGAGAACAAGCCTCTGATCGAGGGGGTTCTCCGAGCTGAATGGGGCTACAAGGGCATCACCATGTCTGACTGGTTCGCCGTCCACAGCACAGCGGCGCCCATCCAGGCAGGTCTGGATCTGGAAATGCCGTTTCCCGTCTTCCGGGGCGACAGGCTGGCCAGGGCCGTTGAGCTTGGTGAGGTGACCGTTGACGAGATCGATGCCCGCGTGCTCAAGATGCTGGACCTGCGAGACCGGACAAAGTCGTGCCACGGGATCAGCACGGAGTCGTCCGTCGTCGACGAGGAAACGAACAAGCTGGCCTGGGAGCTGGCAGCAAGCGGCATCGTCCTTTTGAAAAACGAGCGAGACACTCTGCCTTTGGGTCTCGCAAGATCCGCCTCCGACACGATTGCCGTCATCGGGGAGTTCGCGCAGGACCCCGTCATCACCGGCGGGGGCAGCGCTTCCTGCACGCCGCAGTACAAGAGGTCGCCGATCGATCTCTGGAGGGAGGAGCTCGGCGGCTCGGACCGTGTCAAGTACGCTTACGGCGTTCGGACGCGCCGCATCATCCCCATGGTCGACGCCGAGAAGCTCGTTGCCAAGGACGGCCGTCACGGCGTGGACGTGCGGTACTACAACGACGACGCGCCTGAGCCGGTCCTGGAGGAGCACGAGGACAAGGCAAGCGTCTGGATGCTCGGACAGTTCAAGCCGGGCCTGAAGATCCCAGGGTCCCGGCTGACGCTCACGACGAGGCTGACGCCGTCCACGACCGGCGAGCACACCCTGGCCGTCCGCTGCACGGGGGCCTTCTCCCTCGCAGTCGACGGCCAGGTCGTTCTGTCTGGCCCTGACAAGGGAATCCCGACGGAGCAGTTCATCTTCAACCACGTCCTCCTCGAGTCCCGCGTGCAGATCGCCATGCAGGCCGGCGTCTCGTACGACCTTCGCCTCGAGATGAAGGGGCCGCCGGCGCTCCTCGAGGGCGAGCCGACGCCGTACGCGGCAACCCTGTGCTTCGAGGAGGCCTACGACGAGGAGCGTGCCATCGCCGAGGCAGTCGCTCTGGCGCGGCAGTCGGACGTCAGCGTCGTCTACGCAGGCCGCAGCGAGCAGTACGAGTCGGAGGGGTTCGACCTCGAGGACACCCGCATGCCGGAGAACCAGACGGCGCTCATCAAGGCCGTGGCCGCCGTCTCGCGACGGACGGTCCTCGTCATGCACTGCGGCAACCCGATCGACGTCAGCGCCTTCGTCGACGACGTGGACGCCGTCGTGCTCGCCCACTTCCCGGGGCAGGAGGGCGCGCGGGCCGTCATCGACGTGCTGACGGGGAGGGTGTGTCCCAGCGGCCGGCTCCCGACGACGTGGTTCAGGACGCTGGAGGACTCGCCGAGCTTCGGCAGCTTTCCCGCGGCGCGGCTGGAGGACGGCAGCGTGCAGATGCGGTACGCCGAGGGGATCCAGGTGGGATACAGGTGCCGGGACGCGGAGAGTCGCGTGCGGTGGGCGTTCGGCTTTGGTCTCTCGTACACCACCTTTCGCTACGACGGGCTACGCGCGACGGTGGAAGAAGACGCGGAGACGCCCGTGTTGAGGTGCAGTGTCACGGTCCGGAACTCCGGGCTCGTCGCCGGCAAGGAGGTCGTGCAGCTCTACGTCACACCGGCCAAGGAGACGACCGCGTGGCGGCCTGCTAAGGAGCTCAAGGCCTTTGACAAGGTCATGCTGCAACCGGGCGAGTCCAAGACGGTCGATCTCAGTGTGAATCTGAAGGTGGCATGCAGCTTTTGGGATGAGGAGGAGGTCGCCTGGAGGCTGGAGCCCGGTACCTACGGGGTCGTAATCGGGGACCAGGCTGTGTCTTTCTCCGTCGGCCAGGGATCTGTGTGGAACCATTTGTAGACATGACTGTAGGCCGACATCAGCCAACATGCAAACCACTGTCAAGATACAATCGTAACCGTGCCCAGTGACGGAGGGCCGTCCGTGATGAAGCAAGCCATGGATGGTGTTAAAATCCGGGATAACAGTGCATCACGACGTGGCACGAGCATAAGAATAAAACACCAAGAAGCGAGAGGAAGGTGGATGGGTAACAGTCAGGGTGATCTTCAATGGCATGGTATTGCTGGCTACAGCTACCCGCCGGGTAGTTCATAAAGCCGAAAACTTCAAAATCAGCCCTGTACTCCGTTTGTCTCATGCGCTTTGCAGTCAACCCCTTTTTGCCCCCGGTACCCGTTGTCCGTTGATGACCTAGAAAACAAAATCGTCTACTGGCCAGCAATGGCGTGGGCGCGACGGCGGTCACGCTCCTCGGCGATGGAGAGCTTGACACCCTTGCCCTTGGGCAGGGAGATCCAAGGCTTCTCGGCACCGATGACGAAGACGTTGCTCTCACGGGTGGCGAAGGTGTTGTCAATGGCGTCCTTGATGTGGACGATGTTGAAACCACCATCGTGGCGCTCACGGTGAGTGATGACACCAACACGACCCATGTTACGGCCACCGGTGACCATGGCAATGGCGCCGGTGTCGAACTTGATGAAGTCGGTGATCTTGCCGGTGGCCAGCTCGATCTTGACGGTGTCGTTGACCTTGATCAGAGGGTCAGGGTAACGGATGCTGCAGAGAACACGGCACGTTAGCAATCGTGGGGGGATCGGGGACGACATACAGCCGGTAGATGGTCGCTCCAATCTCGTCGCGGGGTTCTGGAGAAGCAGCAGCAGCAGCCGCCGCCGCGGCAGCACGCTTGGCAACAGCAAAGCCGAAGCGAGGTGCGCGGCGCGGCGCAGCACAGTGGGCAGGCCTTCAGAGAAGGCAATGTGCACGCCGTTTTTTTCCTTCCAATTTTGCAATTGTCCCCCCTCGAGTCGACCAAAGCTTGATCCAACGGCTGAATGATGTCTGACAGAAGCATGATTTGACTCACGTCCTCGCATCGTGCGTGACCAAGAATGGGACTCCACCACGGCCAAGCTGGACGCGCTTGACCTTGCCGAGCTTGTACTCGGCCTCCTCAGACTGGATACGGTGGACGGTGAAGCGGCCCTTGGTGTCGTAGATGAGGCGGAAGTGCTCGCCAGTCTTCTCGATGGTGATGACGTCCATGAAGCCGGCGGGGTAGGTGATGTCGGTGCGGACCTTGCCGTCAACCTTGACGAGGCGCTGCATCATGATGGAGCGGGTCTCGCGGAAGTTGAGCGCATACTTGAGGCGGTTGCGCAGAAAGACGATCAGGGGCATGCAGTCGCGGAGCTTGTGGGGACCGGCCGAGGGACGGGGAGCGTAGGTGCCCGACAGCTTGTCGAGAAGCCAGTGCGAGGGCGCGCTGAGGCGCTTCTGGTGCTTCTTGCTGGAGGAGAGGTCAGCGTCTCGTCTCGTTGATGCCGGCGGCGGCGACGACGTCCAAAGCCCGCGATCGCGAGCACGTCGCGAGAGACGTTGCTGCTGCGGCTCGCGCGAGGCAGAGGACGGACGCGAGATAAACTTACAGTCCCTTGCCCATCTTGACTGTTAGTACCGAGTCTGGTGGATGGTTGTTGTTGGTGGTGAGGGTGAGGTCGAAGATCAAGTCCACACAAAAAAGTCGAGCTGCACTCAGGTGGTGGTGGTCCTGCCTGGGCCAGAAAATTCTTTGTGGAGGTAGGTTTTCTTGCCCTGGAGGGCGGGCCTCTTTGAAACCGTCTGATTGGTGTTCTCCTGACGAGGTCCGTGCGGGATCCTTAGCGCGAACAATTGCTCAGGACCGCCTTTTGATTGGCCCCACCGACCTCTCACCTTGACAAATCGTGATCTCTCGGTGTGTTCACCGAACTTATGACATCGCTCTCTGGACAAAACCTCTCTGCAGCTTACAGTAGTTGTACGGAGAAAATACAGTTGCCAAGATCAAAACAGCGACAGTGACGTGTTGAGACAGTTGTGATCCAGCGATTGATCGTTCTAACGACAGTATAACATTGCTGCGCGCGGAGCATTCTATCCCACACAGCACGAGCTCGAGCAGTGATGCGTTCCGAGTCTTTTTTCTTCGCGTCCCAGAAGCGACTGTGATCCATCTAAATCGTTCCTTGTTCCGTTCCCGATCCCATTTTTTAAACCCTCCCGTCAATCTTGACCTGACCGCGAGGTACCAAGTTGAATATACGCCTTCTGTCCACAGTATGATGCCAAGCGCCAGGTATACATAATCCCTTCCCGCGTCCTCAAGAAACTCGTTGAGGTGAACGCAAGCCTCCGGAGACATCCTGAGTGGTCCGTGGACCTCCTCCCTCAGCGCTAGGAACAAAAGAAAAAAAGAAAGAAGAAAAAGGAAAAAAGCCTGTCGGCCCAAGTCCGTCGTCAAGATGGGCTTGAAGCTAGCGAGCGGGGAGTAATAAGCACCAGGCTGTCAACAGCCGGGTAAATTCCGCCAGAGGCAAGGAACGCAGAATCGAAGGGTTTGTCATTCTGTTTTTGTTTCGTTTCTGCTGCCAGTTGTAGCTGTCACAGAGACACCAGATCAGAGTCAGACGGTATATGTCGGACGGGCAGGTGGGATATCTGCGAGTCGTCGAGAAGGAGGCGTGAGATGTCCATCTCGCCCACGCTTCCCATGAAAGCCGCGGTGGACGACTCGGTCAGGTCGAACGGCGGGGGCACGGCGGGGAGCTCCCCGCTGTCGAGCACCGCGAGCGGCCAGCGGGACAGCTCCTCCCTCGATGTCGTCCGGGCCAGAGCGGGATCGATGGGCAGCGGCAGCGGGGGCTGCAGCTGGGAGTGGCTCCCGCCGGTGGGCGTGCCCGTCACAGACTCGGCGGGGTCGCTCTCCCGCTGCTCTCTGACCAGGAAGAGGCCCTTCTCGATCTTCTGGTACACGTCGGGGTACTTGTTTCGCACCCTGTCCCTCAGATCGGTGGGCTGGCGGCCCGAGAGGCTGAACCGCGAGTCCCTCTGGATCTTGGTCCAGGCAGGACCGTACTTGTCGAGCCCTTCCAGGATCTGCCTGTCGTCCTGTTCGGAGAAGGCGCGCCTCTCCCGACGATGGGATTTCTTAAAGGGCCCGTGAATGCCGAGCTCGGCCAGATCCTCCAGCTTCTTCCGGTGGGCTCTGCTCTTCTTGTGCTTGACTCCGGTGTCGGCGTCGTTGGAGTTGGCGTTGCTCTGCTCCGGCCCGAGAGGCCTGTCGGGCTCGATGAGGATGTTCTCCGAGAGGAGGCCCGTCTTCGCTTTGCTCTTGGACTCGGCAGGGGGCGTCGGTAGGGGATCGGTGGGGCCGGACGACTTGTCCTTTCCGGTCTTCCGGAGCTCCGTCGGGCAGCAGGTCCTGAACCGGTCCTTCAGATCGCCGGCCGTGCGGCTGTTGAAGTCGAACTCGGGGTCGGCGAGGATGTCGGTCCACTTGCCGACGCCGTGGCGGTTGACGCCGAGCAGCAGGTGTGTCGTCTCCAGCTCGGACCACTTGCGCCGCGGCTTCATGGCCTTCTTCCTCGTCTTCACGCTTCCGGGCTTTTGCGATTTCGGGGGGTCCGACTCGGTGGGTCTGTCTTCGGGCGCTTGTGGCGGCTCGGGAGCCGGCTGGCGTTGTGCGCCGTCGGGGTTGTCGAACTCGGTCGAGGAGATGGGAGGGAACAGAGCTGCGTTGGGCGGAGGCTCGTGCAGACCGTTGATGATGGGGGGCATGGGCGGTAGTCGTGTCTGCGAGGCTGCCTTTTGCTTCTTCACCGGCTGAGGCAGGTGCATCATGTCGTCCTTGGCGGTCATGGCTCGGTGCCTCTTCTTCGTCGTGTGGTCGTCGTTGTTGCTCTCCGGGGTCTCGTCGGCTTCTAGACCTGACGCTGACGCATACATGTGTCTCGCCGCGTCCGTTTCGCCGAGGAGCAGCCTCAGGGGGATGCGTGGCACGTTGCCCATGGCTCCCCTGTCGGCCATGAACTCTCCATCCCTCCAGGCGTCCCGCTGCGGCGCACCGTCGTCGTAGGCCCCAGGGGTCTGTAGCTGGGTCGCATGGCTGCCGTTCAAGGGTCCGGCCCCGGCCTGCTCGTCTCGGCGGCCGCTGGCGGGTTCGAGGGGTGAGGGGCGGTCGGCGGTCTCGGGGAAGCCCTCGGTGAAGGGAGGCAGGTCAGTGTGACCCAGGTGAGGGGTCGTCGAGTCGTTGAGCAGGTGGATGAGGCGTGGTTCGATGAAGGCCATCGTGGGCGAGGAGCGTCGGCTGGTGCATCGGGGGAAAAGCTTGCGGTTGAGCACGGAGGCCGCGAGGGGAGGAGGGAGGGGGTAGTGTATAGAATAGAGGCAGAGAGAGAGAGGGCTTGGTTCGAGGAGCGAAAAGGAGGCGCACGATATAAGATGGGAAAAAACGAGAAGTTGAGGCGTAAGCGCGGGCGGCTGGTAAAACAAGCCCCGTGGTCAATCAAGTCCGGCTCTTGACGGTACAGGTTTCGCTCCGCGAAGTCATATTCGTGTCGAGGGGCGATGGGGCGATGGCGGCGGCAGGCAAGGCGAAGGCGAAGGCGAAGTCAGGGCGAGGTGGGCACTCGTCAACAAATAAGGTTGACTTGGCGCTGTTATCGAAGAATGTTTCACGCTAGCTTCACTTATCAGCACGTGGAGAACACTGAGCCGGTCAGTCCACTGGCATGGGACGACGACCTGACCGACGCGGGCGGGAGGGGCTTGAGGGGCCCTAGGGGCCCTCAAGGGGGGTCCTTTTAGGGGGCGTTAGGGGGCGTTAGGGGGGCGCTGAGGGGGGGGGGCGGAGAGGCCGCAGGCGCCCGTCGCTGCAAGATCCTGTGCTGTGCTTCTTC
This sequence comes from Verticillium isaacii, assembly GCA_002851775.1. NCBI lineage: Eukaryota > Fungi > Ascomycota > Sordariomycetes > Glomerellales > Plectosphaerellaceae > Verticillium > Verticillium isaacii. The sequence goes on along the minus strand of NMXN01000005.1, from coordinate 1,354,996 downwards.
ACCTTACATCGATCGGGGCACCTTAGGTAAGGTCCCTTCAGCGAACCCGGCGCTATCCGGTTTCGGGTCTCGACTATTTTTGCTCGACGTCCGAACTTGCTGCGATGGAGGGCCTGGTGAGGAGACAGCCGCCCCACGGAGACGGAGGGAGATCCGAGTGCCTTCACCCTTGGACTACTTCAATAGGACACCACTTCGCACCCTAGCATCAACGTGACTTGCGCATCGTTGCAGCTACCTGTCTCTGCCTCGCAGGTCCTGTTCCGATCTTGTCTTGTCTTGTCTTGTCTTGTCTTGTCTTGCTCGTCCTGTCACACCACCACCTGCCAGCTCTTTCTTCGCCTCCGTCCTACCGTCATTCCACACCCGCAACCGAAGGACCGACAAGATACCACCATGGCGTCCGCTCTCCCGCGCTTCCCAAGGATCGTCTTCACCATCCTGGAGCCCCTGTCACTGTGCGTCTGTCCGTCTGCCTGCGCGAGCCCATGGATGGTCGCTCGGAACGGTGTGTGTGAGACGGTGCCATTGTGTTGACGCGATGACAGGGTTGCTGGGTTTCTCGGAGCAATCATCGACCCTGACGGGTTCGTCGCCCAGCAGGTCCCCCGGACATCCCCGCTCGCGCCCTCGGATAACGGTCGCGTGGTGACCTTTCAGCTGGGCAACCTCTACCTCCTGCTCGCCATGATAGGCGTGGCGGTCCTGTCCTCCACGAATGAGGTCAAGGTCGTGCGGCACTACCTCGTCGCGCTGTGGGTGGCCGACCTCGGTCACATCTGGACGTGTTACTACGGCCTCGGATACGGCGATTTCGTGGACGTGGCGCGTTGGAATGCCATGACCTGGGGCAACGTGGGTGCGACGGTGAGCATGACTCTCGAGCGGACCACGAACCGCGGTACCCGCTGACTGGTTCCCAGGCCTTCCTGTGCTTGACTCGGACGGTATATCTGCTCGGGCTCTTCGGCCCAGATGGCTCCCCCAAGAAGCTGCCGGCAAAGCAGCAATAGAAAAGCAGCTCGCCGGGTAGGTTGGTTTCGGTACTGGACATCAACATCATGCCAGGCTGCCTCCTCGCCAAGACGCGGCATCATGGCGTAAAGAATAAGCTGGCCAATGTGGCAATACTGACAGCCAGTGGTGCCGAACCAGATAAACCACCTTTGGAGGCGGAGAGCAAGCATCCTGGGGGTGGGCAGACTGTGAGACGCCAACTGACCGCTTTCAGGCAACCTGTGTGTGCAAAAGTCGCACGTCTCAGGCTTTCGCCACATGATGGCCTCGAAGCAACGGCTAAGCGGGGGTGCTCGAGGCCTCCTGGTGATTTATACGATGGTGGTAAAAGTAACCTTTCGGGTAGCTAGCTCTCAGCTCATTTGGGAGGCAAATGCGGAGTCTCGGTCGATGAGGCCGAAACCCCGGCGTCGAAAATTGAAGAACCAAATTGCTGGCCACCTTCTACTTTCCGTTCCTGTGAGCCATTTTCTATGTCTTATCATCATGGTCAGGTGCATTTGCTCGATAGAACGACGTGTGAAGTTGGACGAATACGCGAATGACCCGACCGACACAGCCAGCCCTGTGAGTGCCGTCTTGGTGGCTCTGGTCTCTGCACCAGCAGGGTTTATGTGGGGGCCAGCCTGAGACGGACGTGGCTCGTGCAGGTCACGTACAGTGTGATTTATGGCTGGTGCAACAAGGAAGGCAGGCCCCGAACCCTGACTTCCCTTACGCCTCAATAACAATAACCCTAGAGGGTTAGGGTCACCACATCGACCACGCCTCACCTCGCCTCACCTCACCTCACTCCTCCTTCATACCTCGACATTCTGTTAATCATCACTCGTCCCACCGCGAAAATAACCATCCCGCGTCGGTCGTCATGCCGCGAACCAAAGCGACTCGTGGGGGGGTTGACCCTCCGCCTCAGCCGCAGGAAGGGCGGATGACGCGGGCGCGCCAGCGCGACGCTGTGCTACCACCACCACCATCATCACGCGCCGAACAGTCCCAAGACGGCGAGAAGGTTCAAGATGCTACCGCCAGTCTGGAAAAGCAGAACAAGCCACCGCCGTCGGAAAACTCATCACAGCCCGTGTCTTCCTACGACCCCCCAGCTCGACGATCTGCGCGTGTGCTAGGCGAGCGTGCACAAAGCGTCAACCTGGATAATATCCAGCCCAGCGACGCAGCGAACAGTGGTAAGCTTGCTCTGATGTGGTATACTCCGTTTGAGAGTGTCTTTTTTTTTCACCTGCATTTTTCTTTAATTCAAGTCGTGGACTGATTTTGTTCAGATTATGATAATGCTTCCCAATTTGACGCTGAAGACGATGCCGAAAGTAACGTTGCAGAAGATGGTAAGACAAGGTCCCGGGGATGTCGTCTTCGTCTCACTCATTTTTTTGTAGAGCCTTCAAGCGTGATCAACGTCTCAGCAGCACATGACGAAGGAGAAGGCAGTGTCAGCCAGAGCCAGCTCGACGACGAGGCCGTCGAAGTCCAGAGTCTTGTCCTCGATGACCTGAACCAGGCCTCAATGGCGCTGATCGACCAAATCTTCAGGGAGCAGAAGCCTCGGCCCGAGATCTGGAAACGCTTAATCGCCGTCCACCGCAAGCCATTCGCCGAATTCCGCGGCATGTACGTCGACAAGAGTGTGCCCTTTATCAATGTGCAGGACACTATCAAGCCTCTCAACGAGGACCTTCAGTGGAGGGCCCAAGGCATCTTTGCATCTGCAAACCTGGTCAGCCTGCTGGACGAGATCAGCAATCCTTCCCTGGACCCGACGATCCTTCTCCAGCGCCTTGATCAGGACTTCCCGGCTCCTTTCGTGCCCTGGATGGACGAGCGGCGCCTCGCTGGTAGAGAATGGGGCGTCACCGACACCATGATCGAGCTGGCACTGAGCATACGCACGCAGCGCCTCATTGCTGCTGTCCAGAATATGGAACAGTTCGACATCGATCAGGCGGTTGCTGCTATATTCTCTGCCGAAGACGACGACACCCGTGAACCCAGTGAGCTGCTTGTTCAGGAAAAGATGGCCGCCATCTGTTGTTTCGGAGAGCCTCTCGACGATGCCGTCGCAGCGGCTTGCTACGAACGGATAACGGAAATTATAGCTACGGCAAGCAGGGGCGGGACGGCTGCCGAGATCGTGAATCACTTGCGTACGAAGTTTCCCGTAAAAGGCTGGATTTCCGAGCAGATCGACTGGGCTTATGATCAATTCGACAAGGTGCAGCGAATCCTGCGGGAAGGACTGCAGCCCGCCGAAAGGAACGGTCCGCCGTCAAGATCGGTTGCAGGCTCCGAGGGCTCCCAGGGGTTCTCTCAATTCTCGCAGCCGGTTATACGCCCCCAGAGGTAAGTCACTGCCTGCCTCCACATGCTCAAGACGTCGTCACTCACCGCATTCAGGCCTGGAAATTCCCTGCGTATCACCAATAGCTCAGTCGCGCAGCTAATGCAGCTCCAAGAGGCGGCCGGAGCGTCGCAAGATTCACAGGACCCGGCTGCATCTGGCGATGTCGACACAAATGCAGACGGAGCAAACCTCGATGGTCTCCCATCTCCAAGGCGCAATCATCTCAGGGCAACCCACAACGCCCGCCGTTCTCCCCCGGCATCGCCTGCCTCAACAGCATCCAACGGGATGTACGAGAATGCCATACTCAGCCGACTTCCTCCGTCGAGCCGCCTAATGTCCTCTCAAACTCGGGTCGTCGACTCGCAGCCCCCGCGGCCCTCCGCCTCGAGCTTGCCGTCCTCCAACAGCCGGAAACACGCCCGCGACGACGATCCCTTCGATGATGAAGAAGATGATGATGAGTTCGAGCAAGATCGCCGTCGGCATGACGACCAACGGCGTGCCGAGCGAGACAGGCGCGCCATGCCTCCGCCACCCAGAAAACGCCAACGCAATGAGCCAGGCGCCTCTTCCTCGGCCCCCATTGCTGCTCCTAGTAGTTCCTCGCCCAAACACGACATCGCCTCCAGCAGCCGTCCTTCGGGTCCCCGACCGTCCTTTTTCCACGATGACGACCTCTCTGCCGCCTCCCTCACCCGACACTCCGGCACCGACCCCGACTGGCGCGCCGTACACCAGCGCAACCGCATCAACGCGCCTAGCCCCTCTCGCGGCCAGCAACGCATCCCCTGGTCCAACCGTGATGTCAGCAGGCTCATCGAACTGATCCCCATCCACGGATGCTCATGGGCTGAGATCGCCAAGAGCGCGAATCCCCGCGTCCCTAAGCCGGACGACCCCGAGCGCCTGTCCCCCGAGCTCTTCGACCCGTCCAGACACTTTGATGACCGGCGCGACCAGCAGGCCATCCGGGACAAGGCGCGGAATCTCAAAGTGGACTTTTTGAAGTAAGCAGGCTTTCCCCCCTATCCCCGAAACTTGGCGCCCAAAACGGGGCGCCTCTCACTGAAAGCACCGGCTGACACGTTCCAGGGCGGACCTCATACTGCCTCCGGGCTTCGACAAGGTCATCCTCGGCAAGAAGGAGCGCCAGATCCTCATAAGCCGCGGCAAGAACCCGGAGCGCCTTGAGACCGACGTTGACGACGACGGCAACCCTGTCGACACAGAATACGACGTGTTTGACTGACCTGGCGTCTCTCATGCTGTCCTGCCCGAGGGTCGGCATATAGGTCTACAATGTGTACATACAAGGTTATCATGAAAACGGAGGTGGCCTGCAAGCCCGCACGGTCTTGCCTGGACATGTCGAGCCAAAGCAGGGAAGCCGGTTGATGTACAATATAAGGGTGGGCGGTGATCATGCTGCACCGATCAGCTCAGGTGCGGCCGCCATTCGCTCGAGATATGGAGATGATGATAGCGTTAGTGCTTCAAAAGGCGGGTTTTCTGATGATTATGGAATTATGGTGCGCCGGTTAGGAATGCTTATGCTGCCGCGTACACACCTCTCAAACTACCTCTGCTCAACGTGAGGTTGGTGTTTCACGTCGCGGAGACCAACATGGAGGCCTTTAAAAGATGCTGCAGCCGCAAAATGCCCGGTAGGCAGCTGCTCAGCTACACCAGTGGGACCTGCTGAACGCACGGTGAGTGCCATTGCGGCCCCTTGTCTGTTGCGGTACAAATCTGACGATGTACGCGGCGTGATCACAGGAGCCAAACAACCGGCAGAACGTGTTCACGAAGTTCATGCTGGGGACTAGGATACTAAGAACAATGGATTGCTATGGGTGGCGCAAGGAGCTGGTCATGTGAAGTTTACGCCATCTACCTGTAGGTTAAAGTATGAGCCTATCTTGCTTTGTGGGAAGGACTGGTGCCCCTCCCGGCGTTACATTGTATCGATGAATTTTCTAGTCGGCCTCCTCGCCTACCTAGTAGTCTGTCACTTAGAACACCAAGAATTGCCACCCGGCCAGCATGACACGCGCTTCAAAACTAACCAGCGGCATTGCGTCGATCAACGTGAATGAGACTCCAAGAACATCAGTTTCACAGGTCGGAGGCTGCGGAGCCAGGGCAAACTTCTCGATTCAAATAACACAGGAGAGTCAATATCGGAGCCTCTGTTCGGCCCTCTTTTTACACTCCATAAACTATCCACGCCCCCTAATCATCTGTCCTGCTTCTTGGACCCAGTCCACAGCCAGCCGCATAACCTCGACTGCGAGTCGATTGGGAAGCCACAGAGAGTGCCCCCCGCCCGAATCTCCTGTCGAACGGCGCTTGCAATATATTTTGTGGCGAATCCGTCTATGACCGTATAACCGGTAAAGTTCGTCAAAGTTTGTGCGCGCGAGGTTGAAACGCAAAAAGATAGGCAAAGGGGTATGCTACACGCTGCCGAGGGAATTCCATAACGGCAACGGCAGAAGAAGGAGAAAGACCAAAGAAAAAGAAGAACAGACTCGAGTTGGTCTGTGTGTGGTATTGACGGTGGGTTCTCGTGCAAGTGCCGAGGAATCATAAGCCGTCATCTGGAAGGCCTGGAATGCGGCCATGAAATGCGCCAGCCCTTCAAAAAGCGAAAAGGAAAAAGAGGGCATTCGTGATCCAAACAACCGCTAGCTGCCGTCTGGCTATTACCGTCCTGTCAATCGGAGGACACTCTATCGCCGGCGGCTGGTGGGATCCCTGCTCTTCAGGCGGGACGTCCTCCAGCCCTCGTACCACTGCTCCCGGCTGGCCTCGCGGAGCTCGGCACGCCACTCGGTGAAGACGGCTTCTTTCAATTTGGTGAAGTCGCAGTGCTTCTCATCGTAGGGGTCCGCGAAACCCCAAGGGAACTGGCGTCCGGCAACTTCGGGCTCGTACAGGTCCGGGCTGATGATGGAAAGGGGCAGGAAGGGGGGTTCGTCCTTCTCCTGCTTCTCTTCCTCCTTTGCCTTGTGACGACGGATGGACTGGCCCGATAGTCGCTTGGCCGACGGCGAAGACGGCACGGATCTGACCACCTCATCACCTCCCTGGATGGGCAGCTCCTCGTCCTCAGGGTGGTCGGAATCATCGTCGAGGGCATCCTCGTCTGCCTCCTCGATGCGGTCTGATGAGGAGTCGTCGTCGTCGTCGCCCAGGCCGAGAGCCTCGAGAGGATCCAGGTTGGCTTTCTTCAGGCTCTCCCAGACGGCCTTCTTGAGCACGTGCATGTGCTTCGTCGTGATCGTGTCGGCCTTGGAAACGACAGGAATGACGGTCGTCTTTCCCTGCAGGGTGCGCAGGACTTGAAGGTCGAGATCCTCGTCCAGACCGCCGGAAATCCGGTTGGGGAGCTGCTTGCCGCCGTGGCCGTTGGCGGACGTGGCCTTTGCGGACGACAGATTGCGGTCAAGACGAGCGGGGTCGAGCACCATGAAGGCGGCGTGAATGTGGGTGTCCTGGACGCCGGGGGATCGCACCACCTTCATTTCTTCGGCAAAGGTCTCCTCGAATCGGCTCTCGAGGAAGGCTGACATCTCCCTCAGCTGGAGATCAACAACGTTCTTCTCCAGGCCTTCCGAGTCCCAGAGTGTGAGGCCGACGCGCTCTCCATCGATCTCGGTCTCGAGGTAGTGGGGAATGAAGTTGCCCGAGGCGGCAACGCGCGGGCCCTCTTCCTCGATCTCGGGTCGGCGCGATCTCTTCTTCGGAGGCAGGGCGAGACTGGTCTTGAGGAACTCGAGGAAAGAGGTCTTGCCTGCGCCACGTGTGCCGATGATGAGGATGCTGGAGAGAGGAAGAAATGTGAGCGGGGTGAGACACGGGAGGCCATGCTTTGGGTCGCGGATCGGCAGGGTCGGGTGGGGGGAGGAGGGAGGGGGACGACAGCGACTTACTTGAAGGGAGTGGGATCCTTGCGTCTCCGAACCCTTCTAGGGCTGTTGATGGTGCTGATGGCGCTGCTGGCGTAGCTGTAGCGGCCACGATGGGTCATGCTCTCGGTGCGAGCGTAGGGGTCGTAGGCATTGCTGGGGATGGGAGGGACGGGAGGCGCGCTGACGGCGCTGTAGGCGGGCTCCATGGAGGGACGCGAGGTGGTGTACATGCCGCCGCCGCGATGGTCGCCAGAGTAGACAGAGCCGGCCTCGGTGCGCAGGTCGGAGGGGATGGAGTTGGAGAGGGGGAGCTGGTCGTGGGCGTTGTAGAAGTCGGGAAGCTTGGGCGGGTTCCTGGAGATGGCGGCTTGCTGTCGCTGGCGTTCGAGTTCCTGCTCCCTCAGGGCCTGGGCTTTCTTACCGCCCTTCCCAAGGTCGCCGGATTTACTGCGTCGGAGCAACATGCCTAGGCTGGAGCGACGGACAGGCGGCTGGCTCATTCTTTTCTTGGAGTGTAGGTGGCCAAGGTGGCATGAAAGGAGGGTTTCAGACTAAGTAGTCGCGAGAGAGGGTGGGGCTTGGCGGGCAAGCGGGAACGGTGAATGCGCGACGTCAATTGACGAGCCACGCTGACGGGACTGCGCTTGACTTATGACGGACGGGCTGGGTCCGGTGGGTGCTGTCGATGTGAGAACAGACTTGGGTCGGTGGGGTCGGTCCGGTCAGAGGGTGACGCGCGGTGTTGGCGAAGGCGGGGAGGGGGGTAAAGGTCGAACGAGGGCGGTCGTCCAAGTTCGAGGTCGCGAGCAGCGAGAACGACGGGTCAGTGTCCGTCGACCTTGTGCAACTGCAGCAACAACGACGAGAGTGCGAGATGATGTGCAGCAGGGAAGCGGCAGCGGGCTATTTAGGCAAGCGAGGAGGCCAGCGTTGGGCTGGTCGGCGGGCGGAGGTGAGTGGGCGGAAAAGGGGTAGGGGAGCCGCAGTCGGATTGCGGGTTATGCGTAGCGTGCGTTACGGCGACGTCGTCGCAGGGAAAGTGCGGTTTCGAGAGAAGCTTGGGCTGAGTGCGCGCAGTGCCGAGTGCAGAGTGCAGGAAGATCTGGGGCGGTGCCGAGCAGAAGTAATGGGAGGACAGGATGCAGTGTCTGGAAAGAATGAAGTGATTAGCCAGGTGCCAGGAAGTTGCTTGTCAGAGGGACCAGCGCGCGGCAGGCGGTTTGATGGGAGGCTGCGATTCGTAGGACGATCGAGTGGTCGGGGAGCGAGCCTGGTGGCAGCGGCACTAGGAAGTGGGAGGGTGACCAATGCCGGCGCCGGGACGTGCCTCCTTTTTACGCGGCACCCTTTCCCTTCCTCTCCTTGGCTGGGTCGAGTTCTTGGTTTCGCGTGCGGGCCAGGGCCGATCATCTGACACCAGCCAGGACCAGAGCAGAAGCAGAGCCAGAGCCAGAGCCAGAACAGCCAGAGCCAGAGCAGCCAGAGAGCGCCGGGGCGAGAGCGGCCGAGCAAGATGGGACGACGACGATCCGGGCTAGGCTGTCGGGGGGGGTCGGTCGCGTGTGCGCTTGTATGTGTGTACGTACCCAGCTTAGTGACGTCGCTACAATGGGATTGGTGTCTTGTTCTGCATTGACGATTGACGGGCTGACGAGTCGAAAGTCGAAAGCAGCGCGAGGCAAAAGAAATCTGGTATCGAACACAAAAGACGAGCTGAGTCGAGAGCTGGACGAGGGGACGAACGCGTCGGCACGGTGAGACAGCAGGTTCAGCTGTGGTGTGGGCGGTACGGTGTGGTCCGATGCTGGGGGGGGCCCTCGGCCAGACAAGATGAAAACGTGGATGGTGGATGCTGTCTCGTCCTGGGCGGGCAGCAAAAGCGGGAAAAGTGCGTGCACAAACCGAACGTGAATGAGGGAAGACGGCCAAGAGAGATGGATGCAGATGGAGTTGAATTTGGGATTCAAGGGGGTCACAGGGCATGTACGGGGTGCAGCGACACTGATGAGACGGAGATGGCGAGGGGGCCTTGGAGGGGGGAAAGGGCAGCTGCAATTGGACGCCTGTAGGTGAGGCAGTGGCCGCCGCCGCCATCTTATTTCCTCCGCTTCCCTTCCCTTCCCTTCCTGCGTCGCTTCTTCTTCACTCGGTCACTTTGGGGGGGCGTCGTGCAGATCGAGACAGGCACAGGCCCCTCTGCGCCTGCCAATCGCGGGATAAAAGACGTTAGATTCGAGTGGGCTTTCTCCTTTCGAGCTGGGGGGGTGGTCGCCGGATCGGTGTAGGCAGGTAGGTACCTTGCAGTAGCACCTTCCAGCGACGGGTACCTGGCATGGCATGGAGCCGCTAGTGTCGCCTATGTACAAGACCGCACGACGCACGCGCTGAAGACAGCGGAGTGGGCAGGTCCTAGGCAGGTCTAGGGCAGGCCGCTCCTCCCCCAGTTCAGGGGTCCTGTGTCCACGGTACCCACTGCCCAGTGCCTAAGGGTCCGCCGCTAACGCCATTAGGCACTCTCTCCAGACCCTCCAGGGCGAGCCTGAGGACGCTGGGTCCTGTCCTGTTCATCTCAATTCTTCATCGCCCAGGTTGGGGCTGGGGTAGAAGGAAGACATCAGGACAAGTCCCCGCAGACTGGACTGAAGGCAATGGACATGAACAGCAGCGAGCGCCATGCCATGCTTGACCGACTTTCCGACCTCGAGATCCACATGCCACAGCATGGCACGATCGATGCAGCCGCCCGTCACGAACGCAATGGTCCTGGTCTTGCCTCTCTCTCTCTCTGTCGCCTTGGCCACTCGATCCATCACAGCCTCCTCCCACCCAGCGAACCCACCTACAGAAGCGGCCCCGGCCCCGGCACCGTGTTCATGCAGCTGTCGGCATGGCGCATGTCTTTGCTTTCCTTGCCTTTGCTTTCCGCGAGACCGACCGACTCCGGCATGACATCGTGTTCACACAGACCCGGCCTCTCCTTCGTTCTGGCTCGAAAAAGCGCCGCCAGATGCTCAGTGGGACCAACCCAGAGAGGCAGGGCGTGAGGGGCTGTTGAGCAGAGCCTCGTTTGAGCTTGCTTCTCTCGATCATCCATCTTTATGGGTTATGCACTAACCCCAAGACGATCAGGGCCGTCATCTCGACGACGTCGCCTTGATGAGAGAGAGACGATATGCCCAACTACATACGCACGCACGACCGACAGGAAAAAACACCTACATTCAAGCGATCAAATTAATGATGGAGCTCGGTCTTCGCTGCTCTTCCACCCCTTGAAATTGCAGCCCCTGGCCGTCCGCGTCGCCGCCCGGTCCAATCATCCACCGGTACCGACGGACATCTTTTTCGAAGCCTGCGAGCGCTCTTCTGCCGCGACCCCAGCATCCTTGCTCGGCTCCCCTGCGCTGGATTCCGGCCCCTGGACTTGGCTCCTCTATCCTCAGTTCCCCTCCACTCCGGGTCAGACGCTGTACGGAGACGCCCTGCTCGCCCTGCTCGTCGTCCGTTTCACACCAGGGACCCTCTCGCCTCCCAATTCTCGCCCTGTCGAGTATCCGTCGGTTTCCCGCCGACGCGCTCTATTGACCCCAAATACGATTTGCGGCCTGACTGCCCTGCACGCTACCGGCACCGCATTGCACTCGACTACCTGCTGTGCTGCAGGCTCAGGCCTCGAGACCCCGGCTTGATCATCATTCGCCTCAGCTACGTACAGGCCACGGCTCCAGAACTTGCCACGCGATCCCTCTCCAGCACAGACGGAATCGTCCTTGCGCCGGGCGATTTCTCGCGCCCCTTTTTCCAGCGCGTATCGCTTGGTGCGCACACGCACACCACAATTCCTCCTGTAATGCCGTGCGGCCCAGAGCTTGCAACCGTCATCTCGGGTCCCTCGTGAACCAGGGTCCGAGAAGGAAATGGAACATTAAATGCCCGTTTCAACTTGAGTACGCAGCCCTGTGCGTCTGAAATTGCCCGAGATCGATCTGCGCCTGGCACATGCCTCACTGGAGTTCTCGAGTTCTGGATCTCGCCTCCGATGATCCCGACGCTTCGAGCCCCCGTTATTACAGGCCATCCCTCCCGTCTGGACTCCGGCACGCCTCCTCACGAACGGATGCTTGCGGTGACTTGTGGGCCGATGGCACGCCGCCAACCGTCGCCGTCTGGAGGAGTGAGAAGAGGTATTTCGCTGTCTATCGGTTCGCCTGATTATAACCGTCCTGTCCATGGCCACCCTGGCCTGCCATCCCGTCAAAACCAGAGCTGCCCCGCCAGTCTATCTCGACGCCAAGCTATGCGATGTTGATGATGCGATGCGATGGAAACCGCTCTCCTTTCCCCATGTGCACAATGCGATGCTTGCCCAACATAGCCATGCCGATCTATCCATCAAACACCTCGTGCTGGAGTTCGATGCCCATGTCCTGCGCAATGTCTTTCATCCTCTTCTCCATCTCGTCCTCCATGCCGCCGCCTCGGCCCAACCACTGCCGGATCTTGAAGAAATAAAAGGCAACGTCCGTCGTCGCCATGACCATCTTGAACAGGACGTGCCGCCACGCGTTGTTGAACCTCTGTCCCAGCGGCAGCCTCTTGTCCTCGAACATGCTGCGGCTGGCCCACTCGCCCATCATCTTGATGCGGTTCACGGGCGACCCCAGGTGCTGGTTGTTGCCTTGGACGATGCGCATGTTGCGCCCGATGAACATGAGCTCCTTGGGCAGCTTGTCGCCGTCGCCCAGGATCTCGCGGACGCCCTGCTTCATCCTCTTCTGCATCTCGTAGTGTCGCTCCGCCGGCGTGGCGCCCTCCAATCCCTTCATGAGCCCGCTGCGCGTGCGCTGGTCGCCTCCCTCGTACGGTCGGAGCAGCGTGGCGCTGGCGAATATGTCGGCCGCCTTGATGCCCCAGTCCTCGGTCACGCGGCTGATGGTCGCGTTGTCGAAGGTCATGAGCGCCTTCCAGAACTGGCCGTACTGCTGGCGGAACTTGGGGTCCATGTACACGTACAGCCCGTGGTCGATGAGCACCAGCTCGGCGCGGCCGTTGGGCTTGCGCCGGATGAAGATGTTGCCCGGGTGCGGGTCGCAGTGCACGACGCCCCATTTGAAGATCTGCGCCGAGAAGAGGTCGATCATGGTCGTCATGACGTCCTTGGTCGACACGCCGAGGCCGCCCTTGCCGCGGGGGCCCCTCCACTCCAGGCGCTCCGGCTTGAGCAGCTCGTTGAGGCCCTGGCCTCCCCGGAGCTGGCGGAGGGCCAGGTCCTTCTGCGTCGGCGGGGCGAGCTGCGCGCCGTTGACGCCGGGCGAGCCGTTGCCGTAGCCGCCGCGCCAGGTGCCCGTGATGCCCTCCTTGTCCCACAGCCTGACGCCCTCGATCCACTCGGTGGTCATGACGCGCCGCGACGACAGCTCGGGGTAGACGACGGGCACGTAGACGCGGCCGCGCAGCCGGCCCTCGCTCTCGACGAGCTTGCGCATCGTCTCGGAGTTGCGCGCCTCGTTCTCAAAGTCGGTCTCGAGCTCGAGCCGCTCGGTGATGAAGGGCACGAGGCTGTACAGCGGCAGGTCGAACCACCGGCTGTAGATCCACGAGACCGTCTTGAACGCCCACAGGTCCCAGGCGATCTGGCTCGCGATCTCGCGCTTCTGGATCTTGACGGCGACCTCCCGCCCGTCCGGCAGGCGGGCCCAGTGCACCTGGGCGACGCTGGCGCTGGCGCGCGCGCGCCGCTCCATGACGCCCTTGTCCTTGGCGCCCGGCGCGAAGCTGACGCCGAAGACGTCCTCGACGCTGCGGCCGCCAAAGTCCTCGCGAACGACGCGCTCGACGTCGGCCCACGAGTTCTGCGGCGCGTCGTCGAACATGCGGGCGAACATCTTCTGGAACTCGGGCGGCAGGACGGCGGACTGCATGGCGATGGCCTGGCCGATCTTGAGGTAGAGGCCGCCGTTGGCGCGGAGGAGATCGAAGAGGCGCTGCGCATTGCGGTGGTGGACGTCGGTGACCGAGTCGCCGACCCAGGGGTCCGGCCGGAAGTTGAGCTTGTAGTCGAGGGCGACGAAGAGGCCGGTGCCGAAGGTGCGAAGCGAGCGGGTGATTCCGGCGGCGTAGAAGTAGTTGTCGAGAGCGTAGAGGCCGCCGGCGGTCAGGGAGAGGAGGAGCAGGCGGCGGAGGAGGCGGCGCGAGCGGGTGTAGGTTCGGGCGGCTTGCGGGGCGCCGAGGGAGGAGGGTGAGGGCGGCGCGAGAGGTTGGAAGGCCCCGCGATGGCTGGCGAGGCGGATCTGGAGGGTCGTTCGGGTGAGGCGCGCGGCGAGGGAGGAGGTTCGGAGGAGGCGCGAAGGGGAGGGCGCGGCCGTGGAGAGGGTTCGGCACGCGGCCACGGAGGCCGTGGTGGCGGAGGTGACGTGCGCCGAGGAGAGCGGGCGCCGGGCGAGGCCCGCTATGCGTTGTTGCAGCATGGCTGGGCTTGTGATGTTGGAGGAGAGACGGAACGAGAGAGAAGGGGGGGAAGGCTCGAGGGCCTTTGTGCGTGGGTGAAGAAACCAGGAGAGGGTGGGATGAAGATGATGACTGGCAAACGTGAAGATGTTTAAGGGTCGTGACGACATGAACCTGTCGGGCATTTGCGGCGGGACCGTGCGCTTATCCCCGGAGTCGCGTGCCCATTTCGCCGATGCGGACCGGAGATAGGCCATGATGGGCTTCGGGTTCATCATGGTCTGCCATGGCCGGACCGTTGCTGCGGACTTCTGGAAGGATGATGGGATTATTCCTAGTGTGAGGAAGAGGAAATACAGCTGGTCATCCTGGTTCTGCGATCCATAGTCAACAAGTTCTCACATGCTGTACACTGTACAATGTGTCTCGACCTCAATATTTGAAAAAAATCGTCTTTTTTGCCCAACCTTTCATTCAGAGACATGAACATGGTTTTCAAATCCACATGGATACTTATCTGGCTAAGCTTTCCTTACGGAGATCAGCCGTAGTGAATGCGGTACAAATATGCGGAAGTTTGGATGTCATTCTTAACAGATCAAATAATTATTAGAAGCGCTTAACCTAACCAACCGAGTCTCATCCGTGACCGCCAGAACGGCTCGACCGCGACCCCAGTCGCCCGTCCATCTGAGCTTTTAGGTTTCGGAGTAGATCTCTGATTTTCTGAGCCCAGTGATCGTTGAACCAGCACACCAAGACAGCTTCGGACGAGGTCGTTTCAGTCTTTGAGACGATCCCGGACTTGGCTCTGGTCGACTGGCGGTGTGGAAAGTTGACCGATCCGCCGATGCTGTTCACACGGATCATCTCGCAGGCTCCTTCTTCTTCACGCTGGCAGCTGCCGGATGTCGACCCTGGGTTGGAGCTGTCGTTGCGAGCAAGAAACCGTGGCAATGAGGTCTTCCACGGTTGGTCTCTGGGAGGATGCCTTTGAGAGGCATGTCGTCGTGTGTTGAAGCGAGCTCGACTTGGCTGAGAGACCCCAGATCCTCGGCCAGTGTGCCGCCGACTCGACCTGGGATAATGTGAGTCTCTTACAGGTTCGTAGTTCAGGTCGGATTTCCAGGCTGGTGCGCCCCGAGTTGGCTGGCCTTGACGGCTTGCGGTCGAGACTGGACGATCGACACAGGGACAAACAAGAGCGGCGGCTACAAGACAATCGAGGATAAAACCATCATCAACATGGTTGTCATGAACTTAATCAATATTCGAAGAGAACGTGGCTCATTATAACGAGACAAATTCGTGCAGTGGGTTACACCGGGCGCCTTCGACTGCATCATGGCCATAGACTACTCGATGGACAACGCTTCCAACAAGGACGACAACGCTTTCACAAGTCAACATGCCGCACGGCACGTTGCTGGGCCTCAGTTCGGTAGGGCAACATGTTGCGGGGCAAGTTCAATCCGGTTCAATGGGAGCACATCACCTGCCGTACGTTCACTGCCTTTTCGTTATGCCTGTTGTTTGTTCCAGGTCAAGGTCTAGCATGATGATGCTAAGCTTTTGTGCCTGAGATCATCCCGGCTTCACCAGGGACCATCCTCGTGTTGTTGAGTTTCGTTTGACCATAAAACGATCCCCGGCATTTCACTCGAGATCGTCACGTAAAGCACATCCAGGCAGCAGCAGCAGCAGCAGCAGCAACAACAGCCGCCGCCTACGGGATCACGGAGAGTGGGCCCGCTACGCAGCGGCAACAGCATGCTGCCCGCTCTTCGTCGCGGCCAAGAGCCCCGTGTCGGGAGAATGCTGACATTCTCAAGGGCCATTGCGCGTCCCGGGCAGCCGAAGCATCGGGGTGAAGCAGGGCGGAGCAGGGCGGTCTCGGGCTTGGGATCCTGAGACGCGCGGGAGGCGCCGTGTCGCAGCAGCGACCCGTGCCCGCTGTTTGAGGACGGAGATGACGTGGTGATCGGGCGTGATGGGACGAAGGACGCCGGGGCTTTGCAACGGACGGCTCGCCATGTCGACGCGAGAAGGGCATTCTCCCGTCCCACCAGGCAGGTCGAGAAGCAGCCTCGCGCATGTTGGTCTGGACTTGGCCGGCGAGGACAGGGCCGAACAGATCGAGGACAAGACTTCCAAAGCGGCTCTCGTGCTTTCGCCGTGGCATTACGTGCGTGGGGGGCACGGACAAAGCTTGACAGCCCGGCGGAACGGACTGATGCTTGTCCACATGGATGATCTGCGGGACAGGCGAGAGTCCAGACGAAGCAGCCAGGTTGCCCGGTTGCCAGGTTGTCAGGTCGCTTGCCCCCAGACATGCCTGCGGCGACAGACGACAGACTGATCGGCACGCCTGATTCGGGGACACAGCATTGCGCAGAGGTCTCGTCCGGGTCGAGTGTCGAGGAGATGGGGGCTCGAGTCGTGCCAAGGCCGAGTGCGCAAAGAGTGATATCACGACAGGGACTCTGGCAGGTTTCCCAAGATGTCCTCAAGGCTCAACAGGGTCAAGAAAGCGGCACATCGAGAGGACAAGGCAAGCGTGAGAGAGTGAAAAGGCTGGGTGATTGGCACGTTGGGGGGCGGCCCCCACATTCAATCTCTTGATTCAAGTGCGGGAAAGGAGAACCCACCACGGAAGCAGGAACGCCCCGGTTCTTTCTCATCACCCAAGTCAGTCACTCAGCCACAGCACGGCAGGCAGGAACAATGGGAGCATGCGCATGAGCATCAAACATTCCAAAGCCCAAACCGCGGGCCAGAACGTTGTGCCTGGGCACCTCCTTGCCTGCCTACCTCACCAGCCTCCTTACTTGCACGTGCGAGGCAGCGCAGCCCGGCGGGTGGACCTTAGTCTGTGTCTTGATGCCATCTTGGCTTCAGGCTAACCCAGCGCTATCACCATCCCGGGTCAAGGCGAGTCCCCAAGATGCGGAGAGCATCTGAGCTAGCGAGCAAACGGCGCATGGGAAAGGTTGTCCTGGGTGAGAGGCGGACGACGGTCAGCACGGAGCTGGGGGCCGTCTCCTGCATCGCATTCTAACAAGATCCCTATTACCTATCTACCTACCCAACTTGGGTAGGTCGAGACTGGCCACGAGGATGAGGTGATGGGAGGGCGAGATGCAGTGCTGGGGCCCCGCGGGTGGATACGAGTCCAAGCTGTTCCGCGTACTTGTTGATTGGCCCCGTCTTTTTCTTGGTCGAAGAGGCGCATGCGGTCCGAAGGTTGAATGCTGCAGCAAGGAAAGACTGCGACCTCAGGAAAAGAATCGCAGCGTAGGAGTAGGTACCTACCTGGGCACCCCATCGTCCCTCATTTGGGCCACGTTTACCTGGCTGCATGCTGTATTGCACGTACGTAGGCAGGCGTGCGGTGCAGACGCGTCTTCCAGACGATCCTTTTCCGACCCTGCAGGAATCGAGAGTGTTCTGTCAACATCAATCTCCGAGCCACCCTATCTCCAAATAACTGCTGACAGGGCAGACCACTGAAGCCGTCGCTGGTGCTGCGATGTGATTGACTCCCTGCCCGCGGTCCAGGTGGTCCGGCGCGCCAGTTCCAGTACCAGATCCAGGTCCTGGCCCGGGCATCAGTGGATGGAAAGCCACTCTAGCCATCCGCCCCCCCTGCCCCCCTCATGAGCCCCCCCAGCCACGAACCCCTGCACGTCGCGCAACTTCCTGCTGCAAGTGAGTGTTAGTAGAGTGGGACTGTACCAGTAGCCTGCGCGCGCTCGCCCCACACCACCCATCCGAGACCGCGAATGCTCCTGCACCGCCGCCGCTGCTCATGCTGTTCCCCAATACCGGGCTGTCGCGACCAGTGAGGCCAGGAAAGAAAGCGGGCGCAGGGCAGTCACAGTGCCCCCTTCGCCCTCGATCCCCCCCTCCCCGTCCCCCCTCGTCTGTCAGTCCCCCCCCCCCAGAGCAGCACAGCGCCCACCTTCCTGTCCTCCTCCCACACCACCACCACAAACCTAACCACCACCAGGCCTGTGGCGGACACCTACCTACCTTCCGTTACGTTACCTTACAGTCCTTTCTTCGCTCGTTTCATTCCATTCTCGAATCCCGAACCGCTTTTCTCGGAGCCTTGCACTTTTGAGAAANCCCCCCCCCCCCCCAGAGCAGCACAGCGCCCACCTTCCTGTCCTCCTCCCACACCACCACCACAAACCTAACCACCACCAGGCCTGTGGCGGACACCTACCTACCTTCCGTTACGTTACCTTACAGTCCTTTCTTCGCTCGTTTCATTCCATTCTCGAATCCCGAACCGCTCTTCTCGGTGCCTTGCACTTTTGAGAAACGTACGCCCTCAGACCCGATTCCCTTAATTGACTCCCTCGACCGACCGACGACCTACGACCCATACGACAGGGGATCCGAATACCAGTGACGCCAGCCTGAGACAGAGGGAAAGAACTCAAAGTCGGGAAGGACAAGAAAAGGACAGGGCAGGAAACATCGCGCTCAGCCTCGGGACACCCTGACGACCTCGCAAGCACGTTGCCTTGATTGTGCGACTCGACAATGCTGCCCACATTTTCTCTTCGCTGCTAAACCACCCCGTCCGACCTTCCGCAACGCCGACCTCGACCGCGACAGCGTTCTCGCTCCTGATCCACGTTCGCGCCGGCATCCTCGAGCGACCGTCGTCGACCTCTTCTCCCCCCCGCCGCGTCTTGACGACGCTGGCTCTCATCACGACCGTCCCGGCGATCCAGGCATAGCCTGCCACCCGACCTCACGACGACACCATGCTGCGACCGGCGACACCCCTGTCGGTGCTGCTTTTTGCGGCATTCGCCTTACTTCTACTCTCCGTCCTGTCGGTCCCCATCATCACGGCGATACCCCTCGGCAGCTTCGCCGGCGTCGACTATGGCGTCTTTGGTTTCTGCAACCGCGGAGACTGCTCTGCCATCCAGATTGGCTACGACCTCAGTGAGTGCACACTGTCAATGTTACTGGGTGAGATATGGGACTTGAAGCTAACTGTGGCAGGTGGCCTCTCGGATCGCTCCAGTGATTTTGACCTACCTGAAGGTACACGCAACAGCCTGACGGCCATCCTCATCGTTCACCCGGTCGCCGCGCTGTTGACCTTGGTCCTTTTCATCCTCGCTGTCGTCGCACACCTTCACGCGCCCTCTCATTCTTCCCGTTACCTCCTCGTCGTCTTCATCTTCTCCTTCATCACCTTCCTCGTCTGCCTGCTGGCTTTCCTCATTGATGTCCTGGTCTTCATCCCCCACCTCGCCTGGGGTTCCTACATCGTCCTCGCCGCCACCATCATGGTCGGCCTCAGCGGCCTTGTTTCCTGCGCAATGCGCCGGACCCTGATCAGCAGGAAGGCTCGAAAGGCCAAGATTGCCGAGAACGCTGAGATGAGCGGAGAGAACTACTTCAACCGCGAGGCGCAGTCCAAGGCTGCCATCTCTGCCGTCTCTCAGCCCAGCATGCCCGTCCTCAGCGGCGGCAACGGCGGGGCGGACAACCTGCCCACGTTCGCTACCTTTGAGGACCAGAAGAAGGATGACCAGGTCAGCGATGAGCGCATCCCTCTCACGACCCGCAGTCCGATCGAGAGGACCCCGAGCAACCTGACCTCCGAAAGGGGCGGTCCAGGCGACATGAACGTGTACAACAACGCCCCGCCTTCGCGAGCTGGCTCTGTCCCTCGCCCCGAACGTGACCAGTATGACAACCCCATCAACGCACAGCAGGATGCCTACGGCATGCGCAGGGGCCCCTCCGACAGCAACCGCCAGTTCGACCGCATGAACTCCAGAGGCCGTGGAGGCATGCCCCCGGGCGGATTCAGGGGCCGAGGCGGCTACGGTGGCAACGGTGGCAGAGGTGGCTATGGCGGCCCCCCGATGGGCGGGAGGGGTGGCTATGGGCCCCGCGGTCGCGGAGGCTACGGCCCTCCCCCGAACGCCAGAGGAGGCGGCTACGGTCCGTCCAGGGGTGGTTACGCCGCTGCGGGTGCCATGGCCGGCGGAGCCATGATGTCGGGCCGGTCCACCCCCGGCTATCAGAACGGCCCAGGACCCTACGAGAGGCAGCAGAGCCCCCACAACGCCTACGCCGGTCCCTTCGAGGGGCGTCCCGATGACGCCGCCACCAACTACAGCGCAAACAACAGCACAAACCCTTCCTTACCTGGAACCTACGAGGCCTACAACCCTGATAGAGCCAGCCTGCCTCGTGCGGAGTCACCGCCACCCCTACCAAGTGACCAGTCCCGCGGCGCGGTTGGGCAAGCAGTCGAGATGGATGCCGTCTCGGGCAGTCCCGCCCAGGCTCCCCAAGGGTATGGATCCTTCGGTCCTCTTCGTGACAGCGACGCGGACATTGCCGGCATGGTGGGCCTGCAGCAGGGCGCATCGGACTCGTCCAACCGTCGCCATGATACTTACATGAGCGACGGCAGCAAGTACAGCACCGACGAGTAAGTCTCCTGCCATCTCACGGCTGTTCATGAATGCGTCCTCTAACACGCCACTAGACAATACATGCCCCCACGTCAAGCCTGGGCGCAAGGCCAAGGCAGGAACTCGCCAGGTGTGCCATCGCCTCTCGGAGTTTCCCGGTCGGCAGAGCTTGCCGGGCGCAACTCGCCAGCGCAAGCTGCTGCATCGCAGGGCAACAACTACTACGAAGACATTGACCCCCGATTCGCGTCCTCGACACCCCCGGAACTCAACCAGCCGCCCCCGACGCAGCCCAACCCGCCGCCATCGGAGACCTACGACTACCCCCGTCAGGAGCGGGGCGCTCGTGCTCGCAGCCCCGGCGCGGAATCTGATCGGTCCAACTTCACGTCGATATCCCAGAGGAGCGTCAACCCTCGCTGGAACCCGCCCCCGCCCATGCCTGGCTACGGGGGCCCGCCCATGCCTCGACGAGCGCCTCAACCCCGGCAGCAGGACATGCTTCTTAACAACAACCCTGACTTCCAGCTTCCCGGGGCGCGTGGCCCGAACCCCAACAGGGGAGGACCAGGCGGCGGCATGATCCCTGGTAGCGCCTACCCTCAAGGACCTCTTTAATTCCTTTTCTCATTGAACGGCATCTGGGAATGGCCACCGCCCAGATGGACGACTTAGACTACGGTTGGACAAACGACACTTCACTTCGATCCATTCCCTCAACCACCCGAGCCAGCTTCTGGGGCTTCGGCGAGACGAGGCTCTCCTTTTATTTCATTTCGGGAGACACCCGCCTCGTCCAAACCCAACAAACAACAAATTCTTCCATTCTCGCCCACCCGTACATATCCTGGCCTCGGACTTTACCTTTTCTTGGGCCCCTCGATCCGGACATCCACCTCCCTCTGCAGATGGGCATTGGTGGACAACGGAGTTTGATCAGCGTCGCACAAAATTCTTTTCTCGTGAACGGTTCACTATTTTATACTATGTACGGAACACTGTGTTGGAGTTGATGTCTTGACGGCGCCGGTCCATCCTCGGCGCCTTTGTAGATGTGGATGGAATGACTGAGATGGGGGGTGGAGGGATGAGGAGCGACAGAGGCTTGGGGCTCGCGGCCATTGGACAGAGGAGGACGCAGACGCTCGACGAGCAGAGGTGGAGTTCGGTGTTGAGACGAGCCTCTTGCCGGTGTCGGCTCAGTGGCAGCGTACGACGATTCGAACAGCCGTTGCACCGCTGAAAGCTAGGATAGGAAACAGCACGAGAACCTAGCTTTAGTCAGGAACACGAGACGAGAGCGCATAATCCGCTTTTTGCTTCCCGTTTTTGTTTGCCATGTGTCTGCCGTGCTGTGCTCGACGTCGACTAGTATGCCCAGAGAGATTCACCGACGGGAAGATGCACGTAGAGACGGCAGCGCACGTGTAGGCGAGTGGCCTGATTTTGGCTCGGCTGTCAGCGCGGGGTGGCGTCTGGGTTCTGGACTACCGGCATCCGACCAGATATCGCGCCAGGCCGTCAGAGCTGTTCAACACAGGCTTGTGAATCCTTCTAGAACGGAGTCGCCGTGTTGATCTCCCTTTGATCTCAGGGGCCCTATCCGATGGCTTGGCCAGGGAGACTCCCTCGACGGTTGGGGGCGAGGAGTTTGAGAACCATTGCGAGCGATGGTGTTTTGTTGCGTAGCCTGGAGGAGCCGAGACGGCGCCTTGGCACGGCTCCTGCCATCGATGTCCACAGCGGTAGGTACGATGCTTGGTCCTTTGAGCGTACCCAGGGGCATCTTGGTCGTCGTTGGCGACGTCCAGGAGTTGAGCATACCAGGTGGTCTTTCCTGAAACATGACGGCGATGCGGGCGAGAGCGTGTCTGTCATATCCTCTAAAATCTGTCATATCCTCTCAGATACGCTTGGGGGCCGCCCTCTGCAGCTTTCGAGGAAAAGAACGTGTCAGCCGCAGCCGCAGCGGTTGCACGCTGGCATCTCCCCCTTGCCCCCGGCGCTCGGATCCCCTCCCACTGATAGAGAAGCGGCAGAGGGCTGATGGGAGTGAGCTGCCCTGGCTGGTCGAGAGACGCCTTGTGCGTCGACCGAG
This sequence comes from Verticillium isaacii, assembly GCA_002851775.1. Lineage (NCBI taxonomy): Eukaryota > Fungi > Ascomycota > Sordariomycetes > Glomerellales > Plectosphaerellaceae > Verticillium > Verticillium isaacii. Next base: position 1,332,700 of record NMXN01000005.1, on the reverse strand, counting down.
CGTTTGTCAGGAGGTCTCCAGGCTGTGAGCTTGAGTCGTAGTGGTGCGAGTTCGTGCCTGCCGGGAGACGAGGGGGATGGGTGGCTTGCTAGCAAGCAAGGGGGCGGGTGGTCATTGGCAGCCATTTTGTTGCTTATGCGGGGGATGAGGCGTGAAGCAAGAGACGGGTGCCATGTGTCATCGGGCGTGGGCGCGGGAGGGCTGGATGCCCGATGTTCGTTTCGGTGCGGAGAGAGAAGGGGGGGGGGGCACGTTTGACCGCGCACCACCCGGTGAGAGACGCGGCCGCCGGATTGTTGGCGAAGGAAGAAAGAGCTGGCTCCACTCCGTTCGTTTGCATGGGGTGTCTTATTGGCGCTGCATGGTCCCGATGGGATGTTGAGGTGGCCGTATCATTGGCAATGTAAGGTGCATACGGAAAGCCAGGTGAGGTGGGATGGAAGATGTATATAATGGGGGGCGATATATCCTGGCGGCGACCTGCCTATGGCACAGCAAAGACCGTCTTCTGACGAAAAGCTCCGTCGCTCGCATTCTTCGTCACTGCAACACCAATAACACCAATTCAAGCTTTCCCGAGTGCCAGAGAGAGAGATATCGCCATCAACTGCCAAGATGATGTACGCAACCGGAGTCGTGCGGTCGAAGGAGAGCGTGATGCGTCGGTTCAAACTCACTCCAGATGGGGACCGGTTTGTCCTCGTCACCCACCTCGTGCAGTTCTCTGATCACTGCTTACCAGAGTGCCGCTTGTCGACCCAGAGGTTCTGCCGTGGGCGAGGTGACGATGATGGCGAGCCCCTCTATCGCTACCATCTGTGGATCCTCGATTCGTCGCCTCTCGTCTTGGGAGCATACACAAACGACAACGCCAACAGGCGGGATTCCCTCACGATGGGCACGCCGAGCCCTGTCGACTCGGACGGACCGGAGGAGGTCTTTTTGTCCGAGGACGGTGTTCATAGCCCTCTTCTTTACTCGGAGCAGCTCTAGGTGGTTGGAGGGCATCCTTGCGGACAGGTTTCTCGGCGCCCCTGAATCCCATCATCTTGTCCGTCAGGATTTTGTGAGGCAGTGACGGTTCCTCAAGCACCTTCCATGCGACGCGACTGCCTTCACCTGCCTTTCTTCTACACCCCTCAGGCTACGAATTCTCTTTCCAAACCGAACCCGACCGAGTCAGCTGCTTCTTGCCTGTTCTTTGGGCAGTCGGACTTTCCGCTGCCGCATGCCCCTCTTGCCTTCTCTACTTCTTCACCTGTTACTCCCATCTCACTCCACCCCTCTTGCCTGACGGGCTTGGTCAACCAGATGTAAAACGCCAGCTTCTCCCAACATACATAACAGTTCTTTCGCCCTTGCGGCTCGGGCGACACTCGCGAGGAAAAAGAGGGAAGAAACAGAGGTCCTCCCTTCGGCTGGTCTTCACTTAAAAGGATTTCTTCATCACATCGTCGTTTCTGACAGGAGGTTTATTGGAATCGGAAGGACGATCGGGCGGTCTCCGTTATTGACCTCGCCATTCCGCATCTTACGAGCCCCTTCCTCGAGGTAATCCTTTGTTCTCCCCTTTCGCCCACCACTTGGCCCTGCTGACCACAACCCAGCGGCACACAACGCTTTCCCCTTCCCTTTGAGGCACCAACATCGCCATCCACTCGCCCTGGGTCCTTCTACAAAGATCACTACGTCTCTGGCCCAGGCACCATGGCTCACATATCACCCATCTCGGCCTCGATGGCCACCCCAATGTCATCTTCCAAGCTCGACACCACCCAGTCCGAGACTCCCAAGTTCACCTACACCACCGCCGGCACCATTTTCAACCCCGACAGTGTCCAACCTATCCAGGCTCCTACCCGTCGTTCCCGCGCCCAGAAATGGGGAATGCCCTGCGCCCCTTCTTCTGAGCTGTCTTTTCTCCCCAAGTCCATCATCGCCAGTCTGCCCATGAGCAGTGTCCACTCGAGGAACAACATCCCCGCCAACTCTGGCCCTGCCATCCCTCAGTACTCGCCTCTCCAGCAGAACTACGACCGAGCAGTCAGCCCCGTTACCCCTGCACAAACACCCCAGTCCCCTTCTCCCGCCGACATGGGTACTCTTCGCATCCGTTCTGGCAATGTACTCGAGCCTCCAGCTCCTGCTGTTGTTGCCGAGTCTGTCGTCGACCACAGCAAGCCTGTCGAGACGACCGAGGTGGACCACGACGACTCTGACGAGGACATGTCGGAGGATCCCATTTCTCGCCTCACCGTCAAGTCCCTTCACAGCCTGGCGTCCTACCCCAACCCGAATCAGCAGAAGGCTCAGAAGGCTCTTCGTGCTCGCCCAGGCGCCCGGTCCGTTACCTCAAATGGCGGCAACAACACCAACAGTCGTTCTGTCACGCCTTCCTTCGGAGCTTTCTCTTTCGGCTCTTCCGACGTGGACAACGGCCGTTCTGACTCACCAATCATCTTTCGCAGTACGCAAGCGAGGCACGCGGGCATTCGTACATTTACCTCCGAGGGACACCAGCGAGAGTCGGACCTCGTCAGGCAGCTGAACAACCGTCCTTCGAATGTTGATGGTACGGACTGCCAAGGCATCGAGGATGTTTTCGCCGGCAACGCGCTTTACAGGTCGAGTCTCGCCACCGGTCCTGGTGCACCCAAGCCCCTGACCGCCGGGCCACCAGGCCAGCGCCAGTACAAAGCTGCCAACATTGATGCGGCCATGCGCAGCCTTCATAACAACGCCGGCCAAAAGTTCGTCGTCGACGATGATGACCCTGCTGCTGTCGAGTTCCGCGCTCTGCTGCAGAACGCCAACAAGATCGCGGCAACCGAGATGCTGTGCCCGGCCGATGTCATGCAAGTCCCCCCCCTGCCCTCGGGCGACCCAGCCTCGCCTCTCAGGGGCCTGTGCAATGTTTCTGTCCCTGAGCCTTCGCGTGTGCCGCCTTGCGGCTTCAAGATCAGCAAGCCCTCCATGAACGCCAGTTTCAGGGCCACTCATGCCTGGGACACCAAGAACTTCGACGAGGTCGAGCACTACTATCCTCATGGCGGCCCTCCCTTTCATAACTTTTCCCAACTCGATCCTGACTGGCAAGAGCAATACCCCCTCCACCCGGAGTGGCAGTACAAGGCCGGCACCTTCCAGCGTCCTGAAGCACACGTTCAGCATCGCAATGAGCTGGTTCATCGCCAGTTCTACGCTGGTGCAAGTGCGTTCGACAAGTCGGTTGAGCAGGTTGCCCGAGAGGAAGAGCAGCGCCGTCACAGAGAGACCGTCGGGATCATTGGAGATCGCCGCCCCGCTCGCGGCCAGGCCATGCAGGAGAAGCTGAACATTCAGGAGGCCAACAAGATGAGTACCTCCGAAGCAGCGAAGCCCTTTCTCACCATGATTCTTGCCTCCGTGATTGACGGCATGGAGGAGACCGACAAGACGACCAAGCAGTATGCTCCCTTCGAGCAGTCTGCTCGCCGCCTCCTGGCTTCGCCCTCCGAGTCTGTCGTTGAGAAGTCGACTTGAACGCGATCTGGCTTGGATGCCCGGTAGGCACGCGAGTCTCTCGACTTACCCCAGCGTGTGTCCGCTTGGATGGAGACTTGGGAATGCAGCCTCCTTTGTGGACAAGCTACAGGGTATGCGATTGAAGAACACAGGAAAAATACGGTGCGAAACAACATTCATAGCTTAGACGTGGCAAGGACGGGAAGTTAGGCGCGTCGTCCGAGGGCCAGATCGCACTTATGGGGCCTCCTGAATCGGTTTATGCAGTCGTCGTTCAGGTAATCGTCGCGTAGTTAACTTTGAGGAAAACATTTGCTATCACCCGAGCTTGTCATCATCGTGATCGGGAAGAGGGCTCTGGTATCTCGTTACGGCCTGGTGTTTGTTGAGGGGTCGCGAGTTCTCGTAGGCGATCACTTTTAAAGGCCAACAGGTCGAACGAATGTGCTCGAGAGACCCAAAGAATGTGATCTCGCATGTCCGCTTCACTACGAAGTTCCTTGGGCACCTATCTAATCCACTGATAGTATTTTTACATCCGGGTTCTTTTCTTTGAAGAAGAGCTCCAACGCATCGTCCAGCGTCCAGATGAACTTGGTAATGTCCTCTGCGTGATACCTTGACTTGTCGTCATCCTCAAAGGCCAGGTCTTTCACGTCAAACTCGACGGACCTGCTCGAGTCCCTCCGCCCGGGAACATGAACCGTCTCTCGATGCTCTCGGAAATGGGTAGCAGCGCATCGCGTTGAGCAGTACACGACCGCACGGCTCTGTGTCTCTGCACACTCTCGGCAAATGGCGGGGCTTGGTATGTCCTCGTTGCCGGTCATGTCGACATCCTCCTCGGTAAGCTGCACGCAGTCTTGGCCGGCAGCACAGCTGTGCTCTGATTTCACGTGGTCCTCCTGTATACTGTCAGCTTGCTTCCGTCTTCGATCTCGCGGCGGGGGAACTGACGTGTGTTTCGGCGAGCTCTCCCGGCGCGCCGTACACCTTCTGCGCGCCGAGGCCCAGCCCCGCGAGGACCTGGCACAGGGCGCAGGCCCGCACGTCATCGACGGCCACGCCCTCGGGGAGGCTCTCGTAGATCTCGGCTTCGACCCTGGGCCCCTGCTGCTTGCGCTGCCGGCTCTCCGCCTTGAGGGTCTTATCCCGCAGGTGGGCGGCCTGGGCGCGCTTCAGCTCGGCCAGCTTGCGCCGGCGGTCGTCCGTCTGCGACCGCGCGCCGGCGGTGCCGGACCGGGCGTCGGCCAGCCGGGCGACGACGGCCTCGAGCGACGCGCCGCCCCGCAGGGCCTCGACGGCGGCGGCGCACGAGGCAGGGACCTCGCCCGTCGCGGCGTCGCGGAAGAAGAGGTCCACGTAGACGTCGGTGCGCTTCTCGGGGTCGGAGCCTGCGGCCTCCAGCCTGGCGAGCACGTCGTCGACGGAGGGCCCGCTTTCGCCGTCGGCCTGCGCGGCCAGCGCGCGCTGGATGGCCTCGGCGCCGGCCGCCCAGTCGCCCTCGCGCTCGCCGCTGGGTTTGGCCTCGCCGTCGTCGTGGTCGTGGTCGCCGTTGGCGTCGCCATCCCCGTCGAGCGCCGCGAGGTACGCCTGCCGGCCCATGGCGCGCTCGGCCTGGGCGCCGGCGACCGATTCGCGCACGGCGCGGCGGTACCAGCGGGCCTTCTCGCGGGCGATCATGGCCTCGATGTCGGCGGCCTCGGCGTCGCGGGCGCGGAGCCGCGCGAAGAGGGCGTCCAGCTCCTGGAGGAAGGCATCGTGGCGGCCACCGCCGCCGGCCGAGGCGACGGCGAGCCAGGCGTCCGGGGCGGGGTCGGCGTAGCGCCTGCGCAGGGAGTCGACGACCTCGTCGTAGGTGCCCGTGTAGCGGACGCGGGCGTCGTCGTTCTCGTGGTGCTGAGACCAGGCGTTGCGCGTGGCATCGATGGCGGCGGCGGTCTGCGCGTGGGAGGCGCGCTGGGCCTGCAGCTGGACCCAGGGCTCGACCATTTCTGTTGGCTGGCGGGGGACGGGGTGAGAGGTGGTAGCGGCTGGGTTGGTGAGATGAAGCGGTTCGCGATGAGAGTCCTGAGTGAGTGAGAGAGAGTGGGGGTCGGAGTCGGTGTGATGGGTCAATTGAGTGGTGCCCCCAAGCTAACTACCGTGATATCATGAGTTTGAGAAGTGCCAATGGCCAATCGCCTGAAGTTGGTTCTCGGGTTGACCACCACCTTGGCGCAGAACCAATCGGGTTAGCGCCCTTGCCGCTCTTGCTCAGGCTCGGCTCAGTCCGAGCTCAGCCACGCCTCACTCAAACTGTAGCCATCTGGAGGGAGAGGTTCATCCCTCTGGTGCTCTCCCAGGCTTGTGCTCCGCCACACCTTAGTAGAAAGTCGCTAACGAGGTTTAGTGCACGTTGTGCCCAACGCGTCATAGCCCGCGACCTCTCCCCACGATCGCTTCTTGTCAACGCCGGACGACTTCAACGTAACGCGATGTTCTTGCTCGCTCGACGCGGTCTCTCAGCATTCTCAACGATCTGGAAATCCTCCACTAGAGTCTTTTATACTATCTTTCGACTCATACTAGCCCTCACCACTAGTTTTCGACGGTCGGCAACGGCCATTTCGCTTCAACATGCATGGCCCTTGACGGAGCAGCAGATCTATCGTCGCAGCCACACCTTCTTCGGCTCGATCGACGAAGACGCTATCCGGGCTCTAGGCACTCAACACCACATCAAGAATCTGCAATGTGAAATCAAGGCTCGGTACCGGGGTAGTTTTAATGGCTGCTTCGTCCTCGAGTTTACCGACGGCTCTACCCGCGTCGTGCGGCTTCCTCTTGAGCCAGCAGTACAGGATGCATGGGACAAAGTACGAAGCGAAGTCTGTACAATGCAGTCAGTGTCTTTCAGTCTCATCCTACTACCTCAGTCTTACTCTAACACTCTCTTCGCAGATACGTCCGACGTAATACGAATATTCCTGTTCCTCGAGTATATGCCTACGGGAGGAGCCAACTCTGCCGACATAGCTCGGAGCTTCAAGTCTTTATAGTTATGGAACAAATCGAAGGCCAGCCATTGACCAGAAAAGCACTCGAGACCAGTCAAGAACCTCGCCGTCGGCTTTTTCTTCAGCAACTAGTTGACGTCTTTGCAGAACTTCGAAAGCTCCCTTTCACACGAGGAGGCTCGCTGATGCCGAGCAACGACGAGGATGTCGAACTCGAAAATCCGCCAGACATTGTTGGTGCCTTTTCAATTCGCAAGAACGAATTCCAGGCGGCCGGATACACAGTCTCACGCATTGTGACTACGAGTGCGCAAGAATTCTTCGATGAGCAACTTCGCATCCTTCAACACATGTGGACAATGCCCTACAAAGAACTGGATCGTGAGCAGGCTGAGCGAGAGGAGTTTGCACAGCAATTTATGTGTCAGCCAGAGGTCCAGGACAGAGTTTGCATCAACTCGACCACCCGGTCATTCTTTCTAGCACACCCCGATCTTCGCCCTGGCAACATCCTCGTGGACGATGATCTTAACATATGCGGTATCATAGATTGGGAGTATACGGCAAGCGTCCCGCAGTGTGCCTCCGCCCCCCCAACATGGATCACAGGCAACGACTCCGGCCTAGCCAACCTACCGTCCGAGTTCACATGTGTTCTTTCTTCCATGAGAGAGAAGTCGACGTACCACTCTCAGCTCGCGGCCGAATGGGGCTCCAGAGACCCCCTTGCTTGGTCATTATCCCACATACTTATAGATCCAGCGGAGCTTGACTTTGTGTTCTGGGAGAAAGTCATGCCAAACATGACTGGACTATGCGACATTCCTGTCCCTGACGATGTACAGCTACAAGCAGACGTGGATCGGCGCTTAGAAGTATCACGGCGCTTTGCCCAGTATCTCGATGAGAACAATCTCCATGTGGAAGGACGCGAGGAAGAGATACAGCGCTTGCTGCAGCAGTCTCGGGCTACGATTGATCAGCTCACAAAGGGGACAGTTGCTCACCCATAATGACGACTATTGTATTCCTAATGTGCATCCCACTTGCTCTTACTAGCATTTTGTAGAAATATTGCCTTCCCCAGAAGATGATATGTACTTTGTTACTGGTGCCCACGTTTTTGCGCCTGCATTTCGTTGATCTTCAGCCATAACGCTCGTGAGCTCTCTCTGAGTCGGGCCGCATCTTGCTCCATCTCCATGATCTGGATATCGACGTCCTGTGCCGCTGCTTTGCCTCTTTTCTTCCGCGAGCTCGAACCTTGTTGGGACAATGACTTCAACGTTGCGATATCACCAGTCAACTTAGAAATGATGCTGTCCTTTTCGGTCGCTTCTCGTATCATCGCATCCAGTTCAGCCATGAACTTCGCTCGAGCCTGGTCGTCCATGATTGAACAAGACTGGAGGTACATATGTTAACCATTAATGATATAGTATGCTTGGTTTGGGACAGCATGCACCAACCCCAGAGACACAAAGCGAAGGATATATGAGTGAGTCGGAGGGAGATTGGAACGTTGCTCCGAATGGGCTGCACGCTCTTTTAGAGACTCCCGCTATGGCGATCTCAAGACCCAACACTCTGCTCAGAGCTCGTTATCATTCGATGCGCGACATGCACGGCAGCCCAACTTACCCTGCATTGTGAGTCTTGCTGCAGGTAGACTTTTAGGTCTCCCCTAAGCTTGCAGGTAGATTATCGGCGACTGCCCAGCTGCCTTATCGTCCGGGCACCCTCGTGACCGGATGAGCCGTTGACAGTCCAAAAGGGGCCGCCTACAGCATGCAGAGAGCATGGGATTTGAAGATCGATCAAACTGCTGACGTATTCACAAAAGAGGGGTAGATCACGACTGATGACCCGACTTGTGTTGGAAGCGGGGTTTCAATGTGATCCCGCCAACGCTCTGTTCTACACCCGCAGATAAATTAGGGACGGAACATGACTCAGCAATCGTTTAAATGTTAGGACTGCTATAAATGTTTTCAAACAGCCGACGAGCTCATTACGTCCAGTCATACCAGGCGAGAGAGCCCTTAGGACCACTCAGTGTGGTGTTCATTAACGAGGTGATAGGCTCGAATCCGCTCACCACTCAACGAGCTCTTAGCCTTCTGGTAAATCGTGAGCCCGACTCTGGCCGAGAATCGGAATTCGACGATGGGTAAGGCATTGGAGTAATCCAGAGCAGTCCGGCTCCATTGCGAGGCCAGATTTGACATGTCCAAAATCCGGTTGCGGTAGAAGATTCAAAAGACGGCAGGAGATATCTCGACATTATGGATTGCGTAAGATTGCTGTCGCTGTCCCTCATTTGGGCCATAAACTAATCGTGAGCAGATTGCAAATGTAATAGAACATGCCCCATCTGCTTAAAGACCTACATCGAAGCAAGTAGGTTCAAAGCCATAAATGCTGCAGAGAGGTGTCAATTGATTCACAATTCAAAGTTTCGCCGCGATTAACTCTGTAAACAAGTCGAAGGAGATTGGACGAATGTCCAGCTATATAATCGCACAATCCATGCAAACGCCAATTAGAAGCACGACAGAAGAAAGGCAGCCTTGTTTGGGAATACTGCGGACCGGAATGCCGGAATGAGAACGGGAAAGTCGCATCACGACGTTTCCAACGATTTCTTGTCGAATACTCCTGAACATGTGGTGGACTCAACCTAGGTGTTTTCTTGACCAGTGGATAGCCTCGCAGGGCCTAGAAGGCAAGGTAGATAGGCAACTCGAGGTACAGCCAGCCTGTTGCAGCAGGGATGAAGGACCAGGGGCGCGGGTGATGCGCCGTATCCACCCCCCACTGTCAAAACATCCCGGCCCTGGGTGATCTAGTTCGTGTAAGACGATCTTAGTGCCATGTGTTATTGAGGAGCCTCCAAGCTTCTTCCCACACCATGTCCCACCTCGCCTGGGTTTCTGAGTATTACTACCCAGACGAGCTGCACTTTGCACAACTTTCATCACCATGGCATACGATAGAGACGAGTTCATCCGTCTTTTGACGGACTATTACGAGTTCTGCGGGCGCGTGTTCTGGGACGACGCTGCTATCACACAACCCCCTCCTAATGGCTGGCCCTCAATTAATCAGGCAAGTATTCAGTGCTGAGAAACATACGCGCAGTCGGCAGTCCCTAGCGCCGCTGGACAAGATTTCGAAGCTTCTGTTCTAACTCGCCTCTCAGGAAACCCTGGCCAACCTCCAGAAGAACGACGTAGTCATTGATCTCCTCCGCCACCTCCCCTACCCTGACACGCCAACACAAAAAGTCGCCGACGTCCCCAATCTCGTACCTGAGACGCCCGTGGTCGACTACCGCCACGAAGGAGTCCAGAAGAAGATCCGCGAGGGCGAACTAGCACTGGTCGCCGAGCCCTACGCGCCCACCCCGTCGCACTGCGTGGGCATCGCCATCACCGGATCCAGGTACGGATACTGGGTCGTCCTCAACACGGAAGACGGCCGCATCTACTGGGGCAACCCGGACGGCCAGCACGACGAGCCCGCGCCCGAGCTCAACGCCGTCCTCGAGCAGGAGGCGGGCGGCCCGGGCGTGAGCAAGTGGTGGGACGGGTACAACGTGTACGAGCCGGCCAACTTCTTCGCCGTCTGCAAGGCACGGTTCCGCGACATGAACTGGATAGGAATGGGTCCCGCCTCGATCGAGTACGTGTCCTATGACATGGGGTGGAGTTATGAGTCGGAGCCTGATTCTGATTCGGACGAGGAGGACGACCAAAGCCACGGTAAGCTGGCGAGAATGATGGTCGCGGCGGGATGGCCCGGAGATGGCGAGGGGAGAGGCTGGGACAAGGCGAAGTTTGTCAGGTTGCTCAACGGGTGTGATGGTGAGGAGGAAGAGGAGTGATATAAGAGTCACTGAACTGCGCGGCTCTGAAAGCACCTGAAAAGGTCCACTGCCGTGTGTTCCATCAGCGGATTTGACTGGTACCTAACCCACTGTGCCTGACATGGACCACGGTCATGTCTGGGGTGTTGGTCTAGGGGCGTGATGACCGTTGACTTCCTAGGAAGTCGCTCCCAAATGCGGTGGATCGCCGTTTGTGCATCTGTGGCTGAGTTATGCTAGGTACGCCACCAGCCGAACTCAGGGCCGCTCAGTCTCGGGCCCAGGCTAAGAGCAGCGAGGCTCTGGGATGTATCCGGTTTGGATGGGCTCGGTAAAACCCATCTGCAGGGTCCCTTAAAGACATTATGGGATCGACGTTGAATCGCGTACCGAAGCGTTTAGGTGCACGACCGTGCCTGACCGTGACCTATCTAATCAGCGTGCTTATCTAATCACGCGACCCAGCGCAAACGTCTGGCGATGGGAAGAAAGGACTTTGGCCGCCAACTCTATCGCCAGACACGACCATCGTCGCCACTCAAACCACCCTCGTTGCGCATAATCATAATGGTGAGCCTGCGCCTCCAAACTACCGAAAGCATTTGCTAACACCGTGATAGGCCGACAAACTTCGCACGCAGCAGGAGCTGGAGCGCCTCCAGTCCAAGTTCATCGGCACAGGACACCCCGACACGACGAGCTGGGAGTGGAAGACCAACATTCACCGCGACACCTACGCGTCCATCGTCGGGCACCCGCCCATGCTCGCCTACATTGCGCTCGCCGAGAACGAACCTGTGCATCTTGTCCGCGCGCGACTCATCCGCGTGCGTCGCAACCCCCCTCGTTCTATGCTGTGTCCAATGCTGACCCTCCACCCGCAACAGAAAATGATGCAGCCCGCCGGCCCGCCACCGTCGCGCGATAACGAATGAGCTGCGAATAGATGACGGTTGGTCTCGCTCGCGAGGTGTAGGATGGGAATGTGGTGGAACAACCGGGGAACGGCGTTGAGGCGAACTACATGTCACTACAGCAAGTCGGCATAGATACCCTGAGGTACCAAAATGGCATTCGTGATTTCTTCATTATCATAATCCCGCGCGCTCAGTCGGCGCTGGCCGCGCCGGCCGTTCGCCGCCGGCCGTTCGCACCAGACGGCCCGGCGTCCGGCGTCCCGTTATCGTCATCGTCATCGTCTGCCTCTGCCGGCGCCGGCTGGTCCTTCAGCCCGAAGCTCGCGCGGATCTTCTTCTCCAGCTCGCCCGTCGCGTGCTCGTTCTCCTGCGGGCCCCAGACCTGCCGGACCAGCCCGCCGGCGCCGTCGGCGCCGACCTCCTCCTGCGCGCGCGGGCCGACGTACCACATCGTGTTCTCCATGGCGTCCTGGGCCTGGGTCGCAGCATCCCGCTGCACTTGTTTGACCACGTAGCCCTGCGCCTGCATGCGCTTCAGCACGTCCTCCGTCGGGTCCGTGCCGACGTTGTCCTCGGCGTTGAGCCGGTGCAGGTGCCGCCGCAGCTTGGCGTCGCTGAGCTCGCCGCCGCTGAGCATGATGATCGTGACGATGATGGTGTAGAACGCGACGTAGGCCGCCTCGGCGTCGGGGTCTGGCGTCTTGGACGGGCCGATGATGACGGGGGATCGGTATGCGGGGGGAAGGGTCGAGCAGAGGATGTAGACGCCGCTGCTCGTCTTGGTCTGCGACTGCGATTTGATGGCTGTTCTACGTCAGCAGGCGGTCCTCGGGAGGTGCGACAGAGTAGAATCAAGAAGGGCTCCGACCTCTGCGCTTCTCCTCGAGCGAGTGCTTCTCCCTCATGGGCAGCTCACGCAGCTCCATGCCCCAGACCTGGCGCAGCATGCCCTGAGCGGTGTCGAGGACCCGGCGGAAGGCCCTACCTTGGTCGCCGAGCACTCTTTCCTTGATTCCGTCTCGCCGGATCGGCTGGCGGGCGTAGTCGCATGCCATGGCGTAGCGGATCAGCTTCTTGGCGAGCTGCTGGTCGGCCGTGGGCTCGGCGTCCATGTGCGATTCCTCTGCGCCGGCGTCGTCCTCTTCCCCCTCTTCCGAGTTGTCGCGATTCCTGCGCTGGCGCGGTCGCTGGTCGTCCGAGTCCGAGCCGCCATCCTCCTGGGGGAGCGCGGTCAGCGTGCCGTAGTCTGCTTGGAGGTGGGGCACTCAGTTACCTCCCGTCGTCTCCTGCTGCCGGCGGGCATGATGAGATGTGGTTTGTGCGAACAAGAATTCTCTCACTGAGAGGAATCGATATGCGCAGAATTTGAGGTCTGCGAATCGTCTGGGGGATTGAGCATCGCTGGGCCTTTGTCTACATGTCGCCTTTCAATTCAATACCGCGTCGCGCGTTGAGAGGTGCTGGGTGGAGACGGTAAGAACAAGGCTTATCTTATCACACCATCCACTTCGCGGAACTGCCAGGAACAGACAGGGGCCATGCCACCGCTGGACTGGGGTCGGGACATCCGGGGTACGTCCTCCCGAGTCCTCGCAACCCAAGGCTCTCATCGCTTCCCCCGCAACCTGGTTCCAGTACCCAGACAACTTCGATTGCCCCAGGCAATGGAGAATCCACAATCGACGACATCAGCAACGTATGCTGTTTCGCGATCGCGCGCCAAACACCCAGGCGAGCCCGTGTATACCGCCAGGCTCCGAAAGATGAGGAAAGCGAAGGGGCAAGCGAGGTCGTCTGATGAATCCAAGTCCGAAGATGAGATTGAGCCCGGTCGGTTCACGTCATCTCTCCCACCCCAGTTAGCTCAACTAATTGAACAGGTGCGGTGGTCTTACACAAGATGTTCAATCGTAAAGTCGTTTTATATCCTAACAACACCGTCGTCAAGTCCGGGAAACGGATACCTATAGGAGAGGCGGAGGCGCTCAGAGTCGCCATGCAAGCCCGAATCCCGGTCCCGTGTGTCCACGCCGTGTACACTTCCGATGATCAAGGCCACATTCGTATGCAATACATCGAAGGGCAGTCTCTCGACAAGTTATGGCCCGATATATCCGTCGAATAGAAGAAAGATATAGCGCATCAGCTTCGGGTGATAGTTACGACCATGAGGTCTGTAGCCCCCCCTCCCTATCTCGTCGGTTCTTGCGATAGAACGGAGATCCGGGACACGAGGCTCTACTCTACGTACCACTCCCCTCCGTATCGTAATAAAAAATCTTTCAATAAGTTCTTGTTATCGGCTCTCTACGAGCAGATACCTCCACTTATGCGGGAGGCGTTTTCTCGGCGACTGAGAACTGACCATCGCATTGTTCTCACTCACTGCGACCTCACGCCTAGAAATATACTGGTTCACGAGGGAAAAATCACAGGACTTGTTGATTGGGAGGATAGCGGATGGTATCCGAAGTATTGGGAATATGTCAAATTCTTCCAGCGTGCTGCTGACAATGATTGGAAACACTACGCCGAAGATATTTCCCTGAGCTATATCATGATAAGTTGGTTGATTTCATTGCAATGTCCAAGGCAGAACTCTTAGCTAGTGATTGCATTCGGCATCTAACTAGTCCCCCACTTCGCTCCAAATGTTAAAGACGCTTCTGAACGCTCCGACTGGCATCAAGCCAACCCGTAGTGCTGAGGCGAAGCATGATTCGCCTGCTCGAGCAAGCTACAGCTGACGGATTTCTGGAACAGGCTCCAGGGGTGCGACACACGCAAGAGTTTCCAGGACGTCCTGACGCTTTGGAAAACAAACAGAGCTTGCGAACCCTCCTGGAAACGAAGCCTGGCCTGTCTTACCACGCCACAACGACAAAGGAAGCAACAGCCAGCAGGCCGAACGCTCTACGCTCAGCTCCTCAGAACCGGAACGATCCGGATTTTGATCTAAACCTTGACCTATTTGGTTCCGAGCGGTGACAACTTTGAGCGAGCGGAGTTCATACGGAACCGCACGTGCCAGTACCATTGGAATCGAGATTTCCACAGTCCGGAATTTCGCTGGGCCGCCTATAATGACCAGTTTGCCTTCAACAACCGACGATGCTTCTTCCTGGTCGGCCATGGTGAGTCCAAGAATGATGGCGATGTGCCTGTTCTGTTCTATGAGTGGACGGGAGAATCTCTGTGAGACTCCGTTCAACCGACGTCCTTTTTTCTAGCTAAAACCCGTCGCACTGAAAACTGCTGTCACAATTGGCCAAGAACCCAGAGATTCGGGCCCAGACTCAAACGGACATGCCTTTTATCCGACAGCCATCGATCCGGAAATCGCTTCCGGTTTCAAAGCTCATTCAATTAAGACTTTATTGTGACGAGAATCTTCCGATCACCGAAACGGATCACCTGAGGGAACATCCGGAGGACCTGGAGTGGCTAAAAACTCATATGAGGTCTAGATTCTGGCGTAATTTATCGCTGAGGTCAATGTCAATAAGTCACTTGGTGCTCCTGAAATTGAGGAATAGGTGTTCAATCAGAACGGTCAGTGTTGGCTGATATCTTGCAGTAACGGTATCTGAGTAAACCTGTGACTGGCCATTCAACTAGGTCTAAGAGAAGCCTCAACGCTGAAGCTACTGATTCTTGCGCTTTTTGAAAAAAGTTCCCTATAATAGTAGGATAGTAGCATCGAAGCCTACTGAATTCGCACATAGCTATAAGGAGATGTGCAACCTCGTCGTAAAAGTTCGGAGTCACAGCGTCGCCCTCGCCTTGGAGTCCGAGAATGAAACGTTGACTACTATAACAGAGTCAGCTCGCCTACAGCTGACTAGGGGTCTGATAACTGTCTAGAAATGACCATGTCGTGTTCATTGAGCTGTCACCTACGCCTAGTATCCTCCATTATGATTACGCAACCCCGGTGGTTGCTCTGTCAGAAAGGTTGAAGTCTACACCAGCTCACAAGGTTTGAGCGACGATCAAAAGACGACATCCTCAAGCTGCCGAGAGGGCAGGAAAGAATAGTGCACCCACAGACTTGGATCCTCGTCGCGACACACTAGTTAGCGATGTCCTCCCCTTGTCACGCTATAGGTAGAAAAGTTAAGCAATAGGGCACCGGTCGAAAACATGCGATTATTCGATTTATAATGACTATCAGTCACTTATGTCCCCGCCTGAGTCACCGAGAATGTCATCCACAATACCCGTCCTGACCTGCAACCAAGCGCGACACTCGATCGAGTCGCTGCAAATGCCTCCGGTCGGTAATCGAAGGGAAGCCACAGTAACCTCTTGCCGTCTTTAAGAATCCAGTACCGAATTGGCTCCATACGATAGCTGTGATAGTAGGGCTCTTTGGTAAGACCCTTGGGAACATGTGACTCTAGAGCCGAGACGTCGAGGCTCAAGATACCATGGTCGGTTACGACCCGCCATCCGTCCGCTGAGAAGTCCACTGATAAGACGTTGCTGTCGTGGACTTCGAATGTGTGGATGCATGCGCCTGTCGCTATATCCCAGGTCTTCATAATTCCCTCAAACCTAGATGCAGATGCAAGCCACCGCCCGTCCGGCGAGAAGACTATCGACGAGACCGCATTGTCATGGCCCTTGAGCACCTGAATGTATGCTCCTGTCGATATATCCCAAATCTTTATGATTGCGTAAGTCGCAGATGCAAGCCGCCGCCCGTCTGGCGAGAAGGCTATCGATGAGATCGTCGAAAAGACCCAACCGTCATCCTGAAGCGTCTGGATGCATGCCCCAGTCGATATATCCAGGATCTTTATCATGCTGTAGGACCCAGATGCAAGCCGCCGCCCGTCTGGCGAGAAGGCCATGGACGCAAAACCCTTGCCGTGATCCTTGAATGTATGGATGTATGTGCCTGTCGCTGTATCACAGATCTTTGTCGTTCCCTCAGACCTAGATGCAAGCCACCGCCCGTCCGGCGAGAAGACTATCGACGAGACCGCTTTGTCATGGCCCTCGAGCGTCTGGGTGTATGTACCTGTCGCTATGTCCCAAATTTTAATCGTCGCATCGTAGGAACCAGATACAAGCTGCCGCCCATCTGCTGAAAACGCTACCGATGTGACCTTGCCATAATGACCCTCACGGTTTCGGACGCAAGCGCCCGTCGCTATATCCCAGATTTTAACGGTCTCATCGTAGGACCCGGATGCAACCCATAGTCCGTCCGCCGAGAAGGTCACTGACGAGACTATACTAAGGTGCCCCTCGAGCAGTTGGGTGCATGCGCCCGCCACTAAATCCCAGATCTTAATAGTCCTATCCCAAGACCCGGATGCAAGCCACCGCCCGTCTGGCGAGAAGGCTATCGAAAAGACAGAGTCGGAGTGTCCCTCTAGCTTTTGGACGCATACCCCCGTCACCGTGTCCCAGATCTTGATAGTGTTAACACCAGACCCGGATGCGAGCCGCCGCCCATCCGGCGACAAGGCCACCGGAGTAATGGTGTAGCTGTAGCACTGAAGAGTCTGTAGACACGCGCCCGTCGCCGTGTCCCAGATCTTGACGGTCTGATCGTCTGACCTGGATGCAAGCCGCCTGCCGTCCGCCGAGCAGACTACCGACCAGACTCTATCACCATGGCCCTCAAGCGTCTGGATGCTTGCCCCCGTCGCTATCTCCCAGATCTTGATGGTCTTATCACCAGAAACGGATGCGAGCCGCCGCCCATCCGGCGAGAAGGCTACTGAAGTAACCGCATAGCTGTTGTCCTGAAGCGTCTGTACGCACGCGCCCGTCCCCGTGTCCCAGATCTTGACGGTCTTGTCGGCTGACCCGGATGCGAGCCGCCTGCCGTCCGCCGAACAGACTACCGACCAGACTCTATCACCATGGCCCTCAAGCGTCTGTACGCATGCGCTCCAATTCGCTTCCATAACCGGCATTGCAGTAACCCAGGCCCGCGTCTCATTTTCGTAAAGCTGCCTTAAAATGCTATACCTAGGGCTGAACACGAGAGCTGACATATAAACCTGTAACGGAGCAGCCTCCACGATCAGCCCGTGCGATTGGCAAAATCGATGTGCGTCTTGGACCAGCCTTGCCAGTTGTGATGTTGCCGCACTTGTCTGTAGGTGTAAGTTAATATCTCCCCATAGTGTGCTTCAGACTTACCAACAGCGTCTCAAGGGTCTGTACAGCCAGCACTCCTTGCGACATGCTGCGCAGAAGACTCAAAGCCTCCAACCAATAGAGAAACTTGGTTTTGAGAAAGACATGAACCCTACCGTTGTCCTGTATGTCACAACGTCCCAGCCTCGTCGTGGGAGTCGAGTCTCGTAGATGATCGACCCAGTAGACACAAGCGTACCTCAGAGAGGCTAATGGATCCGGTTCGGGCGGGGAGATTTCCTCGATCAGAAATCCGGGCTCGCGGAGGCAATAGATGTCGCGTTTGAGTTGGCTTGTCAAGACCTGTAGGGACTTCGAAAAGATAGTATAGTGCCCCGCCTCGACACCAGAAGGGAAGACATGGGTGTCTGAGGCCAAGAAGTCTCTCGCGGATTGATGAATGGTGTAGACAACATCATCTCTGATCGTCAGAAAGGAGCCACATTTGCTCACAATCTTCCTGACGGAAGACTTCGTCCTCGGGAAATTCGACGGTAAACTGGACAGGTCGGCTACTTCCATCAGATAGAGTGGGCGAAACGCCGTGGTGACGGTTGAAAGAACAGATCGACATAGTTCGGGGTCGCGTCGACCTAGCTGAAGAATATGTTGCACCATGCGACGATACAGATCCTCTAGGCCAGCAGGAATTTCCTTCACGGCCTCTGCGGCCTCCCAGGCATCAACGGTCTTGAGTTGCTCGCAGACCAGGGCCACCCAGAGGAACGTGTCGTTTGAGTTATCCATAAAATGCTTCTCGACGGCATCGCGGGTCGGGTCGTCATAATCGTTGAGACGCGCTAGTTCACCAACCTTAGAGTGAATGTACGCCTGGACGGCAGTAGCGATCGAGTTTGTATTCAGCTCAAGACATAGGCTAATTTTCGCCGTTATGTCATTTAGCTTCTGCTCGACGTTTGGCCAGTTACGACTCGAAACGATCCATTTGACGCAGGACGATGTGTTTGAGATCAAGTCGAGAAGTTGCTGGATACCTGTTACACACTCATCGAGTGCGTCGATGACCAAGACCTTCCCATCCAAAGCGGGATCGGCCAGGATACTCGTAAGCACCTGCGACATGGCAAACCAAGCGTTAACGTCCTCGAAGAGGCGCTTGCCCGCGTGTTTGTACTTGTCTCGTAGGTAGGTGGCAAGGGGAGGATGCTGATAGACGAGCATGTAGAGGAGACCGCGGAGCACGGCTGTGGCGCTGTTAATGCGGTCGTCGGTAGCCTGGCAGAAGAAATAGGCGGGCTGGGTCGGGGATGTTTTCTCCAGTTCGTTGATGATGCCGCAAAGCAGCATGGTCTTGCCCTTGCCCGGGTCGCCTTTGATCCAGAGCATACGTCTCTCAGAGTCGGTGCGCCATTGCAAGAAATCGTGGTGCTCAAGAATCCAGCGGAATGAGTCCTCAAGGAGGCCACCTTTTGTCGCCTCGATGCGCTTCTTGTCGTCTCGGGGGTCGGTCACGCGCAAATCGGCGAGGAGGTCCCTATCCAGGGTAGTTCCTTTCGGTACGTCAGCCGAGCATGACAGAGCATAGATACAACAAACCGATGTGAATGTCCCGTGCGTTGAAATCTCCAGAGCCTGAGTGTTGGATGCCCAGGCCATCAAACTTCGACCGAGGGCCTCCGTCGCGAGACTCGCCGCGAGTAGCTGACATGGTTCGTAGTCCCTTTGTCGGCCTTTTCCCACAGAGTTGTGCGAGGCTGGTCGGGTGCTAGACAGGCGGTCGGTGAAGCTTCTGCGCATGTCGCTGACGGCATTTTGTACAGCTCAAGTTGGCACAGCCTGATCCAACCGTTGGCGTCCGCATGGCGACAACCAATCGCAGACGGTGCGTTGGTGTGCCAGTAGGCGCCGAGCCTCAGTCACGAGTCTTTGCCACACACGCGGCGAAGCACGCAGCTTGATGCGGCATGTATCTGCAGGCTTAGACCTCGCTGACGCTCTCGCACCGAGCGTAATCCGTCATAGCTGGACGGATGTTCGAGAGAATTGAAATTTTTACGGTTGCCGTGGAATTTGGCCGGCTTTGTCGCGCTACCCATGGAACAACTATTTTTCTTCCTTTGAGTGCTCAACACGGTGGTGCTTCTAATCAGAACGCATCGGCATTTTAACCTATGCGGAGGTCCCTGCCTACCGAGAAGCCGCCCGTACCAGAATGCTGGATGCCTGTACCGTTGAAAACCGATGCCCGCCCATCTTGAGTGCCTGCCGCCTCCGTGGGTGCAGAGGAGAGATCCTCGGGATCCAGGTAAGAGAGCAGCTCTTTGGCGCACGCCGCTGCTGCCGCCGCGGCGAAATGGTGCCACTCATCGTTCTTGTGCGAATCGGCGTAGTCGGAGATGCCGCGGATGACGATGCAGGAAAACTCAGTCATGAGCCCGGCCGCCTCCATCTCGAAGCAGAGAACGTCACCCAGGCTGTGCACAGCCTCGCGCCTTAGTACGGCGCTCTTGAGCACGCTGTCGCCCGATGCAATCAGACCGTAGTGGATCTTGGAGCGCTGGCGCTCCGGCCTGTCTATGGCCCTTGACTGGTCGCAGTCCACGCATGAAGGGCTGCGGGGGTCATGGGGGTAGTCTTCGGGAAACAGTATGTCTGATTTCGCGGACGGTCGTCCGTAGACTGCCAGCGCTGGGCCCTTTTCGAGCATCGAACGTATATACTGGTCGATCTTACTGTCGGCGACGAGATGGTCAGACCGCATCATCTCCACGGCGCTCCTCAACAGCTGCGGAGGAGGCCAGATGAAGCCCTTGCGCCGGAACCCCTGGTCGGTGGCCTTCCCCAGGCCATACTGGACGACTCCGCCGTGCTCCCCCTCCGGCATGCTCACCACGACGTCACCCAGGCGGACGTCGTGTTTGTCAGGGACGCCACCGGCGATGCCGACAAGGAAGCGCCACTTGATAGACGGAAACGTGCGGGACATGTTGACGGCGACGACGGCAGCGGCGCCCTTGCCCTGCTGGCAGGGGAGGCAGGCAAGAACGACGTTGTGACCATGGACGTCGCCGAGCTTGTACGTATTGGAGTCTCCCGGCTTGGCACGTAGGCGGGGGTGTTCGCTGTCGAGCATGTAGCGCACTGCGCTCATCTCAAAGCTCATGGCGCACACGATAGCGATGGTGTAGTTTTCATAGGACTTGGGGCTTGGAGAAGCTGACATGGTGGCGATCTGTGTAGCTTGGTTCGAGCTGCCGGCGCCGGGGTCAGGGTCGTCACTTGTGATGTGATGTCAGCTGTCGAATTCTCGCGTTACTCGGACAGTATGGGACTGTAGAAGACTCGCGTTAGTCAACCACCAGGCCTGCTTGACGTGGTGATGTCGACCTCGAGTTGCAGTGGAAACTGGCCGACAGGACCACGTCGACGCCCAGGCGACACTGCCACATGCTGTTCTCGTGCGGGGTATGAAGGCAAACCCTTGATATCTGTGGCAACGAATAGGATGGCGGCGGTGCGTTGGTATCAGGCTGAGGCGAGACGTGGGCGACAGCGTTGAAGGGGACGTATCTGGTCGGGCGCATGGATGAGCGCGGGGCAGTCCCGAACCTAGCCAGTTGTCGGAAAGGCCCATGACGACCAAAACGGAGCGCACATAGAAGTAGCAATGGCATTATAGACCTTTCATCCTGTCTTTTGTGGCAGCGACCCTGACGCTATCAGGCTCGTGAAGTGGCAGCCTTCATGCTGGGATTCAAGTTGATGATGTCTACAGCAGGCCTAAGTACAGGTGGTCTGCCGTAGTAAACGCCCGCGGGGAAACTGCGGGTCATGGTAAGCCTTAGAGAAACCCGGTTGCTAACTAAAAAATATATGGGTCCACCTGCCTGATCCCCTGTCTGTCCAGCACCGGCAAAAATTCGAGAGCTCCTGAACGGTACTGCTTTATACCCATGACGCCCACGACGTAATGAGGATACAAAAGAATCCTCATCACTTCGACCACCCGCTCCGATGATCTCCAGAGCAGCACAGGCTCGCAATGTCTGCCTACAATGCCAGCTGAGGCTCCTCACCAGGCCACGGCCCTGGGGGCCGCCGCGGGCCCACGCGCAACCCCTTCGCATCGCACCGACTCGCCAGTTGCGCCTCTACAGCTCAGAGAACCCTTGGGAACGACTCGAATCTGCCGAAGAGGGGCCCAAAGAGAAGGCACAGCAGCCTAAACCGACGCCGAAAGACGATGCCCAGGAATGGCTCGACAAACGCGAGCCCAGCGGCCCTGAAGAATACCTAGAAAGAGAGGGCGACCGACGCCCACGAGAACCGAGACGGCGCGTGGTGCGTGGCAAGTCTGCCTACTACTGGCCCCAAGATTTCGTGTCCTCCGGCGAGAGGCGAGAACAGCCAACGGGCGAGAAGAAAGAGAGAGTCCACCATGGGCGCATCGGGAGCCGGCGTGTCACCCTGCAGCCCGAGGACCTGGACGTGGAGATCCTGGGACGGAGAGCGCACACCATCGTCATGCGGGACCACGTCAGCACGAAGCCGCGGCGTACAATACAAGAGGCCGCCGCCGAGGAGGGTCTCCCCGAGGAGGAGGTCGAGGCTGCCATGCGCGCCAGGGTGGATGCGCTGCAGGACAAGGCGTCTCCCGAGGAGGCGCTCGCGAACATAGAGGAGCTGCGGCCTCAGACGCAGCTGCTGTCCGGCAACGAGTTCTGGTCTCTGCACGAGGTGCTCTCGGAGGGCTTCACCAGCGCCCAGGTGTCGCACTACATCCGCGCAAACCGAAAGACGGGCCAAGCCACCAACGGGTCGTCTTCTTCACCGGCAGACGTGCGCCAGCCTCGCCCGTGGATGGCCCGTCCGTACAGCTTGCGGCCTGTTCAAGATCTGCAGCTGCCAGCCGGCGCATCTGTCAAGTCCCGCGCTGTTTTCACTCTGATGCGGACTACGTGGATGTTGGATGTGTGGGAACGCGTAGAGGCTCTGAACGAGGTGAACATCATCTTCAAGGATCCGGCCGCGGCTGCTACTCTGCACACTGGTCGTACGTTTAACCCTGACATTATGTTGCGCTTGTGGCTAACTTGACACAGATGAGGGGCTTGATCGCATTGGACGTCTGAGGCGAGAGCTTCTTCAGCCGGGAGAATCCCTCACCTTTGGTGACTCGTCAGCGCAACTTCGCATCGTCGCCCGGAGAGCGACGGCCGAGGCCATCATTGACGGCATAGAGGGCCTCGTCAACGCCATCTCTACCGAGACTTTCGTCTTGTGCCCTCCGCAGTCGGCCAAGACCGAAGCCAGCGCGGCCTTCAGGAAGACAATCCTGAACGAGCTGGGGCGGTTGACGAAGACCACCCCGGTTCTGGAGGATTCCGGAATAGTAAGACCACCTTTCTCCCTTTCTCAAATGTCCTCGCTCACACCCGTCAGGTTCGCGTAAAGTGGATCAAGTCACAGAACGATCTGGAGCTCGGTGGACGTGACCTCGAGCACATGGGCCACATTCTCTGGCGTCTTATGTACACTGCTCACGCCCAACCCCCATCAACTGCTGCTCTGGCCCAGGACTTCATCTCGGCCGGCGGCGTGTTGAACCCCGTCGCCAACGCCCAGGACAGGTGGGCATGGAAGAACAGGCTGGGCGACTGGTCGCGCTGGATCCTCCCGGTGACCCGGGACGCCGATGCCTTGATCAGCACGCAAGCCCTGGGCGATCGGTTGTCTCAAATGATCGAGAGCGCAACGCCTGATGTACCCGCCAGCGACAACACAGCCTCGATCTGGGAGGCCCCCGAACAGACCGTCTCGGCCACCTTTGGGCATGTGCTGTTCGACCACAACAATGGAACCCTGGACATCAAGAACGTCGAATCACAGCAGGACGGCGTTTCCGTGCTGGCTCCTACGAAAGACGGACAAGACAGGCAGCGCATCTTCTCGGCCGTGGTGCCGCGCCCTGGCGCTCTTTCCGTTCTCAACTCGCTCGCCCCCGCAGCGCCTGCCTCGACCACCATGATCCTCCGCTTCGCCGCCAGCACCGCCAAAAGCGGCGCAAAATACCTCCTCGACCCGGCGGACGGCGCGAAGCAGGTGCATCCCACCTCCGCCCCGCAGTCTGTCATCGAGGTCCACCTGGCCGTGCCCGACGAGCTCCCCGCCGACGGGCGCCTCACGTGGGACGCCAGCCCCGCGAAACACGTCCGGGCCGTATCCAATCTCAGCCTCATCGACGTGCCCCTCCCGGACCGCCCAATCGACATGCGACTCGACATGGCCACAGTCTCCACACTCGCCGACGTCGACGCTGTGTCGGCGTTCCGAACCTTCATCGACGCCTCCCACCTCGACCTCGCATACGGCAACCTGCGCACGCCGTCGCGGCTATTCGTCCCCGAGGGCGAGGTCGCTCCGGTCCCATCTCTGCCCGCAGGCGAAGCAGCCCAAAGTGGACGCTCCAGCCGCAAGCCCAAGGCGGCTGATGACGTGTTTGAGCAGCGCAAGGGGTTCACGACGTTCGAGTTCATCGGCCTCGAGGTTCGCCGCGCCGTCGAGCTCGAGTACGAGGGCCACACGCTCAAGTACACGAGCGTCGAGGCCGGCCTCCACGGCGGACGGCGCGCGGAGCTGTCGCTGGAGATGGGGCGGCCTGCCGAGGCCGGCGCCGCGAGGGAGCACAGGGAGAGATACGTCGACCTCGCGCGGCGCCTGGCGGACGGGGAGCTCGTGACGTGGGCTGAGGGCGGCGTGGCGGAGAAGACGGTCCAGGCTCAGCCTGAGCGGGAGTCCGAGGCTGAACAGCAGCAGGAGAAGCCCGAGGTTGAGCAGCAGCAGGTCCAGCTTGAGCGGGAAGAGCCCGAGGTTGAACAGCAGCAGGAGCAGAAGAGCGAGGAGGAGCATGACACGCAAAATGAGGAGCTAAAGGACGAGCCGAGGGACGAGGTGAAGGACAAGGAGCCGTAGGCTCGGGAGCGTCGATGACGCGTGAGAGGCATGTACCACCATCTGTCGCATAGAATACTTGTACCATTTGTACATCAACTGTAATTTTACGGAAGCCCAGAGCGCTTTCACCCGCCACGAAAACATCATTATCTATCAGCGACCTCACTCACTTCTGTGACCAGTGTGGCACCACATGAGCACCACGCGGTGAGCAGGACTCTCTAGCGCAGACAAGATGCTAGGCAATGACGGGTGTTTTCTAACGTGGTGAGAACACGCGAACGTAGCATGAGGATCCGACCTGGCCACGACATGAGGCAAGGGCCTCACGTGACATGGCAGCAGCATCATCAGCGTCACAAGTGTACGCCTGGGGTGGCACATCACGACGCGACAGTCACAAGCAAGTCACGGCGAGGAACAGATATGGGGGGAATCACTTCTAGGGACTCTATTTTGTTGTACCAAAGCACTTTTCATGAGAAGTTCCGGCGACGCAGTAAAAACCTGATCCCTTCCTCTCATAAGTGTGCCCTAAAAACAACCGAGTCCTCACGCAGCGCAAAGGAGATTCGTAGAGTCATAGAAGTGAGTGCTTCCGGTCGTCCAAAGGTCATAAACGGTCTTGCGACCCATCATGTGATGGTAAGAGCGCTTATTTCTTGGCGGCCTTGGCAGCGGACTTGGTGACCTGAGAGAGAGGGTTAGCAGGGTGAAGTAGGTGAGGGAGGAAGAGGATGGACGTACCTTGCCGGCGGCACCGGTGGACTTCTCGACGGCCTTGATGACACCGACAGCGACGGTCTGACGCATGTCACGGACGGCGAAACGACCCAGGGGAGGGTAGTCAGTGAAAGCCTCAACGCACATGGGCTTGGAGGGAATCATCTTGACGATGGCGGCATCACCAGACTTGATGAACTTGGGGCTGGCCTCAACAGACTTGCCGGTACGGCGGTCGATCTTCTCGAGGAGCTCGGCGAACTTGCAGGCAATGTGGGCGGTGTGGCAGTCGAGGACGGGGGCGTAGCCGGCACCGACCTGACCGGGGTGGTTCAGGACGATGACCTGGGCGGTGAAAGAGGCGGAGCCCTGGGGAGGGTCGTTCTTGGAGTCACCGGCGACGTTGCCACGACGGATGTCCTTGACGGAGACGTTCTTCACGTTGAAGCCAACGTTGTCACCGGGGAGACCCTCGGTAAGCTGCTCGTGGTGCATCTCGACGGACTTGACTTCAGTGGTGACGTTGGAGGGAGCGAAGGTGACGACCATGCCGGGCTTGATGACACCAGTCTCGATACGGCCGACGGGAACAGTTCCGATACCGCCGATCTTGTAGACGTCCTGGAGGGGAAGACGGAGGGGCTTGTCGGTGGGACGCTTGGGGGTGTCGATGGCGTCGATGGCCTCGAGGAGGGTCTTGCCGGTGATCTTGGCGCCCTTGGGGCCGTCCTTCTCCCAGCCCTTGTACCAGGGGCAGTTGGTGGAGACCTCAAGCATGTTGTCGCCGTTGAAGCCGGAGATGGGGACGAAGGCAACAGTCTTGGGGTTGTAGCCGACCTTCTTGATGAAGTTGGTGGTCTCCTTGATGATCTCAGTGAAACGCTCCTCGGACCACTTGGTGGTGTCCATCTTGTTGATGGCGACGATGAGCTGCTTGACACCGAGGGTGTAGGCGAGCAGGGCGTGCTCACGAGTCTGGCCATCCTTGGAGATACCAGCCTCGAACTCACCAGTGCCGGCGGCAATGATGAGAATGGCACAATCAGCCTGGGAAGTACCAGTGATCATGTTCTTGATGAAGTCGCGGTGACCGGGGGCGTCTGCGCGGGTTAGTCATGGTCGAAAAAAATGCCATGAGGAGAAACATACCAATGACGGTGACATAGTACTTGGGAGTCTCGAACTTCCAGAGGGCAATGTCGATGGTGATACCACGCTCACGCTCGGCCTTGAGCTTGTCAAGAACCCAGGCGTACTTGAAGGAACCCTTGCCGAGCTCGGCAGCCTCCTAAACATGGGGTTAGCAATTGTTCGTGAGAGTACTGAGGCATGACGACGTCATGTTGAAGAAAAAGAGTTGAGGTCTGAGAGAGGCAAGTCGGAAAGTGGGTCTGGTCGGCGGGGTTGAGAACCGCGCACGGGCCATCATCACCAACTCGCTGCCAAAACAACTCGAGGTCATCGCGACATCGCAAACGGTCGAAATGCCCTCAAGTTGACCCATGGTGTAGTGAAAATTGGAAAAATTTAAAGGAACCGGGGAAATGACGTGCCTTCTCGAACTTCTCGATGGTACGCTTGTCGATACCGCCGCACTTGTAGATCAAGTGACCGGTGGTGGTCGACTTGCCGGAATCGACGTGGCCGATAACGACGACGTTGATGTGAGCCTTGTCCTCCTTGCCCATCTTGACGATGTGTGTGTTTGAAGAGGTAAGTGTTGTGGTAGGGGGTGGGAAATGAGCTGCGAGAGAAAAGTCTGTCAGCGCTGGTTCTCGTGGTGCGTGGGTGTCGTCGTCGAGGTGCAGAGGCGACGTGATCGTGTCGACGGAAGGAGCGTGGATGCGCCAGAGGGGTTCTGGTCGACAACGCGGGAGGCAGGCGGCGTGGTGCGACTTACTTTTGCTGGCAGAGAGGGAGCTTGTCCTGAAGGTATGCCGACGAGGGGGAAACAGAAAGGAAGAGGTTGTCGGACGAGGGGTGGGAGGGGGGTTATAAGGAGGAAAAATGGAGGGGCGGCCGGTGGAGGGGCAGATAGAGGGGCAGAGGGGCAGAGGGGCACGCAGAAACGCAAGAAAAAAAGCCTGGCTCTCTAGTGAAGAGTTTTAATGTGGGTCGCCCGCGCCCGCCGTCCAACGACGCTGGGCCTTCGCCCACCATCCAGGCGCACTTTCGAGCCGACACCAGCCAGATCCAGACTGACACGCCGCCCTCTCGAGGCACGAGCCGTATCATCCAGCCAGCCCTCAGCCCTCCTCCCCTTGCACACAGCATGCTGTTGTAATTCTTTATTTACGGTTGCCCGTGGTGCCTCGTCCGGTGGCCCATCGTCGATGCCTCCCTCGTCCGGCGACTCTCTTTCGGCCTTCCTCTCTCTGACGTCCTCCCATCCCTCCTCCTCCTGCTCCTCATCATCGTCATCCTCCTCCCACTTCCCAGGGACCCGCGGCGACACCACGGCAGGCCGAGACAGGGAAGCCACAAAATTTCACTCGCTGACATCACCCAAACCCGGACGATCGACCTCGTGGTGGGGTCCTGGAGGCAAGTAGCCCTGTGCGACACACACCCTTGGCAGCGATATTTGTTCGCTGTTTGTGCTTGGCCTCCACCCGGGTGGCGCGGTCTTATTCTGGCGGCGGGGGGGATGAGGAGGCAAGGCCAGTTGGCAGAGGGACGGCCGCACCACAGCACAGCAAGCATAGTTCAACCCGGCTGTCTTGAGTTCCTATCCACCCTGCTAGTGAAGCACGAGTCGTGTCTATGGCATTGAACTCCCAGATGATTTTGGCCTCGAATCTTCGCCGCCTGGCAAAACGCTCCGGCCGTCACCCGGCGAGCGAGCTCTGAACATCCCGCGCGAGGCCCCGTTACCCATCCATCGCACCCCAAGGCACAAAGGAAGGAGGAGCCAGGGCGGCGTGCCTTAGCGTGAGTCAGACCGTTCCGGAGCTCGTCCATGGGGACGGTTGGGCGCTGGGCAGCACGCGCGCAGCTGGGCCGGGTCGCAAGGTTGGGCATGGAGGGGATGGAGGTGGAGGGGGGATGCCTGGTCAGCCCTTGCATTTGCCGCCCTCCGCACCACTCCATTTTCTGTTTAAGCGCCCGAGATAACAACAAGTGGTCGCAATGCATCACGGAGGTCCTGCCTGGAAGCGAGATGAATACCACGGTCCTTCTCGCGCCCGTCGTCCTCTGGCTCACCGGGTGACGGACGCTGGGACGGTCAGGACTGGGAGGGGGGACCCCCCCGGATGATGCGACCACCCGCCGCGGCTCTTGCCCAAAAACCCCGCGAGGCACCTCTTCCTCGTCAGGACAGCTCATCGCAAGACAATCGCAAGGGCATTCTCCCGACCGACACCCGCAGAGAGAGAGAGGTGCAGTTCGATGGGCGCGGCGTCTGCATCTCGACGGGACTCCATCCGTGGTGCGGATCAGCGTCCAGAAAATCGTTCGCCATGGCATGACGGCGACGATGAGGGGCGGGGCAGGCCGCGGGGTAAAATCCAAGCCATCATCGCATCTGGAAAACGCATGCACCTCGTGTTCCTCGCCACCAGATGTGCGTGCCGCCCGCGGGCCAGACGGGCTCGCCCTGGCCCGACTGCACCCTCCCGCCTGGAACGAACCTTCCGTTTCCTGGAGCTCCGGCCACCACCTGCGGGCAACCTCTTCTCGTGCAAATGTATTCGGGCGTGTGTGCGTGTGTGTGACTTTTTTTTTTTACCCCCTCCTCTCGCACTGTTGCGCGTCCAAACTGCTGCTGTCGGGGCTGCCGGGGTGGGCCCCACTCTGGTCGGCACGGGCGTCGTCCAGATCCCCGGACGCATGTCGCATGTCGCATGCCAAGAATACACTGTGAGAATTGTACCAGTTCGTAGTTCGTAGTTCGCAGTTCAAGCTCTCGCCACTCCGCCGAATGAGGCTCAGAAGCATATTGCAGTACGCCAGATCGGTCATTCCTCTAGGCGGTAGTCTACCCAGACCAGACGAGACCCGTTCCGACGGCTAGCCACTGGATAAACGGCAGATCTGCCGATAAAAGCTCCTGCCAACTGACGTCGCTCTTGCCCGAGGACAAGGATGGGGCGTCTGAGGCGGCGGGCCTTGAGCTCCAGCCGAGAAACAACAAGACAGCCGTTGCAAAGACATCCGCGATGACTGGTGCAGTGCAACTGGGCGGCTTCGGACCTTTAGGCGGCTCATAGTCAGCTTAGTAGAATGCCGCTGGCGTTGTGTCAAGAGCTGCCCCCTGCGCCATGGCTGCCGTGTCTTAGAGCAACGCGCCTTTGTCCAAGTCAACTGGTAGGGGCCTGGTGCCATTGTTTTGTCACCTTACACCACTTCATGGCTTCGAAATCAAGTAGCCATGCAAACCTTGGACCTTGGTGTTGAAGCTATCGTGAGGGTCGCAGCTTCTGGAACCGAAGGAACCGCCACAGGGACGGTCATCTGCACACCACCCATCGCACATTCCAAGAACGACCCAAAAGCCCATTGATCGTAGCAATTCATATGATAATTGCATCTAATCATCAAGATTTCCAATACTGGTGCTTTCGGCGTCTGGCATCAGTGCTGGTGCTTCGGCGTCTCGCATGACGCCCTCGCACACACACCGCCGCAGAGTTTCAGAGGTGCAGTGCCCGCCGAGCGGCGCCAGCTGGCGACCAGATGCCACGTACATCCGACCTCCCTCCGCCATCACGTGATGGGCACCGCGCACCCGGACCCCAAATCATCGGTGGCATCCCCTGAAGCTGATCTGTCCAGACAGACCATCAACGACGACGACCTTCAACTTGTCCCCCCCCCAACCCTGTCGCCCAACATGAGCTACGGCAAGAAGGACGAAGACGCCGAACTGGGGCTGGTCAAGGTGGACAGGACACAGGTCTTCCAGGAAGGTGAGCGCGCAATTGCAACTCCCCCCTTGCTCTGACCGGCCAGCCTGGCTGATACCGCCCAGCACGATTGTTCAACAGCTCCCCGATCCAGCCGCGACGATGCCGCATCCTCCTCACCAAGATTGCCCTCCTCCTCTACACCGGCGAGAAGTTCCCGACGAATGAAGCCACCACCCTCTTCTTCGGCATCTCGAAGCTCTTCCAGAACAAAGATGCCAGCTTGCGACAGATGGTCCACCTTGTCATCAAGGAGCTGGCCAACTCGGCCGAGGACATCATCATGGTCACGAGCACCATCATGAAGGACACCGGCGGCAGCACCGAGGCCATCTTCCGCCCCAACGCCATCCGTGCCCTGTGCCGTATCATCGATGTACGATTGACATGCAAAGCTCCCTAGCGTGGGGGAGGGAGCTCCAGCTGACGTGCGCTCCGCAGGCTACGACCGTCCAGTCCATCGAACGTGTGATGAAGACGGCCATCGTCGACAAGAACCCCTCCGTGGCCTCGGCCGCTCTCGTCTCCTCCTACCACCTCCTCCCCATCGCCAAGGATGTCGTCCGCCGCTGGCAGAGCGAGACGCAAGAGGCCGCGGCCACGACCAAGTCGTCCGGCGGCTTCTCCCTCGGCTTCTCCTCCAGCAACAACCAGCTCCCCGTCAACAACTCGACCATGCCGCAATACCACGCCATCGGTCTCCTCTACCAGATGCGCATGCACGACCGCATGGCCCTCGTCAAGATGGTCCAGCAGTTCGGAGCCGCCGGCGCCGTCAAGAGCTCCGCCGCCATCGTCCTGCTCGTCCGCCTGGCCGCCCAGCTGGCCGAGGAGGACGCCTCGCTGCGGAAGCCCATGATGCAGCTCCTCGACGGCTGGCTGCGCCACAAGAGCGAGATGGTCAACTTCGAGGCCGCCAAGGCCATCTGCGACATGAGGGACGTGACCGACGCCGAGGTCTCCCAGGCCGTCCACGTCCTCCAGCTGTTCCTCACCTCCCCCCGCGCCGTCACCAAGTTCGCCGCCCTGCGCATCCTCCACAACTTCGCCTCCTTCAAGCCCAACGCCGTCAACGTGTGCAACCCCGACATCGAGCTCCTCATCTCCAACAGCAACCGGTCCATCGCCACCTTCGCCATCACGACCCTGCTCAAGACCGGCAACGAGGCGAGCGTCGACCGCCTGATGAAGCACATCTCGAGCTTCATGTCCGAGATCACCGACGAGTTCAAGATCACCATCGTCGAGGCCATCCGCACGCTCTGCCTGAAGTTCCCCAGCAAGCAGGCCGGCATGCTCGCCTTCCTCAGCGGCATCCTCCGCGACGAGGGCGGCTACGAGTTCAAGCGCGCCGTGGTCGAGAGCATGTTCGACCTCATCAAGTTCGTGCCCGACTCCAAGGAGGACGCGCTCGCCCACCTGTGCGAGTTCATCGAGGACTGCGAGTTCACCAAGCTGGCCGTCCGCATCCTCCACCTCCTCGGCCTCGAGGGCCCCAAAACCTCCCAGCCCACCAAGTACATCCGCTACATCTACAACCGCGTCGTTCTCGAGAACGCCATCGTCCGCGCCGCCGCGGTCACGGCCCTCGCCAAGTTCGGCGTCGGCCAGAAGGACCCCGAGGTCAAGCGCAGCGTCGATGTGCTTCTCACCAGGTGTCTCGACGACGTGGACGACGAGGTCAGAGATCGTGCGGCTCTCAACCTCAGGCTCATGCACGAGGACGACGAGCTCTCGACGCAGTTCGTCAAGAACGGTAAGTCACCCCCGTGTGCGTGTCAGACTAACTCGAGCTAACGGTTTCGCAGACAGCATGTTCTCCCTCCCGTATTTCGAGCACCAGCTCGTCATGTACGTCACCTCCGACGACAAGTCCACCTTTGACGATCCCTTCGACATCTCCAAGATTCCCGTCGTCACCCGGGAACAGGCCGACGCCGAGGACAGGACCAAGAAGCTCACGGCGACGGCACCCTCGCTCAAGCCGCCCAAGGTCGGCCCCACCAAGACCGCGGCGTCAGGCGCCGAGGCGGCGGCTTCCGCGTCGGCGGCGGCACAGCGCTACGCCCAGGAGCTGATGGAGATCCCCGAGATGAAGGAGTTTGGCAGCGTGCTCAAGTCGTCACCCGTCATCGAGCTCACCGAGGCCGAGACGGAGTACGTGGTCACGGTGGTCAAGCACATCTTCAAGGAGCACATCGTGCTCCAGTACGAGGTCAAGAACACGCTCCCCGCGACGGTCCTCGAGAACGTGTCCGTGGTGGCCACGCCGGCCGAGGAGGACGAGCTGGAGGAGGTCTTCATCATCCAGGCCGAGAGCCTGCCGACGGACGAGCCCGGCAAGGTGTACGTGGCCTTCCAGAAGGCCAACGGCGAGGGATCGCTGCCCATCAGCAGCTTCTCCAACATTCTCAAGTTCACCAGCAAGGAGATTGACCCGACGACGAACGAGCCGGAGGAGACGGGCTACGACGACGAGTACGAGGTGTCCGAGTTTGACCTCGCGGGCAGCGACTACGTGGTGCCTGCGTTCGCCGGCAACTTCAACCACATCTGGGAGCAGGTCGGCGCGGCGGGCGAGGAGGCGGAGGAGACTCTGCAACTGAGCGGCATGAAGAGTATCGCGGGTACGTCACTGGCGAGGAGATGGAGCATGTCGAAGATGATACTGACAGACGGCAGACGCGACGGAACAGCTGGCCAAGACGCTCTCCTTACAGCCCCTGGACGGCACGGACGTGCCCGTCAACCAGACGACGCACACGCTGAAGCTGTTTGGCAAGACGATTGCGGGCGGCAAGGTTGTGGCGAACGTGAGGATGGCCTACTCATCCAAGTCTGGTGTGACGACGAAGATCACGGTACGCAGCGAGGAGGAGGGCGTGGCGGCGCTGGTGATTGCATCTGTCGCGTAGACGGTTCCGGGCGGCGTTTGCGGGATCGCGAGCTACAGGTAGTCGACGAGGAAGAAGCGGAAGAAGAGGAAGACGAAGAAGCTGAAGAAGAAGACGGCCACGTCGCGATGCTGCGCACCAGAAGCATGGTCCTGGGGATAAAAGGGGCGGTCTGGGGAGAAAAGCGTCGTGGCCGCGCTGGTGGATTTAGAATGAAGAACGAAGCTATCATGAGCGTCTTTTGCAACACTGGGCCATGTACCGTGACGATCTGTCTTTGGCGTCTTGTCGGGGCCTGGGCTGGACATGGCGACAAGCATTGGAGGGCCCGAGCGCTGTGGGGTGACGCCAAGCCAGGGGTCGGGAAATGACGTCGGTTGTCAGTGGATGCTGCTTCCGCCGTGCTCCGGCCTGTCCAAGAAATTTCCACGCGCGACAGGCCACGCGAACACATGTGTCAACAGGACGCCAACCTGCACCACCGACCGACCTGCTCCTCCGACAACACCCATCCAGCGCTGCCAACGCGTCTTTGATCACGTCGTAAGTGCCTCTCATCCTCGGCGTTCTCGCAGAAAGCCTGGTCTACGGTCTGGTTCTGACTGACACCGTCGCAGCCTGTCTTGCCCCGTCGCGAGCCTCGATCCGACACACCCGTCACTGCGACCACACTCGACCCAACTCCCTCCCGTCTTGCACGACCAAGTCTGCTGCTGCAGCAACGTCGACAAGATGGTCTACGTTCGCCAGGAGTTCCTGCCGAACCTCAAGAAGTACAAGTATGCGTCGGTCGACCACTCGTTGACGTCCAAGTACATTCTCAAGCCGTTCTACACGAATGTCGTCATCAAGCTGTTCCCCATGAGCATGGCGCCCAACCTCATCACGCTGTCCGGCTTCACCTTTGTCATCGCCAACGTCCTGACGCTGCTCTGGTACAACCCGACGCTGGACCAGGACTGCCCTTCGTGGGTGTACTACTCGTGGGCCGCGGGCCTGTTCCTGTACCAGACGTTTGACGCCGTGGACGGATCGCAGGCGTGAGTCCAGGCCGGGAAGAAGAGCGAGGTGCAAGGAGCTGACATTTTGTCCCAGGCGCCGAACCAGGCAGAGCGGTCCTCTCGGCGAGCTTTTCGATCACGGGGTCGACGCCCTCAACACGTCGCTCGAAGTCCTCCTCTTCGCCGGATCCCAGAACATGGGCCAGGGCTGGAGGACGGTCGCGGTTCTGTTTGCTTGTGAGTGCCAGCCTCCGCCGCAGCACGCCGCCCGTCGTGTGCCGTCGCTAACACCAACATCGCAGCCCTCCTCACGTTCTACGTCCAGACCTGGGACGAGTACCACACCAAGCAGCTCACCCTCGGCGTCGTCAACGGGCCCGTCGAGGGCGTCCTCATGATGGTCTTCATCTACGCCGTGACGGGCTACAAGGGCGGCGCCTCCTTCTGGCAGCAGGCGATGCTGCCGACGCTCGGCGTGCCGGCCGTCTCGGCCATCCCCAAGTTCATCTACAACGCGTCCTTCACCGAGTGGTACCTCGTGCAGGGCTCGGTGGTGCTCGTGCTCAACACGATCGAGTCGGCGCGCAACGTGATCCGCGCGCGCCGGGCCCGCGGCGACCGGTCGCGCGGGGCGCTGCTGGGCCTCGTGCCCTTCTTCGGCACCTGGACGCTCATCGGGTCGTACCTGTACCTGCAGCCGGGGATCCTGTACGCGCACCTGGTGCCCTTCACGTTCTTCGCCGGCGTCGTCAACGCGTACTCGGTCGGCCAGATGATCACGGCGCACCTCGTCAAGCTGCCGTTCCCGTACTGGAACGTGCTGGCCCTGCCCCTCGCCTTCGGCGTCGTCGACTCGCTCGGCCACCACCTGCAGGCCGCGGGCCTGCCGTTCGGCTGGCCCTCGGCCCTCGGCGAGGGCGTGTACCAGGTCGCCTTCATGTTCCTCATGCTGGGCATGGCCGTCGGCGTCTACGGCAGCTTCGTCGTCGACGTCATCGTCACCATCTGCGACTACCTCGACATCTGGTGCCTGACCATCAAGCACCCCTACGTCGAGGGCCAGGAGGAGAAGAAGGCGCAGTAGGCGCGCCGGTGGTCGGTGTCTGTGACGGCGAGCACGCGGCGGCTGGGCATAATGAGGAGGCACGGCCACGGGTCGTTTTCATCGCTGGAACAGAAGATGGCGATGTCACGGCGAGAGAAGGGGAGCGAGGGAGACGAGAGGGGTGAGGGGGTTGGCATGGGAGGTGCCTGCTGAGCACACTTGTCGGGAGTCCCGGCGCATGGAAGAGCATCAAGAACAGGAACAAGCCTGGGTGGGGGGGTATGATTTACGCATGGTTCGGTTCGGGGTGGTCTCTGTTGTCTGGTACTGAACTTTTGTCCATTTTTTACTGCACGCCACATCATGTCGTCTTCACATCATGTCGTCTTCACATCATGTCGTCTTCACATCATGTCGTCTTCACATCATGGCGTCTTCACACCATGTCGTTTATGCCCTGGCGGTCGGCCGGTCGCGACGAGGCGACCACCCGACGACGTGGTTTCAGGGGTCGTCGTACTGTCGGAGGTAGAGTCTGAAAGGGAATGCGGACGGCGTCCACGGATCCTTTCTGAGAGGAATTCTAAATGCCAGAGACCGAAATGCGGCCTGAGTTTTCAAGGCCATGCATGTACAGCATTACGGAGAGGCCGCGGCAGAGATTAGGGGGGATGGTTGAGGGGGGGGTTCATCAGGCATGAGGTGCTGACAGGTCAGGCCATGTGGTTGGCGTTCCGCTGTCTCTCTTCCCTGGCTTGGTAAGTGACACAAGGTCTGAGAGGTCCATTTACCCCAAACGCCCAGGATGTGCCGGGGTCCTCCCAGGGTCCCCCCACCCCGCTTTGCACCCCTCTGAAGGGCTGCCATGCCATGGAGCCAATGGCAGTCCACGTTGATCCCAGCTCGGCGGTCGACTGGGCCCTGCGCTGTGTGCGTGCCTGCCTGCAGCGAGGGAGTGCAGTGACAGGTGGCAGTGGCCGCCCCCAATCCCGGCCCGCCTGCCTCCCCACAGGGCGTCGCTCGCGTACAGTAGGTGCGGCACTGGCGACTTCCCTTCCTGCATAGGGCAAGCAGACCGGTAAGGAAAGAGCGACAGGCAGTGGGCGGCAGTGGGCTGTGCTGAACTAAGGCGCCTCTACCCCAGTCAAACCGAGGGACCCCCCCCCCCCCCCGTTCTCACCTCGAGTCGACTCGACTAGCCTCGACTCGACCCAACGGGACTCGACTCGCCTCGACTAGTTGATCCCCCTCAGTCCCATCGCTCAAAACCTTCCCCATCCGCCTGGGCCTCCTTCTCTCGACCTCCTCACCCTCAACGCCAGACGTCGAAACGATCCCCGTCACCGTCAATCGAGCCCACGACCACGAGAACGACGGCGACCACGACCACGACAACGAGACCAGGCTGGCCGCGCCGCGAAAACCCCTCCATCCCGCTCGAGCCGTCTCGACCTCGACCTCGACCTCGATTGTTGACTCGACACCCGTCCCCGTCACGTCACCATGGACTTCTCCCACCAGTACTACGCCAATGCGCAGCCCTCCTACCCGTTCATCGGCATCACGCCCTTGACCCCGTCACATTCCAACTCGGCAGCTTCCGACGACTTTAACACAACCTCCCCACCCGTAAGCCTTGTCTCTCTTGCTTTTTTCCCCCGTCGGGACATCCACCTCGTCTTGACTGGTGGGCCGGTCATCCTAGCGCCCTGCCATCATGCACTTACACAATCATGACCGAGCAGGATGCCTTTGCCGCCGATTTCCCCCCCGAGCAGCAGCAGCAGCAGCACCAACAGCAGCAACAGCAGTTCGGCGCCTTCGATCCCTACCAAGCACAGTTCCTCCAGAACCAGAACCAGAACCAACCCCCCGCCCAGCGCCCCTTCCCCGGCCCTCCCACCCCGCCGAACAACCACACGCTGAGACACCACCGGCAAGAATCATCACAAGCCAACGGCAGCAATGGCGTCCTCGCACAGCCCATCCAGCCGCACCCGGACTCGCTCGCCGGCAAGCAGGAGGTCCTCGACGACATGGCCCGCCGCGGCGGCTCCAACTCGGACGACGACGACATGACCCCCGCCCAGTCGCGGAGAAAGGCCCAGAACCGCGCCGCGTACGTCCACCTTCACCTCCCACCCCTCCCTGCCTGAATCCTTGCCTGTTGCTCGGTCACTTGCCTGGTTCTTCCCGGCTAACGTCGAGCCCTCCAGTCAACGAGCCTTCCGCGAGCGCAAGGAGCGCCACGTCAAGGATCTCGAGGCGAAGCTCGCCACCCTCGAAGCCGAAGCCCAGCAGACGACCTCCGAGAACGAGCGCCTCAAGCGCGAGATGCAGAAGATTGCCACCGAGAACGAGATCCTCCGCGCCACGTCCAGCATGAACAGCGGGCCCCAGGCCTCCCTCTCGCCCGAGCCTCGCACAACGGGACCCATGGAGTACAACCCGACCGACTTCTACTCCGACCTGCTGGCCAAGCACAACAACAAGACGCCGAGCCATCGCGTCGCCATCGCCGAGGACGGGGAGAGGCTCCTGGCCGCCGGGGCCACCTGGGACCTGATCATCAACCACGAGCTGTTCCAGCGGGGGCTCGTCGACGTCGGGGATGTCAGCGAGAGGCTGAAGAACCACGCCAAGTGCGACGGGCAGGGGCCCGTGTTTGCCGAGCGAACCATCTTGTCGGCGATTGAGGCCAGCGTGGCCAGCGGGAGCGACGAGCTCCTCTGAGCGGGCTCCGTGGGGGTGGTGTGCCAGGAGAGAGTGCGGCGCAGTGTGTCAACGGGACGTTCGGGATGGCGCCAAGCCTGCTTGCTGCACGATGGCTTCGACGCTCGAACGCCCTATCACGAAGCACACTGAGACGCTGACATGCGCCATGAGCTGCAAGCGGGAAGACGGTCTAACGAAGGATCACACTATACCATCAACCTAGATCTACTACAACCTGGACGGAAATGCGAATCTGCATTGCCGATCTGGGGTCGTCTTTTGGAGGGGCCTCGGGACACGCGCGGAACACGTTCGTTGGTCGGCGAACTATCTGGGCACGGGAAACTAGGGAGGCAGAGGCGGGGTTTTCTTCTGGGGGTTTTCTGGGAGGTCTAAGGGGTCTGGTTTCTTGGCTGCAAATTTTGGTGTACAGGAGTATAGGGATGTTATATGATTATTCCACATGCGTACGACTGCGTGAGACTTGCAAAATGGGCGGAGGAAACAGAAGGGGGGGTTCACCGCAAGGGTGATGGTGACGGATCTGGTCGACGGAGAGGAGGGCCCGCAGGAATCGTGGGGCGGTGCTGTAGTCAGGGGCATTGACTCAACCTGCACTGCCTGGGTTGACGTCCGGCAGGCAGAGCTGTTGCTGCTGCAGATGGGGGGGAACATGTGAGGGGGCATGCGGATGGGAGATCTTTTGTCCATCTGCGGATGTGCGGCCGCGAATGTGCGGCCGCGGGTTGGCATGACACAGGAAAACGGGTGATCGGAGAGGAGCGTGACGGGCCTGAACACCGGGCGGCCGCGAGGGAGGCCTTGCGTTTGGTGTTCGGTCGACGTGTAGAGTCAACGCGGGGCTTGTGATGGTGCGAGCCGTGGTCGGCGCGGAGGGGAGGGTTCCTGACGATTCGGGAGCTGAGGGTGTCCGGGGCGGGGCCGGTGTGTGGGTCTCGGAGACGGGCGGCGGCGGGGACATGCCTCTCGATATCCGACAGGCTAGTCGATGCTACCAGTTTGCATTTCCGAACCACCGGTTTCGGTTTTATAGTATCGAAGTCATCTTTGGCATTAACTTGGATATTGTCGGTGACGAGATTGTCCGACACTTCTTCATCCCTCGGGGAGGTTCGCACGGAACTTGGCCGTCTGGGAGAGGGCAGAGTGAATGCAGGTTTTGGACAACTTCTTGTGACACGGTTGGTTCGTTCTGGCGTGAGCTGTCGGACGCCTTGTGTGATGAATAGGCCTCTGCTTAGAGAGCAACGCGTACCTTGCAGCCGGGTCACACGCGGAACTCCGGGCATCACGACCGCATGTCTCACTGTTCACTCGATTGCCGTGTAAATAGGAGCTTCAGTTTTCTTGTTGATTTAGTGATAGATTTTGGATTCTCGATTCCACAAATTATTGTGTTCCCATCAACCTGGGGGTTCCATGTATCCCGCTTAGTAGTTCTGAGCCCACGGATGCCTCAGTCAGTTCCTTCATAACCCCGTCAACTTCAGGTTGATTCCTGACCAGGTACCAGCGCACTCCCGTAGTGCAACAGGTGTAGGTCTGCAAAAGTCCTGCTCAGCTGACTAGCCCACGGGTTCAAACTCGGGTCGAAACGCTGATAGAGGGGTTTTCGTAGGCGCCCGACGCGGGCGCCGAGCTTTTTGCCTCGTGGTCTTTGAAGATCCGAGTCTCATCTGAACGTCCATACATAAAGTCTTCACGGCAGGTATGTGCGTCTCGATGTGTTCAAGCAGAGTGGACTGTCGTTTTCCTCGCGTCTACCCAGCACGCTCCTACATCGCATCGTTACTCTTCGAGCCATCGTACATCATACACCATATCGTACAGAAAACCACAGCACGTCCGGGGCGAAACGCCTCAGTGCTCCCCCGTGAACAGCTCCATGCCCAGGCCCTCCCCGTCGTTCGGCCACTCGAGCGTCATGGTCGACCACACGTCCTGCACCGCCTGGCCGCCGTCCTCCTCCAGCAGGCCGCCGCCGCCGCCGCCCCACCCCCGCGACTCCCCGAGCCACAGGCCCCCCGGCGCCGGCGCCGTCAGGTCCGGGTCCCACGCGGAGAAGTAGCCGTCCAGGCTCCCGTCCAGCATCGGACACCCGCGCGCGCCCCGCGCGAGCGCCGTCTCGGGCGCCTCGAGCTTGGCCAGCCGCCCGCGGTACTTGACGCGCACGACGCCGAAGACGAGGCGGCTCGCCGCGAGCACGTCGATCTTGGGGCCCCCGGCGCCGCCTGCCGCCGCCGTGGAAGCGGCAGGGGAGGCGGGCGACGCGGCCTCGTCGCCGGCGAAGCGGTCGAGGAAGCCGCCAAAGTCGAGGGCCGCGCGGGCGGCGGCGTCGTCCCACGCCGGGCACGCGGCCAGCGGGAAGGAGAGGCGGAGGGCGAGGATGGTGACCTGGATGATCTTGCCCCAGTCGCTGGTGGTGAGCGGGGTGTAGGCGGCCGGGGGCAGGGCGGTGAGCGTGTCGAGCAGGGCGCGCAGCACGGGGAGGCAGTGGCGCAGGCGCGGGGCCTCGCACGGGAGGAGGTGCGCCTTGCTGGCGGAGCGCGGCGGGTTGAAGCGGTGGATCGGGGAGGCGTGGAGGTAGAGGTCCGTGAAGGTCGCGAGGATCGACAGGGCGACTGCGAGGGGTCAGCATTGGGCGGGGGGGATGAAGGGGGGCGGGTGAGGGGGGGCGAGTAAAGGGGGCGAGTAAATGGCGAGTACATGGCGAGTAAAGGGACGAGTAAAGGGGGACTCACGGTTGTTGGGCACCAGGTCGGCGGGCATGCGGGCCCTCCACTCGTTGAACTGGCTCTCGAGGCCGAGGAGCATGAGGCGGGCCTGGTCGCGGCTCCGCTCGCCGCCCTCGGGGCCGAGGTAGTCGAGCTTGTGGGTGGCCTCGATGACGTGGGCGAAGCGGACGAGCCAGGCGAGGGTCTGGTCGGAGGGCACGGGGGAGCGGCGCTCGAGGACGTCGCAGCAGGTGGCGGTCCAGGCGGTGTGCTCGAGGCCGACGGCGTTGAACTTGACCCAGGTGACGAGGAAGCTGGACATGAGGTAGAAGCAGGAGAGGTAGGTGCGCATGCCGTCGACCTGCTCGGGCGAGACGGGGGCGTCGGCGTCGGCGTCGACGACGGCGCCCGGGGGCGGCTCGACGAGGTCGAGGTCGTGGGCGATCTCGGCGGCCATGCGGACGTACTGGAAGGCCTGCTTGTTCTTGGGCCGCAGGTGGAAGGGGTACCAGGCGGTGTAGATGAGGAGGCCCTGGAGCAGCTCGAGGGAGCGCTCGCCGCCGGCGACGAACTTGAGGCCGAGGACCTTGCGGAACTCCTCGTCGTAGAGGGTGTGCCCCTGGAGGGAGGCGGCCCCGGACGCCACGGAGAGGATGGCGAGGAGGACGAAGGGCCGGGACTTGGCCAGGGAGGGGACGGTGGCGTCGTCGGGGAGGACGATGCACGGGAAGTGCGGCAGCATGCGGCGGAAGGAGGTGAGGAGGTCGGCGGCCAGGTCGAGGTTGAACTGGGGCTTGAGGCCGACGGTGGACATGGAGACGGTGGCGTGGGGGGAGTGGCTGTGGCCGGAGGAGGAGGACGTGGAGTGAGGGGAGGCGTGTGAGCCGTGTGAGCCGGGATGCGTGATCTGATGGGGGCTGTGATGAGAGCCGTGGTGGCCGTGGTGGCCGTGGTGGCCGTGGTGGCCGTGATGGCCGTGGTGAGATCCGTGGTGAGAGCCATGATGAGAGCCGTGTTGAGAGAGGGGAGGCGTCAGGGCGATGCCGCCCGGGTGGTGAAAGGAGCTGATGGCGTCGAACACGAGGTCGTCAAACATGGGCGTGCTCTCGTTGTCCTTGGGGAGCAGGGACTCGATGTAGGACTCGTGGCGGGAGGCCAGCGACTCGAAGGCCGAGGGCGAGGGGTCCTCGGGCGCCGGCATGTCAAAGTTGATGCTGAAGGTCTTGGAGGGGCCCTGCGGGGGGGCACGGGGGGCCGCCTCGTGGTTGCTGGCGAGCGTCAGTCGGAGAGGGGGTGGGGAGGAAGGGAAAGGGGAAGGGGGAAGGGGGCAGAACGGGGGCAGAACAGGGACAGGGGAGCAAGGCGTCAGTCGGTCAGTCACATACATCTTAGACTGCCTCGGCCGGCGCGTGCGCGGGCCGGTCCGGAAGACGCACTCTCGCTTGAACTCGAGGCACCTGTAGGGGTCGTCAGCCGTCGTCCTGCCCGGGCCGGCTGTGGATGGGAAGAGGGACGGCAGCGGGGCGGGAGCGGGTCACGAACCTCCGGCAGATGCCGGCCTGGACGCTGGGCTGGCACTTGACCTTGGCGCCTCTGCAGGCCTCGCAGGCATTGTTCATCTTGGGCTTGGGCCGGGGTGCGTGTTTGGTGACGGCCGAGGGCGGGGTGAGGGCGTGCGGGGCGTCCATGGCGACTCGAGTTGCGTGATGGGAAGTTGCGTGAGGTGAGTGGGAATGACCCGCGTCCCCGAAGACGCGGCAGGTCGGGGAAATGAACGAGGCGCTTCTGACGGAGCAGCCAATGACCGGATCGGCGGTAAAGGTTAACGCCTTCAAGAGTCGCAGATCAGGAGATCAGGAGATCAGGGAGGCGAGAAATCTTGAAAACGGTGGAAGCCGGCAAGCATCTGAGATTGGCGAAGGGTTCTTTTGATCCCCAAGCGCCGATGCAGGTCGGGCCTTATGCCCCACGCGAGTCATTTCTGACGTCTGTCTGTCTGTCTCCCCGTCTCCGACCCCGTCCACTGTGTCGGCGGTCGAGAAAAATGTGGAACTGTGGGGTGTTTTAGTGAGCGCTCGAACTGTCGGGATCAATCACGCATCGGAAGGCCTTTTCTTCTCTGCTTACCGTAGGGCTGCCCTGGCTTACCCACGCTTACCTGACGTTGTATACTCATGTGTGTTACGTGGAGCAGTCTGCAACCGACTTCAGAACTCGCCTGGTCTCT
Organism: Verticillium isaacii; assembly: GCA_002851775.1. Lineage (NCBI taxonomy): Eukaryota > Fungi > Ascomycota > Sordariomycetes > Glomerellales > Plectosphaerellaceae > Verticillium > Verticillium isaacii. Next base: position 1,290,091 of record NMXN01000005.1, on the reverse strand, counting down.
CTTGAAACGAGTTCTCAACTCTCTTGAGCGCCGACAACTCGGAAGGACCATTAGATAATCATCGGCGCAGCCCCCTCTCCGCCACATGCGGCCTCATCGCATTGCCACAAGCCACGCCGCACGTGAAAGTGAGGCACCGCGCAGCACATGCTTGTCCTCGTCTCCGTCTCATATCGTGACACGGCGGACCGGATGCCCTCACGACACACACCGAAGCACGCCACATGTCACCACTCGACGACGCCTCATCACACCACCCTCCCGCCGACCGACCCCATTCAGCCAGACGTCCTTCAACGGTTCGCTTCCCCCCCCCAAGCATGTGATTTATCTCCCTTGGCCCCCAATCCGACTCCTGGCTGCCCCCCTTTTCTTTCACCTCGCACACCGGTGTTCCGTCTCGGTCAGGCCCGTCCCACCAGCCACGCCCACACCCTCCAGCACGGCGACGAAACACCCCCTGCCCCCTACCCTGCCACTCCCACTCGCCACCACTCACCACCACTCACCACCACTCACCATCACGCACTACCACCCTATCGCCCGGCCTCAGCTCAACCGCCCGCGGCGTCCCCCCCCAACGCCCGTAAACCCCCCTGGCGTGCTGAAGAATCCCGCACCCCCCTCCCGGCCCTGGATCTGGCCTGAGCCTGGACCCTGCGCTGACTGCGCTGCCCGTGCTGACTGCACTGCGCTGCATGTGCCTCTGCTTGTGCTGCTTCATGTGCTTCTGCTACATGTGCTTGCGCTGCTTCATGTGCTTCTGCTACATGTGCTGCTGCTGCGGCTGCTGCTGCTCCTGCTTCATGCGCTCCTGCTTCATGTGCTCCTGCTTCATGTGCTTCTGCTACAAGTCCTGCGTATTCTTCTACTCCAGGTGCTCCTGCTTGTGCTACCACCTCAACGCCCCAGGCCTTCCTCCCTCCCCCCCCCCCTCCCCCAAAAGCCACGCCACCCGCATCCCGTCCCATACGCGCCTGCCAGAGCCTCCTCGCCCGGACGCCGGCACGCCCATCATCGACCCCGCCTCCTCCGTGGCACCTAGACGAGAGGCCAAAAATGGCCAGACCCCAACAGAAGAGCACCCCGAACCTCGACGGCACACCCACACCCCCCTCCCTCCTCAACCCCCCCCCTCCCCCAGCCCCTATATCGCCCCCCGCCCGCGGAACCAGAGAACCACCACCCGGAGACGCCCTCGACGCCTGCCTGGCCCGCCCGCTCGCCCACCATCACCTCGCCCGCGCCATATCACAGCCCAGCCACACCCCCCCTTGTGTTCCCAGCCGTCCCGTCGCCTCCGGTACGGGATCTGCGCAGAGCGTCACCCTCGATCGGACAGTGTGGGCCGGCCGCCTCCCTCCTCGTTGCCCGTCCTCGCTCACCCTCCTCCGGCACTTGCCAGGACCCTATCTTCCTTTCCTCCCCCCCCCCCTTTCACCCACTCAACGGACCATGATGGCACAAGAGTTCTCTCTCTCTCCCGCTGAAGAAATACAACGACATGACCTGTCGTCCATGACGACGCTGATAACACCCGCCGCCCGGCACTTCTCTCACCCACCCCCCTACACCACCTCCCGGCCTCTGACACATACATGCACATCTACCCCCCCTTTCCCGGGTACCTTCGCTCGACCTCCCGTCTGACCTGTCACCACCCCCCGCCCGACGCGGCGCCCTCTGCAGAAACAGTGTGCAGCGAACGTCCTGCGCCGCCGGTCAGAGCAGACGTCGCCGCGCATCCTCGCCCCGGAGCACATGCAAAAAAAAGTACGCAAAGCGTCGTCACCTGCGGACCAGAAGCAAAACTTCGACCGTCGACCGTCGCCATCCACTCCCGTGTGCCCCCTACACGACATGATACGCGCCGCCCCCTCCCGGCATGCGCACTGTCCCAGGCAGGAGCAAGCCAGCGGCCAGCCTCGCATCTCACGTCTCACGTCTCGTGCGGTCACGACCATCGCCGAGTCTGAAGAAAATCTTGATATTGTAGCAAGTTACCGCCCGCAACCCGGTGGTCCCCCGTCTTGACCAGTCCCGTCGAGTCCTTTCCCCCCCCCTCCCCGTTGGCGGCGGCGGATTCGGCCGAGAGACAAAAAAAAGGGGGTATGTGATGAGTCGCTCCCAAATCAACAAGACGTGAAGAAATGAAAACTCCAGCGCGGTAAATCATGCGAGGCGGAAAACGACGATAAAAAAAAAGAAGGAGAGAGAATAAATCAACCAGACCCGAGAATCAAAGAAAATCAGTCTTGACGCCCAAGGGCTGCTGTTCCCACCGTCGACTCGGCTGCGGGCAGCACGCCCGCGCCGCGCGGTTGCTCCCGACGCCGTCGCCTCGGGAGAAGCAGGAAAGCCCTATCCTTCGCCTTGCCCGACGAAGTCCCTTCGTTTCCTTTCCCTTCCTTGTCTTTATGCTGATCCTTTTGTATGCGTTGCCTCGGTGCCCCCCCCCTTGACCATGTGCTTCGCCGCGTGTCGCTGATACAATGCGAGAGAAAGAGCGAGATGGAAGAGTACCGTATATGAGGGACGAGTCGCATGTGAAAAATGCAACCGCTACATTCCTCAACACGCCGCCGCGCCTTGCCCCAAGCAACACTCTGCCTCGCTTTTTTGTCTCCCTCCTCCGAGCCCGGTGTGCTACCCCCACAACTTCGTCATCCACTTTCCACTTCCCCTCGTCCTGCCATCTCCGACTCGCACCGCCCTTTCGGTCGTGGGGTGCTTTTTTCCCCCCACGCGAAGAGGTCGACTGGAGCGGACGCGAGCGACGGCAGGGCTTCGTTGGTGGTGTGCCCCCTCTGTCACCCGGAAAAAAAAACTCGTTTTTTGCCTTGTCAAACCACGCGCCATATCCCTTGCCGATGCTTTCGCTTGCCATGTTGTTGCCCCCTTCGTGGGGCGTGTCGTATCCTTGCGGTGATGCTTTCTTCCTTCCGGGCCACTTGTTCGTGGACAAAACTCCTTGTTGCTGTTGATTTCGGCCACAAGTCGCATGAGAGCAACCAGCGACTGCTTGCAGCGCCAGAACCTGCCTGCGCCCGCTTCGCTTCCGATTCCGAAACCCGGAGAAAAGAGATGAATGTCAGACCGAGCCGATATGAACGTGTGTGAAGCACCCAGGTCGATAATCAACCAAAGGGGGTGTGAGGGCAGAAGCAGAAAAATAGAAAAATGAAAACGAAAAAGTCAAATCAACGTGTGCTGTACCGAGCAGTCCTGAGGGTATGATGGACTTTGCCGGACACGTATATATGTCAATCTCCTGAACGCCCCCCTTCGAGCATCCTGTAAGATGCTTACTGAGCCCACTGCCAAAATGCAGGCTGCCCGTGACCAAATTTGTATACTGATGTTTCCATAGCGCGAAGCGAGGACCGTGTCGGGGCCCGCTCGAGGTCGAGGCAAGGCCACTGAATGAGACCGTGGTTCCGACATGACCGCGTCCGCATCGGGGTGCGCTGACGTACAAGCCGGATCCCGCCATTCTCAGCGGCCCAACACAACGACCCGTCGCGGTTCCATCGCAAAGTCATGGGACCAGGCTTCGTGCGCACGGCATACCAGGAAATTCCGATGCCGCCCGCTGCCACGCTCTCGATCCACACCATGCTCGCCCTAAAGCGCCGAGGGACGAACCCCTCCCTCCGTCCCCACGGGGGCGCTCAGGAATGAAGGCCTATCTGCCCAGCATGTGTGGGCTCATGTAACTGGCGGAGCCGCTACCACCCATGCTCGCATTCGGTCCGCCCGAGGCCATGGGTCCATTGTACGCATTCCAAGGGTTGTGAGAGGTGCCGCCATTCGCGGAGAAGCCTGCGGGTGTGTAAGACTGGGCGCCGGATGACACTCCGTAGCGGCCGGAACTGAGCCCGGGAGGAACCGAAAGCCCTGGGGGAGGGCCGTTGGCCGTCGTGAACCCGTTGGGCGATCCTGCCATCATGGCGGCCATTGAGTTGGTGGTACCCTGGCCGGACGTCTGACCCGATCGAACACCCAGCGGGTTCTTGGAGAAGCTCAGTCGGATCCCGCCCTTGACGCTGTTGTGCAGCGGCTGGCCGTACAGCTCATTCAGCGCCTTGGTCGCGAACGTGACATCCTCGAACTCGACGAAGCACATGGGACCGTTCTGCTTGGTGCGGAAACAGAGTCGCTTGTATCCGCGCTGCTTGGAGAACATAGCCTTGAGCTCCTCCTCCGACGTATCGATGGGCAGGTTGCCCACGTAGAGAGTGTTGCAGGGCGGGTTCTGGTCCGCCGGGTTCACGGGCGGAAAGTTGCTGTGACGGCCGTACGGAGGAGCACCCATAGGGTAGGGCAGGCCGTGGCCGGCTGCGCCATTCAAGCCGGTGGGCGACATAGACGTATGAAGTCCTGACATGGCCTGGTGGCCGTACGGAGGTAGGGAAGACGCGCCGTGGCCGTTGCTGGGGTTGATTGACAGGCTTGCGAGATGGGCGATGGGCAGCTGGGGGGCGGTGGCACGTCGCTGGGACGTGACGGCGCCGTTTTCTGCCCACGCAACCGGGTCCTTCAGGAGCTCGCCCGTCTCGTCATCGTCGGCGGTGTCGTTGTTGATGAGCGATTTGCCTGAGATGCGCGGCCGGTCGCTGATGTGGTTGCCAATGGGCGACTGGGGCGAGAACAGGTTCTGGTACCGGGCACTGTCCTCCGGGTTCGGCAGCTCGCTGGACCCGTAAGGCCCGTTCATTGGGGGCGAAATTTTGCCGACGGGCGGGAAGGCACCGTTGTAGCGCGAGGGCTGTCGCGAGCCGTGAGCGGAGGATGCGGCGGAGGAGCTTGTACTTGATGCGCTCGTACCCGGCTCGCCTGCGTAGGACCGAGACGAGCCCAGGATCTCCACGACCATGTTGCGCTTCCCGTGCAGCATCTTCTTGGCCTCCGAGGCGCCGGCAGGCGATCTGAACGTCATCAGGGCGGATGCAGTTTCGTCGTCGTCCGACTCTTGCAGGAGTTCGATTTTCTGGAACTCGTTGGACCACACCACCATCAGGCGAAGCTGCTCCATGGCGATGTCTTTGGGCAGACGGCGGATGAGCACTGATGTCGGGGGCCCGTCGGCTGGCGCGGTGGGCTCCTGGTCGAAGGAGCGGTGGGCGGGGATCGACAATGGGTACGGCGGCTGTGTGCTGTTGGACGACCGCAGCGACTGCGACGGATGCAGGTAGGCTGGCGCAGCCATGGCGACTGCTGTGGTTGTTGTGGTGCTGGTGAGAGATGGGGATTGTGTGGCGCGACTCGAGGTCATGCCAGGATACTTCGAATCCTGTCCGATGCGGATGCGCGCGTGTCCACGCTGTGTATCATGCACGAGAATGTGATGTAAGCTGCGCTGTCGCTGTCGTCGTCGTCTTGGTCGAGAGGTCCGACAGGGAGCGCGACGCGACGGTTCGGCAAGAATGCGCGGCGCCGGTGATGTAGGACGATTGAGGACGCGACGGTTACGTTGGGAGTGAATTGTTGGGGCCAAGACGTGGTGGATGGCGCTCAGCTGTCTCTAGGCGGGTTCTGGCGCGTCGCGACGGTGTGCGTGCGCAGGATGCGAGTTCGAAGGGGAAGATGCAGCCTGGTACGCGAAATTCGTGGTTGCGATAGATGATGGATGTTGGAGAAGTGAGTGCAGGTGAGATGGGGGGGGGAGGAAGGGGGGGGAGAGAGAGGGCGCTATGGGGAGCGAGATGAGCTGTCGCAAGGTTTTGTATTGGCTTGAGAGCGTTCCCTTGGGGGGGGAAGGAAGGAGTGTGGGTGGGCGGGCGACTGGCGAGGTAGATAGGTGTGTGAGGCGTGAGGTGAGGAGGCAAGCAAAAGAATGGTGTGCGGCGGCGGCTTGGGGGGTGCCTTGTTGCTTGGGTGCGTCAGACTAGGACCAGGACCTGGACCCGGACCTGGAGGAGGAGGGGGCTCTCGCTGGCGTTGGCCTTTTGGCTCTGGCTCTGGCTCTGGCTCTGGGCTCGGGGCTCTGGGGCTCTGGACTCTAGCTCGACTGCTCCATCCGAGTGCTGGGTTATGCTCGAGGAAAGTCTGTTCGGGTCTGGGGGGGTGGAGGAAGAGGGGACTAGGGAGCAGGAACCGGCGTGGTATGCAGTAGCGGTAGCTGACAGGTGGAAGAGGTCTAGTGGGACATCCACTTGCCGGGGCCCCTCGAAGCTTGAATGCTGACAAGGTACCCAATGGGGTTCTGGTACGGCCACGGGCGGTATCAGGCTGCAGACCGGAGAGGGGCTGGGGCGGTGGTGGTGGAGGATGGGGGAGGCGGTAGGTACCTCTGTAGTCGTTTGGAGGAGGCGTAGGTATCTCTGTAGTTGTTTGGGGGAGGCGTAAGCATCTCTGTAGTGGTTTTGAGGGAGGCGGTAGGCGTCTCTGTACTTGTCTGGGGCAGGCGTGGGCAGAGGGAGCAGAGGGAGGGAGTGGCCAGGTAGGCAGGCTGTGGCAGATGGACGGAAGGTAGGTGGCCAGTAGGCGGGTCGTAGGCAGGTGCTGTGGTCGAGGCAAGCTGGGCCTGCGGGCGCGGACGCTGGCGTGACGTGACGGTGGAGAAACTCGCCCGGCGGACAAGGTGCTTCGCAGGGACCGAAGTGTCCCAACTGTGGCCCCAGCGGGTTCTCCTGCAAGATGGGCCGTCGGTTTGGGTAAGGCGTGCCTGGGCTGGGCTCGCGTTAGGGGCCGGGGGTGGATACCGTGTACCGTGCCAGGATGATCGCCCTCGCTGGCATCGGTCTGCTGGTTGGTGGTTGGTGGTTGGTGGGTGGTGAGTGGTTCTTGGTGTCTGATCTTGGGTCGATGTGACCGGAACACGCTGCGAGGCAGAAAGGGGAGGGGGGTGAAGGCCCCTTGGTTTCTGGGCTGAGTTCAGGATAAAGTATGCACAGAGGGAGCAAGTCAGGTTTGCTGCTGCTGAAGATAATGTTACTTCGTGGGATGTGACTCCGTATTCGACTCACTCACTCGTTTTACTTTTCGTGGGAAGAAATTAGGGAATCGCCCTGCAGCAGATTGCTGCTGCACCTGCCACCACACCCGTCGAAATCTGAGAAAAGCAGCTATCGTACCAATTGGGAGGTGATCGCGTCAAAAGCGAGGCCAGGTTCTTCGCTTTGCCTTGCTCTCCTTGAGGGTGGGGACGGGACGGCGGGCTGGACACCAAAGAGTATGGTATAGCAGGCCGAGCTATTACCCAGCTGTCTGTTGACCAAATCGTGTGGGTGTCATCTCTTCCTGGAGATTCTTGCATGTCGTCCAGTCGCGTCAGGATGATGAGGAGCGTCTTTCACGATTACTCGCTCGCAGTCAGGTTGGTGACACTGGGGCCTGGGCTGTGTGGGATCCTGGCGATGCGTCCGAGGTGGTGAGGACTGGTGAAGTGGAGCGCAAAACGGGACGGCAGAAACGGCCAGTCGGCCAGCCAGGCCAGGCAAGGTAAGGCAGGGGGGGGTAGAAAGCGTGCGTGAGAGAGCCCTTCTGTCCTTGTCCTGTCCGGGCCTAGGCCATCGCCGGGAGCCTGTTCTCTGGGCATACAACCTCTTTCTGATACCGAAGGAGGGGGGGGGGGGGGCGTGCGGTGAACCTTGTCTCGTGTGTTGTCTGATCACACGTGCGCTGATATACTCATCAATATTTGTTTCTTTTGACTTGGAAACGTCGTGATTCAATCGGTACATCCGTTGGTTTTCTTGAGGAGAAAGGCTGGCGAGCCGAGGCGTCTGTTCGCGCGGTGGCAGAGTGTGTTGGGGTGTGGTGTGGTGTGGTGTGGTACGGCGGGCGAGCATTCGGGCAGAATAGGTGCCTTGTTCTGGGGTACGAAGAGTTCTCTTGATTCATGTGCTTCCCCATTACCAAGACATGGGGTCGATTTGATGAATGCAACCCGGGAGAGACCCTGGGAGAGACGCGATGTCGGGCGGCAGGCCGCGGTTGGAGGAGTCATGTCATGAGAAGAGACAGTGTCTGAACAGAATCCCCATCGCACTGTATGTAGTACACGCAATTGAATCGAAACCACTCATGCCCCCTACGGCCCCTCCCCCTCTCTGCTCCCCAGGGCCACGACTGCGGTACCTTACCTAACTACACCTCACCTCCACTTCCCTCGAGTAATCGCGATGGTCAGGACGGAGAGGAAGGTCCAGGATCCTGAGGTATCAAGACAGAAGACCGGCCGGGCAGGAAGAGCCGGTCCACGCTGTACCACGATGTCCCGGCGACGACAGTCACTGGGCGAGATGCACCCAGACGGGGTTGAAGCCTTGTCCAACTGCGAAAGCCCGACCGTTCACTGGTTGCGGTGCGCCGACCTGGCTGCCAGATGACGAGACTGATAGACCGACAGAGGGGGGCCAGAAATGCACATGAAGCGAGACCGGTGAGAAACAAGAGGGGGGTGGGGTGGGAGGGTCCACCCCCGGCGCCTTGAACTCTTCTTGCGCAAGCACCTCATCCCGAATGACTGTGGCTCTCTGTCAGTTAGGCCTCGAGTATCCGACGCCATCTGCGATCCCCGGGGTCAATCAGAATGCTTGTCCTGGGGGATGGCTCGGCCGGAGAGCAGAGGTCTCGGCGCTACAGGTATCAGGCGTGGGCTCCGAGCTGCCTTTGGCCTCACGTGGGAGCCATTCGCTCTAGGTTTCAAGGTGGTGGGTGCGGTATGAGGTGAGGTGAGGTGAGTGCGCTGCGGCATGCAATGCGCCTGTGGCGTGGCGTCACCAAGTGCGGCAAGTCGAAAGCGCGCCTGCGACGACTGCCGTCCCTCCCTTCGTTCTCTTTTCTTCTGCGCCAGTGGCTGGCTGGCTGGTTCTGATGGCGAGGAATGCGGTGGCGGTTGATGGAAAATGAGCAGCATCTCGAGAGCGGAATGCATGCTCAGGCCATTCTCCTTTTTCACGCGCGCGCTCCCTCGGCCGCCTCGTGAACATACATGGCCTTCTGGTCTTTGATCTTCGGCTAGGCTAATCGTGACGGATGTGGGCGCACATGCAGGTACTTTTCTCCTGACGTCGATTCCGCGTCAGTGCTCACGAGGTGGGAATCCCACGATGTGACTGTCCCCTATCGTCTGTTGCGACAATGAACACTGCGGCCCCACCCCGGGAAACGCAGGCTGCTTACAGTGCGAGGGCGTCCGATAAGGTGAAGGGCGAGCAAGAGACAGAGGCGCTTTGGACCAGGAGCAGGAGCAGGTGGGGAGTGGCAGAAGGGGGAACCTGCCCTGAGAATCCGTAGGGTGGCTGCGTGCTTAAGCCGTACGAGGGAAGGCGCCATGGTGATCTGGGGAGCCACTCTCCCAATCGTCGTCGCCTTCGCTTTCGACAGTACGGCCAGTGCCCCTTCTGCCACCCCTGGGCTGGGGATGGCGGCGATGGCGACCCGATGTCAAGGCCGAGGTGGGAGTGACGAGGGGCCTACCCACTACCCAAAAACGCAGCAGGAGCAGCCCGTGGCCCATTGCCTCCCCTCTTCTCCCATGCCACACCTCAAAACGAAAACAGGTGCCGCCGTCCCTAGTGCGGCGCTAAAACTCGCCAAAGTGCAGGCTGCATCCCCCCGGGACCTTCCCCCCCACACCACCTCTGCCGCCCACCCCTCCCTCCTGCCTCATCGTCCTGGTCTTCCTTCCAGACAGCAGCCAGCCCAGAACAGAGCGGATGGTGGGAAGTGATGGGTAAATCCGAAACCTCAACCTGACATCTCCAGATGCACACGCTCGGCATCAAACGAACCACGAGTAAGGGCATGTTGGTCCTCTGGTCTTGAGTGGACGGGTGCTACACCACACCACCACAAGACACCACGCAACACAGCACTGGGCTTCGACGCGACACGCCGGCACGCTCGGCTACGAAGCACCTGCTCGCTGTCTCTCGTTTCCAATCTCCAGCGACTCGCTCTCTCCCGATCGCTCTCCACCACGACCAACACCAGCCTGCTCGGTGCCTCTGCCATCAGATCACCAGACAAGGACCCGCGCGCGCCCGGAGCCCCTCTTGCCCTTTTGGTTCTGGTCTTGGTCTTGGGCTGGGCTCGCCGCCGTTTGCCGATCAGGACTGGACTGATCGCCATCTTGCTCACGCCTTGGTCATGAATCCCATGTTCCATCCCTGCACGCATGTGAGTTCGGCATGGCCCATCCTCCAGTCGGCGTCGCAACCCGACCAACGCCTCGAAGCGCCCACATTTTCGTCACGACCGGCGGACCAGTCGTGCACACGTCTGAATCACCTCATCTTTCCGTCTCAACCCGGCCGCACCCATCCACCGCCGTCGCTGCGCCTCGGACATAGGGCGGATGCCATCGGTCTTCTGAAGCATCATCCGTCGCCAGGTCCTGTAGTCGTTCCCCCCCGCGGCGCAGACACAGCAAACAACCCCGAGCAGTCCTCCAGCCGGCGCAACCACGACGGCCCCGGCGAAACTGGGCGGGCGCAAGACTGGATGGAGACGGAGGAGGCGCATTTGGGGAGTGACCAGACAGCGTCCGAACGCGCGTCGTCGATTGGACCACTCCTGTTTTCGTCGACCCATCCGGAAAGCTTCCCCGTTCAGGGTGGGCCAGTACGAACGGACCCTCGTAGCCAAGGAACCAAGCTCTGGTCTGGGAATCTTACTCTGACTTTTACTTTCTGAGAGCGTCCGCAGCCTCGAAGCCCCGCGGCGTCGCTCGTTCGCGGTGGGATGCTCCGTGCTGTGGTAATGTGTGCGGGGTGGCGCCCGGCGCCATTGCGACTCCCTCCTACGTTTTTGCGCGTTCAGCTCTCCACAGCGTCAGTCCGCAAACAGTCCATCAGGAGATCTCCCATTCAAACCCAACCTAGGCGGTTCCCGGGCTCCGGAGGCGGCACGCTGGCAGGTTCACCGTCAAGACGCGTCTCCAACCGCTTCTGCGATTCCCTCTCTGGCCACCTGTACGTGCTTGTTGATCAAGTACAACTCTTGCGACGGAGGCCATCCCGCTGTGTCGTTCGCATGTCTCGCCACTACGCGCATGCGACCTGTGCTACCTGGAATCAGGTCTCGCTCTCCATACATGCCATGACTGGACACGAGGGAGTCGGTAGGCACGCAAGGAAGAAACTTGTCTATCAAGTCGCGAAGGGGTTCCTTTGCACTGGATTGCTTGTCATTCCTCGCTCCATACGTGATCCAGGCTGGAGCCATGGTCCCAAGTGTTCTGTACTGAGCCTACACGCAGGGGTCTCCCCTGGACACCCACAGATACAGGTTGACGGGCGGCCAAGAGGAACATCCGTGCGTCGGCACGCTGAACACCAGCCCAACAGCCCAGCAGTCCAGTAGTCAGTAGTCCTGTAGTCCGGTAGCCCAGTAGCCCAGCCGAATCCAGCCTACGGCCTTGCTTGCTTGATACTTTGCCCTGGCGGTACGCCAGCCTGTTGGCTACGGAAACGGCGCTAATAGACTCAACGAAAGCTTGGCGCTGGGGAACCGACGATCACCTTTTCAGGCGTCCGGCACCAGGCTCTCGATGTGGCCGATGTTTCTTTGCTATCAACAGGTATGGAGGCGCTCCTCGAAACCTGACAGTCGCGAACGCCACCTTTGAAACCTGTCGCTTTTCGCTTATCTTTCTAGCAACCAAAAGGAGTGCCGAGCTGACACCATTTATGAAAGTGCCGTCACCACGCCTCGGGTGGCTTTACACCATACATGACACCCCCGTAAGACTCTTAGGCGCCGTGGCTATGTGACGGACCAAGCCACCGGTAACATCAAGCGATGTCACATACCAAGACACCGTTGACATGGGACAAAGAAGTCTGTCCAAAAGAAAATGTCAGCTCCGAAGTGATCAGTACAAAGATGAAGTCTGGCTGATGTTGACCGACCAGCCACAGCCAAGCTGACTGACTGCCCGATGGCCCACGCGACATGCCATGCCCACCTCGAAATTCTTCGGTGTCGAGGCAGTAGATGGATAGTCCCCGTCCAAGCCGCTTGGTTCTCGGGGAGTAAATGACGAGGGACTGGTTCCATTCGCGACAGTGACTGTATGCGTTAGTTCAAACCTATATCATCAAAGATGCGTTGTATGGTGCTGACTGACTGGCTTTCTACCAGAACTCGGCTGATCCGCCATTTGCCGGTGATTTCCATCTGAACTAACCCCCTCCCTGGCCTTGGCCCTGCCGAGTACTTGTAGGTATCAACATGTTGTTTCATCTCGGTATTTCGTTAGCAGCTCCCCCGGGAGCTTCGATTATTGAGCGCCAGGCTAGAGCTGCAGCAGCGGCCTAGAACAGGCCGGGGGGCTGCAAAGCTGACGCAAGCCATGTATACATGGTCTCCGTCTTGGCCGACTGGTTGAGATGTTGGCCGTGCCTGATAACTGGATCGGATCGACGACATCCATGAGCCGGTGAAGACAGACAGGCCCGACGACTGAGTAATCCGGCATTTTCACGACATTGGGAACGTCCGGCGCTACCTGCCTCCGTCGTCAGCGTGGCCTTTTTGGTTTCCCATGCCTGGATTGGTGCTTCTTCGATCCTGCATCGGACATGCTGGCAGTGTCCATGGCCGATCTGCTGTTGCCTGGATCGTCCCCCTCGGCCTAGCACCTCACCGCTGTTTAACGTGTTCTCGGACACTGGACCCCCGCCCCGGCCGGTAGGGACATGCAGCTGCTCAGAATGGCGCAGAAGCAATGAGGAGGACGGGTGCCGCTCAAACCCTTGCTTCTTGGCTTCTTGTCAGCGCTGCTTTCCCGGCTGACTTCTGATAGGCTGGTCTGCGGGGTTTCGCCGATATTTGGCTGCCCCAGCCCTTTCCCCTCTGTTGGACTCAACATCCAGAGAAGATTGGCACGGCTAGCCTCAATCATAACATTTAACCTCACTTGACCCAGTCTACGAAGTGGTACTCGCACGTATGGGGGCTCACGATCTGACCAGAGCCGTGCGGCTCTCTCCCCCGGTTGACACGTCGGCGCCCTATGATGTGTCGACCATCGCGGGCAAGACGATCCTAATCACCGGGGGTGCCATGGGCATCGGGGCAGCCTTTGCACGTCACTGGGCTTCTCACGGGGCCAACATTGCTATCGGCGACATCAACGACGAGGCGGGCGAGCAGCTGGTCGCCGAGCTCAGGACGGCACACCCTCAAGGCACCCATTTCTACTCATACTGTAACGTCACGAACTGGGACTCGCAGGTGGCCTTCTTCAAGAATGCCGCACACGCATCTCCCAACGGCGGCATAGACATTGTCGTCGCCAATGCGGGTGTCAGCTGCCCAGCTGACAATGCGCACTTCGAGAACCCCGTTGCCAGCGGCCACGACCCGGACGTGCCGACGAAACCGAGCACCAGAACCATTGACATCAACGTCACAGCCGCCATGCACACAGCTCATCTGGCCATGTTCTGGCTCCCTCGCAACGGCAGCGCCAATAAGCTGAACGCCGCCAGGAACACGTCCCGAACCGACGACGCCAACACCCACGAGGGGCGTGACCGCTGCCTCCTGCTCTTGGGCTCCGTCGCCGGTCTGTGCCCTTTTGTTGACCAGACGCAGTACACCATCTCCAAGCACGCCATCACCGGCCTCTTCCGCTGTCTCCGGGGCTCGGCGTGGAAGCACGGCATCCGGGTCAATATGTTGTGTCCCTACTTCATCAGCGGCTCCAACATGTTCCCCGCCGCCGCCGAGGCGGTTCTCCTCTCTGGCGGTCCCGGCGGCGCGCAATTTGCCGACGTCGTCGACTCCGCGACGAGGTTCGTGGCGGACGAGAGCATTGTGGGCAGAGCGCTGGTCATAGGACCCAGCATTCAGGACGGCGAGGGGGCAATATTGGAGGGAAAGGGGGAGAAGAAGGCGATCTGGGAGTGCTATGCCGAAGACTACACGGATGCCGAGACATTTGTATGGCGGTGGGTGAAGATTGCGAACAGCGTCGAGAGAGCCAGAGGATGGTACGGCGTAGTGGTGGACATCCTTTCCATTGTCTTCCGGAGGAGATGATTTATGTTCGGGTGCTCGGGATCGTGGGAAAATTGTTCTCGTTTCTTGATGAGCTTGCTGTAAAACGATATTGATCCGTCGATAACCCTCAGACTTGCAACACTTGGTTTTCCTTGGACATGCGACGAGCCTGCTGATGAACCCTAACCTGAACTACGCCCTCGAGTGTGTCAACCTTGAACCTGACCAGTCTCCATCGCAAGAGCATTCGTGAGGTTACAGGACACGGAAACCCTTATGGTGGTCACGCCACCTCTGTGGTCATGTACTGACCTTGATGTTTAAGCCCCTCAACAAACCGTCGCCGCCGCCGACGTTGCTGAAGCCTTACATATTGCTTGAACCTGACGAAAATGATCCATACTCTACCTTTGACCAGACCGACTCTCATGCATGACAATACTCTCGTTCGAACACAAGCACTGGACGAGAAACATGGTCCTAACCATATGCTAATTGAACACCTCCGCCTGCGTGCGGAACGCCGTCGGAGGAACGACGTCACGTCGTTGTCTTGGTGCACGAGAACTCGTGCTGTTTCTCCGTCCCGAGGCGTGGTCAAGAGGACCATGTGGTTGTGGATAGAGGGATTCCGGGCATGGCTTTGCTGATATCGTGGAGGGGACCAATACGACGCTCCGGGGTACACGAAAGAGGCGTTCGCGATCAGGGTGCTTTGAAGATATCCGCAAGGGCGTTCATGTCGCATAGCAAAGGTTCCCGCATCGCGTACGGGCGTGTCGAATCTTTCAGAGCGCAGCTGGGTTCGTTCCGTAACTTTGTGCGTAGCTGCTGACATGTCCCCGCTGAAGAGGAGCCAAGTCACAGCCCTCGCGCCCTTTGCAAACGACGTACAGACATGCCGTGACCCTGTTCCTCGTATTCAAGGTTCCCGTCACAGCAGAGGTTCGAACACCGTCCGCGTAGTGTCACGTCTGAGTCACGTTTAAATGCCCGGACAGTGTGCGCCGTTTGGGCATCGCGAACCTTCAGTCTCGGGTCGAGGACACTAGGAGTGGAAGGATAAGGGCGTTCCACATCCACGCATGGTCGGCGGATAACTGCACTTACTTGGCGGTATGCAAGCCTGGGAGTGCCCCAATAGAGCCCTGACCTCGGGATGGAAAGGGGGTGTTCGGCGGCTGAGGGGTCACACGATGCTGACGCTGGCGGCTTCGTCGTGCGAGGTGCCGTGCTTCCCCTTGCGGCGGGACAGCCTGTTTGTTGTAGGCAGTCGTATGGTGCTCGGCTCCCTGTCGACTATCAGTGATTTGAACTATCGGGACGATGGCGGCAAGTGGCAGCCACCGGTCCATAGTGGCAAGGGGNGGGGGGGGGGGGGGGGGGGGGGGGGGGGGGGGGGGGGGGGGGGGGGGGGGGGGGGGGGGGGGGGGGGGGGGGGGGGGGGGGGGGGGGGGGGGGGGGGGGGGGGGGGGGGGGGGGGGGGGGGGGGGGTCTCTAGACTCGCTTACGCGACTCCGAGATGGTGTCGTCCTTGTGTTGCTTCCTCCATCCGACCCGGGTCGGATGGAGTCCAGGCTGATAGAAACGGCACGCTCGGCCCGGCATGTCTTGCTGGCCAGGTCTTGCACAGCTCTGTAGTGTTTAGAGGGGAAGTGTCCTTTTTCTTGGGTTCGAAATTCGATGTCACACGTATCCGTGGCCAAGATGAAGCCGGAGAGATGATGCCTTGAGTGTTTCAGAGCCACCCAAAATCTCCAATACTCGGGAACAAGAGTGGCGAATTCAATCAACAAGATCTTGATGCAATACTTGACTGACATCGCCGATATCCCCTGCTCATCGACGACGTCGTTGGCGAGCTTTAGTGAGGGCTTCTGTACTACAGTAGAGACATTGGCATGAAGAAAGCAAGCCTCTCTGATCCTGGGACGATCAGGGCCCCCTTGGACGAGAGCGAGCGAGCCCCTGAAAGCCTGGCTCGGGGGTACTTGACCCGATAGTTGAGGTAACAATTCTCTTCGTCGGGCTCTTGCCATGACTATGTGGGAGAAACAGGATAACGGAGCACCGAGGGCGTACTTGAGATGGAAACCGGGTGGCCTAGAGGCATCAACCAGGCTTTTCGGATTGTGGAATTCAGGAGTAACATGAACCGAAAATGGAAGCCCCTTTGGGGGTGGGGGCCCCGGGGCCGAGGTATCCTCAGGGCCGTTCCGGTGGAAGGTTTGTTGATTCGACCGAGCACACGAAACACAACTTCCCTCGGCCGTTGGACATAGCAGGCAAGAGGACGTCATCAGCCAGCTCGAGGAGCCCAGCCCCGGATGTTGCCAGTTGACCTCGATAGCACTGTCTCTGGCGTCTCATCGGCCCGTCATATGGCGCGTTGGGCCGTGCGGGAGACCATGTCGAAAGTCAAAACGTGGAAGTGGCTGGCTGCCAAGCAGGCCCGATATTAGAAAGGGATGCGGGCCGGTACGAAAACTCGGGACCCCATGGAGAGCGGGTTTGATGAGCAGAGACGAGAGACGGAGAGACGAGGTCGGCGAGGCAAAAGAACGGTTCTCGATCGAAGATCGTGGAGGCGAGGAGGCAGCTGCAGAGGCAGGATCAGCCAGAAAGAAGTCTTCTCGAAGGGAGCGAGGCCGTGTGTCCCCATGCTCCGACTCCGATGTAGACGGGGGCGACGTTGAAGCTAAGAGCCAGCAGGCACGTTGAGCGGTCGGCATGCATGCGCTAGCGCTGACATCGGGTCGAGATCCGGGACAAAGAAAAAGCTGGTGGTGTGGTTGTTGGTGCCCTCCCCCGAATCCGAGGTCGAAGGCGGGCGGGGCGGGATGAAGGGATGAATGGGCGCCCATTGACGCTTTTGCCGTCTCTTCCTGTGTCTCTCTTGTCTTGCTTTTCCGCGGCTGGGGTCTGCGAGGCGTGCCGCCCATGAGGCAGGCCGGCGATGAGGGGCGGAGGAGTATCTCGGCGAGGCCGCGTGACGATGGAGTGCAGGATGCAGATGCGGGACAGAAGCAGAAGCAGGAGCAGGAGCAGGAGCAGAAGCGAACGCAGACGCAGACGCAGACGCAGAGCAACTGCAAGTGCAACTGCGACTGCGTGGCAGTATCACAGCGAGGCAGGTACAGGTGAGGAGGTCGGATCAGGAAAGAAGCACGCAGCCGTAGCGAACACCAAGCACCCAGCAGAGAGCACGCGAAGGACCCTGTAAGACCGGGACAGGAACAGGAAGGACCTCTCCCCCGAAAACCCCACTCCTGATCATTCTGGTAACCAACCGGCTGGCGTCGTGCCAGGGGGGGCAGGGAGGGGGGCGCTTCACTCACCTCCCTGTCGTGGCCCGTGTCGGTCTTTCCCAAGAGTCAGGAGCCAGGCCAGCGACCACTGGGAAGGACAGCCACCGGGGGAGAGCGGACACGGGGCAGGCGAGACGGAAGACTAGCGCAAGGAGGTAACAGTCGTGGTAGCAGGCAGCAACAGCAGCAGCAGCAGCAGCAGCAGGCAGCGACAGGCGGCGGCGACAACCACAGCAGCCGCGACCGACACGGCAGGGCAATCTATGTCCATCTATCCACATATCCACATCCATATGGAAGGAGGCACTCGGTGAGGCCAGCAGTCACAGAGATGGCGACGGCAGACGCAGGGGCCTCCTTGGAGAGCCCACGGCGAAGCGTCCAAGCCACATGCCGCCCCGCTCCTCCTCTCACCCCCTTTACCCTGCTTGCCTACCTTGTCCTTGACCGGTCGCACTAACTGTGAAAACCGCTGGACCTGGACCACCGCACCGCCGGGAGCCCCCCCTTAGCGATGCTGGTACGGTACCCCATCTACTTGGTAGCTGTCCGTCTGCCTGCCAGCCCGAGTCCTACCGTGGGCCAGAAGAAAAAGAAGAAGAAAAGAGAAGAACAATGCAGCAAGCAGCAGCAAGCAGCAGCAGCAGCAAGATTGACTGACTGACTGCAGGCAGCGAGAAGAAGAAATAAACTTGGTCACATCTCGCCGGCCCTCTCGACGTTTTCACGGTACACAGACAGCCACGCCGCTTCAGGTTCCCTCCCCTCGCATCGCGCCACATTCAGGCAGCGCGCTCGCATCCAGAAAAAGGTGATCGATCCAACGATCCGGCGAAGGCGGCTTGCGTTCCAGCTCCGTCCACCGGGCGGCGGGAGGACAAGGAACAAGAACAAGGGCAAGGGGACAGGGACGAGGGCGGAGGACGAAGAGACGAGGCCAGAGAAAGCACCGGGACGGGGGGAAGGGGTACCTGTACCTGCCGGCGCTCGACCTCCTCACCTACTGTCCGCCTTTTACCCGCCCCCGAGCCCCCGTCTCCAGGTACCTCGACCTGCCTTTGTCTCCCTCGTCTTCTTCTTTTTTTTTTCCCCCCTTCCATACGGAGGTACCACATCTCTCTCACCTCTCACCTCTCACTCAGTCATTGTCCTCCCCCACCAATCGACAATTTCTCCAACATCCCCCCTCCCCTCCTTTTTTCGCGACGACCTAGCTGGGAAGACGACAGACACCACCTACCGTACAACTACCTTGCCTTGCCTACCGCCTCGTCGACCGCCCTACGACGACGACCTCTCCATCCCTTATTTCTCCCTTCCCCTCTCCTCTCCTCTCCTCTCCTCCGCCCTGCCATCCCATCTATCTCCAACCTTCGCAACTCGCCTGTCCCCTGTCACCGCCGCTACCGCATGACGCGCCCGTGCTCTGTCGTCCACCAGTCACCCACCAAGTCCATCACCCTCCTCACCCACCGTACCTAGATCACTACCGACTTGACCATCCGCGGGCCCGTCCCCGACCGGCCCACAAGCTGCCTCCAGAACCAACCTCTCGTTGATACCTTACTCTGCCTTATTCATTTTTGTCTCCGTTACCTCGTGTCATCGTATCCCACCGCGTCAGACTTGTCGCCACCGGCTTGCCTCATCTCGCCCCTTGCCTCGTCCGGCCCTTTCTCCCGTCGAACAGACCGAGCCTTTTCGTCTCGCTCCTGGCACGCCTCGTCGCACGTCGCTCTTCGACAACCCAGCCCTCTGAAGCACAAAGCGCAGCATCCCCCCACCTGAAGCGCAAAAGCTCAGCATCCCCGACGGGCATGTTGTAGGCCGCCAGACGAATCCGCCATGTCACGCCAAAAGCACCATCAGTCCTGGTACACTTCACTGTTGCAGCCCTGTTTCCTTGCCGTATGAAGGCCTCATGCTGACGCGCATCTTTAGCCGCGAGCTCCATGTCGTCGTGCTAGGTGCTGGTAAGACGGCCTGCCCATACCTCAGGAAACCTCATCTCGGACTGACCCCGTTCAACAGGAGGTGTCGGCAAGAGCTGCTTGACCGGTGAGAGACAGAGACATCACCTTGGACCCACGGCGTGTCACATCCTAACACGTCGAATGCGCAGCCCAATTCGTGCACAATGAGTGGATCGAGAGCTATGATCCAACCATAGAAGACACCTACCGGACCCAGCTTCAGGTCGATGTAAGATGCCCGATGCCCCCGTGACGACTGCCGATCCGTGACTGACGCCGCTCGTTCGTAGGGGAGACAGGTTGTCTTGGAGATGTAAGTCGAGCGACACGAGTTCACCACGCTCATGTCTGATCCTGTGACTCTCTAGCCTCGACACTGCCGGCACAGAGCAATTCGGTGCGTCCGCCCTTCCCCCAACCCCCACCCCCGGCCGGGCAGGGCCTTATGCTGACATGGGCTTCAGTCGCCATGCGGGACCTGTACATGAAGTCAGGCCAGGGCTTCATCCTGGTCTTTAGCATCACCTCAGGGTCTTCCATGAACGAGATCGAGATGCTGCGGGAGGAAATCACCCGCATCAAGGACGACGAGAACGTCCCCATCGTCATTGTTGGCAACAAGGCCGACCTCGAGGAGCAGCGTGCCGTGCCCCGCCAGAGGGCGTTTGCCTGTTCCCAGATGTGGGACGCGCCGTACTACGAGACGAGCGCCAGGACGAGGAGTAGGCCACCTGCTTTCCATCACCGAGGCGCTTGCGAGAACTGACTCTCTCCAGCGAACGTGGATGCCGTCTTCATTGACATATGCCGCCAGTTGCTTCTCAAAGACGAGAGGTTCCGAGACGCCGACGGCAGAGACAACTACGGACGCGACGACGACAACGACGCCGGCATCATGGGCCTCGCCAAGCGTAAGCGGAGGCGAGGCCGCCGGCCCGATGGTCATCGTTGCCATATCCTGTGAGCCAGACGGTCTCCAGGCGACGAAACCCGTGATCAAAGCACGACAATGGAGGCAGTATCTCCACCATCATTCCCAGCCATCTCAGCACACGCAGACGAGATCGAAACCCTTCTCCACGTGTCCTTATAGTTTCTTTTCTTGAACAAATATCATTACATCAGCGGCCAGGCAGAGGAAGGATTGGTTGGATACGGAAAATTCACCGAGGAGCAAGACTTCGAGGGAAGACTGGAACGGCAAAACTACAAAAACAGCTCCCGCGGGCAACGGCGGCACGACGACACGACCTGCGCACCGGCTAACAGCGAGCGTTTCGCACGCGGGGCGACCTTTTGACGACGAAAGAGGGGGCAGGGGAGGGAAAGCAAGGCCTGACATCCGTGTCAGCTTTTTACGGACAATCTTCATTGGCTGGAGTTTTACACTGCGGAAACGGGGCACGGCGTTGGTAGCTGGGCTCGGAGGGATCGAGCAGATGTTTGCTCTTTTGCGACGCCGGGGATTCCATTTTACGGGCAATATATTTCGGGCAACCACCAATCTAACCATGCATCATTAAAGTTGACGCGCTCGCCTCTTCTCTGCATGGCCGTGCTGACCCGGGCACTCAGGGCCGCTTGAGTGATCCGAGGCTGCCGTCTATGCCAACCTGGACGATTTCCGGAGGTGGCACGACGAGGTCTCCTCGAGGCTGGTGGCCCGCGTCTCCGCAAGGGGATGGGCACCAATATGGACGGCGCGGGGCACGGCGTGACGGCTGAGATTGTAGGCGTAAAATATACACTTGAAGATTACACACTTGAAGATTACATCTCGTCTATCCAGGGTTTCAGTCTAGTACAACAGCCCAAAAGCACGGGGACGCCTTCTATGTCCGTCAAACCCTCAACGCCAACGCGGATCGCTCGCTCTCAGATCCGGTACTCGTCCGGCACCACGGGCCAGTCGTCGATGCCGTCCTGTATAATGACCGACATGCCGCCGCTCATGTGGTTCTGGATGTGGCAGTGCAGCAGCCACGGCCCGGGGTTCGTGACGTGGTAGCGCACGGCCAGCCAGGCGGGGCCGTCAATGGCGGGCGGCGACGCGAAGGCGTCCCGGCGCGGGGGGTCGACGAGGTTGAAGAACTCGGGCGCCGCGGCGGCCGCCTCGTCGACCGAGGCCCAGGTCCAGTCGCCGGCGCCGGCGCCGATCTGGTACATCTTGTTGCCGTGCTTGTGCAGCGGGTGCGGCGGCATGGGGAACTCGGCGGTGACGAAGACGAGGTCGACCCAGGTGTCGGCGAGGGTGGTGATGGTGACGTTGTCGAAGCGGTGAGGGTCGGGCGCGAAGAGCAGCGGCACCTCGCGCTCGTGCTCCGCGGGGAGGAGCACCGTGTTGTTGAGCGCCCAGTAGAGCGAGCTGCTGCCCTGGCGCATGTCGAGCCGGTAGAAGGCGTCGGCCTTGGCGGCCACCGGCGAGGGGGGGTAGGGCTTCGCGAGCGCCTGGTTGAAGATGGTCGTGTTCGGCGACGCGGGGGCGCCGTTGTCGAGGATGTGACGGGCCGGGGGCGACGCCGGGGGCGGCGGCGGCACGGCGGCGCCCTTCTCGCGGAGCGCGAGGGTCGCGTGGCCGGTGATGATCTGCGGGACCGCGACCGAGGCGAGGCGGATCGTGAAGTCGCCGAGCCGGTCCGCCCTGAGGAGCACGGAATAGCGGTCGCCGTTCGTCACCGGGATGGCGTGGACCTCCTGGGGGGTGACGTAGTCGCCGTCCACGGCGTACACCCAGAGCGAGTGTCCGTCGATGGAGACCATGGCCGTGACGAAGCTGAAGGCGCCGATGATGTCGAGCGACACCCACTTTTCGGCCTCGCACTTGCTCCTCTCGACCTTGACAATCTCCGTCTCGCCCTCGGTCGGCGTGCAGCCCGTGAAGACGCCGGGCGGTACGAGGGATGGGTTTCCGGCACCTCCAATGGCTGCGATGATCTCTGCGGGCAGGCACCTGCATCATGTTAGACAAGCCGTGTGTCGTCCGTCGCCGGAGCACTCACCCTTTGTCGGTCATCTCGCCGCCGAACAGCTCCAGGAACATGTTTTGATCCGGGGTCTGCAGAGACTTGATCTCCTCAGGGCTGCGGCACTCGATGCTTCCTTTGCCGTTGACCAGCAACGAGTCGTAGCAGGTCAGCTCCATGTCGGCCTTGACCGACACGTCCCAGACCTCCTGGGAGGGCATGTGCCTGAGGTCGGAGAGCACCAGCGGCTTGGATGCCCTCTCGGCCACTTCCATGGCGTGAATGGCGGCGGCGTCGCTCGAGATCAAGCTGAACGGGCTGCGCCTGTCCTTGCGCGGGTGGATAAGGATGGCTCCATAGAGTCCGTCCTCGACCTGGGCTCTCAGGTGGGCGTGGTACCAGTGACTGCCGTGTTGGGTAGCGGTCCACTTGTAGGAGAAGCTGTCGCCGGACTTGATGGGACGCTGCGTGAGGCCCGGCGTGCCATCGGACCAAGGCGTGTGGAGCATCTCGATGCCTGAGGGTGTTAGAGGGAGCTGGCACGATGGCCGGTGGGATCATGTGAGGCCTACCATGGAAGTGGACAGCCGTTTCAAAGGGAAGCTTGTTGTGGACGTTGACCTCGACGTGCTGGCCCTCGGTGATCTCTATGGTGGGAGCCGGGAACTGGCCGTTGACCAGGATCATCTCACGCTCGTGTCCATCGGGAGAGTATGGTTCCCATGTGAGGGTCAAGTCGAAGACCCGGCTGCAGTTGTTGGCCCTCGCCCCCAGCGCTGCCAGGGAGAGGAGAAGAAAAGCTAGGAGAGCCATGATGATGACGGTGACGGTGCTGAATATAACAGGACTGTGACCAGAGGAACCCTAGCGAGCAACACGAGGAGCTGCAGGAAGGGGCGCCGTGGGTGGTATTTAAACCAGCCAGAAGAGCTCGGCTGCATCAACAAGACCGACCATCGCCGCTTTCTTGCAGCAGCAGGAGCCTGGGGCCCGGCCGGCTCGACCGTGGCCCGACTGCTGAGAGGATCAACCGATGAGCCTCCATCGTTAGTCTCAATGACAGCGGCTGAGGCTTGAGGCGAGCCGTGGCGCATGATAGGCCGTCCCGCGAGATGATCTCATAAGAGACTGCTAGACTGACCTCAGTTCACGCCAACGGTGCGGTACCAAGATCGTCTAGGGCGGTGAGAGGGCAACCACCAGCCTTGCCATGCTGGCACGCATCGGGGAGGTTTGCCAGATGCAGCGCCAGCAACCGAGCCCTGGCAGGCTTGGATACGCGGATGACCGACCCCCTGGTGTTGAAGCCAATGGCGAGACATGCTCCTGCAGTAGTCACGCCTGCTTAGTATGATGCGTGGGTGCCAAGCAGACTGACAGCGCCCCTCGTCATCAGAGCGCCGGTCTTTAGCCTCCCCAGGATTGGACTGAGAGGCCTGGGGCTGTGAGGTTGGATCGGCATCCCTGCCTCACGATGCTGCCCGCAGCTTGTTGGGGCGAGGCAGTGAGAACTTGAGGGTTGGTCCCGATCGGGTAACATCTCTCGTCAGCAAGGCCTGGTCCAGAAATAATGACCAATGCGGGCTGCGAGCAAGTCAGGGCCCGAATGCAGGTAAGATGCAACGTCATTCGCTGGTCGAGGAACGGCCCAGAGAAATCTGACGAGAGTTTCCCAAGTTGGCGGCCACTAAGCCGGGCCTGTCGTGGTGACACGACAGTCGAGATGTCGACTCGAACCGTCTGCGCCACCCGCGAGTTTATCGCATTCTGACGACCAGATCTTGTGTTGTTGTTGCTCGTGCTGGTGCTGGTGCTCGTGCCTGGACCACGTTCCGCTCGTGTGGCATCTGATGATATCTCCTCCCCTCCCCCCAAGCGACCTCATCCCACAACGCATTGAAATGATAGGAAAACGGGCCAGCTACACCGATGGGGGTCGAGGTCGTAGTGCATTGATTGACGACCACGTCCTCCTTGTTTGGTTGGTTGTTGGGCACAGGACAAAGACGGGATCAACAGCCCAACATTTCGAATGTTGCTGAGAATGCGACGTCGCAGTACTCGCGATAATATTCATTGCAGGGAGGTTGGAAATGGTCGGACTCGGGGCTCGAGAGACGGCAGATGCAGGCGATGGGAGGACATGCCAGATGACAGACGTAGAGAGAGGCGTCATCTCCTGGTGAGCGTATCAACCAAGCTGGGAAGAGTCACGTGGTCTCGTGTAGATTTGGCGTCCCCATCCTCAACCCCTCACCTGCCCCCACGGCTCTCACAACCCCCCCCCCCTTCCCCGGGCCCAAGGCATCGTCTCATCTTAGCCCATCCTGTCCCGTCCCGCCAAGGCATCCAGCGAACACCACCACCCCCAACATGCCGTTCCCGCACAAGCAGGTCCTCGTCACAGGCGCCACCTCCGGCATAGGTCTCGCCCTCACCGAGCGCCTCCTCCAGAACAACATCGCCGTCATCGCCGTCGCCCGCTCGCGCCCGCGCCTCGACGCCCTCCTCGCGAAACACGGCCCCACCCTCCTCACCATCGAACCCCTCGACATCACCGACCTCCCCTCCCTCCCCGCCTGGACCGCCCGCATCACCGCCTCCTACCCGGACCTCACGGCCCTGTTCCTCAACGCCGGCACCCAGCACGCCCTGCCCCTCGCCCTCGCCGCGCCGCCGACCCCCGACGTCCTCGCCACCGCCACCGCCGAGCTGTCGACCAACTACCTCTCCCCCCTCCACACGACCCTCCTCTTCCTCCCCCACCTCCGCGCCCACGCCGCCGCCGGCCGCCCCGCCGCCCTCATCTACGTCTCCTCCGCCCTCGCCCTCGTGCCCCTCCCCCGCTGCGCGAACTACTGCGCCAGCAAGGCCGCCCTGCACGCCCTCGCCTGGCAGGTCAGGGCCCAGCTCCGCCAGGACGACGGGCCTGCAGCCGCCGTCAGGGTCGTCGAGGTTGTCCCGCCCGCCGTGCAGACGGAGCTGCACACGCGCCAGGGGCTCACCCCCATCGGGATGCCCCTCCAGGACTTCATCGACGAGGCCTGGACCGCCCTGGAGAGCGGGGACCAGGACGAGATTCTCGTAGGGCCGGCCAAGGACTACCGCCATGTGGACGATGCGAAGAGGGCCGCCTTCCACCAGTTACTGGATGCGAGACGGGGTCGAGAGGACGAGGCCTGATCGGTGTTGTGTTGTTGAGTTCACGGGAGACTGTCGAGCGTCGTGGGCATCCAATTTATTGTGCCATCCTAAACTACCTATGTACGCCCCCAACAGGAAGCATCTTGGCCTGGACACTTGGCCCCGGTCAGGCGACCGCTGGGGGACTCATCCCATATTGGGTGATCGTGCACGAAGAATGCAACGGAATGACGCCCTCACGCGCGGAGCATCATTCGCCCTAGACCCATTGCAAAACAAAAAGCCAGAAAACCAAAAATCCCTTTCCAGACGAGAAGCAGAACGGAACCAAAACCTGGCCAATCCGATCCGTTCCCCCTTCGCTCGCGTGGTATCTCTCTCGTCAACAAACCAAGCCGCCTACACCCCCCGTGGGCCTCTAATCTGTTGCCCGTTTCCCTGTCAGAGCGAGGTGGTCGAATCGAAAACGGATAGCCGGTCGATGATCTTCAGCCAAGCCTCGTAAAGCAAAGTGAAAGACCACCGCCGTGTGAAGTGAACACCATACAAGTCGTACAAAGATGAGTCCCGGCCGATCGTGGAGTGAAGCCTGCTCACTGCCCGGGGGGCTAAGGATCTACCCCGCCGCCCCCGGGAAGCAGGTCATGGAAAAGGAGAGACATGAGGGCGCATGGTCGTCATTACGTACGTCGGGAAGAAAACGCCGAAAAAGCACTCACGGCTACGCCAGCGGGCCGCTCTTGCGCTTTTCGGCGCTCGTCAGGACCAGCATGGGCGCCTTGCGCTGGCCTTCCGCGATCTCGACCTCGACCTTCTGGGCCGAGTTCTTGAACACGCTGGCGAAGCTGTTCTCCCTCTCCGACTCGCACCCCGACGTGGCACTGCTAACGCTGTCGAGGCTCTTGCGTGCCTTTTGACGCGAGCCGGGCCTGTCCGAGCCGATGGCACCCCAGCTGCCGTTGGTGGACGTCCGCGAGCTAGGCAGGGAGCACTCCATGTCACCGGACAGGCTACCCGAGCCACTACGCCCGGAGTCGGACTCGTTGTCAGTGATGGGTGTGTTGATCTCTTCAGCGCTTTCGGAGACGGGGCTCATGCTTCCGCTGGAGCTACCAGTCCCCTTTCTCCGCTCCCGGCCGGCACGGACGAGGTTGTGGACCGCCGAGCGACGGGCCCGTGCCGCGAAGTTCTTGCTGCCCTCGTGCTTGGTGGTGGGCTTGGCCTTGAGCTCCTCGATCGAGGGAGGGCCGCGGGGTTGGCGCACCGGGTGCTCGCCGGCCCTGGCCTGGCCGGGTCCGTACCCACCGGTCAGCGGGGTGACTGGGAAGGAGGCTGTCCGGGGACCCGCCGACTTGGGAGCGTCGTTGGAAAGGGCGAGCGAGTTGTTGAGGCTGGGCATGGCCAGAGACACAATCTTCTTGTGGCCGCGGCGGAAAGCGTTCGCGGATGGGGGAGGAAGAGGGGCGACGTCAATGGGGGACTCGTTACGCTTAGGAGGAGAGGTCGTGCGGAAGAACGGAGTCGTGTTGTTCTCGGCGGGCGGGGAGACTTGCACACGGGGGGTGTTGTTCTGCGGGGTCTGGTGCTGGCTCCCGTAGCCCTGTGCGAGCTGGGACTGGTCGATGAAGGCTGACATGTTGGCCTGCCCTGCGTTGGGATCCATGTAGTACTTGGTCTGGCCGGTCATGGGATCGACGTAGGCATAGACTTGCTGCTGCTGCTGCTGCTGCTGCTGAACCTGCTGCTGGTTACCCATGACACCGAGCATGGATTGCTGCATGGACTGCACGCGCTGCTGGTGCTGGTACATGGCCATCTGCTGCTGCTGGATCTGCATCTGCTGTTGAGCACTGCCGATGTTCAGCCCCTGGAACTGCTGGGCAGCGACCTGAATGTTGAGGAGCTCCTGCTGGAGGGCGCGCTGCTGCTGCGCCAGGTACATGTTGGTGGCAACCAGCTGAGCGTACAGCTGGGGGTCCATCTGATCCTGGTCTTCGACGTGAATCTCGGGGGGAGCAAGAACCTGCTCGGTGGTGAACTGCTGCTGCTGCTGGTTCATGTTCATCATCTGGCTGTAGCCCTGCTGCTGACCGTACTGGGGCATAGCCGTCTTGGGAGCGGCGTACGCGTTGTTACCCTGCGGGTAGATGCTGCCAGCGATGCTGTTACGGTTGCTGAAGGTCTGGGCCGTGGGGGAGGCCATGCTGGACGAGTTGGCGAAGGTGGATGCGGTGGCCGACTTGGGGGCCGTCCTAAGCCCGGCAAGCAGATGAGAACGGCTCGTGCGAGGCGTCGGGACGCCGTTGTCCTGTTGACCTGCGGGAGGCGAGGCCAGAGACAGAGGCTTGAGGTTCTGGCCGCCGCGGCGGGAAGCAAGTCCGGAGGCGGGCATGGCGAGCCCGTTGGACTGGTTGTTGAAGTTGTTGGAGTTCATTTGAGCGAGGCCAGCTGCGTCCATAGCGCAGATGAATGTGAGGGTGATGTGACGTGGTGGGTCGACGAAAAGAACGTGAGACGAGTCGAGCACAAGCTGTGACGCCGGGTCGAATTAAGATGTGTAGTCGGTGGAGGATGCGATGAAAAGACTGCGCGACAGAATTATGGGCGATCTATCTGCCGGGAGAAGGGGGTGTTTTGCCAAAAGCGAAATCCAAAAATCCGTTAAGGGTTTGGTGACGAAGGACAAAGTGGGTGATGTCGGTGGTTCGGTCGGGTATTAAGACGAAGGTGTGTATCGAGGTTGAACGAAGAAGGAAAAGTCGACGACGCGAGATGGTCGAGGAGATGAATGAATGGGTGGATAGCAGGCAAAAGAGGATTCCGAAGCTGATGCTGATGCCTGGTCAAAGATGGACAGCAAGTTGGATGTCGAGGCAGGAGGGCAGGAGATGCCGCGTGGTGGATGTCGAGTCAAGAGCGTGTTGGGGCAGGCAAGCTGCGACCGTGACCTGATCGAAGGTCTGTGTGGGGGTTGGGATGACGGGAGACAAAACGAGCGCGGATGCTTGTTCTTGTCCTTGAGCTCTTGGGGTTGACCCTCGGCAGTGCTTTCTTTCCTGAAGGTGAGTCCGCGTGGAGCAGAAACCTAAACCTCGGGAGAATGTGCGCGCGTGCGTTGTGGAAATTACTTGCCGATACGGCAGAGGCAGAAGGAGGAATGCAAGAACGGGTGGGAAAGCGTCGAGTCGAGAAGTAAAATACAGGTGATTAAAATGCTCTTGTCGATGATGATGATGATGATGGCGGGCTGGATTGTCGAGTGATGCCGATGCGGATGCCGATGCTGGTGGTGTTTGTCGGTGGGATTTTTTTCCCCAGCTTGGGAATGCGCGTCGTGGTTGGAGAAGCTGTGGAAGGACAGAACGAGGCGAGAGTGGCCTGTGTGGAGTCAAGTCGGTCGGGATCGATTGGAATCCTGGGTTGTTGTTTTTTTTGGGGGTGATTTGTTGAGTTTTTCTTTTCTGTCTTGCTTGCTTGCTTCGCGTCCCTTTCTAAACGACGACGAACAACGACTTTCGCGTACCAGAGCGGCGGGAGGGGGGTAAAGGGAAGGGGAGGATGGAAAGAAGGAGGGAAAGGAGAGGAAAGAGAAGTAGGAAGCAAGAGAGGCAGGAGGCAGGGCGCGCGGCGGTGTGATGCAGCAGTAGTAGCGACGGACCAGCTAGAAGAGGGAAGGAAGGGAAAAAAGGAGCGGGCAGGAGCACGAGTGGACACTGGGACGCCTGGCACACTCCACTAGACACGACCAGCACAGTGGGCGGCGAGCATTGTGAGGCCGCTGACTGGTCGAGGCGGCCCTGAATGGGTGGAGTGACCCTGGCTGGCTCGCCTGTGCTGGGCCAGGCGGCCGGCCTGCCAGCTTGGCCCGCCCGCCTTCCGGGCAGAGCCAGATCAAGCCTGTGCAGCCCTTGGGCCCCCCGGAGCCACCAGTACCATCAGGGCCACTAGGGCCACAGGGCCACAGGGCCACCACCACCGATGCAACCGATGCGCAAGCGTGCCCATGGGCGACTGCCAAACCAATGAGAGTGCAGCACGACCGAACCGTCCCCTGAGGAGGTCCTGCCTCTCACCAAAGCCCCGTTCACTGAGGGGAGGAGGCGAGCCACGAGCCACGAGCCACGAGCCTGGCCAGCCAAACAGAGCGCCGCACCTCAACCCATAGTCATGCAGGGATTCGGCTCGATCGTCGACCGTGCTCTGTAGCAGCTACCTGCCCTGCCTCCTTGCCTCTCTACGAAACCAGGCACGGCGTCCAGGGGGGCAGGTAGTGAGTACCGCGTGACCTGTGTAACCCTGGGTGGGTTCCGCTTGTGATTGCCCTGATTGGCCAGCTGACAGGCGCACCCTAGCAGGGTATTTTGGGCAGAAGCAGGAGCTGCTGCGAGTCACTTCCCCAAGTGCCTCCCCCCCCCTGTTCGATTCGCCCCTTCCCAATCATTCCTCACAATCCAGGGGAGGCAGCTCCAGTCCGTAGAGACTCCCAGCCCCAAGCTGACAACTCCAGTACCTCAGGCACCGAAGCCCGCACCATACCTGGCGACTCATCTTGTTCATCAAAGTGCGGCCGGCACCATCGTCAAGTCGTTATGCCCGAAGAAGCCGAGAGCTCGAGAGCGTCCTGATTTTGAGTTCGCTCCCATGTCTATCCTGCACGGTGGTGCATCGTCTGAGTCGTCGAGGTGCCGCGTGGGTATTTTTGTCTCTTCTGCCTTTCTGCCTCTCCTGCCTCTATGGCCTGTTCGGCTCGCGAACAGACCTCCTCCCAACCTTGCGAAACCACTGAAGCTTCACCATTCTATATCGACTTGCAGAGACGCGTCCTGCAGTCCTGCGACTCTGTCTCATTTGACGGTACCGATCAGCAATCAAGTGTAGCACTCGGTGGTGCAAGTTGAACTGTGGTCTGCCCATTCATCGGCCAAGGGTGGTTTCTCGGCGATGAGCACATTCTCCTCCCACCTGGAATACGAGCAATGACTCTAGCACGCCACGCCTTCCAATACCCTGTGAGGGTGTTTCAGAGAGAGGCAAGGCCAGTACTACTCCATTCGGTGCAGGCTAACAACAAGCCCATCAGCCTCCTTTCGTCTGAAGCTTCCCGGACGCGACCCGCCCCAAGACAGCTGGACAGCGGGACAGCGGGCTCTTTCAAGGACAGCCCCGCAGCGGGCGCTGGGGGAGTCGGGCGAGCAGCTCTCACATCGGGACGGCATCTTACGCATCCCATCAACTCGTTGCCAAATTCGTCTGCGGGGACCGACACACAGCCCTCGAAGCCCCTCTTGCCCTATCTTGGAAACATGAGACCAAGCAAGGGGCTCGGCATCTCCATCGCTAGCACGGCATGCACGCAGGCACACAGGCACACAGGCACGCAGGCACGCAGGCAAGCAAACAGCAAAGCAGCCAGGCACCTGAGACGAGCGCTAGGCTGAAAGCTCTCAATTCCACGCTCACCCTGTCGAGGCCGTGCTTCTCCGGGGCCGGGGAGGGGGGGGGCGTGGTGAGCAGGGCATAAACCTCCTGGCGAGTTCAGTGTTACACCATGTACCATTGAGGAGAGACCGAGAGTCCCGCACCAACCCCTTTGCGACTCCATTTCATCTCCTTTGAGGAGGCCTTGGCGAGCTCGACCTAGTTTGCCACCTCGTTGCGGACAAGCGGCCCCGTGCAAAGAGGCATTGCGCCTCTTTGCCTGCACCTACTAAGGAAACCCGAACTGGACTCCTCGCGGCTGGTGTGCCGTCCGAGTCAAGAGCAAAGGTCGGCGGGAACGTGGCTTAGGCGCCAGCTTCGAGGATCCATTCATGGCGTGACATCCATCGCCCATTCTCCCCGCGTCTCCAAGGGACCAACAACCATGACGACAGCCAGTTTGGTTGGTCACAGAAGGATGTTGACAGGATTCACAGCATTGCCGCCTCTTCCCCTCACCACGATGCACGTTTGCCCGCCTGCAGCACATGCAAGCCTCATCCGCCGCGCTGCACTGGCAGCGCTTAATGTGGTAACCTGGAGCCGTGAGTCGCGGGTCGCCTGGAAGGATGCACAACATTCATTATTGGCGGCTGCTTTGTCGGCGCAAATCGCCAAGCGGGCGCTCAGCCAGATCATCAACGTGGCTCCAGTGAACTTGACAGCCATTACAGTCATCAAATCAAATTTGATGATGGCGCGCCACACATGGCACTGGTGTGACGGTTTTCATCATGATGGATTTCCCTCATGCCATCACGACCAACGGGCTGGACCTTGTCCCGCGACATGCTATTAGATATGGCCAGCTGTGGCCAGCTATGCCTCTTCATGAGTCCGCTGGCAGGTTCTCCACGACATGAGATCAATGACAGGAGTCCAGAGTACGAGGTCGCCTGAAATGAGGCTTCGAGTAAACAACAAGACTGCCAGCCACTAAAGTGGCGGCACCATTCTTCTGGTCAGACCCTCAGGACTCAGCCGGGCTTGTCCATATTGGCCGGTCACTTTCATGGCTTTTATGATCCATCATGTTGCACGCTCGGGTTGAGCCAGAACTCACATGTGCGGGTCAACGCAACATGTCGAGCGCCTACTTGTCCAATGAGAAGTACAAGACCATGCTTAACTCGAACTATGCGTCAAACGCGCGCTGCATTATCTTTAGAACGAACTCCATTTGATATGAGGAAGCTCCAGTGCCGACTGGCTCACCGCTATCTAAATATTATATTCCATCCTTGGCCCGCCAGTTCCCACATCCCGAGATGTTACCAGTGACGTAGAGCCTGAGCTCTGTGGCCATGTCCCTTTCCGAGAGTCCCTTGCGGGTTAACGTGGTTAACGGCGCCGCAACTACTGCCGAGAATCGCGACATGGTGTTGGCTTAAAACACTAGGTCGGGGTGTCATGCCCAAGGTGAAAAGCCGATATCAGACACGATAAAGTGAATCTTACCACGAGTCACGAGCGGATGGGATTGAGGCTTACTACCGAATCCAATACGTCTAGACCTCACCAAAGGTGATCATAGACACCGCAAGGTCGTGTCTCAAATCATCACGAGAATATCGAGGTCATTCCGGACGATCGCCAGTGTAATGACGATTCGCAGCTATCATTGATAGGCAAACCGGAGTACACATTTGAGCACCCATGTCTCTAGTAGATGCAACTGCTGATCAGCGCGGGATGACAGGCTTGAAAAGGTTCTTGGATCGAAGGACATGCTCCTGATTCTCGACAAAGTGCATCCTCATATACAAGAGTCATCTAGGCATCCACGACCTGGATCACGCCGTCGACGAATGCCTGTTATCTTGAGCTCTCGGCGTTCGTCCAGGCAGACACACGCCAAGATCACCACATTCACCACCCCTCCCTGCAAGCCTCTGCATTCATCTGCTCGATGCAGTCAGCATGGCCGCGGGGGGCCCGCCACACCCTCCCGGTGATATCCCCGGCACCCCTCCTGAAGTCCGCTTGAGGGCAGCCCGGGTGAGTCCTCACCCCTCCCCCCTTGGCGCGTGGCGGCATCGTGATGAAGTATTGCTCCGCGGATAAAACCCGCGGATTCCGAGTCGCAAGGGGACGATATGCTCCTCCTCATCAGCAGAGGCCATGGTCTTCAGCCCGGGAGAACACACGCACACTCGGTGCTCCTGACCCCAGCACGCGCGTGTAGTCATCCGCCCAACCCCAAATAGGCAAGCTTCCTCATTGCGGAATGACGTGAGATCGGATCGGGTGAGAACCGGCGGAAGAGGGGGGGGGNGGGGGGGGGGGGGGGGGGGGGGGGGGGGGGGGGGGGGGGGGGGGGGGGGGGGTTGCCCTGCGGTGTAGCAGGATTGCTGTGCTCGGGCGCGGACCGAGTCGAGCCTGTCGTCTGGTTCTGGCCCCGGATTCTTCACCTCGATGGGTAAGGAGAGTTTAATCACACCAGAGCAAAAACGTGGGGACAGGCGACATCAACGATGCCATGGAACGGAGCTAGAAGCCTAAGCATAAGCGTGATGGAGATTGGCATCGATCAGCAGACAAGGCACTGCTGTCTTCGAGATTCCAGAAAACTGTACGGCAGAGCGGAATGGCAGGGCGTGGATGGAGTAAACGTCTGCTTGGGCTGGGTCGAACAGAAGGTCCCGTTAGCCGGTGCTGGTTTTAGGGTCTGAGATCGAGACTTGCATCTGTAAGTCTACCTTACAGCCCATGGCGGAACACAGCATCACCGAATTGATCGGCGGCAACACTCGAAAGCTTCAATTGGCTTAGAATCCGTGCGACTCCGTCATAAGGCTGAATACGCGTATGAGATGCGGCAGCGTGCAGACAGTGACTACATGTGGCGAGATGAGCTGCTGTGAGGTGTATCATGAGCATGGTCTGAGAAAAGTGCGCTGAGAGGAAATAATTCGTATCGTCGTTAAGAAAAAAGAGGTAAGCTAAATCATAGATACACAGAAGACACAGGGCATGACGGCAGATAGTGTCCCGCGGGTCGGCCAGTCCGTCACACCTTGAACACAACTTCGGGCTATCGTCAGTGGACTGCGCGTGGCATCCCTCATCGCCTGTGCTCTGGGGGCACATTTTTTCCATAGAAGCCGCCATGCCCTTCTCCTCCCGAGGACGCACACGCCAAACAGACGCCACCCCCGTAAACTCTTGTGTGCCTAGTCCAGCCAGCGCCGTCGTCATCCAGTGCCGAAATGATCTCCCCGTGGACCTCGATGTCCTGGGTCATGGCCGAAAATTCGACGCCCTGGTGAGGAGGGGGGCCAGGCAACATGAAGGATGTGGGCGGGTAAGAAGATGAAAGGTCCAATGGCGTCCGAGGCGACGACGTCGGCCGCACTGGCGCATCGATAGGGATCGTTTTGGTATAGGACCGCCTGCGCGGCGTCACGGGGGACTGTGTAGCTGTCGCAGAGCCCACCGGTTGCGAAGCAAATGCCGACGACATGTAGTCCGGGTTTGGCTGCTGGAAGAAAGAGGTATCCAGCTCTGGGCTGCTCCTGGCGTGGCTGTACTTGTGACCGTCGAAAGTGAAAATTGTCGTTGAGAGCTCCGGAGGCGTCAGTGGTGGAGGAGGGGGCGGCCTTGACATGATCATCTTCGAGGGCGCGACGTCAAAGACATTCGCGACAGCCTCTTCTCTGTCCCAAGCGTTTCCTGATGCTGAACCCCTCTCCGGCGCCGAAGTTCCGGCAGTTCCATCTGCAACCTTGACCTGGGAGGAGCCTGATCTACCCGCCGTACCCAGTGTCGTGGCGCTGGAAAGTCCATGGCTGGCGTTGCCAACCTCATGATGACCCCCCGAGAACTGGTGATACAGGCGCTGCTGCTCAGTAAAGGAGAAGTCACCCGTGGCAGGCTTCTCATCCATGGCGCCCGTCTCGCTGCTGCGCGTCGTCTTTAGGCTTGGGCCCGAACGTGCTGCGAGATGGAATACAATGAGCAGGGCAATGACGGCCAGGCCAATGCACACATGCATAAGCAGAACAAGGCTGCTGTTACCACGAGACTCTATCGGCGGCCCTTCCAGGAATATGTTGTTCTCAGGACTCGAAGGGGCGACAGCAGGCATGGCTGCTGCTAGTCAAGATAACAAGCCGTAGTGAACTCGACTCGGGGGCCTGATGGCACGTCGTCTGGGGTAATGCCTGCTAGACGCCAAATCGCGCGCCGGTGGCTTGTGCTGATAAAATTGCGCTATGCGTTCCGTGTAAGCGACGAGGGTCGTAAAGAGATGACGTGCCCCGGCGTGCAGTACCAGTGTCAAGCTGGACCTCTAGACAGACGAGTGACCAAAGATCGGCAAGTCAGCCAGGTTGTGTGTGGAGGCTGAGTACTTGGCCCAAGACGTTTGAGGTGGTGAGGCCAGCAAACTCTCGAGTTTGAGAGCCGCAGCAAGGTGATCGTGGGGCTGGCTGAGCTGGGCGAGGACGTAATTTGACGTTAACCGCGTACCCGATGAGCTACTCGTTCGCAATGGTGGTGCGCTGAGCAACAGGTGTCGAGATTTCGTGCGGGCGTATGAGGGATTCGAGACGGTATAGTAGTCCGGTCGCACGATGTATATATGCTGGCGGGCCGAAGCAGTGACAAGTCCTTGAGGTTTCGGAGTGAGCGGCTACTTCATCCAGCGACGGCTGCTGACAAGCCAAGGATAGCCAGGGTAGGTGAAATCAAGGTAGGATCGCGAACCTGACGCAAGCTTGGGAGGGGGTGGGAGGAAGGATCGCAAGAGATGAGAAGATGGGGAGGATCTTATATGCTTTCTCTTGGAGGGTTGCCACGGGGGCAGCCAAGCACAATCAAAATGTACAACCGCGCATCACCAGACGGGACCGGGTTAAGACGTCGAGAAGGGATGGGATTTGAAGACGAAATGAGAAAGGGTGACCCAGGGCCCGGTCATGAGGGTGTGCGCCGCTGTACGCAGGAGGTGTACATACGACGGCACCCAGGGTGGATGGAACAAAAGAGCTTACACAAGTCGAGGTACTTACCCAAAGCAGCCGGGTCATCTATCCAGATGTTCAGGTTGCCAGGGCTGGCTGCGTTGGGGCCCCGGCAGTAGTACAGTTTCCTCTTGACAGTCGGTAGCTGACTAGCTGTCGGCTCCGATTTGAGCACGACGCTTCCAAGCTGGCAAGCCCATCAACGTAGCCAGCCCGAGCGCGGCCTGGCAGCCACACAGCCTCATTGGGAACGTCCGGCCATTGGCGCTAGCAAAGGGCCTAGGGCACGGAAGGCCGCGATCCATCCGCATTGGACTGGGTTGGCGCGCGAGCGAGGGGCGGCCAGGCGTGGGAGATCCCATCGATGCGGTCACATTCTGCGATGAAAGAAGTATGTTGAAGGGGCCCCCTCGACCACCCTGAATCGTGGGTTTAGGCGGCAGCACTGCACGCCCCTGCCAGGCCCTGCGCCGGGTTCTCGAGCTGCTTGGCTACTCGCCTGCCGCTCGGAGTCTAGTTGGAAGGGGGAATGCGAAGGAGAATGTCAGCATCGGGGCTGGTCAGCACAGCCGACCTCGACGGTGATAAGAGCGGGGTCGGTGAGTGGGGTGGCAGCCGAGCAAGCAAAGTGAAAACGGGGTGAAGCAAGCAAGGCCAGAGCTGAGAGATGGGCCCGGGATCGCTGCTGGCGTTTGTGATCCCGTGCCGGTGCCTCGACATCATACGCGGGCAGTTGGGAAGCTAGTCGTTGGTACTGGCAGGGCCGTACTCTGTCTGTCGGTGGTCAGTGTTGCTGGGCGATGAGCGAGGGATGGGATGCGGTCTAGAGGCCCCCGTACCCCCTAGTCTTTCAGCCCAGGAGGTACCGTGTTTCGTTCGGCGGCCGTGGGCCCAGACGGCCAGCCAGCCTCCCAGCCTCCCTCGGCCGATCTGGACCTGTCTCCGTACAGGAAGACATGCAGCTGATTTTCGTCCGGAGTGGTGGAGGCTGCGGGGGGGGGGGGAGGATGGGCCAAGGTTTGCATCGTGCCGATGGTAGGGAGTGACGGGCACGGCACGAGTCTGAATCCCACTACAGAAGCAAAAGTTCAGCCAAGGGGACAGGACAAGGCTGTTCTGCCATGCCGTGCCCGATTATTTTGCCGCCCCTCCCCCCCACCCCCAAGGCCTGACAGTGGTCATAGGAACAGACGCGCTTCCCTGGGGTGGTCCAGGGTCCCTGGGATCGGCAAGCAGCGATGAGGGAAGCAACCAACAACGCAGAAG
The DNA here is from genome assembly GCA_002851775.1 of Verticillium isaacii. Taxonomy (NCBI): domain Eukaryota; kingdom Fungi; phylum Ascomycota; class Sordariomycetes; order Glomerellales; family Plectosphaerellaceae; genus Verticillium; species Verticillium isaacii. The sequence goes on along the minus strand of NMXN01000005.1, from coordinate 1,253,036 downwards.
GAGTTGTGGGCAAGCTGGCAAGCAAAAGAGTTAGCGCCGCAGCTCCACAGGACGGTGTTCAGCTGAGGTGAGCCCTACAGGCACGCCACAGGAGCGGCAGCCCCTGTCTAGCGTTGCCGCTCAAGGGACCACAACTGCGAGCTTGTTATTTTGCTTGGCTCCTTGCGGTAAATGATTGGCTCGTCGGCCAGCCCTGCGGCCGATCGGTCGACCCCTCTGGGGCGGCGGTTGGTTTCGGTGGTCGGTGGTATTGCTGGGACAGTGGCGGGCGCGGACGTGGACCTGGGCTTGGGCGTGGCAGCCGGTCCGACGTGAATCGTTGGCGAGGAATAGCGTTGGCATCAGAAGACAGCAGGCTTCTGGCTCTTCGACTGTTCATCCCTGAACCCGGCTCTCGGCCCAAAAGTTCCTGGTTGGTCGCATGCGTGCCCTGCCTGCCCTGCCAACCTCGCGCCCGGGTTGTGAGGTCGGGGAACGAGGTGGTTTAACGAGCCTGACGGGCGGACCTGACCTTCCTAACCTGTCGCCGTAGGGCTGAGGCAAGACGATGGCTTGGACGGGGAACGAGACATTCGATCGGGGTTCTAGCCTGGCCAGGCAGGTGACGAGATGTGATGTGATGAGTACTCGCACGACGGCAACCGTCGAGTGGCTCGAGGATCGAGGTCGAAGCCCTGTCGGGAGTCGGCTCGGCTGATCACAGCCAGCGGGCAGCGGGTGTTGGCGTTCGTGTCTCCTGGCGGCCGGAGAAACAAGAAGAGACCTGGACTGCTAGCCCCGTGATGAGGCAAAATGTGACTCTGTACCCTGGCGATGAAGTTTTCTGGCCCAGTACCTAGGTAGGTAGGTACCTTGGAAACCTTGGAATACCTACAGCAGTAAATTGTATTGCTTTGCTTTGCTTTGCTTTGGTGCACGCTGTGGACCAGACGAAGCGCGGAAAGGACGACTGCCGAGGCAGAGGCAAGATTTGAGCATGGAAGAGGCAAGACCGAGGGGCGAGAGCAAGATCTTTCAGCTTGCCTCGAGCCGTGGGCAAGAGCCCTCGGCGCCTTATTCGCTCTTGCGCTAGTTAGTGCGACGCCGACTACGTTAGGGCGACGCCTGCCACCCAGGCCATTGGCAAGCCATCCAGCTCATCTCACTCACTGTACCGGCAAGCACAGGCAAGCACAGGCAGGTCCGGACCGCACCTTGCAGGAAAACCAGGTTCGTTCCTTCTCGTTTCTTGCTTCATGCTGCGTCTTAGTTGGCAAGAACCACTGGGCTTGGAACATGGGGAGTCCGCTGTGGCTGGTGCTGTCTCATCGATCATCATCCAATGCGAAACGTGATCCATCCCATCCTTCTCATCTCATCCCATCATGACCATCATCTCGGGCCCGAATGACACCGCCTTGTGCTCCCAGCCCATCTCTGTTCCATGACACGGCCACCTTTCTCACACCCATCCATCCATCGTCATCCTCGTCGGCGTCGTCGGCGTTGTCGTCAGGCTGAGCCTCTCGACTGGCAAAACAAACGTCTTCGTCACAAGCAGGTCCCCCACCCCCCTGTTTCGCTCCGCCTTTCTGGTAGCGAATCACTGTCATGATCTTGCCAGCATCGTGTCTATTTTGCCCCCAACTCCCCACACCTTGTTCTAGACGCGCAAGACAGCAGGCGAGACGCGCACACCCGAGACCTGCCAGGTTACGTTACAATACGATATGATGGGGAGGCACAACAAAGATCTGGGTCCCGGAGCTGGCCTGGAAAAGGCAACCTCCAGGCAGATGGCAATCTTCTATTAACAGACCTGCGAGGATGACAACACCCCTCCTTGTCTACCATCTGGCACATCGCCGTCTGCTCTCGTAACAGCAGATGCGAGCCCCACCCACAACGCCTAAAGAGACCACACAGACTCATGTCAGTGGCATGCGAACACTCGTGTCGCTGTCGCCACTGCCGAGAGCATGACAAGGACGCCATCGTTGTAGCCTCTCGAGGCGGTGTCGCCAACATGACGACCGGCGTGGACCACGCACGAGTCATACATTGGGAATCGCAGCTGAACACGAGCCAATTCGCTTCGTGTTCCAGGCTTTTCCCCCAGGCGCACGAATATCCAAACCCGTCGCACTGCTTCAGCTTTGGGAGACGCCCCGACGAGCCCGTGCCGCACCCCCCCCTGCTGGTACATGATGGAAAGTTCAGGCATCGCCATGACCATACACGATCCAGTCTCATCGATCCCGCCTGCACGTAAGCTGTGCCTCTCTGCTCTGGTCTGCTCGAGCACACGTGCGCCAATGTCGGTCACCCCTCTCGCCGACATGGATCCAGGTCCAAGGAGGAGTAAGCCAAGCAATCGACCAAGCCGTCTGCACCGGATCACAAAACACCGCATCATCAGACATTCCTCACATTGCATGACATGATATGCTGCAACCCATGCCTGTGCCCGTCCGCTGCCGTCACCGCCGCCGCCCGAAGTCGCCCAACCACCCTACCGCTCAGCCGCCAAGCCGCCGCCATCTCCATGATCATCGTCTGCCCCTCTCCGATCTCTGATCTGAGGCCGTCTCAGCCTTACGGAGATCCTGGTTGTCATCTCCCATCGCGTCAGCACGTTAATCCCTTTGCAGTCGCTAGGCCATCCTGCCTCCCCATGTCTTTCGCTTCCCATTGGTTACGCCATACGACGACGAGTGCAACGTGAGCATGCTGGTCATTACGACCCTCGCCCTGTCTGGCTCCCGCGGTGGCTGGGGATGGCTTCGATATCGGCACGGAATGCTCAGGCTTCCACTTCTGACCAAAGTCCCAGGCGTTGCGTCCATGTGCCCTCGTGCTCCGTTTCGTCACTCGCCCCTCTAACCCACTTGCACAAGGGACATTGCCTGACGACTCTGCTTCGGTGCCCGTGCCGCTGCGCGGAAGTGACGTTTGTCTCAACGCTGCCTACCGTCAATTTTTCCACCATCAAGTCGGCGAAGTCATCAATCTTCAAGACCAGTGAGGTGATGGACTCACGGCTGGGTTGTCGAATGCCTTCGTAGATGAGGCCTTTTGATGTGAGAGGTCAGTTTACGGACACCCAGCATCCCGCCTCATGTCTGTTGGCTCCTTTGCCCCCAATAAGCATGCAAGGTGCCATCCTTCCTTCATTACTCAACCAGACCCCGGGTTAACGGATATGAATGATTCGCTGACCAAGATCCCAAGATCGACATCGTTTTGACACGCCTTCGTCCTGACGCAGGAATTGTCTTCATTCGAACCCATGCACCGCCCACGTCGTCGTTTCATCTTCCACCACGAGACGCTTGTATCCAAGGATAGAGAGCCTGCGCCTGTCCGTATGCCACTGGGAACGACTCATCAAGCGAGCACCGAATAACGGGACCTGGCTGACTTGAGCGCAGCCACCAGTCACACAAGGGAAGAAGAAAGGCGGCCGATTCTTCCTTGTTTTTTCGACCTCGAATGCCGGATTCTCGATGCGTAAAGACAATGCTAACAGGTCTTCCCAATCATCTACCGCAGCAGCCGTACGAGCCGCGACGTTCGAATGCCCAGCTAATCATCAGCCCGAGCCGGGGTAGCACCGCCCTTGAAAGTTGTCCAGCCGTGTCGCGTCGGCCACAGAGGGGAGCCACGAGACCTCGTTTAGCGGAGTTCAGCCAGCCTCGAGCACCGCGCGTTCAAGGCGTCTCGCCCACGCCACATCGACTAGGCCAATACTACAACGCCATTGATCCTCATTGTGCTGACCGGCGGCCGATGCGGGCATTAGTTATGGCGTACAGGCGCATGCTTTCTACCACATATGACCTCATAGGCCCTTCTGTTGTGAGCGGCTCCTAGGCCGTCACTATGAACCATTGATCTCTGAGACATCAAGCAGCGGTGAGAGTCAGTCGGCGCGGCTCAAAACCTTGTAATGATGCCGATGGCATCACACCAGTGATAACGCCTTGACCGTGCGACACAGTCAGCGTCCGAGGCGGTTCTCCGCCATCGCTCTCGGCAGACCAGGGCGAGGGGGGTTTGAAGGCTTTCACTCCAGGATTGTCAGCGGAGGTTTTAGCCACGGAGGATCTGTGTGCGCCAAAGCTTACGCAAGGTAAGAAGCAGCCGACATTGGTTGAGCCTCTTGGCGTCAGAAAACACCGCGCCTGGTGTGACGCGTGCGATCGCGTCATGCTGTCTGCGGGAACCGGGAACCCGCCAGAATAGCCATCTTGTGGCTTCAGACGTGGAAGAACTGCCAGGCACTTGGGTCCTCGAATGATCGCCTGATTAGTGGGATCCCCTCCTAGAGCCACACCCTCCACCTCGACCCCAGCAGCGATATCAAGTGACCGTGACAACAAAATCAATAGCTCGGACGAGACAGGTGGCTGGACATTTCGTAAATTACTCGAGGCCGTGGCCCTCATCTGGACCAGAAGAAACGGCACAGATGATCACTAGAGAGCTCCCCTGGCGTGCCTTCTTCAAAAACCAGCTCAACGGGCAAGGCCGCGCCGTTCGCGAGCCTGCTCCTCGGTATCCTTCCAAACGCCTGGCAAACAGCAACAATACCGGAACCACCTTCGAGTGGTGGAAAGAACCCTTCACCCCCCCTACTGCTGAAAAAAAGACATAGACCGCCGTGGCGGTTGAGTGCCGCTGCATCCGTTGACGCCCCCGTTGTACATGAAGGCGGAAAAGAAGAAAAAGTGACCAGCTTTGAGCCGTTGACACCCTTAGGGTCTCTAGCTTCTTCGTGTATAAACAGTGATCAGTCGGGCCTCCGCTTTATGGCCCGAAGCTCAAGCTCTCTGACGGCGGCATGCCGCTATCGACAGCATCAGATACCCATGCCCATGCTGACGTCGATCGGGTCAGCTCCGGTGCCGTGCACCTCGCCGCTGACGTCGTGGTCCTCCTCCATCATGTCGACGAGGCTGTCGAGGTTGCTGTCGAGGTTCTCGGCGTCCTTGGGGTCAAGACACTGGCGCAGCAGCCGGCGGTACTTGTCGACGTTCTCCCCGATGCCCACCATGCTCAGGGCATCGACGTAGTCCGTCTCGGACTGGCGCAGCTCGTTGATGGACGACTGCAGCTTGAGGGCGAGCTCGAGACACTCGTCGTACGGGCAGTCGGGGACGTCGCCGTTGAGCAGCGCGAGCTCCTGGTCGACGTACTGCTGGATGTGCAGGCGGTTCTGGTTCGTGATGAGTGACATGACCTGATGCTTGGCGAGGTTGGCTTCGCTGGCGACCTTGGCGGCGTCCTCGTCGGCCTCGGCCTTGGCATCGAGCTCGGCGATCTGCTGCTGGATCTTGCCGAGCTCGGACTGATTGGCCGTGATGGCGCGGTGGGCGTCGCGCTCCGCGTCGACCTTGGAGCGCAGCTCCTCGTCGTAGCTCGCGGAAAGGTCGCTGAACTTTTCGAAGATCAGGGGCGCGATGCGCGAGTGGACCGAGTTGGCGGCCTCCGAGTCGTACGAGAGGTTGGGTTTGGGTGGCATGTGGTCCGTCAGGGCGTCGCGGAAGGAGACGTGGCGGTGCGATTCGGGCCCGAAGGGCGACGACGAGCGGTGGGGTCCGCGCTGCTCCTTTTTTGACGCATTCAGATCTCTAATCAGGTCCTCGGCATGGACGCCATCGGCGTTGGGGATGTTGGTCGAGGCGTTCCGTCCGAGCAGGGCGCGGATGCACTTGCGCGCGTTCCTCTCCGCGGCTAAATGCAGCGCCGTGTTGCCCTCGTGGTCCTGTGCGTCGATGAGCTGCTGGATGAACTGAGGGTCGGCGGCTTCTTGCAGCTTGGTCAAGATGACCTCAAGGTAGTATCGGGCGCACGAGTGGCTCGTGACGCGGCCGTTCTTCATGGTGGCGGCGTGATGGATGACGGTGGCGCCGCTGTGGTCTCGCATATTGATGGTGTCGAAGAGCTCCCTGACGACCATGGGGAAGGTCTCCTTGTCGTAGCAGTTGGTGAAGTGAACGGCCCTCATGAGGGGCGTCTCGCCACGCACGTTGAGCACGGCCAGATCCGCGTTGAAGCGCTTCAGCTGCTTGATGACCTCAACATCGCCCATGGCCGAAGCCCAGTGCAACGCCGTGTGACTTTCTGTGTCGATGACCCAGTTGGGCAGAAAGTTAGGTGGCGGCTCCGGTCGATGCGCTGGCTTCTCGTTTCTAGAGAGAAGGAAGTAATCGAGGAGCTCGTCTCCGTAGACAGAGTGCTGCTGTTGCGTCATGTCGTGGATAGCGGCCTCGTCGCGCTTCCTCTTCCGGTGCCCTGTAGACGGTTGGTGCTGCTGCGACATGTCGAATCGATCATCATCGCCCAGGTAGGAAGCGGAAGCGATGGTGATGTTGTCGGGGGCATCGTCATCATGCATCATCGAGTCGCCGGCGTCAAAGGTGTCTTGACTGGCGGTGGGAGCAGCAGCTGCAAGGGTCTTAGCCTTTGTTGACTTTGCGTTGGATGCAGGGTGGGAACCTGGCTTACCCGGCCATTTCGGCACGGCTGGTCGTTTTGGTGCCTTGGGTTTGCTGGTGTGTCGCGGGGCGGGCGGAGGACTCTCGTCGCCTGGCGTGTACTCGAAGATGGGATGCAGACGCTCGTAGCAGTTGTTGCGCTGGGCGAGCTGTAGGCCTTGGGATAGGGGGATCCAGGTGCCCTGATACTTGCCATATCCGCCCTGGACCTTCTCGTGCTTCTCCTTCTGCACCTCGCGCTCGAGGATTCTGGTGCGCGCCGGCTTGTCGAAGCCGGCCGCCTTGAGAATGTGAGTGGCATTGATCCAGTTGTCCTGTCGGCGGCGCATCACATGCTCTTTCAAGTCATCTCCGAACTGGTACTCGTACACGGGAACCTGCGCGCAGGCGGGGTTAGCAAAGTCCATGATGTGAAGAATGCTTTGCGCGACATGATATTCCTGCTAGAGGGTGCCGCCAGACTCATGATGCAAGTCTGGCGGGGTAGGCAATCACGCCCTCCGCGAGCACGCAACGATTAAGCGCCGTGTTGGTCTGGTGGTCTCGGCTGAGGCCCAGGAGACGGCCACTTGGGATCCACGAGGGGGGTTTCAAGAGACTGTAAGAAAGGGGGATAACATACACCACTGTATGTTGCGCTGTAGATGCCGCTTTGCGCGGGGGCAGCCGCCGCAGGGCCTTTCGCCATTGTCGAGGGGGCTCTGAGGGACGGAGCCCTTTATCGGTGGGAAGGGGTCTCAGGGCGTTGGGCGCTGTCGGCGGACGGTTGGCGAGAGAGAGGTATGGGCGAGAGGCAAGGATGACGCCGTCGTCGAGGCTGATGGGCGGAATGGCTGTGGCAGGTGAAGCCGGCAACGACAAGGCAGATGGTCGATGAACCGCCGAGACTGGGGTTGAACGAAGTCGGTTGGTTGGCGGAGCAAATTGTGGAATGGACGCGAACGAGACGCGAGAGTTGAGTTGGCGACGCGTAGGAGAAGGTAGGCACTTAAGCTTCGTCACGTGTGTGCACGGACCCATTTTGTCGAGCGGGGCAGCCTCTACGCTTTACAGGAGGCACTTTGATGAGCTGCCTTATTAGCTACCTACCTTACCTTAGGCAATGGGGAGAACCTAGAAACCTCACTTCAGGTACGTACCTTTGTGCCTCAGCGCTTAGTAAATGTGCACCACTGCACCTTCTCGCGCTCTGGTTGTGTCACTCTGCCCAAGTCTACAAGATGACTCGACGCTACTGTCGGCGTTCTGTCTTTTGACGCCCAGAACACGAGGATGTGACCACCTTCTGCTCTTAAACCCGAAATCGGCGGCAGAACGGCACGGTGGGCATGCGTGGTGAGGCCAATGACGTCTTCGGCTTCACAAGCACGTCAAATCAGCTCAGCGCGACGGAGACGTAACGCGGTATCATGGTGCAGAGGTACATCACAACCCCGCCAGAGGGGATGGCGGGGTTAATTGCGTATCACCGAGAGGGGGGGCTTCTGCCTCTCGACTCATATCCTCTCGAGTCGACGTCGGAATAGTGTAATACAAAAGGGGAACCCTCGAACTGCTCCGAGCCCAAACCCAACCATTCGACAGATACATCTGGTCATCACCACCGCCATCATGCCTCTCATCGCCAGCAACCCCACGGACCGCATCATCCTGGGTCTCATGACCTTTGGACCCTCGGAGTCGGACGGCGCCCGCATCACAGACCTCGACACGTACAACAAGGCCCTCGACGTGTTCCAGTCGCGCGGCTACAACGAGGTGGACACGGCCCGCGTGTACGTCGGCAAACAGCAGGAGGCCTTCACGCGCGAGGCCAGGTGGAAGGAGAGGGGCCTGACGCTCGCCACCAAGATCCAGTACCCCTCGGAGCCAGGCGCGAACGCCGCCGACAAGGTGGCCGAGTCGCTGGAGACGAGCCTCAAGGAGCTGGGCACCGAGTCGGTCGACATCCTCTACCTCCACGCGGCGGACCGGGCGACGCCGTTCGCCGAGACGCTCGGGGCGCTGGACAAGCTGCACAAGGCCGGCAAGTTCGTGCGGCTGGGCCTCAGCAACTTCACGGCCTTCGAGGTGGCCGAGGTGGTGCTGACGTGCAAGTACAACAACTGGGTGCGGCCGACCATCTACCAGGGCATGTACAACGTCATCACGCGCAGTCTCGACGCCGAGCTGATCCCCGCGTGCCGCCGTTACGGCCTAGACATTGTCGTCTACAACCCCATCGCCGGTGGCCTGTTCTCGGGCAAGATCAAGTCGCGCGACATCGTGCCGACCGAGGGCCGCTTCTCAGACACGGCCGGCACGGGCGACAACTACCGCAAGCGCTACTTCCGCGACAGCACGTTCCAGGCGCTGCAGACGATCGAGCAGGCGATCGAGAAGCACGATCTCAGCATGATCGAGACGGCGCTGCGGTGGACAGTGCATCACTCGCAGCTTCGGATCAAGGACGGCAACGACGGTATCCTGATCGGCATCTCGAGCGTTGCCCAGCTCGAGGACAACCTCAACCACCTCGAGAAAGGCCCTCTGCCGGAGGACGTCGTGCAGGCGCTGGAGCAGGCATGGCTGGTGTCCAAGGCCGACACGACCAACTACTGGCACCTCGACCTGAAGTATTCGTACGATCCGAGGGAGGTCCTGTTTGGTGCGGGGGCCAAGTAGGCATAGGGCATGGTAGAGAAAGGGAGTGGAAACCTGGCGCCCTTCACCTAGGTAACTAGGTAGGTGTGTAAGGCACTCAAGAATGGACAACGTGGACTTTTACCTGGCGAGGGCCTCATGGTACCTGGACGAGTCAAAAAAACAAAAAATCATTCGCACCTCAGCGACGAGTCACATGAGGCTCGAAACGCACAGCAGATGTAATCACGTCTCGATCTGGTGGTGGGCCGGACCAAGGCTCGAGTGACGCAGCATGTCCAGAGAACCCCGTGACGGAGGTGGTGTGTGCTTCATCCCAAGACAGGTTTAGCAGCCCTTGGCCCCTTGCCCGACACACCCGACGGCCGCCTATCACGGGTCTTTAGGGGTCCCCCCTCCCCTGTGTCATTTGCAGATTCAGCACCCTTCAGCGCTGGGGTACGTACCGCTTCCCCAGTTTATCGGCTGCAACAGTAGATTCCATCTCCAGCAGTAGCAGCAGCATCCCGAGCAGATGCCCCAGCAGATGCCCCAGCAGGAGCCCCATACCTTGCTTCATCTGCACACCCCTGTACGGACTCCTATCTTTCATCTCTGGCCTCTCCGCCACACCCCTCGTATTTCTTCATCACATCCTCGCTTTCTTCCTCGCATGCCTCAGCGACATGCCCAGGGTTCTCACGGGATCCTGAAGACCTTCTCTGCTCCCCCTCCCTCCTCCTCTCCCACCAAGCGCCAACCCCCCGATCACAGCGACAGAGACCCCCGAACCGAAGAACAGCAACCCCTTGTCGTATCCGATGCTGCGAACGACTCCGACGCTGACCTCGACGCTGACCCCGACGCTGCCGCCATGAGTGACGACCGCCGACCTCCCTTCTCGCGCCCGACCGACGGCCTCTCCGGCATCCCCTTGCTCTTCGCCAAGGACGAGCCCACCGACGCCGACAGACGGTCGATGGAATACGACGAGGCCCATCGCGGACGCGCCAGCCGCGGTTCCAGCCCCCTGATGGCCTCGCGCAACCAGTCCTTCCACTCGCGCGCCTCGACCATGCGCAGCCACAGCCCCGACCTGGCGGCGGCGTCCACGGCCAAGGCCAAGTACACGTTCGCCGCCTTCTTCCTCGTGCTCTGCCTCGTCGCCTTCGTCATCCAGACGGAGCTGTCGGCCTACGTCCAGCAGGACCTGGGCTGGAACAAGGCCTACTGCATGCTGTACCTCACCCACGGCTCCTGGTCCCTGCTGTGGCCCGTCCAGCTGCTCTGCTTGCGCATCCAGCAGTACAACGTGCCCTGGTCCACCTTCTGGCGCCGCCACGTCGGTCTCCTCCGCAGCACCGCCGTCATGGTGCAGACCCAGGACCTCGACTGGTCGCGCCCGGCCGCCGCCCCGCGGCCCTCGGCCCTGACCTACCTCGTCCGCACCACCGTCTTCGTCACCATGGCCCTGACCGTGGCCGGCTTCTCGTGGTACGTCGCCGTCGACCTGACCACCCCGTCCGACCTGACGGCCATCTACAACTGCTCCGCCTTCTTCGCCTACGTCTTCTCCGTGCCCCTGCTCAAGGAGCCCCTGCGCCTTGACAAGTCCATCGCCGTCATCGTCGCCATCGTCGGCGTCCTCGTCGTCGCGTACGGCGACCAGAAAGCCCCCGAGGCCGGCGAGGAGGGCGGCGCCGACGCCGCCGCCACCGCCGCCGCCGGCCAGCGCTTCCTTGGCAACATGGTCATCGGCGTCGGCTCCGTGCTGTACGGCCTCTACGAGGTCCTCTACAAGCGCTGGGCCTGCCCGCCCGAGGGCTGCTCGCCCCTCCGCGGCGTCGTCTTCGCCAACACGTTCGGCTCGTGCATCGGCCTCTTCACCCTCTGCGTCCTCTGGGTCCCGCTGCCCCTGCTCCACTGGACCGGGCTCGAGACCTTCTCGCTGCCGACCGGTCACACCGCCTGGATGCTCTTCTTCTCCGTCATCGCCAACGCCACCTTCGCCGGCTCCTTCCTCGTGCTCATCAGCCTGACGAGCCCCGTGCTGTCGAGCGTCGCCTCGCTGCTGACCATCTTCCTCGTCGCCCTCACCGACTGGATGGTCACCGGCGAGCCGCTGAGCGGCGCCGCCATGCTCGGCGGCCTCATGATCATGATCGCCTTTGGCATGCTGAGCTGGAGCACCTGGCGCGAGATGTCCGAGCACGAGGGCCACAAGCCGGTGGACCTGACCGACAGCGGCGACGAAAGCGATGTGGACCGCGGGGACTGAACGGGTCTCGAGGGCGAACTGGCGTTTGGGATATTGTGTTTGTGGAGTTTGGGGCAGCATGGTACGGGGCATTCATCGGGCACCGTCTTGCCGTGCGCGACGAAGAGGCGCCTCGGGCATGGGTGCATTGCATATTTTAGGGAATTCCTGGGGGGGCCCTTGCATGGCATCTGGGTCATAGACATACATCACATTGTGGTTTGGGTAGACAGCGGTTTGGAGAGACGCTCCGAAGCGGCCCAAGTGGTATCATACTGACAGAATCATGACTGATATGTTTTTGCAAATCATGCCGCTCGAATCTAAGAACCTAAACAAACCGCGCGAGCGATGTGACCTTGGCAAAGAGGATTTCAAGCGGTGAAACCAGACATTGGTCCAGCGAAACATGGGTATCATTTAAAACGACGCGGGCTACGGAGACGAGGGGCGGGGGGCTACGCGTTCATCGGCTGCGGGTTGTTCCCGACCGTCTTGTACAGCTCGCGCAGCTCGAAGGCGTCGTGGCCGCCCTCGGGCACCTCCCCGATGACGCGCGCGGGCTGGCCGCCCACGATGCTGAAGCTGGGGATGACCATGTTGGGGGGCACGACGCTGCCCTCCAGGACGCGCACGTAGTCCTTGATGATGGCGAACTCGCCGATGACGGCGCCGTGGCCGATGTACACGTGGTTGCCGACGGTCGCGGCCTGCACGACGGTGCCCTGGCCGACGAAGACGTGGTCGCCGATGCGGAGGGGCATGTAGGTGAAGGCGCTGGTGGGGGCACGTTAGCCGTGTCTGCTTCGGGCCATGCCGACGGGCCGACAGCCGAGAGGGGGGAGGTGAGGAAGGCGGCGCACCCTTTGTAGACGCGGCCTGGCGGACGCAGCACGCTGCCGCGGCTGAGGAAGCAGTAGCGGCCGATGGCGACGGCGGTGTTGTTGGCCGGGGCGCTGCCGCCGGAGGAGGAGGAGGAGGGAGCGGTGCGGGCGAGGTCGCCGCGGATCATGACATCGGGTTGGATGACGGTACGACCACCCAGCATGATGTTCTGGGTGCCGACGAGGTTGGCCTTGCGGGAGACCTTGTTACCCGTGTCCTGGGTGTGTATCAGTCAGGGGCAGCCTTGGCTTGGGAGAGCGGAAAGGGGACGTAAAGGGGGAAGGGAGATGGGAGACTTACGGTCTCGATGTACTCCCCCTTCGCCGGCCTCCGCGACATGGTGGCGGTTGTGTGAGTAGCGTCACTGGACTAGCCGGGACAGCAAGGAGGGGATAGAAGGGTGAGCGAGATGGGGCGAATTGAATGAGAACCTTCGAATCTTGGAGGGGAGACCCGAGAGGATCGTGTTCGCGTCAGGTCGCGGCGGGCGAGGCGGGGCGTCTGGCACGAAGTCACGTGCCGCAATCACTCGGCCATCAGGGTCTCAATTGACGAAGAGGAGGGGCATTGCAGTCAGGTCCGGGCCCTCCAAAGACTTTCAGACAACCCCTCTTCAGATCACCATCAACAGGGCTATGCAATGCAGACTCCCGATATTTGATTGCACGTGGGACGATGACTCGCGCCCCAAATGTGAGGCCGGCGCCGAACCGAAGTCTGGGCCCGAACTCGGCGGCGGCGATCTTGGCGTCGGACCCCGCCCCCTGCACTCGCACCTGTAGCAGGAGGGCGCGGGAGAGAGTGCGGCATGACGCGGGGAATGCTTCACTCGAGCTACAGCACACCATCCATCTCGGAGCCCAATGCCGATGCGATTGCGTAACCGGCCGGCTGCATCGTCGCCCCTGAGTGGTGCCCTCAACCAAGGCACAGCATCGTCGGTCGAAAGGGCAGCCCGACTTCCCAACACCTCGCCATCATAAAATACCAGCCCATCCCTCCTCGCCCGCTCGACTCTTGGTCCAAAGCCGTCAAATTCCCGAGCCCGCGCATCACGCATTATCGACCGAGGCACCCCGCACCTTCTGATCTACATCCCACCATGCCGCTGAGCCCCGCGTCCATGCTCACGCCCCAGGCGGCCGAGTTCACGCGCTTCCCCAGCAGGAGAAGCGTTGTTCACAGCACCAAGGGCATCGTCAGCTGCACGCAGCCTCTGGCGGCCAAGTGCGGCGTCGAAATCCTGCAGGCTGGTGGCAATGCCGCCGATGCTGCCGTCGCCGTCGCCGCCGGCCTCAACATGACTGAGCCGTGCTCCACAGGCATCGGCGGCGACATGTTCATCCTCTTCTACGACGCCAAGACGGGAAAAGTGTCCGCCATGAACGGTTCGGGGCGCTCTGGAGCCAAGTGCTCGCTCGAGACCGTCAGGAAGGACCTCGGCCTGAAGGACGGGGCTTCCGGCAAGATCCCAACCAAGAGCGTCCACGCCGTGACGGTCCCTGGAGCCGCCGCCGGCTGGGTCGATACCGTCGAGCGTTTCGGCAGCGGGAAGCTTGCTCTGGACAGAATCCTCGCTCCGGCCATTGAACTCGGAGAGCAAGGCTTCCCGGTGTCTGACATCACCGGCTACTATGTGAGTGCTCCCATTAACACGTCACAAAGCATGTCTTAACACGTACCACAGTGGGTCACGGCCGAATCGATCCTGCGCGATGCGTCTCCCAACTTTGGCGAGATGCTCAAGAAGGACCCCCAAGCCAAGGACGGCGTGCGAGCGCCTCGGCCCGGCGAGATCATGAAGAACCCCAATCTCGCCAGGACGTTTCGCGCGCTTGCCGCAGACGGCAAGAAGGGCTTCTACCAGGGCCGCATCGCCGAGGAGTACGTCAAGGTCTGCAAGGACCTCGGCGGTCACATCGAGCTCGAGGACCTAGCCCACCACCTCGAGACGGGCAGCGAGCCGGTCGAGCCCATCTCGCTCAAGCTCAACCACGGCGGCTTCCACGACGAAGGCGTCGAGCTCTGGGAGCACCCGCCCAACGGCCAGGGCATTGTCGCGCTCATGGCTCTCGGCATCCTGCAGCAGCTCCAGGAGCAGGGCAAGATCCCCAAGTGGAAGCCCGAGGACCACAACACGGCGCCGTACCTCCACGCTATCGTCGAGGCACTGCGTCTCGGGTTCACCGACGCCCAGTGGTACGTCACGGACCCCAACGTCGAGAAGGTGCCCGCCGCCGGCCTCATCTCGCCCGAATACCTCGCCGAGCGCGCCAAGCTCTTCGACGCCACCAAGGCGGCGGCGTCCGTCGAGCGTGGCAACCCGCCCATCGCGTCGCCGGCCCTGCACAGCAGCGACACGGTCTACTTCGCCGTGTCCGACGCCGAGGGCAACGCCGCCTCCTTCATCAACAGTAACTACGACGGCTTCGGCACCGGCATCATCCCCCACGGCTGCGGCTTCACGCTGCAGAACCGTGGGTCCAACTTCAGCCTCGACGCGGATCACCCCAACCGGCTGGCGCCCCGGAAGAGACCGTATCACACCATCATCCCCGGCATGGTGACCAACCTCCGCGACGGGTCACTGCACAGCGCCTTTGGCGTCATGGGCGGCTTCATGCAGCCGCAGGGCCACGTGCAGGTTCTTCTCGGGCAGCTCGTCGGCGGCCTGAACCCGCAGCAGACGCTCGACGCGCCGCGTATCTGCATCGACTTTGACTGGAACGTCAACGTCGAGGAGGGCATGCCGGAGGAGACCATCGAGGGGCTGAAGAAGCTGGGCCACAAGGTCAAGGTGCTCACGGGCAACGAGCGGGGCATGTTTGGGCGCGGGCAGATCATCAGGCACACGGTTGATCCGCTCGAGAACACGGGTATCTGGTCCGCGGGCAGCGACATGCGCGGCGACGGCGCCTCGTATCCCGCGTTGTAGTATTTTCACCCCCCCTCAGCATGTAAAGAGAAGAAAGCCTTTGGATTATTGCGACAAGCAATTCTATTCAGCCAGCAGCCGTGACCTGTCGTGATGTCCCGGGCGCGCCCTAATCGTACATGTACAAGCCGTGTCGCCACGCCCAAGCTGGGAGGGGCCGCCGTGTCTACTCGTCTTTTCCGGCCTCGCCCTCGCCCTCGACGAGAACCTTCTTCTCCTCGAGCAGCTTCGCCAGGTCGCCGTTCTGGTGCATCGACACGACAATGTCGCATCCGCCGACGAACTCCTTGTCGACGTACAGCTGGGGGATCGTCGGCCAGTCCGAGTACTCCTTGATGCCTGCGCGGCGTTAGCAATGCCATTCCCTTGCTGTGGTGTCTTTTCGTCGTGGGGGGGAAGCGTACCCGACCGCAGCTCCGCGTCCTCCAGGACGTTGAACGCCGCAAACTTGGACGGGTCGACGCCCTGCAGGCCCAGCACCTGGATGCTCGCCCTCGAGAAGCCGCACTGCGGCGTCTCGGGCGTGCCCTTCATGAACAGCACCACGGGCGCCGAGGCGACGGCCTTGTCGATGGCCTGGCGGGTCTGGTCGGAGAGGAGGCGGCGCTGGGCGACGGTGAGGAAGGGCTTCGGGGCGCGGAAGGCGAAGGACGCCGGGCGGGCGGCCTGGCGCAGCGCGTTCTGTGAGCGGGTGTCAGTCAACACGTGTGGTTAGGGAGGGAGCCGCGAAGAGATTCGTACGGAGGCGAGGAGCGATCTTGACCACATGTTGGGCGGTGTTGGGGTTGTGCTGGAGAGAGGCTTCCGTGCTGAAGTCCGGCGCCGTGCTGATGAGAAATCGCCCGAGGCAATGGTGCAAAAATGGGGTGATGTAATCGGTTCTCGGTTTGGCCACTGCCCACGACGGTGACTAATCGGGTTAGCGCCACTGCCGCTCTAACCAAGGCCCAAACGCCTAAGCCGTTGTGAATTCATGCTGAGTGTGCACAGCGAACGAATGCTGGAACGGACGCTTGAAAACGGCAGTGCTGGTTCCGTAATGAGGCGGCTTGTCTTGGTTGACTGTGGCGTCAGTCACTGGCCGCCAGGTGGACAGCAATCCCAGGTGAGGGCCTTGACTAAAGCTGTTGAAGTGTCAATTCTCCTGGATGGCAGTCAAGGTGGGCTCTGTGAACCCCAGGGGACTGATGTGGGTGCAACGATGCAGCGGCCAGAACCAGTCCGCTGTTGCTGAAATGCAATGGTGTCTTTCTACACAGAATTTGAGCCGATTATTGCATGCGATGAAGATGCCACTGAGAATTAATAAATAAATTGGCTGGCAGAATCTGCTACATATATCCAGGCTATGCTATCGAAGAAATGCTGCGGGCTCTTAAGGCTTGGTGAAAGAGCCTGGACGACCAGCGTACCTGGTCAAAGAAGCCTGGTCGTCGTGCTTGTATACAGTGTTGGCACTTGTATTGTCCGTATGTATCGAATGTGACGAGTCGATGCGGACCTCGACGTCGAACCTCCGGTGGATTCCCGGTGCACCATTGTGAATTGCTTCCAGCTCATGGTCTTTCGACGTGATCCCAGACCCTTCCTCGGGTAGATGCTTCGAAGCGGAGGTGTCTCGGTCCGATTTCTTGTGGTGTTTTCCGCCCGAGCTTTTGTATGTCTGGGATTGTGACACAGAGTTCAGGTTGAAGCTTGTCTCTCGGTCTTGGGCAAGATGCGTGATGAGGGACGCCATGGACATTTCAATGTTGAGCTTGACCATGTATGCGACGGGGTGGAACTGGATGTAGACGACCTGGTTCGGAAGAGACATGAGACCGATGAGCATAGCCTGTTGGATGAGACCGATGTCAGCATAATGGAAATGGAAGGTTTGTTGGTGGGAAAATGCCACTTACGTCCATCCCAATGGAGATGATCATGAGCTTGGCGTTGAACGCAACGAGAGGCTTGTACTTCATCAAGCCATGCTGTGATAGGAGACGGGTTTTGACCGTTCGCAGGAAGTACCAGTTAAGACCAGCATCCACGAGCAAGATGAGCACCTTTGACATCCTGTCCCAGTAGCGGTTGATCGTGACAAAGCTGTGAGAACACTTGTTAGAGAATACCAGTTCGTCTAGATATACGCAACTGGACTGTCCGATAACTTACGTCTGGCTCACAGGAGGGACCGTATGCGCCGGGATCCAGATGCAGAACACCGCTACGTTGATCAGGGTGATTATGGCGGCTGTTCCCCACTTCATCCTGCTGATAACCTTCCCACTCTCGGCAATTACTGCAATTCTGTTGATGATGATTTGCATGAGGAGCTGAATCTGGAAGACCCAGAGGAAGAGGATAAAGAACAACACTGGCACCCTAAAAGGCCGACGGGGTTAGTGAAAGTTGCAACGAGAGGGAGATGATGGGATCGTACGTTGGTCCCAGAACTCCACCGAGAAATAGCCATCCGATGATGCCAATGGCAATGTTGGCAATAATCTCTCCCCACATCATGTAGATGTACGAGCTGCGCAGAGGATTCCGGTTCCGCCGAGTCTGCTTCATGGCTTCCCAGACTGTCAGAAACCCAAATCCTAGAGTGAAGCCCGCCGCCAGCGACGCGAGCTGGATGTCGGATGTTGACGCCGACATGGTGAGGAGATCGTGAGAATGTCTAGCTCCGACGGCGAGAGTGAAAGGTCGCAAGTCCAGAGCTCCGGGGAGCAGAGGTTTAGTGCCGGAGGTTCCATGTTAAAGAGCATTGCTCAAGATTGCCGAGACGGTAGTGTGGCGACCTTTCAGAGAAAGGGGTTTGATGAGGATACCCGCAATGCCGGGCAGGTCGTCTGTGTAAGGCCGTTGGTTTAGTCCCTGACAGGTATCACATCCGTGTGGCGTATATCTTTTGGGGGGGACCGTGTGTCAAGTTCCCGAGTCGAAGCTGGCTGTCTACTCACACCATATTGTTAACCCATGGTGATAATGCCATCGGCGACCTCTGGCGTCTGGCGATCCCAAGACTTGCCAATGTGAGGGCTGATCATAACCTCGACCTTGATCGCGCGGCCGGCAATTCACACAAGATCAGCAAGCTGTAGCCTCGTTGATCTCGCCGCTTGCTCTACCTGTCCGGTGGGCACTTGGCCACCATGACAAGACGATGCTTCCCCGACCCAGCTGCTAGACTCCAAAAGACCGGACGCACCCCTGTCTGTCAGTGAAGATCACGGCTGAGATGAACGTGCGCGCCCCACCAAACGCCTAGCCGCGTAGTCAATCCACTGATGGTGCTGAAACCGCCTCTCTCGCCTCGAATGGTGCGCCCTAACCCCTGGGATCATCTACCTAGGGGATGCGAACATCTCCAAGATGCGAGACTAGTGGACAGAAATGCCCGACGTTGTGATTATGTGGCTTGTAATACCCCACGTATGGCAGGGAATCTGGTGAGGGTCTACTGTAATGACGGGGTCCGTGTCAGACCCTCCCACCACGTGGATATGTTCCGCATCAACAGGATGACCCCGTTCTCGTTGGAGTGAACATGTCATGCAGGCAGGTAACTCCATGGGTGTCTTACTCACGGCGCTGCTAAGAACCACTGAGGCGGTCAAACCGCGGAGTATCTGCTCCCCGCCCCTGAGCTGACAGTGCATCGAGATGTCAGCCGGGAGAAAATTCCAACTGCCAGCGGGCTCAGTGAATAACAGTGCATTGTTGACTGCCTCTAGAGCAGGACGTGGCGGCCACCATTCATGCTAGCGTCGGAGGAGAAGACGCCAAGCTCAACAAACCAGCTTCGGCAGGTCTTAGCTCCCTCGGCATCCCCTGATTGACATTCGTCTTGAAGGCCCAAGATTTCTGACATCCTTGGATCGCAATCGAAAATGCTACGGTTGGAGATGCGCGAACAGTACACCGTCTTCAACATTGTGTGTCAGAAGCGAGATGGTCAGCAGAGTGAGGAGGTCTTCCACCTCGCTACACCATGCCACACTCGACTCCTCGTTATCGTAGTAATCGCAGTCAACAACCAAAGACTTCTCCTAGCTTGATCACTGTACTTAACAGGTGTATCAAGGTGAACCATGAACCGTTTCCGAAGCCAATGCCATGCGATTCATCGTCCAATACACATTGACACCCGTACCCAAGGTTAATGGCTTGCAAGGTGAGAGCAATGATGTTAAGTATCGGAAATTCCATTAGATAATAGTGTAGGGCTCGAGCTAGGCAACCAGACTGAATCTGCCTAGCAACGGACTCGACTCTCTGGCCGAGTCGGTTGACTTTTCCGGCCTTGCCCTTGGAGATGCAAAGGCGCTTCTCTTCGTCCCGCACGCACATCTCGATCGTACCAGTGCGTGAATGCTAACTTCTATGCCATGTCGTAGTACTGTTTTAGTTCCTCGTTGCTCACTTGGGACCGCTGCCATTCAAACCGTAATGTAGAAGAGCATTTCAACTCTGATCCCCTCCACCCACACGAGGCCCTTCGCGGTCCCTTAGACGCCCATCAGAGTGCATCCGCAGTTGTTCTCCCAAGGTCAAATCTCCCTGGTCCCCTTGATATCAGCGCCTCCGCAGTAAGAGCCCCAGATCAGTGGGATAGATTATTTACTTTGTCGGCGTGGTCTTCTTTGTTCCAGTATCGGCTGCACTTCGTCACAACGTGATTGTGGCCAGGCATAGCTTGCACGCTGCGCTTACCGAGGTCGGAGGGCGTACTCAAGCATGAGTCTTTCCATGTGTGTTGATGAGCTGCTCTTGAGAAGATCTCCACCGCCACGATCTGTTGTCTTGCTTCCAGGCCATAGCTACTTTGGCGAGTAGTAACATCGGCCTAAAGTCAGTTATGGAGATAAACGCTCATGCAAGCGAAGTTATCAAATGTGGCCGACACCTACCACAGATGATCCAGACTTACCGTGCCAGCGGGACTTACAAGGCGAGTTTGCCGTTCCTAGGTACCTAAGGTAACTAGTAAAGCAACCAAATCCAAGCATAAAACATAGATTCGGCCAGCATAAATTACTTAGCTTAGGACAATGTCGTCTTGCTCAAATCCTTTGACGGCTGCTTTACCGTTACCTACTTCAAATGTTCTCCCTCTCCGTCTCTAGCACTGCCCTGATAAATGCTCATTACTTGCGTGTTTACCGTCAAGGCTGGGCGATATCGCTTTACGGAGACAAAGTAGAACAAAGGACGGTCACCAGGTGTCATGGAATGCACTTCACGTTCGAGGACCAACCTTTGAGGAGTGACTTTTAGATGCAGTGTGGTATGGCTGACAGCATCGTTCCGTTAAAGACGTTTGGTGGATACGGTGCTGACGCTAAAAGCAGCGAGTCTCCAGACCCATATATTTTCATGGGACGCGTTAAAAACTACCTATTCGGCATTCGGTGGCTGTCGAGCTCAGCTCGAGCCAACCAGGTGCCTCTAATTTGACAGCTGCTTACTTCATCGATGGATGGGACCATCCTTTATTGAACGACTCGACTGGTAGTTACGTATAACAAGACAACTCCTTCAAAGCATATGAGACCATAGAGCCTTGGGCACTTCGAGCCAACTTCTACCGTCGACCAACCGGCAAGTGTTGCAGCATTTTTAGCAAGTGCTACTGGAGCTGACTCACCACAAGATTTCTCCCTGTCACCCCTCACCACCACATCACACATCACCAGGACCCCCTATCCCACACCAGCACAAGGAGCACCATGAACCCAGCCGACGCCGTCTCCGCCGCCCTACAAGACGGCAAAGCCCACCTGCTGCTCGCCTGCACTGGCAGCGTCGCAACCATCAAGCTCCCCTCCATCCTCGCGCGTCTCGCCCGCCACCCCAACCTCTCCGTCCGCATCATCCTCACCCCCTCAGCTGCCCACTTCCTCACCGGCTCCTCTCAGGAGCAGCCCACCCTCGCCTCCCTTCGTCAGCTCCCCGCCGTCGACGGCGTCTACCTCGACGCCGACGAGTGGGGGCCCCAGCCCTGGAAGCGCGGCGCCTCCATCCTGCACATCGAGCTCCGCCGCTGGGCCGACCTGCTCGTCATCGCGCCGCTGTCCGCCAACTCGCTTGCCAAGATCGCTGGCGGCCTCTCGGACAACCTCATCACCTCCGTCGTACGCGCCTGGGACACGTCCGTTCGGCCGGACGGCGCGCGCAAGCGCATAGTGGTCGCCCCGAGCATGAATACCATGATGTACACGCATCCGCTCACCGCGCGGCATCTCAAGGTGCTCGAGGAGGATTGGGGCGGCAAGGACGGATGGTTCGAGGTTCTGGAGCCCGTGTCCAAGGAGCTGGCCTGCGGAGACGTGGGATCAGGGGGAATGAGGCCGTGGGAGGAGATTGTAGTGCTCATTGAGGAGAGACTGGGCCTGTCGGCTACAGAGTCATCATAGGTCACTTAGACGAGTGACCACTGAAGAGTCCAAGACGTATCACGAACCACCTCAAGCTGGTGGCCAGTGAACCAAATATAATTAATCCTTTTGAGCCACTAGCTAGGAACTGATTTGGTGCGAACCTGAACCTACTCTCACCTCACAGTCTTTCCTTGGCCATGTGAAGTCTAGATACATGGTGAATACGTATAGAGGGCTGCGAAATGTTGAAGGTTGCTAAAATTCAGGTCCCAGAAGCATTGGTGAAGCGTTGTTCATGAGGCAATGTTCACGTCTGTCAAGTTGTTTTATCACTAGGTGTATCTTTCATGTGGCGAAATATCTGTCCGTAACAGTGAGTGGCGCACGCACTTGTAACAGCCATAGCGATACCAACACTGGAAGGGTCTGCCAGGAAGGACCCAGAGCTCTTGCCTTCTAACACCCAGACAATAAGAACCACAACCCCGTTCCTTCCTCCTCTTGCCCTGCCCCGTGCCGCCCTTTACATTCCACCAGGCACTCTCATTTTCTTTTTATCTTTCTTCACCACCTTCGCAACGCGACGCGAACAGTTCACCGGAGCGCATCGCGACCTCTGCAGATTCACCTCGTCAGCCACGTATTGTCACGCCAAGCTAACACAGCAGTGGGTTTCGGTACACAAGAACACAGGAGTTCAGAACAGAATGGCGAATAACCTATCAAGCAAGCAAGATTTTAGCAAGGCTGGGCTTCAGTCTATCGCCTCGGGTATGTCTTTCCCACCATTCCATATCAGCGGCCATTGGCTCGCCCGAGCCCGAGCTTGGTCAGCATCAGGACTGACATGGAGAAACAGGAACCCAGAAATCTTCGGAAGGTGCTGTTGGGGCTACGCAGGCTGCAACTCCGAAGGAACCGTTGACTCAGCCTGGCACGATGACCCAAGCTGGACCCCAGAGATCGCAATCTGGTCAGCAGCAGAACCTTGTCAGCTCCCACGAATGGTACAAAAGCCCTGCTGGAGATCAGATAAAGACCCTTCAGCACAACAAGCCTGCCGTGAGCGGCGGCCGTGCTGAGAAGGCTCTCAGGTCAGAAATCCTGGAGGCGACCCAGAAGCCGGCATTCGATTTCGGCAACTTGGCTCGGGCGACCACTAGTGATTCGCAGCCCGGATCCCAATCCAAGCCAATCTTTGGGCTCAAAAGTTTACCTCCGGTGGTTGGCTTCCCTACTGTGCGCTCAAATACGGCCTGTGGCTCGACACAGACTCCGGCATCTAACCTGAAGATGACGAGCTTCTCGTTTGGCCCAAATACCACTGAACAATTGTCGTCGTCAATCTTTGAAACTTCCACCAATGCGCCAGACAATGCATCATTTGGGGCCCGTCAACATGCTCAGAACACAAGTCTGGGCACATTCCCTGCCGGTACCGCATTCTCGAGTCACATCTCTTCAGCTGGGAACCAGCTGGAGCACCAGCCCTTAGCCGCCGGCGTGAGCCCTTTCCAGTCGAATGCGCTGGCACCGAGCGGCGTCAATGAGGCACGCCAGACCGCAGGTGGATCTTCTTCATCAAGCTTTCAGCTGCTGAACACTGGTACACCGCATAATCATCAGTTTCCCACGCGTGCATCTTCGAAGGGAGCCGGTCTGCGAGGGTCTCAGCCTGGCCAGAAGAGACAACGTCCCGCAATCAAGACAGAACAAAGCTTGGGTCAAAGTCCTAGCCTTCGCAGGCTCTCCAAAATGACTGTCCGGAAACATAACAAACAACGAAGGGAAAGCTCGCAGCAGTTGGAAAGTCGGGAACCTGCCAACAACTCAAGCATTACAGCGCTCAACCTGACACGATGTGGTGCATGCAAGTCGGCCACCCATGTACTTGCCGACTGCATGACTTGCCCCCCAACGGCAGGAGGTGACCTCGTCGGATGTCCCATCTGCAATACCGTGGAGCACGATTTCGATGACTGTCGCGTCTTGACGAGCTCCAACGTCAGGCCGTACCTCGAATGGGACTTCCTGGTTTTGAGACGTATCCGGAAGATTCCGATCCGGTCTAAAACCAACTGGCTTGAGCTCGCGCCCAGCATGGGCGAGCCGCCAGGCGGTTACCCATGGTCCAGAGAGTTTGTGAGAAACGCACTCAAGGGGCCTCTGCCACTGTGGGGAGCCAAGTACAAGTATGCCCAGGATGAGCCGTTACTCAGGCTGCCAGACCCGAACACAATGAGCTTGACAGCGGTTTCGGACGCGCTCGCTCGCGATGAGCTTCGTAGCCAGTCTTATCAAGGCTAAAGAAGCATCTGGTCCGCCGCGGTGGACCTACTAGAGGACGGAAGGGTTAATGGATTGCTTGGGTTTGTTGGAGTGGATTGGACTGCGAGGTACAACGGTTCCATTGTGAATCATCCCATTAAGAGGATGCTATGTACATCAAGTCATCAGGAAATTGCTCATCAGTCGTTGTCGTCATCGCCGCAGTCTTGCATTATGACTATGATTCCGGAAATCAGAATCGCACGTTCAATTGAAGACATGGTTCAATACCTCGATATTCCTCGTGACATCTTCGAGCTCGTCATCACGACCATTTGAACTCTTTTCTCATGAATTGAACTCAATCGCCGACAGACAGACATGTTGTAAGGGTTCGAGCCGCGAATTAAAATGGCGAAGTAATCAGAATGGACCATGATGAAGCGAAGACGTCTCAGACGACCCATCTGATATGCTTAACAAGTCGAGGAATAGATCCAAGAGCCTGCGGCAGATCGTCGCCACGCCTTACTGGTACACTTCCGTGAATGGTTTTTGAATCAGAAAGCATGATTAATCATGCTGCATCAAGCCCTGCAGCCAAGACTTATCTGCCGGATGATTCGTCCTCCTTGCAGAGGCACACTGCTTCAACGAGCTAAACGCGTATAGACTGAGGTATTTGACGGAGCACTTACTAAGGACCGTAAGAACTCCCCGCATCGTGAGGCTATTTATACAAAGGATACTGACACGACGACTCTCAATTTACCGTAAGCCCCGCCGACTCGTTAGATCCAAAGTTCATCACCAAGATTGTATTTTTACTTGTAACAAATGAAAGGTGTTGAAAACTACCGCATCACGGCACAAATTCATTGAATACACAGTACAATGTCTTCACGGGGGCAGCTTGAAAAGGTCTATCGCGACTGGATCCAGGCTCTCAATGATCGGAATCTTGACGCCATCGCTAGCTTGATCGCATCCAATGTCGTCCACGACGATCAAGAAATGAGCAGGGAAGAATACGTCCAGCTAGTAAAGAACACGCTCGAGGCTTCTTCGGTGGACAAGATCGATCTCGACATGATTGCCATCGACACCGGCAACCGCGCAGTTGCTGCCCGGCTCATCCACCGCGGCATATTGCAGAAGGAATATCTTGGCGTCGCCGTCACAGGCAAAACTATCGAATGGCTGGAGTATCCGCTCACCTGGTTCGACACCGAGGGCAAGGTCATCAACGTGAAAAACATGGTTGATATGGACTCCCTTCGGGCCGGCACTGAGGCTCCACGCACCCCGGCGCTACAATTCGGGCCGCCCCCACCAGAATTCGACATAAAGGCCATGTACTTGAGATATCTGAACGCTATCAATCAGCAAAGGGCGGCCGAAGAACTCTCAGATCTTGCCCTACCCGTCACGACGCAAAACACGAAGCCGACAACTCTTGATGAGTATAAGAGCTTCGTCGGGGGTAGTTTTGACAGCGTTGAGGGCTTCAAACTCACTCTGACCCATCTCATTACGGACGAGACGTCTCAGATTATTGCCTCTAGGCTTGATTTGACTGGAAAGCCGGTCAAGGAGTTTATGGGAGTCCCACCTACGGGTAGGGAGATGGATTTCCCAGAGCACGCGTTTTATAAGCTGGATGGCGGGAAAATTGCCTTCCTCTGGGCGCTCCGTGATCGGGATACTTTGATCAAGTCTCTGGCAGGGGATGCTTAGATGCATCTTGAGGGGTACATTAGGCCACCTTAGATCAATCCATGAACCTTCAAGTATGTTGTCACTTGACCATAGCCTGCCGCTGGTCATACTTGTCAGATACGTAGTTGCTACCTTAGGTTCAGCGGTCTCACTTGAGTAACGTGGCGGCCTGTGATGTTGTGCGCTTTTCCGGCATACTGACTTGGGTTGAGGACAGGAACCATGAGAAGCGACTCGTGAGGCGGTACGCATCAACGTCGAATGTTGCCAACCGGAGCCGTACATCAACCCTGAGGTTTTGAAGGGTCCCCCTCTCGGGCCAATATTCTCCGCATTGGGTAGTTGCACTCTTCGGACGCGACCATTTGACCGCTCAGCTCGATACGGAACAGACACTATCACTCTATACAGGAGACTTCTGCTATTCGTCAGCCAACCTCGACAACGTTGGTGAGGTGGTTGTTTACCGCTCCGTGATTTGTGACGCTTTCGCTTTTATTCGTCTGCTTTTCTCGCAGCACAGGTGGCCATCAAGCTTGCGTCGGGCAGATTTGTCTCGACCGTATTGAGGCTCCCGTCAAGTTCGAGGCATCTCATGTCATTGTACCAGGGTTTCCTTTGAACTTCCCACGGCTCCTTGATATTGTCTGATCTAAAACTATCTTCACCCGGGCGGCCCAAACCTCGACACTATGTGAGGATGGCATGGCACGGTCCGTTAGAGTGGTGCTTTTCAGGCAGTGCAAAATGTATCACGAGGGACTGGTTGTTCCGCGGAAGTCGACATGTGGAGATGAGCAGGTATGGGCACGCTGCCAGCTCTTGAAATCTAGCTATGACTGAACTATCAATAATCGAAATGACTGGAGGACTGCCCGTGCGTGGTTATACCCAGCGCCTTGGATCACTGGAAAATCGGCAGAGATGAGAGCACGAGTCGCGGCCACGGCTTGTTGTGGTCAAGAAATGGGGCTGAAGCCTGCACGTCGACATGCTCGAGAGTGATTACGTCCGCAATTTCCGCGGAAGATATCTGTGGGATAGGTCGAGTAAGCGGTTGACGCCTCTGTCATCGACGTAAAAATAAATTGACAGTGATGATCGTGCTTCGTCATCACTTGCTACCAAAGACGGACTTCCGCGTTCGAACGATCGCACTGCGGCAGTGAGCATGTGGTTGCCTGGGCCCAAGTATTGCCACAAACCAGGTACCTGCGTCCGCGGGGCAGCATCCGGCATTGTTCGGGTTCGAGGTGGCAAAGACGCGACCACGAATGCCAAGCTCGGCGACTCGTAATCGTGGACGACTCTGCCTCTTGAGCGAAGGGCTCTGGATCGTGACGATGCGTCGTTCGAGACGAGCGGCGATTGGCAGAGATACCGCCCGCGAGGTGGGCAAGTGGTGTGTGGCTCAGCGGGCCGCGTGGTGTGGAGGAATCACATGGCGCGCTGCTATTTCGAGACACCAGCCACACCCAGAGGAGGGACACACACATCGGCTGCTGGCTCGAACGTCGCGTGTCACTTCATTGGCGGTTCCTGGGCCACTGGGGAGGTGTCAAGGGCTGTGGCCCGTGGCCCATGAGGTGGGGTGGATAGTGGTTTCCCGGTCACTGTAGCGCATGCTGTGCCACCCCACTCCACTGGCCCACGACGCCCACCCACTGGGTACATTGGGGTCTGCGCTGCTCCAGGTAACGAACGGGTGTGACGGCACTTGCGCCCTGCTGCTCGTTTGCTCGGCTTTGAGCGTTGAAGATCGGCACCCGCCCCCTTTTTTTTTTCTTCCTTGTTGACAGGCGTCGTCTAGGGTGTTTCGCGTCTGCTACATCCAAGCAAAGGCGTCAAAGTGGCACCTAAGGAAAATGAGGTCTCCGCGATTATGGCTTCAGCCCTTCTCAATGTCCATTTCAGCTGCTAGGAACATCGTCACCAGACCACGGGCGCCATTGGCAGCCCATTGGCATCTTCCGTCGGATTGGAGGAACGCCAGGCGGAGCGCCAAGGTCTTACGAGAGTCCGTAGACAGCCTTTGATACCCTTTGACAAGTAGCGATAGCGACGTCACCTGGGGGGTCCGGCAAGGCTTGTGTTTCAGCTCCTGGTTCGGGAGGGGGGTCCCTGGAATTAAGCTGCGGCGCACCCCAAGCAACCACAGGATACCTACCTCCGTACCTACCAAAGCAACGGCGGCAACCCAACCAAGGCCCCTTGTTCCTTCCCTCGTCCATCCTGCCGTCATCTGCTGCGGAAATCATCACCTTGAAACCCACCCCCCTAATCCACGGCCTGCCTCCCACGCACCTGCCACTCCACGACCCTCCACCCCGACCCTCGACCCTCAACTCTCGACCCTCGCTGAATTCCTCCTCTCTCGCACCAACGCACCAACCGTGATCCACCGGCATCGCACCGCACCGAACTCCGTCTCAAGATACCTGGCAGGGACCCTGCGCATGAGGTGACGGTTTGCCCGCGCATACACGTACCGGCACCCCTTCCTGTCGCAGCATTGGTTGGCGAGTGCACTCGAACGGCCGCGTTGCCCCCCCTCCACTCAGCTCGCGACCCAAGTTTCTTGGAACTGTCAACGACAGAGGGCACACCAAGGACGGTGCGAAGCAAAATCGAGCAGAGAGACCACGGCGACCTCAGACACTCGTTCCCCGGATCGTCTCGTCGCACTCCCCTGAACCATGGCGTACAATCGTTTAGGCAAGTACCTCGTATTCCTCCCTCCCCTCCTACCCTTCTGTACCGCCCTCTTCCGATTCGATTCGAAGTCAGCCTCCATCGTCACCTGCTACTCACCTCCACCGAAACCCCACTACCCTCCCTGAACACGGGCTTCGCCTTGTGATCAAGCGACAAGACAAGGCTGCCCTTTGTATCCCATCCTCTCGCCTCGTTCGCAGTCAGGACTCCGCCGCGCGGAGCTCACTGGACACACGCAACCTCAAGTCAGACCAAACCATCTACCCTACACGGCCTGTGGCGCAAGGCTGTCTTCCTTTGTCCTGGACACCCTCACCAAATCTCTTGTCCATCCACCTCGCGCTCTGAAACTTCTGCCTGTACACAGCAGCATTCTGATACCCAAGCTTCGCAGACGACGATTTCTACAACGACCGCGTGCGGCGTTCACCCTCCCCAGGCCAACCCATGCAGCAAGGATACCAACTCGACGACCGTCCCTATGGGCGCCCCGAGCAGCTCGACTACCCTCAGACGGGCCCCTCGCCTGGCCCTGGGTCCGGCAGATACACCCCCAGCGACCAGCTTCAGCTCAATGCCGCAGTAAGTGCGCCTGGATGGCGCGAACGGAAGCAAGCTGGCTGACCACACCTCCCTCGATAGCACTCGGTAGACAACCTCAGCAGGAACAGTCCCTTTGCCGACCCCCACCAGCGGGGACCTTACCAGGGCGACTACGCCGTCACGCCCGAGGCCCATCACGATGCCTACTACAACCAGCCCTACGAGCCTTCTCCCATGGAGGGCGCGCCGCTCGGCTACGACCCCGGCGCACCAGGCTACGATCTCGACGACCAGCGCCCGATGCTTCCCCACCAAGAGTCCCAGATGAGCGAGCCGTACCAAGACCAGCCCCCCGCGCAAGGTGGCGCTGGCATCAAGAGGTGGAAAACGGTCAAGCAGGTCTTGTTGTACCGAGGAAACCTCGTGCTCGACTGTCCCGTGCCCCCTAGGCTGCTGAACCAGCTGCCCCACGGCGAGCGAGATGAGTTCACGCACATGCGATACTCGGCTGCGACATGCGACCCCGACCATTTCTACGAAGAGAACTTCACTCTGCGCCAGAGGCTCTTCTCCAAACCGAGGCATACCGAACTGTTCATCGTCGTCACCATGTACAACGAAGACGAGATTCTCTTTGCGCGGTCCATGATTGGTGTCTTCAAGAACGTCGAGTACATGTGCAACCGTAAGGAGAGCAAGACATGGGGCAAGGACGCCTGGAAGAAGATTGTGGTGTGCGTCGTAAGCGATGGTCGATCCAAGATCAACCCCCGCACACGTGCGCTCTTGGCCGGCATGGGCGTCTACCAGGAGGGCATCGCGAAGCAGCAGGTTAACGGCAAGGATGTGACATCCCACATTTACGAGTACACCACCCAAGTCGGCATGCGCATCAAGAATGACGTCGTTCAGCTCGTCCCGAAGCAGCAGCCCGTTCAGATTCTGTTCTGCCTCAAGGAGAAGAACCAGAAGAAAATCAACTCTCACAGATGGTTCTTCTCTGCCTTCGGCAGGGTCCTCGACCCCAACATCTGTGTGCTTCTCGATGCCGGTACCAAGCCCGGAGGCAATTCGATCTACCACCTCTGGAAGGCTTTCGATCTCGAGCCCATGTGCGCTGGCGCGTGCGGTGAGATCAAGGCCATGTTGGGAACGGGTGGCAAGAACCTGCTCAACCCCCTTGTTGCAACGCAGAACTTCGAGTACAAGATGAGTAACATTCTGGACAAGCCCATGGAGTCGGCGTTCGGATTCATTTCCGTCTTGCCCGGTGCCTTTTCGGCGTATCGCTACGTCGCGCTGCAGAACGACAAGAACGGCCAGGGTCCTCTTGAGAAATACTTTGCGGGCGAAACGCTTCACGGCTCAGACACGGGAATCTTCACGTCCAACATGTATCTGGCCGAGGATCGAATTCTCTGTTTCGAGCTCGTCACGAAACGAAACTGCCACTGGATCTTGCAGTATGTCAAGTCTGCGACGGGCGAGACGGACGTGCCGGACACCGTCACGGAACTGGTCCTGCAGCGACGCCGATGGTTGAACGGTTCTTTCTTCGCCGCCATCTACGCTATTGCGCACTTCTACCAGTTCTTCCGCTCCGACCACTCCTTCCTCCGAAAGGTGATGTTGTTCATCGAGTTCATCTTCCACACGATTAACATGGTCTTCGCCTGGTTCGCTATTGGCAACTTTTTTCTGGTCTTCAGTATCCTGACAAAGAGTCTCGGCGGGGATGACTTACTGGGCAGGACCGGCGAGGTTCTCGGTGTTGTTTTCACCTGGCTGTACGGTGTCGCGCTCTTCACTTGCTTCGTTCTCAGTATGGGCAACCGTCCGTCCGGCTCAAGATGGTACTACACAACAATGGTGTACTTCTGGGCCATCATCATGGTGTAGGTTCTCTTCTAAATGGCAGACCTCGTCCAAGCTAATCATATCCTAGATATCTCATGTTTGCGGCAATCTTCATCGCGGTCAAGGCGATCATTGCCGATGTCAACGACGGCACCCCCTTCAGTCTGGATGAACTGTTTAGCAATCCGGTCTTCTACACGCTGATTGTCTCTGTCATGTCGACCTACGGTCTCTGGTTTTTGGCATCGTTCCTCATGTTCGACCCCTGGCACATGTTCACGTCTTTCGTACAGTACATGCTGCTTACGCCGACTTACACCAATATCCTCAACGTCTACGCCTTCTGTAACACTCACGACATTTCTTGGGGTACCAAGGGCGATGATACAGCGGAGAAGCTGCCCTCGGTCAGCACAAAGGACGGTTCCGGCAAGACGGACCTTCCTGACGAGTCGGATCTTAACGCTCAGTACGAGCGCGAACTTGGCGCCTTCGCCGCGAAGCCTGTCAAGGTCGTCCACACCCCTACCGAGGCGCAGAGGGCGGAGGCTCAACTCGATTACTACCGTGGCGTTCGTTCCATTGTCGTGCTGGCCTGGATGATCACCAACTTTGGTCTTGCGGCGGTTGTCCTTAGCGCGGCCGGTCTCGACCGCATTGACCCCAACAACACCACCGCCGAGGAAGAAGACCCCAACGCCAGGGCCAACATTTACATGACGGTCGTCTTGTGGTCTGTCGCCGGTCTGTCGGCGTTCAAGTTTATCGGCGCCATATGGTTCCTAGTGGTGCGCATGTTTAGGGGCGTGTAACATCTGGTGCTACGCGCTGCTTGTTTGGTTTTTCTTCACAGAGGATTGTACTTTTGTTTTGCTTCATTCATGACTGGGCGTGACAATACCCGAGACGCGGCGGAAAGACACATCGCTGGGCCCCGTCTCCGACGAGGAACATGCATTGACGAAAGGCGAAAGGAAGCATGATTGGTTGTCCTAGAGGGGAGGAAGAGTGAAACACGAAAACGAGGGTTGTTTGTGCTTGACTGTTTAGATTGATAGTCGGATGAGATATCAGGACTGTTGATGTACCTTAGCTGTTTGGTTACGGGGCTTGATGCCTGCTTCATTGGGGTGAATATTATGACGTTTGATTTCAGCGTGTTACCTTCACCATTCTGTGCTTTCTCTCGTACGGTGATGACTGATGAATTGCGTGTCGGTTGTAAAGCTTGGAACACAGCATCCACATGTGACGAACGTCATACCAGTATCCAGCGTAATTGACTACCTCGGAATGACCAGCACTGGTTCTCGTCTGGGTGAGCGCATGGGAATGTCTTGATGTGTGTGAAACTCGTATGATTTGATTCGCCTAGCAGTTAGGTCTCGCAACTAGGACGCCACCTCCCTTCCCAGCGTGTTCAGCTCCTGTTCCAAAAACGCCTGCGCGTTCAACAGATCCGTGGACCCGTACACGACCCTCTTCCGCGCGCGGTCGCCGCCCGTCCGCGCGACCCATTCCTGCAGGTTGCCGTACTCGTCCATGCTGCCGCCTCCCACGGTGAAGACGATGGCCTCGGAGAAGCCCTGTCGCCGCTGGCCGAAGCTAGCGCCCGTGCCGGCCGCCTGGCCGCCCTGTCCGGGGAGGCCGCCCGGGAGGGCGGAGCCGGCGCCGCCTGCGCGGACGGTGCTGGGCGGGGGCATCGTGCCGCGGGCGTTGGCTGATCGGGGGTCGAAGTAAAGGTAGTTTTCCGTCTTGGCGATGGCCGTGCTAGCGGCCGTCGAGGGGTCCATGATGCTCTCGATGATCTTGGTGATGGTGAAATCGCGGTCCGCGGGGAGGAACGTCTTGATGCCGCCGATGAGCGACTCAAAGTTGGAGGAAAGGCCCGTGGGCACGCCGCTCTCCTTCAGTCGGTCGGTGAGGCGGCTGGAGATGGAAGAAAAGCGGCCGAACAGGTCGGTGCTGCCGGCCTGTTGAGGCGAGGGATTGTTGATCGTGGTGAGGTTTGTGAGCTTTGTCGTCGATTTCAGCCTGGTGGAGGTCAGTGCAACGTCCTTTCGTGGTCGCTGGCGCCACAAACTCACTGTCGGATATATGGCAGACAGGAAACATCCGCGCCCGCAGCGGTCAGGGCTTCCACAAAGCCCTCCCACTCCGTTCGATTCAGGTCGGCTTGTTCTGAGGTAGAGCTGAGGAAGAAGTAGATGAACAGTCGTAGCTTGTCGGCGGCTTGGCCTCCGTCGCCCTTGATGAGGTCCATCATCTGTGCCTTGGTCTGCTTCGTGATGTTCTCCTCAAGCTGGAAATAATTGTCCAGCTGGCGGTCTTTAATGCCGGTCAGGAGGGCGGCCAGAATATTCATATGCATGTCTAGCACGGCCTTGCGCTCTCGCAGTTCTGGCAGCAGCGTAATGGCGGCCTTGAGGTGTTGCGCGCTGGCACTTGTGTCGTTCTGCAGGTCTTCGAGGTCGGAAACGCCACTGTGCGGAAGTGTCAGCAAATGAATTGGTCACATTGTTCGATTGTACTGACGTCTTGGCCGTGATCTGCGAGGCCTCCTCCTTGTATTTCGTTAGTTCGGCATCAATGTCTTCTGCGACCTGGGGGAACGGCAGCAAGCTGTTTTTCCTCCAGAAGAAGTCTTCGTTGGTCAGGTCGTAACTCTTCTTGGCCTTGCCCTCTTCCACGATGGTGATACGCCTCTTTTCCATCGACAGCACATCCTGCACCAGCGATTGGTAGGTCCACGAGTGCGAAAGCATTGGGAGGAGATCCACATCTCGATCCAGAATGACCAAGACGGGTCGTGATGTGGGGGTCGCCGATGTGCCGGAGCGAGCGCTTGAGGAGAAGAGGTTGTCCTTGGAGTTGAGAATATGGTCACGAAGCTTGCGGTCGAGTTTTGCAGAGATCATCTCGGCTGCCGCCCCCTTGGGGCACCGGATGATGGGAATGACACCTAGATGCCTGTCAGCAGGGCCCGATGAAGGGTATGGATCTAGCTTACCCATCGTTACAACGACGCTGAACAGCCGGCTGACGATAGTATCAACCAACTCGTCAAGTTTCTCGTCCGTCGTCTTTGCGCTGTTCAGCGCAGAGTATGCTTGTGGGATTCCCAGCCTGAACAGGTCAGGCTCCTCGACTATAAAGTTGAGGTATTGATCGAAGAGCTGGGCAATGTTCTCCGAGGTTTCGGCAGTCGCAGTTTCCGCCGCAAAGTCTTCGAGGGCAGCTCGGGGGATGCCTCCCAAGCAATTGATCTGGTTGCTGGTCAGGGGTGAGGCCTCGACGGAACTGGGTGAAGGCTTGACGTACATATGCGGGAGAGTAGAGTCCATTCTGGAGGTCGGAGGTGATCTGCTTTAGGTTTTGGGGGGTTGGCTCGACGAGGTAGATGACTGGAACGTCAGGGATGGGGTGTCGAGAGGCACCAATATGACTATATCACGGGTCAGGGGTGTAATCTCAGGATGCCTGACGGGTCGCATTACGTGTGAAGGGTAACACCCAGAGACCTGAGGTTTTGGACCGTCAGGACAGAGCTGCAGACGTCACGGCCCAGGTCATCGAAGCAAAGAACCTTCCATATAGGGTCGCCTTCAGCAGTCAGGATAGATGACGGCGCAATGGCGCTGACATGGGATTCGTCGGTATCGTTCGTATCGATGGCATCGTTCAGGTTGAGGATTTTCTTGAGAGATGCTGTACCCATGTCAGTCCTAGCCATGTCGCTTGATGGGGTTGATTGGGAGACTGACCAATCTGACGGTCTCTCAGAGAGTTGCCTTTGGAGGCCATGACGGCGGCGGGGAGCTGTCGAGCTCTAGCTGGTGGTAATTTGATGGAAGCGGATTGGTCGCGAAGAAAGCCGCCGTGTTGCCGCGGGCATGAAATGCGAGAGAAAGCGTCTCGGTATGTCTCGAACGCAGCAGAGTGGACCGACGAATAGTTTCAAGAAGGATGTGCTTGTGAGGGTATTGGCCGCGATCACAGATCACAGCGACTTGAGGCAAGGTAGCTATCCCGCCTCTAGCTTCCGTGTTCACAAGGGTAGACCCGCTAGAGCCGCTACCGCGGGGGGCAGAGAGCGGTTAAGGCGGTATCTGGCTACCTGAATCTTTATAGCCCCGATAGTCAATCAGGCAGGTACCTCGTGGTGACCGATTAGGGGCCTGTTGAGCCAGCCAGCCTCCGTTGCTGCCTGAATTCTTGGGCCAACCTCCTCCCGACCTTTGACAGTCGCTCATCAGGCCAAACCATGCCGACTTTTTCTCCTCCCTCCAACTCTCTTCTAAACCGCGACGCCTCCTCATCAATTCATCCGCGGGAGCCATCGCACGCGACGAGCCGACACTAAACGCGTCGCAAGGCTCGCTTTTCTCGTATTAACTGATCTTTCACGTCGTTTCTTTGCGACGGGAGCTGGAAAGCTCCTCAGCAGAACGATCGTTCAGCCCGACACGTTCTCGCTGGCATCAGATTGATCGTTCCACCCATCGCGGTCGTTCCGACGGGATCATCATCATTTTCATCAACCCTTCTCACTGGCGGATCGCTCTCTTCACTTAACTTCTGCCAACGATCGTGTCATAATCTGTAATGGTTGCCATCAAATGAGAGAAGGATTCTATTGGGCTCGTCACGCAACCAAGACACCAGAACGACAAGGCCAGGATACTTTTTGAGTCGTACAATCGACGGTGCTCGCAGGGTATGGTGATCTCCTCTCCCGCTCACTGACAATCTTCCCCCCTCCAAAATTCCCCTACCCTGCCCTTTTCCCCATTCATTCTCCAATCCAATCCCCCCAACCGCTTATCCTGGCCGCGGCACGCCTGGCGCTTCACTCGACTTCGACCGCATTGTCAGAAATTCCTGTGAACAGACTTGCATCATTTCGAGAGCCTTCTCGGTACTCGAATCCTGGGATCTCGCAGCTTAAATTGCAGGTCAACAAAGGGGAGAGACCGCCAGAGACACCTGACGCGCGCGCGCGCGCGTCTCACCAGAGAAGTCAGCGGCCTTCGAGAGTAAAAGTCGCTTTAAACTCGTCTGCAAAGTGCAAAGGAGGCAGGACGCGTTTCGTTGGGCTGCACAGCGCTGGTCTGTCTGGGTGTTGAGGGCCGGTGTCGCCAGTGGGGGGTGGTCTACTCGAGGCCGAGGTACCAAGTCGAGCACACTGCTGCTGCTGCAAGTCATGATTGACCCGAATGCTGCCTCTCAAACAGGATTGGCATAGGCAGCAGCCTCGACTTGGACTTGGTCTGGGGTGGTTAGGCTTACTGCACCACATCGTTCTTTGGCCGGCTCCTCTGCCTGGATCGACAGATGGCTGCTAAAGCTGACCATGACCACCGCGTCATGCAAGCAACAGGACGCTTTGTTGTGTGTTGCCGGCTCTCATCAACGTCTGATGGCATCAGCAGAATGCAGCGACCACAAGCCTCACGATGTGAGCGCCCACGCGGACTCGGCCTGTCTCCCGCCCACTCCGCTCATCGGCCAGACTCTGATTTTCATTCTTGCTTCTCCTCAGAAGCTCCAAGTGCTGGTCAATCAATCAATGCGTCACACGTCGGACCTCACTCGCCGATTACCCACCCACCCATCGGCACCCACCTTTCTTTCCTTCCTTACGAACCGCAGATCAAAGAGTTCTGTTTTGGCAGAAGCTAATCGCCTTTGTGCAGAATCCCATCCTCGCCCCTTTCACTACCACATATAATCTGTGCCGCGTTCCCGCCGCTGGATTTCCGGCAACTTGGTATGCAAATTCCCCAAAGCGGTCTTCCTCAGTCTGGACATCGACAGGTGTCAAACGGAAAGCGGCCGACGGAGCGCTGACACTGCATTTTGCAGCACAGGTACCACTCCAGCAGATGTAAGTGCGAGTATACCTCGGTCTCACTGCTCTTCTCGTCCAAAGGCCGCCTAGTGCCCCCATAAGTGGATCAAACGCTAGTCCACTTAAAGTCTAGATTTGTCCAGGACACTTTGCTGATTGGTTGCTATCACCAGTCGCCATCTGCCAATCATCTCGTCCCCTTTCATCCTCTCCGTAACCAATCAGCGACCGTTTCTTCCTTCCGTGTATGAGGGCAAGTTGCTCCTTCAACCTCAAGGGTCTGCATCACGATGCAGGACTGGCAGAATAGCGGCCAGACAGGCTCGGGTCAGGATCAGAATGCTTTATGGGCCAACTCATACAACTTCCAGGATGGCTCGAACCAGTTCGACAACGTCCAGAACTGGTCGCACTCGATGCCGGGCCAGGCAACCTTTTCTCATCTCGGGTCTCCCCATCAGGGTCAACCAACAATCACGAACGACCACGACGCCATCTCGGCACTCAACCATGGAGCCTTCCACCAGGGCTCGAATCAGTTTGCGCTTGACACTTCGTACCCCGCACCGCCACAGGACCAACCGATGCAGGGTCTAGATGACTTCGCTCAGGACATCTATACCCAGCCCGGCGGTCTCCGCCCACATCACGGTCAAGGTCAAAGCCATGCCCACACTCATGCCCAGCAGTTCTCTCAATCCCCTTACCAGTATCAGGGGCAAAATACTTCAACCTACACCAACCAGGCTCCGGCTTTCGCGGACCCTCAACTGATACCACAACAACGGCAACAAAGCCACACACCCATACAACAGCCGCGTTTTGATCTGAGACCACAGACCTACTCACCGGTCCACGGTTTCTCTCAACAACAGTCACAACCGCAACAACACCAGCCGCAACAGCACCAGCCGCAACAGCACCAGCCGCAACAGCACCAGCCGCAGCAGCACCAGCCGCAGCAGCACCAACAGCACCAGCAATCCCCATTGCCGCCACCATCACAGCTACAGCAGCATCAGCATCAACAGCAACAGCAACGTCCGTTACAGCCAGAGAGGGTGTTCTCAGGCTCACCTCTCTCTTTTCAGGCTCAAAAGGTCGTACCGCCACAGCAGATCATCCAC
Source organism: Verticillium isaacii (assembly GCA_002851775.1). Lineage (NCBI taxonomy): Eukaryota > Fungi > Ascomycota > Sordariomycetes > Glomerellales > Plectosphaerellaceae > Verticillium > Verticillium isaacii. The sequence continues at coordinate 1,215,410 of NMXN01000005.1, read as the reverse complement.
CAGAACGTCCAGGCCTTGCCCGGCCCATCACAGGCCGCCTACCAGCAGACCCAGTTTGTCCCTCAGCAGCAGCTGGCCTATCCCCACCAGAGTTCCTCGGCTGCCTTTCAGCCGCCCACTCATCAGCCCCTCGAGTTGAAGCCCCTGGGGCAAGCTCAGGGGCCATCGAATTTTGCCGCCGCACCTCAGCCTCTGGCGCAGCAACAGCATTTCGCAGCTGCATCGCCCCCCCAGACAGCGGCGCAGGGCAGCATCAGCGAGCCATCTCACGCCGAGCAGGCCGCTAAGAAACGGAAGCGCGCTGTCAAGAAGGAACCAGAGCCGGAGCCGGCTATGTCCCCACGAGACTTGGCCCCCAGGATGGTGAATGATGCCACCGAGGTCATGCTGTCGCCCACGAGCACCGAGGAAGAGCTCGCAGCTGTTGCTAAATTCGCCAAGCGGCCTGCTGCTGCGAAGAAAGCCTTTCCTCTTGTCCCCGGAGCGCACTACCTGGTCTCGACGGGAACAGCTAAACTGCCCACTCCCAAGAGCTACGACAGACTAGCTCCCCTCGTCGCGTTGCCGTCGCAGAGTGGCAAACGTATACTGCCTGGCACCAACCACGAGCTGCCGTGCGAGATACAAGGAAAATTTACAGACAAGTACAGGCCGTCTGCCAACTTTGTGGGAAAGCCGGAGGACAGGGAGAAGGAGGCAAAGCCTCTTATCGATCAGTACCAACGGGAAATGAAGGCGCTTGGCAATCGCAGGCCTAAGTATGCCGACTACCCCTTCACCTTTCAGGAGCAGCTGAAGGCCGATGAGGCCGCCAAGGCCAAGGCGCAAAGAAAGGCGCGCAAGGAAGAGGAGGAGGAACGCAAGAAGCCCATCCGACCTGAGACACGTCCTAGCGACCCAGTCGAGGCTGCGGCGTGGGATGTGCTTGGTATCGCCCATATCGATCCGTCTGCCACACGTACCAATGCTCTCATCGCTGGTGCGGTGCAAAGTCTTGGTGAGTTCTTCATCAAGCTCAGAAGCGGTATGACCAAGGCGAAGCAAGAGGTCGACCAAGCGTCCAAGGAGAAGCGCCCGGAGGGCGAAATAGCCGTGCTGCAGAAGGTGAGCGACCAGAAGAAGGACATGTTTGTTAAGGTCCTCGAGGCAGCTCACAAGCATGGCGATGACGCCGTGCTGGAGAACCTGGGCGGTCACCAGAAGGGCGTTCTCAGCCTCGTGAACCTGTTGATCGGGTGCATCAAGGCGACCGACTACTCGGGCCCGCTGCCCAAGGCTGCCCTTCGGTTCATGTCCAACATAAACCTCACGAAGAAGGTTGCCGACGCCGTCAACTTCGAGACGGTCCGGAAGCGGTTCGCAGACAAGGGTGACAGCGAAGTTAAGGAGCTGATCAAGACGGTCGCTTCTCGCATCAAGAAGGAAGAGCCGACGAGTGGAGCGGATGGAAAGAAACTTTCTACGAGTGCGGCCGTCTCGAAGTCTGCAAAACCAGGGACCACGAACACGACCAAGACGCCAGCCGCTGCATCGCCTACCAAGCGGCCTCACGAAGACGACTCCGAGTCACGACCCGGCAAAAAGCTGAACATGGAGGGATCTTCAAGTAGTTCACTCAGCAGCAAACTCGGCTCCAAGCCGCACATGGCTACGTCCCTCTTGTCCAAGCTCGCGGGCCCGAAGCCTCGTCCTGCATCATCATCCACACTAGCTGGCAAGAATCGCCTCCTCAACAAGCCCGTACCCAAATCAGATGGAAGCGCTAACGGCGCTGCCGACCCCGTCAAGTCTGGATCCTCGGCCATGGACATTGACCGCGAGCCGAGGAAGTCGAAGCCGGAAACACGAGCCGCCCACGCCAAACCGTCTGCATCCTCCAGCGCCCTGTCAAGTATCGGCTCACTCCTTGAGTCGATCAATACGCCCAAGCTGGACGCCCAGGCAGCAAAGAAGGATACTAAGCAGAACGAGACGCCCGAGACACCTGAGCAGAAAACGAAGCGTCTGCGCAAGGAAGCTCGCCGCAAGCTGAGGGTCACGTGGAGACCCGAGTCGGAGCTCGTACAAGTCCGCATCTTCCACAAGGAGGCCGCGGAAGACCAAGACAACATGACGAGGGATGCCGCCGACGACCGTTCTGAGGGCATGATGCTCAAGCAGCGCGGCAACTACAACGAAGATGACGAGGAAGAGGACGAGCTGCCCTATCGTCCGTGGGTCGACCCTGTTCAGACGGATCTGTCTACCATTCCCCAGGAATATCGGAACAAGGCCTTCGTCACACGTGGCGGCACCCAGACCTTCCACACCGAGGAGATGGATGCCATCAAGGAGCGCGAGGGGAGGGAGCTGCTGTTCGTCTACACATCGATCTCGGATATCCCGCCGACGCCCAAGTCGCCTATCCCCGAGCCTTCCATTCCCGACTCGGGCGCCAAGATTGGGCACCTGCCTCGCGAGGATCCCAAGTACCAGGAAATTCGCAACAGATGGGCAGACATGGCAAACCATGGCCCCGACGTGGCTACGTACTACGCGTGTAAGCGTGTGCACCAGTTGAAGAACGACCCTGCCGCGCGAATCGACTCGCTCCTGGGCTGCCTTGTGCCTGCGCAACAGGAACCGACGGCCGAAACCTACAACTACAACATGACGCCGCCGCAGCAGCACGCACAGCCCGTCTTCTCGCGCATGACGCAGCCGCCGCCGCCGGTGCCTTACGCCCCGGCACCAGAGCAGGTTCTCAGTCTTCTTACGTCGGACCGGATCAGGTTGTGGCGCAACAACGATCCCTATAACGCAGCAGCTCCCAAGACGCGCCGGCGCCACGACTACCCCGACCCGGGCTTCCAGGCCATCGTCGACACACTCGAAGATCTCTTTGCGGTGGCCAAGGACTGGCCGTACCCGGCCAGCAAGCCGCCAGCGTGGCTGGCCAACAACGAAGAGCGGGCACGAGAGTGGCACACCGGCTTCCAAAGGGACGCTGCAGCGCGTGCGAAGAGACACGCTGAGGAGGGAGCTCAGCGTGAAGCCGAGAAGAGGGCCAAGCAAGCCACGGCCAACGCACAGGCTCCCGCGCAGAGCAACGAGGCGGCGTGGGCTGCGTACTACCAGCAGCAGCAGCAGCAGCAAGAGCAGTACGCCCAGTACATGGCTCTCCTTCAGCAGGCGCAGACGCAAGCGGGACAGCAGGCTCCCAACGGACAGGGAGCGCAGTTGAGCGACTCTCAGGTTCAGGCGCTTCTCGGGCAGTTCGTCCAGGCTCAGCCTCAGGCTCAACCTCAGGCTCAGCAAAAGACCGGTACCGGGTACGAGCTGAACCCCAACGACCAGGGCTACCAGCAGCTGATGGCACTCGTGCAGCAGCAGCAACAGCAGCAGCAGCAGCAGCAAGCTCAGCACGGACGGGAGCACGCGGGCTACGAACAGCATGACCCGAACGCGCTCGACTACGACGACAGGGACCCCGACCAGCGCGACCGCAGCTTCGAGCGCGACAGCTACGAGCGCGACGAGCGTGAAGGCCGGCGCGACAAGCACGGCAAGCGCAAGGGCAACGCGCCGGGCGGAGCGACGTTGGCGCCGCACCGACCGGCGAACAAGGCGCTGATCGGGACGAAGGCGTGCTCGTTCTGGCAGCAGGGCAAGTGCGCGAGGGGCGACAAGTGCACGTTCCGCCACGACACCTAGAGAAGGAGGAGGAGGATCGAGGAGGAGGAGGATCGAGGAGGAGGAGGAGGAGGAGGAGGGATGGAGGTGTGTGTTTATTAGCTTTATTGGTTTCTTTTGTCTCGAGAGCGAGGTGTGCTCTCGTTCATCATTTTTGGCGGACCACGGCGCCAGGCCTGACAGGACCGGTACGGCTGCATTGCATTGCGAAGGAAAAACAGGGGGCACAGAGGTACGGAGGGACGGAAACGGCCTGCACAGAGCGTGTGTGCCTTGTCGGCCTTTGGAACAACATTCGGAGGTGTTGGGCATAGCGACGCCCCGCGACAGGCGCGGGGTGGTGTGTAGCATACTGTATCAGCCAACGTGTGGTGTTGTCAATCGATGGCATGTCACGACTTTTACGCATCATTTCGCGTTGATGGACGCATGTGTGAGGCTCGCGGTCGCGGTTGGGACGGGCGAGCCCAGGCGCGGGCGCTTGTTGGCCCGTCGAGGGGCGCAGGCGCATCGCGACGTCGTCAGGTGAGGAGGACGCCCCGTCCGGCGCGCCATGAGGCAGAACGGCCGGACGAGTGGCCAACGGGTGGCTGGCTCCCGTTCCTCTGGGGAGTTGAGACGCGCGACGGAGCGACAGGCGAGAGCGGCGGTCATGCAGCTCGGTCAACAGTTTTTGACGCGGGAGGCGGCGTACGGAGGGCGAGCTAGTGATGCCGTGGCACGTCAGGGGGGCCGAGGATGCAACGTGGGCTGGAGGGCCCTGGGTAGGACGGCGGGACGGGTGGGAGATGAGGTGTTTGTCGGATGTAGATGTCTGCATGTCCATAGCTGTCTGCATGTCCTTGGTCAGGTTAGTCGTCGGTGTGTGGGTTTTCGCGATGGCCCGTGTGAAGACGAGCTGAGGTCGTGTGAAGACGAGCTGAGGTCGGAGCAGACTGCCGAGGGAAACGCGTCAGGGGGTGACAGGAGGCCCAGAGGGGTACATGGTGTTTGATTTCCAGGGCATCAGGAGATCCGTGGGGGAGATGGGGAGCTCGGACGAACTGGAGCTTGGACGGATGGAGGTTAGGCGGGTGGCAGGTTGATGGAGGGCATACGGATGCCGTCCGTGCGGGCTGTATCCTTTCATCCTTGTGAGGTTGTTTGTTCGCTGGGCTGGCGGGGGATTTCGGGCTGACGAGGATCTGTCCTGAAACCGAAGGGGGAGAGAGGCCTGATCTCGTTGAAACGAAACGCTTCCTTTTCTCCTGAGCCCCCGGGGATTGATTGCTGTGAGGATTTGACTTTCCTGACGATTCGGTGCCTGTCTCTTCGAGCTACGTCGCAGGGCTGTCTGCGAGCTTAATCCCAGGTCCGTCTGCGAGCTACGTCGCAGGGCCGTCTGGCGTAGAGTGCTGCCGGGGTCCGATGTGGAAGCGAGCTCGATGAACGAAGAGGATGCTTGCTTGCTCAGCTCGAAGGAGGGTTGCACCGATGGACGGCGAGCGACGAGTCCAGGCGGATGCGACGCTCTTCTCCCCCCGGCCGTTCGATTGGCCCACCCGCCTTAGTCAGGGAAGCCCGTAGTAGGTTTGGATGGACGGCTGCCATGGGCTAATTGAAAATGGGACAGCCACCGCGGGCTGGCAGCCATCCGATGAGAAATTAGCCCATCTCTGATCATGCAGACTGAACGGCCGACGGACGAACAACAGACCAAATTAGCACAACCCCAGATGGCAGGGGCATCAGTCACCAGTCACGGCCCAATCAGCACAGCTACCCCGCTTACCTCGCCAATGACAGCGGCGCAAGAGTCAGCACCAAGGGCGGTAGATCAGCGAGCCGTGCTAATTATGCCCTCATCTTCCCCTCCTCGTCCTCCCCCCCCCTCCTCCCCCTCCTTCCGCTTCCGCCTACCACCGTCGCTCCACACCAAGAGCAACATCACCATCACCACCACCACCACACCCCCACCAACACCACCACTCACCGCGCACCAAGCACAGTCGGCTATCGAGAAAACCCCCCGCTGCCGGCCAAGCATGCTCGGCGTCCTCTTGGCCTCGACATCCGCGCGCCTCTCCCCGTGACAAGCTCCGTCGAGAGCGACTCGTTCACGCTCTACCTTTTCCTCGGAGAAGTCAACCTCGACCTTTCTCCCAGGCTGGCGGCAACCCGCCGATCTTTGACCACACGCGGGCCGGACAGACAACCACCATGACAGGCACCTCACAGTTGCTGTTGGTCAGAAGGAGGTCAGAGCTCAGAGCTCAGAGCTCAGAGCTCACATGGCAAAGACTCTAGAGAGAGAGAGAGAGGAGATGGAGGGGGTCCCCTGCAGCCGGTAAGCGCGTAACGCACCAGGCACCCCTGCACACCAGATGGCCTACCTCCTCCTGCTCCTCCTCCTCCTCCATCCTCCACCGGACTGCGGTACTGTCCTTTGAAATCCCTAGCCTGCTAGCACCCCGTCGAGAGTATCGACATTGCTAGCGGCAGCACGGGCACGCGTGCATACGCCGTACCCACCACCAGCTCGGGCGAGATCCCATCCAGAATCCTTCCCTGCGCCATGCCATGCCATGCCCATGCCTTGCCTTGCTATTCCATGCCCTGCCCGGCCTGCCCAAGCCCGGACCCGCGCCCGGTCGTCCCTCTCGCGGCCGCCATGCCTTGCCCAGCCCCCCAGCCCGTTGGGAGGCGCCCGTGGCATCGGGGCTTGCCCCTCCCATGCCCTTTTTCTCTCTCTCTCTGCCACTCTGCTCGGGGCGCGCTGTCAGACCCGGGGCTTGTGTCAGTGTCAGGGATGCCCAAGTCTAGGGGTCCTCCAGTCCGGGAAGAAGCAAGGTACACACACGATGGATGTTGCCCCCGTTTGGTCTCGTCTGGCCTCTCTGTATAAAGAACGCCCCTCGTCCCACCCCTCGTCATCTGCTCTGTCCTCTCTCATCCAGCAAACCACCGAAACGATCCTGCTTTACGTTTCCTCTTTTCGTTCTCCTGCTCGTTCTCTTCTCATTCTCCATCCAGCCCCCCCCCTTCGATCTGAGCATTTCCGTTTTCGTCCCACGGCCCATCAACCCGCCTCGCCAAGCCACCCGACTCGCTCTACCGGCCTCTCTAAGCGCCCAACTTCACGCCCGGCCTACGCTAGGCCTCTTTCATCTCTTGCCGCTCGTCAACCACCTGTTTTCTGAGAATAGATCGTCTCTCCCGAACACCTCAGCTATATCTATCGTGCTCTCCTTCCCTTGCCTCACTGTCGATCTCCCGGACACCTCTCCCAGATCCCGGGCTCATCACCATCCCATCCGCTTCTCCCTCGTCCCCCACGCACTATCGACGCACGACATCCCAACCATGCTCGCCAAATCCATCCTCCTCCTCGCCTCCCTGGCCCTCGCCGCCGCGAAGCCCGTCCGCCGGCAAGACGGCGCCAGCTGCGCCCAGAGGACACCCACCCTCCCCACCAACGGTGGTGGTACGTCTCACTCTCACTCGCTCCCTCACTCTCACTCGTGCCTCTCACTAACACCCTCAGACACCGAGCTCGCGTCTCCTCCGGAAGGCAGCGTCCTCAAGCACATCGCCCTCGGCCACGGCATCCAGAACTACACCTGCGTCCCCGGCGAGCCCGCCAAGGCCACCGGCGCCGTCGCCGTCCTCTACGACGCCACCGCCTTCTACCCCCGCCACGGCCCCAACGCCCTGCCCACCGTCGAGCACTTCAACGCCCTCACCACCTCCGCCCTCTGGGGCAGCCCCCTGCCCCTCAACTCGGACGGCACCACCCAGTTCGGCGCCTCCGCCGAGGAGCCCTTCCAGGCCCCCGCCCCGCTCGACCTCCCCGGCCACTCGCTCCCCTTCCTGGGCCTGCACTACTTTGACGGCGCCGGCGTCCCCACCTTCCTGACCGGCACCTCCGAGGCCGACTCGGACGACGTCCTCAAGGCCTTCAAGGTCGGCGACGCCCCCGCCCCCGCCCGCGCAGACCCCGGCCCCGTCGGCACCGGCGCCGTCGCCTGGCTCTACCTCGGCGGCACCCCCGAGAGCCGCGGCTTCTCCCTCGTCTACCGCGTCGTCACCGCCGGCGGCAAGCCTCAGGAGTGCGTCGACGACAAGCCCCAGAGCGTCCCCTACGCCACCTACTACTGGCTCTACGGCGACGCCTGAGCGGCGTCTCTCTCGCCTCGGTACATATTTTACTTGTCATCTCGTCTCGTTCCGTCTTGCATGGGATGGGCGGCGCTGCCCGCTCGAACAAAAAATTGGGGGGGAACCGGGGAAACCGATAGACGACGGAGGGTCCGTCTGCGATTTCCTCCATGATTTTTGGGGGTCATGATTTTTCTTTTTACTTTCTTTTCACATGTGCATGTCTGGATATACCCCCCACGTGGCGCGGCCGCGGTTTATACTTTAATCGGGCGGGGCGAGGATGAGGGACCGGAGAGTCTCTCACCTCGCGTGTCTGTACATAGCTTGGGTTGGATGGGCTCGCAGGATGTAGTTACGGGCTCAGGCGTCTCGGTCAATCATGTTATATTCATCCCTCGTTTTTTCTTCCCGTGCTGCGCTGTCGTGATTCTGGGGAACCTCGGCGACGAGGGTTGGACTTGAATCCTCGATGCCATGGTCGTGATCTCGGGGAGCCTCACAACGCGACGAGGGCTTGGTTTGAATCTCATCCAAGTTGACGAACATCGCTGAGCCCATCAGATCAGTCTCCCTCTTGGCAACCCAAGCAGCAGGCTTCGTGTCGTACCGTCAAACGCCACATCACTGACAGTCAGATTCATACAGCACCATTCATGGAAGAAGTTCATTCGCTGGCGGCCGACCCAGCAGTCGGCTATCCTGACCCTACTCGCTGTATTCCCAAGTCTTGTCCTCCTCTTTCTCACGCTAGATCACTATCTCTAGATCTCCAGACAACCCCCTGCTGCCAAATCTCCATGAGCATAATAAGAACAGGACCTCATGAAATCCAACCCGTTTGCCTCGGGACCCAGTCCGCCAAGGCCCCCCTTTTTGCTGTGCCTTTCACCTCCAGTCATCCCGTCGTCTTCCGCCGCACGCGGCTGCTGCCTCACCTCCGGCTGTCGAGTCCACCCGCCAGATCGGCTTCCAGGCCGCCGCCGTGGCTCTGGTACTCCTGCGGCCTCGGGTCCTCCGTGCTCCACTGGCCGTGGCCCGCCGGGATGGGCACCTGACCGGCGGCCGCCTGCTGCGCCGCCTGGGCGCCGCCCTGGCCGGCGCCGGGGACGGTGCGCACAAACTGACGGAAACGGTACACCTCCTCGAGGATCATCTTGCGCATCTCACCAACGTCGTCAACAACCTCAAAGTCGAAGTTGAACGTCGTCTTGCAGTCGGGCTCGTCCGAGGCGTCGTGCCAGATGTGGAGGTACGGGTGCTCGAGCGCCTGGTCGACGCTGATGCGGCTCGACGGGTCGAAGGCGAGCATGCGGTCGAGCAGGTCGAGCGCGTCGGGGTTCGCCTGGGGGAAGAGCTGGGGGAAGGGCTTCTTGGCCATGAACGGCAAGTTACGCACGTACTCCTGGGCGCGAGGAGAGCCGATCCTAGACAGCGTCTCCTCGTTAGGAGTGCCGAGAATGTGAAGGATCTGGTTCAGCTGGTCGACGTAGTCACGACCCTTGAAGAAGGGGCGGCCGCCCAGAAGCTCGGCCAGAATACATCCCACCGACCATACATCGACTGCGGCTTGTTAGCAGGGCAACATGGCGGGAAAGCATGCCACTCACTGGCTTTGGTGTAGCTCTGGAAGCTCAGCATGATCTCGGGCGCGCGGTACCAACGGGTCGCGACGTACTCGGTCATGTACCCGGCGTTCTCCTCGGGGTCGACGGAGAAGCCTCGTGCCAGACCGAAATCGCAGATCTTGAGCTCGCAGTCGGCGTTGACGAGAAGGTTGCCGGGCTTCAGGTCACGGTGAAGCACGTTGGCCGAGTGGATGTATTTCAGGCCGCAGAGAATCTGGTAGATGAAGGACTGGAAGTGAGCGTCGGTCAGGGGCTGGCCAGAACGGATGATAGCCGCCAGGTCGCACTCCATCAATTCTGCAAACGCATATTAGCCGGCCGGTCGCATCGAAGGGCTTCGGGGTCGGAGCAGGAGGAAGGCTAACCCTCGTAGAGGTATGTCTCATTGAAGTTGTCAGGTCGGGGAATATCCATGTCATAGAGACAGGTGATCTGGTCAACCAGGCGATGTTAGCCGTGACATGGATGCATGGGGGAATCAGAGTGCTGGGATCGTACGTTTCGGTGGCCCCTGAAATGCTGGAGGAGCTTGATCTCGCGCAGGGCGCGCTTGGCGAGGATCTTCTTGCTGAAGACATTGGTGACCTTCTTGATGGCGACGCCCTCGTTGCTCCCGCTGTTGATGGCGGCACTATGCAGAGAGGTATGGGTCAGCCGGGGTCAAAGCATGCATCACTCGTGGGCTGGGAGGAGAGAGAGGGGAGGAGGGTTCGTCTGCGCATACCAGACAATTCCGTAAGCTCCCTGGCCAAGCTCCTTGGTGACAGTGTAGCGCTCGTCGACGATGAAGTCTTGGTTGAAGACCTTGAAGATCTTGCGTCCCTGGAGGTCGGCCATGTTTGCGCGGCGGGCGGTCGAGGTAGTAGAGCGATACTTTGTCGCTGCTGGGTGCGTTGGGCGAGCAAGACGAAGCAAGGTGCGGTCTTGCAGTCCACGCGGGGTCCCGAAGGTGAGGCGGGGAAGATGGGGCGGGGCAGCAGAGGGCGCGGCGAGCTGAGTGAGACAGGCGAGCGAGAGGAGGGGTCGGCTCGGAATAGCAAGAAGCGACGAAACAATCAAGAATGAAGCCCAACGTAAGGATAGGTAAAAGTGCCGACGCCTTTGAGGATGGGAAGAGGCGATTGGAACTGGAGAGGAGGAGAACAGGTGATAAGAGTGTGGAGGGTGGACGCGACAATGCCTCGTACTTGCTTCCCAGCTCAGGTAGGTACCAAGTACCTAGGCTCGTCCCCTGTGCCTTCTGTGGTCTTTCGCTCGATGGCACCTGAAAGAGCAAGAGCACCCGTGAAAGGCAAGAACCTGGAAGCAGGAGCAGGGGGGGAGGCACCTGTCGGCCCCGCTGTCAGCCTCCCGACGCGGCCTGATTTGCTGGCCGCCGGGTCAGTTCCAGCCCCCACTCTGCCACGCTTTGTGACAGACAGCTCTTGCTGGTGTCTGATTGGTCGGGGGAAAAGCCAGAAATCATCTGTAACCGCGCGACAATCAGATGAAGCTCGAGATGCTTGATGGGCCGAAGCGAAAAGAAGGGCACCGGCAATGCGAACGATGCGCTCTCGTTTCCTCGTTTCCTCCAGGCAGCTTGCATACGTCCATGCCGTCCTAGAACATCAGCCCTCGGCAGCTTGCCCCCAAAACAGTGCCCAGCCACGGATTAGCTCTACCCGCTTCACAGCTGAACCTGAGCCATCACCGATGCCAGACGGGCATATGATCCACTGGGGCTGATCCGTTTTCATTCTGACCTGTACCAGCCATTCCCTGGAAGTTTGGGCGGTGGCCGCCCCCGGCGCAGCCGGTAGGGCTGAGGTCAGATCAGAGGGCATGAAGGAGCCGAGACCCCCATCCCACTTCGCCCCGGCCCCATGAGTCTCTTGTCTCGCGCTGGCTGGGCCTCGTGTGGACAGCGGAATCTGACAAATACCGCCGTCTGTTCCTGCCCGCTTAGTCAAGACAAACCAAGAACTTCCGGGAAGAGGGACCCGTTGCGGGCTTCAGACTTCCAAGCGGAAGCCGGCCGTTTGTGTGTCGCATGAAGGCCGGCGTTTGCGTTGGACAGAAATGTGGAAAACAAGCTTAATCACGCCGACGGATGCAGGTCGCCGTTCTACTTCCTAAAAGAATGTCATGCATTGGGTATCTCCGTCTATAGCAACACCACGCACACAACGGCCCGGCCATCGCGCCACGAGGGGGTTTGGACCCCATTCCGCCGCCGCAGGCCCCCCATCACTCAGGGCGCCTTGACGTCAGGGAACACGTCGGCCAGGAAGTTCTTGGAGAACCGCGTGCACTGCTCGTACGCAGTCTGGAATCCCTGCCGGCCGCCGTAGTAAGGGTCGTCCACCTCCTCCGGCTTCCTGGTCCCCGAGTATTCACCCCAGAGCTGAACCTTAGCCCGGGAGTCCGGCTTGCCGCGCTGCTGCAGGCTCTCCAGATCGCGGAGGTTGTGGCGGTCCATGGCGAAGACGTAGTCGAAGTCGTCGAAATCGGAGAGGCGCACCTGTTAAGAACAAGGGGGGTCAGCTATGCGTCCTAATGTGGAGGGGTCGCGGATCTCGGTATACCTTGCGCGCGTGGTGGACGTAGTCGGTGATGCCGTGAGCTTCCAGAGTCGACATTGTCCTGTCGTCAGGACCCTCTCCAATGTGGTAGGCACCTAGACAGGATACAGTGTCAGCATGGAAGACTGGGGAGGGCGGCCACACTCAAGGGCGGGCACAAGGGCGGGCAGCTGGACGCACCGGTGCCTGACGAATCAACCCTTCCAATGAGGTCTTTGTACTGCGGTTCCTTCGCAATCGCGCGGAAGACGCCCTCGGCCATGGTCGACCGACAGATGTTGCCGAGGCAAACAAAGAGGACCGAGACCTTCTTTTCCGGCATAGTGGCTGATGGGTACCGTCAGGCGTGTGTGTTGAAGAGTGAAAAGATGTGACGTGGTAAGGTGAGCTCCAAGACGCCCGTGTGCCCCGCGATCCGATGCGATGCGATCCGATGCGCGGGGCACTTTCAATACAGTGGGGGCTGGTACCGCGCACGATGCACTGTGAGGGGTCCCTGTGCCGCCGTTCGCACCGCCGTTCGCGCACGCCACGAGGCTCTGACCTCCTCACAAAGACATCGCCAATGGTCGTTGGTAGCACTCGGAACTTCCAGGTGGCTTTTTCGAACGTGTGAATCATGCGCAGAATCGGCACCATGGCTGCTTGTACTTTTCTCCCATGCGACCCTAGCCCACAGTGCAGTGATGTATAACAGCACAGACACTTGAGCAGGCAACGATCGCAAGCCAAATGATCCACACGCGTCCAAAGTCTTCTTTGGCGCCATTTCGAGGCATCCCTATCAATATCTCGGCTGATGTGTCCCGCGTTGAGTGGTAGCTGTTGCAAACTCGTGCGTCGAGGAATAGTCTGGAGAGCGAGCTGACCAAGAGCATCTCTCGGCAGAGCAGTGCATGTTCTCGTCAATGATCTTTTCGCCTCTGTTCCATCGTTGGTGCCAAGAGAAGATGGGGGACTAGCCCACGAGGCTCGAAGATATTGGAAAGACGAGAGACTCTAGCCAGCTGGAAGTCGTCCTGTCAAACAAACCCCCCTCCCAGTCATCGTTGTCAGCAAAGGGTATCCGGGCTGACGTGCCAGCTCCTCAACGGGAAGACGCAGTTTTTCACGTCCCAACTCAGCATTGAATCTGGTAAGGCAATAACCATGGAGAAAAAACGGGGAGGTGAATGCAGGCCAAAGGCACGTCGGCGGCTGGAGAACCCATAGTACTCGGAAATCTTCTTCAGACCATGATCAATACCACTGGCCGATGGCAACAAAGAGTGTAACAGGCCAATTAGGATTCTTGTCCTCGCTGTCATTGGATGCGAGCTGGTGCAGAAACTGAGGCCTTGTCAATGGTAGCGGAACTTCGCTCAACGTTCTTGAGAGAGCATTGTGGACGCCACGAGGTCTGTCTGTGTTGATCTGCCCACTGGGCTGAACTTGAACAGTTTGATGGGACAAAGAAATGTAGAGGGGTGTTCAGGCAAGGTAGGCGGAGGGTTGATTTTCTTTTCAAGGCATGACACTGGACGCTGGCCCAGTATGTTTGGGTCTTCGTGGTGTGTAGCTCCCGTATTCGTGAATCCTGCGGATTCGGGCAGAAGTTCACTATTGAACGCCGGCCAGATGCAATATCGAAGCTTGGGGCCGATGATCAAAATCCGGCACAAACCAGCCCCCGAATCAAGTTTCGGGCGGACTGGGCCGTTGTCAACGGCAAGACATGACTTCACATGTCGAAGAGTTTTCGACACACATACGCGTCCAGATTCGCAATTTCGCCTCGACCAGGAACGCGTCAGACCCAAGGCCGCCTCGAGCCAGTCAACTCCAAGATCGCGATGCAGCACACCCTGCGATCTGAAAGGCAGAGATAACGCCTGACTGGGTCGCCTCAGCGTGACGTAGGGCTGACATTGATTGCATCCTGGCCGGTGGACCGGCAGTTTGCTGTGAACGACCCGTGACGCAAACCATCATGGCAGAGGCGATCGAAAACGACAGAGATTGCACTGCTCTTGGAATGAAACGGCGGTAGACGTTCAACTCCCAACGTTCAAGGATCTTGATGTGGAAGAGGCCCCAGGGAGAATTGTGGATTCCTATGCCGATTTCCTCGAAGGATGCCGTCCAGGCTGTCCATTGGGCATGAAAACCCGCTCTACCTCCGTAGAGAGCATGGCCCCGTTGTACGAGGGGCGGGATGACGCAGGATCGCGATCCATGGCTAGACTGTTGGCCTGTTGAGGCGGATGCGAGTGTGGGTCGGATGCCAGCCGTGAGCCTTGTGTTTGGGGCTGATGCATGTACAGAAAGGCGGTCTTAGGGATATGGCGATGGACAATGCCTGACGAAAGTCAAGTCAATACGAGTCGGAGTGAGTCGTCGGACCCGAGGCGCAACTGCAATTCAGCACCGTTGGCTGCCGTTCATCGGCTCGACATCGGTGCGACGGCGCGTCCCTGACAGTGGCATCCGTCAATCGAAAGGTGGCTTTGGTGCATTGCTTTTCCCTGTGTTCGGCTTAAGATGAGCAGAGATTTCATAATTTCTGCTTGCTTCCCCAGGCACCTACCTACCTTACCGCACTTGTTCGCCAGAGCAGAGGAGATAGGAGGCCGACTCAGCTCTCAGGCCTCCCCAGGCTTCACTCCGCCAACCCAGGGCCCCCACCTCCCCTCCCCCCTTCTCCCCAAAAAGACCCACGATCGAGTAGCTAGCTTGTGGCACAGGGCGGTCATTGTGGAGTGCCGATGGTGCTCCGGGGGCGCGGGCGCGGGAGCTTGCGCCTCTTGCGCCTCAACACCTCCCCTCCCAGTCGCCCCGATTCAGTAGGTAGTGGAGGGTCACACTTTCGGGGGCCTTGACGCGCGCACCGGGACGTCAGCCAAGTCTGCGTCTCCCATTCGTGGGTGGTGCCCTGCTTTGCCGTCGGGCTACGCGGCACATGCACCATGCCGGCATGTGAACCAAGTACGGACGCCACCAAGGCCGATCTGTACCTGACGGGGGACGACGACGGCTCTCGATAATCGCGTCCGGCGTAGGGATGAGCTTTGCTTTGGAGGTGAAATTGCACGCTCGGGCCCCAAAAATCAATAGAGCTAGGCCTGGGACATGAGACGGCCCAGACAGCTTCGGCATGTCTAAGTCACCCCCTCCTACCTGTCTAGAACCGGCACCAACGTCCACGCTTGTCACGCTTGTTCCTCGTTCCTGCCCAGGCCAGCCCGTCTCTTGCTTTCCACCCAGAGCCAGAAAGACCTGGGCCCCCCGACTGCCCCACACGCCAAGAAGACCGCCGTAGGTTCGCTGGCCTATGGGGGGGCGCGGAATGGGACGGCGCATCAGCGAGACCAGCACAAGCCACAAGCGCAGGGGTCCAGACGGAGCAGTCTTGCCTCGGATGGCCATGCCTGGTGGTACGTAACCGTGCCGTTCCTGGATGTGGATCCTAGCGACCGGACCAGACGACCACAGGAAAGACCAGAGCACCGGGGGTAGGCACTACCAGATCAGCTCAGGATCATCAGGTCACTCGGATTTAGCAGTCCAGCTTAGTGCAGCCCGGCCTCATCGGACTTGGTCCTGCCTGCTCTGGGGCCAGGAGGACCGGGGTGCATGGCAAAGGATCCACGACCTTAAGAAAGCCTCCGTCCTCCCAGCTTTCTGCCATCTGCTTCTTTTCTTTCTTCACCAGTCTTCCAGCACAGCAACTCCTCAAGTCACTCTCACCCCCCTATCCATCTCCACTTCCACCAAGAAAGCCCTCGCTCCTCAATACCCAACCGCCACCATGAAGTACGCTGTCGCTGCCACCGCCTTCCTCTTCACCCTGGCTCGCGCCCAGGATGGCCTCACCGAGGTCATCAGCCAGATCCCCAACTGCGCCCTGAACTGCCTGACCCAGGGCATCAGCGGTGCCGGCTGCGGCCTCGACGACTTCGAGTGCACCTGCAGCAACTTCGAGAGCATCAGCAACGACGTCCAGCCCTGCCTCGGCAACTCCGAGTGCACTGACTCTGAGGCTGCCGGTATGTTGACACCCTAGCCATGATGTATGAAATGCCCACTAATACGCGCCAGACACTGTGCGCCTTGCCGCCAACCTCTGCAACTCCATCGGCAGCGAGTCCGCATCTGTCACCGTCACCACCGTCTCCGAGACCGCCTCCGAAACCCCCAGCAACCTCGAGACCATCCCCGTCGCTTCCGAGACCGAGACCCTGACGACCACCGTCGGTTCCGAGACTGTCACCGTCTCTTCCTCCAGCGAGGAGTCTGGCTCCGCCACCACCACCGTCACCGAGTCTGAGACTACCACCGCCTCTGGCACCGACGCCTCCGCCTCTGGCACCGACGCCTCCGCCTCTGACGCCTCTGGCTCTGATGCCGCTGCCACCGAGTCCGGCTCCGAGGGTGACGATGACTCCGCCGCCGGCCGCGTCCAGGCCGCCGGCTGGGCCGTCGCCGGTGTCGTCGCTGCCGCCATCGCCCTGTAAAGGGTTCCCTGATCACGTCTTGTTTGCTACCCCATGCCGTGCGCGGCGCGTAATGTTTAAGATACCATGCACATCGAACGAAAGGGGATTTGGATGGATGACGGGCGGTCGTGGGACCGCATTGTACATGAAAGATATGCAGTAGATGATCGTAATTCTATCACAAGTCTTGACTGGCGACCTTCTCTGTTGATGTGTGACACGTGGATGCTATGATGATCGCAGCACTGCTGGGTCAGTCACTCCCCTCTGTGTTTGTGTTCTTACTGCTCCTTGGTCTCGAGAGCTTGATCACAACCTTGTTCGCAAGCCTTGTGCAACTTGCCAGCTCAAGTTCGCTACTTATAATCATCAGCAGGGTCTATCAGCTGTGAAGTATTCTTTATGAACGGGCGGTCCAAGAGGTCCCCCAGCTAAATACCTTCGTCGGATTTTGTCCGGACCATCTCCTTGACGAGGTCGAGAAAGCATTGCCTCTTCTCGTCGTATGGGACCCCGGATCGGTTTCGGTTTGCCTCGCGCACCTCCCAAGCCTTGGCACGATCAACAGACAGTGGTCCTGGGAAGCATCGGCAAAACAATTGCGATGGTAAGTAATAGTATCCGAGAGAACGAACCATTTTGGCCAGGCTTGTCATGAGTCTCCAAGAATTCTAGCCAGGCTTCGGGCGGAGGGCCACCAAATTGAACAGTTCGAAACATTAGTCGTTGAGAGACCCCCATGTTGAAATGAGTTCGTTCCCTGACCTGATATGAGACAGCTGTGTAAGGTTCAGTAACTGTTGCCAGGACCAAAACAGGTGAAACATTACTCTGAGAGCATCCAATGGCCCAAATATCAGCGGCTTCGTGCCATGAGGAGCCTAATTTGGCTTGTGACATTCATGGATCACGACTTCCGGGGGTCGTATCGAATTCGGGACTGCCCCAGCCAGCGATGAAATCTCCTCGCTCGTCCGATAAGCTGTTCGAACAAGCCCTCTAGCATCAGTAAAGCCATATACGAGAAGAGACTGCTGGCAGACTTACATCGCCCAAAATCCAGAATTCTGGCTGACATGTCCGACCCTGTAGGGAAAGAATCCATGGCCTCTAAGAACTTGGCGATTGATACACTTGGAGTCAGATAAGGCGGCATCGGCTGCAGCGAGAGGTTCATGTATCGCGGTACGACGGGGATGATCTCAGGATTCGCAAAGTACTCAGTGATGTCGTTTTCGCTGAACTGGTCCAACTGTGGCAGTGCGATTACAAGGTTGCCAACGTGCGGGTCTACGGGATGTCAGTTTGTTGACTCCTGTTGACGTGCGTCACTAGTTTACCTACGTGAGCTATCCCCTCGTCGTGTAGATGGGTGACCCCTTCGACAATCTGGCACACGGTTTCGGAAGAACATAGTTGCCTAGCATCTGGATCACTTATTGGCGCGACGACCTCGGTCACCAGACACTCGTGGTATGCGTTCGGTCCGCTGATGACGAAGACATCAAAAAGTTCAACAACTCTCCCAGAGGACGTCTTTTCCCTTTGGATGTATCCTGGCCTTCCTCCCTCAGACCAGCGACTAAATCATGCCCGAACTAGCAACTTGCTAGGTCTCCGCTATCCCGCGGGTTCGGGTTCCCCGTTCGTATTCACATTGCCAAAACGGACCCCTCAAGTTAAGCTTCAACCAGGGCGTGGGCGTTCCGAGGTCCTTTTAAGTCCATTCCTCGGGACAGAGGGCCATGTTCCGCTCATTTTCGCTTTCCTTCAAGTTGCCAATGCCGAGTGCCTGCATCTTTGGGCTGTCCCACCCCTTTTTGACGACGGTCCCGAAATACGATCGCGAACACTCATCGGCTGCACTTGAAATGCCCCAGAGTACGACCACTTCGATATCCATCAGCTCCCTGCTATGGTATCAGAATCTCCACCAAGTCGTGTGCCTAGCCGACGCTCGCATGGCAAGTCCCAAAATGGCTGCCAAAACTGCAAAATGAGAAGAGCAAAGGCAAGTCACTAAGCTCAACCGACCAGGGTTGGCTTTCATCGCCCCCTTCTTCTACCCCCTGATTGCTAACCTAAGCCCCATTTTGGGTCTCAGTGCGATGAGCATTTCCCATCATGTTTCCACTGCACCTGACGAGGCGTTGCTTGTAGCCTGTCAGCCTCATCCAAATCCCGTTAGGACCAAGGAGAGGTCAGGGGCGCGGGCCCCCTTGACGCCCGAGGACGCTGTTGACATTACAAGCCTCCATATGCTGGCTCGTCGTTGGCGATTCGAATCACCCCACCATTCCTCCTTCGAGACCCGGCGTCACATCTCAGAGCTCATGTACCACTACACAAGCATCACCGCCGGCACGTTGGCACTCCATCTGGACATGTAGCATGTATTGCGTGACATCGTCCCCCAGATAGGACATGGGGCCCCCTTCTTCATGCACGGCATCCTTGCTATCGCCGCCATGCACAAGGCCCACCTATTACCTACGCGACGGAAGGAATACTACAACCTGACAGTTTTTATCAGAGGCATCCGGACGGTATTACAGCCACACCAGTCGCTGATAGAAGGAACGCCTCCCGCATCGTTAAATAACGGCTTTTGGAGCGCCAAAGCGGACATGGGCATTTTCGAGTATATTCTCTCCTTTCTCCACAACCTAAAGCTTTTTTAGAGTCTGATTCCTGGTATTCTTCTGACTGACAGATGTTATCGTCCTGCACAGGTCTGAGGAGCTCAAGTTTTCACTCCTGTCTCCGGACGTCTTCCAAGCTCTCCAGAGAGTAGCCGACTTCTTCGAGCAACTAGGCAAGGCTGCTCATATCAAAGCCCACGCGGGTACGCAGCCTGAGGTCAGTATGTTACTCTTTTTCCCGCAAATGATACCAGACGCGGTGTTAAGCGACATTCTCTCGGCCAAAACATACGCCATGGTATTTCTTGTGTATCTGGCTGCCTTTTTCCGAGTCCTCGAGACGAGATTTTGGTTCTTTCATGGTCTGTCGAAGAGGCTGCTTATGGTGGTTAATACCAATCTGGCGATATTTCCGCGGCACTTGGCAATGGTGGAGTGGCCATGAATACAGGTGTTTGATTTTTATGAGCTGTAGTACTGATTCTGAAATTTAAATGTGTTCAAGTCGCACATGGTATGTAAAATAGACTTTGGTTCTTTTCTGCTATCAAACCAAACACTACAGGCGTTTAAAGTGCCACGGTGAAACACAACGGCGGAAAAAAGAGAGGAGAAAGCGGTTATCGCGCAACGCGTCCATCATCTGCGTCCATATGGAAGCTATGCAGATCTCGGAAGCTTATGACTCCGAGCAGGTTAGTACGTCCGCTGAATAACACCAAGTTCTGGACACTGCACCTCGGGTTTTTGAAAAGAGCGATCCCGCGTTTCTCGGACCCACGCTCGCATCTGGAAGATCCACGCATGTAACCATGCAGTTCGGGCAGCCTTATGGCCATGGACCGCATGAAGCGGGGCATCGAACCTAATCCTACTGGCTTCCGAACGACAAACCCGATGTCCGAGCTGACCAACTTTTGAAGATCAAGTTGTCCGTTTCCAACTTGGTGAACCCGGCGCAGGGGCTTGGCCTCGGGAACAATCACGAGCAATAGAATCCAAGAGAGTTTTCGAGGTATAAAACAAAGGTTGATAATCCATCATGGAGAATCATGTTATAGCAGCAGTACAACACCACCGTGTGAAGATTCTTTGACCTAAGCGACGATCACTTGATCACTTGACGGTTTCACTCGTGATGAAACAACAGTTCTACGCCCTCGCTCTGGCGTCATGCTGTATTGCGCCGACGCTGGGGCATGTCCTAGATCCCTTCAGTTCTCCACCAGTCGAATATCGACCCAAGTTTCGATACTGGTACGTCCGTTCAATATCATTTCACATCAAGCCCAGTACATCAGATACAGTGGACTTCTAAATTTGACATTCTTGAACTAACAGGCTCCCTGACGCCGAGGTTGATGTTAGCGCTGTGGTCAGAGACGTTGGCGAGATCGCAGCCGTTGGTAGCGGCGGCCTCGAGTTTCTCCCGTACTATCAGTTTCGTTCCCCGTCAGCAAACTGGTCCGAATACGGCTACGGATCCAACGCCTCGCGCACAGTCCTAAGAGCTACCATGAAGGCCGCTGTTGAGCATCAGATCCTACTGGATTTTGCCATTGGCGCAAACCAGGGCCAAGGTGTGCCTGCCGAGGCCGAAAGCGTGGGCTTGGCCTTGGAGATGGTCTGTAAACCCACATCACTTTATACTCCTCCGTTCAAGAGAACACAATTGAAACTTACTCTGGCATTTTAGGCATACGCCAACGTCACCGTCGAGCCCGGGCAGTCTTTTAACGGTGAACTTCCGCTATCGAAGCAGCCCAGTGATCCGAACTTGTTCTTTTTCATGCACCCCCTGGAAGAGTTTGGCCAGCAGAACCTTTCCACCGTGTTAGCAGTGGAGGTTATGGATGAAAACACATCAACGCCGGCCGTCGTCAATATCGGGCGCGTCATTGATTTATCAGACGAGGTAGATGTGAATTCCAGGTTCCTCTCGTGGACACCCCCGACGGACTCTCATCGGCCATGGCGCTTAATGGCATGGTATCAACGATACACCAATCAACGAGCCATCGACCCAGCCCCCGATGCCATCAACTTCGTCCAGAACGGATCATGGGTCCTGGATCACTTCAGCGCTGCTGGGGCTAAAAGGCTCACAGAATTCTTTGACGAATACCTCGTACCTGAACAGGAGGACAGGGAGTTGTTGTCACGGGTGGGCAAATATGGTAAGTTCCACAGAGTGGGGAACCTCAAGCGCTTCCCTCGAATGGGGCTTGATACTAATCAAGCTCATAGCCTGGCAAGACAGCATGGAGATGCAGTCAGCGCTGTGGTGGACGCATGGGTTTGCCGAACAATTTCACGCCCATCGCGGATACGATATTCGCCTATGTCTGCCGTTTTTGATCCGCAGAGAAACCTTTTGGGCCGCCCAGACCGTGCCTTACGGGGAGTCCTTCGAGTCGCACAACAGAACGTATGCCGAACGCTGCAACGACGATTACCGCATCGTACTGCAGCATGGCTATGAGGAGTACGTAAGAGCCAACGTTGAGTGGGCACACGCAAAGGGCCTCGAGTACTCTAATCAGCCAGCCTATAACTTACCACTTAATATGGTGCGTGATATTCTCGTAGCCAATGCTTTGAGTGCTACCCAATCTAACCTTCCTGCTAGCATGACTCTATCAGTTTGATTGACGCGCCTGAGGGCGAGTCGTTAGGTTTCAACGACAGCCCTGACTTATATCGCCATCTGGCAGGTCCTGCTCATATGGCTGGAAATCCCGTTGTCTCGTCAGAATGCGGCGCTGTTCAGGGAGCAGGATACACACAGACCATCCAGGACCTACTTTGGCATGTACGTCGCGGCATGGCAACGGGCATCACCATGAACGTATTTCATGGCTATGCCTACTCAGGGACTTTCTTCAACACAACCTGGCCCGGGTACACCGTCTTCGCATATACTTTCACGGACATGTGGGGACCGAGGACACCCACATGGGGCCATCTCAATGACACCATCGCATACATCTCTAGAAACCAGTTTATCAGCCAGGCCGGGACGCCTAAAGTTGACATTGCGTTCTATCAATACGCGGCGCCCTTTCGAAAAGTTGTCTACGAAAGCGATAATCTAGAGCGTCTCGGCTTTACTTACGATTACCTCGGCCCTCGAAGCATCACCCACGATATCGCCATTGTCGAAGGCGGCTTGCTTGCCCCTGAAGGACCCAGCTACAAGGCACTAGTTTTCGCCGACCAGACCAAATTGACTGTTGACGCAGCGAGGCAAGTCAAGGTCTTCGCTGAGGCTGGCCTGCCAATTTTCGTTATCGGACGAACGGACTTCCAAGGTGCCGCTATGAAGGAAGGCGAGTCAACCATTGTCTCGAGCATTATGACGGACGTCCTTACCTTGAAGGATAGCGTCGTGGTTCTCTCTTCCTTAGAAGACCTCCCAAGTGCGCTTGCCACCCGAAACATTCGCCCAAGGACCACCCTCGCCCACAAAGACATTGAATCGAGGTGGTACTCCTTCTGGCGCAGTTCGCCGGAGGCCGAGTTCGTCTTTCTTTACAACGATGGTGCCGACACAGAAACCATCGACGTTGAGTTTGAGAATGTTGCAGATTTGGTGCCTTTTGTCCTCGATGCTTGGACAGGTACTGCTTATCCTCTCGTACAGTACATGATCGACGGCAACAGGATCGTGGCTCCGATTACCCTCGCCTCCAACCAGACCGCTACGCTGGCATTTGCCAAGTATACCGGGTGTCGCGGAAGTGTGTCCATTCTCCCTCGTCCATTGCACAACGTGGTCACATCTACCACTGGCTACGTTAGGGACTTGGTATACTCACAGCATGGCGGTAACAACAGTCGAGTTGTCGCTCATCTCTCCCAGGGTGAGTCAACAATCACACTGTCGAACAATACAGTCCTCGCGTTCAATGCATCCCCACCCAAGGCGTTGTCCCTCGAGTCCTGGAACATCACCGTCAATGACTGGCAAAGCGATGATGACAGGTACAGCATCAAGACTGTCATTACTCGACATCACTTCCCGAACAGCCCTTTGGTTCCCTGGAAGGAACTGGATGCGGCAATTCTGGAGGACACCAGCGGCACAGCAGATTACCTTACCACGTTCGACATGCCTGTCCTATCCACCAAACAAAATCTGGGAGCTCGTTTGCATTTGGGTCCGATTACAGACTCTGTACGCCTATGGGTGAACGGCGCTAGAATTACCGTCGATATGACTGGTGCTTCTGACATCGTGCTTGATATCACAGATCACTTGGCTCCTCGGGGTAAGCACAACGAGATACGCGCAGAGGTAGCTTCTACCTTGTATAACCGTGTTCGAGCTGAACAGGACGCGATCTGGACTTTTGGTTCGGCTGCGTCGGTCGCAGGGGGAGTCTATTATGAGGCCCACCCCTCCAAGGCTCATGGGCTTGTCGGGCCCATTTTCATTGAATGGGTTGAAGTGGTTAGTGTCGCGTAGGACGCGAGCGGCATGTACCAACAGTACGTTCAACGTAACAAATAGATTAGAAGCACGGGAGCTAGCCCTTAAACAGGATTTGGGGACAGGGTTTAGTCTCTGTAGCTACGGATTCTCGGAACAATCACCACTTGGCTTGACACACGTAATAGGCCACTCGACTTGTTCTCATATTTTTGGTGATCTCAAGGAACCAGTATCAGATTTACTTACGCCCTAAGAGTCTCAAGCCTGGATATGTGGCTAGAAGAACAACTTCTCATCACACTGCCCGATTGCAATCACTCGTCCTGACTGCAAAGCATGGAGAGGGCAGTGGATACCCATCACGAAAAGTTCGGGCCGGATCAGTCTGCTGGCCCCTCAGTATTTCGATGAGTGGCGGCGACGACAGATCGTCCAGAACGGGCTTCGATGTGATGTTTGTATTA
This sequence comes from Verticillium isaacii, assembly GCA_002851775.1. Taxonomy (NCBI): domain Eukaryota; kingdom Fungi; phylum Ascomycota; class Sordariomycetes; order Glomerellales; family Plectosphaerellaceae; genus Verticillium; species Verticillium isaacii. The sequence goes on along the minus strand of NMXN01000005.1, from coordinate 1,191,396 downwards.
TGTCGCTCATTAGTATCGACATCGCCTTGACAACTGTCGACGGCAGTAGTGTGGCCAACAGGCAGGAAGAGAAGCAAGGCTTTGCTGAGCACACATCCCACACCCAGGCGTGCCACTGCCCGAAATGCCATCTCCTCAAAGCCCGATCGACATCAGTCCTTCGTCACTTGCAGAGGTCCTCCACGAGCTTGCGGCCGTCGCGCAGCGCGTCCTTCTCGTGCATCTCGCACCGCTCCGTCTCGGCGCGGCCCTCGGCCACCCACTGCGCGACGGCCGGGTGCTCCAGCAGACGGCGCGCGTACGCCTGGGCGGGCTCGGACAGCGCGAGCCCGTAGGTCTCGACGCGGCTCGCGACGGGGGCGAAGAAGGCGTCGACGGCGGAGAAGTCGGAGCCCGCGAGCCAGGGCCCGCCGAAGCGCGCGAGGCCGTCGGTCCACAGGGCGTCGATGCGGTCGAGGTCGCGCTGCAGCGGCTCGTCGGGGGCGCCAATGTCGACGCGCAGGCCGACGTTCATGCCGCACTGCTCGCGGAGGGCGGCGAAGCCGGAGTGCATCTCGGCGGCGGCGCAGCGGGCGTAGGCGCGGGCCTGGCGGTCGCGGGGCCAGACGGCCGGGTGGTCCTCGGCGAGGTACTCGATGATGGCGAGCGAGTCGTGGACGACGGTGCCGTCTTCGTGCTTGAGGGTGGGCACCTTGCCGGAGGGGGAGAACTCGCGGAAGGCGGGCTGCCTGATGCTGGGGACGAAGAAGTAGATCTTCTCCTCGAAGGGGATGTCGAGGGCCTTCATGAGGACCCAGGGCCGCATGGACCACGAGGAGTAGCGCTTGTTGCCGATGTAGAGGGTCGCCATGGTAGGTTCTGAGGCGTGGACAATGTGCAGACAGTCGACAGTTCAGCGAAAGCGGCGGTGTCGAAGGTTAAATATGAGGTGGTGACGGCGGGGGGGAGCGCGGCTATCATCGTCGTTAGAACGAGACGGCTGAGGAGACGGCTGAGCAGAACGGGTGAGTCAACCGCGTCCCCGCCCTGCGCCCTTTCCATGACCATGCGGAGGCATGTTACGGCGAAGCAGATTACAAATGCGGCCAGCCACCTTCACGATGCTCTTCAACCACTGGCAATCAGCATCAATCGAGCGTATGAGGCAGGTGATGGTACCACCATGTCAGGCGTGTGCATGTGCTCCCTGGTGGCAGAAGGTCCTGACACTGGCCTGCTGGACCGAATCCAAATGGTTCGCGTTTTTTTAAAAAGCCGCAAATCAAGACGAGATTGTAGATATCCACCTGCACTTGCAAACTGGAAGCTGTGCAAGGTAAGGTAAGGTAAGGTAGGGAGGGATATGGAGTTGAGTTGTTGAGCTCGGATGATGAATGCCTGGTGAACAGACCACGGATTGCCAAGATGGAATGACATAAGCAGGACGCTGCCGGCGAACAGTCGACGACAGCTGCCAGCCAGATGGAATTCGAGATGCATCGCGACGACTCGATTCGAGTTCTTCCCCAGATCAACCATCACAACCCCTCTTGGCAAACGAGTATGCTCGCGACACCATGGATATGTCGCAGCTGCATCAGGGCGCTGGCAAAGCCCAGGGCCTCGGCCTTGACGTTCATCCGCCGCGCTAGCACAGCAGGCAAGCGAGCTCCCCATCCGCTCCGTCCCCCCTGGACGTCCAGCTAACAAAAACGGCCCAGATGCCAGCGGCGGTCTCCCGCCAGCCCTCCTCCAGCGAGCCCGCAAGCTCTCCTCCGAACACGACCAGCTCGCCGCCTCGCAGTCCGACAGCTTCGACCCGAAAACGGCGCGCCGCATAGGCGAGCTCTCGTCGGTGGTGTCGGCCCTCCGCGACTGGGAGGACGCGCAGTCGTCCATCACGGAGCTCACGACGCTCCTCGGGTCGCCCGACGCCGAGCTCCGGCAGCTGGCCAGCGACGAGCTCGGCACGACGCAGACGCAGCTCGCGGCGCTCTCGCGGCAGCTGTCCGTGTCGCTGACGCCCAAGGACCCGTTCTCGCACATGCCGTGCCTCCTGGAGATCCGGCCGGGGCCCGGCGGCCTCGAGAGCCGGTTCTTCGCGGACAGCGTGTTCAAGATGTACAAGCAGTACTGCGGCTACATGGGGTACCGGGCGGTGGCGCTCAAGTACGAGATGGCGGACGGCGCGGGCAGCGCGTCGACGTCGGCGGGCGAGGAGCCGCTGCAGGAGGCGGTGCTGGAGATCAAGGACGCCGGGGCGTACGGGCTGTTCCGCGGCGAGGCGGGCATGCACCGGGTGCAGCGGGTGCCGGACACGGAGAAGAGCGGACGGACGCACACGAGCGCCGTGGCCGTGTGGGTGCTGCCGTCGTTCCCCGAGAGCCACGCGGGCGAGGAGAACGTCAACGACCCGGCCAGCGACTTCTACCTGGACCCGGCCGAGGTCAAGATCGAGGCCATGCGCGCGCGCGGCGCCGGCGGCCAGCACGTCAACAAGACCGAGTCGGCCATCCGCATGACCCATCTGCCCACCGGCACCGTCGTCAGCATGCAGGACAGCCGCCAGCAGTCGCGCAACCGCGAGGACGCCTGGAAGCTGATGCGGTCGCGCGTCGCCCTGCAGCGCCGCGAGGCCCGCGAGGAGGAGGCCGCCCGCCTGCGCGACAACGTCCTCGCCAAGCACAGGATCACCCGCGGCGACAAGATCCGCACCTACAACTACAGCCAGGACCGCTGCACCGACCACCGCAGCGGCATGGACGTCCACAACCTGCCCGACGTGCTGGTCGGCGGCGAGTCGCTGCACCGCATCATCGACGGCGCGCGAAACTGGCTCGCCACGAATGACATTGCCGCCATGGTGGCTGAGGAGGAGGCCGCCGCGAGCAAGCCGAAGAAGTAGCGGCAGTGTTGAAAACTACCTGTACAAATAAGGAATGTACAAACAAGGAATGTATATCACGTTGCATCAAATGCACAGCAGCCGCGACATGTAAGCGAGTCAAGAAATGATATAGAATTTGGGGTCATCAGACAGTTCGCGCCCGTGTTACATTTTTCTCTTCCTCCTCGCCCTCCTAAAGAACAAAAGCCAAAATACAAGAGAGGGGATGTCATACAGCCGGCATGACGAGCGAGACCGGGTTCGGTGCCGTGTCGTGTGTGCCGTAATCCTCCTGATCGTCCGACCAGCCGTGAAGCGCCGCGCTGAAAATGAAATGTGGTGGTATATACAACAGGTGGGTGTTACAGGTGACGGTGCGTCGGTTCGTCGACGCCCGGGCGGAGCAATGTCGTCCACTTCGTTATGTTGCGGCGCAGGGGCTCACGCCAGCTGGCGCTCGCGGCGCATCATCTCGAGCACGCCGACGACGCCCGTGTTGCGCAGGCGCTCGAGGATGATGTGCATGCCCTCGCGGCTCTTGCCGATCTGGGCCTCGGTCTTGCTGGAGGCGATGTTCTCGATGCTGCGCTGGATGCCGCGGGCGCCGAGGCCGCTGACCCAGCCGGAGAGCCACTTGCCCTCCTTGGGCTCGGGGGCGGCCTCGGAGGCGGCCTGGTCGCGGCGGGCGCGCAGGCGCTCGCCTAGGCGGGACTTGTAGACGACGGTGGTGGTGACGTCGGTGGTGGTGGCGGCGGGATCGGGCAGGCTGAAGTTCTGTTGCTCGACGACGGAGAGGACGTTGTTGAAGTTGAGGTTACGGCTCTCGGTGCGCATCCAGCCCTCGCGCACGTCGACGACGCTCGTCTCGAGGATGTAGCTTGCCTTGTCGCTGCCAGCGCCGCCGCCGGTGATGGAGGCAGGCAGGAGCTTGTAGACGGGGGCGGGCAGGCGGGACTTCTTCAGGTGGATGCGGGTGGTGTGCAGCCGGCCGGTCTCGGGGTCGACGTGGCTGTTGAGGGTGTCGGTGCTCAGGACGTGGGTGGAGAAGGGATTGAGCTTGGGGGACGAGTAGCGGAGGAAGTAGGCGAGGGTGACGGCGGGGAAGGGGTGGGCGTAGGCGTGGTTTGTCGTGTGGGTGAGGACCATCTTGGCGGTGGACTCGGGGGAGAAATCGAAGGAGGGATTCGTCGAACTCGAGAGATTCGGTCAGGTCGAAATCGGTCGAGCGAGAGTCTTCGGAACGGTCGGGTTGCGATGCGACGGTGTGAGATGCGGGCCTCACGGGTGGTGCGGGAGGTCGGGCATCAGAGGCGCGAGCTGGGGATGCTGGGTGCTGGAGGAGGAGCAAAATTTGGCCCGAGAGAGAGGTTCGGTCGCCGTACGATCTTCCGATCCTGGCGCGCGTCCGAATCGAGGGCGTTCTCAATTCTTCATCGAAAAAAAAAAGGACAGGACAAGAGGAAGGGAAGCAGAGGATGAAGAAGAGGGGAATGGATGACGCGAGGTCGTCTGGGACGAGACGGTGAGGAGGAGGCGGACGGCACGGGAGGAGGCGACAGTAGCAGCAGCAGCAGCAGCAGAGGAAGATGGAACGATTGGAGCTTTCCGTGGTGCCGTTCTGGTTCGGTGCAGGTGGCCTGGGCCCAATTGATCCAGCCACTGAGGGCGATCGAAAGGGCTCTGCCTGGGGAAAAAAGGTGATTTTTGATTGGCCAAAAGGGGGCACGCGAGCTTGGGCCCGAGTGGCGAGAATCACATGACAAACCACTCACCGATGGCGGTCACCGAGCTTCTCACCGACCTGCTCACCGAGCCACCGTGCCCCCGGCCGAGGCACCAGGCAAAGATCGACTCGAGCCAAGACGCGTCCAGGCACCATCCCCACTCGGACATTGCGCTCCACGCCATCCCGCGACGCCATCCAACAATTTTATCGGGAAGGTCGACGTCGCCCAGGCACGTTATGGATCGCCCGGGCCAGTGCCTCGGTTCGGTTCGACGCTTTCACGTTCGCAGTGCCACACCTCGAAGCAGAAGCTGAAGGAGTGACAGCGACAGCATCAGCATCAGCATCAGCAAGCAGGCTGCGCCTCGCAGTACCTAGTAATAAGAAAGATTATCTTGATATCCCTACCGCCGCTGCTTACTCCCTCCCCTCCGAGTGCCCCGTCATCAGCGTCAGCACCGTTCTGCCGTCGCAGCTCGCATCGCATCACCGACACCTCTTCTCCCGACCATCCCCAGCGGCGCACGACGCGACACCAACACCACAACCCATAGATCAAATCGCCGCCGCTCGATCGTCATGGCTGCCCTGTCCAAGGTCGTGCCCTCCGTGGCCCAGCTCGACCGCGTCCCCGACCGCGTCATCCGTCTCATCCGCCTCTCCATCTACGGCGGCGCCGCCTTTGCGGCGTGGAAGATCCAGTGGAAGCGCGTGCTCAGGGACTTCTTCACCGGCCCCGGCCGCATCAGCCGCATCCTGATGCTCGTCTTTGCGCTGCTGAACTGGAAGAACATGCCCGGCGTGTGGACCGTACGTCCCTCTCTTCCTCTCTCCCTCTTTCTTGATCACGACCGCCCAGGCGTCGCATCACACATCCAGGCTTTTCGCTTGGTGCCACATCTCCAGACAGGCACAGACACAGACACAGACACAGACTAACAAAAGCACAGTACCGCATCTGGCACGCCATCATCTACCACTGCTTCATCCGCAAGTCCCCCCGCCTCGGCCCGCGGTCCCTCTTCCGCCCCATGATCTCCGAGTCCCACGCGCCCCTCATGGAGATCGACTACAACATCCACAAGTCCAACTCGACCTACTTCTCCGACCTCGACATCGCCCGCTCCCACCTCGTCACCCACCTCCTGCGTCCCGGCTTCCGCAAGCTGACCCACAACACGGCCACCGGGCTCGTCATGGACGACATCACCGGCAAGCCCCGGCGCGGCAAGTTCGGCATCATGCTCGGCGCCGTCCACTGCTCCTTCCGCCGCGAGATCAACGCCTACGCGCCCTACGAGATGTGGACCCGCATCCTCGCCTGGGACCGCAAGTGGCTGTACATGGTCACCCACTTCGTGCCCAAGGGCGTCGCCCGCCCGGCCGAGTACCTCGACACCAAGTTCGGCCGCCTGCGCACGCGCAAGGGCGGCGCCGACGGCAAGGAGGCCGGCGCCTGGAAGCACAAGATCCACGCCACCGCCGTGAGCAAGTACGTCTTCAAGCTCGGCCGCTGGACCATCCACCCGAGCCACATCATCGACGGCAGCGAGCTGCTGCCCGCCCACCCCGACGGCCCCGACGGCTGGCGCGGCGGGCCCAACGGCGTCGGGAGCGAGGACGACCTGGGCGACGTCGCCGACGACGGCGCCTGGGACTGGCGCATGGTCGAGAAGCGCCGCCGCGAGGGCATGGTCTTCGCCCAGCAGTTCGCCAACCTCGACACGCTGGAGACGTGGTTCGACGGCGGTGATGGCGGTGATGGCAGCGCCGTGGGGCGGTTCGGCCTGGCCGCGGCGTCCATGTGATGTGATGTCCGGACGTACAGGCATGTAGAGACGTGTAGGCTGTGTAGATCTAGATTCGAGTGTATGACATAGAGAGCTTAATGCGATGTAATAGACGGACTATGTTGCCTGGTACCGTGGCGATGCCGCAGTTGTGCCGCTCGTGCTTCGTGCTCTCACCGGGTTTTTCACCTTGCCGAGATTTAATGACCCCAAGGTTGGGTGTCCAAGGTCGCCAAGATTCAGGTGGTCAGAGGCCGTATCGTGGGAGGTTTATATAAGAATCATCGATCCACAAGAAAGCAGAGTCAGCAAGACACCGACTTAAACTCATCATGTACCGCGCCACAGTCACTGCGTCAAAAACTCAGGGTAGACGACATGCGCTCAAACAGATATTAGAACAAAGACTGCGCACATGCAAAAGTGACAGTGGTCAACCCTATCAACCCTTCATCAACGACAGCCAACCGATCGACAACAGCAAACAGCAACAGCAGCAAGGCATCAACGACATCAGACAGCACCCACTAAGCCAGCTGCTGCCGGAAGAAGCGCTCCAGCGTCATCAGCTCGGCGTCCTCCCCGCTCCTGCCCTGCGCCGCGGCCGCCGCCCTCTTGAGTTCGGCCGCCGGCGCCGTGTCGTTCGGCACGCCGTAGTACAGCCCGCCCGACAGCTGGCAGAACCCGAACATGTGCTTCACGGTGTTGAGCCCCGTGTCGCCGGACGTCTCGATGTCCTCCCAGCGGTCCATGAACCGGAAGCGCGCCTCCTTGCCCGTGGCTGCCGTGCTGTCAGCGAGACGCTCTCAGGGGAGGAGGGGGTAGAACGCGTGGCGTCTGGTAGAACGTGTGGCATCTGACTACTCACCCTTGTTGTAGTCGGGGATGACGCCCTCCAGGGCCCGCGACTGGCTGAGGCCCTGTACGAGCTGCCCGTCGTACCGCTCCGGCGCGAGCAGCACGCCGTGCACAATGTCGCCGTAGTCGGCGGCGATGGCGATGAACGGCGCCGCGTCGTCCGGCCCGCCCCAGCGCGGACACGTGAAGGTCGTGTGGCCCTCGGCGTCGGCCTCGTACGGCCACCCGCCGAAGACGGGCGCCATCTCGGGCCACAGGAGCGACTCCATGTACCACCCCGGGCTGACGTCGGTGAACGACGCGAAGGACTTGGCGCGGCCGTGCTGGCCGATGGCGTGCTTCTCTGGGGGGCCACGTTAGCAGGGTGAGCGTGACGGGACCAAGGAGGGGGGGGGGGGGGGGGGGGGGGGGGGGGGGGGGGGGGGGGGGGGGGGGGGGGGGGGGGGGGGGGGAGGTTTCGCACCCTCGAAGGCCTGCACGGGGAAGGCGCCCTTGGTGGACTCCGAGGCCGAGGCCGCGCCGCTGTAGATGAAGTGCCGGACGCCGGCCTCGGCGGCGGCGTCGATGATGATCTTGCCCAGGTCGGGCTCGGAGGGCCCGCCCTTCTCGTTGATCGCCTACGCCCCCCCTTTGTCAGTCCCGCTCGAGGGGGGTTGATGTGCGCGAGAACTCACCGGATCGTCCGAGTTGGTGTTGGCAAAGACGGCCCAGCTGCCGTCGAAAGCGGCCCTGAGCTCGTCCTTCTTGAGCCCGTCGGCCTTGACGACCTCGACGCCCGCGGCGGCGAGCGCGAGGGCCGCCTTGGACGCCGGGTTGCGCGTGATGCCGCGGACCTTGAAGGTCCCGGACTTATCGCGGAGGAGGGCCTGGACGACGCTGCCGCCCTGCGCGCCGGTCGAGCCGAAGACGGTGACGAGCTTGGTGGTCATGATGTTGTGCGAGGGGGGCGGGGGAATACTGTTTCGACGAGATTGTTCTTAGATGATGCTGGTGAGAGACGAGCTGCTTGATGAGGAACGAGTGAGCTGATGAGCTTGGGCAATGCTGGCCCCTTTTATGTATTTTTCAATCCATCTCCTCTTTGATGCCATATGATCCATCTGCCCGCCTGCTCGTCCGTCACGAACCCTTCGCGGGATTTCGACCATGATCTCTCGCAGCAACACGGATACGCGTACTCGAGGAGCTGATTACAATCCCCCTCTCGCTGCGATAGGCCGCTTACCACAGAACGGCCAATGACGACTCCTGCAGAGCCCAAACCGCTGAGAAATACCATTGACGACTAATCGGCCGCCTTGGAAGGCGCTGCGCCCGCATGGAGGTGGGCAAGCCCCCGTGCGAAAGGGGTAAGAGGCCGCGAATGCCAAGCGTCGCGGAAGCCGTGATCACTAATGACCCGGCCCACCCCCCTTTGCCTTGTTCCTTTGGGGTTGACGCCGTCTGACGTCGACGGAACCCGCGCCAGCCACGACTAATCAGTATGGCCCGGCGCCTGGAGCTGAACGGCGCGGCGTCCAACCCTCCGCGCAATTGGCTGCCGGGCTCATCGCAGCCTGGAATCGTGCCTCGCGTCGCTGTTCAGCAGAGGGCACGCCGCAGTCATCGCGGGGGAACATGGAAGGTGTAAAAAGTTGCATTTGCGCTCAAAGCCAGTTTTTGTGTGTCTGCCTGAAGCGAGATAGCCCAACTCCCCGGTGCCCCTGGCTCCCATCCTCGCCTCTGCCCTCCCGCGTCCTCTCAGTCGAGTCGGAACCAGTACGAGTGTCTTCGTCGTCGGCATCGTCGTAGCAGTGATAGGCGCGCCCGCTAGGCGCCCTCGTGGGTGATGCCGGCGTACTCGCCGTCCTGGGCCGTCTCCTCGGGGTCCTTGGCGGGCTCGGTGTGCTCCCAGACCTCCTGGGCCAGGGCCTTCTCCTCCTCATCCTCGACCTCGCCGAACTTGGTGACGCTGAACTCGGGCACGAGGCGGCGCTCCTTGCGCAGCACGCCGCCGGACTTGCCCTTGCGGCGGCGCAGCTCCTGCTGGGCGTCGCGGCGGCGGGCGTCGGCCTCGCCGGCGGCGTCGAGCATGGTGCCCTCGAGGGACAGGTAGCCGTGGTCGCCGCTGACGCCGACGTCGAAGGACTTGACGCGGAAGCGCACGCGGCCCTTGATCTTGTGGCCGTCGGCGTCGACCCAGTAGCCGGTGGCGTGGATCTGGCGCACGGCGCCGTGCTGCTCCTCGGCGGTGAAGTTGGAGACGGTGTCGTCGTGGGCGGCCGCGGCGTCGTCGGCGCCCAGGCTGTGCACCCAGCGCCACTCGGGCGGCAGGCGGGCCGACTCGATGCTGGCGTTGAACTTGCCCCAGCACACGACGCCGACGTGGCCCTCGCTCTCGAGGTTGACGCTGCCCTCCATCCAGGCGCCGCGCTTGGGCACGAAGAGGTCGACGTCGGCCGTGACCCAGCCGAAGCCGACGGCGAACTCGTCGATGGACGCGAGGTCGCAGGCGTCCGAGTCGTCGGTGGCGGCGTCCTCGCGCCCCGGCCGCTCCGACACGGCGACGTTGCGGAAGCCCAGGAGCACGCCGCCCAGCACGGGCACGTAGCGGTTGACCATGGGCTGCAGGTGCTGCGTCGCCGCGGCCGTGCAGGGGCCGGCCCAGCCGATGGGGTAGATGGGCAGGAAGAGGGACACGGTCTGGGTGAAGAAGGGGTATCGTGGTTTGGCGGGCGTGTCGAGGGGCTGGTGCAGTCGGGATGTCGACTTTGCGTTCTTCTGCAGGGGGGCGTCGATGTCCATGGCGTCGGCGGCGTCCTGATCTTCTGAGGCGTCTGAATCTGAAGATGAAGCGGCAGCCTCAGCCTCAGCCTCAGCCTCTGCCTCGTCCGAGGACGACTCGGGCGTGGCCTGCTTCTTGTTCTTGCTCTTCTTGCTGCTCTTCTTGGCGCTCGACGCCAGCAGCGCCGGGAGGTACTCGTCGTCCTTACTCCTCGACTTGCGCCTCTTCTTCTCTGCTACCTCCTGGACGGCGTCCTCTGCTTCGGCATCGTGCTTGCTCTTCTTGTTCTTCTTCGACTTCTTCGCCGGCTTCTCGGCCTCGGCGGCGCTGTCGTTGGCGTCGGTGTGTGCGGAGGCGGACAGGTCGGGCGAGACGGCGCGGTTGGCGGTGCTCTTGGACCGCTTGTGCTTGCGCTCGTCGGCGGCGAGGGGGTCGTCCTCGCGGGATCGCTTCTTCTTCTCTTTCCTCTGCTTCTTGTCCGACTTGTGGCTGGAAGCCGGGGGGGACTCTCCGACGGCGGCCATGGCTGTGCTGTTGGGGGGGGTTGTCGGGATCGACTGGTGGGTGCCTTGTGTGCAGTGGATGATCGTGGGTTTCCCAACCGCAAGGCAACTGACTGCCAGAAAAAAAAGTTTTGGGCGATTGGGGGACGCCAATTGAGTCCCCCCCCCCCCCCCCCCCCACCCCTGTCACCGCCGACCTTGAGCTGGGTGCGTAGTGGGGCAGTGAGCACACCGACACACCGAAGCCCCACATGACACCGACACAGACATCCACACACCGACACCCCGATACACCGAGCCTCTGCTCGCTCACCTTGGGATCCTGGATCTTCAACCCTTCGGCGACTGCCACGACCAGGTACTCACCTCGAGGCATCCCACGACATGCCCACTTTGAATTTTACTCAATATTTTGGCTACGGCCAAGGTCAGGTTCAAGTCTTTGATCACGAGTATTCATTCCGGCCGGCAGAGGGCTCTGTCTTCGCCAGAGAACACTTCCCGCCTGTCTCACGCACCATCGAGATTGTAGACGACGGTGCAACAACCAATCTGCCCTTCGAAGTCGACACCCGGCAGGTTGTTATAGCTTTCAGGACCCCTTCCTCTTGTATATCAAGCTGCCCTGATATCCAGGATGGATCTACAACATCTTGACGGGCGGAGGCCATCTGTTCTACTGGGGCATTTGCCGCCCCAGAGGCGATAAACAGCGACTTGACTACAACAACAATGTTGTTTTTTCATGGAATGTGTCAATAAATGGCGAGGATGAACTGCTGGCGGGGCTTCCAGATAGCACACGCCAGGGCTTCAGGACCATACTACTATTGCTTCTCGGAGAAGACCCGGCCGACAGAGCGTCCCTGGAGAAACTCGACCATAATTTGCGGCTCACAGACGGCGTAAACTGATTATGTTGACATTCTTTTATAAATAGCCTGACGGTTTTTAGTGGACCGATCCAGATTATGATGGATCTGACCCAGAGCGACCTGCCGCCTACCAACCCGTCGTCAGCGCCCGCTTGACCGACGTCTCGAGGGTCTCCAGCTCAGAGTCCTTCAGCCCGATGCTCTCGTTGTCCGTCTTCTCGTACAGCGTGCCGCCCTCGCCCCAGATGCGGCGCAGCGTGTAGAGTGTCGCATTCGGCCGGGCGTCGCTCCACGCCTGCTCCTCCCTCTCCCTCAGCGTCTGGAGGGACGTGTACGACACATCCCACTTGTCCCCGCCCGTCTGCCTCTCAAACTCGGCCAGGATCTGCTTCGGCGTCACCACGAACGACTGCACCTTGACCGCCCTCCCGAACGACACCTCGGGGTGCCTCAGCACCGCCACGACCGCCTTGCCGACGCTGGGCTCGTTAGCACGACAATTCACGTCAGAAAAGGGGGGGCGGTCCGTTCTCACTCGGGCATGGTCGTGAAGCCGATCTTCCCCTCGCCGTCCTCCAGCAGCACGGCCTTCTTCTTCTGGGTGTCGTAGCCGCCGGCCTCGGACGCTCCCACCGCCGGGTCGAAGAACATCTCGCTGTACGGGCCCGTCACGACAAAAGTGTGCTGCAGGCGCCGCGTGTTCTCGCGGACGTACCGCCGGACCTTGAGCTTCAGCTGGTGGGGCCTCTCGGCGGCGCTCGCGGGCCCGTACTCGACGTCGGTGCCGTACTCGGACGGGAGGAACCACCGCACCGAGCCCGACGCCTCGGCCAGCCGCACGAGCTCGATCTGCGCCGCGAGCGCGTTGCGCCCCAGCGCAGACACCACCGTGTCGATCCCCTCGTACGCCGCCTGGACGTCCGACTCGCTCGTGACGTCGCCCGTGATGACCCGGACGCCCTGCGCCTGCAGCGCGCTCAGGGCGGCCGTCTTGCTCGCGGAGGCGTCCGGCGATGTGAAGACGGTGATCTGCTGGAACGGCGGCCGCGCGTCGACGATGGCGTCGGTGATGTACTTGCCGATCTGGCCGGTGGCCCCAAAGATGAGAATGTTGGCGGGCTGGAAGGACATGGTGGCGGGGGGGGGCTAGGCGGATGCTGAAACTGGGTTCCTTGGCTAGGCGGCTGGTGAACTGGTTCTCCTGGTCCTGTTCGTCACTTGGAACTGAGCGTAAGGATGCTGTGTCGATCACAGTTGGACGTTGGATGAAGGCCGATCGGTTATATACACGCGCCTCCGCCCCGTCGGCCGGCCGCCCCCCCATTTTCTGACAAATCCCCATCCAATGGACAGATACCGAGCATCAAACCCCTCCCGACCTACCTGACGGTGACCAAAGACGTGCTTTACGCTTCACCTGTGCAATTGCGGCTTATTAATCTGGCGCCCTTTCCAAACCCGTGAGTCACTATCGTCAATTCACATGCGTGTTCGGGGCATCATCATCATCAACCCCTCATTCAAGTTCTCGAGTCGTACACGATAGATGTATTAGTACAAGACATGTGATCAAATCGCCGCCCTGCCGCTCGAGATACGCCAGTCTGTCGTCATTCTGCCTATCCGCCCTTACTTGTCGTCAGTCACGCCGTCACTTGCAGTTTCCAGCCGTAATACCAGAGCGACTTCGTCCCGTCCAGCCTCCATGGCGCTCTCCTCCGCAGTCCGCCCCTTGTTGTCCCTGACCGTCGCATTCGCGCCGTGCGTCAGGAGCAGCCACACCGCGTCCAGATTCCCCAGCACGGCTGCTCTGTGGAGGGGCGTCCCCAGCTCCATGAAGTGATACATCTCCCTCGACGCCGCGTGGTGCTCGTACTTGGTCGCGTTCGGGGGCGCGCCGCGCGCGAGGAGCATCGCCAGAACCGGCACCGAGTCCGACGTCCTACCGAGGGCATGGTGCAACAGCTCGCCCCTCTCCACGTCGCCTCCACGGCGGAGGAGCTCGGCCACGAGCGCCGGCCGGGCGTGCCGCACGGCGTAGGACATGGGCGTGAAGTCGATGTACGTCGGGGCGTTCAGGTCGGCGCCGTGGCTGAGGAGCCAGAGCGCCATGTCCTCGTTTCCGAGTCCGTATCTGGAGTCGTCAGCGTTGTCTCTCGCAAGATGCTTCATAAGTGCGGGGACGAGCGACTTACACAAAGGCGGGTGGTTCGGTCCTGCTCATGGGGGTGTTGATGTCCCAGCCGTGCTGGATGAAGACGCGTAGCGAGCCTTTCGCGCTCGCCGAGGCGGCAGCTTTGACGAAGGGGTGGGACACTCGCATGCCGGAACGGAGAAGGGATTCGACAACCTCCGCATCGTCCTTCCGGATGGCCGTGAACATGGCTGCGGTGAGGTCGTCCACATCTCTCGAGTGGCCCAGCCGGCGGCACGGCTGCAGGAGGTCCTGAAAGACACCGGTGCCATTGCAGGTGACTATGTCTGGCAGATGCTGAATGCCCTCTTCTGGCGTGTTTGGAGGGGGTGGTGAGGGAAAAGCCATGGCGGCCGACTTGGTGGGGAGGGCATGCTTGCTTGACCTGGCCTGACCTGACACGAACCCAGTTGAGGAGGGCTCCAGTTGTATCTTAGTTGGGGGGGAAGGGGCTCCCCTCCCCTTGGCTGGCCTTGCTCCGCTTCCCTTACTCACCCGTACCTGTACCTCCAGTCCCTCTGCCCTCTCAAACCCTCTGTTTTTCGTGTCCTCGTCAGACCACCCCCCCACCTGGGCTCCGAGCACCAGGCCACAGATACATGAGCTCTCTGCGCCGCCCACCATCTCTCTGCGGATGAGGCACCTTGGGCACCTACATCCGGGGAGAAGAGGGGGAGGGGGAGGGGGAAGGAGAGGAGGCAGGAGAGCACGAAGGAGAGGACACCAAGCTGTCCTCCACGTAGACACCGACGTGGCTCTGATGCTGGTGCGGCGCGACGATGACGACGGTGCCACGGCCGACGCCCTCGTCGGCGGGGACGTGGTAGTAGTCGGTGCTCGGTTCGAGGCCCAGGCAGCGGAGCTGCTCCTGCATAATGGTGACCTGGTCGGGCAGGGCGACCTCACCGGCGTAGATGGCGCAGGTGACGCGGCCCTCGGCGTTGTCAAAGTACTGGCGGTTCTCCCGATAGAGGTGGAGGACACGCCGCATCATCTCCCGGGCGTTGGCGTCGCCGGCGTCGGGCCGCTGGGTCCGCATATCCGGCCGGGGCGGGATGTGGGCCAGGATGACGGCTCGATCGGAGGCGATGGCGACGACGGAGCAGGCTCCCAGGCCTGCCGTCCCCACGGCCTGATGCTGGCTGAAGGGGATAAACGCCGTCTCGTGCATGTCGACGAGGTGGGTGGTTCGTCTGGCGGCCCAGAAGTCAAAAGTTCCCGGGACATATACGAACGCCATTTTCCGTCCTCTGTCCTTTTCGTATCGGAAACGTGGCAGGATGATCTGAGTAAGAGGGCAGTGAGCGCCGATGGGTGGTAGAGCGTCTGGTCATGGAGAAATCGCTGCAGGTTCTTCGTGTTCGCGAGGCATGGCGAGGTGTCGTCCTTGGAAGGGGCATGGCCTGATTTATGCATGGCAAGGATTCAGAGGCCCTGGAGCCTATGGATTGCCTACACGGCATGACGATGAGCAGCTGGAAGTCGATGTAGCAAACTGCAGGCCGAGCCTATGCACGCACGTCTGTGTTGGCTGGCTGGCTGGCTGGCTGCTCATGCGGCCAGGCCATGCAATCAATCAAGCCGCCGTCGGCCCAGGCCGTGTGGGTGGTTTTCCGCAGTCGTTCAACGGCAAACGTGGCGGCGGGTACCGGCTGGCGACCCATGCGGCCGATTGATTCCATCACGTCGTATTGTTTGAGGATTTATGACCGACCAAGCAGGATGCTCCTCAGGTACTTGGTTGTCGGTAGGTTGAGGAGACACCCTGGACTCTGATGCTGGGGCACTTATAATTAGCCCATCCTGACTACTTTTAGCCCGTCCAGTGGCCCTGAACCCCACGTTGTGCCCGCCCCCCACCCCCGGCGGTCTGGTCTCAGAAGGCAGGCACTAAGGTAGATCGGCCCCTGCCCCCTGCCAGCCCGGTGAGTACGTAGGGCAGGCAGGCAGGCAGGAGGCAAGCAGGAGGCAGGTGCACTACCCGAGACGGAGAGCACAATCCATCGCGACAAACGGCGTCGTTTGCTTCGGGGAGCTTCACCAGCATGATGCACGATCCTAACCGCGGCCTTTTTTTAATAGCTCATTTCATTACATGTCGGTATTTGGAGCTGTGCCAAGGTATCGCAGTTTCCGGTGAACGAGCCCGGCGCACCCACCCGCGTTGTGACAGTTGCAGTGCATGTCACCCTGAGGTCATTGTGGTGTAGTCCGCAGCAGTAACGAAAGCATCACCAGCTGGCACCAGCTGCGCTTTCCCAATCGGTGACACGGATGCTGCTCCTCCTCCTTCGAGCTCCGGCCTTCCAGATCCTGAGCTCCCCGACCAACAGACAGCACTCCCCTCCTCCATCAAATGTCCAACCCAACATAACTACCATCATGGCGCCCTCAGGCTTCAAACAGCTCGTCCACGACACCACATTCTACCTCATCCTCCTGGTTGTCATCTCCACTCTGGGATCCCTCCAATTCGGCTTTCATATTGTAAGCATCGACCGGCACAATCCCCTCTTCCCACCATGTGCCTAAAGTACCTCAGCCACCTAACATCTGTGACTCTCCAGGCCGAGCTCAACGCCCCCCAAGATGTTATCACCTGCAAGAAGAAGGCCATCCCGCAGCAGTTGGCTCCCTCCATGCTCATCCGCTCCGATGACGCCCTGCCAGAGAACCCAGGCCTGCTCCCCGACTGCATTCCCATGAACGATGCCGCCTTCTCGACCGTGTCCTCTGCCTTTGTCGTTGGCGGCCTCGTCGGTGCCCTCGTCTCCGGCCCGTACGCTTCGAAACGCGGCCGCCTGTCGGCCATGCGAGTCACGGCCCTCGTCTTCCTTGCCGGCTCCGCCTTTGAGACAGTCGCCCCGGGCGTGGTCCTCCTCGTCCTTGGCCGCCTCCTGTCGGGCGCCGCCGCCGGCGCCGCCACCGTCGTCGTCCCCTTGTACGTGAGCGAGATCGCGCCCCCCAAGGAGCGCGGCCTCTTTGGCTTCATGACCCAGATATCGATCAACCTCGGTATTCTCCTCACCCAAACCCTCGGCTACTTCTTGAGCCACGGCGATTCCTGGCGCATCATCCTGGCCACCGGCGCCTTCATTGCCCTCGCCCAGTCCTTTGGTCTGCTATTCGTCCCCGAGAGCCCGGCCTGGCTGGCGGCCAACGGAGACGTCAACGGCGCACGGCGCATCCTGCAGCGCATCCGCGGCAAGGACTTTGACATTGGGGAGGAGATCGAGAGTTGGGATGGCGAAGGACTGAATTCTGAGCAACAAGGACTCCTGGCCCAGACCGAGCTCGACGAGGCCGACCCGGCACCCCTGTCTCTCAACAAGGCAACGGGAACCCACTTGGGTTTCATCGAAGTCGTCAAAGATCCCCTCTACCGGCCAGCCATCGTCGCCGTGGTCGGCGTCATGTTCGCTCAGCAGTTGATCGGCATCAACTCGGTTATCATGTACTCTGTGTCGCTGCTCGCCGACCTCCTCCCTTTCAGCTCCGCCCTGTTGACCATCCTGATCTCCGTCATCGGTCTCGCCATGACTATCGCGTGCGCGCCTCTGCCCGACCGGCTCGGCAGGAAGACATGCATCCTCATCTCCATCATCGGCCAGGGCTCCAGCGCTCTGATCCTCGCCCTCTCGATTCGCTTCGGCATCAAGGTCCTGTCCGCGCTGTCCGTCGCCTTTTTCGTGGGCTTCTTCGCGGTAGGCCTCGGTCCCGTGCCCTTCATCCTGGCCTCCGAGCTGGTCGGCCAGGAAGCCGTCGGCGCCACCCAGTCCTGGTGTCTTGCCGCCAATTACGTGGCGACCTTCCTGGTCGCTCAGTTCTTCCCTATAATCAATACGGCGCTCAACAACGCGCTGGGCGGCGCAGGCTGGGTCTACTTCATATTCGCCGGCTTCGCAGCCCTGTTTGCGCTCTTCACGGTGTGGAGGATCCCCGAGACCAAGGGGAAGAAGGACTGGAATGAAGTCTGGGGGCGCGCACAGCGACTCGACTGATAGACTAGACACGGTAGAGCATTTTTGCATTGAGCGCGGCGTTCGGGACATTGTGTATGAGAAGACCTGCTGGTTGTTATCGCGAGATGCTCAGCAAGGTCCAGCACGAAATAAACATTATTGGGAATACTCAGGCCGGAGATGTGTTTACGATTGCACTGCATTGGTATGGCCCCTGGGGGTCGTGCAGTCCATTATTCTGTCATGCTTCTTGCTTACGCTCATCTCACATCAACCTCTCCGCCACACCAGCTGAGCACATACGACCATACCTACAGGAAAACTCGGGATCCCGTCCGCTCTCCCATCGATAAACCTGTGAGGGCCAGACTAGTAGCTGGGTGGGTGACCACCAGCGAATCCCTGGTGTTGTATGTTTTGCGTTTTAGCATTGTGCTCGCCCGTTGAAGCTCGTGGTTGGCGACGAACCGCTATCCCCGGTCTAGGCACACGACGCATCAAGAACGAAAGGGAGGCAGGTCGCTGAGGTTAGGAAACGCACCGGACGCAAGCGGCGCCTCATTCTTCATTGTTCTGAAACAGACGTCTACTTCTGATGGTCTGCTCCAGCTGGATGATGCCGGCCTTGACGCCGTCGACGACGTAGATGCTACCGCCCTTCTCCTGGCCGTACTGCGCGACGGCCGTGGAGCGGATGATGTCCTCGAGGCCCGCCATGCCGCCGCAGCCCATGGCGACGCAGCTCACGCCGCCGTCGCCGAGGAGCTTCCTCGTCGCCTCCGCGAGCTTGGCCCTGACCTCCTCGGGGCTCACGTGGTGGAAGTCCCCCGCCGTCAGCCCGGACGAGACGACGCCCCGGAACTTCGCGTTGGCGCTGCCGCCTGGCTGCCCCAGGTAGCCCGTCACGCCGTCAGCAAGGTGCGCCTCCCAGAACTGGCCTGTCGTGACGATGCCCCACTGGCTGGACGGCGCGCCGCTGGCCGTTTGCGGCAGCAGGGCCGTCGCCGTCAGGATACTGGCCTCGAAGATGCCCGTCACGGCGAGGCGGTCGCCGTACTGCTGCGACAGGCGGTCGACCAGCGTGTGGACGCTGTAGCAGGCGACGAGGACGCCGTCGTACTTTTCGAGCTCGCCCGAGTGGGCGAGGTCCTTGAGGACGACGTCCGTGCTGGAACGGATGTGGTCGCCGTTGTCGATGCTGGGGGGGCTCTCTGGCGGGGCCGTGTAGGTGTAGACTTTGATGGACTGGAAGGGGTCGTCAGGAGCCGCGGGAAAAGGTGATGGGATGAGGGGGGACTTACATCGTTGGAGGTCATGCCCTTGATGGCCGTCTCCATGCCCTGGGTCATGGATTGGGACGAGTTGGGGTTGATGACCAGGATGTTTATCGGTCGCTGCGCCATGATGCAGGTTTAGAGGAGATGCAAACTCTCTCGACGGCTGGTTCAGGGGATAATGAGATTCGGTCCTGTTCAATTGAGTCTCGAATCTGCCACGGTCCTCATCATCATCGTCACTCTGGCCTCACAGTTCCCTTTAAACCCCTCCCCGTGAGACCTCAAAGATGGGCTTGCATCATGATTAGTGGCCCGCAACGGGAACGAGTGGGGACGTTTCTTCGACGGCGCAGATCGCCTTCCTGTGTGCTACCACCACCACCAGCAAGACCGTCCTGGAAACGGGATACGGCGAGGGGTCGTGACCCGTCATTCTGCCGTTCTGCGGGGTATCACGTGACATGACTCTCAGCCACCCTCTGACGACGAGCGGAGAACCAGTCGAGGCAGCCGAACAGTGGGTGGTGGGTTTGGGTGGCAGGAAGCCCGGCCAAGCAAGGCCAGGTTGGTAGGTGCGGTGCCAACCCCACCACCTCCCGACAACGCCTGCCTTACGTAGCATCACCCTCTCACTCCTGATCCCCATTCCCCTCGTGTGCTGGCAAGCTCCAAGAGCCCGCGCGATCCGACACCGATTCACCCTCCCACCTCTCTCCCTCAGCTACCCGCAGCTTTTGCGAAAACGCCTTCGAGATGGCGGAGGCACCAATTGGTGAGCCCCCTCTCCTGCCCACTGCTGCCGCCGTCTCCGCACCAGCCCAGCTAACCCACGACGTCACGCAGTCCTCGACGGAGGAACCGGCTTCCTCAAAGTCGGCTACGCGGCGCAGAACTTCCCCGAGTTCCAATACCCGTCCATGGTCGGGCGGCCGATCCTGCGAACCGAGGAGAAGGGCGACAATGACCTCGCCATCAAGGACATCATGTGCGGCGACGAGGCCGCCGCGGCGCGCACCATGCTCCAGATCAGCTACCCGATGGAGAACGGCATCGTCAAGAAGTGGGACGACATGCAGCACCTCTGGGACTACACCTTCTTCGAGAAGATGAAGGTCGACCCGCGCGGCCGCAAGATCCTCCTGACCGAGCCGCCCATGAACCCGCTGAAGAACCGGGAGCAGATGTGCGAGGTCATGTTCGACCGGTACGGCTTCGGTGGCGTCTACGTCGCGATCCAGGCCGTGCTGGCGCTGTACGCACAGGGTACGTGAAGCCGTCGGATGCCGACCAGCCCCCCCTCCCAACCCGTGGTTCCTTCCCCGAGAGAGATATAGAGAGAAAGGAGAGGTCTAACGCAGAGCAGGCCTCAGCTCCGGAGTCGTCGTCGACTCGGGCGACGGCGTGACCCACATCGTGCCCGTGTACGAGTCGGTGGTCCTCAACCATCTCACGCGGCGGCTGGACGTGGCGGGCCGCGACGTCACGCGCAACCTCATCGCGCTGCTGCTCCGCCGCGGGTACGCGCTCAACCGGACGGCCGACTTTGAGACGGTGCGCCAGATCAAGGAGAAGCTCTGCTACGTGTCGTACGACCTGGAGCTCGACAAGCGGCTGAGCGAAGACACCACGACCCTCGTCGAGAGCTACACGCTGCCGGACGGGCGGGTGATCCGCGTGGGCAGCGAGCGCTTCGAGGCGCCCGAGTGCCTGTTCCAGCCGCACCTCGTGGACTGCGAGCAGCCGGGCATGGCCGAGTTCTTGTTCAACACGATCCAGGCGGCCGACGTCGATGTGCGTTCGTCGCTATTCAAGGCCATCGTCCTGTCGGGCGGCAGCAGCATGTACCCGGGCCTGCCCTCGCGACTGGAGAAGGAGCTGAAGCAGCTGTGGCTCACGCGCGTGCTGGGCGGCAACCCCGAGCGGTTAAGCAAGTTCAAGGTGCGGATAGAGGACCCGCCGCGCCGGAGGCACATGGTTTTCCTGGGCGGCGCCGTGCTGGCCAACATCATGGCGGACAAGGAGAGCATGTGGGTGACGAAGGCCGAGTGGGACGAGCAGGGCCCGCGGGTGCTGGAGAAGCTGGGCCCGCGATGAGCGGCAAGCGAGGCACGGCACGTCACGGAGGAGAGGTAGGCGGTAGGGTGTTGATTTTCCAGCCACGATTAGAGCAGAGCATGATAAAAGTTGAATCAACTTGATTCCCCGTTCGTGGTGCTGATCGATGAACCGTGTCGCCTTGGAGCGGTGGCGGTGCGTACTGTACCGTGGCTGATGCTGCGGTGTCACACTGTGGCGGCTCAGCACCCGTTCGGTGTGACAGGCAAGTGCATCTCACCAAGGCCGTCAAGGTTGGTCAGAGAACGCAGGCACAGGCAGGCGCGGTAGGGAAGGTGCCATGCGTTAGTGAGTAGGTGCGTCCGTCTGGCCATTTTCGCCCGGCCAACACAACAGCACGGCGACCTCCCTCCCACTTCAAATTTACTCATCAAGACAATCAGTCGGAAGCCCATTGGCGACCTGTGCAAAACACACCATCACAACACCATACGCACCTCCGCCATTTACCCATTCCCCGTCATTTATTCCTCGGCATTCCGATTCCCCACGACCGCGGGACGCGATCGCAGTGGCCCGTCACGCAACTGCCGTGTCACACACAGCTCCCCTGGACAGAGCGAGTTCCAGCTCGTTGGCCATCGCATCGCTGAGAACGGACCGCTTGGCTTCCAAACGACTCAAGCACGTCTCGCATCTCATCAGCGGCATCTACCCGTCTGGTCCATCACCGATTGGCCTGGAACGTCAGTCACCGCCCGTCCGTCGTTTTCTCGTCGCGTCTCGACCGAACGATCGACCGGATTGACCAACTGATCGACTCAACCGCGCGGTCATCTATCCGCGGCGGTGGTTTTTATGATTCATCCCACCCGTCGGCATCCTTCGCATCTCCGTCGGCCTACCCCACCAGCCGGCACTTGCGTCGTCGCACCCGGCCGGCGCCTCGCGTCTGCTTGAAGCAGCTCTCGGGACTCGAACGGAGAGAGGGGGGAGGGGGGGAAACCTTGGCAGCGAAACCGAGTCAAGCGAGCGAGACAGCGAGCCACCCAGCGAGCGCGCGCGAGTGAGAGGAGGAGACGAGAAGGATTTGACGAGAGACGGAGCGGAGACGATGAGCCTGACGAATCCGCCCTCCGCCGCCTCGGGACCTTCGTCAGCGTCGGGTGTCAGGACCGGCACCCTTAAGAGGAGTGTACAGGCTGCTTTTGAAGGTATGTTGGCGTGAGCTTCCCTTGTCGTGTGATCGCTCCTGTCGATTCCCATTCGCATGTCTGTCTTTGTGGGTACGACACAGGCCCTCTCTCTCTCTCCGGTTCGGCGTTTTCTGTTTCTTTTCGTTTCGTTCTCGCCTCTCGTCCTCTTCGCTCATGCCGATCGGGCTATATGCAATCATGCCCATGTCCATCCTTCTCTCTACCTGACTCCGGGCCTATCCACTATATGTCCACCTTTTGCCAGCCGATCATGGGGGTGCCATCCACACACACATTTACCCACCCACCCGCACGCACAAACCACGCGCACACGCAAATCTGTCCCCTTCTTTTCTTCCAGCCTCCCGGGAAGCTAGCCGGTTGACCTGTCCGGGGCCTCTACACATGCAACCTGCTCCTGCGCCTACCTGTACATGTCCAGCCTGTAGCCGGTCACCCTCCCCTGTTTGCTACTCCACCGGGCTGCAAAAGGACGCAACTGTCGTTGGGTCGCCTGAGCGTGGGGGAGACTGCATTCAGCCGTCTGGTCCAGGGTTCGATCGATTCTATTCGACGTCCCAGCCAGGTCAGGCAGGTCAGGCAAACCACTTCGGCGTTCGCCTTTTCGCCCTTCACATACGTACCAGCCCCGGCTTCCGGATACTGACTTCGGCGGCGCTCTCTTTGCCCTCATACTGGCACTCTTGCTCGCGTGCCCCTTCGGACCCTCCTTTCTTTCCTAGTGTCCTCTCAGCTCTTGCTTGGCACGCTCGACGTCGGCGGTGTAAGCCTCGGGCCGGTCCTCGACCTTCCATCTCAGCTCACTCGAAAGAGGCTTTCAATATTGCAACCCTACCTCAACCATTTTGTTGCTGATAACATCTGGCTCTCCTCATCAAATGAGCAAGCTGCTGTTCTAAGCTGCCATATTCATCTGCGAGTGCAAGCGGCCACTCGTTCCTCTCCCTTCCACATCCTGGACGATGTGGAGAGGCGTTGGCTACGGCGGGCTTCAGAGTTCCTGTACATGATTCGCTTCCTTCACTCATACCACGTCGTGCCGCTCCAATAGCTAACAAGCATCACAGACTCAACCGATCGAGGCACCGGGCATGTAGGCTACCAGTCCAAGGTCCGCGTCATAGAGAGGTACAAAGTCGTCGGTTTCATCAGCAGCGGTACCTATGGCCGCGTCTACAAGGCCCTCGGCCGCCAGGGCCAGAAGGGCGAGTTTGCCATCAAGAAGTTCAAGCCCGACAAGGAGGGCGAACAGATCTCGTACACCGGCATCTCACAGAGCGCCATCCGCGAAATGTCTCTCTGCAGCGAGCTGAAGCACCCCAACGTCATCAAGCTCATCGAGATCATCCTGGAGGACAAGTGCATATTCATGGTGTTCGAGTACGCCGAGCATGATCTCCTGCAAATCATCCATCACCACACACAACAGCCCCGGCACCCCATCCCCTCGCAGACCGTCAAGAGTATCATGTTCCAGCTGCTGAACGGTTGCCAATATCTCCATGCCAACTGGATTCTTCACCGTGATTTGAAGCCGGCCAACATCATGGTCACCTCGGCCGGAGAGGTCAAGATCGGCGATCTCGGCCTCGCCCGTCGCTTTGACAAGCCCTTGCACTCGCTCTTCAGCGGCGACAAGGTCGTCGTTACAATCTGGTACCGAGCTCCCGAACTCATACTTGGCTCCAGGCACTACACGCCTGCCATTGACATGTGGGCCATCGGCTGCATCTTCGCCGAGCTGCTCTCCTTACGACCAATCTTCAAAGGGGAGGAGGCCAAAATGGACAGCAAGAAGACGGTCCCGTTCCAGCGCAATCAGATGCAGAAGATTGTCGACATCATGGGCCTGCCCACCAAGGAGCGCTGGCCACTTCTGTCCTCCATGCCCGAGTACTCTCAGCTCGCGACGCTGCAGCCGCCCATGTCCTCCGGCCACCATCACCGAAATCATCATCAGGCCATGCCTCAAGGCTCGAACCTCGAGAAGTGGTACTGGAGCACCGTCAGCCAAGGCGCAGCAAGCAATGCTTCGCAGGCGTCACAGTCCTCCGGGCCGCTGGTGTCCCTTGGCGTCGAGGGCTTCAAGTTGCTGTCGAGTCTGCTCGAGTATGACCCTCTGGAGCGCCTCACTGCCGCCAAGGCCTTGCAGCACCCATTCTTCAGCACGGGTGACCGATTGACCGCCAGTGCATTTGAGGGATTGAAGAACGAGTACCCCCACAGGAGAGTGAGCCAGGATGACAACGACATCAGGACGGGGAGCTTGCCGGGCACTAAGAGGAGTGGACTGCCGGACGACTCGTTGAGACCGGCGAAGCGGATGAAGGATTGAGCTCAAAGACGAGGTCAAGGCTGCGTTGTTGGCGAACGAAAGGTCGTTGATGGGAGCATCGGCGTTTGGTCTGAAATTGGGACCATAATCCTCCAACTGGAGGTGGTGTACCAGGTTGTACATTGCATATGGTTGCCTGTCTGGTTTCGCATTTATCTGGTAGCATTAGTTGGGTTTCACGTAGTTACAATGTTCATTGTATCGTCATGCATGTCCACGTCCGTCGTGACTACCCGTGTCCCCTTACGAATGACGACTCTTGGCCGGCTGGAGAAGCAGCCCCTCGCAAGTTAGCACAGCTTGCACGACAGACAAAATCACCCTCACAGTGGACCGCCGCGTTTTGGATGCGTTGTATTGAGAGAATCATGAACCCGTTCCCTCCCGATTTCGCCTCGTACTCTAAAGAGCCTGTTTTCATCGACACGCGCAAAAAAGTGCCGAGGGATGCAAAGAGCCCGTACGTAATGCATACAAGGCCCGCCGAAGGAAGGAGCCCACAAGGTGTTGCCCTCCGGACCCCATCCCCCCAATCCGCTTCGCTCCGGCCGGGCAGAGGGCGCGCCGAGGGAGGAAGTCCCCTTCGATTTTCTCCGTCGGTCGAGGGCCCGGCCGGGGGGTATCGGTAGTCGCCCGTTCGCGACGTTTAAGCATCCTTCTTCTTCTTGGCACCCTTGACCTTCGCCGTGCCCCGTAGCGTCTTCTGGCGGTTCTTGCGCTGCTTGCCTGTGGAGGGTGTTAGCCCGACGTTCGTCCCGCGCGGATTCGTCGCCGTCCCGGGTGCCGCTACTGCGGCCGCCGCGGCGACTGCTGGAGGTGGACGTACGCTGCTGCCTGCTGGCCTTCTCGATCTTGGTGGCGAGGCCGACGCGGATGAGGCGGTAGCGGGGCTCGAACTTCTTCATGGCCTCGGGGGAGTCGTAGACGAGGGCGAAGCCGGTGGTCTTGCCGCCACCGAACTGGGTGCGCAGACCGAAGACGGAGATCTGGTCCTTGACGGCCTTGTACATGGAGCCGAGCTTCTCGCGGAGCTCCTCCTTGGAGATGTTGGCACGGCCAGGGTGGAGGATGTCACTGGAACGCACGCCATGTCAGCATTTTGGTTCCTCTCTCTCTGTCTGCGTGTGCACATGTTCATCCAAGAAGGCACGCTCAGGCAGTCGGACAGCCACGAGGAAGGGGCATTCGCGCATATTGTTTCTTCGATCGGATCGGGGGATCGGTTCGCGATCGTTTGTCGGATTGGTACTGCATCGCGGTCGAAGGGGAGGAGGGGAGTGCGCTGCCTGTCTGGGGGGGTGTTTTTGGAGGGAATGGGCACAAAACTCACACGACCATCTGCTTGCGGCCAAGCAGGGGGTTGCGGATGAACTTGCGCGTACGCAGCGTGACGGGGGCGTCGGAATCCGCCATCTTTGCGACTGGTGGTGAAGAGTCTCGTGAGGATTGACGAGGAGACAGGTGCGGGTTGCAGTCGTTGCGAGGTTGTCGAGATATTGTGATGGGGCTTGCGAGAATGAAAATTCGCGGAGGGGCGGCCTACTGGTTCGCTTAGCCGTGGGCAGGAAAGCCCTAGGAATTCTGTGCTGCCTTGGGGCTCAGGCCGGAATTTGGTGCCGGCGTTTCACGTGACGTGGGCCCGCTTTCCGTGGCGTGCGGCGCACTGTGGGCCGACTTCACCAGCACTCGGCACGGCCAGTTGATCGAGATACCGGCGTAAGCCGGTGATAGCGATGTTGAAATTTTAACGACCTGACTGGGTAGACGGTGAATAAGGTTGTTTGTGGTCTTCCACCAAAATCGACTCAATCTCGAGTGTTTGGAATTTGGGCGGTCGCCGGCAGACCCTCACTGTACAAGCGCAAGTGCCCTTTCAGTCAAGGACTCCTCTAACTGGGTGCGTCTACTTCTGAAGACGCTGCGCAAACCTCTCGGTCACTGGGCGCGGACATTTCACCAGGCCTCCGAGCGTTCGAGACTTCCAGGAACCTCTCATTATGGAGGAAACAAGCCTGCTCTCTGAGTTCCAGGCCAATCGCTTCTGCCGCCAGTACATGCAGCTGGAGCGAGATCTTGACTACCCAGAAAGCCCGGTCCTGCGGGAAGAAAGCACACAGAGGGCCATCTACGACCAGCTATTCTCTCCAGATGGCCCTCGCTTCACGCCCTCGGCGAGATTTCAGGTCCGGGTCTTGAAGGAACTGGTGCAAAGAATTGAGGCTAGCATTGAAGACTGGGATACACATGTATGTGCCCAGCTGAGACAAACAACTCTACATCGTAGTCTAACCTCCCTCTAGGGGGTCTCTGAGGATCTCATGAATGCACTTGCTGAGCTTCTGGCGTCGCCCATTCCCTCAGAAACGTTCGGAGCCCAGCAAAAGTCGTATGTGACATATCACCTGTCTAAACTCACGTCGGAGGTCTCAGCTGGGCGAGAGGCCGAGAAGCCGGAGATCACGCTCCTCGAGGCTCGGTCCTTGATCTCGGCCTCTGGCACCACTGGCCTTCGAACCTGGGAAGCGGCTCTCCATCTGGGTCAGTACTTCTGTGCCAACCCAGACATCATCCGAGGAAAGCGTGTGCTCGAGCTTGGCGCCGGCACCGGATACCTAGCCATTCTGTGCGCCAAACACCTCAACGCAACGCAAGTCATTGCGTCGGACGGATCCGACGATGTCATAAACAACCTTCCCGAGTCCTTCTTCCTCAACGACTTGCAAGACAGCAGCGTCATCACCCCAACAGACCTCAAATGGGGGCACGCCCTGGTCGGCACGGAAGATCAGCAGTGGAACAGCGGCAAGCCGATCGACGTCGTCTTTGGAGCAGATATCACGTACGATCAGAGCATCATCCCACCGCTGATCGGAACCATCGAGGAGCTCTTCGGCATGTTTCCCGAGGTCGAGGTCCTCATCTCTGCGACTGAACGGAACAAAGTCACCTTCGAAGCGTTCCAGGAAAGGTGTCGAGGTGCGGGGATGGAGTTAACCGAGCTGTCTTTCCCGATTCCTCCGCACGAGGAGCAGGCTGGTCCGTTTTACAGCGACGCTGTGCCGATTCGAATCTGCAGGATTAGGAAACCATAGTCTTGAACAGAAAGGTTTTGCACTATCACCATCGGGACGTTACTTGACCCTGCCCTTGGCGAGACAGACTGTGAGAGACATGAATGATCATATCGACACTCTACTCGAGGCATCGGCCGATTCCAAGTGCCTCTCGCAGATGGGACGTGTTCACCACTTTGGTTGCAGCATCTCGCGACCAGGCTTCGTGATCATACTTTGGTACTCGTCATCCTCTCCACCCCCTCGCTGTACTTGACCACATTTTTTTTTGGCACTGCCACGCCACAAAGCGATAGAGAATATACCTCCTAGGAACTGTCGCGCGATGTACCTGACAATTTAGGCATCCTAGCGTGGCCTGACTTTGAACGAAGCCCAACTGGCCCTGTGGGCCAACCAACGAACTCGGAATTTAGTCAACATCGTGAGACCTTACGTTTTACATCAGATAACATAGGCTCTATTGGTCTCATCCATGCCGAGAGCCCACGGTGGGCGCACTCACTACATCAGGATGACGGAGACGAGGCCGATACCTGATCCGCCCGTTCCGAAACCCAAGAGCTGCAAGCATCTGGGGCCCAAGAGTTCAGAGACTTGGAACCTGCCTCATCGACCCCGCATCCCAGATCAGCTTCGAAACCCTCCGCAAGACCATGTGTTCTCAAGCCGCATACTTGGTAGATCATCTTGTTGGCCAAGGCATAGTCCAGGGGGCATTGGCTTCCAGGGTGCTCACACTGCTAACCCTGCGAGCTTAGTATCCGCAACCGGGAAAAGGGATCAAAGGGTCCTGCGGTCGATGTGGGGTCTTGCAGCAAGCCTCTGCCAAGACGCCGATCACCAACGAACGAATGTTCGAACGCAATGCTACAGTTATCCTTAGGTACACAGTAATCAAGGGGCCTAAGTGCCCAGCCAAGTAGGTGATCATTGACTGTGAAAATCACGCCACTAGCAAAGCGCTCGGGGAACAGATCATGCCTTCGCACTGCAGGTAAGCTACGTGCCTGCCCCGGGTTGCGCGGCCACACACCTGTGTTACGAGAGTCGTCTTGACTAACCAACTGCTGATACGCCGCTGAAGAGTTTCCATGACTTATAGCCCTGCCTTGGTTGGTGGTGTTGCCTCTCGTTAGCCCCCTCAAGGATGGCTTCATCCGGCAAGGACCGGTGCTCCGAGCTTGCAAGCAGCAGCACAACGGCGGCGGGTGGGGCAGCAAGCTATGCGCCATACGCACCAGGATTCTCGTGGAGGCGATATTCTGCCCCGGGGCTGACGTTGACGTCTCGCCCTCGAGGATAACACATGCCAACACGGCGAGACTTTCCGGGATCGATTTCTCTTGGGGTGGGAGGCAGCCCCTACGATGGCACGGAATACCTGGCTCTCGTGGCAGTCGACCCTTCTCGCACGGCGATTTGCTCTTCAGCACTCTCAGCCCGGAGTGAGAAGTGAGCGCCTTCGGCTGGGAAGCCGACACCCTCACGGCAGCCGGTTTGGGGTAAGCGCACTGACGATCTCCCATGACAAGGTTTCTTGGAGCCCAATGAGCTGTTTCGCATCTTCTGAGCGATCCTGCAACTCTGAAAGTCAATTCCCTCGGGGAGTCGTAGTGGTAGGCCGGGCTCGCGTGACCGGGGGGCTTATCTCGTCACCGGGACCGACGGGTCACCCCGCGAAGGCCCCAGGAGAGTGACTGCGAAGGGTTCGCTGGGGCGTGGCAGAAGGGACCGGGCGGGCATGACGTGGTGTAGAGCGGCGCATTATTTGGTTAGCTCTTACTATGGACGTGGACGTGACCCCGGGGGGATCATATCGGACGGTTTGGAGTTGCACTGCGGATGGTGGTGGTGGTGGTGGTGGTGTGCTTGTACTGGCTGAGAGGCCACACCGGTGAGTTTGAGCATGGTCATCGGACTGTGCGGAGGGGACAGCGCAGCGTGCTACGTCAGACGGACACCACCGCGGGTTGGCGGAGGAAAGAGCCCGGGCGCTGGTCGTTCCAGCCGGTGAGTGGGAATCGGGCACCGCGACCACGACCCTGTTCCTAAAAAAATCGTGCGCCATGTGGTGTTGATGATGTGGTGGCAAATGCTGGGGCTGAACACCATCGAGTGGCTCAAATGTCAAAAGGTGGTAAGAGGGTGACGGTGCGAGGCGGCCGCTGTGGCGTGTGCGACTCCCATTACGTGCCACAGAGACGAAGGTGTGGCTCATGACCAAGAATTCAGGGAAGGAAACACCAGGAACGCTGTGACAGCCACCCATACAGCACTCGATCCTGACCGATCATTGGCCGGAAACTCCCATTCCGGAAACGTTGCCCTGGGACAGAAGCTCCTACTCGGCTCCTCTTCTCCTGCGCTGTCGCCTGGGCGCACACCATCCATCTATTGTTGATCAGATAGAGCAGAGGCCACACCCGTCCGTGTTGGGGGCAAAATACAACAAGAGATCCCAGCTGGCGTACGCTACCGCGTCAGAACCGAAGATCCCACTTGATGCTTGCCATGACGCTGCATGGTTGTGGCAGTCACTGGGCTCTTGGCAAGGAGGACTTTGGAAGCTTGCTCTATTCATCCGGAGCAAGGCGCCGCACCCGTTGAAGCCCGGAAAGACGTCCCCACACACATTATGCTGCTGGCTCGGTGCGTACGGGTGATGTGCCCCGGATAAGGGGACCGAATGGACATGTGGCACGAGGAGTGAAGTCATCGCTGTGATCACCGTCCTGCTGCTGCTTGCTGGCGTGATCGCCCCCGATCCTGCAAGGTACAGCACAGAACAGGACCTCATCTTCCGACGGTTGCGCGGCGGGGCGGTCTCGTGCGCGTGGTATGAGGCGATCAACAAGGGGCAGGAGACGGGAAGAATAGGCCTTGACCTACGCCTCCACCGATCATTCGAGGATGGTTGTCTTGCCTGCACGCTGGCGCCGAGGGAGACTGCGATGGGACGGCATTTGCCATGGGAGTTGACGTCCCGGTTGCCCAGAAAACCATGATCTGAGAAGTCGTCTGACGCGGTTGATTCCTACACTTTGGCAGGCTTCGTGCACTGGAGGACGGAGGGACAGCCTGCCCGAAGACGTATCCGGGTTTGATGAGTTGACGTCGGCCTTTTCTTATCAAGTCCCCTGGGCCAGTGAATTGTCTCTGATCAGAGACCTGTGGCTTCCGAAGGTTCACCCAGTGACGAGTTTGCGAGGAGCAGCAACGTGGGGGAAAGCTTGAGAGCCAACCCCGGCGCCCCAGCGCCCCGGCCCCTCCCCCCTGGAGTTCAATTAAACCAGGCGGCTTGTCAGAGGGCTGGCAGGGGGGACATGCTGTTTCAATGGTACGTCACATCTCGGGGGAGATGAGTGCAATGACAGAGGGGAGGAATAAATAGAATCACAGCCGTCTTCACCAGGAACGAGTCTGGGGATGTTTAATTTCCGCAATCTTCAAGTCTTGCCCTCATTTCACGTCACGACTCGTTCACAAGATACCGAACAAAGAATTCAATGTACCACTGCGACATAGCCTGGACATCATCGTCAACAGCATCCGCACCCACCGCCACGAGCAGCCCGAACACTGAGGCTGCCATCTCCACAGTTTGCGCCGGCGGTGCTTCTTCTCCTGAACGTGAGGAAGAGAAAGCGCGAACCGCCCCGATAAGACGGTCAGGCCACAGAAGTTACTACCGCGACCGACTGCCACCGGGGCTTGCTCCGAACCATCCTCTGCTGGCGCCTTATCGACGTTGGCAGTCGCCACCCGCCGTCTTTGCCAACACGCCCCTTCCGGCAACAGCCCCTTCGCGAGCCGCCGCCGATAGCACAAATTGATGCTCTGCAGACACCGACCGATACAGAGCCTGCGGTACCGTTCTTGTACAGTACTGCATCTGCTGCATCTCGTTGATAGCGCATAGCGGCAAACGAATTGCACCACACCGACCACTAAAGTCAACTGGGAAGGCGGCAACCGGGCGGGTACTTCAGCGACCACTTGCGCCCCCCTCCTGCTCCTGATCGCCCCCCATCCATCTCGTATCCATCCAATCCGGACCGTCTCCACCATTGGCAGCCCCCCCTCGGGCCCCCCTTCCCCCCTTACCCCCCAGCACCGACCTGGCCAGAACGTCCAGAAGGAGGTCGATGCGACACTGAGACCCATTTTGCCCATCCAACTTGATATCATCACGCCCCGGGACATTGCGCCATCATTCCGCTAGTTGATCGACCGGAATCTCACTGACAGCACGGTTCCTCCAAAACTTGGAAGAGCGAGCGGCTCGACTGCACATGAGAATTGGTTCCCCAAGAGCAATTTCATCTCTTCCGGGTCCATTTTCCATACTTCACTCACCTGGTCCCAAACTTCTCTCCACGCAAACCCGCATCGGCAGGAGACCACCCTCACTTCACTTATACCAACAGCCGGCACCCTGCCTCAAATTCCTCTTACCGCACTCACGCCCAACACCATCCACTCCACCCCTGCCGTCACCAGAGCCACCTTCAGCAGCTCCCCAAGCTACCCGGTCGGGACATTCACGCATGCACCGCAGCCTCACGCCAGCTGCACCTACCACTGGGCCATTGACCTTTGACACCACCATCTCGTCGGCCTACAACCACAACTGCGGGAACAACGCACCGCCGCCACCCTTCACCACAGGCACCTACACACCCAAAGCTTAAGCTGACTCGAGCTATTGCTCCATCTGCCCATCTTCTGCCTCGACCTCGACACGAGCCCCCGACATACAGCACCATCCTGCTGTACGGACGAAGCCCGAAACCCACAGCTATATCTTCTTTCCCCTCCCCCCTCCCCAATACAACCACCGACTTGTCGAAACCAACACTCGACACCAGTTGCTAGCCCGACCCCAACCTTTTCCCCGACACCATCGCCCCCTGGCACAGCGCACCAGCTATCCCCTAGGCAAAGCCAAAAACCCTTCTCTCCACAGGCGATCGACTGGTCTGAACCTACAACGCCTCCTCCCCTACCCAAGCCACAAGACGTGGACCCTGACGACACCCGAACTCTTTCCTCGGCCCTACCGTAAGCTCACGACTGGCACCAACCCCAGCCGCCCAGCACACTCCGGATTTCAATGGGACCGTCGTTAGCCCAGAGACATCCATCCTACACCCTTCGCATCAACGCACCAAGCAAGTTGCCCATCGCGCCGAACCCTCCAGAGTCGACCATGGACTCGTCAACCCCCAGCTTTGCCATGCAACGCTATCTCGACCTCCAGAATCAGCACGAAGAGCTTCGCCAAAACCTCGACACTATCCGAACGACTGCCACCTTCTCTACGAGCTCCACATCTCTCGCCTCTTCTCCGGCCGTCTCCCCCACTCGCAGCGCCTACACGCCTTTCGGTCAATACCCCTCGAGCCGGCAACACAGCCGCCGCTCTTCGCTCGCCGGCCCACCTCGAATGCGCCGCAACAGCTCCTCGTTGCAGCCTTTGGCCGATGAGTCGATTCTCTACCAGCTTGCAGAGGAAGAGCGCCGCCTCTTTGACGTCAACGAGGGCATGAAGCGCGCCCTCACAGAACTGCTCAATGGCCAGGAGGCCAGGGCTGACGGTGCCTTCCGTACCTGGGTGCAGTGCCGTCTCATGGATACGGAAAAGGAGCTGCGGTCAGAGCGACGGAGGAAGAGCGCGCCGTAGCGTGGTCTGCTGTGAACTCCTCTCGGCTTGACACACTCTTCTATTTCATGTAATGGCGTTGGACCCCCGGCGGGACGTTGGTATATTGGAGTTCAGGCTTCGTTGTGAGCGAATCACCTCGAAGGGGAAAAAGAAAATGCAGCCAGACCGGCTTTTGACACGGCCCGGCGCGGCCATTGTAGGATACCCTGACGGAGGAGAGATTAATTCGAGCGCCGCGGCGTGCCGCCCTCGATGTTAGGATAATTCGTAGACATTAACGACCGACATGACACTTTTTTCTCCACTTGTCGTTTTGTACTTAATGCTTGTGGCGGGTTTGTTTTCTTGAGACGGCCAACATGACAGGACGCCTTCGTGCAGGCCTGCATACATGGGACTCACACGAGCGTGTGTCCGATACGTCACGATTTATGACTAAGCGGAACCGGGGGGGGTCTGCGTCTGGGGAACAGTGGAAGCTTCAATCCACCTACCCTTGTCTCGTGCCTGCCACTGGTAGCTTCCTGCCTGCCTTCTAGAAATCTAGATCTCAGCGCGTGGTCAATTTTCGGCGTCCCGGTCGCATCACACTTCCTCCGACCAATCTTCGAGTTCCCCCACACCATTTCGTCGCCCGACCAATACCCAATTCGAACGCGCCTGGTCCGCGATCCAGAGACCCCGCGGCAAAGCCGTCAGCCATCATGTCGGTGCTCCTCGAGACCAGCTCTGGGGACATCGTGATTGACCTCCTCGTCGACTACGCGCCCAATTTATGTGAGAAGTGAGTTCCCGAGCGAGCCTTTCTATTCGCCGCATGCTCTGCTAACCAGTCCCGACTCAGCTTCCTCAAGCTCTGCAAGGCCAAATACTACAACTTCTCCCCGATTCACTCCGTCCAAAAGTCCTTCTCCTTCCAGACCGGCGACCCCCTAGGCCCTACCTCGAAAGAGTCCGATGGCGGTACCTCCATCTGGGGCCTGCTGTCGGGCGACAGCAGGCAGAAGACATTCCCAGCCCTGTTCCATCCCAAACTGAAGCACCTTGAGCGCGGCACCGTCAGCATGGCGACTGCGCCGCTGGAATCGGACCCGGAGACGAGGCTAGCGGCTTCGCAGTTCATCGTCACCCTGGGCGAGGAAACCGATTTCCTCGATGGAAAGGCCGCCATTTTTGGCAAGGTCGTCGAGGGCTTTGACGTCCTGGAGAAGATAAACGAGGCGATTGTCGACGACAAGGGACACCCCCTCATCGACATCCGGATCAAGCACACAGTCATTCTGGACGATCCCTACCCGGACCCAGATGGCATGCGCGAGCCCAGCAGCTCGCCGCCTCCCACCAAGGCGCAGCTTGCGACGGTCCGGATCGCGGACGAGGCCGCTCTACACGAGGACGATGGCGTCGGCGAGGACGAGATCGAGAAGCGGCGCCGCGACAGGGAAGCTCGAGCCCAGGCCCTCACTCTGGAAATGATGGGGGACCTGCCGTTCGCGGAGGTTGCGCCGCCGGAAAACATCCTCTTTGTTTGCAAACTGAACCCCGTCACGACAGACGGAGACCTGGAGCTGATCTTTGGTCGGTTCGGCAACATCCTTAGTTGTGAGGTCATACGGGACAAGAAGACGGGCGACAGCTTACAGTATGCCTTTATTGAGTATGACGATAAGGCATCGTGCGAGGCTGCCTACTTCAAGATGCAGGATGTCTTGATCGACGACCGCAGAATCCATGTGGACTTCTCGCAGAGCGTCAGCAAGCTCAGTGAGGTGTGGAGGAACGACACGAACACAAAGCGCAAGAAGAATGCTTCTCGGGGTGGATGGGGAGGCGTGGACGAGCTGGAGAAGAGGAGGCAGTACCGCGGTCACGACGATAGCCGCAAGGGCGACAACTACAACCTGGTGTACGGCGAAGAAGAGATGAAGGGCCGTCATGAGCGCGGGCGAGGCGGACCACGGGATGCTCCTCAGGCAGAGGGCGGTCGCGATGAACGGCGTGACGCTGAGCGGCAACGGCCTTCAAACCGGAGCCGCAGCCCACGGCGGCGTGACGACCGAGATCGCTACAGATCTGACCACCGCGATTCTAGGCGCAGGGACGACCGGTATGACAGGCGACGCGACGACCGGGACCGGGAACGAGACCGTGACAGAGATCGAGACTATGGCAATTCTAGGCGAAGATAAGAATGGATACCCTTGCCCCTTTCCTCACCCCTTTCCCTCAATGAACACTGCACAGCGGTATGATGCACCTAGAAATCCATTTCTCGACTTGCTACTGTACGATGCTACCCGTTGGGTTCCTTCCTTGCCTCGGACTCTACGAATCTCGAGATTACCCGCCTCTGATCCCCGTACGCGCCTAGTCCCGGAGTCTGGCGACGGGCGACGGGCGACGGGGTAGATGGCCTCCCGGTCGAGGACTTTGATGTGTGTTAGGCTACACATGGTGTTCTTACCGAAGAAGGACAAGCTCAAGGTTGGTGCAATGCAGTCAGCGAGCTCGACCTGTTTCTTTTTTCTGCGGTCCGTACGACCTGCTTGTTCAATTGGGGGGAGGGCTGGGCAACACTTACACTTCTCATCTGTCCCTAGTATTCGGGCTGATGGTGTGGGAAAAGGTGATGCCTGTCATTAGATGAGTATCGTTCACAGTTTTGTCCCCGCACCTCAAACCGGTTCAAATTGGCTGCTCGCCCTTGGCGACCGAAAATCAACATCTTCGCAACAGGGACATCAACCCCTTTAGCCTCGAGGCCTCTCAAGGCCAAGATACACACCCCCTTGGTTCTCCTGGGACTGGTGGCGCCGGGTAGGAAAACTCAACATATTCCTCTTGCGTGCTTCATCCTATTCACGTTGATCTGTCGATGGCAGGAAATGGGTTACGAGATTCCGGCCGACTCACTCCGACGCTACATGCTACTCACTTTTGCAACACGGGCTGCTTGACCTCAGACACCTGCCAAGAAGTGCAACTCACTCCCAACCGTCGCACAAGCCAACCCAAGTTGACAGACTTCGAGTCCTGACTGCAAATCAGGTCGGCAGCACAAGAACCACCGCACGAACCTGCAGCTCGTGTACGACGTTGTCTCTCTCTCGAGGACCCGCTGAGAATCTGGAAGGATGACGGGGGTCTCTGCGTGTACAACATTTCGACCTGGCATGCCTTCTCCATATTTTCAAGCCAGGACTCCGGATAGACGATGGCGATCTAGATCATCTCAAGAACCAGAGGGCCGGCTCACGGCGGGTTGCGTAACGCCTACCACCTACATACGCTGCCTGCGCATCGTGTCCGACACGGCAGTTCATTTTACATGACACAAAAACACCAACACATCCTCCCCTGGTCACCATAAGAGCTCCGGCTGCTGCTACTGCGCGACCACGACTATGCCCAAGTGTCGAGACCCAACCTGCGCTGCCTACTCCTCCGGCTCGCGGTAAATCTATGGCCTGGACCTCCCCAATCCAAGTCCTAGTCTCCAGTGCGACCCCCATCAACAAGTTGTGGATGGTGGTGCTTGTTTAATAGGTCAAAACCGATCCACTCCCCCCCCCCCCCCCCTCAAGGACCAGTGGGGGCAGAACACGGCTACCTGCAGTCTTTTACTCTGGATGGTCGATGCTGACAGCGGGGAGATGCACTGGGCCGAGGGGAAGCTAGTCAAAATCTTCCGTACCCGCCTTCTCCCGCCATCAGCAGCGGGTAGGGGTCAGGCGGCGGCACGGACAAGCGGTGCTGAAGCCTGACATGATGTGAGGGCACAGTGTGGCCTATGCTTTGGTCTACGAGCCATCGCAATGGACGGATCTTGGTCTCGAGTACGTCTATCAACGGAGCCTACTCACCGGAGGGCGCTCATGTTGTACATCCCCAACCGACGGTTTCGGAGCCTCGATACGAATTGCCCTCCCCGTCGAATGTGTGTGCTCTGCACCAGGTAACCTGTGGCTGAGAGGGCATACGGCTTGGACGATGAAACCTCCGGTGTGAAGGCATGCAGAGTAGGAAAGCAGGTGAGAAAGACATCATGAGATGTCTCAGCTGCCGTGCGGTCCCAGCTAGCCAGACAGTGTCGAATGACTGGCAGAGATGAGTCGGGCACGAGCGCACGTGGAGGACGGTCATTGCAGCTCGTTCTGCGCGCGCAACAGCCCTGGCATCAGCCATCGGAGGTTACGCTGCGGTTTCAAAAGTTTCTTGCCAGCCACAAAGCCATGCTATACCACGGAAGGAGGAGGGGGGGGAGAATGCGAGTTTCGGGACGAGGGAAGCAAGTCACTCTCCGGGATATTTGCATGGCCCGACACATACTCTGCTATGGATTCTCGCGACGACGCCATGATTGTTTCAGCGGGGATCAAACCCGCTGCGGCTGGGCACATGCGCATGCATAACAAACGGCTACCCGGTGAGGTGAACCTGGTTCTCGGAGCTCCCCCTGGACAAGCCCTGCTGGCGCCACGCTGTGTATATGCGTCAACGCCTCGACCCCGGGAACCAGGAGCAGGCCGGACGACGTCGTGCGCAGCTCATAAGGACAATGCGGTGGATGGTGAATCGCACCCACGCAGCTCTGTCGATCTTAAACAAAGCTGTCTTCGCCAGGGTGAGTATTGATGTAGGCTGCTCTATCATGACCGTATACAATTTCTGGTGCTTAGGAAGCTGGCTTGGTGGGCTTCGGATGGCCCGTTGCTCAACTTGTTGCATCCGTCTCATAACTGGTCCGCTCGCCGGGTGAGTACTCGCCTTACTTTCCTCTTCTCTTCTTCTATTGCTGGCAATCTTACTCTCATTGCAAGCAAGCGAGCCGATGCACGTCACCGAGAGGCGCTGGTCGAACCACAACCCACATCTCACCCACGCACTTTTTGACTCAAGGTCAAAATTTGCCTTGCCAAACATGATATGTCAATGGGACAAGCGATGTGAGTGTAGGTATGGGTGCCTAGACGCATGATTGGTGACAGGCACGCGATCAGGTTGAGGCGCTTGTATCA
Organism: Verticillium isaacii; assembly: GCA_002851775.1. NCBI lineage: Eukaryota > Fungi > Ascomycota > Sordariomycetes > Glomerellales > Plectosphaerellaceae > Verticillium > Verticillium isaacii. The sequence goes on along the minus strand of NMXN01000005.1, from coordinate 1,153,214 downwards.
CAGAACGGTCTTTACAAGTACCACACTCGCTCAAATATACTGAGCGGCATGTCTGAGCTGCTGATCAACTGCTGGACCATCCTCCCAAGCGGGCCCAAAGATTGGAGCCGGTCAGCCCAAAGACCGCAGGATGAGGTTTGGGGACTGACAAACCCGGGACCGCTGAGGATTCGAATACGAACAAGTCGAACCGACGGCGTGGCATTGGTCAAGCATATGCTACGCAGAGTCAGACATTTCGCCGCGAGGTTTCTCAACTACGACCTCTGCAGACCGCGATGAGTTGGCGACCGGTCCAGGAGTCACAGAATTTTCTTCAAGCCATACATACATGCATGCTTTCGCATGCATGGTTCACTGTATGTCCTGTCACATCTCGCCAGGTTTGGTGGGGGGAGGAACAACAAAGCAGTCGGATGTTTGACAACCGAGCCGCGTGGTGCAGTGCAAGTTGGGGAACGTTCGTCCCTGGCGAAAGCCGGCATGGTGTTGATGGAAGACCAGCGGCCAATCATGATGATGCGCAAAGCGCATTCACCGCCTGCATCGTTGAATCGCAGACCTTTTCCCACCTCTTTCTTGGCCCCCACCCGGAAGAGAACGAGCAGCTCCCGCGATGGAGCGAGAGGAAAGGGGTTGCACCGTGGCTTGTCGGCGAGAGACCCAACTTGAGTGTCCACGTCGACGGAATCATCTGCGTCACGTCGCCTCGCTTGACAAGTTTCTGCGGACTTCAGGGTAGGGGGCCTCTTGAGGTCAAGAATGCCCGAGGGGGGGCCGGGCAGGTGGGGATAGGGTTGGGCAAATCTCATCGTGGTCGTGTCCCTCAACAGACCGGTATCGTGACATGACTGGTCATACAGCTGGCGGTTTGCCTCCCATCTCCCGTGGGACGAGATGTCGTTTTTGCCCGAGCAGAGCAGCCTCGACCGACGACCTGTTTGCCGGCGGCCGCCGTCTTCTCAGTTTCCATTTCCTCTTGTGGACGTACACGGCCGAAAGCGGCAGCATGAGGCCGGACATCATCTGCCATGACCAGCGAGCGAGCAAGTCGGCGGATCAGCGACCCTCTTGAGGCTGCGCTGGGCCGGATGAGAAAACAGCCCAGAGGCCATGGCACATGTGCAGCCTGCTCTCGAGGGGCCTCCAGCTCGACAAGACTAGGAGCAAGACCGTGTCAGGCTCGCTCAGCATCGGGACCTTGAACAGGGATGCGCGTGTCTTGCACCGCAGGACGGAACGTCGCGCCTCGTCGCTATCTTATTCTCATTCTGGCGCACATGCGAGCTGCACATAGACTTGGCGGCGGCCGCGCAGTTCCAACCTAGTAACCTGGTTCTCCAGGCATGGTCATTGGATGTTGATAGTCGAAGGCTGAAGAGGACGGTTTCAAACGGTCTTAGACCTCGATGGCGCCCTCTCAACTCCCAGCATCGACAGGCAGCAGCTGGAACTCTCTCTCTTTTAAAGACTGACCTAACCTGGTGGAACGTCTCGAGATCAAGCTCTGACCCTGCTAGATCTGTCACGAACCCCCTGCCGGCTTGTTTACCGCCTATTCTACCACAGCTCACACGATGGGTCCGATTCGATGGCTTAGCGGGGGCTCAGTTGCCGCTGGAGAAGGGCAAGGAGCTGCCCTGGTTGCCATGCGCGCCAGGCGTTGGCGAGTTTGCTGTGGAGCAGAGGAACCCCATGTCGGCATCTGCAAGCAGCCGCCTTCTGGTTGTACACAGCACTGGCATCCATACCTCTCCGGAGGCGGTGCGGACTACCGTCTGTACGGGAGCACTGACACCTGCGTTCTCACTACTCTGAGGTATGCTGCGGTGTATGTATGGATGGGACGCACGTGCGAAGCGCGGAGCAACAGTCAACATTGGTCTTCGTCGGTTCTCTCGACGAAAAGATGATGGCCGGACCAGTAGCGTATCGACGGGACGACACGCGAACACGCACATGCACTCACAAACCCCTACACAGGTTCAAGGTCCGGGTCGCACCAGAAGAGTATAACAGTCCGGGCTGCAGCTGCTTCGGTGAGATCTGTCTTTTCCTCGAACTACACCCCCTCTCCCTCCCCCTAGCTCCTATTCTTCTCTCAAATTGTGGGACAACAACAGACTGAGAAGGTGATCAGGGACTTCAGTTGGCCACAAGCTGACGGACTCTCGGCCCCGTCTTTCAAACGAGGACAGTCTTACAAGAAAAGACGGGTTGTCCCCCTTGCCTTCCTTCCACGAGAGAGAGACAGCCCCTCCTGGAAGGAGATTCTTCCACCACCCCAGCCTCAGCCCCGGCTCACATCTCAGCTTGAGCTCCAGCTCCGAATCCGACTCGAGCTCAGGGCCACGGCCGAGGTGGTCTGCTGCTGAAACGAGACGCTACCACGACAGCTGCCACCCATCGCCGGATCGCACAGCCCTCTCGCTTCCTGCAACACACAACTCTCGCTGGGTGCCATACAAAGATCATGGTCACTCCGGTCCGTTACCCAAACGACGGAAGACGATATAGCCGCCTTGGCCCACTGTGCTCGAGATCCTTCATCGAGCGTTTTCACAGATACTCCCTTCCTGCCCTTGCGTCAAATAGTCGTCACCCGACCCTGAAAACCATGAACGAGCGCGAGCCAGACTCAGACACGACAACGCCGCCGCGGAAGCGCATTGCTGTTGCTGTATGTTCTGTTCTACCTCTCTGTCTAGCCCTTCAAGCACCCGTATCTCCGTACCCCTGACCGACTGGGCGACTGACATGCTTCCTCTCTTGGACACATAGTGCACGAGATGTAGGAAACGCAAGATCCGGTGCAGCGGTGACCCGGGCAACGGCTTGCCGTGTCATAACTGCAAGAATGCCGGCGCCGAGCCGTGCCAGTTTCTAAGGGTGAGAGGAGAACCCCGTGTTGCGCCCGCACCCGTAGACGTCATTGTTCACTAAATCCAGCGGCAGGTGGCCTCGCAAGAGACGGCAATCATCCCGCCCGAGCGAGGATTCGCCTACGACATCGATTCGGCCAGATCGTACCAGGTCAGAGGGGGCATCCCCTCGCCTTTCTCGCCCCCGTACACTTCGGATCTGCACGAGGGGCTCGGCCGTTACCCGTCGTCGTCGATCGGCTACAGCTCCCCAGGGCGATACCAGCAAAGCATTCCAAGCTGGGCGTCCGGGTACTGCGACGACGGCGCCGACTACTCGAGCATGGGCTTCCAGCAGTCCTACTACAGCCAGGACCCGGCGTACCTGTACAGGATGGCCTCCGCTCCAGGGCGGTCCGAGCCCGGCGGCATGCTGTACGGGGACGGGGGCGCCGGTTACAATTACGCCCACCGCCCTGCCGTCAGCGGCGACTCGCCTAGCTTCTCTCTTTCCAGCGTGGCAGCCTCATTGCCAGGCTCAAGCGACAGATTGCTTCCCACGCCGGTCAACAGAACCCTGGCCAGCTCTGGTGCGTCGATTTTCCGCGCGGATGAAGCATCACCTTACAGCTACAAACCGCAGAACGGGGCGACGACGCTTCCTTCGCCTGTCGTCAGTGCCTCTGAAGAGGCAGGCGCGTATGTCAGCTGCGAGAGCTCACCCGCGCCAGGCTTTCAACCCACATCGGGGATCCCCTCGATCAGCGGCAGCAGCACGAGCACGAGCGCCGGCACGAGCACCAGCAGCCGCCTGTCCGTGTCCACGAGCTGCGGAGCAGACGGCTACTCCAGCTCCTCGTCCATCTTTTCGAATTCGGACCTGCGCACGCCGACCTCTGGCAGCGATCTCTCCTACGATTACAGCAACCCGATGCGCAGGGGCACCGGCCCACCACTGCTCTCCAACGGCCAGCCATACAAGGTACCGCAGCAGCCTGCGCCGTCCATTCCCTCACAGAGCGCGAGCCACCACGACCTCCACTCCGCTCTCTCGGCAGCAGCATACCTGATGTCCGGCGTGGGCAACACTGGCACAGCAGGCGGTCCTGGGACAGAACTCTCGGAAGCTACTGCAGCGAGCGGTGCGGGAGGCGCTAGCAGCGGCGGCGGTGCCGCGGTACATGCGGACCTCCAGCGCCGAACCACTGCGGGCGGCCTTCCTGCAGCCTAGGCTGGTGGCCCAGCATCTCGACTCTTTCTCTTTCCCCTCTGTGTCCTATCCCTCCCCCCAGACTCAGCCCTGACGGGCGACGTCGTCACAGGCATCCAATCACAACGATGGGGGGTCGAACGAAGTAAGGTGACGATGGCATCCGTCTGCCGTGCGGCTGCGGGGTATGTGCTGCCGCGGTCGTGCCTGGGACGTCCAAGTCTGTGCTCATGTCAGGACAATTCATCTTTTTTCCTATCAGCCCCAACTTGTGTATCTTCCTACGTTTCTCCTCTGCGTTGTCGTGTCCTCGTTCTTAGTGCGGGGACACCGGGTGCGTGGCTCCTGGACAGCCCGTCTTCGTGTCCGCACACGTGTATCTCTCTTGGTGGTGATGCCCCTGGTTCCTATTCCTGTCTTCTGGCCCTTTCGCGTCTGGGATAGCAATGCTGTTCAGCTGCGGACGTTGGGCATGCGGATGTCGGCGGTGGCGGCCCTGTTCCTTCCCCCCTTTTCTTGTCGCTGCCCTTAATATACCCCAAACACGGGGATCGGAGGTCTTGTCCTCCCCCGGGCTGCCCCCACGATCCTCATGCTGTCCACCTATCGTCTCGACCATCTTCGTGTGGCGCCGCCACGGCCCCCTCGACGCTATCTGCGAACAAGGCGGGGAGTATGGCGTCCGCCGCACGTCACGGCTGCAAGGGCGAGACATGGGACTCTCCCGGCGTGGACGGCTGTCATTCGTCGCCTGCGGGTCGTCGCCGGCGCGTTCAGGGTACGTTGGATGACGCCTGTGCCTGTACACGTGGCTCGTCGGCTGAGCGGCAGCCTTTGTCCCCCGCCCTGCGTGTCCCGACCCGAGCGGCTCTGATCTCGCGGCAGTCTCCATCTCGGGCGGGGACGCCTTCGTTGGCGACATGGGTGCGATCTCACACCAGGCCTGCCCGGCGCCGTCTTGGCTTCTCGGTATCTGCAAGACCAGCCTCCGCACGCCGTCTCTTCGTCCCCTCGCCCCCCTTGTTTGGGCTATTGGTCTCTTTACGAACGTTCGGGGAATCGAGACGGGTCTTCAACCTTTCACTCCAGCTGTCCTCGGGAGATTGTCGTTTCTCTTCCCTTCGCCGGGGCAGGACCTTTTCATTCGTCTGGGAGGGGCGCAGGGGGTCTGATGCCCCGTATACCAACACGTCGAGCTTCCACCGTGGCGTGCCAGTCGTTGGCTTGTACCTAGGGTCGATGTTGAACGCCAGACGTTTGCCTTCCGTTTATACGTCCCGTGGGCGTGTTTCCCGGGGGGGGGGGGGTGCTATTCGTCCGATGGTTTCCTAGGATGTATGGGGCTTGGTTTCTGGGTGGCTGGAAAACGGCAAGATAAAAGGGGTAACGCGGTCTGAGCCTCTTCCTCCGACAGTTCGGAGCATTTCTTAGATATATGGGGGGGAACACGAGAATGCACCGGTGGTATACACTACTGGCTCTGATGCCTGTATGTCTTGAGTGGGAACACTCTTCCGGTTGCTGAGAGGAGAGGATGAACCAAAGAGGGGAGGGGGCTTGTGTATCCGGACTGAAGGCGGGTGTTTTCTCCAAGGCATCTATGGAGAGAGCGGCGCAGAAGGGAGTAAGTGGTAGGATGGGAAAATAGATGGACTCGTTGTCAGTCAGTAGTAAGCTCAAGTTAGCATCGAGATTGACCACCGTCACGTCACTCTTGTGCCGGGCTCTCACCCTCGTTGATGTACGGCTCAGGGGTATCTCCAGGCTTCGTTTGTCATTAATATGTTTGGTATCTTTCGCTTCTCGTGCTCACGCCCCGCTTCGCGCCTCATGCTCCATCCCCCCTCACAGCTTTTGCGGCGTCTTCTCGTCGACCTCGCAGAAGGCCTTGAACGTGACAAACTCTTCGTCCTCGCCGCCTTCCGACTGCAGGACGAGCTCCGCGGTGGACCCGACAAAGTAGACGTGCCCCTCGCTGATCTTCTCGACCGTGGGACCGACGCCGATGGTGCCGCGGCCGGCTGTGCAGATGATGATACTCGGACCGTCAAGGGGTTCAAATGTGGCCTTGGCGGCGTCGCCAACAAGAACGCTGCGGACGACGCTGAACTCGTCGATGGGGGGGTCGTAGAGGGCGACGACGGAGCCGGACGAGTAGCCGGCGCGGTTGAGCGTGGCGTAGGGATAGTCCTGCGGGGTCATCTTCTGCTCGTCGATGGGGGCGTAGTTGTAGGTAAGCATGTCAACGAGGGTGGCGACGTCCTGGAACTTGGGGGTGAAGCCGGCGCGGACAACATTGTCGGAGGCGGCCATGCACTCGATGATGTCACCGGAGAGGTAGGCGTGAATATCGTCGGCGCGGAGGAACATGGCTTCGCCAGGGGACAGGGTGATGTAGTTGAGGAGGAAGAAGACGAAGAGGCCAATGTCGTCGGGGAACTGGCCGTTGAGGCGGAGGACGAGTTCGGCGAGGACGGAGCCCGGGGATGAGGCGAGACCGGAGGCGGCGAAGGCGTCACCCTCGGACCGGGCGAGGGAGACGAGGTTGGCGGTCTCCGTCTTGATTTCTTCGGGGGTGGCGGAGAGGAGGGAGGCAAAGATGTGCTGGAGGGCCGTCTTGTTGCGGTCCTTGGTCTCCTGGGAGTCATCTTCCTCGGAGCCCTTGACGGTGCTGATGAACTCGTCGGCCTTGTGCTCCTTGACCAGGGCCTTGAGGGGCGGGACGGACTCGAGGAAGTGGACAATCTCGGCGAGGGGACGGAAGCCGCAGAGGCCCTCGAAGGGGGTGATGGCGATGGTCATCTCAGGCTTGTGGTTGTCGTCGGGGTAGTTCTTGGGGTCGCGGGCGTGGAGCTGCTCGGCGAGCTTCTTGTTGGGGTGGGCCTGGATAGAGAGGGCCTTGTTGATGGACAGCACCTTGAAGAGGAAGGGCAGCTTGTTGCCGTACTTAGAAGAGACGGAGGTGGAGAGGAGCTGGGCATTGTCGGCGCAGAGGTCGACGAGAGAGCGGCCAGACTTGACATCCTTGGAGGGGTTGGAGGGATGCGTGCCCATCCAGAGCTAGAACCCGTCCGTGTTAGTGGGGGTCTGTCACGGCTCGAGGGCTGAAGAGAGGAGGGGTCTCGCGAACCTCAGCATACGGCTGATCGGACTTGACTTCGAAGCCATCGGCGGGCGTCGTCGCGGCGAAGCGGGCAGCAGCCGAGTCGGAGCCTGTCTTGCCCCATTCGTACGAGTTGACGCCGCACTGGAGGCGGATCAGAGGCACGGGGAGCATGGTGAGGGAAGAGGATAGGAAGGGAGGAGAGCGGGGTTCAGATGAAGGTGAGGGCCTGGAGCGTGCCAGAGATGAAGCAATGAGCGAAGTAAGAAAAAAAAAATGTCGAGATGCGCGAGTTTTGGTGGTTGTACAAGACAATTACGAGATGGAGAGGTCCCCTTCTAGGCTCTGGAGCTGGAAGGCGGGACGAACCTGAAGACCCCGCGGACCGACCTGGGAGCTTCGCTGCCAGGTGCGGTGGGATTGACGTCAGGCAGGGGGTCCCCTGAAGCCTGGAGCGCTGCTGCCCCGCCTTCCATTGTGCTTGCCCCCGAGCACCAGACGAAATCATGATCCACCTTGGCAGTCACCACCCACTCATCACTCGCTCTCTCTTCTGCGTTGCCAGTTTCGGGCCGGAAAATGGCCCGCCGCACTGTATGCCACACGGTCAGTCCTTCCAGCTGGTCCGTGCTTGCCTTCGCCCGTCCATCGCGTCTAGACAAGGAAGGAAAGAGTGAGGCGCGCGGCGCGCGGCTCATGGCTGCATGTGTCATCCACTTTCACGCTCAACCTCCACCCAACATCACCATTGAACAACCTCGCGACTGACCTAAGAGGTGCCTCAAACCACCAAGGTAGGCAGGCGGCTGAAGTCTTTTATCCAGCCGGCACACGAATTTCGACTTTCTCTCTCTCTCTTTCTCTCTTTCTCTCTTTCTCTTTGGTTGTCCAAATGAGAGGATAAGACTTGATCATCTCCTAAACACCATCTTTCACCCCTTCTTGATACCCCTGACGCTCTCGATCTCGATCTCCGTCACGATCTGAGTCTCAATTCACCCGCCTCTTCATCTGTCACCCGAGTGACACAGCAGCTCACTTCCAACGACCGTTCGTTCCTGGCGTTTCCAGACGAGTAGAACCGCCCCACTAAGAGAAGATCGTGGTAGGACAGGCGCACCTCGCTTGTCATCCCGTCACTGCACCCGCAGGTGCCACAGGCGGCTGCTCCTACCCAGCAAGCGAGCACAACTACCGGCAGTCGTTCGCGATCACCAGGGCTGAGGCGTCTTTGAGCTCGGGCATTGCGTAGGCCTAATCTGTAAGTCGTCCTCTTCCCCTCTCCTTGTCCATGGACCTATTGCCATTTCATCCACCATCTGGCACTTCACCCATCCCGCGCTCTCTAGCATCCACAACATTCGCACTCAAAATCACACTCACAATCACACACATTCATATCTACCCGCTGCAATGACTGACCCCAAAAAGCCTCCCCGCGCGAACCCGCCGAAACCCCGGACCAGAGCCGGACGCAGGGGCTCATTGGCCAAGAACCCTAGGAGGGCCAACTCACTCTCAACCCCCAGCGCAGCAGGGTCCGCTACCTCTTCCGCAGCCGGGACGTCCTCCGCCCCACCGTTCCCTTCAGCCGCAGGCGTCATGTCGCAGCGTCACAGGAGCGGCCGCGGCTCGAATCGCAACAATGGCGGCGGCCACGGCGAGGAGGTCCAGCTCTGGGACATGGCCAAGCAGCAGATCCACGAGGTCGTGGCAGGAGTCAACACGGAGAACGACAACCTGGCCGATCTGCTCAAGCTGGACGGCAAGGTGGCGACGGCCTCGAAGAACGGCGGCGGCCCCACCGGCGGCGACCTCGCCACCATGGAGCAGCTCTGCCGCTCCGGCGTGAAACTGTCCGAGAACAACTCCAACGCGATCCGCGCCCTCATCGAGCAGCTGACCCTCCTCAAGGCGGTGCAGCAGGCCAACCACAAGGAGGCCACCGAGGCGCTGGCCGCGCCGACCATGTCGCGCACCGGCGGCTCATCACGCAATCGGGAGACGGCGGTGGCGGCGGCAGCGGCGGCAGCTTCCTCTCTCTACGACTTCGACGGGGCGGGGGACTCGCCTGTGCCGAGCCCCATCGCCAGCGGGCGCAAGTACGGGGACCGGGCCAGCAACCGCGAGAGCAACCGCGACAGTAACCGCGACAGCATCCCCCCCAAGGCGGATAGTGTCGAGCCTCAGGGGTCCACGGGCAGCGGCACGGCGGGCTCGTCGTCGGGGGTGCTGCCCGGGTCGACGACGGCCGGCAGCGGGCCCCGCGGCAAGATCACGTTCGCCAAGGGCGACAAGGTGGCGTTCAAGCGCAAGAAGGAGGAGCCGCAGCAAGGCGACCCGCCGTACGACTGGATACTCGGTGAGGTGGTGGGCGTTATCGGCGAGGGCAAGAGCCGGCGGTACAAGTGTCTGGACGTGGAGCCCGAGGAGCCGGCCAAGGCCAAGGAGTTCAAGACGTTCGCATCCAACATGATCCCCATCCCGCTGGAAAACACGTCGGCGTTGTCAAAGTTGGAGCCACGCAAGATGGTGCTCGCGTTGTACCCGCAGACGACGGCGTTCTACGCGGCCGACGTCGAGGGCACGGAGCCGGACGGGGTGACAGTCAACCTCAAGTTCCATGGGGAAAATGACTCGTCCACGACGCACCAGGTGGAACGGCGCTACGTGTTGGAGTACCGGCCTTAGCTGTGAGCTACCGGCGGCGCGGTGCAATTTTGGATGTAAGGACGGTCTTGACGGGGATTGGCGGCATGACGGCTCGTCACCGCTTGGCACGAGTGCTTATTACTACTTACCGATTGAATGATACAAGCGTTGCCAAAGCGGGCTTGCCTATGGCGTTCTGTCAGTGAATGCGTGAAGGGGCGTGTCTGGGTGGTAGAGCCCGGGAATGGTAAGAGCGGTGAGCGGCGGGTGGAGTTGATGCAGATCTGTCTGTGGTGGATGGCCGAGGAAGGGAGCATTGCGCACTGGGAACTGAGCAGGCACTGAGCAGGCACTGAGCAGGCACTGAGCACTGCACCCTGCGAGTGATATGACCGGTTCACGCGCACGGTCCCCGTACCCGTACCGTACCTTGCAGACGGCCACGGGTCCACGTCGCTAAAGTATCCCATTCGCCAGGCTGGCCCGCAGAGGACCCCCCGCGGCCACCTGCGCCCCTGACAGCGTGCCTTAAGTACCCCCCCGATGGCCTCCCACTCGGTGCTCTTCAGCGGACCACCCGCTAAAGTTCGGGGAGGGGCCCACGAGACGGGGAAATGGCCCAATACCCCCCTTGGCCGGCCCTTGCTTGGCCCCCCTGGGACCCCTGACGCGAACCCAACTTGGGGCCCAAAAGACGAGAGACGGAAAGAATGGGTGGTCCACGTCCCGTCCCATCGCCAAAGTTTCGAAACGCACCACGACTCGGAATCACCAGCCCTCCCTCTCTCTCTCTGCCCTCCTACCCCCTCCATCCCGAATCTCGAATCCTCAAAGCAAGCAGCTCTACGCGGGAAGCAACCCTAGCCGCCATCACCCTCGTCCCAAGTCCCAATTGGTGCTTCTGCTGAGATCTAGCCACCCTGCCGCTACCCTGCCTCCTATCAATCGTTTACCGCCTTGGCCTCGAACGACGACGATAACCTCCCACGCGACGAACCGACGCTCGAACAGACGACCACCGACCGCTCTACCCCCCTCCGACCACCCACCATGGGCGGCCAGCTGTCCAAGATGATGGGCAAGATCTTCGGATCCAAGGAGATGCGCCTCCTCATGCTCGGCCTCGACGCTGCAGGCAAGACGACCATCCTCTACAAGCTCAAGCTCGGCCAGGATGTCACCACCATCCCCACCGTCGGCTTCAACGTCGAGACCGTCACCTACAAGAACGTCAAGTTCAACGTCTGGGACGTCGGCGGTCAGGACAAGATCCGGCCCCTGTGGCGGCACTACTTCAGCGGTAACGTCTTTCCCAACGCAGCCCCCCAGTCGCGGTCTTTAGGGACGCGGGCAGATGCCGGATGATGGCTGGACTTGCACTGACGCCATGGCACAAACACAGGCACACAAGGTCTGATCTTCGTCATCGACTCGTCCGACCGCGCGCGCATCGAGGAGGCCAAGTCGGAGCTGCACCGCATCATCAACGACCGCGAGATGAAGGACAGCCTGCTGCTCGTGTTCGCCAACAAGCAAGACATCAACGACGGTACGCCCACCCCTTTTCTCCCCCTTTCCCCCCACCCGGCCTTGAAGTCCTTCGCGAGGTGTCCTCTCCGTTTGCAAAAGCGCTGACACAGCCCCCAGCCATGAAACCCCAAGAAGTCACCGAGGCGCTGCAGCTCTCCAAGCTCAAGGACAAGGTCTGGTACGTCGTGCCCAGCTGCGCCACCACCGGCGAGGGCCTGCTCGAGGGCCTGGCGTGGTTGTCGAACAACGTCAAGGCCCCGGCCACGCCCGCGAAGAAGTAGTCGTCTGTTCCTTCGGGAGCCTCCCTCCTCCCCAGGTTTGGGCCTGCGGTCCACAACGACATGTCATCCACAAAACGCCCTACATCCTGCAGCCTCTAGAAGCTCAAGCGCCGGCGCGACCCAGCGCAAACGAAACGACTCGGAGGTGGACCGCTACCAGATCTACAACACTTACCAGAACACGAAAGGGCAGGTGCCGGGAGCAGTATCAAGGCGATTCACGCGAGCGGGAGGAAACGAGTGGACAGTCTGCATCCTGTATCAATACGGCCGGTCATTGTTTGTGCGGGGTTGTCTGCGAGATGTCCGAGGGGGGAAATGAGTGCGCAAGCAGTCGAAACGACGACTACGGCGGCGGTGGCGGGCGAGAGGGCATTTGTCCCCTTTTCTATTTTTCTCTTGTTCTTGCTGGACTTGTTTTGCCCTCATCTTTTTTTCTGAAATACCCGAGCTTTTTATTCGCGTACTTAATACGAGGGGCCCAGCAGGAGACGTGTGTTGGAACGGAATGACATGGTATTTCGGTGATTGCTGGCTGGCTGTCCGTTGCTCGACTGCTCTTTGCTTCCCGATTGCTTCCCCGAGGCGCTTCTCGCGAGACCATACCCGACACTGCCACGGGCCATGCCCAGAGATGCTCCCTCCCGGCGAGGCAACCACAGGCTTCCACCCCTCAAGCTCCGATCTCGCCCCTCACTGGAGACCCACGGTCAGCAGCACGGCCAGCAGCGCGGCGACCACCGCGGCAGGGCCCCGCCCGACGCCCGATTCCTCCGCCGGCGACGTCCCCGACGAGGCCGCGGGAACCAGCGGGCGGTGCCACCCGCAGTGCGTGGTGGTCGCGTACGTGGCGCACGAGTAGTATGTCGTCTGGCGGAGGCCGTGCTCGGCGAGGTCGGCGGTCGCGCGCGGCGTGGTGGCCGGGTCGGCGGGGAAGAGGGCGTCGTAGTCCGGCGGGCCGTCGGGGGTTGCGGCCGGGGCGACCACGACGTAGACTGGCGAGGGGAAGGGCGTGCTCGTCGGCCGGGGGGAGGAGGAGGAGGTCGTGGCGAGGACGGTCGAGTTTGAGGCTGTTGGGAGGGCGATGGTGAGATTCGCGAGGAGGATGACGGCGAGGAGGCGAGCGAGGCAGCGCGACATGGCCATGGTGTGCGTCTCTCTGCCTTAATCGCTATTACGAAGGCGGGATAGGTATAAACTTGTGATCTCCGGGATCGTGATGAGTGTTGCGCTTGTATGTACTGTAAGCCTTCCAGAGGCAGCGATCGCAAGCGAGGATATGCAGAACCAGCCTGCGAGAAACGAAAGTATAGGAGCGAGAAACACAAAGAACAGCTGTGAAGAAAGCCTGAACAAAGAAGCTGGGTATCGATGGCGAGAACGCGACCAAAAGACTATCTCCAAAGCGTGGGACGGTCCACGTCATATGCCCTGGCCGCTGCTCAACGCGTCAAAGAACAAACGAGCCAAACTTCGCGTCACGCTCCTTCGCACTGCAAACCAGGCCCCCTGAGATTTTCAACGACGGTGGTGGTGCGCATCTTGCTGCCGTCGCCCTACGGGGTGTGTGTGGGTGTGCCGCTGAACTTGCTAGTTGCTTGCATCCACTCGCACTGAAGGGGGAGTCATGGCTAGTCAGAGCAATCTCGACATGCCAGAATCCGCTGGCAGTGGTGACAGGAAAAGATTTGACGTCACGATGGTGGTCTGGCAGAGGTGGTGGTTGGGCGGTGGTGATTGGCCACACCAGTGATGCAGGGGGTTTTAATGGTCGCAGTCGACGGACCGTGGTGGCCACTCGATCGGCCGGCCCAAACGAAACGACATGTTCAACATCGTCCCAAGCCCAAGACCGAAAGAGGAAATCCTCGGAGCATCCCTATTCCTCCTGTTTGAAGCAATGCATGGGTATCATATTGATCAAGCCAACTTAGTCACACATCAGTCTCCCCTCTGCCCTCGCTTATTACCCCTGACAAATCCTCATCTGGTCTTACAGTCCATCCCTCAGGTCGCACGACGTCCCTTCCCACTCGTGCTGGCGCTCCTCGTGGTCACCGACGTTCGTCTGGACCGACGTAGCTTTGCGCCTTTCGCGGGCATGCTCACGGCGCGCAGCTTGCCCTCCTTCCTCTGCTGTCCGCCCTTATTCTTCGCCTTGCCAGGAGGTCCCTTGGTTAGGCTGTCCTCGGCATTCTTTGCCGTGTCATCCTCTTCCCCGTCTTGCTCCTCGGGTGACGCTCTTCCCGACTCTTGCTCTGAAGACAGAGCGATAACCTGGCTCCCTGGCGGTATCTGATTATTAGTAGATTTGAGCACCACTGCCTTGTCATCGATGGAGCGTGTTCCAGAAGCCTTGGCTGGTTGCGTGGCATTTGGGAACAGCTGCTTCTTGGGCGTCTCGGGTGATTCTTCCTCCTCGCAATCCTCCCCATCGTCTATTCGCCGCATGGCCTCCTCGTACTCCGCATCCTTTGGCAGCTTTTTCTTCAAAACAGACTCAGCCATTGCTCGCGAGGGGCTCTGCGTGCTCTGCGAGTTGCGCGAGGTGGCGGTCGCCCAGATCTCGCTAACAGAGGGCAGTGAGAGAGATGATGATGATGGCTCTGATGCGACCCGCTTGCTTGGTGTTTTCAACAAACTCTTCGCCTTGGGCGTTGGCTCCGATGAGCCGGGGCCTTCGTCTGCTTCAGCAGAAGGCGTCGGCGATACGTCGGCCATGTCCATGTTGAAGCTTGGGTCCGGCTGCCTGCCGCTGGGAACGCTACTCACATCTGATGGCAGAGGGCCCAAGGAAAGTTGTTGGTGCGATAGGTCGTCGTGTTGACTTGGCTGGTCCTCATCGTTCACATTTTGGTCGAGCAAGGAAGGCGAGGCATCAGTATTGTGGTCCTCTCTATGCATGTGGGAGGCTTGTTCAGGTGCCAGCCCATTTTCAGCGACTTGCTCGAGTTGTCGTGAGGGGCTGGCCGAAGCTTGTGCGTCGTGAAGCTGTGGCTCATGGTCCGGTGTCGTCTTGGAAGACGCCTGTTGTAAAGGTTCGACGGTATTGTTCACGATGGCGGCGTTGTCGTCGAAAATCATAGCTCCCTGCTCATCGTCAGCCACTGGGGGCTGGTCCATCATAGCCTCATCTCCATACCCGTTGGCGTGACCTTCATCGGTGCCTTGCCCTTGCTCATACTGCGTCTCTCGCACGACGCTATCAGTCCAAGCATCTTGCTTTTGTGTGCCCGCAGCGAGCAGGATCTTCGGCTCAATCAGCTCACTGAACTGCAGGTCGCGATACCCATCGTCAGCCTCATTCTGAGCTTCGTCTTCGTCTTCGTCCATGTCAGGGGCTTCGAATTTATCATAGATTCGTTTGCCGGTGCCCTCGTCGTATGTCTTTTCGGGTTTGTCAAGGCCTCTGTCTCGCATGGCTAGAAGTAGTCGCAGGCTAGACCCATCATCTCCTTCAGTCTTGACCACAACGGCTGTCACGTTTGAGAGCTGAGGCTGCCAGTTTGTCTGCGCTGAGAGAAGCCATTGCTTCCAGGTGATCACCATGTATGGCTTTGCCTCACCCGGACGCAGATCCTTGAGCGTGGACAAATCCGTCGGAACTGGTGGTAAGTCTTCGGCCTCGGATACCTGGCTCTCCGAAGTGAACTGCTTTGCTGGGACAGACTCCTCGGGAGCATCGTCGTATTGAAGGACGATATCATCGTGTGTAGACTCTCCTTCAGCGGCGTAGGACGCATTGTAGCTGTCGTCCCCGTTGGAGAACTTTTGTTTCTTCGAGTATTGAGAATCGTCCTCCTGGTAAAATTGAGCCGCGTTCCGCTGAGGCCGCTTGCGCTTGCCCTTCTTCCATTGGTCATATTGCTGTTGGGGATCCCAACGCTGTACAAAGGGAAACGGCGGCTCAGAGAGTTCGATGCCCTCATCGCAGCACTCCACGGCGCGGCAGTTGATCTTCTGTCGCCACGCATCCGGGTCTTCTTCTTCCAAGTCTTCGTTGGCTTGGGTTGATTCGTCCATCTCGTTGTTCTTCGCCTCAGCAGTACGAGGGTTGGTGTGCGGCCGCACGTCTTTCATCAACTTTGTGCGTAGCTTTTCTTCATCAGCCTTCGTTTTAGGGTTGCGGAGACCCAGAGCGCCAAAAAGCATTCGACGTCCGGCGTCGACGTTCAGCTTCATACGACGACTTGCTGCTGACAGGGTCGAATCTTCCTGTCCCCCTGGTTCACCGGTTCCGTCAGAAGCATTGTTGACGGGTGTCGGAGGAGCTACGACCACCGAACTGTCTGCTGCCGCTGGGGCTGGTGATCTTGTCTTCTTCTTGGGCCGTTCTTGCGACTTCTCTGGCGAATCTACCTCCATCAACTCGAGAAGCGCTTTCTTGCGTGCCAAAAACTCCGCTTCTTCCTGAGACTTCGAACTGATGGGTGTCGAAGCGGCAGATGGCTCGTTTATACTCAACTCGGACTGATCCTGGGAGTTCATTTGCTTGGCCAGCCGACGCCTCAGATTCCTCTTTTGCGTCTTGCGCATCCCGCGCCCAGGAGGTACTGTTGGCTGACCGCCATCTGCGGCAGGTGACGGAGATTTCGGCGTCGGCCGAGTGACGGGCTGAGGTTTTGACTGAACCACTGGAGGCTTACTCGTCAACTCTTCAGGCTCCGACTCAGAGCTGGAATCATCGCTGCTGCTGCTGCTCTCACTACTGCTGCTGCTGCCATCGGAGTCCAGCATAGTCCGGGCGCCCTTGATGGGGTATCTGATGACAGTATCATCGTTCTCCGAGCCATCTTCGCTGGCGGCTGCCGGGGTTGACTTGGCCTTGTGAGACGCAGTGATCTTGGTGGGAGTAACATTGTCAGATTCATCAGAGCCGTCTGATGACGAGTCTGATGATGACGAGTCGGATGATGAGGAGTCTGTCGACGAATCATCATCACTCGCATTGTCCGCATTAAAGTCCGAGTCGTCGTCAGAGTCGTCTCCCAACTCAATGTGGTGGCTCTGCTTGGTCTCATTGTCCGAATCTGAACCAGAGTCCGAGTCAGAGCTAGAGTCGGAGCTCGAGATGGAGCTTGAAGGTATGTTCTTGGACTGTGGGTTGGACGGCCGGACCGGATTTGGTTCGGCTTGTTGCAAGTAGAGCTGACGATCCAAACGACGATAGGCCTCCCATACGTCGTGCTGACTTTCTGTTAGAGTCTTCTTGATCTCCGAGACGGGCTGCTCGGGGAAGGCGAGTCGTAGAGTGGTGAGCCATGCTTGGTAAGTCGCATCGGGTACAGCCGCCACGAGAGGGTCTGAAGCTTGATTTTGCTGGTGGGCCGGCAGGTGTTCCGTCTCTTCGTCCACAAGATCACCTTCCACCGCGGCGTGGTCTTCCTGAATGTCGCGTAGCTCATCGAGCAAGCTCTCCTCGTCACAGGCCATCAGCGACTCGCCGTCCGAGGAGTCGCTGCTGGACTGAAAGTCGTTCTCTTCAGAGCCCTCGTCGTCATCCGGGCTCTCCCCGTCCGCTCGGAATCTGACGCTCTTAGGTCGTCCAGCCGCGTGGGGAAGTAGTGCAGGATTTGGTGTTTCGTATTCCAGGAGCAGCGGCGAGTCTTCGCGGTCTTGGTCGAATTCCTCGGGAACGTCCTCATCTGCGTCGTCGTGTTCCACGCTATCCCATATGAGTCGGGCCCGCTTCCGAGGCGGCAGCGGCACAGCGGGACGGTCTCGGGGCGTCCTGAGCCAGGGGCGGCCGAATGCGAGGCCGTCAACAAGATGTTTGCCGTCTAATGATATTTGGTGCCTCCCGCTGAGGCGTCGGCGCTTGATGTCGTCGGTCAGGAGGGATCGAATGCTGCGGGTAAGTTGTCAGCAAGCTGTAGCAAGTTTCGGAAAAGAGTCCTGGCACGCACATGACCTGGTCATCGTCTTTCAGGATCTTGGAAACCTGTTGGAAGTGCAGGCACTCGAAGGGCTCGCCGTCAGTGCCCTTGAGCTCGACGGCATAATCCTCGAGGCCCCATTCGCCGCTCTCGAGAGGGATGACCTCGTTAACCTGGGCGATGAGCTTCGCGATGGTCCAGTCGGGACCGGTAGGTACGTTCCACACGAGCTTGACCTCGGGGACGCCGTGGCGGCGGATCAAGAGCCGAAGGCGCAGCTCTTTGTCGGACATCGTGGAGGAGACGGCACCAGCTGTGGCGCAAGCTTACTTCACGACATGGGTTGAGGCTTCGGGTACAGTGGTGACATGAACGAGGTTCGGCTGCGTCTCCCAGTAAAGTTTGTCGTCTCGATTCGTTGTGGTCGTGGGCGGAACACAGGCAGGCACCTTCGAAGAATTACGAACGGAAAATGTGGAGTCGAAGTTGCTTTTTCCAGGGGACCTTGACGCGTGGGAAGCACAGCGTCATGGGCAGTCGCGATGGGCCCAGGGCGGCAGTTACGACCCACTCGGGCGTGCTTGCTGCACATGCAGCTTCAGCTTCACCTCGCATGACCCTTTTGCTTTCCTTCAAGATGGCAATTCTGCCACCAGAAAAAAAAAATTACCACTTGCCACGGCGCATTCTGCCTGTTCTGCCTGCTGTGTTCTTCTCGCTTTACCCGAAAACATCGAACACGCAACTAACCGGTGTTGCTCACAGCATTCATGTCATAGCAGGTACCGTCACGCTTGAATTCATATGTACAGCTCTGGCTGATATATACAGGCCTATCAGGTTGAATGCCTTAGATACGTTGGCACAAAACTCCATCAAATGCTGTATGCTCCCAAGTCGACAGTGTTCCCCCAGCTGTCAGGATTTCTCTCACCGGGGCATGGTGCCTGCATCGAGCATGTGGCCCATCTTCTCAATCTGCCGGATGTTAGCAATGTTCGAGCGCATGCCAGAGCAGACGGAACGTCGGGAAAGCGACTCACCTTGGTCTTGAGATAGCCCTCCACCTCCTGACTCCTGAAACCTCCCTTCCCCTTCCACGACAAGGGGACCATGGCGACCCTCTCCCTCACCCTGACCTCGCGGTTCGGCCCCTCGACGGCGCGGATCTTGTCCGGGTTGTTCGTCAGCAGACGCACCTCCTCCTGGCCCAGATCCCGCAGCATGGCCGTCGCCAGGCCGTAGCTCCGCGCGTCCGCCGGGTGCCGCAGCAGCAGGTTCGCCTCGACCGTGTCGGACCCCAGGTCTTGCAGGTTGTACGCCTTCAGCTTCTCGCCGAGCCCGATGCCGCGCCCCTCCTGCCGCAGGTAGATGATGATGCCGCCGTTGTGGTTTCCCGGCAGGCTCATCAGCCGGGCCGCCTCGTCGAGCTGCTCGCCGCAGTCGCAGCGCGCCGACCACGCCGTCTCGCCCGTATAGCACTCGGAGTGGATGCGCACGAGCGGCGGACCCGTCTGGGCCGGTGGCGCCTCCTCGTTTTTAGATTCGGGCACGGGATCAGCAGCGGCGCCGCTGGCCATGCCACTGGTTGTGCGGCCCGGGAAGAGGCGGCCCGTGTATGCGCCGCGGACCATCCTGTCCATCTCGGTCTCGCCGGGCTGGACGGCGTCGAGGGACGTGCTCCGAATCTGGGGCCCGAAGACGATGGCGAGGTGCTCCTTGTTGTCGACGTCGTTACTGTAGAGGTGGAGGAACATCTCGGTGCCGGCGACGGTCGGGATGCGCGCGCGCACGATGCATTGCACGTGGGGGAGGGTCTCGAGCAGACGCGGTCGCTTGCTGCCGCAGCCGCCGCTGGGGATAGAGCTGTCGACCGGCACACCGCGCGGGGCGGCTTCGGTGGTGGGCGTCGCGGTGCCGGGGGTCGCGGGAGGGGTGAAGGCGGGCGAGAGGAGAGAGGGCGGTGGGTGCGTGGTGAAGGCGGGGTCGTGGGGTCGCAGGGGCGTGGAAGTCAGACCGGTCAATTCGTCGGGCTCGTGGGTAGATTGCGAATCGTCATCGCTTCGAGGGATCGGGTGGTCGAGGGGCTTTGTTTTCGGGGAGTAGAAGGAGGGGAGATGGGGTGTGTCCTCGTGCCATTCTCTGCGCGCATCGCCGCTCTCGCTGGCGTTGCCGCTGCCGCCGCCTGTTGATGAGTCGAAGGCGGGCATTTTGGCGGGGTATTCGCCGGGATCGACAATGCGTGGTGCAGTCGTGAGACAAAATGTAGACAGCCGGTGGAATGGGGGTATCAATGAGGTCTGCTGTGCTTGAGAGCGAAAAAGCTGTTCAATGGCGTGTAGTCGTAGAAGTGAAGTGTCGACAGCGATGCCGAAGATGGAGCGGCGGCATGTGGTGGTGTCCGGTCCTGGCCTGACTCGGCTCGCTCGTGCGACAGACGGGGTACAGGGGATCGATGACAGAGCGAGGGGTGGATTCCCGACACGGAGGACAAAATTATGAAATGCTGACGGCTATTAATCAGCCGCCGCCGCCCCAAAGGGTAAGGCCAGCGTGTATCCCCGACAGCCCCCGCCGTCTTCGCCGAGGTTCCAGTGGAGGCCCGGCTTTTCAGGGTTCTTTAGGGGTTTTGGTGGCCCCATAGCGCCTCAAGCACACATGTACCGCGCGCGGCAACCACAGCACCGAGTGACCCTCCGCTGGGTCGAGCCGAGTCGAGGTGCGCCGGTTGCGGGGATTGCTCGTGATCAGCCCGCCCAGGTCTGGCGGTTCGGCATGTCGGTATCCTGCCTTTCTGTTGCAGAAGGTGACGCAGTGATTGAAGGTGTCAGGAAGGAGAGAGGTAACGTGTGAGGCCATTCAGCCTGTAGATTTGATCCTCTGGATGGATGTCGTCTTACCTCTGCTGTCCCATCTCTTCTTGCGATGAAGTAGACCCGGTCGCCTTCACACAGTCTGAAATCTCATTTCATCGATTGATTCGTGTCGACGCAGCAGCGCTTCTGTCAGGCACACCCGTTGTCATTGTTCGCGACCCAGCCCCCTGCCTGCAGTCAGTTGGCCAAGGAACAGCCCACCAAGACCTAGCCACGAGGCAAGGAAGAGTCATACTCTTCGTTTCAATGTTGTTCATCGGCACTGGGCATGATTCGGTCAGCCAGGCTGCGTGCTGGCGAGTCTGGGGGCGTTCGTTGCCAGTGGCGATGCTAAACCACCAATCCATTGGCCACGAGCGACCCAAACTGCGACCGCATGCCCAAATGGGCATCTCTCCCAACCCCGTTTCATACTGGAGCCATGGAGTTCGCGTGAACCCGACTGAGCATGCCTGTTGTCGCCTAAAACCCCCATTTGTTTACTTTGCTGCAAGTGAATAAGTGGCTGGCCGCCGATTGATCTGAGGAACATCGTGAAGCCTGCAGCCAAACCACATCCACCGCCAGTTCATCACATTGAGAAACCACATCCTCAACATCTTTAAAAGGAGATCACATCCGTCAATCTATCTGGAACCCTCCTCTGCATGTACAACAACCAGTTCCGATTTTGTCCACTTCTTCTATCTTTCTTTCCAGCAGCTCGGTCTCACGAGCTTCACAGCGGTGGCATCATTCTTTGGGCTTCACCCGCAGTCATTCCTTGTTCCGACTCAAGCGTCTTCTTCAGCGTTGAATATTTGTTCATCTGAACTCAAGCTTCACTCTTTCCGAAAGCCTTGCCTCCCTCCTACCGATCCGACCACCCGTCATTACAACATGGATAACCAGATGTCCACCCCCATCGCATGGCTCCTCCCTGCCAACAACAACCGATGGGCAGCCCAAGCAACACGCATGGTTGGTAACAGCGCCAGACGCATCCACCTCGACCAAGCCCTCGACGACATGATTCTCGTCGAGGAAGACCCGGACTCGGACATGATCATCGTCGAAGAAGCAGAGGACTCCGCTTCCGACAAGGAGAACGACACCCTCCTCACCACCAAGCCCCCCAACGCGGCCCTCGCCCTGACCTTCGACCACCGCCCAAAGGGCCTGCACGGCTTCGTCATCGGCACCGACCCCCGCCTCTGCGACATTGTCCTCCCCAAGCTGCGCGGCATCAGCCGCCGCCACTGCCACATCACCTTTGACGCCGAGAAGCGCCTCATCGTCCGCGACACGTCCAAGCACGGCACCGCCGTGTGGTACGGCGGCCACAGCAACGGGTACCGCCGCCGCACCTCCTGGCCTCTGAGCAGCGGCTTCTCCTACGGCTTCCCCGCCATGGTGCACAACATCATCATCGACATCCAGACCGTCCGCTTCCAGATCGTCGTCAACGAGTGCCTGCCGCGGATGGACGCGTACCAGGACCTCGTCAGCGGGTTCCTCGCCTCCGTGGCGCCCGTGCGGGAGCTGCCTCGTCCCGACGACGCGCTCGTCCCCGCGCCGCTGCGTGTTCAGCGGCCCGTCTTCGTCAAGTACACCGTCTCGTCCGGCGACGACCAACAGCCGGACACGTATCTCTGGAACAGCGCCAGGCCGTGGGAGCCGATGGTCAAGGTGGAGGCGTGAGGTGGGGGGGCGTCTGAAGTCGATCTCATCTGGAATGAGTTTGACGTTTTGTTGTATGATAGTAACCCAGCACACTCGCTTGCGTCACAGAGGCGTCTCGTTCAGCCAGCACCTGTGCATCCTGGGCCCGGGATTACCACGCTCTCTACCAGCATTAGCATAGATACCCAATCTCTAATCGAATACCTGCTGTTCGTCAAGTCTTCTTCATAGCTTTGGCGTGGCGTGGCGTGGTGCTAGGCCCGAACATCACGCTCCCATGTCGAGGTTGTCACGTTCCGAGAGCAGAAGCGTCAAATCCGTAGATTCGTCCCATCTATGTTCCGCCGAACCCTCTCCCTCTGCCTGTCTTTCGGCCTGTACGTACACGCAGGCGCCCGGCGGCCGGTCCGCCAGACTCAGTTGCTCCTCGCGCCGTCCTTGCTCGCCCGCAGCTCGTCCATCTTCGCAACACGCTTCTTGAACTCCTCGTACTGGCACTTCTCGTAGCCGTGGCGCTCGTCCTGCCGGCAGTCAGTCGTCGGTATTCTCTTCGCCCGGCAGAAGCGGGTGGGTGAGTGAGGGGCAGCGCACCGAGCACTTCCAGGGCAGGTACCAGGTCTCGGTTCGGCATCGGTTGAGGGGGATCAGCAGGTGAGCACAGCTGTCTCTGTAGGCGAGGGGGAGGCGGGCCTCGCGCATCTCCTCGCGCGTCGCCGGGCCTGGGGAGAGGAAAGAGGTCAGTTGACGATGCTCGCTGACAGGCGGGTGGAGACCGCGGGATGGAAGGAAGGAGGTAGCGTACCTGTTGGCGCGTTGTCGGAACCCATCGTGAATGCAATTGAGGCAGTGGGATCCCAATTGAGGTGGTGGTTGTGCTTCGAGACGTCGTCGATCACGGTCGCTAGGAAGAGAGTCGTTCAAACGACGGACCAGTTTGGAGGTCTGAGCTTGGGTGGTGACTAAGCACAGTGGTAACCGGCAATTGGTGCGTTCGCATTGGCTGGAGGATGGTCACGTGTCACTGGCGCTGCTGCCGTCTTGGCATGCTATTTGTCGACTGTTCGGATTCATACCCTGCACGACAACATGTCACGAAGACAGACGCATCACCATGGTCGACAGCGCAATCTATCTCGTCGCTATCGGCTCGGGGAGCTGACCGAAGTCTACCAGATCGGATGCCACTCTCGAGGTTGAGACTGATCACAATTGCCTCAGATCATCTCCTTAATCTACCTAGGCAATCTGGTGATTCTCACTCCCTCGAGGTCCAACCTTTTGTCGGTGAAGCAGAACATTGTGATCGTCAGCCCTCACCGAGACGCAGACCCTTCGATGGGAAACGAACATCTGTACCACATGAAGTGTTGTTCCTAGCTTCAAACCGGCTATGTTGTATTTTCAGCCTGGACGTGGATTACCACTCACTTCGGGTGAGGGACCAACACATCATCAAGATTGTGTCGTCCATTCTCGTTCGGTTCGACTCTCCGGGCATCACTTGTGATTGTGAGCTTGTCCGCCAATTCCGAAACTTCAGGCTCTGCAGGCTAGATCCCATATCTCGAATACAGCCAAATGTGTGGCAGTCGGCGAATTTTTCTCGACACAAACTGTGCCACCCTCTGGCTTCGAACCATCATTTGCGACCCTGACTTGGCATAGTCTTGGACTCTTGGGACCGGCTTCTGAATACGAAGCCGCTATCGCTAACAAAAGCACTCCGGTCACCCGGTGGACATCTGTATAATGGGACCTCACGCATCAAGCCCCTCCGAACGTCTGATGAGGGTGTTCATCCTGGATCACCGGAATGCTGGCCATCAAGGCTTATGGAATGAATACTGAGTTGCGTCTGTGTACTGTTTTCCTGCCGCCAGATGCGGCATCAGCAAACACCAAGACCCGAGCAATCGGATCCAATCAACCAGACGTCGGGTGTGCCCGGCTTCGGCGTCTGTTTGACGCGTTGTACCCTACACCCGTGATGGGATGTTGGCCTCGGACATTTACCCGGCGACGAGGAGCCTGCTCAAGGACGGAGGCCTCGAGTAAGGCGCCCCATTGCTGCTCTGGAGAGCACGCCTACGTGTCTCACGTCTCCTTGGCTCCTTTCTGCGCACAAGACCAGTTGCACTATCTGGCTGCCGACCAGCCCAAGAAAAGGCCCACTGAGGCTATGCCCGTGCACTCATGCCTTCTACTCCGCAGAAACGCGAAGTTGGGCCTTTGTTGCATTGAATGGCCAATCGAGCATACCGAGCTCGATGCGCTGCACAGCCGCGCGATTTGTCGACAGTGGAACGAACGCGTGGCTAACCCGGGTGCCTTCAGAGACGAGCTGTCGCCCGCCTCGCGGAGGCTTGGTATCGCGGTCGGTTTGCCTCAAATCGGCGGTCAACTGTGCACTCGCCAAGAGACTTTACCTAAGAGCCTCATCAACTCGGAGGGCGCGACAAGTCCGAAGGGGGAAAGCCGTGCTAGGAGAGATTTGCCAAGGGAGATCCCCTCCCATATACTGCACGCGAGTCGAGCATCAGCACCATCACGATCCCCGCAGCGCTTCCGACTGATAGCAGCAGGAGGGCATGAAGAAAGATGACGCAGCCTGTCAGGTGTGTGGCAGGCGGATGCGGGAGGCCATCACCCTGACGCGCCCGGCAGCCGAAGCAGTAGCAAAACAGGCAATCAGGGCTTCAATGGGTGTGTGCCTCTTTTGGGCTTTTCAGTCCAACAGCTCAACATCGGGTCGCGTCATTTGGATCACTTCGCTTTTCGGTCCCACGAGTCACGGTGGACAGCGCAGGTCGAGGCCAAGAGGAACGCACAGAAGTACCGCAGTCATTCCATTACCCTCATGTTACGCAACCAGTGCCGGACCAGGAGAAAAGGGACGATAGGCGGCCTGGGCGGCGATCGGCGCGGGTCTTGTTCTGTCTTGGAAGGACGCGTGAGCCAAAGAGAGGCGAAGAAGGCAGAGAACCGGAAGCCGGGGCCACGGCCTGGACGGGTGACGGGTGACGTTGGGCCCCGGATGACGAGTGCCGAGACTGCGGGCTGCGCTTAGCCCCTTGGCCCCTGACAGCCTCATGCCGCCGCCGCCTTGCCTTGCCGTCCGCGCGACTCCAGATCGGGGAAGACGAGACGACCAGTCTTTTGCAGCACGAGCGACCTCGACCCGACTGTTGGTGCCACTTCCCTCGGATACCTGTTGCAAGTCATCGCGACGCTGCAGTCAATGGCACAGAAGAGAGGGAAGCAAGAAAAGAGAAGCGGGCCGAGAAAGAATATTCGCCAGCTCCGCTACTCCACTGCTGCATTCTCATGAATCAGCCGCCGCACGTCTTCGGTCACATTGCTTCCATCCTTCTCTTGCATCCTCTCCGTCCTTAGCTTCCGAAAGACCCCAGGTTGCATTGCTTGGCCTGCGTAGCCCAGCCAGACCTTATCAACCAAAACATGGGGACCACTCCACCCACCAACCGACTCGGACCCGCGGTCTGCCAGCGTCACACCTGACGTCGCCAGTCAACGGACGTGCCGTTTCCACTCCTACCAGCGCCGAGGATGGCAGTGATGGAGCTGATGGAGTCCGGGGAGGGACCACTTTGAAGATAAGCTACGCGTCGCTTTGGGGAAGTCTACAAGCCCCCAAACCCTATTAGCAATCGGAACCTGGAGGACCAACGTTGTCCGTCGGGTGGAGAAGCATTCCGATAAAAGGTGGCTTTCAGTAGCTTTGTGTTTCTCGTCTCCTGCTCTCAACATCTGTTCTTCATTCCTGCCCCTCCTCGTCAAGCTTTTGCCCTGCTGTCTTCGACGATCGCCTCATCCCACGGGGCACATTCGACATCGGGGAGAACACAAACAAGTCGCCACAGCTCACTTCCCCTACCTCGATCCCAGACGGAACTTTGCCATGGCGGAGCACAATCGCTACAACGACTCCTCGTACGCCGAGGGGCGGCGCAACGATCTTGCTGCCGCTGACGACATGCGCCACGAGGACCACGTCATGCCGGAAAACACCAGGGCCGGTGATGCTGGTGTTCTGGGAAACGAGAAGGGTCCCGTCAACAACTCCGGCAGCGATTCTTCTCTCCCCACCTACGACAACAGCCGTGATTCTTGGCAGGCGCCCGGGGAGAACAAGGCCGCCCTCGGCGTCGACGGCGGCCAGGCTGAGAACATCTTCAGCTCCGGCGAGAAAAACTACCGTACCGTTGGCCGCTGGATGGCCGGTATCATCCTCATCACGAACCAGGTCGGCATCGGCATCCTTTCCCTCCCCGGCACCCTCCAGACACTTGGCATAGTCCCGGGTGTGATCGCCATCGTCGGCATCGGTCTTCTTTCCACGTACACGGCCTACGAGCTGCTGCAGCTGTATCGCAAGTATCCTCATTGCGTCAACATCGTCGATATGTGCAAGGTCGTTGGCGGCAAGCCCCTTGAGATTGTCGGTGGCATCGCCATGATTATCAACATCTGCTTCACATGCACCTCTGCCACCGTCACCGTCTCCATCGCCCTCAACACCATGTCAGAGCACGCCGTCTGCACCGTCGGCTTCATGGGCTTTGCCGTTGTTGCCTTCTGGCTACTCTGCTTGCCACGCACGTTCTCCTTCGTTGGCAAGGTCGGCATCCCGTCCACCATCTCCGTCCTCGCTGCCGTCCTCATAGTCATGATCTCCCTCGGTATTGCTGATCCCCAAGGCGCCCCGGCTGGCTTCGACAGGGAGATCAAAGTGGTCGGCAATCCTACGTTCCGCCAAGGCCTCACCTCCTGCCTGCAGGTATCCTATGCCTACGCCGGCAACGTCGGCTTTCCCAGTCTCCTTGCGGAGATGAAGGACCCGTCTGCCGACTTCATGCCAGGTCTTGTCATCCTGCAGTCGTTCTCTATCCCTCTCTACATCATTGTCGCCGTCACTATTTACTGCCTCGCCGGCCAGCACACAACGAGTCCCTCCCTCGGTTCTGCGCCCCCGATTCCGGCCAAGATCGCCTACGGTATCATGCTCCCCTGCCTTCTCGCCACCGGTGTCGTCTTCGGTCACACCGCCATCAAGTTCATGTACGTCACTGTCATGCGCTGGCAGAAGGCCACCGACCAGCTCACATCGCGGTCCGTCAAGTCGTGGGGGTCCTGGGTCGGCTGCGCGACCGTCTTCTGGCTCATGGCCTTCATCCTCGGCAACGCCATTCCCGTTTTCGACTCGATCCTGTCCATCTCTTCGGCCACCCTCATCGCGTGGTGGACATTCGGCATCAGCGCCATCTTCTGGTTCCACCTCAACCGCGGCCAGATGTTCGCCAACTGGCGCAAGAAGTCGTTGTTCGTCGTCAATGTCCTCATCATCATCATGTCGCTGTTCATGAACTCGGCAGGCATGTGGGCGGCCATCATGGGCTTGTTGGATGTGTTCAACAATTCCGAGAACGAGATCCGGGGTCCTTTTACTTGTGCAAACAACGCACTCTTCTAGATGGATGGATTAGCGAGGCGTTTTGTATCATGCTGTACGAGTTAATGAGCGTTCCAGTTATATTCCCAATTATTGATTTCTATGAGCCATTTCTATATCGTGATGATGCTGCATATGTGATGGTGCGTCTCCGCTGCTGCTGTCTGTGTTTCCTGGCCAACATCTCTCAATGAAAAGGCCATGCGCCAAGACCAGTACGATGCTCCCCGCGAAGGTTTTGATCCGTGTCGGCACTGGATGCATGAAGTTGGTCGTGCTATGCGCAACCTCGTATCGTACGGCCTCGAGAAGTCGTAGGAACTGCCTCAGATGATCAAGTATCTGCTGTACCCCTTCCGAGGGTAACTCTATCCAGGAGCAAGACTCAAGAGTCACGTCTGCTTCCGCTCCTCCCGAGTCGGATATCAGTCAGCTCGAGCACCTAGCCTCGACGTACCCGCTTCGGTACGGGTAGGTATTACGAGCGCCAGCCACTCCGATCCCACATATAGAAGCCATAGCTCGGATTTCTTTTCTGTAGTCCGGATGCAGTCGCGATGAACTAGACGCACCTTGTATATCGATAGGCCAGCACGCTACGGCCTTATATATGTGTGCCATTTGCACCGTGCAATGCAGGCTCCAGTGCTCCGCGCACTCCTCCGCCTTTCAGAGAGAGAGAGTGCGACAACGTCACATAGTCGAGTCTTCGATGCTGTGCTTGCAAGTGGTGCTGCGTGCTGCCCCGAGACAGCCAAGGTCTTGCCACTAAAAGTGACTCGACCGGTTTTGCCACTTGCATTCGAACGCTTCGTACATCCCGCAAAGAATTGCCGTGTGCTAAAGCCAGTCTAAATCCCCTGTGATACCTATGCCATCATAGCCTTCTTCCCAGAACTGCATTTCGGGGATCGAAAGATCCATGTCTCCTTGCAGAGCGTCATACACTGGCGCAGCCAAAAGCTCTGCGTGCTGCAATGAGCCTTCGGCGGGGTCGGACGTTGCCACAGTACTCGCAAGCTTGTCCTGGAATGACCTGAGAAGCTCAAGTCGGCCGCGCATCTTCGCGTTTCCGCGCTGGGACACGCGTTCCATGATTGAGATGAAGCCTTCCGACGCCTGTTCCAAGCGCTGGCTCTGGAAGCTCGGGATGTGGGGAGCGAGAATCAGGACCGTCGCTGCAGCGAACAGGTTCTCGGTGTCAACATAGCCATACGTAGCTAAAGGGCTGAGGTCAGTCAGGTGGACGCATTGTACAAACAGATGCCTCATACCAAGATGATCAGCGGATAGGCATCGGGAGAACAGGTCGTAGCTGTCGATGGCTGCCTCGATGCTCCGCAAGACGATGGCATGTATTGCCCTGGAAGGACTGAGTGGAGGGTCGAACTGCTCGAGGTTCTCGGACGGACTAGACCCTGACCTCGGAGCAGACGCGATACGGCGTTTGACGACATGAAATAGGAGAGGTCGTGTAAGAACTATGATAGCGTTGTAGTAGTGGAGAAATACGGAGACGGAAGCGGGATGGGATGGTGTATCTCCTTCCGGGGTGTTCAAACCCGGTCGAGACTCTCGGGGAACTTCGCTCAGCCATTTGTCGAGGTCGCTGAGGATGGACAGGACACGCTTGAAAATCTCGTGGCCATTTAGTTCCCTCGGAGAATACAGTTCTAATCGCTTTCCATGTCAGCTGGACTCCGGACCAAGAAAACCTCCTCTCGATGTGATGGATGTGCCTTACTTCGACTGATGGTGCCGTGGATCGCCGATATTTGCGCGTACCGCCAAAGAAACAGACCCCTCTGCTCGCTACCATCTAGATAGCTCTAAAATGCTCTGTCAGTATTGTCTCCCTAGGTGCAAGAGGAGCTTTCGAGAACCAACTGATGGCAAGGGTTTCGACACGCTAATGTCACGATCCTCTACCCCGAGGGGAAACCCGTTCTTGCAGCTTATAATTCTACTCAGCAGAGCCAGCCCGGCAAAGTGTCATCGTACTTGCAACACTGCGTACTTGCTCATGCTGTAGAGGGTCCACCACGTGCGCCTACGATGCTCGCGCATGACAAGGCCCACCGGCGTTGACGCCGGCAGTTCGCGATGGAGGCCCATGGCAACGCCCATTCGCTCCGCCAGATTGATCTATGTCTCACTATGGTCAGTGCCTTCTGCTCATAACCTTTCCTCTCCTGTAGACTTGCGTATGTGTATGCTTTGTTACTCTGATCCAGGACTTGCATGAAGTATGACAGCATCGACAAGACCTCGACAAACAGCAGTGAGGTATCTTCGTAGACGTCCGGGAGTTGGTGCAAAGCACGGAGAAAGTATGAGTACCCTGGAGGTCCATCATTACTTGTCCACTGGTTGATTGAATACAGTTGTCCGAATGCCAAGACGAGCATCGTCTGGCAGTAAGATAGCCGTGTATCGCGCGACGAGACGTCGATGGTGCTGCCTCGGTATATTGCGTCCAGCCGAGCCTTGAAAAGGCCAGGGTCGACCATGGCAAATATCAGGCCTAAGTGTCTATGATAGGCTTCAAGCAGCATGAGAGCCGTGTCCCGCGGCGGCAGATCCAGTGGGATGATTGTCGTATGCGATCGTGCGGACCACGACGGCGATGCAATCCCAGAGGACAACTCCGCAACCTGGCTGTTCTGCAGGGTCTCCTTGAGTCTTTCGCTGAACGTCGCAGATGAGGCCGAGTTGCCGTGGTACACTGTGACGTTGTCGGCTTCCGGGAACAAGCTGGGGTCTAGGTCGGCGTGGCCGCTTTGGCCGCTTCCTGGTCGACGGACGAGCTGGGACTCGCCCGACCCAAGCACCAGGAATGTGTCGCTCTCGAGCTCCTCTGAACCGGCATAGCTGGCGAGATCATCGTGGCTGAGGGACCCATGATCGGAATATCCAGTTGCAGCAACGGTAGGTTCTGTCACACTGGGATCATCTTGCCCCTTATACAAGCACCTATGTCCACTCAGACGACATGATCTGCATGGGAGCTCGCCGCTGCATTTCGTCTTCCTCTTGCGGCACCGTTCGCATCTGCGAGTCAGTCAGTGGGGCTGCTCACTCGGCATGCCAGCAACGTCCGGGGAACTCACGCGCGAAGCGACCGCGGCCTGCGCAGGATGGTTTGCTGTGGTCTGGGGTCGGGAGACTGCATTGTGGTTGGAGCCGGTCGTCATCGGACATGCAGGTGATCGGCTCGGCAAGATGGGTGGCATGGCGGTCCTGAAGTACGCCCTGGCGGGGGACCCGGACCCCGCGATCGGGAGATCCGATCAAAAGCGGGTCCCGTCATACCGTGACAAGCACGACGATCTAAGCAATAAAGGTAGGACGTCCATCAGGTCCCTCAGATCGAGAAAGATGAAGGAATCATTGAAGATATACCAGCGATTCTGACTCTTTCACTATGATTTCCAAGTCTGACGACCCGCCAGCGGCCTACCAAGCGCGAGACGCCTCCGACTCGCCCTTGCAAGTGAACCGGAAGCTGTACAGCCGTATCCAGGCTACGAACGTCGAGGGCGGCACCAGGCGTATGGTTCGCCGCCTCAAGGTCGAACCCAGAACGGCCCAGGCGTGGTTCGTGCCCGCCAGGACAATCTGTCGCATCTCAACGCCGGACGGGCCTCAAGTTGGAGATCTCAACATCTGGAACCGTCACAACCCCCGCGAGCACATGTGGACAGCACGGTCGCGCCAGTTGCACTCGAGCCATCTCGGTACATATGACCGTCTGTGGAGCTGTCTTCCTTATATGCGGCCGTTGGCTACCATTGTCGGGGTAAGAACCTTTCCATCTCAAAGTGCCTCCTGAGCCTGACGCCCGCCGCAGAATACCCTAGATCAAGATGCGCTTGACTTGCAAGGAGGACGTGTGCATGACCTTTTGGGCACACGCTGCGATCCTTACAGTAAGTGGGCCAGCATGCTTGTCGTTCTCACTTGCTTGGAACACGGCTGACTTGACACAACGCAGTCAACAAGCTCTTGACCGGCAAGAGCTACAATTTCCACTGCCACTCTAACCTGACACGCGCGGTGTTGCCCTTCGGCCTTACCGAGGGCGACGTCCACGACAACATCAACCTCTTCCAGCACACTGGGCTCAACAGCGAGGATAAATACTACATGTAAGTTACAGCGAACAAGCTGTGCCCGCTAGCGACGTGAATGTACGACAGATACTGACGTTTTTGCCTCGCAGCCGGCCCTGTCCTGCTCTTGCAGGAGACTTCATAGAATTCTTTGCCGAGGTCGACCTGCTCTTTGCCCTCTCCGCGTGTCCGGCCGGTGACGAGTCCAATTTTGGATGGGGCGCTATGGAGGCCACGTGCCGCGCCTTGGAGGTTGAAGTCTTTGAGTTGGTCGACCCGGGCACAGTTCTGAAGGGCTGGACGGCGCCTCCACCGTCTGACTATGACGGAGTTCACGGCATCAAGTTTGCTGCGCCTAGCACATAGGTCTGCGAGAGACCGCGGCCGAAATCGCATGAATAGCCATTATGAAAAATGTCGGAGATTAAATATGAACCATTTTTTGGTGATATCAATGGCTCGAATCGAATGACTTGCTGAAAGCTGAGGCTCTCTATTCCACTCGTCAAATGCATGACAGGCTTTGTCCATGTGAAGAGCGTCTGAATAGAAAACTACCAGGATGGCCATCTACGCAAGATGCGTTTGTATGAATCGGTTGCCCAATGAGCGGTTGTGCAATGCCTGGCGAAGCACGATTTTCACGATTCCCTACGCTACTTAGACTCTATTTCGCGACCTGACTCAATGTCTCCTAAAACCTAGGTAGTTTGCCGATCATGTCGACTTCTCTTCCTCCGCGGACCCAGGCACGCGAGCCGATCCACAAATGTTGGACTCCCGTAAAGCTGAAGCGCGATGCCGACTTGATCAAGGCCCTATCTCTTCCGATCAAGGTTGCACCCTCTAGCAGACATTGATCTGGAATATGCCGGCAATGAAGGTCCGATGATGACTCTGTGATCGGAAGACCCGATCGCTTAGCAGCGAGTCTCCGCATTCCGCTCCCCACAAAGCTTATGTGCAGGTCCCCCGATCATGGAGAATGACCGGTCCGATCAAGTCCGCAAGCTACAGCGCCACGACAGCTCAGCCTGATTTGGTCGTTGTGATCATAGAGGTGGAAAAGCGCTCGGGCGATCCTGGGAGCATTGGTATAAAAGAACATGTAGCGACACCCTTGGTGCTCCTGGTATTACTCAGGCCAGAAGATCATTATCATTAACAGTCTCATCCATTGCTTCAACTTGAAATCAAGAACATGGAGGTCCATAATGTGGCTACCATCAAGTACACTGAGCCGACGGCCCCAGTCGCCGGCGACCTGAAAGAGGACACGGGCGTGGCCCACGAAGTCCACATCGACCCGGCCCCAGAGAGGCGTGTGCTCCGACGCTTCGACACCCACCTAGCTCCCCTTTTCTGCGCTCTGTACTTTATGGCGTATCTGGACAGAAGCAATATCGGTAACGCTGCCGTCGCCGGCATGCCTGAACAGCTGGGCTTGTCGGAAGCGCAGCTCAGCACCTCCATCAGCGCGTTTTACGCTACGTATGTCACCCTCATGGTCCCCTACGTCCTCGCTCTCAAGAAAATCAAGGCCCATCGTGCCATTGCCGGCATGGCAACAGCATGGGCGCTGGTCACTATCGGAACTGCTTTTGCTCGGTCCTTTGGATCCCTTCTGGCTTGCCGTCTGCTGCTAGGGATCTGCCAGGCCGGCTTCTTCCCCTGCGTCAGCCTCTATATCACTATGGTGTATGACCGTCACGAGCAGGGGAAGAGGTTTGCCTACCTTTTCGCTGCCAGTGCCTTCTCGGGCATGTTCGGGGGACTGGTCGCAACTGGCATCACCAAGATTGGCGAGGCGGGAGGGCTCCGCTCTTGGAGTTGGCTCTTCATCATTGAAGGTCTGCTCTCGCTCATGGTGGTGCCCTGGGTGTGGTATATGCTGCCAGAATCGCCAGTTCAGGCGAGGTGGTGGTCGGATGAGGAGCGCCGTGTCGTCGAGATGCGAGAGATCCGTCGGCAAATCTACATGGGCGCCGAGGCCTTTGACACGAAGCAGGTAATCAGTGCCTTTAAGGACTGGAGGTTGTACACCGGGTGAGCATGGCCCTTTCTCGCATGAGAGCACCACCTTTTGGACCGAGTCGGACCATCGCTAACGACGCAATACCGTCAGTGCCCTGACTCAGATCTGCCATGATCTCATCCTGTACGGATACAGCAGCTTCCTGCCGTCCATCTTGCGCAACGGTCTTGGATTCTCCAGTCTGGAAGCCCAATACCTGAGCGTGCCAGTGTACTTCCTCGGCGGCGTTTCCTTCTTTGCCGCCGCCGTCATCGGCGACCGTTTCCGACTTCGCGGAAGCATCCTCTTTATACTGGATATATTCTCCATCTGCGGCTACGCGATCCTTCTCTCTGTCGAGAACTCCGCTGTTCGCTACTTTGCCTGCTTCCTCATCGCCATCCCGCTTTACTGCGGCTCCGGCCTCAACGAGACCTGGATCGTTAATAACGCGGCTCCGCACTACCGCCGTGCCGCGTTCCTGGGTTTCTCCCAGATGATCGGAAACGTGGCCGGTGTGATCGCGCCCCAAGTGTACCGCAAAGCTCCGTACCGTCTGGGCCACTGGACCTCGCTGGGATCCGTATTGCTGGGCATGGGTCTCATCGCGCTTCACATCGCGGCCTTCTTGAACAAGAACGCCAAGAAGGAAAAGATCTCCCGGGAGCTTGTCGATGATGATCGCAAGGTCAAGGATGGTGAGGGCGATCTCGGGTTCCGTTACGTGTACTAGCCAGAACATATGACAAGATGTGCGATCACCAGCGTTACCCAGCTCGTCGTCCCGCAAGCATTCCGCTAGTGAAGATCTACAGGGGCTCGGAAACTATGAATCGATGCTTCAGTTTGGTTATGGACGTTTCTCAGGCTAGCAGCTGGATATTACGAGGAGAATTCGGGTTCAGCGAGTATTATCATCGTTACCGAAGGTCGGCATGAGCGTGATTACACCTGCTTGGAAGGATGAGTCCATCCGTCCACGATATCCACGGAGCTCAGGCCTACAGAGGTTCCGGTACCCGGGGCTCTTTTGCTTCACTTCGCCCGCCATAGGCTTGAGGGCAGGGCACCCTTCCTGGCGTCCTTTCCGAGCGTTCCAGGGTCCGGATCTTGTGCCATAGTTGCGGGTTGAGAGCAGACGAGAAAGTTTAACGCAAGCAAGAGTTTTCCTAGGCGTTGTTCCATCGGTGCGTCTGGTGAGGAAGCTACAAAGAGGGGATAAGAGGCAGGTGGTTCAGCCAGAGAGCGGAGGGCGATAGACAGGACCAGTAGGCGCTACATAAGATACCACGTCGCTGAACCAGACTAGTAGTCGGCTTGTGCATCATATGGAAGTAAATTGACCAAAGGGCAAACGACAACCAACCGGTATGCCTCAGGTGCACGCATACACGGCAAAAGTGTGAATAGAAGCTTGGTTTCGTCAAGCTAGGTTGTTGCGGGGGAACTGCTAATGCAGGGATGTCACACCGACAAGATCCTTTCGGCTCAGAGATCATGGCTCTGATGTTCTTTCAAGAAGGCTATGTCGTGTAATCCAGACATCCAAGCCGAACACCATCCTGGCCGACTCCGAAACATAGAACGTGGGCTATAGGGCTGAACGACAAGCCGAGAAAGTCCGCTCACCTCACGATAGCTTCGACAGCGGCAGAAACCTGATTGGATACTATTTCCGTTTCCCCGTCGAATCGAAACCAGAGTCGTCTGTCGCGACCGGCCATTCATGCCAGAGTCATGGAAGGCAACTTGCCGGCCGGAACAGCCTCAACTGAGACGCAGACACGCATCGTCCGTGCTCACCGTGTCCCCCTCGCCTTTGACTCGTTGAAACGAAACGTTCTGCGCGGTCCGTGAGGCCCCGCCAGGTATCCATCGGCGCCTGCGACTTGGCCGCTGACTACAGCAGCACGTCGCGGAGAAGACCGGCCACAGGCCTGCCCCTCAAGCTGCTCCCACAGGGGACGAGAGGCCGACATGGACACACACCGTGCAGCGGGACGAGGAGAGAGGCGAATCGGGTCAAACAATAAACATTATCCACATGAGCTCGAAGAAGAGCAGGCCAGCCGCCCTCTCCACGAACTTGATTGAATAAGGTAGGATGGTATATTTGCGTCTTTTTTCACAGAACCAAAGAAAAACCGCTCTGTGTGAGACGAAAAGGGGTGTATGAGGCAAGGACGGGCTTCGAGCCCGCTTTGCTAATCCCCAGAGTTGCATCGAACTACGAGTTATCCAAACCGGGGGCCATCTTCCTCCCCTTCTCCCCCGTCGTGATCAGTCGTGAAAAAGTCCAACCCCACATCCCCCATTACACCACAAGCGGGACCCTCCGCGCGGTCCGCCTCAGGCTGCGCGACCTCTTCATCTTCTGCGCGGGCGGGGCGTCCGTACCGGGCAGCGCGGCGGGAGGCGCCGCGGGCAGTTCGGGACGGGGCTCGGTGGGCTGGCGGTCGGGAACGGGCTGGCCGGTCATCTCGGACACGTACTGGTCGAGCATGACGCCGACCCAGGCGTCGCCGGCCTGCTGGCGCGTCATCATGGCGTTGAGCTCGGCCATGCTCATGATGACGGCACCCTGGGCGGGCTGCTGACGCTTGGCGGGCTGCTGAGGGGCGGCGGCGGGCTGCTCGGGAGGAGAGCCGGGGATGGGAACCGGGGTAGGGACGGCAGCACCGGGGGCGGCGCCGGGCTGCTGCTCCTGGCCGATGGGGATCATGCTCATGACACCGCCGATGGGGCCCTCGCCCTGGTTGGGAGGCTGCGCGGGGTTGGGGTTGCCTTGGGCAGGGGCGTCGGGGGTCTGCGTGAACTGTCCGGGCTGGCCAGGCTGGGGCTGAGTAGGGACCTGGCCGGGCTGGGTGGGCTGTCCGGGACGCTGCTGACCCTGGCCGGGCTGCTGCTGACCCTGGCCGGGCTGCTGCTGACCCTGGCCGGGAAGCTGGCCGCCGGGGAGCTGTCCTCCAGGGATCTGGCCAGGCTGTCCAGGCTGCGCCTGGCCGGCAAGCTGCATGACAAGGACGAACTCGCCGTCAATCGAGTCGACGGGCACAGCGATGCGACCACCCTCGGAGTCGAGAATCGTCTGTCTGGCGATGGGGGTGAAGGTAGGCTCCAGAAGCAGAAGCGTGGCGGCAGGAGGAGGCGCGACGCCTTGAGCAGGAGGAGGGGGAGGGGGAGGCTGCTGGCCTTGCTGAGGAGGGGGCTGCTGGCCCTGCTGAGGAGGGGGCTGCTGGTCCTGAGCGGGAGGGGGCTGCTGGTCTTGGGCGGGAGGAGGCTGCTGATCTTGAGCGGGAGGAGGCTGCTGATCCTGAGCGGGAGGCGGCTGCTCGGCGTCCTGCGACTGCGAAGGGACGGCGGAAGACTCGGCAGGGTTGGTAGCGGCCGGATCAGTCGGGGTGGCCTCCTGGCGCTTGTTAGGACGAGCAGGCGTAAGCTGCCCGGTTGCACCGCCGGGATTCTGGATGACGGCGCGCTGCTCAATGCTGAGAGCGACGGCATCGTTGGGACCGGCTCCCATCTGCTGGGCGGTCTGCATGAGACGCTCGGCGTTCACTGTGATGGGGATCAGTCGGTGCTGCGCCGCGAGAGGGAAGAAACAGGAACGCACGGGGAATCTGGACGACGGCAGCCATCCGGTTCAGGTCGGACTGAACACCAGCCAGGTTGCTGGAGACGAGATAACGGTAGTTGTCTATGGAATGTGAGCCAAGATTCGGCGGATGGGACTTGGAACTCGACTACTTACTGACGGGCTGGGTGCCGCTGATGATCATGCCCGAGCTGACTCCGTTGACAACGTTGGCCTGCAGGGACATGGGCTGGCTGGCGCGGATGGACATGCGGAAGCCGTCCTGGAACTCAACCTCCTGGATACCGGAGCCCTGGATCTGGACGGCCTGGTTGGGGTCCTGGCTGAACTGGGTGAGGGAGACACCAGTTTCGGCGGTGCGGCGACCGACAACGACGTACTCGCCGTCAATGTTGGTCATGCGGGTCATGCGCACGTTGGACTCGGCCCTGCCACGGTTAGCTGTGTTGAAGCTGTGCGGCACGTCATGATACACCTACTCGTTGACAGACTTGTCCTCCTCGAGAACGATCCACGCTTGCCTGTCGGGGGACAGCTTGGCGACAAAGGTGTTGTCGGGGGTGATCTGGTTCTGCTGGAGGGCGTTGCGGTCGAAGGGCATGATGATGGAGCCGCCGACGAGGTCGGTGGCCTGGTTGGTCTGGATGGTCATGGCGTTGGGTGACAGCTGGACAAAGGGCTGTCCCGTGCTGCCGACGACGTGGGTGGCAGGGAGAGGCGCCGGGTTCTGGTTCACGATGATCTGGCGTTGAGTTTGTGAAAAGGTCTCAACCCTGGACTGGTCAGGCATGGTGATGCGGTTCAGTTGCATCTGAGATGGCGCGTCAGTGAGGTGGACTGGACCCAGCAGAGCAGAACGAGACTTACATCGCCATTGATGTTGACGACCTGGTTGAACTGGACATTCTGATCCTGGGCCAGCACTGTTGAGGAGAACCTTGAGCACGCCAGCACCAAAGCGAGAGGCAACCGCTTGAACGACAACATGATGATCGCCAGCGAGTATGATTGGGAAGGGAGGAAGAAAAAAAGAAATTAAGAAAGAGAGACAACAATACGATCAACCACCGGGGCTGAGTGATGTCAAGAGAAACGAAGGAGAGACAGACACCGAGACCGAGCCCGCGGGACAGAGAAGAACAAGGAAAAATTGGTATGTCGAAAGGACAAGGCTTCGAGCTACTGTGACGGGAAGGAAGGGAAGAAGAGGGAAAGGGCACGAGACTGATGATATAAATGGAAGGGTGGAGCCCCAAACATCAGTCGAAAGGCGGCGGCGATCAGACCGATCCCATCACGAGCATGAGGCCATGACGGTGGACAAGACGTGAGGCAGACCCAAGCCGAAGGCCAAGCGGAAGCCAAGACGAGCTGCCACGGGCGAAGCATGTTGGAGGGTTGGACGACTGGGTTTGGCGTGACGGAGGGGTCGCTGCCGTGCGCTGAGGGATCGGACAGGAGGGCATCCGCGCTTGTCAAAATGCAGAGACGGCCCAAGGAAATGCAAAGACCGCTGGGTTGGGCGAGCGCATTGAGGGCCGGCGTCGAGAGAGCGGTTTCGGGGGCGGTCGTGAAGGGTTTCAACAGATGGGACGGACGGCGGCGGGCGAGGCTCGTCGTGCTGCGCCGTCTGAGCCGCCCGAGGAGTCGAAGGACGTGTGCATGTCGCCGAGCGACGGGTTTCGCTGAGTCAAAGGGGGGGGCGTTGCGATTGGCCTGGCCGCGGCTTGGGACGCTGAGGGTGTAAGGCGTTTGAAGACTTATGCTTAACCATTCCTCTTCCGAAAGCCGAGAAGGTGAAGTCGTTTTGTGCCCATCTTGTGCTACAAGGAGGCAGCTTGGCGCAGAGGTCGCTCGACCCCTGAGTCGTAGTCCGCCCTAACCCAACGAGGCAGAACGGTAACGTGGGCGCGGTCCAAGCGGGAGCGGGTGGCCACCGATCTTTGCGGGGGATGAGCGCGGATCTCCGAGGGTTCGCGGCCATCGTGGATCGACCTTGTCGATCTTTAGCGCGTAAGGCAGGGTCATATTAGGCGTGGCGAGCCGGGGCCTCAACACGGTAGATGGTAAATGGTTGAGCGCCGAACAACCCTCGAGCTTTGCCGTCGGCCCCAAGTGCTGTGAAGGTTGGTGGCCAGGGTAGGGTAAGCCGCGAAAGGCAGGGTAAGGAAGGCCATGATGATGCCTGAGCGTCGCTTTCGACCGAAAAGACAGACGCAGCAGCAAGCACGTCCCAAGTTGGCCTTCACCTCTATCCCCACGGAAGCCCAAAAGCTTCCATGGCGATGGCTGCGAGGCTGCGAGAACTCCGAGGAATCCGAGGACTCTCTTCCTCCCATCTCAGGACTGCGGCGTGTCCCCATCCCGCCACCCCATGGCAATATCATCAAGCGTGTGGTTTGCCCTGCCTGCTCGCCAGTGTCAGCTGCTGCCTCTCCATGACAAACCGAAACCGATGGCCGTCCATTGTGGCAACCCATCCTTTCAAACAAACACTTTGGCTCATGTTCGTCTTGGGTTGGTCTCGAGCTTTTCTTGGCTGCCCTCCCCTACCCTCCCCCTCGCCCCATTCCCCTACCTTGGGCGAGTGAGTGACACACGCATCATCCGAGTGTGTCGAGACGAGGGCACTCGGGGCGCACCACGATACCATCCCCATCTCGACCACGCCAGCACTCGCCGGCAGACCCCAGCAACCTCCTGCCTGGCCTTGGGTCCGTCCAACTGAAATATCCGGGCCTTCTCCCTGCTTCCCTCGCCTTGCCGAGCAGTTCCGTTCTGTTTTGTTTCTTTGCCTGGTGCCCCTGTTACTAATCGCTTTTCCCTCTCTCTCTCTCTCTCTCTCTCTCTCCGTCTCTCTGCCACTGTCTCTCTCCGCCTTTCGCTCCTTCGCTGAGGTTGACCTCTTCGGATCCGATATTCCCGGGAACTCCATACCTTCCTTAATGTTATAGGTGCCCCATCTGGAGCACTCCGCCACGCCTCTCTCATCATGCACACCGCACTCCACCTCTCCGTGGGCCTCTCCGTCCTCGCCGCCTTCACCACCGCCGCCCCCGCGGCCGGCCATGGGCAACGCGTGCGAAGCAATGCTGGATTCATTGCCATGAGACAGGTCAACAACGGCACGGCGCCGCCGGCTAACAACAACAACAATAACAACAATGGCGGCGCCGCGCAAAACAACGCCCCCAGCGACACGCAGCTCATGAACGCCGTCATGGGCTGGATGAACGACACGGCCAAGGTGACCAACTTTGTCAACACGGCCACGTCGCTGTCGGGCGACGAGTTCAACCGGCAGGCGCAGATCGCGCTCAACGCCGAGCTGGACGAGCTGAACCACAAGAAGGTCCTGGACGCCGGCCTCAGCGACAACCCCATGGTGCAGAGCGCCAACGAGGTGCTGGAGAACCAGGGCACCTTCCAGAACGTCGTCGACGTGCTCCAGGCCATGGTCAACAACGGGCCCGACACGGCGCAGGCCGACGTCAACGCCATCAACAACAACCGCTGCGTCAACGTCCTGCCCAACATCGACATGTACTTCGCCGCCGCCGGCATGCCCGAGGTCTCGGCCGCCCGCCCGACCGGCTGCCTCGAGGTCCCCGCCGCGCAGACGCCGGCGCCGGCACCGGCACCGCCCGCCGATAATGCCCAAGGCGCCCCTGCGAACGGCGCCGCCCCGACGCCCGCGCCCGATGCGAACGCCGGCAACGGCAATGACAATGGCAATGGCAATGGTAATGGCAACGACAACCAAAATGGCAACGGCGACGGCAACGGCAATGGACAGAACGATCAAGCTGGCGACGCGACGTCTTCGGATGTCGAGACGTCAACCTCGGCTCTGGATGCCGAAGCGAGCGGGTGAGGGGGAAGGACAAGGCCAGGACGTAGCGTCATAGATGCGACAAAAGACAACTCCTTGTGCTTCATCATCAGGCAGCGTTTGCCGTTCGTGAGGGGTTCTCCCCGAGTGCAGGTGCCGTGCGTGACAAAGTACCGCCCCGCCGACCGCCAACCTGGAACACAGGTCAGGCACTGGCCATGGTGCGTCTGCCCCGAGGAGGCGAGGAGGACGAGGAGGGTCTGTTGCGGCGGTCAGCAGACTGGCCCCGCGTCGCACGACCGGCCGAGTTCCGTTGGTGATGATACCCGAACGCATTTTGTCCGATATTCTACAGTTTCAGAAGGGCACCGCTTGGTGTCTCGTAGGTTGCCATCGCAGGTCTGAGCGTGGAAGGACTGTGGGTGTGGTGGCGTGGTGTTGCCTGGCGAGCTTCACGGCGCAAGAGGGCCGGGGGCGGTGCTATTCTCGTCGTCCGGCGTTTCTGTAGAGGCTCGTGCCGGTGTCGGATGACCATACATTATGTCGTTTTCATCGCAAGCCGTGATACGATGGGCGAGGTTTTGCCATGAAGTTGCGGGAGGACCTATGGGATGGGGGTGTTTGGTGTTTCGAGTGCCCAACATTATGTAAGACACCATTAGCTAAGGCATCTTAGGTAAGGCGGCCCGGGGAGCTCACCGTTGTGGGTGGCACGTGATCTGACTGGGGGAAGTCGAGCTGTTCCTTCAGCCCGTCTCCAGGCATCATACAGCACAGCACCCCCCAGCTCACCTTACCCTGCCGATCTTGGTCGCTAGGTATTGAGTTTGAGTTGTGCTCGCCAACTCAATCCCGCCCGATGTTCGTTGATCGCGAGTGAGCTCATGGCCCATCGCCGATTCATCGAGCCTGAAGGGCCCCCATCCAGCCTCTCCGTCTCCGACAGCATTGACGACACACCTACGTCGCCGAGCCGTGGACGCTTCGAGCAACCTGAATCGCGATGAGGATCCCGTCGCCAAGAGCTGCCCTGTTCCATGGACGCTTCGAGCAACCTGGGATCGCGATGAGGATCCAGAATTCTCACGACATCCGCCCACCAGACGCCAACTGGGAGGCGAGACCCAGCTCCAAGTGGAGGCATGATGAAGAGTCTCCCCCCCCCCAACGACTCGTTCTGCGGCATTCACCAGAGCCAACCTGGTCTGCCGGTCCCCGAGTCAGGCCCGGCCGGAGTAGATTGTCCGCTCCTCGCCTCCGAGTGTCTTGGCGGGATGCGGCACCTGTCGCTCGTGTCCGACATGTCACCACGTCTCGGGCGCCAGAATCGACGGCTGACAGGCGACGCCGCGGCATCGACGAAATAATTCTCCAGTCTTCCGCCTCAGACGCTGAGCCTAGGGCTGAGCTGACTCTGC
This sequence comes from Verticillium isaacii, assembly GCA_002851775.1. Lineage (NCBI taxonomy): Eukaryota > Fungi > Ascomycota > Sordariomycetes > Glomerellales > Plectosphaerellaceae > Verticillium > Verticillium isaacii. The sequence goes on along the minus strand of NMXN01000005.1, from coordinate 1,110,722 downwards.
TCTGGAGGGTCCCCCTCAGGAAAAAGCGGTCCTGGTCTTGGGGTCGCCCGTGATGGTGATGTAATGAGCAGAAGTGACATCACCTTGTCAGCGTGATACTTTTCTTTGCTGTGGTCGAGGCGAAGGAATAAAAAGCCGTCGAAGAAAGCCCCTTGATCGTTCGCTGCCTGTTCATTCTCCATTCTCGTATCACGGCATCACCAGATATACCCCTTGACGAACAGAACAACATCCTCAAACCTCTACTTCATCACAAACCAGACAAAAACGTCGAACACCGCCATGTCTGTCAACAGCAACCCCGCCTCCGTCGCAGGCCCCAACCAGGGCGAGTTCCACCCCAAGGTGCCTGCCTCTGAGCCTCTCACCACCAAGGGCGTACGTCTCCCTCTCTGCCTCGTGTTCCCCGTTTCGTCGTACTGACTCTCGCAGCACGCCCCCGGAACCCTCGTCGGCAACGACGCGAAGCCCGAGTTCCACGCCGAGACGCACCCCGCCGGCACCGCGCCCTCCAAGGACAGCTACCAGCCCGACCCGTCAGCCGAGGCGGTCCCCGGCGAGGCGCCCAAGGCGTCGGACACGCTCGGCGGGGCGACCAGCGCCGACGTCCACACGGGCCTCGGCCACCCCGGCGCCGGCATGACGAGCCAGGAGCTGCACGGCGGCAAGAGAAAGTCGGACGGCAGCGGGCTCGAGGGCGTCGGGGCCAGCGCCGTCGACCCCGTGCGGGCGCAGCGGGCCGACGTGGGCGTGCAGCCCGACTCGCGGGGCAAGACGGGGAACCCGTCGGACATTACGCCGGCGCAGAACCAGATTCCGGTGTCGGCCGAGACGGTCGCCGCCGAGCACAAATAGATGATCCGTCTGTCTTAGCTAGCGATTAATGAAGATTATGACACTGCCCTCGGCTATGTGAAGTTTTGAATTACTTCCTTATAGACAATTCGCCCCGCCACCTCCGGCCGGCCTTGCGTCACCTCCGAAGCGATACATGCGCTGTGCTGAAGAGAGTGCTGCAGAGAGGGAGACGGCGCACACCGAGTCGAAGTGAGTCGATTGCCATGCTAAACTCCACTGGTTGTTCACCGATCTCTTGAGCGAATAAGTACCGGCCAACGGTTTGTACGTGAACTCGTCATTCCCGCAAACACCGGCCGGACCGATGGGTTACCGGTGGCAGCACTGCTGAAGTCGTACGATCAGTGACCCTCGAAGCCCGACGTTGAATCTCGGCGTTTGCTGCCCCTCTGCGGCGGCCGAGGCGAGGGTGGTGGGTCTCATTTCCTGGCGCATGGCGCGTACTCCAAAGAGATGGGCGAGAATGTGGGTCTCATCACCAAATACAAATTTTAATCTGCCGCGCCTCTGGTCCGACGCCCCTGAACGGTTTTCAGTGGACTTCGGGACTTTTGACTTACCAACGACCGACTCGCCTGGCGACATCCATCTCACCTGGCGTTCCTTCCCACGAGCTCATCAACACTAGAACGCATCTCACCGCTGGGGTTCACGCTCACCGCCCTCCCTCATCGACACCTGCACCGGCTCACAGTCAAGATGGACGCCGTCCTGGAACTCCTCGACCCTCTCGTCCTGGACAAGGCCTACGCCTACTTCGCCCCTGCCACGGCCGCCGTCATCCCCGCCGCCGTCGCGCAGTCGGCCGCGCTGAGCTCCAACGCCAGCTCCGTCTCACCACCGCCGCTGTCCTCATACGACTCGTCCTGGCCGCGGGACAGCATCGCGCGACAATGCATCTCCATCCTCGTCATCACCCAGCTCGGCGCGACCCTCCTCTACTGGTTCTTCAGCGCCCTGTCCTACTACCTCATCTTTGACCGCCGCCTGGAGTACCACCCCCGCTTCCTCAAGAACCAGAAGCGCCAGGAGATGGTGTCCTCCATGTCCGCCGTGCCGTGGATCAACATCCTCACCCTCCCCTTCTTCCTGGCCGAGGTCCGCGGCAAGAGCCTGCTCTACAAGAACGTCGACGACTACGGCTGGGCCTGGATGGCCATCTCCACCGTCGTCTTCACCGTCTGGAACGACTTCACCATCTACTGGATCCATCGCCTCGAGCACCACCCCCGGATCTACAAGTACATCCACAAGCCCCATCACAAATGGATCGGTAAGCGCAACCCCCCAGCAGCCTCAATCGCGAGGAGAACCAAACCGCCGCAGTTCACTGACCAGAACCAGTCCCGACGCCGTGGGCCGCCCTGGCCTTCCACCCGCTCGACGGCTGGGTCCAGTCCCTGCCCTACCAGTGAGTGACAAACCGCCGGACGAAGTGCCGCGCGCGCCGTTCTCATTTTCTGACACCGTGACGCAGCGTCTTCGTCTTCATCTTCCCCGTGCACAGCGTCCTCTACATGGTGCTGTTCGTCCTGGTGCAGGTCTGGACCATCCTCATCCACGACGGCGACATGATCTCCGGCCACTGGCTCGAGAAGTACGTCAACAGCCCCGCCCACCACACCCTGCACCACATGTACTTCACCGTCAACTACGGCCAGTACTTCACCTGGGCCGACAACTACTTCGACTCCCACCGCGCGCCCCGCCCCGAGCTGGACCCCCTGCACGAGGCCCTGCGCGTCATGCGCGAGCGCGGCCTCGTCGACGAGAACGGCGACTACCTCCCCGCGAAGGACAAGACGCAGTAGCCGCGTCTTCGTGCCAAGCGAGCGGCCGGGCTGCGGAGGGGGGCGGCGAGCGGCAGATGTATGACTAAAAAAAAAGCCAGCAAAATCGACCAGAGGCAAATAGGTCGGACACTTAATTAATAATCATAGACGACAGTGAAACGAACAATCGGCGAGAGGAGCCACGCCCTGGAGGCACGACGGAACTTGGTGGCATCGATGTGTGTGTCTATTTAGAGCAAGGAGTTCCCACGAGGGATGATTCCCGCAAGTGGTAGTCGCAGAAGAATAGACTCGGGTTTCCTAGCTGCAGCGCTTCAGATTCGAGAGCGCACGTCTGCCGAGACCCGCTCTGTCACCTGATGATTTCCGTCTCTCAGTACTGGAAGCGCCATCTCGGGTCCGAATCGCCCGGCCAGTCCGTCAGCTCTCCGATCTCCTTGACCTCCTTGGCGATCTGCTCTCGCCGCGTGTTCTCGCCCTTCAGGATGTACCGCAGCGTCGCGCACACGACCACGTTGGCGGCGAGGTACCCCAAGGCGAAGCAGTGGCCGACGATGAACCTGGGGCCGTCGTTGGCCCGGTAGAGCTGCGTTCCGAGCACCGCTCCGCAGTTTCCGATGGTGATCTGCATGGCATTGCCGATGGCCCGCTTGGTCTGGCCGGAGACGTTGATCGCAGGCCAAGAAAGAACAAGAGCTGTGGCTGGGTAGATGCCACCAGCCGCGAAGAAGGTACCGGCGTACGAGAGACCGGGGTTGCCGACGGGGTCCTTGTTGGCCAGGAGCATGATGTAGCCAACGATGGCGAAGAGAGACGAGCCGCCGATGAAAATCGCTCGTTGCTTGAGGCGCTCAGAGTAGATGGCAACAATCAGTGTTGTTCCAAAGGAGAAGGCGTAAACAGGCACTGTCAAGAGCTGCGCCCGCCACGAGCTATAGCCAAGGTCCTTGATAATCGTGGGCTGCGAAGTGAAAGAGTCAATATCATTCTCATCAGCCAGCAGGGGATCATCACGCCAGATCCGGCTCGCTTCGACTTACCAGGAAGAGACTGAACGTGTACAGAGGGAGGCTCATGGTGTGGAAACCGAAGCCGTAGAGCCAGCACTTGGGGTCCTTGAGAGCGCTGGTCACTGCTGCCCAGGTGAAAGGCTCGGCGTGGGTGGCATCCGAGTCTGCCGCGAGCCGGGCGTAGACGAACTTGCGCTCGGGTTCGGTGAAGAACTTGGCCGTGTCCGGGTAGTTTTGAACAAAGAAGTACGCAGCCACACCAATGACTACTGTGACAATGCCCTCCTGTGTACATGTCAGAGACCAGTCGACCAAACACGGCAGAGGCGGTATGGCTAGATCCAAGCGCAACTTACAAGGATGAAGATCCAACGCCAGCTGTTCTCCCAAACAACACCCCTCATGCGGCCAATCCCCTGCCGAAAGTTAGCGATGCTGTAGAGAGTGAGGAGGAAGTCAAGACATATACATAAGCGAGGATGCCGCCGAATGCACCCGCAAGGGAGGCGGCGCTGAAGAAGAGGGAGATGCGATACTGGCGCTCGTCGCGCTTGTAGTACATCGACAGGATGTACACCACGGCGGGGAAGTATCCGGCTTCCGCCACTCCCAGGAAGAAACGAGCTGAGAGGAAACCGGCCAGGTTGTGAACGATACCCAGCAGGGTGGCGACAACGCCCCATGCCACACAGAGCGTGGGCAGCCAAAAGCGAGGAGACGTCTTTTTGAGCACAATGTTGGCAGGGATCTGTCCAGCCCGAGTCAGATTGCCGTTCTGAATGAAAGGCGCGGCGAAGTTCGGTGGTCATCTCGTGCGCCTGAGAGCACCTTCGTATGACCATTCGGGCTGCAGAACTCACCTCGAAAAGGACGTATCCGACAAAGTACATGGTCAAACCAGTCAGGTACCTGTCAAATGGTCGATTAGCATAAGCATAGGGACGTTACTTGCTTTCTTCATCTTACTCATTTCCGCCTGTGGTGCCGTTAGTGACTGCAAGTTTCGAGGGCAACGCCGGTACTCACTGATGTCAAGATCATCTGTCATTCCTTCGATACGGGCGTTTCCAACTGTTCACTGTCAGAACCTGCCTCTGTTCGCCGCCACTCTCTGATTTCAATCCAAGCGTACCATTGGAGCGATCGAGGAAGGACAGCAGGTACAAGAGACCGAGAGCCGGTAGCAAGTTGTAGTCGATCTTCCGGACCAGCTTCTTTTCGCTGACGCCCTCCGCCTCGAGGGCGTGCACGATGTCGGTGGGCTTCTCGGCGCCCGCCTTGGCCGCGGCCGGCGTCTCCCCGCCGTCGCTGGGGCTGTCGGTGTCGCGGAGCGGGGCTTCGGCCGGCGGTCCACTTGGGGCCGGCTCTTCGAAGAGCTCGTGGTTTTTGGCGTCTGTCATCCTGTCTCAACTTGCTTGATCAAAGCAACGTGGATCGGCAGGTTTGGCAGGACCCGAAGCGGCCGCAGCTTGGGATGCGCAGATTCTTTATAGGGCCTGCACGCCCATGCCAACGCGCCATCGCGATCGTCGCGGCGAAGACCACATGGGGGGCCAGCCGGGGTGCCGGACCTTCGCGCGCGATTCTTGCTGACGGACTGCACAAAAGTCAAAGTCGACTACATCATGATACATGACGGCGCAGAAGGATGCACAGTCGAACTGCCAATCTGTAGCTAGCTGCCGTTGCGCGATCTGGAAGCACATGGGTTGGCGCGCAGAACGGGTGATTCGATTGGCTCCCGCGGATCACGACATCGACAGGAACCGATGGCGACATGGTCCGGTAGTTGCATCCCACGCCAAGAGCCGACACCAAGGTGTCGGATGCGCCCAAAGACCCTAGCATCGCGGTTCCTCGGAGATGGTTGAGACAATACTTGATGGGTGACGCGTGGTGGCCCAACCCTGTGCATGGGATGCCTACAGCAGGGTAGCAGACATTGGACCCTGGATGACAGAGGGATCGATTCCAGCCTTTTGAATCAGACAGACGGCTCGACGGCCGGAATTGAGGATTTCGGGTTTGCATTCGACATACGGACTGCATATTCCGTGTCTATCTTGTCGTCGTCGGTGTCACCCGGCTTATGCCAGATCCGGTCCTGTCATGTTGTCGTGGAGGTTCAAGACTGCAGACGACTGCGTTGGTTCTGCCTCACGGAGGTTCCTGTTGATCCTGGAAATAAGGTAGGGATCTAGCTAAGTGGGCCCTGGGGCAGCCCGTCGAGTATGGTCCCAATAGAATATGAGGTATAAATAAGAATGTGACGTTATTCGCGAGCATCTGGTCGTTGGCCGGATGCTCTTGTGGGAGGTCCGACTGGCAGGGAAGATGCGGGTGGAATAGCCGCATTGTTTACTGGACAGCGACCGACAGACCGTGCTGGCGGCAGTAAGAGGCAGACGTTAATGGCGATGGAGAAAACACCCCGACAGATGAAGGCATAGTTGAATAGCTAGCGGAGTCATGAACAACCTCCTGAGGCGGTGGCCAAGCAGCACTGGCAAGGGCAACGTCAGGCAGCTCGTAATGTTGTCCATAATGAAGTCATCAGAGTTGACAGGTTTCCAGAGATTTTGGGTCATGCTACTGATGGTACGCCGTCTGACCCGCCTCCGCCTGATGCTGATCTCATGTCTATAGTTGTTTGCGCCGACGAGGGATCGATGAAGGCGCGCACTGAGAGAGGATCACGTGGTGTCACGCAACCCCATCAAAGTATGCCACGTGACTTCGTGTGATTATCATGTCTTGATGTGGGCCCGTCCAGTCTCACCTCGGTGAGGACGCCACCGTGAGTGCATCCGGGTCTTCGGAGACTGTCGATGAGGAGAACTTGATTTCTTCATCAACCTACACTCATAATCAAGATCTTTGCCTCATCTTCCCGGAGTCTTGCTATCATTTCTATGCGAACGCCAATACCAGCCAGCGTCCTTAACAACACAATCAATGTCTGTGCCGTCTCTTACAGCCAGCCCACGACTGACACGCACAACCCCCTCCCCTACGAAGACGAAGTCATCTCGGAACATGCCAACAAAAGCTGCAGCCTCAACACCGTCCCCCAACAAGAAGAGGAAGGCCCAAACAACAACAGAGCCCAAATCTGAAAAGCGTTTGCGACGATTCCGGCCGCAACCACCCCGAAGCTTCGATGACGTCTACAGTCGCGCTCTCTCGCAACGGTTGGTACTGCAGCTAGCAATCCTTACCTTCGTTTACTGACGTTTGCACCAGTTTCTATGTCATCAGTCGCCAGCGCGGGGGCACAGGCGAGTGTCCCGAGGAGACCGTCGAGCTGGCCGGATCGACTGGCAACATCTACCAGATTCACATCGGTCCCAATCCATCATGCACCTGCCCTCATGCTCGGAAGGGCAACCAGTGCAAGCACGTCCTCTACGTACGTCCTGACCCCTGAGCTTCTCGGAGCGCCTACTGAATCTTCCAGGTCATGTCGCGCGTGCTCCGCGCCGAGTTCCAGCACGTGTACCAGCTCGCTCTCCTGAGCAGCGAGCTCCGCGACATCTTCGCCGCCGCGCCACCCATCGAGAGCACGGACGCACTCGCCGCGGCCAAGGACCCCAAGAGCTCCAGAGACGACAGGCGCAAGCCGATCGAGGGCGACTGTCCCATCTGCTTCGAAGAGCTTGATTCCGAGGGCAGCGAGAAGGTCGTCTGGTGTCGAGCCGCCTGTGGACAGAACATCCACCGCGACTGCTTCGAGACCTGGGCCAAGACGAAGCGCCAGTCAGAGGTGACTTGCCCGTTCTGTCGAAGTGTGTGGGAGGGAGACGACGAAATGGTGAAGACGATCAAGAAGGCTGGAGGCGTCAATAGAGAGGGCTACGTTAATGTCGCCGATCAGCTTGGAATCAGCACTGAACGAGGTGGGTATTTGTGCGGTTCTCGACCAACTTGTGCCAGTACTGACCTTCAATGCCCAGACACAAGTACGTACTCGACGTGGTGGAACCGGTTCAATCGCGGCGACGATGATGACGATTTCGACGACGACGAGTACGCCCCCCAAACGTATGGTTCACGTCGATCTGGGTCGAGCAGGTACTCACGCAGCTATTGATGCGGCTACGACTCGAAGTTCGGAGTCCGCAGTGGGGATGGGATGACTTGCGCTGCTCCCAGGCCATGGCTCGGAACGCTGGCTGGTCTGGCGCCATGTTTATGCGACATGACACTCACGAGATGACGAATTCTGAATGATAGGATGGCTGGTTTTTACTCGAGACTTTGTCTGCTTTCAAATCCGCATTCTGGGATGCTGCAACCTCCTGGTCAGCCCATGTCCGTTCCGTGCATCATGGACAGAGTCTACATACGAAGCCCCCAGCCACAGGCGCGTGAGGCAGTCGATCCCTCGGGTTTATTGCCCTGGCAAGAGGCCGAATTTGTCACACGTCGTGCAAGTACCATGGTGGTGACGGCTGAGGCATGGAATCCGAACCGCAAGCTGACCCTGGAGCCCAATCGATCACCCATCAACTTCAGGGTCCAATTCTAGAACAGCACCGACCGTGTTCCCTCCCCACACAGCCCGCAAACTCATTTCAATAATGTCCGGCCCCGGATGTTCAACACGGGCCCGGAAATCACGCAAACTCGCAGCCGTTGTCGACAAGAGCCCCACAAGATTTGCAGCTTTCATCAACTGGTCGGTTAGCTCAGTTGGTTAGAGCGTGGTACTAATAATGCCAAGGTCATGAGTTCGACCCTCATACTGACCAGCGATATCTTTTGCCTCTGCTTCCGAGGAGTGAACTTTTTGTGCCGTCAGCGTTTGCCGCATGATTTTCTCATCCATGGATGGATTTTTTTTTGGAAATATTCGTTTGCTACAGCACTCGAGCGCCTTTAGATCGTCGATGTCAGTCCGAAGAGCGTCAACATCAATCCAGACCCCAGACACGGTTACGAATCTGGTCATTGCCATAGTTTCTTCAAGTTGTACATAAGGTATCAGCGCTTCTTATCCTTGTCAAAATCCTATTGGCCCTCCCGCTGCGACTTCAGCTTGGCGTCCTCCTCCTCGTTCTTCGGCACGGACACAAACTTGGGCACCGACGCGGCGTTCAGCTTCCTCAGCGTCTGCGAACCGTCAGCAGCCGCCGTCGCGAGCGGACATCACGAGAGACTCACCTGGGCGACGACGCCCTCGGGGATGTTGTCGTTCCACCTGTCCTCGACGCGGACGATCTTGCCGTCGGGCCCGACGTCGATGCGCACGACGCTCTCCATGGTCTGCTCGGTCTTGATGCCCTTGACGGTGTAGCTGTTGGACAGCTTGACCTCGATGGGGTTGCCGGCCGAGAGCACGGTGTGCGACTTGAGGACGATGGGGTTGAACAGGGCGGGGAGGCCGTACCACTGCGGGGCGAACTGGTCGTAGCCCTCGGCCGTGGTGATGGGGTCCTGGAAGGTGGCGTCCCGGGACCAGAGCGAGAGGTGCTTCAGGGTCGGGTTGCCGGTGAAGAGCTGGCGGTTTGGTCAACGATCTGTCCCGTGGCGCATCACGGCGACGTGGGGGGTGGGCTTACATCGAGGACGCTGCCGACAATGACCTTCTGGTGCGAGTCGAGAGAGACGCCGGACTTCTGGACGATGTCCGTGTTCTTGACGCCGATCGACTCAAAGGAGGGGGCGTTGGCCGAGGCGGCGGCCTGCGCCTTTGCGGTATCTGAGGGGGCTCCGGCAGGCATTTTCTTCTGGGCTTCCGATGCGAATGACTTGGCGGCGGGGTGCGATGCGACTTGCTTTGCGATTTTGAGGTTGCTGGGCAGAGGGACTTTCATGTTGGTGAGATGAGGATGGAGAAACTAGCTGTGCTCGGTATGTTATGGGTGTGCACATCTGAGGGGAGTTGACGGAGGCGCTGTCAGTCGCGTCACGACTCTGACGGTGACGGCACCTTCGTGGTGATGATGATGGTTGACGTCATTTGAATGTTGCTCGATCGGGACATCGTTTCTGGTTCGGGTTCCGAGTGGTTCAGATTCTGTCCCTATTTTCAAACCGGGCGGCTTCACATGCGTGACCTTGCGAATTGTATGTACCCTTTGATTGAATAGGCCGGCTGACTTGACCCAGGTGGATGGTAGCCCGTCGAGAAAAAGGCAGCGTTTAGTCCAGTTTGAATACGCATTCCCGTACGGCCAGCGCCAAGACAACGCATTGCCGCCGGACAGGACTGCCAGATGATTGTAAACATTCTCGTTCATCGGTTTCGATGCCAAGGTAGATGATCTCGGAGGCAGGGCACATAGCACTGGTCATATCCTTCATAGAGTGCGATTGTATTCCTCATCACAGGATCACCTGGACGTCTTGCCGGCTTGCAAACTACAAGTCAAGACTGTCATCATGGATTCATAATTGAATTCGCCTGAGCCCAAGCATCCGAGCAACCGCTCAAGCAAGAAACACGCCGTCAAACCCCGAACGCCCGCTGCCATGCTCCGTCCCGACGCCGCGATGCACGATCTACACGCCCGTCTATAGCGCCCATGCCGTCTATCTGCCGTCTATCCCAGCGGCGTCAGCTCGCCACGGAAGGGCCGCTGCGTGCGCAGGGCGGCCTCGTCGACGCGCCAGACGCCCTTGGTGCGGTCGTCGTGGAGCTCCCAGCCGTCCATGCCGCGCGCCAGGCGGTGGAAGACGTCGTGGCCGGCGCCGGGGGCGCTGCGGAACAGCAGCGGCTCCCAGGCGCGGCCGTCGTCGGCCTCGGCGGCGCGCATCTCGCGCTGCGCCCTCTCGAGCTCCGTCTTGGCCGCCACCGCGGCCCGTAGGTCGCCCGTCCGCAGGCCGGCGCCGACGGCGCGCCACGCCCGCCGCGACTCCCACGCGTCCTGGCGGTCGAGCGGCGCCAGGTCCATGGGCGCCACGCGCGCCTCGTCCAGGCGGAACACGTCGATGACGTCGCCGCGCGCGTCGCGCACCGTCCAGGCGTCGGACCACACGCCATCGAGGCTGTAGACGGGGGTGCGGGCCGGGTCGTCGCGCCGGTAGACGGTGGCGGTGAAGCCGTTCTTGCGGCCGCCCCAGCAGAGGCCGGCGCCGGTGAAGCGGATCTCGGAGACGTAGGCACCGGACGAGGGCACCGAGTAGACGCCAGTGACCTCGGGGTAGAGGCGGCCGCCGAGGAAGCCGCGCACCTGGACGGTCGGCAACGGGATGAGATAGTCCTCGTCGTAGCGGTCGATGTGGAGGACAGCGTGGCCGACCTGACGGACGTGGACGGTGCCGGAGAAGGTCATCTCGACGCGGGCGTAGCCGTCGGCGCGGATGCCGTTGGCGGCGTCGGACACGTGCATGGCGGTGATGGGCGGGTGGTGGGAGACCTGCTCGGCGGCGAGGGTGGTGGTGGCCTTGGCGTCAGGGTCGTCGAAGGAGGCGAGGAAGAGCTCGCCGAGGAAGGCGTTGAGGGGCTTCTTGATGGAGACGGTCGGAGAGCCGGCAATGTAGAGCTGGGAGCGGAGGGAGGAGAGGACGTGGGTGAGCACGAGGAGGGCGCGGCGCGCGGGGTCGGGTTCGAGGGCCGGCGCGGCGAAGATGGCCGGGTGCTCGGCCCAGCAGCGGCCGACTTCGACGACCGACGTGGGCGCGAGGAACATGGGCGGGGCTGTGATGTTGGAGAGGTCGCCCTGGGTGGAGGCGAGGAACTGGGCAAAGTTCAGTCAGCCTGATGGCAGGTGGTAGGAAGGACAGTCTGATGGCAGGTGGCAGGAAGGAGAGGAGCCGGGAGGAAACACGGAGATGTGGGGCCGCAACCGGAGGCAGGGTTAGGGTCATGCCGGGCGTTACGGCCGTGGGGGTTCGCACCGTGGGGGTGGGAAGTGGGGGCTGTGTCGAGCAGAAGCGGGGCTCACTCACCTGAACCAAGTCCTTGATACGGGAGGGCTTCTCTTTGGAGTCCATGACGTCGACGATCTCGAGATGTGCTGGGCAGACGAGAATGATGAGCAGAAAAAAAGAGAAAACCAGACGAAAGGACAAGATGCCAAGGTGATTTTGTCAAGAGTTCAGAGAAATCAACAGGCAATGGTCCCAGAAACAGAGATGGGCGGCTCCCCATCCCTTTGTACCCGTTTCACCTTTCCACCCTTTCACCCCCCCGTGCTCCATCAAGCCATCAAACACCCCTGTCTCCGTGTCTGTCTCTGTCTGCCAGTCGGCCAACCTGCAACTCGAAACGGCGCAGGTCCGTCTCGTCTCAGGGCGTGCCGGGTCGGTAGGTAAGGTTAGGTAGGTCCTGTCAGTGATCAGCTCCTGGGGCCGGCCCCATGACGAATGCTCAGCTTGGCCTTCCACTGCCCGTTGCCCATTCCTTTCCTGGTCTGCCCATCTGATGTTCCCGCCTAGGCTCGTCGTCTTCGACCACGGCTGACTGCCTGTCTCTCGTCTTGCTGCACGACACATCGGATGTCCCCCCTTCCGTGCGCGCTCGGCGAGGCGCAGACACCCACGCGGCCCTGAATCGCGCAAAACTCACCCCATGGTTATCGCCTACGTTCCCCCGGCGGCTCGTTGTTCGCCCGGTCCCTCGAGTCGGCGCGGGCGAACGAACGAGCGAACCATCAGCGTCGCGTTGCCGCTTGCCGCTGTCGCTGTCTCTGCCGAAACCCATGCTGGCACGCTGCCACGCTGACACGCCAGAGCCCACCACCCCCTGCACCGATCGCCGCCCAGCCTGTTGCAGTGCACCGGGGGATGCTGTGCACCCACCGAGACGAAGCTCTGACTCGATGGCATGTGATTGTAGGCGCCGTGCTAAATCAGCACCATCGGTCGGATGCTTGCCTCACCGCCAGAACGACCGATTCGTCGTGCGCAGTCGCTCAAGGGGGAACGAGAATCAATCAATCGACCGAATGAATAACATGCATGCTTCCTACACCTAATCGGTAACGCCCGTGCCGTCGGTTCTGTCTCTTGACCCAGATACACCTACTGTGACCTTAGCCGTGAACTCCCAGGCCCATCAGAATTTACAGCAGAGTTACACCGGCTCCTCAGACGAACACCATTATCCGGACCAGCCCGTGATGCGCAGTATCCCCCCCAGCCGCCCGCTCCTCCACTCCCCCTCCTGCCACGCCTCGACCTCGTCCCGCGCCCCGGCGTCCAGCCAGCTCCGCCACGCGAAAAAGTCCCCCGACGTCTTGGGCGCCATCGCCAGGTCCCCCGGCGGATGCACCAGCCCGAACGCCGCCAGCCGCTGCCGGTCCCACAGCCCGAAACCCAGCGCCCGAAACGGTCGGAATGACACGGTCCGGATCGGCGACCGCACGTTCTGCGACAGCAGCAGCGCCCACTTGTACCCGAACGCCTCGAACCCGAACCGCGCCCGGAAGTCACCCCGCGGCGGGTGCGCCACGTCCGCCGGCCACATCCCGTCGCCTGTTCCTCGGCTGGGACCCGGTCCCGGCCCCGGCGGCGTCGGCAGCCGCAGCGGGTGCGCTCCCAGCGGACCGGTGCTCGGCGTCGAGAATGGGTGCCCCGTACAGCCGCCCGCCAGGGGCTTGCCCTCGAGGTGGTGGATGTAGTACAGCGCCGTGAGCACCTCCTCCGAGTGCACCGTCGGGTGCCCGAACCAGGCGCTGACGTCCATGGCGTGCATCTGCTCCACGTCGCGCGCCGTCCACCCCAGCCGGCCCTCAGTCGCCGCGTTGCGGAGTTCGTAGATCATCTGGAGGTTCCAGAGGCCCCGCGTCATGTGCTGCATCTCATACCACGACGGCGGGCCGCCCGACGCCGGCCGGTACGGGTGACCTTCGAATCGCTCGCGCCAGGGGAAGCCGCTCGGCGGCTGCCGGTACTCAGAGCTTGGGTCGGCGAGGTGCTCGGCGTCGACGGATGTGCAGCGGTCGAGAAAAAAGTCAAAGCCCGCAACGGCGAGGGTGGCGATGCGTCGCGCGAGAACCAGGAGCTGCCTCGCCGACAGTCCGTCCGGAGAGTCGCTTAGCGTCACACGCATCGACAGCCCCGCCAGCGGCCCGGGCTCCATGGTGCCGAAATCCTTCTCCTTCCTGCGCATGTACGAGTCGAGAAACGAGGCAAAGTTGGGCGCCGGGGGGTTGGACGGCGTCGACTGGCGGATGCGGGCCACGAGGCGAACAATGTGTGGAATGCGTGGCGCGGTCAGCAGCTCCGGGGTGATGGAGTTGGCGAGGACATGCTCGACAATCTCGGGACCAAACTCGTCCAAGATGCGCGAAGCAACCGGGACGGCCACGATGAGGTTGTAGAGGGAACGGAGATCGCGAAGATGAGACATGATCTCGAGGGTCACCTCGCAGGGGAGGTCCTCGAGCGAGGCCCCCATGGGACTTCTGCCCGCGGTCATTGATGCCATCTCGTTCGAGTGCATCGGGTGTGTGATGAAGAGGAGACCGCTGTCACGGGAGATCGAGACGCCTCGGTCGTGGGGGTATCGCGGCCGAGACATGGCGGGTCCCTGCTGGGTTGGGTTGCGAGACGGCAGCCAGTCGAACTCTGTCTTACAGGTCAGGATCAGATCAAATGCACGTGCAAGCCCCCGACTCGAGCTGAATCAGTTCTGTCGAGCGGAGCGGTGTGTAAACATTCCAGCAATGACGACACTGATATCGAAGCTGCGCACTAGCATGGTTCCGGCGATGTGACAAGATGGAGGGGAGCGACGACCAAGGTGAGGAGGAGGAGCGAGGTGATTGAACTGATGGACGGCAGAGCAGAGGCTTAGACATCCAGCGAGCCGAGTCGCGTCGAGCGAAGCGAGCAAGCGAGCATCCGTGGTTGGAGCGGGGTAATGGTCCGTGGTCTTAGAACACACGGGGCCGAGAAAGCAGGCTCGTGATGCGGGACCGAACGGGCGGTTTGTTGGAGGAGGGTGTGTGTCGGGCGGCGTGTCTATGGATGGGTCAGCCTGCCGAGAGGTGAAGCTAATGGTAGCGAGCGTCGGCCTAGAGCTGCCGACCCAGCAATGCAACCATCCCGCTCAGCCTTGGAACATGCGACTGGCCGCCTTGACGAAAGCCGGGCTCGCTCGATCCCGGTGATACACCCGACATTGTTGGTGAGAGAACCACCACTCCATCTTTCCCTCCCACGGCACGAACAACTCATCCACCATGTCCTCTTGCTTGGTAGCCGACAGGCCGACGCTGCTCACATAAGGGAACCCCCCTTCCGTGGACTGCGAAAACCCGAGGAAAAGCCCTTTCGAGGTGCGGACGTCCAGCGGCTCGGTCAGACAATCCAGACGAATCTGGCCAACGCACGATCGGTGACCGCCCGCGTCCTCGAAGAGCAAGCCGCTTGTGACTGCGTGACCCCCATTAGCCGATCGAATGACACAGGGGGTCATCGCAACCACGTCCGAAAGTAGAGACGCTGAAAAGAAAAACTGCTCGCGGTTGAATCGGAAAGTCGTCTTGGGGACTCTGGCGCTGGTAGACCTGGCGGTTCTTCGCCGTTGGCGAGGGGAAGAGGCGCCATGTGGTTATCGAACGCAACGGCGCGGATACCTCGAGTGTGGTCGTCGATAAAGATGCGATTCGGCTGCCGTTGGAGAAGCTTGTAGGAGTAGTGTGGTCTTCTGAGAGACACAGGCGGCAGTCGAAGTTCGCTGCCCATAACCATGGCGCGATTCTTGCTTGTGACCAGCTGCGGCGGCGGATAGATCAGCTCGCTTCCTTATTTCAGAACGATCTCGGACCCGAGAAGAACATACCACCAAGGTTGTGTTCGGTGGGATGCTGCGCGATCGCTCCCATACTTCCGAGATGGTCTCGCCTGCGTCCAGCGGCATGTAAAGCCAGACCAAGTCGCGTTGATCCTCGACAATCTGGCCACACCAGGACGGATCTTCTCCTCTTCTGTGTGCACGGCAGGTGATGACATGCTGTCTCCAGCAGACGGAGTATCCGACTATGTCCGGTTCGTTGCACGCGAGGAGCCTCATTCTGGTTTTGATCCTCAGATGCCGGGGCCAGGCCCAATTTGACATGCCATGAAAACGAAACGCGCTGGGCAAGGGCTGCGGCTTGTCCCACAGGGCTTTTGACCAGTCCTCGGGAAACGCCGGTTCGCCGTCGGGGCTGTCGACGGTGAAGAGACTGCGTACCTTAACTCCCTGCGAAGCACTGGGTCAGATGGGTCAAACAACAACTCGACTGGGACTTACATCAGTCCTGCCCATGATCTCCGCTTGGGGGTCGGTGATGGGAACGGTTCTCCACCAGAGCCCGGGTTCTTCAGTTGCAGGCGGGGGGTCTGCCGGGCCGGCGAACGTGACCCCCCTAATGCCTAGAGAATCCTCCGCGGTATACATGGTCTGAGTGACTTGTCCAGGCCGTGCAACATGCAACAGCTGGCATTCGCCGTCCCATGGTGCGTTGGACAGCGCCGCTACGTACCGTTTGCCTTCGAAGGTGACGTGACGGACCCAGATGTCCTTCGATAGAAGCACTACGAGATGCTTCTCAACCTCCGACTGCCTGGACCGTAGGCCCGTCTGCGCTATCTGCACGGCGTGTTGACGAAGGCAGCTCTGCGCGACTTGGTGGCAGATCTCGACGGGCAGGTGATGTCGTGGGGCCAACGCCTGGTACAAGTGAGATGCCAGGTCTTGGTGGAGCCAGTGGGCACGTTGGTTCTTCTCTAGGGGCGACATTTCGAAACCTCGAGCCGTCACCTGGAAAAGGTCCTGGGTCGACGTGGTGGGAGCCGAACTCGATGGTTCCAGGGCGATGCACGTGGTATGGCAGATGGAGGCTACGGACCCAGACCAGCCGCTCGCATGCCGGCTGAAGGAGCAAGACTGGTATCGAACTTTCGACAGGCTGTCTTGCATAGTTCTGGAGCCGGCGGAGCAGGGACGTGAGCGGCGGCCATCTTGTTCCACTGGGAAGGCGATGTTAGTCGAGGTCCGAGGTGGAGCGGACAGCGTGCCGCGCGACGTGCAACGGGCACTCGCCTACGGTGACAGGCTCGCCATGGAGGATACGAGTCTGGCACAGAGCGCAGTGGCCGGTAGAGAGATACTCGACGATCTCGACAGGGTCATCCATCGGGTCTTGGGGGCCCGAGTGTGGTGTTGATGCTGGCGGGGAAGCGTCGTCTAGGTAGGTGGGGTGAACTATCAAGGCAGTAGTGACAGAGAAGGAGCTTGTGTGGGGCATTTTTAGGCTGATCGTCCGGGTCAATGGAGTGGGGTGGGCGACGTTCATCTTATCCGTGATCTTATCGCTATCGAGTTCCTTATCGACCAACCGACAAACGATAAGGATATACGTACTCGCTGGCTCAACACCCACAGCCCACAGCCCACCCGCAGGCCTAAGGAGAGACCCAAGCCGGACCACTACCAGATCCAGAGCAACGGCTCTTGGCTTCCATCTCGCACACAGCCTCTCTGCGTCGATACGAACCATCTTGGCAGCTGGTTCTGCCGCTGCTTCGGCTTCCTCGCGCCTGTATTCATCGCACTGCCCTCTTCTATTTCTGGATGGATAGCATTCTTCTGCTGCATCGCTCTAATAGCCCTTCGACCCCGGGCACAACTGTACCATCACCAGACGACTGACCCCAGCGGCGCATCCGACACTCGGCCGCCAAAGAGTATGATCTTGGCTTTGCGGCACTGCTCTCCCGACCCATCTGACCATTTCTGTCAGCATCCCGCGAGGCGCGCCCAGCTGCAATATCTGGCTTCAGCATCGATTCCAACACCGACACACATACCTTGCTCCGAACAGCACCACGGCGACCCCCCCTGAATGACCTCTCTCTGACGTACGCTTGACACCTCCTCGGGCCCCGAAAACATCACCATGGTCGCCTTCCTCGCCCCGCCGCCCGCCCGCTACCGCCGCGCCCTCCTCACGACCCTCATCCTCTTCATCGTCACGACCATCGTCCTCGGCTACGCCCGCCTCATGTCCCTCGACAACCTCCTCCCCGCCGACATGCACATCCCCGTGCTCCAGCACCCCAACAAGCCGTCGGCCGCCGACGCCCCCATGGCCTACGGCAACACCGCGCGCCCGCCCTTCAAGGACCTCCCCAACCCCCTGGCGACCCTCGACCCCTCCCTCGTGCCCGGCCCCGACAACGCCCGCCGGCTCATCATCGTCGGCGACGTCCACGGCATGATCGCGCCCCTCGAGGCCCTGCTGAAGAAGCTCAACCACAACGCGGCCCCCGTGCCGCACAGCCCCGACGGCGCCCTCTACCAGGACCACCTCGTCTTCGTCGGCGACATGGTCAACAAGGGCCCCGACACCCCGGCCGTCCTCGACCTCCTCCTCCGCCACAAGGCGTCGGCCGTGCGCGGCAACCACGAGGACCGCGTGCTCCTCTCGCGCGCCGACCGCGACACGCCGCGCGTGGCCAACGAGTCGGCCGGCGGCGACGGCGACGGCGGCGGGCCCGGCGACAACCTGGAGCAGCAGCACGTCATCTCCTCGCACCGCGGCGACCAGGCCGACCGCGACACCCTCCGCGCCCTGACGCCCAACCACCTCGCCTACCTCGCCGACCTGCCCGCCATCCTGGACCTCGGCCCCGTGCCGGGCTTCCGCGCCGCGCGGGTAGTCGTCGCCCACGCCGGGCTCGTGCCCGGCCTCGCCCCCGAGCGCCAGGACCCCTGGGCCGCCATGAACCTGCGCACCCTGACGTACCCGGCCGAGGCCCTCCGGCGCGCCGAGGCCCGCACCGCCCTCGTCGACGCCGCCGCCGCCGAGCTCCGCGCCTCGCCCGCCTACCGCGGCGTCAAGGACGGCGACCGCACCGCCGCCCGGGAGATCGCGCGCAAGGCCCGCGCCGCCGTCACCGACGCCATGGCCGAGGACGAGTTCCAGCGCCGCCGCCGCCCCGACGAGGACCGCCGCGTCGCCGTCCCGTCCGAGACGCATGAGGGCGACCCCTGGGCCCCCGCCTGGGACGAGGTGCAGAGGCGCGCCGCCTCCGACGCCGAGCGCGTGGCTGTCGTCTACGGCCACGACGCCAAGCGCGGCCTCAGCGAGGGCGAGTTCGCCATTGGCCTCGACTCTGGCTGCGTCGGCGGCGGCCGCCTGAGCGCCCTCGTCATCGCCTCCATGGAGGGGCGCGTCGAGCATCAGATCGTGCAGGTCGAGTGCGAGAAGCCGGACAAGAGGCGGGAGCTCTAGGGATGGGACGGGGGGATGGAGACGAGAGAGATGCTTGATTGATACCCGTTCGAACCGCACCACCATGTGGCAGCTTCTGTACCTTGCCTTACACTGTATTCATACCAAAATCAACATATCTTACATCACATCTTTTACGTGATTGTCATGATCGCCTGCATGTCCTGTTCACGACATCTACGTTGCACCTCATCACTTCTGCCGTACGTATTGGAGAAACCACGTCATTTCGTCATTTTTGCATCTATATCGCACTCCCGCGCGTTTCATTATCAATCAGGCACACGTGCGCCCAAATTTCCCCAGATTCACATTCTGCACATGAGCAGAAACCCGCTTACGCGGTGATCTTCTGCTTGATGATGTCCTTGAGGGTGATGGCGTCGGCGGCGAACTTGGAGATACCCTCGCGCAGCTTCTCGACGGCCATCTGGTCCTCGTTGAAGTCGAAGCGGAAGGTGGCCTCGTCGCTGATGTACGACTTCTTCTCGAGGTTGAGGCTGGAGGCGGCGGCGGCGTCGAGCTTCTTGGGGACGGCCTCGTTGGACTTGAGGAGCTCGTCGAGCAGGTTGGGCTGGCTGGTCAGCGAGGGGTTCGGTAAACACGTGAAAGAGAGAAACGTACGGAGATGGTCAGGTAGTCGCAGCCAGCGAGCTCGGTGATCTCGCCGATGTTGCGGAACGAGGCGCCCATGACGATGGTCTTGTAACCGAACTTCTTGTAGTAGTTGAAGATGTCCTGGACGGACTTGACACCGGGGTCGGTCTCCTTGGTGTACTCCTGCTTCTTGGCGGCCTTGAACCAGTCGAGGATGCGGCCGACGAAGGGGGAGATGAGGAAGGCACCGGCCTCGGCGGCGGCGATGGCCTGGACGAGGGAGAACATGAGGGTCAGGTTGGTGTTGATGCCGTGGTCGCGCTGCAGGATCTCGGCGGCCTTGATGCCCTCCCAGGTGGAGGCGATCTTGATGAGGACGCGCTCCTTGGGGACACCCTGCTCGGCGTAGAGCTGCGACTGTTAGCATCGTCTCGGAGGAGGGACCAAGGGAAACCCGAGGAGGGACCAAGTCCGGGAACCCGAGGGGGGAAGCGGAGGGGACAAGACATACCTCGATGATGTGCAGGGCCTTGTCGACGGAAGCCTTGGTGTCGAAGGAGAAGCGGGCGTCAACCTCGGTGGAGACCTTGCCGGGGATGATCTTGAGGATCTCCTTGCCGAACTGGACGAGCAGGCTGTCGAGGGCGGCGTCGACCTGGGAGTCGACGTCGCCGCCCTTGGCCTTGGCGTACTTGACGGCATCGTCGATCAGGGCGGCGTACTCGGGCTTCTTGGAGGCGGCGAGGATGAGCGAGGGGTTGGTGGTGGCATCCTGGGGCTTGTACTGGCCGATGGCTGCGCGAGGTTAGCTTCCGTCTCACGGGCGTCGGCGGCTCTTCGCGATGAAGTGCTCGTGGCGAGAAGAGGGGACTAACAGGCAAAGTCACCTGGCAGGATTTGTTAGCAATGGCCCGTCGAGAGACAGAGGATAAAGGGGGGGGGGAGCATACCGGAGTCAGAGACGACAACCTAGGGGATGGAAAAATCGCGGTCAGCATGGTTTCATCAATCGGAAGCCGGCTCGACGCAACACGAGCCAGAGCGGTGCCCCCGGAGGCCTCGATATTCGCCGCCGCGTGGCCAGGGCCGTGACGACTTCAAAACACCGCAGCTCGAAGAGGCGGCAGCGTGGCCAGGAGAGCGGCAGCGGCGGGGCAGCCGGGGCGCCGATGGCGGCATGGCGGGGTAACTCACGGTGCCAGTGGCCTTCAATTGATCGAGAGAGGTAGACATGATGGATGTGTGTTGGGGTATCGTGGCGGCTTGACTTGAGGCAAGGGGTTCGTGAGTGCAGCACCAGGCTGAAGAGTTTTGATGGGATGAGGTGGTGAGGTATGGATGGAGTGGTTCTTGTTGGGAGGAAGAGCAGACGCAGCTCAGAGGGAAAGGGCGAAATATTTGTCCCGCAGTCGCCCTCGCCTCGCCTCACCTCACCTCACCTCACCTCACCCAGCTCCGTCACGCCTGCTCCCGGCACAGTGACGAGGGGTATCAGTCATCCCACTTGGCCCTTGACGGTGCCCCGCGCGCGACGGTAGGGTGGGCGATACGGCGGCTGTTTTGGCGGGGGCCCCACTCCGGCCTTGGGTGGTGTCCACTGCCACACCAGCACTGCACGCACCGCAGACACTGTATCCGACGCCCCGCCGACAGCGGTCTCGGACGGTAAAGTCCAGCGCGCGGCACCTACTGAGGAAGTCCACCCGACATGTCATGGTCCCGTCGCTGCGCTTCCACCTGCCTCCGAGCCAGCCGATACCTCGCCTCCCGCATGAATCAGCAGCATACGGAGCACCTGAGCACCTGACCTCCGGTGACTAAGGTACACACCTGTCTTCGTAGGTACTACCGATGACAGAGGCTGAACGAAAGTGGCTCGCCCCAAAAAAAAAACAGAGGGCCCCTGTCGTCATCACCCCCACCTACCACAAACAGTGGGCGATCAGTGGAGGGGCACGCCCCTCGCAAAATGTACCTCATCACAAAAGAGATGCCTCACCACCAAGGCCCCTCACCCATCACGACTCTCGACCGTAACCCGCCTCATGTCAAGATGCCATTCGAAAACGGAATAATTAACCCCTCCTTCCCGTCCGACCGGCTGAATTGGTGGCTTTTCGTGTAAAATTACTCAGCCCCCAGAGCCTAGCCCACGTGCCCGGAACGTCCCTCCATTGGCCGTGTTAACCCCCCCATCCTTGATCCGCTGCTCGAGTTGCCTTGGACGACCCCCCACCCAGCGAGATGCGCGTCAATGGGGAGCGACCGCCTCAGTCCGGTCGCGCAGGGACCAACCAGCAGGTCCTAGTTGCCGACCTCCCCCGACACCTCCGCTTGGCTGGTCGCTGGCGGTCCAGACTCGAAATGTGCCATAACCGCGCAGCTCCACGGACATGCTCAATTCACCCTATCTTGCCTTCATATCATCTACAATCGGTCGCTGCGATCTTTGGCTTCACAGTCATTCATTTCTCGTGGCTCTCTTCGCTGGCTATCTTGCTAACCAAGCGGCCTTGCCCATCCAACTGCTTTTGTTTGATGCGTCCCGTCTCCCCTCACCCAATCGGCCATTCTCTCAAGTCACCAGGCCGGAGCACCTTTTCCCCCCCTTTAGTCCTCCGTAATGTCGCCATACTCCCACATGCCCTGCCTCTCCTGCTTGGCCTGCGCCTCCACCTCCTTGAGGTGCTTCAGATACGCCGCGTGCTGCCCGCTGCGCTCCCACGCCTTGAGCTTCGTCGGCACCAGG
Source organism: Verticillium isaacii (assembly GCA_002851775.1). Taxonomy (NCBI): domain Eukaryota; kingdom Fungi; phylum Ascomycota; class Sordariomycetes; order Glomerellales; family Plectosphaerellaceae; genus Verticillium; species Verticillium isaacii. Next base: position 1,088,542 of record NMXN01000005.1, on the reverse strand, counting down.
CCCGCGCCGTGGGCCAGGACCTCCTTGTTGATCGAGTCGTTGGGACCCGGCTTGCCCCCGCTCGAGTTGTAGTCATACAGCGTGATGTAGCTGACGTTCTCCTTGTTGTCCACAAAGTCGAAGCTTGCCACCAGCTCCTTGCCCCCCGTGATGTTGGCAATGAAGTCCTGCGCCTCGCGGAAGTACTCGGGCGCCGTCGGCAGCTGCACGAACGACAGAGACGCGTCCGACGCCTGGCTCTTGAGCTTCTGCGTGCTGAACTGCGGCTGGTCCAGGGGCCGCAGGTCCTTCCACGCGATCTTCTCCGAGTTGCCGTAGTCGATGAAGAGCACCTCGGCCACCTTGTTGGTCCGGTCGTTCGAGCGGATGCGGCCGCGGTACCACTGGTCGTCCACCGAGTACTTGGCCGCCACGAACTCGCCCGTCTTGGGCGCGTCGCCCAGAGGCTTGGCGTTCTTCGAGTCGATGTGGAACTTCTTGAACTCGTTCATCATGGTCGTCAGCGCGGCGGTGCCCTTGCCGATTTCCTGGATCTTGAGCCTGCCGTTGCCGTCCATCTCCGTCACCACGACGTCGCGGTAGTCCTTGGCCTTGTTGTCATAGGACTCGGGGGTGTCCTGCGTCTCGGCCGGCGCAGCCTCCTCGGCCTGCTCGTCCTGCGACGGGTCCCAGTCCTTCCAGAGACCCTTGCGGGCCTCCTTGGCCCGCTGCTCCGCAGGGAACAGCTCGTTGGCGTTGCCCGACTTCTCCGCAGAGTAGGCGTGCACGGACGCGAGACCCTCTTCGACGAGCACCTTGGCGAAGCTCTCGTGGTTGATGTACAGGTCGCCGATGAAACCGCCGACCTTGTCGAGGTCGTAGATGGTGATCTCGCAGTCGCGCTGGCTGGCCCGGCGGCTGGCCAGGTCGGCCGCCTCCTGGCCGAAGGGCTCGCCGCCCTCTCCGTTGTTGCGAGGGGCCCGCGGCGCGCGGACGCCGCCCAGGACGAGGGTCAGCTTGATGCCCTCTCGGGGGATGAGGATGGTGAAGCGGGAGCCGGACTTGACAAAGTCGACGACACCGGCCACCTTCTTCTGGCGCTGGAGGCCAGCCAGCTGTAGCTTGGCCTTCTGCAGAGACTCGGACACGTCGTTGAACTGCTTGACCTTGGGCGCCTTGCCCGACCAGATGCCCTTCTTCTCCTCCTTGGCCTTCTCCTGAGCAGCGAGGAGCTCGTCGTAGTTGGAGGCCCGGTCCGTGTCGTCCTTGCGGTGGCGGATGACGGTGGCGTAGCCGTGCTCAACCAGGAGCAGGCCGATGTTCTGGTTCTTCTCGGTCACGGTGGCGACATCACGGGCCTCGAAACCGTCGGCCGCAGCCTTGTGGCCGTCGATGCTGACACGGACGTGCTTGGCGATGACCTTCTTGCGCAGGAACTCCTTCGCCTCGTCCCTGTAGGGAGCCTCGGTCGGCTCGCCGGCGCGGGGGCCCCTGACGCTGCTGAAGTTGATGCGCTTCTCGGTCTTGCCGTCCTTGCTGCGGACGATAATGGTGTCGGCGCCGACAATCTTGGTGACAGTCATGTCAGACTGCGAGCCGCCCTCCTTGGCGACGTGGTGCTGGTGCAGGCGGAGCTTCTTGCCCTGGGCCGTCTTCTCGGCCGCGCGCAGGGGGGCCATCTTCTCGCCCAGCATGGTGGAGTGGAAGTCGTTGCAGCGTGCGAGGCCCTCCGACAGGAGGAACTCGGCAATATTCTTGTTCCCGTTGGGGTGGATGATGGAGGCGACGAGCTGACCCTGGGCGCTGGCGCCCACGATGTCGACCTTGACCTTGCGCTGGAGCATACGCTCCTCGACGAAAGCCTTGGCCTCGTTGCCGAACTCCTCAGCGGGCTGGGTCTGGCCGGTCGACTGAACTGTCCTCTCGGTGGAGGGTGTGCGGACACCGGCGAGCAGGGTCATGACCTGAGCGTGCTTCTTGTCGGAGAGGAGGAGGCGGACGAGCAGGCGGTCACCGCTGAGGACGCGCTCGATGATGCCGTCGACGGTCTTGCCCTTCCACTCGTTCATGAACTCGGGGCCGCCGAGGTCATTCTGGACCTGGATGGAGCCGCCGGAGCCGGACCAGACGCCGATGGACTCGCTCTTGGCCTGGCCCTCGAGGCCGCGCAGGAGGTCGAGGCGCTCCAGGATCTCCTCTGACTCCTCTTTGCGCCCGGCGTCTTCCCTGACCTTGAGCCAGCCGGCCTTCACGGCCTCATCGGGTAGTGAGGGGCCCTCTCTTGACAGCAGGACAGTGCCGAAGTCACGACCAGAAGGGACGGTGTAGAGCACGGTGCATTGGACCTGCTTGCCGACATTTTCTCGGAGGTATTCGCGGGCTTGGAAGGCGTAGGGCTCGTCGCCCTCCTTGCGGAGGCGCGGGGCGTCGACGAAGGCGAGGGAGAAGGTTCGCTCGGCCTTGGGGTTTTGGGGGTTCGTCAAGATCAGCGTGTCGCCCGAGAGCACGCTCTTGATCTTGGCGAAGAACGTCTTGGACATTGTAGAGGCGATGCGGGGGGGGTAAGGACTTCTGTGAGACCTGTAGATGTCAGAATGCGGTTTGTGTGTGGTACGAGCCCCGAGGCGGTCAAGAGAAGCTTGGTCTGGTGCAGGCAGGAATGAGAGGGCCAGCAAAAGCAAGACCGCAGCGGAGGCGAGTTTCTCGGTTCCCAAAGTCCACATCGACGGTGTGAGGGCAAGAGAAGAATACTGCATTCAGATCCTGGGGTATGGTCTGCAAGAACTCCGGCACTGAGACCAAGGGGGCGCCGCGGGAAGCTCTGGGTACGGCTGGATGCGAAGCTACCCACGATCCGTCCCGGCGGGAAGGGGGGAGCTAGCTCTGGGGAGAGACGAACCTTGAAACCAGAACCGATGAAGAAGGCAACGGGAGGATGTCGAACGTAGGGTGGAGATAGAAAGAGATGAAAGCAAACCACGATGCACACGAGGGATGTCTTGAAATGGATGATTTGGAGAAGGGTTTACAGGTCCGAAGTGGTTCGAGAGCACGAGATCTCGGCCTGGCTCTTGCTCCTGCTCTGGCCCCTGGGCGCCTTCCGTTCACTTTGGACAGCTTGCCTCAATTTTGGCTGGGGGAAGGGGCAACTGTGGGGAAGTCGCTCCAGGGGACCGGCAGCGGGCAAGGGTCTTACTGGCTGCTCGGGGGCTAGGTGCTGCTAAGCGAGGGGCTCAATGCCAGTCACCATGGGCCGGGCCAGCACAGCGCAGCACAGCTTCAGGCATGGGTTGCGTGACGGCTCAATGAGGGTGTGCTGCGTCCCCTGATGATACAATTGGCACTACGGTATTGATCTCGATCTGAAGGTCTTTGATGTTGCGGCAGTGGGTTCTAGCCTCAGCGGTCGAGGTAGCTGCCCAGGGAGCTCGGTGGGCATGTCGTCACGTCATGTCTACCCCTCACAGTGCTTTTCGCTACAGGCACAGTAGTTGCTCTCACAGCTCAAGCCTTAGCCAGAGAAGCTCGACGGCGATACTGGAGCACACGATGCCGAGGATACGAGATTCAAGACACTCTTGTACGAAGTAACATACGCCGCAGCAGCACGTCTCCATTGTCATCGTCACTGCAAAGAAGAGACATTACGGGCAAGATCAATCTGGTATTCAGAGGTTATACATCTCCCAATCCCAAAAGCGCTCCTCCCTCGCGTTAACACCCGGGAATCTGGGCGAGAACGACACGTCAAATTTAGTTGGAGATGCCGATGACGCCGCAAGCGGGACGGGGACCGGCGTTGCCAGTCTTGAGCGACTCGGCGTGGCCGCCCTTGCCGAGGTCGTCGGTGCCGCCGTGGACGACGACGGTGCGCTGTTCTCGTTAGCTCGTGTTCTTCGCCCTCCCGAGGGGACTGCTCGAGGGTGGCAGAGGAGAGAGAGAGGCCTACGCCGATGACGCTGTGGGGGCCGATCAGCTTGATGAAGGAGTCCTGGACGGTGCCCTTGGAGTTGCCCTGGCCGTCGGTCTTGATGTTGCCGAGGTCGCCGACGTGGCGGTCCTCGTCCGAGGGGGCGCCGTGGTTCTTGCTGTGGGGGTTGACTGCGGACCGTGTGTCAGCGTAGGGTTCTCGAACAGCCGTAGGGCTGAGGGGAGGAAAGGGAGGAGAGGAGGAAACCCACAGTGAGGTCCGGCAGAGGTGCAGCCGTTGGTGTTGTCACCGAAGGTGTGGATGTGCATGCCGCGCTCGGCGTCGGCGTCGTTGCCGCTGATGTCCCACGAGACCTGGGTAGGGGCCGACTCGCTCTCCTGCTCGAAGACGACGGTGCCGGTGACCTTGGAGTCACCACGGACGACAGCGACTGGAGGGAAACGGACAGTCAGCATCTGGCGTGCGGCCGGCGTGTCATGGATCGGGACCCTGATGGCAGGGACGGTGACGGCAAGGGGAGGGATGCTTGTTTGAGTCCGTCGTCTGGATTGGCCACGAGCTGGTACCTGGTCGACGCGGCTCTCCGGGGAAGGGATGGCGAGCACGCATGGTGCGCCCATCAGGGTGCTTCAAACGGCTGGCATCCATCGAGAAACTCGCTCAATCCAGCGCAACATGTGCCCGTGACCCCTCCATTTCGACGGCACGACCGCGGGCCTGGGACGGGACGCAGGGCTATAAAAGGGTGGGGTGATCTCCTGCTTACCAGCCTTGACCATTTTGACGGTTTTTGTTTATTTTCGGTTGGGTGTTTTGTTTGGTATGGATGGAGTTGGTGTTCAGAGAACTTTGTTTGTGATGCGATTGATGGAAGAGGGGGGAGAGAGCAAGAGTCGAGCTCAGTAGAGGAGGGACTCGGGGAGGGGCGTTATTATGGAGAAGAACCTCTGACGACACAGCTGGCCCCCCCTCCGGCCCTCTCGCACTTTCGCACTCTCCCCTTGTGCCGGCGCCCCTCACCAGCTTCCCTCCCTCCCTCCTTTTGCCAGAGTCGGGTTTGCTGCCTCACGTCGGACCACCAATGCCCTTCCAGCGAGAGTCGGAGATCCGAGCACGGAAAGCTCGCCCATTACAGCTCCATTCCAAGCACGTACATGCTCCAACCCCGCTTTCATGTGGGAGAAGCCCCCCCTCGTCATGGCAAAGCCAGCCAGTCAAGTCTAGCCCGATACCTTCACAAGCCCGTGGCCGTCGTGCTTACCAATGCCGCCGGCCTTTGCCGCAATAGAAGCCCCGTCATAGGAGGGATCCAGGGCATGGGGGGCACAGCGTCGGCGAGAGGTGCGTCGCCGTGGTCTCCGATTGTCGGTCTTGGTGGGGTTCTTCTCAGGACCCTTTGCGGCATCTGAGCTGTCGACGCAGTCGGCTACGGCAGAGAGTCAGCGCCGAACGCCGGGAGCCGGACACGTCGGAGAAACGTCAACTGCATCGGCGGCGGAATGAATAGGCCGAGCCAATGCCAGAAGAACGCTCAATCGTGCTCATATATCTCGTCGAGGAAGGGGCCTTCTCAATGTGTCAATTGAGCACTCTGCGACTTGCCGAAGACGAAGCCCCAACCCCGAGCGAGCCTGTTGTAGACTCGGACCCAGTCAGACAGTTCGAGCTTATCTGGCGCCGAACTCAAGTGTTTCTGGAGGGACACGGCATATTGGTGCGTGGTCCCTCGAAACAAAAGGGCCTCTTGTGCGCCGTCGAAGAAGCAAGGTAGTCGAGCCGAAACCGAGGTGAAGCAGAGCCATGTCATCCATCCATGCTGCCGTTCGACGCCCGCCTGGCAAATAGCGACGCGATATAGACCACCCCCCCAGGTTCATGACACGACTCACCCCGTCACCACTGCAACGAACCTCGGGCGGGCGTCAGCCCTATGAGCGCATCGCTGGGCGCCACTAACGCACCGATGGAGCGCGGGCGCTCCCCCGGCATGCCTGGCTGCCTGGCTCGAACGACTGCCCTCCTCCACGGCAGTGGCTCGCTGCTTACTTACTGCAGAGGGAGTCGGCCAAGATCATTCGCTGAACTGCGAGGCAGGTCGGGGCATCCAGCATCTGTGTGGCTGCGAAGCGAGACCGGCAGCCGGCTGGCACCAGGTATGGAATGGACCATGTACGACGTGACAGATCGACTTTTATCATGTGGGTGGCTATTGCGACGCGGTGGCCGGCTGTTCGGAGCAGCGAGGAAACGAAACATCGAGGGACTGGGCTGTTGCCCTTTCGATGTCGCGATGAGCGATCAGGGATGCAGGGGAGAAGACTCGAACCCTGACAGAATTTGCACTGGTGGTTCGGTAAGCCGAAAGAGGAGATCTTAGATGCTCTCTGGCACCCACGCGATGCGATGTGTAATACGTATTTCGACGGGGTCGGAGTGAATGTGGCATGGTAGCCGAGATCTCGCATTGTGACAAGGCTGTTTGATGATCGGGGCATGTCGAGTCTGGGATGGCGCATTTTGCTATACGACGTTTCCGAATGGGCGCCCCATCGTGCCGAGGCCTGAAGGATGTGACGGCTGAGTCTGTTCTGAGGCCGTGAGGTGGCATGGGTCCGCGGGTGCCAAAGCAATGTAGCTTCAGAGGAGTGTCATGGTATCAAGACAACTCTCGCCGTCTTGATCGCACACCGACATGTGAAATCAACGCCCCCTCGCCATTGCCTAACTAGGGGGGTTCGCTATAAATCGGGAGTGTGGTCCGGATGGTGCTGGTGGTGCTGTCAAAGAAGCTCCTACCTACTAGGTACAGTCGCGTGCCTGTCTCGTCTCAGGCCTCCAGTCGAGTCGAGTCGTGTCAGCTGGGGACGTCGGGGCCTTGGGATGGGAAGTGCTCATTCGTGATTGGCGCGAGCCACGGCGGGCAGTACAGACTCCGCCCAGCCACAGCCGAACAGAGGCTGAGTGGGCCCCCTGGCTCTTTCTTGGCTCGTGGCTCCGGGGGTTCGGTGGTCGCTTCCTCGAGTGAGGTGCTGTCAGGTCGGGCCTGCCTCCAGTGTAGTCGTTACGTTGCGTTGCGCAGCTGCTCCCAGGACATCGAACGTCGTGATTCTGCCTCGCATCTTTGGTTCTGTTCATCGCCTCTTGGTTTAGCTCTATCTCCTCCAATAAGTCATCAATCCTTCCATCGATCCTCATCGAGCTGCCTCCACCACGGCGCCAGTTCGTTTGGAACGAACACGAGCGTCATCGCTCGACCTACCTTAGCGACAAGCGATATTGATGAAAGACCCGCCGCCTTCAGCCAGCCTAGCCATCCCCCGCAAAGCTACCTGGCACTGACCCGAGACTAGCACCTCAGGCTGTACCCTGACATTCCATCCTTGCGGGCGACGGCCACTGGCGACATCATCCTGTCTGCGCCGCCACCGCCATCACCACCACTGGGCACCGATTCGTGCGACCTCGACTCCCAATTCCGTGCTGCGCTCCGACCTCCCGCACATCCTCCCCTCCACATCACCAACAGCAGTCAGGTACTCTGTACCTCGACCCGACAATACAATCACCACTACCACCAACACCAACACAACCCCCCCGCCCATCTTCTTGCGACGACCACTTGGCTAGCCCCATCGCTGTGGCTTGGCTTTCCCACCAAGGCTCGCCCACCCAGGGCACCCAAGAAACTCCGTCGCACACTACTGAACCCTGGGCCGCTTGTCCACTCGTCCCCTCGTACACCGGCCACTCGACCTCTCGACTTGCCGACCTCTCTGCTAAGGCTGACAGCAGGGCGATCCATCGCTGGGGGTGAATTGTCCTTCCTTCTCCACAACCTGGCTTTCTCGCAAAGTGTTCCGACACCCTGCCTGAGAGAGTGAGAGAGCGACAGAGTCGGCGCGCGCAGACCGACCTCTGCCCCAACGAACAATCTTCAATCTCTCGTCATCCCCTCCGCCCGGTAGCGCCAACGCGAACCTCTCTGTGCATGGCGTCCTGAATCTCCTCCCAACCTCGACCAACGCCTATTCACCGGCCCGCGGTACCGGCCTGCCCACCTCCAAGAAGCATCACCACCGTCGGATCGCTTCGCGCGATTGTCTAGATTGACAGGCTGACGTATTTCACGACCCGAGACCGACAGACAGCCATGTCTTTCCGAAGCGACGGCCAGCGACGCTACGGCCATGTGCCCCCCGTTCAATACCCCGTCGCCGACCAGCCTCAGGATCAATCCTCCTACCCTGCGCGGCGACCCAGCTTCAACAACGGCGACGACTCGTCCTTCTTCGAACAAGGCCAGGGCCATGGCTACCCCGACGCGAACGCCCCGTCCGGTCGAGGCCAGGACGAGCTCTTCCTCACCAGCCCGACCGACGCCAACTCGTCCGTGAACCGAACGAGCTATGGTTCCTCCAACAATGCCATGTCTGGCTACCAACACCAGTACCAGGCCGCCGCGCCGCCCACCCCCTCGCATTCGACCTACAACCCTCAACATTTCGCGCGATCGCAATCAACCTCGCTGCCCTACCATCCGCAGCCACCTGTCCAACGCTACAGCTCGACCAGCGCTGGATCACATGGCGCCGCATCGCCGACGAACTACACACCGGCTGCCTACAATCCAGCTGCTTACGCCAGTGCTACCAGCCCTCAGCGCCAACCTACTCAGCATGGCTATAACAACTACAACCAGGGCTATACGTCCCCGACCGTCTCACAGGCCCCAAACTATGGCATGTCGCCTGCCGCGGCCTACAACTCGTCCTTCCCCCAGACCGCTCACGCGCCAGCCCGCCAAGATCAACCGCTGCACAGTCCCGGCTTCAGCTCGAATGCGTCCACGACGTCGCAGACGCCTTCCTACGAGCCCTCCTACAGCCAGTCATACGGCAACAGCTACGGCAACTATGCCTCCAATGGCAACAGTCCCGCGCCCGCTCCGTACCCAACTGGTACTTCACAGACGCCATATCCCCTCCAGTCTCAGATTCCTGTCGGCCCGGCTTATTCGGCCGATCCGTCTTCCTTCTACAACAGGACATCCAGGTCCAATTCCTCGACATCTCCCCTTCACTCACCACAGGTCCAGTCTCCCGGCCTCCAGCGACACCCGACTCATGCTCCCCTACCCAGTCGGCCCATGGACTATGTGTCCGAGGAAGCCACCTGGGAGCCGGATGAGAGGCGCCGCGATGACGACCAAGCACGGTATCAAGAGGACATCATGCACGACATTGAAGCCGAGCTAGGAGGCGCCGGCCGCCATCGGCCGGCGCCGGTGAACGGCGGGCAGTTTTCTGACGACGAATTGCAGCAACTGCGACGTTACACCTCGAGCTCCACGGTGCTCAACCCCACCGACTCGTCCAACGTAAGCCGCTTTTCCTCCAACGCATCCACGAACCCGAGGGACAATGCATCATCAACGTTCGATTATGATGACGACGACGACGATCCAGAAGGCACCGCAGGTGTTTTGGCCATGCAGCAGGCGGAGATGGATGATCGAAGGTTCAGCACTGCAACAGGAGGGGCGGGAGCGTATCCCTACACTGAGCCCGTCGCAGTCAACACGCTCCCTCCGCCCGCGGAAGAGCAAAGCAGCGATACTGACTATGGCGGGATGGACCTGGGCCTATTCAGCGGTGGCCACGCCGGCAACCTAACGTACGGTAACAGCGTAGGCTCTCCACCCGCCGACCAGAACGAGAATACACAGAGGCCGCTACCGTACCCGACGACCAATCCTCAGCCTTCATATGACACTTATGAGGGCGCGCCTGCTTTCAAAGACGCCGTCGTCGACTATGGAGACACGGGCGGGTTGCAGCCACCGACCGCTCACCGACTGAGTTTTGACGAAGGCGACGAGCGCGTTTCGTTACATTCGCGGCAGAGTACCAATGAATCTCCTAACAAAGAGGATTACCCTGACATCTTCTACCACCCCGGGCTCACGAATAGGCCGCTACCGGCTCTTCCGCCCGCCCCCAGCAGCGACAGCGGCTCCATGCTCTCACCCCAGGCGTCGGTTCACCATCAACACCGACATTCTCACGGCCACTCGCTCAGTGTTGACTCACGTCACATGTACCCGCCAGAAGGTCCTGAAGCCTACTACAGCCCCTCGGGAACGGGCACTCCATACCCCGAACGGTCCATCTCACTATCGAGCCACAGCAACACGCCCCAGGTCCATGCACCGGCGCGTTCGCGGACTGACGCCGCTGAGGAGCGACGGAAACTGTTCAAGCAGATGACGCAACAACAACAGCAGCAGTACCTTTCTGCGCATCATGGACATCCTCAAGAGGGCTACGAATCAGGGACGCCGTCCTCCATGACGTTTGACATGATCACGCTACCCAGCGGGCGACGGAGAAAGTTTGTCCCTGCGAAGCTTACTGACTCCGATTTTGGCATCTGCACAGAACCGTGGGCCTTGAGCGGCATTGCTGCGTGGATCCGGGAGATGGCCGACGGGGAGCCTGACCTCAAGCAAAAGACGGTCGAGGACGCGCTTGTGGCTTTGTTCACGGAAAAGGTGCCGACCATCAACGTGGCCGACGCGGAAGTTCTGTCAACTACGGTGGTGGAGCTCCTTCTGGAGGCTCAGATTCTCATCCCAGAAGAGGAATGGGTCAAGTTTGGCCCCGGCACGGTTTCTGGGGTCTTGTGGCAGCTCACTGGCTCTGGTTGCTATGCTTCGAAGCTCCACGATTGCGATATTTCTGGTCGTTGCTACTCGTACCACTGCATGAGGACGCTGAAGAAGGCCAATTTGGACGACCTCATGCTGGATGAAACCAAGGTGGAGGGCTGGGCAGAGTTCTTCCATGTCACAAAAGAAATGATCGAGGGCAAGCCGAAGAAGGAGGTCGAGCGGCAGAACGTGCTTCACGAGATCGTCAGCAGCGAGGAGGGCTACATGAACCAGCTGGAGGTCCTCCGGGTCCTCTACAGGGACCAGATCCAGCATGCGCAGAGCCCCATCATTGCGCCTAACAGAGTCGATAAATTCGTCGCTGTTGTGTTTGGCAAGGTGGATGCGGTGCTCAATGCCAACAAGGAGAACCTTCTGGCGCAACTCAAGTATCGACAGCAGGAGCAAGGCCCCTGGATCGTGGGCTTTAGCGACCTGTTCCGCGAGTGGATCCGCAAGGCGAGGGACGTCTACATCGACTACGCCTCACAATATCCACACGCCTCGTATCTAGTGCGCAGGGAGAAGGACCGCAACATTATCTTCTCCAAGTTCCTCGACGAGGTGCGGGGGCATAAGCGCTCCGTCCGGCTGGACTGGACGCATTTCCTCAAGGCGCCCATCACGCGGCTGCAGCGCTACACGTTCCTGCTGCAGACTGTTGAGAAGAACATGCTCGTGGAGAGCGAGGAGAAGACCAATCTGGCCAAGGCCATCTCGGAGATTCATAATGTCACGCTCGAGTGCGATCAGAAGGTGGCCGAGATGCAGAAGAAGGTCGAGATGATGGAGCTGAATGCGATGCTGGTCCTGCGGCCGGGCTTCCATTCCGTCCTGAACCTTGACCACCTCGGCCGCGAGCTCATCCTGCAAGGCGAGCTGCACAGGATGGGACACAAGGGCGTCCGATGGGTGGAAACGCACGCGCTGCTGTTTGACCACTACTTGATCCTGGCCAAACCGGTCAGCTCCCGGGACGGCAAGGGGGGAAAGAAGTTTGACGTGTCCAAGGAGGTGAGTTTGTCCGGCGCGTGGCAACACGGGGCAGAACTGACATGACCAGCCCATCCCGATGCCGCTCCTATTCCTTGACAGCATGAACGATGACCCGATATCCAAGCAGAAGGGCATCACACCCCTGGCGCGCGGTGCGGGGGCGGCGCCTACCGACAGCCGGCTTAACAAGATCACGACTAACGGCAGTGACCGGCCGACCCTGGAACACGCAGCTACGAGCTCGTCGATTGGTTCCGTGAGCGTGAGTAGGTTGACGCCGACCATGTCGAACGACTCCAAGGACAAGATCCTGTACCCGTTCAAGATCAAGCATCTCGGCCACGAGACGTACACGTTATACGCAACGGCGCCGGAAAAGCGAGCGGACTGGGTGCAGAAGATCATCGAGGCCAAGACGCGGCACGCCAAGGCTTTGTTTTCACAGAATGCCGAACCGTTCCGGCTGCGCGTACTGGCGGACAGCTCGTTCGCGTACGACACGGTGTCGGCCATCGGCAAGACGGCCGGCGTGCCGGTGCGGGGCACACCTCTCGACAGGGCGATCCGCGAGCTGGAGCAGGTGTACGGACCCGGTAGGGCGGCGCCAGTGTGTCGGGCGCAGGTCAACTGCGCGACGGGGTTCACGGCGTACGGCAAGTCGGTCATCGCGATCGGTACGGACTACGGCGTCTACATCTCGGACACGACGGATCCCCGCGGATGGACCAGGGTACGTGACAAAGACGAGGCAGACGATGAGGATGCGATTTGCTGACAAGAAAATGCAGACGGTACAAATCAACAGGGTAACGCAGATTACGGTACTGGAGGAGTTCTCGGTGTGCCTGATCATCGCCGACCGGTCGCTCATCTCGTATCCGCTCGACGTGGTGGCGCCGGTGTCGAACTTCCCGGCGCCTGTGCACGACAACCCGCGGCGGGCGCCGCAGCGGCTGGGCAAGGACGTGGCGTTCTTCGCGAGCGCGCGGATGAAGGAGCGGATGCTGGTGTTCTACAAGCGCAAGGAGGGTATGCACAACACGTTCAAGGTGCTGGAGCCCGTGTTCCACAAGTCGTCGGAGAAGAAGTCGCGGCTGTTCGGGGGCCGGCGCCCCGGCGGGGGCGCGACGGAGGCATTCCGGGACTACGACGAGTTCTACCTGCCGACGGAGTGCTACTCGCTGAACCTGTTCCAGTCGTACATTGCCATCTCGACGGCCAAGGGGTTCGAGCTTCTGACGCTGGACAAGAAGCAGCCCATGTCGATCCCGGACGTGCGGGAGCCGGCCATCGCCAACATTGCGACGCGGATCCGGGACCAGCGGCCGCTGGGCATGTTCCGGCTCAACGACCAGGAGTTCCTGCTGGCGTACGAGGACTGCGCGGTGTACGTGGACAAGCACGGCGACGTCAGCCGGACGCTCATCATGGAGTACTCGGGCAAGCAGAAGAAGGCGCGCGGGGCGACCATGTACGGGCAGTACCTCCTGCTGTTCAACGAGGACTACGTCGAGGTGCGCAACGCGGAGAACGGCCGGCTGCGGCAGATCATCGCGGGGCGGGACGTCAAGTGCCTCGACTACGGGGTGCGGGGGCCGACGGGGGGCACGTCGGCGAGCTCGGCCAGCTGGCTGCCGGGGCAGGGGCAGGGGCAGCAGCTCGGGGAGGAGAGCAAGTCGACGGTCAAGATCTCCATGAGCCACCCGGAGATTGCCGGGACGCAGATTGTGCTGGAGATGCTGCTGAACGATGGGCACACGGAGAAGTAGGGGCACGGAGAAGTAGGGGCACGGAGAAGTAGGGGCACGGAGAAGTAGGGGCACGGAGAAGTAGGGGCACGGAGAAGCAGGGGGGCACGATGATGACGACGACGGTCACGACGATGGTCACGAAGACGGTAGACGACCCTGTTATACCACGGACGAGGGAGAGGCAAGGGGCTTGACGGATGGCGGTCGGGGGAGTGTTTCGTTGCATGTCAGCATGTTTGTTTCTGTACTTCTTTGGCCTGTTGCCTGTTCTGCTGCCGTGCCGTCCGCTGCGTATTACCTGCGGCGGGCTGCGGTTTCCCCCACGGCGACGTGGGACAGGAAGTGAAGCTTCTTTTCATCTGCACGGCGTTCAGGCTTTGGTCGAGCCACCGGGGCAGGGGGGTTGACGAATCTACACGCGTATTCTTCTTGGCGTTGGGCGCTCTGTGTTCCGGCTCGGATTGTGAGGTGTGCTCTGTAGAGAACACGCGGATATGGCGAGCGACAGGTTCAAAGCCAACGAATAGGCCGAGCTAGACGGTATGCCGGCGAACTGGGCGACACACACCTGGCGACTTGGCGATCGACGACTTTGCCTTGGTGCTTGACGACGATCGCGGGGCTGTGGAGGGGGCGACCGCGTATCATTGCGCCGGCGCGGGCGAGGGTGGCCGCCGATCGCCATGGCGGTGAGGCCGTCGAGGATTGCGTCCTTTGAGGGAATGGAGATCGTGGAGATGGTCATTCAGTCAAGACGAAGGCGACTGATCAACCATATATCCTCCCACTCTCGAGAAGGCACAGCAAAGCACAGCAAGGCACAGCACAGCATCCCCGGAATGACGCTATTTTCGTGACCCCTGTCGTCCTGGTAGGGCTGGCGTGAAGCGTCTGCGTCAAGACCCTGTTCTCTGAACGCGAGCTCGCCAATCACGAAATACCCTGCTTGGTCCTCTTCCCCTCGTGCTGCTGGCAGTGCCGCGGAGGATCGCTAACCTGGGCGCCTCCAATCTTGCCGTCTGATGAGGTGGCGGTCCGTCGTTGGGGTGGCCTTCAGCATTCTCGCGCGTTGCTTCGATTCCCTTTTCAACTCTCCCGTCGTCAGCTCGCGCTCGTGGAGAGATTGTTCATTGCAGTCTTGTCAAGTTGTTCTCACCTAGGTCGTCATCTCTCTATTTCTGCCCGCAATGGCCGCCACGGCACCACCGTACCCAGACCATCATCACCAAAACCACCATTACCAAGCCCATCCCCAACAAGACTACCATGCATACCATCAGCAATACCCATCCCAGCACCACCGTCAGCACCAGCACCAGCAGGATGCTCCTCCGCAAGCTCAGCCCCCTCATCACGGCGCGCCCTACATAGCAGAGCTCGAGGCCCCTTACTCCATCGCCTTCGAGATGCCCGCGACCCCCGTCGACGCGAGACCAAACCTCCACGAGCTTCCCGCCGGCGACCATCACCTCGACCCGAGGCCATCCCGCCACGCCCGCCTCTCCGTGTCGGCCGCCAGCCACCCCTCCGCACACTCCCTCCACGCGGAGCCCTGCTCCGTACCACTCCCCCTCTCCCGCGCCGGGACTCCCGCCCTCACCCCCGACGGCTCGCACACCTCGTCGTTCTCCTCCCCCGCCACCCCGTCGCCGGCAGACGAACACCTCGAGACCGCCCTCCAGGAAAACTACCCACAGCAGGCCAAGCCCGCCGCCAAGCTCCTCGGCAGCAAAAAGGCGAAGCAGTGGCTCGACCGCGCCGTCGACGGCACCCAGGACCGCCTCACCGAGGCCGTCCGCCCCTACGTCGACAACCCCCGCCTCAACCCCAAGAACTGGACCACCATCGCCCAGGCCGCCTCCCACCGGTACCTCGAGGGCAAGCTCTACGGGCCCGCCGGCCGCTTCCCCGCCGGCGAGCAGGTCGACGTCGGCCTCGTGGGATCTCCGCCCGCCGGGCGCAACTCCGTCCGCGTCGCCGAGCAGGAGGCCATGTTTCCTGCCGTCGGGCTCGCGCCGGCCGCTCCCGCGAGGTGAGGCGGGCTGGAATCGGAGAGGGACACGGGTCGTGGGAGCACTTCGGATGGAAGGCGCTGTGTGGATAGAAAGTGTGTACAAACAGAGCAGGACGAGGAGTTGTAAAACATTGTATTTACGTAGTCTTCGGTGCATGGGCAGGATGGAAATACCTTTTGATACCAGTACACCACCGTACATGAACACTTCCTTACGCCTGGTCCGCGGTGATGTGACCGTCCAGTTTCCCAGCCTGCGATCCAATGTCGACCACGAGCTCGTACGTCTCCCGCCCGCAGAGCCTCCTTTCCGTGCCCCCGTACGTAAAGGTCCCCGACGTCCCCGCCGGCGCCTGGATCACCACCCTCAGCGTGGCCTCTCCTCCCGCCCCGAGGACCTCCCAGCTCGCCTGCAGCAGTCCACCAAACGCCGTCGGCACCCGCGCGCGTGCCCGCTTGAGCCCCATCGCGACTCCCGTCTCCGGCGCGACCACCCAGTTCCGGTACCCGTAGCCGCGCGGGCCCTCGGCGCTGCGCACTCCGGCCGCCCACGCCGTCAGCACGTACGTCGCCGCCCCGCCCCACGGGTGGCCCAGCGACGTGAACAGGCCCAGCCCCGGCGTGCCGTCGTGGAGCACATACTCCCAGCTGGCGCCGCTCGCGGTCCGCACGTCGTCGACCATCGGACCCCACAGCGAGTCGATGAGAGCGGCCCCGCGCCGCGCCGCACCGGCCGAGAAGAGCGCCGACAGGAGTAACCCGTTGGTGTTCGGGCTGAGGCTGGCCGTCGGCGACGCCGCATCCGCCTTGGTGCTGTCGAGGTAGCCGGGTCCGAGGGCGAGCCTGTCGAGGGCCTCGATCGAGCGCTCCGCCTGCGTCGGCGTGGCCACTCGGCCCGCGAGGCAGAAAGCCGTGCCCGTCACCGAGTAGTCGGACGGCTCGGCCGCTGAGAGGCTCCAGACGCCCAGCTCGTCGTTCCACAGCTTCTCCTGGATGCTCTCGGCGAGCTCGTCGGCTGCGGAGTCCCATCGTCCGGCAGCGACAGAGTCACCGATGACACTGGCGAGTTCGGCCATGGACCGCAGCGCGTACACGGCCATGCAGGATACAGACGATCCGGCGGCGGCGGGCCCCGTGAAGGCGCCCGCCAGGTGAACCAGGCCGTCTGTCGAGTTGATCTTGGACACGGACCAGTCTGCCAGCAGGGCGAGCTCCGACCAGTGCTCTCTGGTGAAAGCCAGGTCGTTGCTGTCCCGGACGAAGTGGTAGTAGGAAAGCAGCCCCAACAGCTGGTAGTCTTCCAGACCATAGAGGTCACTGAACACGGTCACGTTGGGTTCGTATCCGAGAGGCGATGCCATGCTGAACTGGCCCGTCTCCAGCTGCGTGGGGAACAGAGACTCGAATGTATCTCTCTGCAAATCGAACCGGCCGGTGCTGACGCCTATGATGCGCGCCGTGTGGTAGTAATCGCCGAGCCATATGAGACGGTCGCGCTTCGGTCCGTCCAAGCAGGCCGGGAACAGATTGGTCTCCACGCCGTACTCGGCGAGAATGGCATCCGAGGTCAGTGTGTTCTCGTACACGCTGTGGCCTTGCTTGTCGTACAAGATGAGGTTGCGGTAGTAGGCTTTCTGGTCCTGATACGCACCGATGCCGAAGCGGCCGTTGAGCTCGATCGGGACCATCTGCCCTCTCCACGACACGCGGTATGGCTCCACCGTCATGTTCATCACCTGAGTCCCGTCCACGGCGACAGATAACCAGCCATCATCTAGTTTCGTGCTGATCGTATACCACGTCTTCTCATGCAACCGGAACGGCAGGTCAAAAGTCTCGAGCTCATACGTCGTGAGCGTCGTCTGGTTGACCTGACCCCAGCCCCAGGTGACCTGAAGCGAGTTCCGCGGCGACAAGGTAAAGTTGTGGTTGGCAAAGGTCGTCTCGTCGGGCAGGTCTCCCGTGAGCTGAAGTCCGATGCCGGCACCGCTTCCGATGCCCCAAGCCTGCAGCATAGTGTCAGTCCGGTTGCTTCCGTGAATCCTCAGACGTGTTGATAGGGATGTCCGTAGACAAGGGGGGGGACGTACCAGACCCCACCAAAGACCGCCTCTCTCGATGCTTGCTTCAAAGATCAATGTGCTGTTGCCTATGTACGGGGCCTTGTCGCTCTGTATGGGCCGCAAAGCCTCGATCAGAGCACCCTTCTCCGGGTCCACGCGCCAAGTCGCAGGCTGAGTCCTCCCCTCGAGACAAGAAGATTCAGCGCCACGGACGCCCACCTTCCAGATTTCGTTCAATCTGTTGTCATCCGAGTCAAACTGGCCAGGCTCATCTTCCGGGTTCACGTTGGGGAAGGTGGTGTGGAAGCCCACCTGCGAGAAGGCGACGGCGCCGTCACTGATGAGCTTGATTGACTGCCAGCGCTGGCCTCCCTGCACGAGAAATGCCTGGTTCAGGCCCGTCTCGGTGATGTTGAGGGTTTCGACGCGAAAGTTGGCCCCCATTTGGTTACCGTAGAGAAACGGTCCATCCGCAAAAGGGGCCTCCAGCCCGCGGTATTCCTCCGAATATTTGATCTCAATCTGGGCCGGTCCGAACAAGCTTGACACCTCGAACCAGGGCACTCCACCTACGATGTGGCCGTAATCGATGGTTGCCACAGTGTTGCCGTCCGAGTTGAGAGTGAAGTCGGTAAATATTTGGGTCTCCACGTCAGGGGCAGAACCCAGTGCAAGGCCCTTGGGCAAAAACGGCGGGTAAGGGGATCTTACAGGAACCTGTCGTCAGCACAAGCAAGTGAAGAGCTCCTTTCAAACTCACTTCCAAACAGAACGACATGCTGCTGAAGCCACCAGTGCAGTAAAGCACATCCACGAACCTAATGACCGAGACGAAGACATATCAGCTGTGCTGCGAGGAAGATAATCTCAGGCATTGCACCCCGACGCCAAATCTCGGTCCTCGGTGGCATTTGTCACTTATAGAAGGGAATCAAGCGTATGACCATAGCATAGATCGACAACCAATTCAGCAATACAGATCCGTCTCTCGGGCATCGGCTTTGTTCACAGCGAGACGATCTCACTTCTGGAAATGGGTGCATGTCGGGATGTGGGTTGGACCTGGAGCCAACTGATGCGGGGAAGACGTTCCACCCCGGGGAACAGACTCGGCAGTTTGGGTCCCGGTAGGACAGCGGCCGCGGCACGAGGACTATCGTCCCCAGACTATCTAGGTAAGGGGGGCCTTCGCGTTCTGTAGCATGGTTGGGACTCGTTCTAGGAGGATTCTGTCGAGCAGCGCTTTCATCTTTGGTGAGTCCGGGGGTACTTAGATGGAACCATTGAAGCCAAAAACACCATCAATGCATGGGTGATTCGCTAAAGTTGAAACACAGAAGGAGAAGTCTCCATTGACACGAGGAGCGACATACTGCTGCCCGTAGTCTAGTTTGCCGAGTCTTCATAGGCATGACATGTGCACGAGCCGGGACGAGCCGCTCCGGCTGTGAGGAAGGCTCAGGTCGCCGGCCTTGTACTCCGAGAAAGGGAGCGAAGATGTAGACTGAACCGTCTCCCGACAGGTCCTGAGTGGACCCGAGTTCACGGGAGAGAGATAGGGGCTCGACCGACAGGAACAGGGATGAAGCCGCCGTGGGAGGGCGCTTTTGCACAATTCTCAAGGGTAGCCGGAGAGGGCCGACGTCGAGCGACACCTGCACGGAAGTTCCGGCGGATCGTCGTTGAGAATCCCGCGACCTGCTCGTGGCGAGAACTTACGACGTCTCCGTTGAATGTGGCATCGGACAACCCGATCAAGAGCCATTTGAGCCCTCGGAGGCTTGGCAACGCGAGTCAGGAACGTTGACTGCAAGTTGTGATGAACGGGACTAGTACCGCCTAAATCTCAACTGGTACGCCCAATTGTTCGGCCGAGTGGCGGGCAATGAATCGCATGGCGTGGAATAGGCGGCGGAACATCCGAAAAGACAGGTTTTGAGGAAGGCAGATAGATAGGTGATGTCAGGAACGATCGACAATTCATGTCTGCCGTACTTCTGTGGCCACATGGTAGACCTTGAAAATTAACTTGGTCGGTACACGCATTAGGCTCGAAAGGACAGTTGCCGGTCTGTCACAAGGAAAGCTCTTGCAATCTTGTTGAGTCGAGACCCATGGCCGCAACTGAGCAACTGACAGACGATGCTACCGCAGCAGACATGAACCGGACCAGTGGGTTCCGGGAACACAGCATTTACCCAGAGGCAACTCCGTATTCGTGGAACGCCGCCAACAGAGACCCCTGGACGCACCTTCCGAGGTTCTTGATTAGGGGAGGGCAAGCTGTCCGATGGGATCAGCGGGGCCTGGAAGCTCGTGGCCGCCTTCCAAGGGTGTTCCATCGCGGCCTAGGCTTGGCTTGGCTTGTGGGGACCCTGGCCTGCGTCGCTTCTGTGCAACCTTCGACAAGTCGAGCACCTTGTCGTCGGCGCTTGAAGAGGACATCGAAGCCTTCGACCTCTGGAGGGAGTATCGGGCAACAAGTGCGCGTCTTAAGTGCGTGCATGCGGGAGCCTCGGAAAATCGCAAGCGGCGCGAGCATCGATTCGCAATTGAAATTTCGGTCAGCAGAGGGCAAAAGCTTACCGATGGTCTGGCGCGGGATCGGTCATGTCAATCGGAGGGCGAGGCGCTTTACCGAGAGCGGTGATTCGATGCCCGGGCTGCCGCGGCTGGCTGTCTATTTTCGGACCATGGTGAGGAGGCGCGGGGCACGAATGACCAGCAGCTAACCGACGTTTTGATGTAAGCAAAGGGCGCAGAAAGTCGCCTGTCGTCGAGGCTACCAAGGGCGCCTGCCCAACGAATGCCAGACGCAGCAGCCTTGGCCGGATGAAAATCCCTTACGATGTATCATCCGTGGCTGACATGTCAAGTCGGGCAAAATGCGGTGCGAGGTGCAAGGTGCAAGGTACCGGCGAGGTGGTTGGTTGCGCCCTTTGTGTGGCTAGGAGTGGAATTGCCCGTTGTATCGCTTTGTATCCGCTCAAGCCGCTGTCAGCTGTCCGTCGCCCGAGCTCTGACTGGTGCCCAACGCCGACTGTCCAGTGACCTGAGGCGATTGACAGGCCATCAATCCTCAGCAGTCGCGGCGTGGACTCTATGTTCGACACCATGGCGTCAGTGGCTCGCACCAGAGCTGGAAGGTTGACCCGGGCCGCACTGGCTGTGCCCGGCTGGTCTGGCTTCCTGTGCTGCCTGGGTTGCCTGTTTCGCCTTGGCTGGAGGGAACGCCGGAGGGGACGCCGAAGTTGGAGTCGGTCGGTGATGGGCTGGAATTACTGAGATGCCGATCGTCACTGCCCGTCACTGCCTGATTAGGGAGGGAGGCTTTGGGCCTAGGTACAGTGGGGCGACAAAAATAACGACGGATTTGCATTTCTCGGGTTTTCAAGACATTCCCACGATGACAACAGGCGACTAGAATCCTCCACAACAATCGCAATTCTAGGTCAAAACAGTAGCAATTATGATCAAATGAAAGAGAATTTAATTGTGTATACATGGATATCCTAGTATTTTGTGTACCATCCATGTGCGTCAATGCAGGCCTGGAAACGGTTACGCATCGTCATGATCAGGTTGTTCAACATACCCTCATCGAAATCTAGCCATTCCTCAACAGCCAAACGCATGAGGCGTTCCATTGACGCTGCATTCGAACGGGCATCTCCTAATGAAGGATCCTTCTTAATGATCTTCTCCTTAAGCAACGACCATAGGTTTTCTATGGGGTTAAGGTCGGGACTATATGTCGGCCACTCGAGTACCTGATAGCCTTCTTCTTGGAGCCATTCTATTACGCTCCGCGCTGTGTGGATAGGCGCGTTATCCTGTATATAGATAGAATCGGCGTTCATGATAGTCGGGAGGTGTTCCTTTAGTATTTCAAGGTAGATCCTAGCCGTAACGCCGCCTCGGGGAGAGTCCACGTCTCCAGAAAGTGGTACCAGACTTGAGCGGACTCCCCAGCCAAAACAGGCCCAGAACATGCTTGAATGCCGTGTTGGCTTCTGGTGGGCATCGACGTACTCTCTTTGGAGCCTACTTTCATCTGTTTTGGATCAGAATTGGTGAAGCTATCGCGAGTTCTAAGTCAAGGGGTGTTTTTACCGTGTGGGACGAATACCCACTTCGTTCGTTTTCCCGCTCCACGCTCAACAGTACATTCGTCAGAGAATCGTAAACGCCTATACCATGAGTATGGCTGTTCAATGAACTCGAGAGAAAGTCGAAGACGCTGTGCAGCCACTTCTTCGGTGAGTTTTGGTCGTTTCAAGGCTTTCTGGTGCATGATGCCTTCATCCTTTAGCCATCGTTCGATTGTACGCCACGACGCCCGCCCCTGGATAGATTGAGCTAGTAAATGATTTAAAATAAACGGGTTGCCTTCTATTGTACCCCGTAGGATACTTTTATCAAGGCTTGAAAGCTTAGGGGGACGGCCAGGGCGAGGGTTAGAGCGGGCGCTGTTTTGACTATCATATCGTTGATTGATTCCGTAAACGACATTGACTGAAACGCCTTCTTTTCTCGCCACCTCAGGGGCTGACAGCCCATTGCGATACATCATCGTAATCCTCGTTCTTTTATGAGGCGACCAATGCTTTTTTGGGCTTGCAACCCTTAATTCTGTATGTTGACGAGGCATTGTAAAGAGGGCTGGTTTGGAGCGGTGAGGATCCGGGTGTGGGTGAGGGAAAATCCGTCGTTATTTTTGTCGCCCCACTGTACTTTGTCGGAGGTTCAGGGCATGTTACGTCGTGCTTTGGTAAGTAGGTAACCTGGTAGCGGTCGGAGATATCGATCGGGGGGGTAGATTGCGTACAGCAGCCCCCTGTTCTGTTAGCGATTGTCTCCCTTAACGCGTGGGGCTTGATCTGGGGTTGTCGTCTGTTGTGGCCCGGTCTGGTCTGGGCTGGTCGTGCCGGTTGAAGATCGCTGATGATGAGGGGTTTGAAGTCCAGGACAGCACCGGATCAGTCGATGCAGGCTGTTGCAGATGCAGCTCCAATGACGGTGATAGGGGGGGGAGTGACAAAGCAGGAGGAGGAGGCCTCGTGACCGGTGACGACCGTGTTCGGTTCGTGCGGCATACAGCCACTTACCTCCCGGGCGGCCTGGTTGCCTTGCCTTGCCTTGCCTGGCTTGGCTTATCAGCGGTGAGGAGCTCGGAGGGAATGAGGTTGAAGCTCGGAGGGAGAAGCTCAGAGCAAGTTGGCTGCGCTGTTCCACAGTCTATTGTCTTGGAGGGATGAAGGATGGAGGCATTGACCGGGAGGAAATGACGGGATGCAAGCTGCCGAAGCCGGGTCGTACTGAGGAATTGGATTGAAGCCCTGAATCATGAGGTGGAAAGCTCGGGTCACCGTATCGTGTCTGACGCAGGCGAGCCGTCTCATGCTGCTGCCCTGTTTGTTGCCATGGACGGGAAGCACTTGCCTCCCCGCTGCCCAGTGCATTATTACTCTGCCGTGGAAGCGGTGATGAGTAACGAACGGCGCAGACGGGGAAAGGCGACCCGGCTGCTTGGTCAGGTGCGCTTTCCTCCAGATACAGTCCGCCTCACCGTCAATCTGGGCTGAACTGCAATTGCCCACCTGGGTACAATTGCCTACCTAGGTACAACAAGGGACATCACACGGTGTGCAACGCACCTGCCTACGGACACCCAGCTAGCTGCGAGAGTAAGTGCAAGATCGAGGTCAGCAACCACGACGCAGGGCAGGCACGATGGTCTCGGTTTAGGGTTTTCAGGGTCTGTCGCTCCCACCGAGCTACGGATGTCCCCAATTTTTGGCCCTGGTGTGAGCATGGTGCACTGTAAAGATGGCCTGTCTGCCTGTAAAACCCGCGTAATAGCAGCGGAAGGTAGCCCCCCTCCTGCCCTGAGGAGGTGGGTTCGGAAGCGTCATGTTGATCCCGGTGCCCTTGCCCCAAGCAGGGATCCCGCCTCTAACTGTCTTGTCAGTTCAAGTGTCGTCGTGTATCGTGACTTTGACCGAGGTGTCCAGTCGGTGTTGAGGCAGGCCTTCTCGTGTGGCCGACATCAGCCAGCTGGGACATGCAGCCTCCCAGCCTTCGAACCTGCGACACCATGAAAAATAGGAGACGCCGATCGAAAGGTAAACAGACCCCTTTCCAGCATTGGCATTATGCTCAGCAAGATCCTGCAAAGCGAGGATCGCATAGGCGGTGTGGCCAAAGCACCGTCCTGGTCCAATTCCAATTCCGCCCGCGGCGCGAGTCGAGACAGCACCTGGCTCGGTGATTCCATGGCGGTACGTACCCCCAGCTCCCTGAAGGGGGCTCCACATTGGGCTGCTGTAGGGTGGCCAAGGCGCCAAGGCCAAGACAACTTGGGACCCGAGCCGAAAGACGCCCCCCCCCCTTCTGTTCCAGCGAGGGCAAGGGGCGCGCGCGGGGCAACTGGTCGCCCCCCAGCGGCCGGCGCCAGCCAGCCAGGCGACAAGTCGGGCGGGCAGCACGAGCCCACAACGCAGGGCGTCTAGGTAGCAAGTAACCGTGGGCAAGCAGGCCCCCAGTCCAGGGCCCAGGGACCCAGTGCTCAGGCTCTTCATCCCTTCCTCCACTCGCTCTCATTCACTCAGCGTGCCTGCCACTGCCAAACCAGCCCAGTCCAGCCCAGCCCAGTCCCAGGGTGCCGACCTCACCTCCAACTCCACGTCCCACCCTCGCCTCCATTCCTATTCCTGTCTGTCCTCGTCTCTTCCTCCTTCTCTCCTTCCTGCACACCACAACCTCCACGCCACAAACCTCCCAGGCCCCTAAGGTGCGAATCCCTCTCCCCTCTTGCAGTCTACGTCGACGTTGCTGGCCTTTGCATCGCCGGCTTTGACCTGCACCTCGTCCAGAGCTTCTTCAGCCGTCAAAGTCTAACCATCTCCCAGCCCGCCCAACCGCCCCCAGTCGGTCGGCATCCCTCCGGTTTCGTCTCCACGAACCACGAAACTCGAGCCTCACCACACTCGCACACGCAATTCCCAACCAGCAGCAGGTACGTCGGTCTCTTCCTACATCCTGCGTCCCCTCGCATCGCCTCCTGGGCTCGACCCGCGTCGTTGCCCACGTCGGTCCGTTAATCACGCGAGGCCCTGTCCCACAACCAACCGACGCGGCATTGGGCCGAGGAGGCGATTGACATGCTGCCTTTCACATACGCCCTTCGCGTCCAAGGCTACATGCACCCAACCCTCTCCCTCCCTCCATCAGGCGTGGAATTTTGTTCTCCTACATTTACGCTTCCACGGCATCCTCACCATCTGGCTAGATCCTCCCTCAGACTGACATTTCCTTCCTAGCGATCAAGCTCTGCTGCCGAATCCACTCCGAACCTCCCACAACCACCCACCTCAGGCCGCCTCCTTCCTCACGGAACGGAAGCACCACGCAACGCCCGGCAACATGACGACCATGGTACGGCCCCTTGCCCCCCAGGTGGATTGCCCTTCCCAGCCGATTCATCACCAGTGATCATCCATGACCCGGCTAACTCTTGGCAACAGGATTTGCGAGTCGGTAACAAGTACCGCATCGGCCGCAAGATCGGTTCCGGTTCTTTCGGCGACATCTACCTCGGCACCAACATCATCTCTGGCGAGGAGATCGCCATCAAGCTCGAGAGCGTCAAGGCCAAGCACCCCCAGCTGGAGTACGAGGCCCGCGTCTACAAGTCCCTGGCCGGCGGTGTCGGCATCCCCTTCGTCCGCTGGTTTGGCACCGAGTGCGACTACAACGCCATGGTCCTCGACCTCCTCGGTCCTTCCCTCGAGGACCTCTTCAACTTCTGCAACCGCAAGTTTTCCCTGAAGACGGTGCTCCTCCTCGCCGACCAGCTCATCTCCCGCATCGAATACATTCACGCCAAATCCTTCATCCACCGCGATATCAAGCCCGATAACTTCCTTATGGGCATCGGCAAGCGAGGCAACCAGGTCAACGTGATTGATTTCGGTCTCGCCAAGAAGTACCGCGACCCCAAGACTCACTTCCACATCCCTTACAGAGAGAACAAGAACCTGACGGGCACTGCCCGTTATGCCTCCATCAACACCCATCTCGGTGTCGGTCAGTTTTGCGAGCCCCTCCCCGAATGCATCGCATCGTGCCCGCCGCGACTGGCTCACTAACTTTGTGGTGCAGAGCAATCCCGCCGCGACGACATGGAGTCCCTCGGTTACGTCATGCTCTACTTCTGCCGCGGCTCCCTGCCTTGGCAGGGTCTCAAGGCTGCTACCAAGAAGCAGAAGTACGACCGCATCATGGAGAAGAAGATGACCACCCCCACCGAGGTCCTCTGCCGCGGCTTCCCCAACGAGTTCGCCATCTACCTGAACTACACTCGTTCGCTCCGATTCGACGACAAGCCTGACTACAGCTACCTCCGCAAGATCTTCCGTGATCTCTTCGTCCGCGAGGGCTTCCAGTACGATTACGTCTTCGACTGGACTGTCTACAAGTACCAGAAGAACGCCCAGGCGATTGCCCAGGCTGCAGGAAATCAGGATGAGGACGACAAGGCCCGGGCTACTCGTGCCACGGCCGGAACTGCTGGTCAGCCGAAGATCCCTCAAGCTGCCGGAGTGAAGCCTAACGCCATTTCCAGCTCGCGCCGCAAAATGATTGAACAAGACTCTGGTGCCGGTGTTAACACCCCCGACACCAGCGCTGCTATTGGTGGAAGTGACAGAACGTAAGCCCCATTGCCCCCTGTTTCCCAAACCTCGCGAAGACCCTCGATGCTGACCACTTGACACGCCAGGTTGAGGTCAGCCTCCAAGGGCGCCGGTGCCGGGTATGGTTCTCACCGCGCGAGATGATCAGCAACAGTCTTTAGCACTCCTTATATCCCCCCAACTCTGGAGCACGGCCAGACCGAGTCCACAGACTTCTCCTTTCGTGGCAGCAGAGGCGAGCGTTCTCCCTCCAGTGGTATCCTCAGCCACTGGGCGGTCTCGAGGGTACGCACTATCCATCCCTCGATGTCCTCGCCTCGCCCACGCGAACCGGTCACGTCTCCTTTTCTTTCGCCCTTTCAACATGGTTCTTTGACAGTGCGACATTGGCATTTTGACGCTATGGCTCGGAATCCCTGGGTACGGGCGGTTATTCTTCGATGGTGGTCTCGTGCCACGTCGTTGACGGCCGTCTCATACCTGGAGTGGTTCTGAACGGCATGTCCGGTGTCTCGATCCGTCGAGGCATCGTGGCCGTATGCAGCTTGCTCCCAAGGCAGGCCGCAGAAAGCTTTAGACTGCCTACCAATACGTCGCCATCCCGCTTGGAAGCGCCACGCCCGAACTTCGACAAACCCCTTTTTCGGACCTGGCAGCTCGGTCGATGCGTTGTTTGGGCGGTATTCATGGACTGTTTTCCTTTGGTTTTTTTCTCCTTTCTTACTTCTAATGGGTACGTGCTTGACGATTCTTCTTTCCTTATCGTGGTCTTAGCATGGCAATGTCGCGTTGGGGCCGGTTTCTGGGGAGGCGGCGATCTGAGGAGAAGGGGGAGGTGGCTCGTCAGCAAGAAACGGACCACGGGTCATGGACGCACGTGGGAGGAAGCATTGAATCTCGCCCAGGGAACCATCATCGGCAGCATTCGCGGATACGACACGGCGCATGGGCCTATCGCCAGCGAAGCAGGACGATGCCTGGCAATCCCGACTGGTCACTTAGAAACTCTGGCACGACACGTTCAAGCACCATATGTCAAGTTCCTCGGGACTTGGCTATTCCATGACGAGGAGGCCAGGGCAACAGTTCGCGATGGGGTTCCGGTCGACACGGCGTCTCGTACCCCGATGTGCAGCATCAAGCTCGGGGCAAAGCAGCCGTACTACTCCTTGCCTTCGCCTTACCTACATTCTAGCCAAGTTCGACATGGATACCGCCAACACGATCAGACGGGCGATCCTCTCACTGCAATGCGCCGACTGCCAAGTCGGACGAGAGGGTACCCTGGTGCCGTCCGCCCACCACGAGCATGGTATGGGGGGTTGAGCTGAGGAGAAGAGAGAACGTACACACGAAAGCTTTTCCCAAATCAAGAACCGTTTGCCACATTGAGACAGAGTCTTTCATTGTAAGAATGACAGCCGTGAACTTAAGATGTGTATGTGATGGGGCGGACGGAGGCCGCTTCCTGCGAAGGGATGAATGGTAGACACTAGGGGGGGGCTAAAAGCGAAGGGGCTGGCGCGGGAGGAGAGGCGTGATGCATGTCAGGAGGGCTGTACCCAGGCCCCAGGCCTGAGGCCTGGTCAGCTGGCGAGTCGAGACTGCTTGGCGGGCACCGTTACCTGAAGGACGCGGGACCTGAGGCACATTCCCCAGCTGAAGGAAGGGTCGCCGGGGGAGTACACTGCCGCGTTACGATGGAGGGGGCATCAGCGTGGAGGCATAAATACTAGGCAGGCGCTGTGAGTGAGGGGAGTGGTCGAATCATCATCATCATCATCATCATCTCTCTCCAGCTTCAGTCGAGGCAGCGGCCAGCCACCCCACTCCCCATCCCCCACCCCACGTAAGGTACCTAGGTACTCTTGTTACCCAGTATCCGTACCTTCCTCACCTTTACCTCCCTCCCAGCGCTCAGCAGCGCGCGCCGACGGCTAATCACCGGCACATTCCCACACTCCGCTCCAGAGGCGCCCTCCCGGCTGCGCAACCCCAACCCACCATCATCCCGGACCAAACCCAACCAGCCCACACCCAGGCCCAGACCCCGATCCCGGCCGAGACGCTGGGCGACCAACCCCAGGCGTCATCCGTGCTTGATTGACTCTCGACTATGGCCGATGTCAACCCCTCCACCACGCCCACACCCAAGCCCAAGCCCAAGCCTCAGCCTCAGCCCGAGCCCGAGCCTGACACGATGGCACCGTCGCCGCTGGACCTCTTCGTCCTGACCTTCAACTGCGCCAAACAGCTCATCAATGCTGCCGTCTTTGCGTCCCATCTGCAGGCTGCCTTCAAGCAGAACGCGACCGCCCTGCCCGAGGTGGTTGTCTTGTACGTCTCGAGTCCCCTTCCTCTCCGCCTCCCACCCCACGCCATGTCGTGCTACCTGGGCCCTGGGAACATACATCCTCCCCCCTTCCTCCCTCCTCTCTCGGCTGACCGTCGCGCTTCACCCACAGCTCCCTGCAGGAAGTCTCCCCGCTCGCCAGCGCCTTCATCGGCGGTTCCTTCGTCAGCCCCTACCTCCTCGCCTTCGAGGAGGCCCTCAACCTCGCCGCCGCGCGGCACGATGCCGAAGCCGAAGCCGACGCCGACGCCGACGCCGGAGCCAACGGCGGTGAGACCGTCACCGTCGCGCCGACCGTCTCCCCCGGCCCCGTGCGGCCTTACACCCTTGTTCGGGCGCGCAACGTCGGCATGACGGCCATCATGCTCTTCGCACGCGACCCCGCGGCGCTGCGCGACGTGCAGGAGGCCGAGGTCGGGTTCGGCGCGAACAACATGGGCAACAAGGGCGCCGTCGGGCTGCGGGCGACCTTCGGACGCGGCGAGGCCGAGACGGAGGTGACCTTCGTGGCTACGCACCTGGCGGCCATGGAGTGGAACCTGCGCAAGCGGAATGAGAACTGGGGGTCCATCATGCGGGGGCTGACTTTCGAGGATCCGAGGAGCGTGGTGCGGGACGCGCCTGCGGTCCAAGGCGAGGACGAGAACGGGGACGGGGACGAGGACGAGCGGTCAGGGCTCCTGCGGAGAGAGGACGAAGCGCAGAAGACGGCCCAGCAGGCTAAGCTGCAGGATCTCTCCGTGTTCAAGCCGAGCGCGCATCTGTTCGTCGCCGGGGACCTGAACTACCGGATTTCGGCCGAGAGCCCGCCGCCCAAGGCACCATTCCCGAGCCTCGAAGCGGACAGCGAGCACCACTACCCGCGCTTCTTCGAGACGGACCAGCTGACGGCCGAGCGCAAGGCCGGGCGGACCCTGCACGGCCTGAGCGAGGCGGACGTACGGTTCCCGCCGACGTACAAATACCACGTGCTCGACGGCGATGACGGCGACGGCGAGGTCCCGTGGGAGTTCGCGTCGCACCGGTGGCCGTCGTGGACGGACCGCGTGCTGTACCTGGACGTGCCGCGCGGGGCGGGGGCCAAGGCCGCGGAGGTGGCCATGGACGTGAGGGCCTACGACGCGATGCCCGTAGTGCGGACGTCGGACCACAGACCCGTCTTCCTACGCGTGGGCGTGCCGCTCCTGTCGGCGGCCGAGATGAAGGCGGCCGTGGCCTCGGCCGAGGGGACCAACGACCCGCGGGCGAAGCCGCCGGTCGACGTCGACGTCGACGCGTGGGCGGTGCGCGCCGCAGCGCGCCGCAGCGAGAAGTGGGCCGGGTCGACCATGTATCTGTGGACGACGAGGGCCGGCGCCTACGCCATCGCCGGCTTGCTCGGCCTGGGTGTGGCAGGATACCTCTGGGTGGGACGCTCGCAGGCTGCTGCTTGAGCGTGGGGAGGCGCGCGCATCATACCCGTGCTCATACTTATAGGCGTACAGGTCCGAGGTCGGTTGAATAAGCGACTTGATTCGAGCGTGCGCGTGTCTCGGAGCTCTCGTTGTCGTCGATGTGTGATAGCCCGTTCAGCTGACTCAAGTTGTGACAGTGGAGAGGCACCAACCTCGGATGCTACGGTGAGTCCCTGAAGCAGACTTGTCAATTCTTTGTGCCATTGGTGGGCAGCCGGAATTGTCTCATGCATGGAAGACGTTCACTCTGTCTCAACTCAGTGAACCATAGTTGCCAGTCAGGTCGTTGCGACTCTGGTCAACCTCTGCTCAGCTAGTAAGTCTGGCAACCATTGGAAACCTTTCGCATGATCGGCCACCGGTGTGCTGGTGCTTGTCATGTGTCTTTTCTCGATCTGCTCATCTGCTCATCGCCAGCATTCGTTCTTGCGCCTCACTGACCACAGATGGTTTGCATCTCGCCTGGCGGTCGATCGTCCGGCAGTCTTCCGCAGTCTTTCCGCCGGCATTTCCGCCGGTGGGCTCGGCTAGTCGCCTATGGATGGGGTCGCATCAGAGGCTCGGAATATTCTCTCACGTACCGAAGTGTAATGTTCGCTGGCAGACCGCCCCGGTCATGTAAGTGTAGATCGGCGTTCAGGTTGCAGGGTCCGTCACGATGGTGTGTAGATTCTCCGGGGAATATCTCATAATATGCCGAACGACTCCTCCGTCGCGTGAGCCACGTGCGGAGTCTTCGACGCTTCCCCAGCCCATCGAGCCATGATCGTCGTGCCCCGTTGGAGCACTGCGGGGGATCGCCGGCAACACAACCTGTTTCCCATGATGCCATTACGACGGGAGCCCCGGACTTCGTGATGGACTCGGCCCGACTATGTAAATTCATCAATTCTCCAACCCGCCGTCGGGTCCAAGTGCGGAATGGCAGCACTTCACGAGAGGAGCCGAGGACCATCTTCGCGTCGTGTTGGACGTTAGCCAACGTCATGAAGGTATAAAACGCAAGCAAGTGTGCGGGTCTTATGGTGGAGGGTCCCAGCAGGTCTCCCATCTTTCCACGTCAATCAGCGCATTCATGCCGGTTTCTCCTATCTGCCATCATGTTAGTCAAGGCACAACTCGTCCTGGCAACTCTGGGAGCTGCCCAGCAGGTCTACCTCGACGCTGAGGGGCCCACGCCACGACCTCAGTGCAAGGCAACGAAGACTCGCGAGCCGGAGTACAGCTTCACACCGTTCAGTCATACCCTGACAGACTCTGTGAGATACGCAACGTCTGTGCCGCCGGCAACAACGACCGAAACATACGCAGCGCCGTCCGAGTCGTTGACCGGCCTCGTCACCTCCCTCTCCTACACGACATGGGGGAAATGGGATCCCAATGCCACTGCGGCTGCCAACGACTCCTCTGACCCCTTCGGGCCGGCCGCGTGGACGGCACTCTGGAGACACGCCAACCCTCCCAACTTTACCGAAACATCTGTCTACTCGACCACGGTGTCTCCGACGCCAGTCCCGAGCAGCGAGCTCATCCTGCCCCCTAGGGACTATTTCGGCCCGCAAGACTGCTACAACTTCCCGGATCACTTCCGGTTCGGGGTCTCGAGCTCTGCCAGTCAGATCGAGGGCGCCACTGCCGACGAGGGCAAATCTCCGTCGCTGATGGACATCCTCATCCAGGATGACCGGCCCAAGAGCTACGTGACCAACGAGAACTACTACTACTACAAGCAGGACATCGAGAGAGTCGCGGCCATGGGTGTCCAGCGCTACGCGTTCAGCATCGCCTGGACTCGCATCCTGCCCTTCGCGCTGCCCGGCACGCCCGTCAACCAGGCAGGCATCGACCACTACGACGATGTCATCAACTTCATCCTGGAGAAGGGCATGATCCCGGAGGTGACGCTGCTGCACTTTGACACTCCCCTCCAGTTCTTCGGCAGCAACCTCAGCTCCGCCGCCGAGCCCGCCGTCATCGGATACGTCAATGGAGCGTACCAGAACGAGACCTTCCCGGACGCTTTTGTCAACTACGCCAAAATCGTCATGACGCACTACGCAGACCGGGTGCCCATCTGGTACACCTACAACGAGCCCCTCCTCTATGCGAACAACGGCAAGTCGATCGACCACGTCATCAAGTCCCACGCCCAGGTCTACCACTTCTACAAGGAGGAGATCAAGGGCACGGGCAAGATCTCGCTGCGGCTGAACAACAACTTCGGCGTGCCGCGGGACCCCGACAGCGAGGCGGACGTGTACGCGGCGAACCACTTCAACACGTTCCAGCTCGGTCCGTTCGCCAACCCCATCTTCCTCGGCGAGGACTATCCCGACTCGTACAAGCAGACGATCGAGGACTACGTGCCCCTCACCGCCGAGGACCTCGCCTACCTCAACGGCACGGCCGACTACTTCAGCATCAACCACTACACGGCGACGGTGGTGGCGCCGCCGGTCGAGGGCGACGCGTCCAGCGTCCGGGCGTGCGCGGCCGCGGCCGAGGGCTCCGACGAGGGCGCCCTGCGCCCGTACTGCGTCAACCAGACGCAGGTCAACCGCTTCGGCTGGAACGTCGGCTACCGCTCCCAGAGCTACGTGTACACGACCCCGACCTACCTGCGCAGCTACCTCAACTACGTCTGGAACACCTGGCGCCGCCCCGTCGTCATCACCGAGTTCGGCTTCCCCGTCTTCGCCGAGACGGAAAAGGTCGCCCTCGCCGACCAGCTGTTCGACACGCCCCGCAGCAACTACTACCTGAGCTACCTGACCGAGGTGCTCAAGGCCATCTGGGAGGACGGCGTCGACGTCGCCGGCGCGTACACTTGGTCCTACTCTGACAACTGGTTCGTTATTCCTGCTTAATTCTTGCTGTTGCCTGGTGTTTGTCGGGATGATTCTTGCTGACGGCGACCGCAGGGAGTTCGGAGACGGGGCGTCGAACTTTGGGATCCAGACGGTGAACCGCACGTCGCAGGTGCGGAACTACAAGAAGAGCTTCTTCGACGTCGTGGACTTTGTCAAGGCCCGAGGCGGGTAGGTTGGGGCTCGAGCGAGAGCCGTCCGTCTCGTCGGAAGTAAGGGGTCATAGGGTGACAGCCTGATGTCCTACAGAATATAGATTTCGCACCGAGGTAAAGCTGAGGGCAGTGACCGTCTATCGTCAGGTTGTGAAGAGATGATGGCACGGCGGGAGTGCTGAGGGGTGAATATCCACAAATATATTGCGTGATGCTTACAGTTTGATGCTTGTTAGCATCTTCAAATTTGAAGAACTATGTAAAAAAAAAAAAACACCCTACAGTTCCCACAACTGTTGCTGTCGATCTTTCTATACGTCCCCAGCCAGGTACGTGGGAGCACTCTGCCCGTGCAGGAGCTGGACCACTTCTGATGCTGCCATGCACTGCACATGGCGCAGAGTTGCTACCATACGCTTCAAGCATTGTGTTGGATTGAGACTGGGGTCTTGAAAAGTTTCCGGCGGCGAAGTAAAGAACGGGCCAGGGTTAAGCCCAGGGTTACAACGGCGCCTTTTGACGACGCCTCAGGTTCTGACTCGGGCATTGCTAAATTGGGAGCTGAGATGATCAGATTGTCCTGCTGATTGGTGAATTCATGGTACAGCACCTCATGCCATATGTCATCCCAGGCCCAGCCCATCAGCCAGACCCCTTTGCTCATACGGGATTGATCATAGCCTCAACCGGAGCTCTTCCTCGGAACTGCTTGATCGACACTACCCAATGGCATGTTTTATTTCGACTACCATTGGCCAACGTTCCCTGCCAAGAGGAGACAGCACGCCGCAATGGCACTTCGTTACGACAGGTTGACATCTTCAGCGACCGCTGCTTCTCCCGGGCAAACCGAGCCTATGCGTCGTGGCAGGGCAGCACCCGCCGCAGATGGCGTAAGCAGGCAAAGACTGACACCAGCCAAGTCGCGGCGCGACGACGCGATTCGCGGGATGGCGGTCGTTGCCAGATCACCCAAGACACGGATGGACGCAGGATCGCGTGCCGGGCGCCGAGCGGACTATGACGAAGCGCCGCGGCACGGAGGCCCTGGACGGGGGTGTTACCGGATCGGCCGATGGGGAACAGGTTTTTTTTTCCTTTTTATTTTTGTATTATTTTCATATTTTATTTTTTTATTATTTCCCCCTCCCTCAAGCCCGGAAAATGTTGCCACCTATCGACGCCCTTATTCCCGGACGAAGAGATGTCGCCCGGGCATAAGGCCTCTCACCGGGTCAGGTACCGATACAGCAGGTGAGGCAGAGCGGCCTGAAGGGACGGGCACCGCCCCGGCAGGCAGTTGGAGGGCAGGCCCCGCGGGGTGCAGCGCGTCGGGGGCTCGGGCTGTTGCGTCATGAGCACCGATAGGGGTGCCGGCCGCCAAGCCTAACCGGAGCTAGGGGGTTTCCAGGGGACCTGACCAGTGGCCACAGCGACCATGCGTCACGGCAGGGCAGGTCGGGCAGGGCAGGGCAGGCAGGGACGGCCTTACGGCACGTTAGCGCAGCAGGCTTGGCGGGACAGGGGATGATGGCCGACGTTTCCGTCCCGCACGGGGCGGGGACCGTCCTCGTGTAGAACGTTGCATCTGGCGGCGTTTGAGACGGCGTTCGGCAGTCGACAGGTTGGTTTCTTCTGTTCACGTTCTCGAACGCAAGTCCAGGAGTGATTCCTGGCCTGAGTTGCAGAAGGATGACGTTTACCCATCGAAGCATCCACCAGGACCTGCCTGACCTCTTCATTGACACCTGTTAGCATTTCACTTCTAGCCACCCCCACGACTACAATCTAGCTTGGCTTCAGAGTTTCGATGAGCAAGGGGCTCATGAAGGTTAAATTTTCGCCTCACGGAGCCCTGACGGCTTCCACGGTGAAGGACCTCAAAAGGGAGACGAAACATCATCTCGCCGTCTCTGAATGATGATGTTCATTTTCTCGTCGTCTCCTGTGCCATCGCTGACAAGCCCTCCAGCCCTGGCTTCATCTGTGTTACGGCACGTGCGGTGAACGGTGGCACCCTACCGTCCCGCCACCGTCCACCACTCCACTCAGGCAAGGCGCACTGAAGGTTCAGTGGACGGAGATGTCAGGCAGGTAGGTGCCTGTCGAAGCCAGCGGCGGGCATGACAGCGCTGGGAGGCCCCACCCCGTTGCCCATTGTCCTGTTTCGTCATTGACCCCTTCCATTTGGGCCACTCGCGCTTGCCTGCCTTTGGCGTTTGCACCTGCTCTTGCATGCGGGACGTGATGTGTGTGTGCGTGTGTGTGTGTGCCTCGGTGTGGGTGTGGCTGGCCGCGGACGTGGGATGCGAGGGGGGGGGGAGGGGACCCGTCGGCTCGGGTCCCTCGTCCTCCTGCCTTTGTCCTTTCCTGGCATCTGTCTTGTCCTGTCCTGTCCTAGATTGTCTTTCGTCTGAAGGCCGAGAGGGTACCATTCCCCCCCTTCATCCCAAACAAAGCGTCCCGCCTCGAAAACTATGCGTCCTAAAAACCAGTCCTCGCCGCCTTTTTTTCGCCAGTGTGAAACAGAACCCTCGACCTGACCCGAGGCGCGCTGACCACGGCCATAACGCATCGCACTCTCCCGGCTCCCGCCACCAGAGAGATCTCGCCATATTCCTCACCACACCTGCCTACTCCCCCACCCTTGCGTCGCATGACCCTCGACCTCGACCTCGACCCTCGACGACTTCCGATGTGACCAGACCTCGGCCGTGTCATGGGTTTGTCTTGAAGCTTGCCAGCAGCTGCAACACGTCGAAATCGTTCCCAGCCCCCGTCTCGGCCGAACCACGAAGCAAACAGCGTCCCCTCTCAGCATCTCCCGAATCCCCTCCTCCTCCCCCCCTCCCCAATACTGCGCGAATTCTCGTCGCCGCACGCCGCCTCATCACCCAGCCACCCACACTTCTCCCTCCGCTTCCGTCGCGAGCCGCCAGCCAGCTGCCATGGCTGCCGCCGCCACCCAATCCAAGATGGAACCCGTCACGCCTCACGACAAGTCGACGCGCCCGCGCGCCTCGACCTCCTCCTCCTCCCACCGCGAGCCCGGCTTCCTCTCGCGCATGAAGAGCCGCATGGCCAACGGCAAGGGCCACCACAACGCCGGCCACGGCCCCATCGCCGGCCGCGCCACCCTGAGCTCCCACGACTTCCGCGTCATCCGCACCCTCGGCACCGGCACCTTCGCCCGCGTCTGCCTCGTCAAGCCCGTCAACCCCTGCGACGAGGAGAAGAAGGAGGTCTTCGCCCTCAAGATCCTCCGCAAGACCGAGGTCATCAAGCTCAAGCAGGTCGAGCACGTGCGCCACGAGCGCCGCATCCTCGGCGACGTCTCCGGCCACCCCTTCATCACCAACATGATCGCCGCCTTCTCCGACGCCGACTCGCTGTACATGCTGCTCGACTACGTCCCCGGCGGCGAGCTGTTCAGCTACCTGCGCAAGATGCGCCGCTTCGACGAGAGCACCGCCAAGTTCTACACCGCCGAGATCGTCCTCGTCCTCGAGTTCCTGCACGAGGAGCAGGGCCGCGTCGCCTACCGCGACCTCAAGCCCGAGAACCTGCTGCTCGACAAGAACGGCCACATCAAGCTCGTCGACTTTGGCTTCGCCAAGCGCCTCAGCAGCGACGACGGCCAGCCCACCGAGACCTACACCCTCTGCGGCACCCCCGAGTACCTGGCCCCCGAGGTCATCCATAACAAGGGCCACACGACCGCCGTCGACTGGTGGGCCCTGGGCATCCTGCTGTACGAGTTCCTGACCGGCTACCCGCCGTTCTGGCACCAGAATCCTATCGAGATCTACAAGCAGTACGTTCCTATCCTATCCATGTCCCGCCAGACGCTGACCCTCCAGAATCGTCGAGAAGCCCGTCACGTTCCCCGCGGAGCCGCACATCTCGGACAACGCCAAGGACCTCATCAAGTCGTTCTGCACCGTCGACCGCTCCAAGCGCCTCGGCAACCTCAGCGGCGGCGCGCAGCGCGTCAAGGACCACGCCTTCTTCAAGGGCATCCGCTGGGACGACCTGCTCGGGCAGCGCGTGCGGGGGCCCATCGTGCCGCCCGTTCGGTCGTCGAGCGACTCGCAGTGCTTCGACCAGTACCCCGAGGAGGAGGGCAAGCGCGAGATCTACACGGACGACATGGCGCGGCAGTACGACCAGTACTTCAAGGACTTTTGACCTCCGACTGGTGCTCCAAGGATTCTGTTACTCCACGCGGACACTGACTGGGAATCCCGCATCGCGGGACCCGACGGCTCTGAGGTCCCCTCTGCTCCCTCGGGACATTTATTTTGATTTTGTTTAACGGGCCATACATGCGACTCGGCCGGCAGCACACGGGGCGTCGCTCACTTGGATAGAGGCATAGAGCTGCTAGGCGTCGCGGGGTTCAGCGGCATCATTATCGGGCTACGGTGTTTTTGGCGTTTTCGGGCGCGATACGGGCATGGACACGGGCAGGGGCTTCTCGGGCTTTTGAGCAT
The DNA here is from genome assembly GCA_002851775.1 of Verticillium isaacii. NCBI lineage: Eukaryota > Fungi > Ascomycota > Sordariomycetes > Glomerellales > Plectosphaerellaceae > Verticillium > Verticillium isaacii. Next base: position 1,051,081 of record NMXN01000005.1, on the reverse strand, counting down.
GCAGGGCAGGGGCTAGGAAGCATAGGGACAAGCATATGACGCGCCCATCATGCCGTGACCAATTCTAACCAGTCTTTCGGCAGACCTGACGAGCGTTGCTGGTGACGTGGAATGGTGAGGGTGCCGGGTGTCTCACCGGGGTTGCTTGTGATGGTGATGAGGGCGAGAGAGCATGCAAAACTCCGCAGGTGACTTGGCTGAGTGGGTGGCGTGCTAGCATGATGTTTGTCTTCTCATGCGCGTCGTGATGGATTGACTCGAGGGCATGATCCAGGCGAGCTCAGCCTTGGGCGACACCAGGGCAACCTACCTACCTGAGGCAAGGCTTCAGGTACCAGGTGGGCAGCTATGGCCACTGGGGCCAAATGCAGGCACCTGTACCGGGGTTTCCAGGGTCGGTTTTCGGTGGCAGCGTACAGCATTCAATCAATGTCAGGGAGGGGGGCCAGGAACGGGCGAAAGGGATGTGACGACACTGGCACCCACTAAAAGTACAGCATCTTGGCATTCCAGGGCTTAGGTCAGCAGCGGACGAGTGTCCCCCCTGGCGCTGAGGCTTCAGCCCAGCTAGTGCTGTAGGTACTGCGTTGTTGGTGCTGCGGTGGCCCGTGCCCAGCCCCTCCAGGGCCTCGAGGCTCCCTGCCAATGCCGAGAGCTCCAGCTGCTGCTGCTGCTGCTGCCGCTGCTGACCTCTTCGTCTCGTCTCCCCATCCAACGACATCCTCTACCACCACCACTGCCGACGCGATATCACCACCACCACCACCACCACCACCATTTCGAGCTGACGACCGGCAACAACGTCTCCAATCTAGCGGCTGCATATCCATTCTCTCCCACCTTCACTTCATCTGTTTCTCTTTTTGCTGTTGCTGCAAACGCCCCTCCTCCACTCCGGAGACTCGCTCCCACAGCATCCGTCGTTTACGCCCCTCGCCAGCAACCGACCGAACGACGACCGACGACCGACGACCGACAACCGACGACCCGCGACCGCCGACGATTGCCTCGACCAGACCCCTCGTCCCGTTTTCTTGACGACCTCGGACGCCGCCGAAACACGACCATCCAGCCGTCGCCCCCTCGACGTTCCCCCCCCACCGACATGACCAGCTGATCTCGCCGCCCTCCCGCCACCACCATGTTGAACCTTTCCAGCCTGGTGCAGAGGGCCCAGCAGTTCATCGACCCGACCCAGGGCCTGAACCTGTCCAACTCGGACCGCAACCCCTCCAAGTCCTCGCTGTTCCAGGCTCAGTTCCGCCTCCCCAGCACCCAGACGCCCCTCTACGAGATCAACGCCGAGCTCACCATCCCCCCCGCCAACGCCACCCAGGGCGACCGCGACAATGATCGCGGCTACCACTACGCCGGCAAGCTGCACCTGTCCGAGGCCTACATGTGCTTCTCCACCACGCCCACCAGCTTCGCCCACTCGGCCAGCACCTCCACCAGCTCCGCCTTCACCGGCCAGACCCACGGCGGCGGGCCCTCCGGCAACGGCTTCAGCTTCCCCCTCTGCTCCATCAAGCGCGTCGAGCGCCTGAGCAGCCAGTCCTTCCAGTTCGCCCTCGCCATCACCACCTGGAACGGCATCCCCGCCACCTCCCCCAAGGACAAGGACGGCAGGGACGCCGACAAGAAGGACCTCCGCGAGCAGCGCATCACCATACACCTCGCCGGCACCCGCCAGGCCTGCGAGCGCTTCTGCGACGGCCTCAAGAAGGGCCTCAAGGCCGCCGTCGGCCACGTCGGCAAGCTCAAGAGCGTCGTCAACCAGTGCTACTCCGAGTACCTCCTCCGCCCCGACGACAAGAAGGCCGCCAACCCGCCCGACGCCGGCCTCGGCATGTTCTTCCGATACCCCGGCGACCCCAAGAAGCTGCGCGACCGCGCCAAGATGCGCCTGTGGGCCGAGTACCTGCGCGACAACGGCCGCAACGTCACCCTCATCCGCCAGCCGACCTTCCACAAGCTGATCCGCGTGGGGCTGCCGAACCGCCTGCGCGGCGAGATGTGGGAGCTGACGTCCGGCTCCATCTACCTGCGCCTCGAGAACCCCAGCCTCTTCGCCGACACGCTCGAGAAGTACGCCGGCCAGGAGTCGCTCGCCATCGACGAGATCGAGAAGGACCTGAACCGGAGCCTCCCCGAGTACCCCGGCTTCCAGGACGAGGAGGGCATCGGCAGGCTGCGTCGCGTGCTGACCGCCTACAGCTGGGTCAACCCCGACGTCGGCTACTGCCAGGCCATGAACATCGTCGTGGCCGCCCTGCTCATCTACATGTCCGAGGCCCAGGCCTTCTTCCTCCTCTCCTCCCTCTGCGACCGGCTGGTCCCGGGCTACTACTCCACCACCATGTACGGCACCCTGCTCGACCAGAAGGTCTTCGAGTCCCTCGTCGAGCAGACCATGCCCGTCCTGTGGGAGCACCTGGTCAAGAGCGACGTGCAGCTGTCCGTCGTGTCGCTGCCGTGGTTCCTCTCGCTCTACGTCAACTCGATGCCCCTCATCTTCGCCTTCCGCGTGCTGGACGTCTTCTTCGTCGAGGGCCCCAAGGTCCTCTTCCAGGTCGGCCTCGCCATCCTGCGCATCAACGGGGAGGAGCTCCTGGACGCCACCGACGACGGCGCCTTCATCTCCGTGCTCAAGTCCTACTTCACCCGCCTCGACGAGTCTGCCCACCCCAAGTCGGAGAACCCCAAGCTGCGGAGCGTCACCAAGTTCCAGGAGCTCATGGTCGTGGCCTTCAAGGAGTTCTCGCAGATCACCCACAACAGCATCACCGAGTCGCGCCTGAAGAACAAGGACGCCGTGCTCAACAACATTGAGAACTTCACCAAGAGGACCGCCATCAGGAACCTCGGCCCCGACAGCAAGCTGCTCAGCGCCGAGGAGCTGGGCGCGCTGTACGACCGCTTCTACACCATGCTGTACGAGAGGCAGCAGCGCGACCTCATCATCCAGGGCGAGAAGCAGCGCCGCGCCAAGAACAGCCGCGGCAGGGCGCAGGACGCGTTCCGCGACAGCCACGACCACGGCATCGACAAGGGCCGCGTCGCGCTCGGCCCGAGCACCAGCATGATGGACTACGACGCCTTCCGAGAGTTCCTCGCCAACATGTCCAAGTGGGCCATCTCGGACTCGCCCATCACGCCGCGGCGCGACACCTTCTCGGAGAAGGACAAGAACACGCAGCGGCGGAACGACGCGCTGCTCAACCCCTGGGGATCCGGGCCGGAACCCGCGGACCACGAGTTCATGCAGCGGCTGTTCAAGAAGTGGGACGTCGACGGCAAGGGCGAGCTGACCCTGGCGAACGTCGTCTCGGGCCTCGCCCAGGTCAGGGGCAAGCGCGACATCATGGGCACCATGAGCTACTTCTTCGAGCTGTACGACGACGACGGCGACGGCAAGGTGGACCGGGAGGGCATCCTGCGCATCTCCGAGACGCTGCTGTTCCTCTCGAGGCGAGGGCTCGAGGGGAACCTGAGCCCCAGCGCGTCGACGCCGACCCTGAACGGCATCACCGTGCAGGGCAACCCCAACGCGTCCGAGACCAGCCTCGGGGGCATCTCGGCGAACGAGAGGTTCCTCGGCAGCGTCAGCGCATTTATAAGAAGATGCTTCGAGTACGCCGACCCCGATCACCCGCAGAACAAGCGCCAAGAAGAGGCGTCCGAGAAGTCGCAGGCGGAGGAAGACAACGCCGGCGCCTTCTCCATCGGAGACGACGACGACGACGAAGAGGACCTGCTCGCGCTCGAATCGCCGTCGGGAAGCCCGAAGCGGGCGAAGAAGCCGTCCTCGCTGTCCATCAGCTCGACCGACGGCGCCGGCGCGGAAACGTCCATGTCCGAACGCAGAGTCTCCAAGGCGCAGTCAGAAGCCGCCAACGCCGCGCTGGACCCCGCCAACCCCCTGCACATCACCCTCCCGACGTTCCGCATGGTCGTCCTGGCCGACGAGCTCCTTGAGCAGTTCTTCGAGTCCTCGTTCCCCACCTCCTTCCACATCATCGAGGGCCTGCCCTCGTCTTCGACGCCGTCCTCCTCCCTCACAACCTTCTCCAGCATCAACTTCGGCACCCGCTCGCCGCTGCCCGCGGCCGTGGCGCCCGCCGCGCAGGGCGCCACGCGCGGGCTGCGGGGCGTGCTGGACAACATCGTCACGGACGGCATGCGCGTGGCGGCCGAGGTGCGCAAGCGCATGGAGGAGGCACAGAAGGAGCTGGAGAAGAACGCGACGCCGAACCAGCGGGACGAGGAGGAGGAGGACGACGCCGACATTGGCGTCGAGATTGGCGTGCGCAAGGGCCCCACCGACGCGGAGCGCAGGAGCGTCCGCAGCGAGGACCGGGACCTGCTGTCCGGGGCGGACGCCGAGGCCGGCGCCACCGGCAACGGGAAGGACGGCCGGCTGGTGGACATTGAGCCTGCCGCGGCGGCGGCGCCGCCGGGCAAGGGCGTCGTCGAGTTCGAGGGGTAGACGGGCGAGGTGTGGGAAGAGCGTGGGCGGGGAGGCGGCAGGATGCCACATGCGGATCGGAGGGAGGCGGCACGTGGCGGCGAGGAGTTCGAGATACGTATACCTGCTGGCGGAACTTGCATTTTGGGGATCCCAAGACTATTTGGTTTTTTTGGCACTCGGTGTTCTTGTTTTGTCGGGGCGCGGGGACTGGGCATCATGTCATGCGGCGGGTGTAGACAGATGACATCACTGAGGAAGAGACGAACCGTCTTTGACCGATGACGTTCGCGCTGCGTGGTTGCCGTGTGATGTGTGGTGCGCTGTGATTCTAACTCGAGGGTGAGAGGGTGAGGTGAAACGTAACACGACCGGGCATAGTTCTCCTTTTGGGGGGGGGGAGGGGGGTCGTGGATTGAAATGGGTGTTCCGTGATCTTAGCTCTAGAGGTACGGTCCTGCATGGCTCGCGGCCTCTGATCAGACTGGCAGGTGCGGGGAGAACGGTCACGCTGCTTGGACCTTGTCGCCACCCGGACTAGGTAGTTCGTATGGCCTCGGCTTCATGATGGGCCTGCGTGGGCTGGATCATGGCTTCTCTTTCGTTACTCGATGTGTGTGTTACGTATAGACTATCCATAGCTCCCTCGGTATATCACCCGTTTTCTAAGGACAACGTTTCTAGGGACAACGCCCGAGAGAGGTGGGCTGATGTGAAGCACACCAACCGGTGCAGGTCAAGAAACATATCCGGAGAGCAAGTCATCAAGATCTCGAGCTTCCCTCCTTGTTAATTTGGAGCTAAGTGAACATATTGAGTTGATGAGTAGTTCGAGGCGAGGTGCACAGCCCTTCAGGCGTTTTACAAGCCTTAACGCCATTACCTACGACGTCATGCCTGTATTTGCCGAACACATGAACGATAAGTCTTCTATCTATTGCTTTTAGGATGTGGCTAGCTTATGTATTACCTCGCAACACCCATGAAATATGGTATCCGCGCTGTATGGCCCTTGTCAAACAACGTCTCCGTCGCCCCTAATACGCCCCATATATCACAGCCTCAGACCAATTTGCGGCTGCGGATGCACGGTTGGACTTAATTTTGTGATTGGATCTATAACGATAAGCCTCGTCTACCTGCCAGATACTTTCTCTTGGTAAGGGCAACCGTCCCAAGGTCTCTTAGCAGATAATTAAAGAGTGGAGTCTGATGGTACCAGAAGTGTTATCCTAGAGAGATATTAACCTCTGGAGGGTATCTCTTACACAACTGAGACAGGTAAAGTCCACTGTTTAACAGACATCTGCTCTTCTCGTGTAGAGCCTCCTATGATTATAGATATCACTGGTGCCTTTTCCCGTGCTAGGCCCTGGCATGTGGAGGCGAGAGTTATGATTCGTCAGGGTCGGTGGCCTTATCGTGGTAAGCAGCTTCGCGCTGCGGGGTTGGCGGGACGGGAGCATTCACAAACTCTTGAATTCTTTACTGGAACCACATGCTACTCATTTCGTCGAAATACGGCATCAAATCGATCGTGGGTGGGTTGGTTTTGACGCGGGACGGCGCGGGAGGCAAACTAGTAGATCCCACACCACGTGGCGCCCCACCCTCAACCACGGCGACCGAACGCGACACATTAACGTTGCGTCGGATGAAGGGGGGATGGTGTTGAGCAGCGGCGACGTCGACCGCGCAATCCGAGCAGTAAAGACATCGAAAATAAGGCCGTCGAAGAGTGAAGTGACGGTGTGGATATCGCGAAACCAGCGGTCAAGGAGCGTAGTGCCCGAACGACGACGAGGGGACGGACAGATCGACGTGCGGTTAGACGGAAGAGCGTTGCTACGGGCGATGCGACCACCAGGTGCCACAAACATTGGAAGGAATCCTGGCTGATAAACTATGCTACCTGGAAGAGCTTACACTCCTAGAACGTTCCAGCTCAAGGTACGAGAACGATCACACTGGAGCTAGTTGTTTCCCCATAGCAGGAGTGTGGATACCATCTTAACAGGCTTCTCAGACGTTCTAGGTACCAGCAGCTAAGCGGTTCTGCGATGGAAGTTGGTGAGGGGAAACAGCAAGGCAGCAACGAATACTGTGCAGTTTTGCCCCTTCATTATACGGAAGCCGTAGCACTGCTCGACGTAGCGTATAGCAGTCTCGAAATTAGGCCCTAAATGGACGGAAGTTTCCGTTCAGCCCGCCGACAGTGCCAGATTCTCGGGAGCCAACCCGCCGCGAGATCTCGTACCACTTATGAGACGGTTAGAAATTCACCTATTCCTCAGTCTCGCCCAGCCGCCCAGCAGCATAAATGAGCATCCACTCCAAGTCCCAGGGCTCACCCTTATACTTTTCTGTCAGATGCTTCTTCATCAGTTCCTTGACCTCTTCCACCGGATGTGCCTTCCGCGTGTCTTCGTCCCACCACATAGTAAGGAACCAAGACAGCGTCATCCCGAAAGTCTTAATGAAGTCCTCCGCGTCCTTGACCCGATGTTTTCCTTTCTCCGCTTGAACGATCACGTCCGAGAAGCCCTGGGCCTTCAGATGTGCCTCTATCCATTCAGGGTCTGTCCAGTCTCCCTGGCTATGTAACTGCATTGGTATCTCAGCCGGGAAGGGGGCGGGGAAGGCGAAAGAGGCAAACGCAGAGCGCACATCCGGGATCCAGAACATGCTATCTCGATGAGGTAGGCTGGCTCCAAACACCCCGCCCGGCTTGAGAATCCTCTTGACATCTGGTAGTCCATGTTAGGTCTCTCTTGAGCCACATGATCTCATGTGCTTCTTGATAAGACTTACCGGCGAGAACAGCATCTGGATCGGGTATGATGTGAAGCGCCATCCCGAGCCCAACATGAGTGAACAAATTGGCAGAGAGGCCCGTTTCCTATCGAATGTCAGCCCGTCCGATGTTTCTACACTTCTAGATCCTGGGGATAACCTACCATGGCGTTCAACAGCCTCGCTTCCGTGTTGTTCCATCCTTCTCTTCTGATACGGCTCGTAACAAGGTCTACCGCACTCTGAGCGTTGTCTGCGCACATGAATGAGCTCTTCCCAAGCACCTCCCTTGGCAAGAGTTTTTGAAGCTCCTGGGTGAGCACAGCTGTGCCACAAGCATTGTCGAGTACCGCCAGCGGTTGGGACGATTCGCCCGACAGCCCCATTACGGAGATCAACGGCGCAACCATGTGGCTCAACAGCCCCTCTGAAGCAGAGATGAGGTCTTCATCTCGTTGCGCTTGCATAGTAATGGATTTCGCACGTGCCAGAAATGGCTTATTCCCAAGAGATCCCAGGTGTCGAAGGTAAGGGTTCGGGGAGCAAGACGTGTCAACCAGCTTCCGGGAACTCATTCGGGCGACCTAGATATAGAGATAGTAAGTGATACTCTCCCGTAGCAAATGGATGTCTCCGAAAAGTCGCCGGTCAAAACCTGCTCATTCATATGTGTTGTGATAAATGCGAGCACCCGAGTCCACCGCCGGGCGGTTCTCGTGCATATTTAGCGCTCAGCGAGAACGGGAATGCCCCAAAGTTCCTTTCAACAGCCGGTACTCTGATGACCGTAGAGACCCCAAGAAATCGCCCAAATGTTGGAACCTAATAGGCAAGTACATTAATGGCATTCCTGATAGTGCCAGCGTTGACGCTTCGACCGAGCCCAACGCTCTGATGTCGCCGAGGCAAGGTTCTCCGACCGAGCTGCCATGGACGGTGGAACCCAGCCTACGGCATAGCATGGATTCGTTACGCCTGGAGGGAAGTCCCTATAGGGCCTCGACGCTACCTAATTGACAGCCTGGTTCGTTTGGTACCCGAAACCCAAGCCCCACAGGTAAACTGTCGCATCGCTTGTAAGCCAACCTCATCACTCTTGATCCCATGACAGGCTTGCTTGAAGGCCAAATTCTTCAAGCGTTCAGCATCCTATTCTCAGCAGCTGAAGCGCGGTCTGCCGACGTCGAGGCAGTTTTGTTAATGTAGTCGCATGTCAAATTCGCATGTTGACGATTGGCGCTGTGCGTGGCCCGGCTTCTTCCAGCCTTTGGGTTGCATTTACGAACCTGATCGTCGCACGTCCGGTTCCCATTTGTCGTCATTCGACGCGGCCTCCCCCCCCCCCGCCAAAAAAAAAATGTTGCCAATATTGGTCCACGAGCACGTGAGAAGGAGTTCCTGCTGTTCTGTCCATTTCTTACACCGGAATAGGAAGTGGTCTGCCGTCTCTGCTTGTCCACACTCACACAGATCTGACTCCACTGCACCGATTTTGAGGAGATAAGATGGCTGTTCAGTCGCATCATCCCCGTCCGAAGCTGAGCAACCACAGCACTTTCCGGGCACACTCCAGCCCTGTCGCTCGCCTCGCTGCGGCCTTGCCCAGTAACCTGGGTGCGCACCTTTCTTCCTTCGCCGGCAGCCACAGAAGGGAGGACGGACGCCGAACGGCACGGACTCGTGCGGTACCCTGTAGCCGTAGCGCGAGCGGCGCGGGGTCGTTTGCGTGACGAGCAGGCGCAGGAAAGGGGTTCTAGTTCAAGCCCCTCAGCCCGGTCCAGATGTTTGCTGTTGGCCGCTTTCTACCTCAGCATCACGGGGTTGTTTCATAGGCCCTGCCGTCTCGATCTGGACATGACCGACAAAGCTGTCTAATGCCGTCAGACTGGTTGGGTCCCAAGATCCCGGAAAACCTGCTCGCTACATCTCTCAATCATGTGCTTCCATGAACCGGCCGCGTGTCCGGACCAAAGTCGCCTGAGAGTTGTGGCGGAACGAGCTCCGAGGGGCTCGAGTACCCGGTCCTCCATCTCGATGGTCTTCCAAGCAAGGTTAAGCCCGTTGGTCAATGGATTGCCATCGAGCATGCTGTATGTGAAGTAATACGGGGAACTGCTGCCTCTCCACTGCTCGCCATGCAGCTTTACACGTTTCCCATGTCACTTTCCACGTTCTACCATCATGCTGTTTCTTAGCCCTGAGCTTGCACGCCTCACGGCACGCTAAAGGGCGAATTGGCAGCCAAGGAGGGCAGTTGGACACAGCTCCACCTGTGACGCTCGCAGCCCCGCCCTGCAGAGAGCAGAGAGCCGTCCCTGGCTAAAAGACGAGTATAATCGAGCTGCCCAACAGCCATCGGTCTGACTGGCCCCACCTTCCGCCCCCCGGAGAGTTATCTACGGGGTTCACAATGGCACGCTCTCCAATCATAACCCTTTACCGGCCGGCTGACATCTCCGGCCTTGGTGGCGATCCCGAACACCGATATCGAGGACTTGATTGGTACGACGTGAAAAGGTCGTGCATAGACACGCCATCAACCCATATACCCTCCCCTCCGACATGTCCTGATCGCCGGAACTTGCTGATGAATCGTCTTTCGGCAGAGGGTTTTGAGCTGTTGGTCATTGACTCGTGCACCGACCACATCACCCCAGATATTTCGTGTTCCCCTCTGTACGTGACACAAGCTTTTCTGTTTTCCCCATGCGGGATGCTGCCTGATGCGATTCTCCTGTCATTTTTTGTTTTCGTTCGCGTGTCACCCGTTATTTGGGTCCGGAGGGATCGCCCCGCCCAGGATGATGGGTCGGGTCTGTGTCGTGGCTCATAAACCTATATGATCCCCAAGGTCACCCCGTGAAGCACTAGAGGTCTACTCTTGCACGCACAGGTCCGTCAACCAAAAGCCCGCAAGGATCGGTTGTTATCATATCCCGAAGTGCAGCGTCCAAGCACCGAAGACGTCTCTACGACCCTACGACCCTACACGTTCAGCTCATGCTGGTCCTCCCTTCCAACCCATCATCACAACCCCCCCCCCCCCCCCCCCCCCCCCCCCCCCCCCCCNCCCCCCACCTTTGCTTTGCCCAAGCTCCAGTGACCATCAAGTCCGAAGATACTACGCCCCCGTTCTATCCTCTCTACCTGGCCACGGGGTAGTCGACCTGGGGATCAGACCATATCGCATCACACCTTAGTTTGTCATCAGGTTACAGACAAACAACAGGCTTGTCAAACTCTTACCAAGCCAACGACATCGGGCCCCCGCTACCTCTCATTCAATTTCTGCCGAGCCAGCCGACTCACCGAGCACTCGACCAGCCTTTAAGATGGCCAAGAAAATTACCGATGGTGCTACCCACGAGATCCCACGCACGCACGAACAACCGGGAAAGCTTCCGCAACCGCCGCCGTCCATCTCGAAAAGACGACGCGGCCGGCCCTCCAAGGGAGCATCAGCCCACGAAAACCAGACCTCTCCATCCAAGACTGTTGCTCTGAAGCCCCCGGCCAATCGTCACCATTCAGACTCTTCAACAACGGCCTCCCTTTCTCCTTCAACGGGCGATACTTTGGCCGGCTCCGAAAAGAAGACGCGGCTCCGCGCTCGCAACCGCGAGGCCGCGCACAAGTGTCGCGTCCGCAAGCAGCGCGGCGTCGAGGACCTCCAAGTCCAAGAAGCAGCCATCGGCGCCACCAACCAGTCTCTCAAGGACCAGTATGCCGAACTCCGCAACGAGGTTCTCTTATTAAAAGACATGGTTCTCCAGCACGGTGGATGCGGCTGCTCCTTTATTGAGAACTACATTGAGGATGCCGCCGCGAGCCTGTCGCAGAAGCCCGATGACTCCGTCACGAGCCCCCAGGGCTCCTCTAGCAGCCCTGTCTCACCAGCCGCCAGCTGGTATTCCGTCAAGTCGCAAGGGCCGAGCTTGTCTGGCTTGGACCCTTTCGAGGTGGGTACCGGGAACGATCCATACTTCAGATGGGATATGATGGGGGGCCATGTAGACTTGCAAAAACAGGCCGCGATGGAGCTCTCGACGGCTATGCAGTGTGGCAATTATCCCGCGTTGGGAGCATAGGGGGGGGGGGGGGGGGGACGCTGGCTAGACGGCAGAGCACTTTGGCGGCGTTACTGTTGGCTTTTTCTTTTCAAAACGGCAGGACTCACGTTCTTTCGAGGTGTTATCTGGAGTTTTACCAGGCGTTAGGGGGGTTGAAACTTCGAGCCTGCGAGCAGAGTTCTTCTCAGCCCACATCAACTAGTTTCTTATTCATCAGCCTATCTCGAAGTTACATCTAGGGGCACTTTTGTAAGCCTATATGAACTCCTTGATCTTGACGAAGCTCGTGTAGGCACGTGAAGTACTTGGCACCGCATAGTAGCGTCCGCTTCTACGCGAAGTTGTCTGGTGCAGCCTCTGGTGAAATGCGCCGTGGTCATGAAGACGGAGTCAGGAGCGCCATTGCCGACAAGAAGGGGGGATCGCTCTGAGCAGCACCGGCATCAAGGTACTTTGAGAAGTTCATTACGCTCGCAGATTGGCCTGACATCGGCCTAGCTGCGTAGGAAATGCCGTGTCTTTGGTAAGCAGATATGGCGAAATGTGGCGAACTAATGGCTGGATAAGACTAGCTGACGGAATGGCTGATGGATTGGCTCTGGTGATTGGCTTCGGCGGATTCGCTCCGGGGTAGCTTGCGGGCAGTCTCGTTGGGCTGGCGGCTGTCAGCTTACCAAGGCACTGGACTGATCAGCACAGAAGGACGTCACGTCAAGGGGATACGGCGCTTGAATTGCAAAGTCATCCACTGCGACGACGACGATATATAGGATGTGGTGTCCGCGGCCAAACTGGCGTTTTCGGATGGCTGCTTGCCACTATCCGAACCTATTCTATCCCGAGAACCTGGGAAAACGTGCGGAAGACGATGGAATCGATATCGAGGACAGGGACGGGCCACACCCCGACCAATACTGTTTAGCGTCAGACCTTGAACCACCCGAGACATAGGCTTTTTTCGTCACGACGACTTGGACGCTTGTGAGTCAGTCTGTAGTAGAGAGGGACCATAATATGGAGGGTATGAACCAGACTGCCGTCCAGCCGAGTATGGGGACTGGAAGAGGACAACCTCTTGGACATCATGCGGCATCGCGGTGCAGAGTGTACTGAGGAAACTTGTCCTTGCCGTGGTATTTACGCCAGATCAAAGGTTCCATAGGTCGATTTTCTCCACCATCCGGGAGTAGGGCCCTGATCTCAAGTCATCGTCCAGTAGCGCAGTTCTATTGGGAAACAACTGAAGCGCCTGGTGTCCGTCTTTCCACTGCGGCCAATGTCGTAGAGGAGCGCTGTTACCCCGGTTGGATTCCAGGAAATAGACAATGTTGAGAAGATAGGTCTCAGTTCGACGAGTCCGAGCAGCTTCTGAAGCGCCCGATTGTTAACAATTACCAACACTCCAGTGTTGAGACTCCTTTCTGCCTGCTTCAAGCCGCTTGTCATACTGCTGAGGGCAGTGAAAGCCTCAGCTGAGACTACAAGTGGGGCTTGTCGCACGCAGCGTTCGAAGTTGTAGGCTGGGCTGGAATTACTTGCGGCAGGGTCGTAAGCGGTAGGCTACGTTGGCCCTCGGAGTTCTGGCTGAGGATCGCCATGACGTCTCTGTGCCGATTCACGGTTCTGTCGGTACGTATATATCTAGCGGAGTCACCTCAAGTGTGAAGTCAACAACCCTTTCGCGTAAGGCGATTGCTTCAACCCCGGCGTCAGCTTGCGGATCGCCTCGATCCCTGTACCTCCAACAACATGCAAGTCTGCTACACAGCGAGCCATGCCTATCGACAGGACAGAAAAGTTGATGTAGGTCCAATTTTGCACGCCTCTGCCTCGGGGATCTACGAAAATCAGTCGCCTTGTGAACTCAATGGGAGTGAAGTGTATATTGGTTAACAAAAAAAGTCGTACAAGCTAGGTGGGGAGTCAAATCGGTTCTCTCCAAAGGCGTCACTCCAGAGTCTCGACGTGACCTCGAAGCTCCCCTTGAGTCCACTTGAACAGCCTCTCCTGAAGCTGGTGATCTTGGACCAGTTTAGAACCCTTCTCAGCCTTCCCAACTGGCCCGTAATACTGCCCAGACTTTGCATCAGGACTGACTGCTGCCCATATCTGAGACAGCGCGCCCTTCTCTATCGGCGTCGCGAACATGATGGCAAAATTCAAGAAAGGCTTGAGGAAGATACCGGTCGAAGCATGATGGAGGTTAGTGGCCACCATGCCCGGATGGACGGCGATGATGCGAACGGCCGATTCTCTTTCAGCCAAAGCCCTTGCATAGTGGATGTTCGCCAACTTCGACACGGTGTACCGAGTTGTTGTGTTCACTTCCTTCAGGTCTGTCTTGAATCGATCGAAGTAATACGAATCCGAGGGTGCGCGGGCATGAGCGGCTGAACCAACAATGACAACACGGGTCTGAGGATTGAGCTTGGCTGTGCCACGCAGCTTTGGTAGGAGGAGTTGGGTGAAGAGAGCGGTGCCGAGGGCATTCGTGCCAAACTGAATCTCGTAACCCTCCTTTGTCAACCCCGGCGGGGTCATCATGATACCAGCGTTGTTGACGAGAATGTCTAGACGGGACTCCTTTGCGGAGAACTCGGCGACAGCGGCTTTGATGCTCTCGAATGACGCAAGGTCTAGCTTCAATAACACAAGAGGGCTAGCATCTGGGACGGCTTGCTGGATTTGCTTGATGGCGGCTTCGGCTTTATCGGGAGACCGGGAGGCAACGTAGATACGAGCTGGACGGTGGCTGCTCAATTGTTTGACAGTCTCAAGGCCAAGGCCAGCGTTGGCGCCCGTGACAATGATGACCTGATCCGTAAGATCCGACATATCGGACGACTGAAACGCCATGTTGCAAGAACTTAGGGAGGAGAAAGAAGAAGCCGAGGCATGGGAAAGGTGAAAACGATGCAGGCGATGATTTGTATGCGGCAAAACATCAAGAGGCTGTCGTTAAATACAACTTTCACTCGTTCCCTATCGCTACACACGGCCCCGCCGAACAGAGGGACGTGCGAGTCAGTGTTTTAGACAAGGGAGTAAGCATGTCGTTACAAGGACTGGCGCCCGATTGCGTCTGCATCTCCAGGAGCGTCTGGGCGAGTCTAGACAGCACTAGCTCTGCAATATGATTGTCAGAGCTGATTCCCCAATGGCATCGACGGGCCATGATTCAGAAGTTAATTCAATATGAAATGTAGCTGGCTTTCCCGACGCTGGGCCCTCCAGTGATTCGTGGCACGTAGCATCTCGTCGCAGCCTCTCAGCAACGGTGCCCACTTCACGAAGAAGTCAGGGCTGAACTCCCATCCATTAATATCCCAAGAATCCCCCCAAATCACGAGAGAAGCTTCAGACGTGGCTTCAAAATTGAGCAGGTCGCAAATCAACTGTTCTGAGAGATCGTCCTCGTCCAACAGCCCCGTGCTGATGCCCTCCAAGATGTTGTCTCTGAGTCTGGGCACAGGAAACAGGTCCAACCAAGGGTGGTGTCGTACTGATCGTTGCAGAGGTGTCGGAGAGAGATGAGCAGGAAATTTTGACTGCGTCCCTGGCGTCTGAGGGCCGTGCAACAAGAAAGGAGAGGGGCCATCATCGCTACTAAGCAGCTCAACCGGAATGTTGAGTATGAGCGCATTCTTGGCCAAGGCATCAAACGAATTGAGGCGGGTCACGACCGGCAGATCCACCACAACGAGACGGCCAACGTCCCAATCCGAAGTAGCCCTCTGCAGAAACCTGACAATGTCTTTGTGAATGTCGTGGCGGCGAAGCAACCGGAGCAAGGACTGATGATCCTTCAGGGCGAGTGCCTGGCTTGACGTTTGAAAATCCGACTGGGTGGAGGCAGTGTCACCTTCGACATGCGCGAATTGAGCGTCTGCGGATTCGCTGCTCAAGGCTAGGCGCTTGAGGTGACGCTTCTTCCCTGCAGATGTGCTTGTTAGACGTCTCTCTGGAACCGAAGACGATCGAGATGACATACTGTAGGCCCTTTGGTGTAAGCGATTTTGCCGCCTACGTCTTTCCTGTGGGCTCGAAAGCCCCGTCCAGTCGTCATCGTCGTCCCAGACGTCTTGAGGCTTCGGGGGCATGATTCCTGGGCCGTGGACGATTACGCTGGCAGTGTCGGGGAAGATGCAGAGCAACAGTGTTGTGGGAACGACGCATGGTTTATCTGCAGCTTGCTTATGCCCCCAACCTTTAAACTAAATTGTCGGATCGAACTGCCATTTCAAGGCGGCTCCCCTTCTGGGATTGCCTGGCTTGCGGAGTCTCCATGACATTGCTTATGTTCCGACTCATTGGTCACCTTACGGTTAAAGCGTCCAGCTCCAGCAGTCGGGTTGTACTAGCGCACCGATAACCTTCCAGTTGCGACAGTGGAAATAGTGGAAACAATCTTCACCACTAGCGGCCCCGAATTAATGCAAGATGCTTACTCCCTGGTCCTCCACGGGAGCGGCACTGGGCTCTGTCCCCACAGCTGGTTTGACCTCAACTAAGACGGGATGGCCTTATGACTGTTGACCCGCGAGTATTTCAAACACGCATACATCACTGACTGGACCATCTTCTGGTGACTGAATTCGGGAATCGAATTTGATATCCATCCGTCATGGTATCCCATCAACAAGTTCGCGACCAGCTTCCACAGCTCAGGCGCTTCGGCCCGGGCCTTGTGGGAGTGTTTGGTGAGTGAGAAGAACCCATCGCGCGATGAAGGCCGAGACTGATGCGGCAATCGCAAACAGTCGGTGGCACCAGCGGCATTGGCGAGAGCATCGCCCGGGAGTTTGTACGATATGCGATCAGTCCCAGGGTTTACCTGATTGGACGAAGTCGAGAGGAAGCTTCTCGGATTCAAGACGAATTCCGCCAGCTGAATACGGAGAGCGATGTGCGCTACATCCTGGCCGATGTCTCAGAGCTACGCAACGTGGGCGAAGTCTGTGAGCAGATCAAGCTTCAAGAGCGCCAGGTCAACTTGCTGTACTTGTCTGCTGGAATCTTCCATTTTAGGGGTCGAGAAGGTCTGTCTGCGCAACTGGGCCGCCCTTACATCCGGGATGTTGCTAACAGGTCAAAATTATCCTAGAAACGTCAGAGGGTCTCGACCGCAAACTGTCTCTCGACTTCTATTCTCGTTTACGATTCACCGAAAACCTGCTGCCCCTGCTACGCCAGGCCGCAGCCAGCGGCACTGCCTCGCCGAATACACAAATTCCTCCGCTTGCGAGCGTAATATCAGTCCTTGGAGGAGGCTCGGAAACTTTGATAAATGAGAAGGACCTTTCACTGCAGCAGACCTACACGGCAGGCGCTTCGACCAAACATGCAGTAACCATGACCACGATGACGTTCGACCACCTTGCCTTAGACCGACAGAATAAGGGCATCTCGTTTTTTCATACCAGTCCCGGAATGGTCCGAACTAATGGGCATCGGGAGCTAGGCTCCTGGTTCAAACCACTTCTTTCAGCATTTGTGTGGGCACTCGGCTCGTGGACTGTGCCGGTGCAAGAGTGTGGGGAGCGACACCTCTGGACAGCTGCGAGTGGTGCTTTCAAGGGCACAGGCGTTCATCTTGTCGGGAAGTCGAGTGAAATCGTCGAGAATTCAAAAGCCTTGAGCCAGCTGAAGGATCATGGAACGCCCGAAAGGATTTGGCAACATACTAGAAAAGTATTCCATGATACGTGCGGTGGAGCGACGGAGGATATTTAAGAGCAATGCTACTTTCGCTGGACATCGTGAACAAAACAGCGACGCAGCGAAAAGGATCTCTGTAGTGCGCCTCCAATGAGACATTTTGCCGGACTTGGAGACATTTTGTGAGAGTCCCAAGAGCTGGAGGCGGCCTGCGTAACCCTTGTTTCATCTGGAGCAGCTCTAGGAATCTCGTCGAACAAAGTCCTACCCTGGGAATGAGCTGTACCTCGATCTCACTCGAAGGATGGTTACGACAGAGCCTTCGAGACGAAATCAGATCACCCAGCTCCTTAACATCCATTTTCACACCATGTATTCTTTCCAGTAAACTGAGGGCTGCCCTATCTCAGAGGTATTCAAGGCTATAAGTTGGGGATTGCAATGGGCGCAAGGGCTTTGAACGACCCGCAACCATTCTCATCCACCGATGGATGATTTTCAAACACCGCCTCCAACACTGCGATTCCCCCACCAAGCCATGTCTCACTCGACACGTCGATTCAAAACCCCCCGCATCGCTGCGCGAAGGTGTTTATTTTCAAACACGTCAAGAAATGCCCCCTGTCTCACCCGGGATCGACCCCATCGGCCTCAGCGCCGCGGGAGCTAATCTCACACATTCCAACCCCTGATCTGATAGACCAAGGCCCGCACCACGATGTCAGGGCCCCGCGATCGTTCAAATACTAGCCTTCGCGCCAGTTCACTAAAGTAGAGGTCATCATCAGGTCGTCGTCGCCTCGTCATTCTTTTGGTCACCGTCGTTTGGGCATTTCTGCCCGCCACTTTCGTTTAGGGTCCGAGACCCGTTACACTCATTTTCTGTTTGCCATGGCGCGACTTTTGGGAGCGGCGGCAGCCATTGTGTGCGCCGCGTCTGCTTTTAGCTTGGATACGACGACGTTCGCTACCACCCCGACAAAACTCCCTGCTGCCATCGTCGCGAGGCAAGGGGATGCCGCGCGCCCTGCCGAGGTAGGGGACTTCCAGCGGGTCGGTTGCTTTCAGAGTTTCGACCAAGCTGTCGCCACCTTCGCGGAAGATATGACGCTCGAAGCATGTGCCGCCTCTTGCACGGGGCTGGAGACATTCTTCGCCGTGCAGAACGGGGAATCTTGCTTCTGCGGCAATGCGTCTGGGACCACACAGGTGGACGAAGCAGAGTGCAATGTGCCTTGCGGAGGCGACACAAACTTCTTTTGTGGTGGCATTTCCTCGCTTGCCGTCTATGGGCCGGAAGGCCCTGACGTGGAAAATCCTGATCCCGAAAACCCGGATCCCGAAAATCCAGACCCGACAGATCCTCCCGCCAACTCATCTCCAGTGATCGTTGGAAACTACAGCCGACTCGGCTGCTACTCTTCGGCAGGTCCTGATGGCCTCACTCTCTCGGGTGAGCCTACAGTAGACCCTTCTCTGACGCTCCAGACATGCGCCACGACCTGCCAGGGTTCCCGCTACTTTGGCGCTTCGGAAGGAGATACTTGCTACTGCAGCGATGAGCTCAGTAACCCAAACAGTGTGCCCGGACCCGATGCCGAATGCTCGACTTCATGTGGTGGTGATGCTTCCGTCTTCTGCGGCGGTGTGGATCGGTTGGCACTGTACGACCGGGGCTCGGATCTCCGCCCGGCCGTTGTGGGGCCGTATTTTCGGCGCGGATGCCGGACCACTGCGGGGCTCCAGCAGTTCGCCAGGTCTACCAGCAGCACCGACATGACGCTCCAGGTGTGTGCGACGTTCTGCGACGGTCTCCGATTTTTTGGCGTGGTTGATGGCCAAACCTGTCTCTGCGACGACGATTCGCTGAACGCGACCGACGTTGCCGATGAAGACCAGTGCAGTCTTCCGTGCTTCGGCAACCAGGAGGAGTACTGCGGTGGGAGCTCATTCATGGCACTGTATGATCAAGGCGAGGCCCCCGAGGATGGTGATGGTGATGAGGACGGCGATGGGGGCGATGATGGTGGCGAAGACGGGCAGGGTGACCCCCGGCCGCCGGTCGTCGGTCCCTTCAAACGCCTCGGCTGCCAGTCCTACTCGACCGATATCATGGAAGATTCCGGCTTTGACGGCCAAGACTTTGAAGACTTCGACATGTCGCTCAATCTGTGCGCCGAAATGTGTTCAGATTTTCGGTACTTTGCGACCTACTTCCGCTTTCGCTGCGCCTGCCGCAACGAGCTTCGCGGCAACTCGGCGCTGGTCCCCGAAGCAGAATGCGATCAGACTTGTCTGGGAAACATGACGCAAATTTGCAGTGGCAATCGGCGGCTGGTCGTCTACGACAAGGAAGCGGAGGTGGTGTCTCCCACGTCCACCATCATTTCGTCGGCAGACACGTCGACCGTCGTGACGGAGCCCACGGGCGAGTCCACCACCTTTTTCCTCTCCATCGGCGATAACGACATTGATCTTCCCAGCGGCGGAGAAGAAGCACCAACGTCTCCCCCCATTCGCCGTGCAGCTCGGAACAACTGGAAACGTCAGAATGAAGACGTTACATTAGTCGGTGACTCAGGTCCCGTCACACTCGAGGAGTGCGCCACGGCCACGAGGTTCACTCTGCAGAATGGTGATGGGGGCCGTCTCGAAGCCAACAACGTCCCTGTCGCTACCGGCCAGGATATCACATTTATCGCGCTGTCTCCTCTAGACGTACCGCCCAATGCGCTCATCAATACGGGGTTCGCCCTGGTCGGTGATGAGCTCGTGTGGTTGAATCCCTCATTTTTCGGTGGCAGGGCGGGGTTCTGCTTGGATGATCAGAACACATTGTACGCCACATTCACAGACCCAGAAGGCACAGACTACCCGCTGAACTGTGTAGCGACATCTCTTCATGCTATATCGAGTACGTATCTCATCCTTGTCTGCGATGATGGTGGCTAATGTGAATGATGTAGCCTCGGCGTGTGCTGAGCCTTCTTCAGTGCCCTCATCCCAACCATCATCATCTATGCCACTCTCGATTCCTCCTTCACAACCTCCATCGATGCCTCCTTCGCTGCCGCCTTCTCTACCACCATCACTTCCACCTTCAATGGCACCCTCATCTCTCCCCCCATCGGCGGCACCATCAGAGAACCCATCAGTAGCACCCTCCGTGGCGCCATCGATTCCCATGTCGGTTCTGCCCTCGTTCCCTCCAAGCCTGGTACCCTCTTTCCTCTCGTCCATCATTCCGTCGGTTATTCCATCGGTAGCCCCGTCTGTGGTCTCCTCAGTAGGTCCATCCGATGTACCTTCGGTGATTCCCTCCGAGGTCTCATCGGTCATCTCATCGGCCCCACTATCCATCGTCCCTTCGATACCTCCATCTCTGCAGCCGTCGTTGCCAGGGTCACAACCTGTGTCTGCACCTGGATCCATACCAGTCTTGACTCCTACAACAATGCCGGTCTCGGTGTCGGCTTCACAGTCTACATTCTCAACCCAAACCCTGTCAAGGTCCCTTCCCATCGATACAGACACTGCAAGCTCGTCGCCGACTTCAAGAACCAGCGACATGGGTGCGGAGAGCAGTGCGCAAACCAGCACGGAGAGTGACACAGGCGGGGTCCCTTTGCTCCCTCCGCCAAGCAGCATCACGACAACGACAACAGTGACTACCACCAGGCTCCCGGTTGTGAGAAGCACGTTGACGCTGCCTCCGGGACTTAACACGCGCCCGGTGGGGATGTGCAGGATGGTGACGGAGTCTTGGATAGTTGGAGAGACGACCCTGCTGGGGCGGCCGGTGCCGACGGCGGGATATTCTGGGGGGAAATGAGTGTGCGGCGGTGATATGATCTGCAATTTTCAGGCAGACGGTTGCATGGGCTGGCGAACGGCGTTTGATTGATACTTTTAGGCGTTTGGTTTTATGTTGCACATGACTATACACGAACTATAGACGGACTAGATGTGAACTCTGAATGTAAACGGACTGAACAGAATCTGGCCTTAAGGAGTGTGACTTTGCTTGATTTGGTCGTGCGACAGCCCTGTGACGGGTCCCTGTTGTAACAGCCACTAGGATTATGGCAGTACTTTCGTCTTTGAGGCTATCCGTACAGCTCATCCAGCCACGTCGCACCTGTCCCAAAACCATTCAGAGTGTCGTTCTTGCCCCAGAGTGGGTGATGAACACCAGAACGGAGTGTGTGGAAGACTGATAACTGTCAAGGCTTCTAAGGCTGTCGAGGCGTCCGTGATATATTCCGCGCTTGACACGATCGTTGCGGGGCGCTTCTTGTTGATACGTAGGTAATGGTTCTGGGCAGTTTCTTCACTTCGATCCAGAAAGCCAAAGCCTGATTGATCTTGATATCCTGTGTAGATAGCCCCTGCTCGAAGGTACGCAGAGCAAAAGGTCTCCCGCAGTTGCACTACTCGAAAAGTTGGTCAGTACTTGTTCGGCCACGAAGTGTAGCATATAGTTCCCGCGTCTCATTCTTGGAAAGTCAGTCCGAGCGAAGCTTACGTGCTTTCAGCCGGCGACATCGACAACGTTCACAGGAAGCACTCGGCTTACTCCGGTAACCCATATTGCGATCTGATGGAGTGTAAATCTTTTAATATGGGAACCGAAAGATCTGAAAGAAGCAAGTCATTCGGCAGTGGATGCAGGGGCTGGGAAAGGTCCCTCGATGTCACATGAAGAAACCGAGTCCCACAAGACAGGCCAATTGGCTGCCTGTTTTACTTTTAAGGCAAGCAGTTTGACTGACCTAGTGGACGTAAGCCCGATTTCTATTTTTACCTTCTGGCTTCTAGCGTTGCACACAAGGTGTAATGGGTTGTTGGGATTGCCGGTTGCCGAGCTGGGCCAATTCGCATCATGAGACCCTCGCGTTGCATACGTCGATGTGTCAGCGACGCTTCGCTGATCCCAGAGGGGAAAACTGTGAGTGAGTGACGCTTTAGTGAGACTAATTAGCTATTGACGACTGCTGACTGAGGTGACTAATTTGTAGAACCTTATTGTGCAGATTGGAAAAGAAGTACCGACGAGGAAGTGCCGACGAGCAGGATTTCACGGCCAAGGAATGAGAAAAAGTGTCTGCATCGGCTGTTGAAACCGTTCGAAATAGGACTGGGGGTTCTCTGTAGGATTACCTATAAATACTGCGATGAGCAGGACTAGCCAGCGGCAAGATACATCCCATTCCGACGTCCACATATCTCAGAACGACCTAGTTCCAAAATTTCCGACCCAGTTAATCAACATGGAGAGTGACGGTATTGCCAAAAACGGGTGGACCGCAGTACCTGTTGACGCCGCAATCATCTTCAAGGGCAAACCTTTCATTAACGAGCCTCAACCACTACTCACCGCCGATATTAGGTTCCCGAGCCAGGATCCGCTTGTGAGAAAGACTCAGTTGTTCGCACGGGAGCGCCTGACGAGGCAGACGTACAACCATTCCATGCGGGTCTACTATTTCGGTGAGTAGGCGTGACGCGGACGACAATGCACCAAATGGCTGTATCTAATAACTGGGTTAGCAACCATAATTATCAAGCAACAATTCCCTCAACAAGGCAAGGACCTCTCGCCGTCCACCTTGGCCCTCACATGTCTCCTCCATGACTTGGGCACGGCCAGAGAGTTTCTCTCCACCACACGCATGTCATTTGATTTCTATGGTGCTATCAAGGCCCTAGAATATCTCTCGTCCATTGGCTCCCCGAACGACCAAGCTGATGCCGTTGCCGAGGCTATCATCCGCCACCAAGACATTGGGCTCGAAGGGAGTATCACATTGCTGGGACAGGTCATCCAGCTGGCAACAATGTATGACAACGTGAGTGAGCATCCTACGATTGAGGGGTACGAAGCAATCATTCATCATGATACCTTGGTGGATGTGAACAAGTCATTCCCAAGAGAAGGATGGTTGCGATGTTTCGCCGAGTTCATTCGTGAGGAAGAACGGTTGAAGCCTTGGTGCCACTCGACGCATATCGAGAACTTTGACAGTAAGGTCCAGGCCAATAATCTCATGCAGCCCTTTGAATAAGTTTAATTCAAGAGAGAAGAGACTTGGGTGCTGGGTGATCGGGGGGTTGCTTGCGACCTGCGACCTGTTGTTCGACCCGTGGTCGTCACACCTAGCTATTACCTTACCAAAGTTGATATCCTAGCTAAGTCTTACCTACTGCATCCTGTCTATTATTCTGAAAGTGCTAGGCTGTGGTGAGGCTTGAGTGAGCTTTGAATGTAAATAGAGTGTGTTGAGGAGCTATCTTAGACTAAACACGCCATCTCCGAATAAGGGAGAAAGTCGATGAGCCACCGCCCTGTAGCTTACAGTGTTTCGAGCGTAGGATCCCTTTTCAGCAGCTCATCAACCAAAGCCATCGTCTTCTTGGCACAGCCGAAATCAACCCAGTACCCTCCATCCCCTTTACACATGACAGGAGCAGTCACTATTCCACGACGTCAGCACGCTGCGATACATTGCAGATGAAGCAACCTACGTCTCCGAATCTTGGTGCTGCGCGGCATAGCTCTTCCAAAGACGAGTAATAGTGACTTTTCGCCCACGAGCTGCGTCTTGTGTTGGTCCACCAACAGCGGGGAGAAGTCAATGCTGGGCCAAGCGCTGCTCCAGTTCGTCACAGAGAACGGCAGCTCGCCGGGCTCGCAGATGGGGAAGACTTGCCCTGCACCGTCAAAGACCTTGGACGTGACGGCAAAGGAGCGCTCGATGGCAGCCGTGGTTGCTGTTTCGTTGATGGCAAGGCGGTGGTGGCGGGCAATCTCGGCTAGGGGCGTGTCGCGAGAGAATCTGAATCGTGCGCAGGCGTAGGCTGGGCAATTGTGGAGGTAGTGTGCGCCGAGGGGAAGAGCTGGATGACGGCCACGGGCTAAGTGGTTCGGACGGCGTCAGGAGAGTGTCTCACAGAGTTTGAAGACGGGCGCGAGGTAGCACAGACTTACCTGCTACAGTTTCACAGATGTTGAGATATCGAGGTTTTCTCCGATCCAGGTTTGCAAACTACAACACAAGTTTCATTAGTCGCCAGGTCCTTATTCTGCCGGGCAACTTTTGCGGGGGGTCACTGCAGTGGCTCTCACCTTGCTCAGGATGCTGGTGACAATGTCCCCGTTTGTCAGGGTTACATGTTCGCGACCATATTTGCTGCTCAGTTGATCGTTACACTTGTCGCGTAGACTCAAGATTGCTGGGGCAGAGAGAAACAGCACTCGAGATTCCTCCTCGCGGTGCTTGATCAAGTCGGGTAAGATTCCTAGAATGGTCCGAATGTGCTCTGCCCGGGTCTTCAGACGGTATCTGCCCTTCGCGCGCAGCTCGCTCAATGGCAAATCGGCCGGCCCATCGAGGGCATCTGGCTTCGGCTCGAGAAACGGAGGTGGATGCTTGCCCTGGGCGACCAGAAGCCAGGCTTCCATCATGCTCGCGAGGCCTTTCTGGTCGGCCACAGCATGGGGAATGTTGACGGCGAGAACGGTAGCGTCTTCATAGCTCGTGACGTGAACGAGCAGGAGGGGGGTGTCGGGACCGTCAGCATTGAATTCGAAAGGCCATCCAGACGGTGCCCATGCCGCTTCGTGGCTCTCTGTCGACTTTCCCCAGGCCACGGCGCCGCTCAGGTTTGCGACATCCATAATGAGACCGGATGCCGCTATACTAGTGTTGAAGGAGCTGCTTGACCAGGAGAACAAGACAGCATCGTCTGAAAAGGGAAAAGGGTAGTGGTAATGGCTTCGGTCGCCCTTCTTTGTCGCAGGTTTGATTTTGGCACCGAGAACCGGTAGATGTGTGCGGATGAGCTTGTCCAGTGATGATCTTAGAAGCTGCTCATCTAGAATGCCCCGGATGATGAAGTAGACTTGGGTGCGGATGTTGCCAATGGGAAGACGCGTGTCGATTTTCTTCAACGGAACCGTCTTGAAGCCAGGCTGAGAAGCCCCTGGACTGATCCCGTTCAATACCATTATGCCTACCTCTTGATGGACGGGACAATTGAAACGTCGCGATGTTTCGCCAGGTTCCGGAAGCCGTCGCGGTTTTGTTCACTTAGCAATCTGCAATACAACTAGCGCTTACCGTCAGACGACTAAAATGGTCGTCTTGTCTTTTCAAGAGGTAAGAGCTAGCCCTGACTCGGAATAGGATTTCAAGGGTTGGGTTTGTAAAAAATCAAATTGGGCGGATACACTCGGAGATCCAACATGACAAGGGCCAAGGTGGCTGGCATTTGGTCCGCTTGGTGAAAGATCAATCGAAGGGCAAAAGGCATGTCAAGGATAGTTTCGCGCCAGGACAAGGGGCTTTCGCTAATAGCCACGCCAACGCTGGGAGCCCCTGTAACGCGATTGCTTACACAATACCGTGCTGTAGCTGTTGGAAATGAACTTTACATTGCGCCCTTCTGTCTGTTTCGCGCACGATTGACATAAATGGCGGAAAGTGAAAGTAATCATCCCAAGACAAAAACTGAACGAATTCGGCAAAAGATATCGACGAGGGCAGGATTCGAACCTGCGCCACCGAAGTGAATAGATTTCTAGTCTATCGCATTAGACCACTCTGCCACCTCGCCAGATGCTGTGAAAGGCGGCTAAATCTGAGGGATTATATGTTGACGGGCCCACCTTCTAGTGCTGACCCGACAATCTCCAGCATCCACGCAGTCCACAGCTCACCTTTCTGACGAAAACATGATGCAGAAAAGGCTGGTTCTTCCTCGAAATCTTCGTCGTCACAATCAACGATGAGTGGCGACAGGCACCCGTCGAAGGCGCGCAACAGTACCGGATAAGGACAGCATTGCCGGCAGCGATCGTAACGAGAGCAACAAATCGCTTTGGATAGATACTCCAACCAGCATTTTGTAAAAGATGGGGGAGCGAGATTCTTTCTTGAGACTGTAATCTTATAGCTGGATGGTAATCTCCCGAAGCTCTGATTTGGGCTTTAATCACTACTACCCTCGACAAGCAGCTGTGCTGATGGCCCCGTGGGCCGTTTTGGGATGTCCCAGGCCATCTACTCCAACATTAATAATTATGGGCTCAGCGTGGCGATTACAGATTCCTAGACGTGGTTTTGGCCTGCCTCGATGCAGTATTCCTCTGCGGTGTTCGAGAACTTTCGCTCGTGCTGGGCTCCAGGCTCTGCGGCTGGTGACAATACCTCTCACTGGATATCGCCGCCGCTGTCTTCGTCTGTTGCTATCCAACCCCTCCCGGTCATAGCTTTGCTATCCCCGCCATCGCTAACATCGCCAAGTCATGACCTGTCCACCTGTTTGCGCAATGCAGACTCATGAATACCACACTCTTGCCTCCGGCGCCTCCGAGCGTGGCGGCAGTGGTATGATGAGACCCCGACTTGTTCTCCGATGCCCCATGAAGACAATGACGACCCTCTCCATTTTAATGACGGATCTGCTGGAATCCAAAGCTTCTTGTGATCCTGGTTGATATTTCGGGTCTATCACGAAACTTCGTCCAGAGGTGCTTCACACAGTACTTGATACTTGGTGCAGAGGTTCCTCTCCAAACCACAGCATAATGTCCCTCTCGGGGACGTTGGAAGTATCGTGCACTAGGCAAAAGACTGAAATCCCAGGATTATTTCCGATGCTGAAAGAAGTCGTCTAATACACAATGCTCACTTCACGTTAGCTCGCCGCGATCCACGTTTCCTATGGCAGCTGGTCGCACATCAACTCGAAGGGATATCTATTATGATCTGTTCGTAATATACAACTAGCTCCGCCGAAATCGTTTTACCTCGGGGCCGTCCAGCGCATGTTTGTCTGCTTTCTCCGGACCTGGACATGGTCAGTAGCCATATTACGGAAGGGGGGTTAGATATACTTACGATGGGCTTCAGCGCCGCCACGCCAGCAAAAAGGGCGAGCACGGTGCCGATCAGGGTGATCTTGTCGAAGCCCTTGCCAAGAATGTCAAATGACAAGCTCGGGGCCAGGCGGGTGCCGAAGACGTCGATGCCGTAAGCGAAGACGAGCGTCGTGCTCTCCAGCAGAGCAGGGGTGGCGATGATTTCCTTGACGCCAACAACGTCCCGCACGTGGGTGATGACCTGGCGGGGGTCGACCTCGATGACGGGCGTGTACTTCATCAGGCCCTCTGCCTCAATCTCCTGAGGGGTAGGGTCCCGGCCGACGGTACGTCTCGGCTCCAGGACTTGACGGGGCAGGCCGACAATGCCATGGGTCTCAGTCTGGTAGCCAAGAAGCTGCCTGTTGGTGATGCCCTGGCGCGTCTGAGTAACAGCAAGGGCAGCAATGGGCCCAGACAGAACCCAAGCCTGCGACACGGGGTAAGGAAGAGGGCCTCCGGTGGGCAGGTCAACGGTATCGATGGAGGAGAAGTTGGCAGCGGCGCCGAGCGGGCCTCGGTCATTGGACTCGTCGCTCTCGTACAGATCAGTGACAACAATCTGGTAGCCCTTGAGCGACTGGCCGGACTGCGCATGGCCTTGGGCATCCTTGAGCGCGTACTGTCCGAAGAACGTGCAGGCGTACCAGTTCTCCGCCACGGCGCAGTCGATTATCTTGGAAGGATCCACGCCGTCATAGGTCTTGGAGGAGAGGATCTGACCAGAAACGGTGTCCAGGAGGTAGATGGCCAGAGTCGAGGTCGCAGAGTTGGTGGTGGCGACAACAGCCGTGTTGGGGTTCAGATACTTGTACTTGACTTTGCGGTCGCCGAGGACCTTGCCGATCTGGGCGACGGGGTCGTGCGAGGCACGCGTGGCCACTTCGACGATGGTCTGGCCACTAGGAGGCACGAAAGTCCAAGAGACGACCTCCTTGGCAGACCCAGCCTCGCCGTCCCAAGTCAAACCCTTCAGCCCGCCGTCCGCGCTGCGAACGACGACAGTCGACTTGGGCTTCCAGGTGGCAGGGATGTCGCCAACCTTGCCATCCACGCCGACGGGGAGCAGCCACTGGCCCAGGGAGCTGTCGACAATGGCGGTTGCCTCGACCTTGGGCCAGGAGCCCTCGGGAAGAGCCTCGACGATCTGTCCAGTGGTGGTCTTGACGACAACCTGCTCGCCGTTGGAGCCGCGAATGGTGACAAGGGCCTTGTGGTCTTCGACGAAGACGCCCTTGACATCCCAAGACTTACCCTGGGGGATGGTGAACGCAGTGGAGGACCAGACAACCTTTCCATGGTTGCCGATGTCGATGCCGTAGATCTTGCCGCGGCGGGTGGCGAGGATAGCCAGCTTGTTGAAGCCGAAGCTGTCCCGGTGGAGGCCGTCCTCCTTGACCGGGGCGTCAGAGCCGGTGATGCTGCTGATGAGGCGCTGGGGAATGGAAGCAAGCCAGTCGGGCAGCTGCTCCAAGTCCTTGAGGTGGCGATTGACGCGATGAACGTAGGCAGAGACAATATTGCTGTGCGCCTCCTCCTCGAGCACCTTTGCGTACTGGACGTTGTCGGGAATCTCGGCAAAGGCAGCAGCGACAGCACCGCTCAGGCCCTCGGGGCGGCTCCAGGCCAGTTCGCCGTTGCGAACGAGGACCCAGTCGTCCGAGGTGGTGAGGGCAGCGGCTCGGACGGCATACGTCTCATCCGGCTTCCTGATGACCTCGGAGACGCCGTGGATGACCTGCGAGCTCTCCGAGCCGGGCTTGTACGCCCAGCGTCCAAGGATGGCGTGCGACTCGGAGGAAGTGAGAATGACCTCGTCCTCGGTGATGCGGGTGAACCAGACGTTGGCGCCCTGAGAGCTGGTCGAGAAGGCGCCGACGCCAGGGAGCAGGGGAAGTTCGTAGGCCTTGGTGATGGCGCTGTTCTTCAGGCTGATGTGGTAGACGTCGGCCTTGTTGGCGGTGGGGGTGCGGCTGTGGACGAGGAAGTGCGGCTCCGACTGCAGGTGGTGCGGCGCGTGGATGGCGACCTCGGTGGTGTCGGCGGGCAGAGGAAACTCCTGCTTCTTCTTGGTGCCCAGAACGTTGACGTACAGCTTGGAGCGGCTCTTGTCGGTCCAGGCAACGATGGGCGAGGCCGAGTTGGCACCGACGAACATGATGTCGTCTTTGCTGTCCACGTCGCCCTTGGTGCCCAGAAGAATTTCATCGGTGCGCTTGCCTGTGTGGACATCGAGGACTGAGACCCTCAGGCCGTACGAGGTGAGGGTGCCGTAGAGGCTGACAACGAAGATCTTCTCGATGTTGGTCGACACCTGGATGGGGACGTCGTTGACAGCGTCGTTGATTTCCCAGACGACGGCACCGCTCTCGCCATTCAGCCTCCGGAGCGTCGTCGAGCCGTTCTCCTCCTCGAAAAGCGCCAGCACGTCCTTGCGATTGTTCTCAGTCAACTCCATGACCTCCAGATCCCTGATCTCGCCGGTGAAGTCTAGCCACCACGTGTTGCGTCCAGACAGCGCGTTCCATGCCTGGACGGAGTGGCCGTGCGCAGTCACGACCCAGTTCTCCCCCTCGGCGGCGCGCAGGTGGCCTCCGCCGCTGGTGATGTTGCCGGTGAGGAACTGTCGCCAGACAACCCCGCCATTGCTCGGGTTGATCGCGCCAACGACGCCGACATCGCTCAGGGTGTACAGGAGACTAGCCTTGTCGTCTTTCCTGGGACGATGGAAGAGAGTCGTCTCGATCTGGGGGAGGCCGACGAGTTCGTGGTGGTAGTCAATGTGGCCGACTTCATCCTTGTAGATGGCCTGAACAGCCGAAGTGGCGGCTACCAGCAGCAACGCCGGCGAGCGCCAGAGCGAATGCCGCATCGTCAGAACTTCCCAGAAGCTGCTATTGTATGTTTCGATCGGCTCGGTTCGGGCGGCGTGATGTCGGAGGACGAGGGGGGGATGAGTCGAGCTGGGTGGTGCTTCGGGGGGGTTCTGTGGAAGGACGTGGAGCTACGTAAGATGGCCCGTCCCGCCTTGGGTTGGGGAATCACGATTTCTGGCAGCTCCCATCCGTGTCACGTGCTGCTCGCTGCACCACCACCGTCGTCACTCTGGGCCGGGCCATCACCTCCGGGCCATCAACCACCAGCTACGACTCCGGGGAGCAGCACTCATTTTTTTTTAATTCCATGCGACCGACGAACTGCAGAGGGAAACATAACAAAGTAAAAAGACCCAATTCTGATTGGCAATTGCGACGGCTGAAAGGACTTCTTCAAACACGCCCTGTGGGCCTGCCCAGCAGGGGGGGGGGGCTTTCAATCACAGCAGCCAAGCCAATGCATCCTCAGCTTGAAGCTGTTTTTACATATTGGAGAGATGTATCGAGCATGGATTCGAGAACTTCTGCAAAGATCGAAGACCCTCGGCAACAACATTGACAAGTCATCTCGCGACCATGACCAAAAGCCCGAAGCCCCTGCACGACGTCGACCTTGGCCCCTCGCTCTGTCATTCTTCATCAGCCGAGTTGTATTTCAAGAGCTGATGGCCGTGAACGTGGTGAACTCCACCAGGTCCCTGCTACTGAAACCCACGCTCACCGTGAACTCGCCAGCTGGGATCACCCACTGCTGCGACACGACGTCCCAGTAACTGATATCCCGGCGCATCAGCTCAAAGTGTGCCTGTCCCTTCTTGCAAGCCCCCAGCTCGACTTTGTCAAATCCGCGCAGCTGTCTCACGGGCGTGCCCTCGGGTGCAGAGTCCGGGAAAGTGAGATATAGCTGGGCGACGGCCGCTCCCGATACATGCCCCGTGTTGTGGAGCGTGACCTCGGCCTCGAACAGCGTCTCCCAGAGGTCCGGGTTGCCTCCAGGCTGGATTTCCTGCTCGCGGGGGGCGACTGTGATCTCGCCAGTGGAGTTGGTCTTCCGGACCTTGAGGTCTGACGTCGCAAAGGTGGTGTACGAGAGGCCGAAGCCGAACTCATAGCGCACCGAGACATTTTGGGCGTCAAAATACCGGTAGTCGATCTCGAGCCCCTCGTCGAACCAGGACTGCCAGTCCTCTCGGCCGTCCGTGGTGATGCCGGTCGTGATGGACGCAAAGTCGTAATCAGCCGCCTCGAATGCGATCGTGTAGGGCAGGCGACCGGACGGGTTCACGTCGCCGTACAAGACGTCGACAATGGAATTGCCGGACTCCTCGCCCGGGTAGTGAGCAGCCAAGATGGCGGTCACATTGGCGTGGTCGGCAAACGGCAAGACGTTAATGCCGCCGGAGTGAGTGACGACGACTGTGTTGCCACAGACGTTGGCCACGCTCTCAACAACCTCATTGGCGTGCCAGTCGAGATCCAGAGTCTCCCGGTCCCAGCCCTCGGTCGCCCAGCTTTTCAAGAAGACAAGGCACACGTCGGGCTCGACAGGAGGAAACTGTTGAGATACGTCGTTCGATGCCACCCAGGTGTTGTTGAGCCAGTATTGGACCTGTCCTCCGTCCTCGGCAACGCGTGCCCTGAGAGCTTCGAGGGGACTGACGCGAGCAGTGAAACGAGCAGCGCCGGATCCGCCACCAATGGCAAGAGTGCCGAATTCAAACTTGTCCTGGTTGAGTGGGCCGTCGGCCACGTCACCCGCATCGTTGCCGTAGACGTACACAGTTTTCGGTGACCTGAGCGGAAGCGCGTTTCGCTCGTTCTTGAGGAGCACGGTGGCAGCTGCCGCGTGCTTCCGGATGAGTTGATTGTGGCCATCCCTGACATCACGACTGACCGGAGGCGTCACCACCTGACTCCAGTCGCGGAAGTAATCTCCGTCAGGCGAGAAGGTCTTCAGCTTCTCGCTGGAGGGGTCGATCGAAGGGAAGTCGTCGTCCTGGTGAAGCCAGTAGTACGGCGTCATGATTCTCTCGATCATGTCATCGAGACGCTCTGCGGGAATAGTGCCGTTGTTCACGCCTTGAGTAATGTTGCCACCAAAATAGGAATTGAAGCCGCTGCCATCTGGAAGGGCAACCTTCATGAGGACAGTGCCTGGCATGTCCATATCGAGACCAGCCTCGGTCGAAGCGACGCCGGAATGAGTGGCGAACCAGTCCGACATGACGTAGCCCTGGAAGCCGAGCTCCGTCTTTAACAGCCCGTTGAGAGTCTTGGAGTTTTGACACCCGTAGGAGCCGTTGATACGCTGATATGAGCACATCATGGCCGCTGTGTTTTCGCGGACCGCGTTCGCGAAAGGCCAGAGATACACCTCGTCTGCCAAGGTGGATGTCAGTACAAGGATGCCAGAAATGGTGATATCGCGGGTTGAACCGTGGCCGAGGGGATATTGACTCACGCATAGTCCGGTCGTCGAGGTTGGATGAAATAGCCTCGAATGACCAGCCACCATCGCTACCAATGACTGGGTTTCTAAGGATCTCCTGTTCGTTTGCGATGTAGTGCTTCGCCGTTGCCTGGACACCGCCATCCTGTAGACCACGAACAGATTCCCCCATCGCGACGCCACTGAGGTATGGGTCCGGAGAGAAGCCTTCCCAGTTACGGCCCGAATACGCAGAGCGTCCCAAAGGGCCGGCGGCCGGGCTGCAGTGAGCAGGTTAGTCTGATTCCCCAGGCCATTATTGACAACGAAGGGCCAAAGAGGATGATTTGTCGAAGTAGGACAAGTTGTGACTCACGCGAGGGCAATGTGCGCACCCTTGGCCTTGAATTCTCGGCCCATGGCGAGACTTCGGTCGTATATCATCTGCTTATCCCACGTCGACGCGATCGTAACGCCAGCAGGGAACACACTGACCAAGTCGGCGTTACGGAGCGCAGCAGGACCATCCTGAAGACAGAGACCAGTGAAATTGAGACGGTTGATGGGATAGATGTTGCCTGTGCAAGGACCCGGTACGCCCGTGACCATTTGAGCCTTCTCCTCTGGCGTGAGTTCCGCCACAAAGGCGCGAGCCTTCTCGAGGGCTTGTTCCAGGCCTCCCCTACCAGAAATTCGAGCTGAAGAGGCTGGTTAGCAAGGGAGGACGATAGAAGGAAGAGAAGAGAAGGAGAGAACTTGCGCGAAGGATAGATGGGCTCGGATTCCCCATACTGTCCCAGGATCGTCGTGTTGGCTGGTTGGATCCAAGAAAAGGCACCTTCTGGTCTGTCGGGAAGTGCGTAGTGTTGGGCTGAAGCGGCCGTCGCCAGCAAAATGGATATCCATCCGCTCAAAGCCATGGTATTTAAGGCTGCCCTTAGGAGAATTGTCTGTATACTTCGAACAGATCGCCAGTGAAGCCAGAATGAAGAAGAAAAGCACTGGGGCAAGTTGTCTGAGCATCGCCTCATCTGCTTCATATATCTTTTCCTCACAACAGTTTTCAATAATACCCAAACCGCACAGACTTCTCAGACTAACAGCATTTTACCAGATAGCGGACGTTCTTCGGACAGTTGAGTACGTGGTGCTTTAGCCCCGCGTCTACTGTCGCCTATCTCAAGCGCATTCTCTCAGCCCAACCACAAGGTGTGCTTGGTTGTCGTGACGGCCTTATTGCGGTAGAAAGCTGCGGCGTATCTCCACCGAGCTATCCCCAGAGTACATCATGAAAAGAGAGTGGAAAATATCGCCAGGCTGCGGTCTGTCAACGCCTGGCAGGCAATGCTGTCCAGGTGGCCAACCCAAGAACAGCGGGGCCCGGATGGACCCTCCCTACGGATTAAGACAAGCAAAGCCACCAGAGCGGCACATATGAAATTCACTTCGACTCCTGTGCTTACTAGAGCAAGCCCATGGAGAGGAACAAGAGTATGTCATTATGCTACTGCACTGTATCGTGTCAGGAGCAACATACCTTGGGGGTGTGAGTGGATACTGTGGAGGGTGTGAATATGACAGGCATCACGCACAGGCATGGCGCGCCGTGGCCCTCGATAGCGCTCGATGTCATTCCCAGCAACACGAGATGCGAGGGCTCGGCCTCTTGGTAAAGTCCGCCTCATCATGGAGCACGATGTTTGGGATGCTGGCCATTACAGATCAGCGACCGAGGTTCCGGAACTGCACTAGCAAACCCGGAGAAACTCCCATCTAGTATTCCCTACCATGTGGCATGTATGGCCCGCCAAACCTGGGAGCCAAATCTGAAGCCGGGTTTGTCAAAGTGCGGGGCGCGGGTGCTCAAGTTTCTGGGGTTATGTACCCCGCGTCATAAATTCCGATCGACAGTCCGAGCCCGCGATATAATTGGCATGCGTGATCTGACTGTCTTGTCAACCCGCGGGACTTTGGAGCGATTGGCTCGGGTTCGGAGACCGGGAGCTCAAGGGGGAAAGGTATACGAGAACCTGGCCAATGGGCCCAGACATGTCGGTAACCTCGGAAAAGTCCGAGGCCACGACAAGATGAACATACACTGCAGCTGGTGCCGGGCTCGCAATAAAACAGGTGCAGGTGATCCTAACCTCATGCAAGCATGGTCAAGACGTTGGTTATTTCGCCGACCAAGTCGCCGGGACTGGAGTCCGTCGGGTCATTAGATGACGAAGGATGGGCCACGACCGAACAATGGCTTTTATCGAGAACAGGCCTCGTAAAGCCTGGAGAGTTCCGGGCAGGAGATGCCGCTTTGACGGGCCCCAGCCTCGGTGCGCATGATCCCAGAACTGCTAGACGCTCTGTATGCCTCAAGCAGACAGAATGCCGGTACCGATTCCCGAGTGCCTATCTATGAAGCGCCCGAATCGAATCACTTCTCTGCGATGCGCATATGAAAACGCAAAAGAATTCGCAAAATGTTGCAGGGATGATCACGCTGCCATGCAGTCCGAAAAATCGAGGCAATTCCTTGAAGTCTGGGCCAACACCTCTGGGCGAAACCCCGTGTCCTGCCCCTGACTGGACATTGTCAGGGCGGATCAATTCCAAGGAGCAATGAAAGTAACGAGGTTCTTGAATCAAGCCGCCGTCTAGATAGCCCCAACAGAAGTATATCAGCCTTGGCAATATAGAAGCATATGTTATCCCAGACTAGGTACCTACACTGTAGAGACTAGCTAGGGACCGAGGCATTCACATCGGCGAGAAGTTCCTATATCGTAAGTAAAACATCAACGGATAAACGCGAACTCTCGCAAGCTGCGGTGCTAGAAGGCACAAATGTGTTTGATTTCCCATTTAGCATTGGTGCTGTCCTGATGACCCCGCGAGTGAGCATAACCTCACTTCCTTTCCAAATGACTGTACCACCCTTCAGGTAGCTCCTGGAGTTTGTCGGAAGATGGCCATACAGGTTTCTTATTGCTCTTCTTCTTCGTGGAATCCGCTTTCTCGGGTGAGTCTGTCGCCTCCATAAAGTTCAGTGTGTTTCTGTCTGTCACATAGCCATGGCAGGCAATATGCGTGCCTTTGCGCATGTGTTCCTCGTTCTTGAAGCAAAGCGTGATGTGGTCGCCCTTGGGATCTTTTTGGTATTTCCCGTTGATGGTTGTTGTGGAATGTACATCTGCGCTGATAACAAGGTTAGCGACGTGTCAAAATTCAGAAGACTAATATCGAGTATACCGAATAAAGACTGCGCGAGGGTAGATATTCTTAGCAGTCGCAGTCTGGTATGCCAAGCGCACTAAGTTGCGTACATAATTGATGTCTTTAGGGAGTCCTTCCACGTGAAAGTAGTACTTGACGATGTTAACGGTAGACATAATTAAGGACTGAGTATCTCAGATAGAATTCGACACTCATACATTGCCATGGGATTCTCAGCATTTATTTATATTCTCTTGCCTCTCCCAGCTCATTGGGTTGACTGAATTCGCAGCCAACTTGTATGTTGGCCAGTGATCGTGACCTGCATTTGCGAAGCGCGCGCTCTGAGCGGCCCCAGGCCGTAGCGGGGCTTATGCCAATTCCCTCCAATAGCCTTGCAGCGAAAGACCTGTTGGTGATTTCCGAGAGGCCGCTTTCTTCCAAGCCAGGTTCCACCAATGTAGTAAGCTGATTGACCAATAGAAACTCGGTGCCAATTCAAGGTGCGTACCTACCTAACCAACACGCGCGCGTCACACGGGCGGGTTGGTCCTTCTCCCTCAAGCCAACCCAATTATGTCAATCATTTATCATCACAGGCTTGCATCTTGATTCTATCATCAGCTTAAGAATATGCGATCGTTTGCATGCCGCTTCATTACAAGGCAAAGCTCCGGCCTGCAATACTTCGTGACAACCACTTCCAAGTGTCGTACACTGCGGCCATTCAGCCGGACTATGGCAACCGATGGGCCGCTGTACGAGTACATTAGCGACGTCGAACGACTAGACGGATATCGACCCGGCGGTTATCACCCAATTCAATTGAATGATAAACTCAAGGAACGATACTCGATTGTCGAAAAACTCGGGCACGGATCATACTCCACCATCTGGCTTGCACGAGACGAAAAGCTGAGCAGATACGTCGCAGTAAAGATTAGTATCGCCGAACATAGCTCTAGGGAAGGGGAGATCCTGGAAAAACTTTCAGCTTGTCCAGAAAATGACTTGAGCGACCGTCTCATCCCCCCGGTCCTCGACCGTTTCAAGCTCAAAGGACCCAACGGGACCCATTCGTGCCTGGTCACTACGCCCGCCAGATGCAGTCTCGCAGAGGCTCTCAAAGACTATGATCTATTCCCGCTTGATGCCGCCAGATCTCTCGCTGCCCAGCTTATCATGGCAGTGGCTCGCATACACAGACTGGAAATAGTTCACGGAGGTCAGTGTATTCGGATAGATACCTTTAGATGTCGCTGATATTTCCCAGACATCCACCTCGGCAATTTGCTCCTCCAATTGCCGGGCGAGGGGTTCGACAAACTGACCGTCAAAGAGCTCTACGAGAAGTATGGCGACCCAGAGGCAGAGCCTGTGGTCAGGGTCGACAAGCAACCGATCACATCGTCGTCTGTCCCCGCATATGCCCACACGCCAGCCTGGCTCGGGAAACCTGCGGAAGAAATCACCCTGTCTGAAGCCAAGCTTTTGATCACCGACTTTGGTACTGCCTTCTCGCCTGCTCACGAGACTCGATTGCAATCGTTCACGCCTCGAAAGACCCGTCCGCCCGAGACGCGTTTCGATCCGACGACTCCCTTGTCGTATGCATCCGACATTTGGGGTCTCGGCTGCATCATCTGGGAGATTCTCGGCGTCAGACCATTTCTCGACATATTCCTCCCGGAACTGGACGACGTCACGGCAAACCAGATCGATGGTCTGGGCCCGTTGCCAGACGAGTGGTGGGATGCTTGGGATGGGAAATCGACGCGCTTCGCGGCCAATGGTCAGCCGACGGAGGGCAGGGAGCCGTGGACCTTTGACCAGCGGTTCGAGGACGCGATCCAAGGTCCGAGACGACGCAGGAAGTGGGATACCATGAGCGAGAAGGAGGGCAAGGCATTCTGTCGCATGATCAAGGAAATCTTGAAATTCAGGCCAGGTGAACGGCCGACCGCGGAGGATCTGCTGCGGAGCCAGTGGATGACTGAGTGGGCGATGCGCAATGCTGAGAAGACTTGGGGGTCGTGAGACTGATTACTTGAATCACCAACCGAGAGAGAAGAGATTCGTTGAGGCTCGTCTAACCCGTAATAGCATTGAGCGTGAAGTGATTAGACCTGCAAAATTGATCAAGCTTGCCAAGGAGAAGGTGTTCGGGCCGTGGAACATGACCCGCCTTGCTTGACGCCGATGTTCTTCTGGCGCTGTGTGTCAGGCCATGTCGAGGAGAAGACCTCGGCCTCTCGAACTGCCTTCGCGGGCTTGATATGGAGGAGCGTTGCTGAACTCTACCAAAACAATAAATCAGCCTGTGTACATACCTTGGCCTGTAGTTGTAGCCGGAAGTTGAAGTTTATGGAGAGTGAAGCGATCATACTGTAAGTGGCACCTTGGCTTAGTAAGGCAGCTTCTTGTTACCCCACCGTGAAATCCGGGGTAACACGTGACCACGTTTATGCCGGCGAGTCCTGACCGCGACACCGACTTTACGGTACGACTTTGCTGCCAGTCGCGATCTTATTTCCATCGGCCCAGCACTCAGCCTTCAACAGCCAAACTCAACGCCAACCCCGACGACCCGATCGACCACGAGCCCGGCTCCCCTACCCTCCCACACAACAGCACATCCCTGAACCACCGTCAACATGGTGAGTGCTGCTCCCCCCGAACCGAACCACACCCCCAGACTAACGCTCCCGTCCAGGCGCGCAACTCGGAGAAGGCGCAGTCGATGCTCTTTCGCTTCCGCGAGGCGCAGGCGGCCGACCTCGGCATCATCGACGCCGGGCGCACGCGCCGGCCGAAGATGATCACGGAGGTGACGGCGATCCCGACGTGCGAGAAGTGGCGCGGGCAGGTGCTCAAGGAGATCTCGCGCAAGGTGTCGCGCATCCACGAGACGTCCATCAGCGACTACCAGGTGCGCGACCTGAACGACGAGATCAACAAGCTCATGCGCGAGAAGTACATGTGGGAGGTGCAGATCCGCAACCTCGGCGGGCCCAACTACATGCGCGGCGGCGGCGGCAAGATCTACGACGAGGCCGGCCGCGAGATCCCCGGCGGCGGCAAGGGGTACCGCTACTTCGGCCGCGCCAAGGAGCTGCCGGGCGTCAAGGAGCTGTTCGAGGCCGCGCAGTCGCTGGGCGCCGAGGAGGCCGCCGGCAAACACCACAAGACCCGCGACGAGAGGCGCTACGTCGACGCCGCGTACTACGGCTACGCGCCCGACGAGGAGGACGACGAGCTGCTGGCCTACGAGGCCCAGAAGGAGGCCGAGGCCACGGAACACATGGCCGCCACGGGCAAGCAGAACCCGCCGCCCGGCTGGGAGCCGCTACCCGGCGATGCGGGTGACGGGCAGGCCTGGGCGCTGCCGACGCTCGACGAGGTGCAGGAGGAGCTGATCGACCGGAGGAGGAAACGGCTGCTCGATCAACTATGAGGGAGGGATGGATAGATGGACAGTGGGACCGAATTTACAATTATGGCCTCGAGCGAGGAGCGATCATGGCGTCGGGCACTTGAAGGGTGGCCTGGCCACAACTAATCAGGCCAGTGCATTACATCCCGGTGGCGACAGACCACTGGGCAGCCGGCCGGCGAGCCGAGGGAACGGCATGAGGGCCAGTCGCATTCAGGCGAGCCCAGCCAGGTCTTCAGTCGAAGGGACAGGAGACAGCCCTTTGGCCGTCTCGCGGGGACATGAGGCACCAGTACGAGACGTGACAGTCTCAAACCAGCCACACGGCTGGATCAGATACCAATTACACAACGATCAAGCAATTCGCGTCGAGCGGGTCGATGAAGAGACCCTTCACCTCATTTCACATCGCATGGCACGGCACTCGTTTGCTTGCATCGTCAAAAGCTCCATTAATGCTCGCTTCATATGGTCATCGCTCACGCTACAGAAACATAAACCGCCGCGCTTCCCCGCTACCGCCCTACAAGTTGGCCAGCACCGCCGCGCCGCCGAGCAGGCCCATCACGGCGGCGGTGGGCATGGCCGCGTGGCCGGCGGCGTTGGGCTGCATGGTCTGCATGGCCGGCACGACCGTCGTCGTCGGGTTGATACCCTGCGTGAACGGGTCCTGGTTCGAGCCCTGGGCGCCGTCGAACGCCGGCGCCTGCGTGGCGCGCGACGTGTCGGGCGTCAGCTGGGTCGCCGCCGGGTTGAGCACGCTGCGCCTGTCAGTCGGAATTTCTGCGATTGCCATCTGGGCTGGTCGAGAGGGGGAGGGGCACTCACTTGTCGAGGACGTGGACAACGCCGTTGCTCGTGATGACGTCGGCCATGACGACGCGGGCCGAGTTGACGTACACGGAGCCGCCCTGCATGCGCACGGAGACCATGGCGCCGGACAGCGTGCGCAGCATGGTACCCTGTTGGCCGTTCTGGGCGGCCTGGGCGAGCATGGCGCTGAACATGACCTGGCGGTCGAGGACGTGGTACTGAAGCACCTCGCCCAGCTGCTGGGGCGGCAGCTGCTCGGCGGTGGCGCCGATGGCCTTGAAGGCCTCGTTGCTGGGGGCGAAGATGGTCACGTCGCGCATCGAGTTGACGGCGTCGACGAGCTGGGCGCGCGTCAGGGCGCCGGCGACCGAGGTGAGCCCCATGTCGACGGCGGTGCGGGCGGGCGACCCGGGCACGGAGAGGACCGTGTCGACGATGTGGACGACGCCGCCGGAGAACATGACGTCGGCGGTGGTGACCATGCTCATCTGCTTGAAGCCGGAGAGGACCATGGCGCGGTTGTCGACGAGGGCGAGCTCGACGTGCTGGCCGCCGGTGACGTTGGCGAAGGGGGCGTTGAGCAGGGTCTGGGCGAAGGCGGGCTGCGCGCTGAGCTGGTTGGACATGAGCATGCCCATGACGACGTGGTACTGCAGCAGGGCGGTGACGGCCTGGGGGTTGTTGGACATCTGGGCCTGGTCCGGGTGGTCGCGCATGAACTTCTCGAAGGCCTGGTTCGAGGGGGCGAGGATGGTGATGTCGCTGGCCGTGGAGAGCATCTGGCCGACCTGCGGGACCGTGGCCAGGAGAGCTGGGAGGTGTCAGCGGGACGTACGAGAACGGGGATCGCGGCCGGCGGGAGGGAACGCACAGTTGAGGGTGCTCAGCTCCTGGGTCTGGCTCAGCACCTGGGCCAGCTGCTGCGCGGAGGCCGCCGCCGCCAGGGCGAGAGTGATGAAGCCGGAGAACTGCATGGTGAGGGGAAGAAGAGGGCTGAGGAAGAAAATAAAACGTCAACCAGGACGATGGGATTAGAAGAATCGAAGATCAGTATCCGAGGTCTTGCCTACCGAGCAAAACAAAAAGCCCAGCTCTCCACCACCCGGAGGCCCGTCACGCCGTCTTTATACTGACAGCTCGACGGCCGAACAGACACATCACGAGGACTGTCACCGTCAGTGCCCCTCCAGGCTGGTCCCGATCCCACCGCGCCAGACACCTGCCAAGGGCCGCGGGGCGCCTCCATCTGGGCATCTGAACGACTTTGCAACTCGCAGCGTGCCACGAAAACCCCAAACCTCCCTCCGCCCACCAGGCGAGAAATCCCGCGCGCCATCGCGTGTCACACGGCAGCATGGGTTAGCGCCGCGTCGCGAAGGAAAAGCTGATGCGCAAAGGCATCGGATTGTGAGCCGGCCGCCTATAAGCCCACGCACCAGGGTCCCTCCCGCGTGCCCCCTTCCTCCTTTTTTTTTTTTCTTGGCCCGCTGAGCCTCAGTCCCCGGGGCTGTATTAGCAGGCCGCGGCAACCAGAGAGAAGAGGGCGGACCACAAAACGTTTCCACGATAGCATGCGAAACGGCAACCCGCCAATGGCGACTCTGCCGCGGTCTTGTTGGAGGCACGCTTGTGCTTTGGCCAAGGAGCAAGACTTCTCGAAGGAGGATCAGTTGCCTGCTTTTCGCTGTGCTTGGGCCGCGTGCCGGTGAACGGGGAGATGGGATGGCGTTGAAACGCGCCTCAGATCTGGCGAGGAATGGAAACACGCATGGTGATCTTCCCGACGGGCCCGGGCTCAAGCTGGCTGCATG
The DNA here is from genome assembly GCA_002851775.1 of Verticillium isaacii. Classification (NCBI taxonomy): domain Eukaryota; kingdom Fungi; phylum Ascomycota; class Sordariomycetes; order Glomerellales; family Plectosphaerellaceae; genus Verticillium; species Verticillium isaacii. The sequence continues at coordinate 1,009,599 of NMXN01000005.1, read as the reverse complement.
TGCTCGTGGGTGAGGGGAGGACGAGCCATCTCCGGGGAGATGGGCGCGAGTATCCAACGGGGGTTGGAGAGAAATAAGGTAGACTGTCGTCGGTAGTCGGAGGGGAAGGGGGGGTTCGCGAGATGGGTGGAGGAGGTTCGTCGATCCGTAGCGTCCGTGACCCTCTCCGTCTCTAGCTGAGTCAGCACACCTTCGCCTTTCCTTGCCCCTGAGTGCGCTGGGCCTTCACTGCAAAACACTAACCTGGCTTCAACCACCTGCTCAGACGAGTCCAAAATACCAGGTGTAATAGAGACAACACCTCCAACTTGGTCATTAGTACAGGACCTGCTAGGGACTCGAAGCTTCGTATCGACGTCGACAGTCGCCGGTTAACCGACCGAGCCGAGCCGGCTTGAGTGTCCTGTTCCATAACCGGCCGCTCCGGCTTAACGTTCAAGATCTGGATCGGTAAACCTGGAAGCTGATCATCAACCCAAGTGAAGTCCCGAGGGTCTAAAAGGCACTCTGCGTGGGGATCCAAGATGTACTAGTACTCAACATGGTGCGGGATCAACGATCGTTAGTTCTGGGATTCCGCCTCGGTTTCGGCGCCTCGCGTTGTACACCATGTCCGGAATGGTGGAGTTCGATTGGAGGAGAAGACCGTAAAGGCCAAGTGACGATGCCCTGATATACATCAGCTCTTCCTGTTCCATCAATTCTTCGATGAGTGAGATTTCACCCCCCTGGACAGCAAGCCCCCGACATTCACCCCAACCATGCTGGTCCTGATCGTGAGAATCGCGGGCGACCTCGGACAGCCCCTCGCCCGTGCCGCCATTTCCTCGAGGTCTACGACAGCCTCATCGCGTTTGCCGACCAGGCGGCTCTGACGAGCATCATCCGCCCGGTGTACTTCATCAACGGCGCCTTCGCAGAGTAAATCCTCGTCCCCGGCACTGACCCGCTTCGGAGGAACGGGGCATCGCTCGAGTATCATTACTGGGGAGATGTGCACGAGCGGAGGCTGCCCTGGAAAGCCATGGACGACGGCGCGGCCTGGGCGATCGAGATACTGCCGACGGATGAAGCTGTGCGATCTGGCAACGGGGGCTACTTCAAACTTTACTCCGGGACCAACCCGATGCTGGAGCTTGCCGAGGTGTACGAGAGCGTGACGGGGTCGCAGGTCAAGCTCGTCTGCGATGGGAACGCGCAAGACCTGGACAAGGAGCTCGACAGGGTGAAGAGAGAAAGCGGGAAGAGTAGGCTTTTCGACTATCTCTACCTCTCCTGGAGCAAGATTGCGCTTAAAGGTCACTGGCAAATCCGGGATCCGATCGTCCTGGATCATGTCAAACAGCCAATGACATTTGAGGAACTGAAAGAGCGTTGCAGGGGAGCATAGAGTACTTTTTTCCAGGCAGATTCAAACCAGGGGTTGAAGTTGAAGAAAATCTTAAATGGCTGGTAAATGCAAATAATGGCGGTACCGAAGACGAGCTCTGGAGTCGGGTTGGTGAGTAGTTGGAATAGAACGCAATCGATCACGCCATCTTTTCTCAGACTGAATCCTTTAGACTGTCCAACAGAAGAACAGGTATTCGGTGCTCATTTCACGGGCCATCCAAGTTTGTCAAACTCGCCTGTCGCAAATCGAATCATATTGCCTTCAGTAAGTACCTTAGACCCGATATGTACAGCCAAAAAAAAAGAGAAAAAAGAAAAAAACTAAACCCGGAAACGAAAACGGATGTCCTCGCCTTGATGAAAACCTTCTCTGCCTCCCAATTCAGCCTACTTGTATCCAACCGAACCCCGACAACCGTGGGACAGCAATGGCACAAGCGAGAACGGGACAGGAAAGGCACGTTGGATGCGCCACTCCACTCGACGCCAAATTCGACTACGCCAGGCCTTGAACGAAGGAAATCTAATACTGACGGGACGGTATCGTCGAGTTGAACCAAGTGCGGCCCCTTCCTTCTTCATCTATATGACTGGGATGCCCTCGTACTCGGCATGTTCCAGCGCGAGGCCCGTGTTGTCTGCATTTCTTCTCAGTTTTGGAACCAATGTGACCCGCCACAGGCAGGCATGATTTGTCTCACGGAGGCACTGGGTGGCCGCGTCCTTGAAGAGCTTGTCAACCGTCGAGAAGGCGACAATGCGCTCGTCGTTGCTGTGGCCGCCGATTTCCGCGCCGTGCCTGTTCAGACGGCGTTCCACTGGGCCTGCCGGCCATGGTGGAGAATTAGCGGGACCCCGCGGCGTGCGACGCCAGGTTCTTGTTGGACGTCTGAGCCGCCCTGCGCAGGCGAGACTCGAGGTTCGAGTCGCCCAGCATGGCTCGGCCCACAGCGTTGAACTCCTCGGTGAGAGCACCGAGCTCCTGGAAGTTGTCGATGCCGTACCAGAAGAGCACGTCACCCTTGTTGACGAAGCTGCCGTCGCACTTGCCGAAGAACCAGGTCAGGTTCTCGTCCTCCTCGCTGACGGTCCACACCATCTTGGGGTAGTCCTTCTTGATGGCGTTGAAGACGTTCTCGGTCACGTTGCTCAACCAGCCCTCCTTGGTGACGGAGAGGGTCGCAAGGGTGGCGTGAGAGCGGTCCTTGCCGGGGGGCAGGACGATGGCGATGCAGTTGTAGGGCTCGTCGTAGTACGCCTTGAAGGGGGTGCCCTTGAGGAAGTCAATGTACCGGTCGACGGTGGCCTCGGCGTCCATGCCCTCGCGGTCCCTGACGAGCGACTCCTTGAGCTTGGCGAGGTCGCTGACCTGGGAGACGCTGTCGGCCACCTCAATCTTGTCACCCCTGCGGATGAGAGTGCCGGCACCCGAGTCGGTGAAGAGCTCCTTCTGCAGGTCGCTGGGGTGGATGATGGCAACGCTCGAGGTGCGGGGCAGAGTCTCCAGGAGCTCCTTGATCTCCTTGATCTTGAGGCGGGTTCCGTAGCGGCACCAAGACTGGGACATGAGGTAGTCGTACTCCTCGTCCAGGTTGATGTGAGAAATCTTGTCGCCCGACTCGCCGTTGAAGAGGCCGCCCTTCTCGGATAGGTAGACAACCTTGAGGGGCTCGAGGGCGCGGGCGAGCTCGGCGGCGGCGACATCGGCGTTGACGTTGAGGATCTGACCCTCGGGGGTCTCGGCCATGGAGGTCAGGATGGGCACGTAGCCGTGCGAGATGGCCTGCTCAATGGGCTCCTTGTTGACCTCGGTAATCTTGCCGACGAGGTTCCACTTCTCCTTGTCGAGATAGTCGGCGGTCAGAGTCCAGGTCAGAGGGCGAGTGCGGACGCCGAGGCTCTCGAGCTTCTCGACCAGCTTCATGTTCTCCTCGAGGAAGAGCTTGCGGGCGACGGTGAGGGTCTTGGGGTTGGTGACGCGGATGCCCTCCTCGAACTCGGGCTCGACACCAGCCTCCTCCAGCAGGCGGTTGAGCTGAGGGCCGGCGCCATGGACAATGACGGGGTACAGGCCGACCTCGTAGAGGAAGGCGATGTTCTCGCAGAGCTCATCGAGATAATCGGTAAGGATGGCACCGCCGACCTTGATCACGGCAAACTTCTGCGAGGAGACAGAGGTGAAGTAGGAGAGATATTGCTGGCCCTCGCGGCGGCTGCCGATCTGGCTCAGGGTCCTGATGATGATGGCACGAGTGCGGTCGCTCGTGGCCTGCTTGTTCTGAATCTCGGTGGTCGAGAGGGCGCGAATGGCGGTCAGGGGGAGGGCCTGCTTGCCGTGGGCGAGGCCTGGGAGGGTTCGGTGTCGGATCCGAGGCACGGCTCGGCGGGCGCCGGCCCTCATGATGGCAGAGCCTACTGAGAACATTGTGGCTGGCGGAGGGTCAGTCGACTGTTCGCTGTACAGCTCGGACGGATCAAGCAACTGGGAGGACAGCTGGTGCGGCGAGAGGGTGATGTGTGCGGTGGGTGGAAGAACAAATGCGCCTGGGGCTGGGAGCTAACTTACCGAGCAACCTGGGGTATGAATCACACTGGGAGGGCGGACCGAGGGCCAGCAGCTGTCTCTCTCCGGCTGGTGAGTGCCGAAGGAATCAATGCCTGGTCGAACAACGAAAGGTGTCACGGAGAAGACTGCACGAAGGGCATTCGGCGGGAGGCGAGGGTCGGGGAGAAGTTGGTGAGGAGGAGGCGGTGGTGGTTCCTCGTCTGTGTTGAGGGATGTCTGGGTACCTATGATGCTGTGGTGGTGGTCCCTGCGGGCTCGTGCCTTGGAGCGGAGGAGGGGCATCAATTGGCCAGTGGATGCACAGTGGACAGTGACTAGCCGGGCCAGCAAGCTGGGCTCTGTCAATGGCAGGAAAAAAATCGACCGCAACCGCTTGAGGTGGGATGCGCTGGCCCCGATGCCGGCCACCGCTGATTGGCTGCCCTCACCGCTCTTGCCTGTCTGCCCACTGCGACTGTCCCTCGTCCTCTACCAATGCCCCCAGTTCACGCATGTCTCTGGCAAGGCACGACGGGAAGGATGAGTCCACTTCGGCAGTCGCTCATATCGCCGATGATAGGCACGCCTTGGTCGGCACCCGCCCACCGAGACAAGATGAAATGTGGTTTGAAGCACCTGCCTTAGGCCCGCCAGCTCTCCTGTGTCATACTCGAACATCACAGGCTCACTGCTGCATACCACAGCAGCACAGAACTGCTTCTCGGTCCTACCCTTAAACACGGCTCACACCACCAGTCGTCCGCGCCTGCGGGATCGCGCGTCGCACAAGAACTGACCTCACTTTGTTTTCTACGCAGCAACTTAAACAATCGGCTCTCGAAATCAAGGTACATGTCAATTAGTCGGAGCAAACGCCTTCACCATTCATACATACAGGCGGTCCTGGCGAACCATGGACCTTACCGGCGACGAGTTCGCAGACAGCCGGCTTTAAGCCGCGCTCGGCCCTCTCGCCCCGACCCCATGAGCCACCGGACCGCCGATAAAGACCGCGTGTTGATACTCAGACAAACTCCCAGCGTGTCGCTCAAAATCTTGTTCCCGTCGCCGTGGCCGGGCCAGCCACCTGCATCCCCTCCTCAATCCCCCGCCGCGCAGTCTCCTCGCCTAGCTCAGAGCTCGCAGGGCAGATCGGCCGTGTCGTGATCGTGTCGTGAAAAGCACTCATGTCCCTCTAGTAGGGATAGCGCCTTACCATGCATCGCTGCGGTGGCTGTTGCATGTGGCATCCCGCAACTCATTGCCGGGGCAGCTTATTTGGTCGCAATGACTGGAGCGGTCCGCGTTAGTCGCAGAGCAGAGCAGAGCAGTAGGATCGAGAATCACATACCGGTGGGAATGATGATGATGCAGAGGAGGACGATAACACCGACGATGAGGCACATGCGCATCTTCATGTCCTTCCACCACATCTGCTTGCGGACGCGGTTGGCGCCGCGACGGAAGCCCTGGGCTGACACGGCCAGGTTGTCCGTCTTGTCTTGCAGGGCATCCAGACGCTCGCCACGCTGGGACACCTTGTTGATGTTGTCTCTCATGACACCGACTGTGTCGTCGATTTGCTATAAATAGAACACGTCAGTCATGGTCGGCGATACGCGTGCACCGGCTTTGAAGAAACAGTGTGATGGTTCTGGCTTCGCGAACTGTAGACAACAATCGAGACGCAGTTGTGGAAGATGCCGATGGTGCTGGTCGGAGACGTCGAATGATCTTGAGGCTGGTCGTCGAGACGTGTCGTCATGGGATGCAGGGTGTCGGTCAAGAGACGTCGTTCGGCGACCATCGAGGATTGGACACCACAAAATCTTCTCACCGGAAGACGGTTGAAATCCACCGCATCGTGAGTGGCCTGCATGCCGCAGAATGACGCGATGCAGGGAGGCGCGGTATGTGTGGTCGGGCGAGACGTCGGCGGTTGTCCATCAATCGCCTGATCGTGAAGCAAGACCAGAACCATCGGCGACGTCACCAGAAAGGAAAAAGCAACTTACCGCTTGCAGCGCCTGAGTGCGCGCATTGCCGCCCTGCTGTGACTCTCCTCCTTGAGGAGCAGCGCCGGCCTGGCCGCTGGGGATGTAAGGGTCGTAGGGAGCGTCCTCGGGCATGATGGCGGTCGCTGTGGTGATGGGGAAGACGTAAGACTGCTAGGCAGATGACAAGCGACAGGCAGTCGAGTGCTTTCGGGAAGTCGCAGTGATGTGCTTTGCGGTTTGCGAGGGTTGGTTGTGAGTGGGAAGGATGGTTTGTTGGTCGTTTGAATGGTTGGGATGCGGAGAGGTTGGAGGTGGGAAGTACGAAGGTGATAGGGAAACGGATGGATGCGAGAGGAGGGCTGGAAGAGGTCGGGACTGTTGGGTGAGACGTCCAAAGAAAGAGGCGACAGGCCCGAAACGCAGGCTGCTGCACGGCCACGGTCGCTGAGAGGAACTGGGAAGGGGGCTACGTACCTCCGAAGTACGTACTCCAGGAGGGCTGGGGGCCCAATCAGCGCCACCCTGTCTCCATCCACCACCCACCGTGGATCCCCATGATTGCCCAAAGGGTTCGCGCCCAGGCTGTCGGCTTCTGCGAGCCTTCCCAGCCGTTCCGACGTGGGGATCTTCCTGGCAGCCTGTCTGTTTGGCTCATGTCAGGTGCTACAAGTTAAGGTTTTATGTGCCTGAAAGGACATCTGGCGAATTGTGGGAGAGTCCTCGCAGTGCCTGCGAACTCGATGGCTGCTTTGGGTGCCTGTCCATCGTCCATTCAGTGCGTCAGCGCCCGTAGCAACGGCGACAGGGTCCTTGAAGCTGGGAACATATTTCTTGGTCACCAGGCCACCCGCAGCACCTGATGTAATCTGTGTGGCTCAGCACATCCATTCCATCCGGAGACTGACTGTCTGGAAGGGAGGAAGAACTTCAGCCGAGACGATACGAGATTACGACACGTGATTGTGCTCCAGTAGACAGACAAGGGGATTATGGCTGTGCAATTCGTCGGGTGGCTTGTACTATGTTCATCCGTATGTCTCTTCTTGTGTTTGGAGCCCACCTTACACTATTGCTTCTGATCGAGGAATAGTCCCCTACCCTACAAGATGTGCATGGGCCATCTTACCTAAGGCTGCTTACATGAGATGTCCTGGGTGTCAGTGCTCGCAACCCACGTCGCGGCAATTGAAGGAAGCCTTCGCGGGAGCGGCCGGGGAATTCGCGGGTAAAGCAGGCACAGTCAATGCGTAGCCCTTCCCGCAACCCGAGAAGCATCTCCCTTTGGACTCCAATTCTTTCCCCGAAAGACCCCCTCCTCACTGCTGCAGCTGTCTCGTCACCTCGGCATCCTATAAATCGACCCTCAGCCAATCGATCTTCTGGCGCCCGCCCGCCCGCCTGTCTTTCCACAATGAACGTCCTTAAACACGCCGTCGCCCCCGGACGGTACTCCTTCGCCCGCGCCGCCACGAACACCTCCAGACTACAGATTTCCACCCGCAAGCTGCACACCACCATCGTCAGGATGTCCTCAACACGAGCAGAGACGGACGCCTTTGGCGAGCTCCAGGTCCCCTCGGACAAGTACTGGGGTGCCCAGACCGAAAGGTCGCTCGAGAACTTCAAGATCAACCAGCCCCAGGACCGCATGCCGCCTCCCATCATCAAGGCCTTCGGCATCCTCAAGGGCGCTGCTGCCACGGTCAACATGCGCTACGGCCTCGACGAGAAGATTGGCAAGGCCATTCAGCAGGCTGCCGCCGAGGTCGCCGAGGGCAAGCTGCTCGACCACTTCCCGCTCGTCGTCTGGCAGACCGGCTCCGGCACCCAGTCCAACATGAACGCCAACGAGGTCATCTCCAACCGCGCGATCGAGATCCTCGGCGGCCAGATGGGCTCCAAGAAGCCCGTCCACCCCAACGACCACGTCAACCGCAGCGCCTCCTCCAACGACACCTTCCCTACCGTCATGCACATCGCCGCCGTCCTCGAGATCGAGTCCGAGCTCATCCCCGCCATCAAGAGCCTGCGCGACGCCCTGCAGGCCAAGGTCGACGACTTTGAGGCCAAGAAGATCATCAAGATTGGCCGCACCCATCTCCAGGATGCCACCCCCCTGACCCTCGCCCAGGAGTTCTCCGGCTACGTTGCTCAGCTCGACGCCGGCATTGCTCGCGTCGAGACCTCGCTGCCCGACCTGCGTCTCCTCGCCCAGGGCGGCACTGCCGTCGGCACCGGCATCAACACCTTCAAGGGCTTCGCCGAGGGCATCGCCGAGGAGGTCTCCAAGATGACCGGCACCGAGTTCAAGACCGCCCCCAACAAGTTCGAGGCCCTCGCCGCCCACGACGCCATCGTCCAGGCCCACGGCTCCCTCAACACGCTCGCCGGCTCGCTCAGCAAGATCGCGCAGGACATCCGCTACCTCGGCAGCGGTCCCCGTTGCGGCCTCGGCGAGCTCAACCTGCCCGAGAACGAGCCCGGCAGCAGCATCATGCCCGGCAAGGTCAACCCCACGCAGTGCGAGGCCCTCACCATGGTCTGCGCGCAGGTCATGGGCAACCACGTCGCCACCACCATTGGCGGCATGAACGGCCAGTTCGAGCTCAACGTGTACAAGCCCCTCGTCATCCGCAACCTGCTGCACAGCATCCGCATCCTCAGCGACGGCATGCGCTCGTTTGAGAAGAACCTCGTCGTCGGACTCGCGGCCAACGAGCAGAAGATTGCCAGCATCATGCAGGAGTCGTACGTCGTCCCCCACTCCCCCTTTTGATCCTCTCGCATTTCAAATCAGCTCATGCTAACATGACGACAGCCTCATGCTCGTGACGTGCCTGAACCCCAAGATCGGATACGACATGGCGAGCAAGGTCGCCAAGAACGCGCACAAGAAGGGCCTCACCCTGAAGGAGAGCGCGATGGAGCTCAAGGCCCTGACCGAGGAGGAGTTTGACACGCTCGTGAAGCCGGAGCTCATGGTCGGTCCCTCTGACTACAAGCCGTAAAAATGTCGTCGAGCGTACGGACGGGAAAGATGAAAAAAGCATGCTTTGTAAACCAACCTGAATGCCCTTATGCCGAACATCACGTAGCCAGCAGGGCCCTTGTCAGCCTCATTGTACAATACACCTCTTGGATTATTGTCCACCACCTTTCCTCGGCGAAGAGGTCACTGCATAACGGGGCGAATGGTGTGTTGACTGGTCGTGATGTGTGGTCGAGCACCAAGGACATCAAGTTCAAGGGCATGGTGGCTACCACGTCTCTTTCCCGTTGGAGGGTTTGAGGGAGCATAAAATATGTGTCATCGAGCAGGAGAATGGGAGTGATGTTCGAGCCTGAAGAACTTTCTCATGTACCACAAAAGGGAACAGCAGAGTAGTCTAAGTGACGCTCCGATGCGGAATGGTAGAAGATCCATGAGTGCTGTGGCTGGTTTTCGGTTCTCAGTGCTTGGGTGTGATGATGTCACGTGTCGGGTGACCTTGCATTCCGAGTGTGCTATCCGCACAGTAGCCGCAGCTTTGCTTGCAGCCAGACGGGCGGGCCGCAATCAACGAAAGCCAATGCCGTCGGGAATCCTTCAACAAACTCACACCCACAGACACCGGTGATCATGTCGACGGAGAACCAGAGTTCGAAGCTACCGCGCAGTCGGCACCTTGATCGACGGACCGAGCGAGCAAGCCACCATCATCATCATGGCTCTCCACAAGCCGGCCATTCAGCGAAGCACGCAGAGAGGCAGAGGGCTCGAGGTCATTTCGATTCATGTCCGCTTCCGTCGCGGTACGCACCCTGACGGCCAGTTCCTTGGCCCTCGTTTCCCTGCCCCTCTCTGTCCTGAGTTGGCGTGCAACCATCGTCTTGGAAAGCATACGCCACCCTATCACAGGCCTCCGAGGGGTTGATGGCCTCGTGTTGCTGTTCCCGGGCACCTTCCGGTCGTGGACTTCAGCGATAGACGCCAGCCGCGGGAGCACTGCTGCAGCAACCACGTCAGCGACAGCATCCAGGCAGCAGCAGCACAGGACCGCTGCCAGTGATGCAGCATGCTGCAAGTGCTGCATCTCGAGTCCACCCCCGCATCGCGCGCCGCGGATCACAGCTGCCCGGCCAAGGAAGACAAGGAAGGATGGATTGTCGCAGTCGCAGCCGGGGACTGTCGAGTTGAGGGGATTGTCCGGTGGGGGTGGTGGGTGCTCCGCCCGACATCCGAATTCCCCAATCTCCCGTCTCCCTACCGGGGACAGAAGCATGCGAGCGAGACAGAGACCGGACAGGAGAATTGACGACTCGTCCGCGCTGAGGAAGATCGTCGATAGAAGGAGTCGTCTGGATCAACCCTGCCACATGGGATGGGAGATCCGCGCGGGGCCGCCGAAAACATCAATCCACCTCGGTGCTCCCCCTACCTGGAAATGGACCACGATCACGACGTACAACAGGTGCATGCAGTCCGTCAATCCCAGAGCAACGCAGGTGCTGCTTCCAGATTCGTACGAAGCTCCTGAACTCCGACCTTGCCTGTACACCTGGTCGCGAGGGTGAGCTGAATCCCAGGGACCCTTTCCAGGGGCCTGTCTTCAGGCATTCGAGACGTCAGCACTCTCATTACAGCACACGGACAACGCGTCGTATTCCTTGATGATGCTGCGGCCACAGCCCCTCGCGTCCCCATGCTCCCGTCCCAAAACGAAGAAGGTCATTCCCAAAACGGCATCGACAGCTCTTCCTCGCTCGACCACCGAAAGCATCGAGGAAAACCCGCCTGCTGTCCTGCCGGGCGCCAGGCACACCACGACAGATAGCGGCCTCCCTGCGTTAGTCGCATTGTTAGTGGCCGTTGCTTCTTTTCGCATATTTTCCGTTCATTGGCGATCCCAGATCGTGGTCGCTCTTCGTATGCGGTGGAGTCGACGTGCCGTTCATCCTGTGCTCAAATCGCTGCCTGGTGCTGCCAAGCTGGCCCAGCGACCCTCCGGTCCTTCTAGCTCGTATTCTCACTGCACGCTTCAAGCTTAGGGCGAAGCTTTCCCCTCGGGACAGCTCCATCGGCAGGCCTAGCGAGCCGAGAGAGCCTGGAAAGCCCGCCACCCCTGGACCCGGAAGACCCAAAGGACCCCCGGTCAGCGAGTCCGCCCCAGTGAACCCAGTGAACCCAGGACCACCCCACCCGCCGGTGGCCAGGAGTGACCCGAGCATCCAGTCCGTCCCCAATTCTGGTCTGCCAGCATCAGACGAGAGGCGCCCGAACTGTTCGCTCGTCTGCTCAACACGCATCATCGGTCATCCATCACCTAGGGCAAACACGACAGAACAGCGCAACTCCGCACATCCGGCCCCCGGCCAGGTGCAATCGTCAGTGGCCCCGCCTTGGCTAGCTGCACAGACGAGTCTGGCGCCCAGGAAAAAGGCACAGACGGACAGTAAGCTGGGGGGCTGCATATCGACCTTCCCACCTGTCAGTCCACAGCACACGCCGCCCGACCCCGGCGGCCCCGACGCTTCTGTTGGTCATTCTTTTCGGGCTTGGGTCCCCCCCAGAGTCTAATAACACCTCATGCGCCTGTCGTCTTGCCTTGTCGACATCTCCCATCCTTCTTGATCTTCGATCTTCTTCTCCATCACCTCCACGACGCCGCGCCTTGGCCCCCCTCCCACCCCCAAGCTTCCAGCTTCCTCAAGTCTCTCGTTTCCCCCATGCAGTCTTAATACCGTTGTCGCCAAGGGCATCTCTTCCCTTTTCCTCTTGATTACTCGACCGCCCTCATCCCTACCTCACTTGCTCCTCTTCCACGCGGATATCATGACGGCATTGCGGGGCCGGCCGACTGGCCAACTTGGCCGGGTGCTTACGGTCGTGCTATTCGCCGTCAGCCACCTCTCGTCAGCCTATGACCTGGATCCCGACTCGGAAGGTAGGCGGCCACTCAGCCCAATGCTTCTGCGGCTGCCATGAATTAACATGTGACAGATTCCGTCAAGACGATCGCCAGGTCAATAGCGGAGGACACCATGGCCATATACCGTGGTGACGAGCCCGGCCAGACACCAGGCTTGCTCCCCGACCCGCCATACTACTGTAGGTCGCCGCGAAAGCACATTATCTTTCCGGTGCTCGCTGGGTCTAACATGACTTGTCTTCAGGGTGGGAGGCTGGCGCGCTCATGGGCACTATGATTGACTACTGGTACTACACGGGCGACGACACATGGAATGAAAAGGTTCAGCAGGGTCTCATGCACCAGGTCGGCGAATTCAACGACTACATGCCCGACAATCAGACGCTCACCGAAGGAAATGACGACCAAGGCTTCTGGGGACTCGCCGTCATGTCTGCTGCCGAACAGCGCTTCCCCGACCCTCCCGAAGACAAGCCCGGCTACCTCGCCCTCGCTCAGGCCGTCTTTAACACCCAGGCCGCACGCTGGGATGAGGATCACTGCAACGGCGGCTTGAGGTGGCAGATTTTCAGCTGGAACAAGGGCTTCGACTACAAGAACACCATTTCGCAGGGTTGCTTCTTCGCTCTCGCCGCCCGCCTCGCTCTCTACACCGGCAACTCGTCTTACAGCGAATGGGCCGAACGCACTTGGGATTGGACCAGGGCTGTAGGATTCATCGACGACAACTACTCCGTCTTCGACGGCGGGCACATCCCGTACAACTGCTCCAACATTGTGCCGTTCCAGTGGTCTTACAACATTGGCGTCTTCATCAACGGCGCCTCCGCCATGTACAACCTGACCGGCTCGGATGAGTGGAAGGAGCGGCTCGACAGTCTCGTCAACGCCACTCGAGTTTTCTTCGTCGGCGACAACCGCGATATCATGCAGGAAGTGGCTTGCGAGACCGTCGAGCTCTGCGACACGGACCAGCAGTCCTTCAAGACATATCTGACCCGTTGGCTCGCTGCTACGACAAAATGGGCGCCGCACCTCACAGACTACATCATGCCCAAGCTTCGAGCCTCCTCCATCGCCGCCGCCTCCACGTGCGTGGGCGGCAAGAACGGCCGCATGTGCGGACTCAAGTGGACCGAGAAGGGCAAATGGGACGGTTTGCAGGGTGTCGGGCCGCAAATGATGGCTATGCAGGCAACTCTCAGTAACATTGTCGCCAGCCGACCAGATCCTGTCACCAACACGACGGGCGGCACTAGCGCGGGCGACCCAGCAGGTGGAGGGGAGGACATTGGACGGACGGACCCTACGACGAAGGGTCTCAAGCGTATCACTGGAGGTGACACGGCGGGCGCGGTGATCATCACCATCATCTTTATCGCGGCGATGATGGCGGGTTCCATATGGCTGATCATGGACGAAACATCGGACAAGTCAATGAAGGAGCGCTTCTTCGATTTCCGGAGCGCCTTGGTTGGAGGTGGCGGTCTAGTGGCCCTCTGGCGTCGACGAAACGCAGAAGAAGTTGACGAGAAGGGCAAAGTGACGGACCAGCCATCAGGAAGCGACATGGACTCCTCGAGGAACGGGGACGTCGTGACGCCGTTGCCCGTGCAAAAAGGCCAGGTGAACAGCCGGCGGGCATTGGACGATGATATGGCAGGAGACAAGAGGACGAGTGTCATCGAGAGGGAGATGAGCGGTGGAAGTGGGAGCGGCGCCAGCGGACGGGAGACGCCAGTGTCAGTGGCCGGCAAGCGGGATTCGAAGCGACTGAGCAAGAAGAGTAGGAGCAGCATGCTGTCGAGTACGATGAACTGAGGCGTATTGAAAGCGGAAGAACGAAACAACGACAGCGGGAGCCCTCACGATGAGGCACCTACTGCACTGTACACCTTGCATCAGATACCTCGGAGGCACGACACTCATTTTTTTTCGGAGCCCGTACTACAGAGGCGGGATACTCCATGGGCCGGTTGGGTCAGGCTGCATATTCGGCGTTTTTCTTTACTCCATCGAGGCGGCTGGGAAAGTGATCTTCGAGGGTCGTTTTTTTTCCTGGACCTGTCTCTCTTCCATGAGGGGTGGTGAGGCCTTCCGGTCGTCAGTCGGCCGTGGTGTTTCGGGCTCATTGATGTGCCTGCAGCGACCGATCAATCAGCAGTATGACTGTGCCGTGTACATAGTAGACCCTGGCGTGGGCGGCCTTGGGTTGTAAACGCAATATGACGCGAGTTGAAGCCTACCTACCTTACCTGCCGTTCGAACGTGCTCGCACCTTTCCAGGGGATTCAGGGGTTATCGTGGCACAAGTCCGAAGTTCAGCTGAAGGTTCACACGCCACGAGGTGTCTTGCGGAAACCTTCCTCATGGCTCATGGGCAGTCAATCTCAGACAGAGGCTGAGAGCCACCATGCAGACTACGTGCCTTGTCTCGCCCGTGTCTCATTAACATCACGGCAGTTGGCGCCAGTAGTCTGCCGTAGCCTGTCCATCTGTATCACACACCGTCGGTGTGCCTCACCGACACCCCGGAAATTACCTAGCGCAGCGGCACCTTATCGACTGCCCAGCTCCGATAAGACCAGCTCCCTCTGCCGTCATCCGACGCGACGAGCACTCAACGACCTCCATCCATCCTAACGAACCCGCAATACAGAGCACTCGACATCGCTGGCTGGGACAGTGCAGTATGACAGGAAGGCAGAATTCATGATGGCGGAGCCAACGTTCACGGTGTACATACGGCTGCCCGTTCCCCGGGGCGAGTTCGCTGATCCCCCACCCGTAAGTCCTGGAACCGTGCCCGGGTGCCTGCTCCCCGCGTGCTGATGCGAGTCAAGATCCACTGGGACGCTGAGAAGGATGATGAGCTTTGGAGCATCATCTCAGGGGCGGCCAAGACCGAGATTGACTGTGAGTGCCTCCGACTAGACATGGATGAAAGCTCAAGCTGACAGCACATTCCAGGGAATGAACTGTAGGTTTCCTTGCCCAGGCAGCAGACCAAGATCCCATCACTGACAATTCGGAACCCCAGAGCCTCGCGCTTCGATGTCACGGTGGCCTTCCTTCTCCAGCAGGTCGCCTACCTCACCGACCGCCACACCGCCCAGCTCCGAGCACAAGTCCGCAAGGCCACCGCCGCAGCAGCCATCAAGGCCGACCCCAGCGCCAGCGGTCACGCCCGCACCGCCTCGGCGCTCTCCGTCCGCCGCGACTCCCCCCTCCCCCACAGCGGCGGCCCCGGCACGCCCACCGCGGCATCCCTCCTCCGTCCCAACATCTCCCGGAACACCTCCAACAGCACAGCCGTCAACTCACCCCGCCTCGCCTCCGCCCAGGCCCAGCGCCGCCGCCTCTCCTCCCTGCCCATCGAGACGACCACCGCCCGTCGCAGTCCCGACGAGTCCAGCGGCTCTGCGGGCGACGACGACGACGACGACGACGACGCCTCCTCCGATTCCGACTCCGACTCCGACTCCCTCCCCGCCCAGTCCCGCATCATCCGCCGCCCGCCGCATTACAAGCCCCCCTCCCAGCGCGACGGCGCGGGCGACTACGGCGGGGACGACGACGACGACGACACGGACACGGAGCCCGCGTTCGCGCGGCAGCCGCCCCCGCCCGGCAGCCAGGATCTCGGGTCCACGCTCCGCGGCGACCCGGGCGCGCGGCGCAAGGGCAAGGCCAAGGCGACGACGACGCACCGCTCCGAGACGTCCGACTCGTCCGCGACCAGCTCGCCGGCGTTCGCCGCCGGGTCTGCCGCCACAGCGGGAGAAAGGCGGCCGCAGGGGGCGGGGCAGGGCCCGCTGTCGCCGCGGCGGACGGCGGAGCTCAGCGGGAAGAGCCCCTCACGGCGGGACGGGAGCGACGGCACGCCGAGCATGGGTAGCAGTTTTAGCGATCTGGACGGTACGCCCACTCGTCGAGAGCCACAGCGGAAAGGTGACGAGACACGCGCTAACTCGCACGCAGATGCTTCGGTCACGCAGTCGGCCCTGGAGGAGGCGCTCGCGAGCAAGATGCAGGACGGGGCGGTCGGGAGCAGGTTCAGCATCAGCCAGGCGTTTAAGAGCCGCTATGTCACCAAGGGGCAGCGCTAAGCCTGCTCGCCGGTGTCTTTCGCGCGGTAGGTAGCTTCCTTCATTAGATGTATGTGCCTACGTATGGTCACTTGTTTCATTCACGGGCGTTCAGGTTGGTTTGCTGGATTGGGCGGGTCGGTTCGGACGATTGGGTCGGGTCAGGTCAGATTGTCAGCCCTTATAGCCCACGCATCATGTCTCCGCTCGCTCCTGTCCCCTCTCGCGATTATGCGGCCGTTTACGCAAATGTAGCGTCACTATACTTCTCGCGGGTGTTAGATCGCCTGCGCAGCGGAAGTACTCCCCCTCGCATCGGCTCGCATGCGCCCTTCCGGGGTCGGGCAGCCGATACCGCGTCCGTACCAGTATCTTGGCTTGCCGCAGCCTGGCATAGGGGATGATGCCCCGCCAGGGCGAGCTCGTTAAGGTGCTAGGAGACTTTCAGCTTCTATCTAGCAGGCGCACTAGGAGAGGAAATTGTTGTGAACTTACGGCCTCCATCCGCTTGATCGTCTCCAGAGTATCGGTAGTCTCGGTTGTGGAAGATCTGCTCGTCGCAGCTGGATTTTCAGAGTCATTACGGCGGCGTCGCTGAGGGCGTAGTTCCCTATCAAGATTGTAGTGATAGTATGGAGGCTCTCAAATATTGTTCCTTTGTTGCTCCTCTACACAATGCCAGCAAACAGACCATACTGACCCTGCAAAGGGAAGCAAGCAACAACAACGGTAGAAGTCGGGATTCTTTGTCATAGTGCATCCTTGTTGAGGCCGCCGACTCGGCAAGCACGGCACCATGCCAGTTAGTAGAGTGGACGGCAGATAATCAAAGTTCGAATGAAAAACGGCGGAGACCCCTCTGACTGCTTGAGGTCCTGGTAAAGACAAAAACAGACCAAAGAACCCATGGTCGGCGACCTAAGTGAATCATGGCCGCAACTGCCCTGCTTTCCCAAACCCCAGTGTCCCCAACCCATGAAAATGCTTACGTCTCTCGTAGTCCGTTCCACAACTATCATCCCGTGTCATCTTGAGTTTCGTCCGTTGTTTTCGCGGCAAGATGGGTCTCCCGAAGTGTGCTCTCGCCTGCCTTGGGCATAATTGTCGGATAATGTCAAGATATGTCACGACGCAAGGCTCAACGGAAGCGACGAGCCAGCTCCGTGTCGGCCTCACTCGGCGCTATTGAATCGGGTCAGAAGAGGCTATCGTGAACGCACAGTATTGCGACGCTTTGCTTACCCTTGAAAATTCGGGTAGTGATCGCGCGCGGCAGGAACGAGGAAAGCTTCCGTTTCGTGGGCTTGGGCCGCTGCGGCAGGTTTTCGCCCGAGGAGGCATCGTTCCCGAAGGGATCATCGGCGTCGCCCTTATGGTCGGCTGCTTCACCAGAGTCATGGCCAACCTCAGGATCGTCTCCTCGCTGGGCTCGGCGCTGCTCTCGCTTGGCCGAATGCATGCGGCGGATGAAGATGATGCCGATGAAGAGAACAACGGCAGAGACGGCCCCAACGATGACGCCAATCTCAGTTGTTCTGAGACCACCGTGAGGAGGGGGAGGAATCTCGGCAGGGCGCGAGTCTCCAGAAAAGAACGACATGGCGGTGATGCTGGCGTCGCTGCGTGGTGGACGGAGGGTCAAGGGCAGTCCTTGAAGGTCGCCTGGTCGAAGGCTGCCGCCTCGCGGATCGTGGTCGGAAGGGACCGATGAAGGCACGCCGAGATAATTCCAATTTGGTGTGCCGGTGGCGGTTGGCATCAACTGTGCTGATCACGTTGATGTAGGTGCAGCTTCGCAGAGTGGGCAGAGGTCGGCAGAGGTCGGTAGAACGAGAAGGATGTGGGGAACTCTGAAGGGGGCAGTTCACCGGCCGTCGACCTGAGAATGAAAGATAAAGGGAGGAATCGGAGGGCGCAAAGAGGCACAGAGAGGTCAGGTAGGAGTGTCCTTACGAAGGCAGTTTCATCCGGATATAGGGTGGAAGCGGAGGAAGGTGGCACTTGAAGTGAGGTAGGTGGGTTGAGGTTGCTATATCAGGAGCAACCTGTGTTAAGTGAAAGTCGCGGAAGTTGCGGTCCAGGAAACTGAACAATGTCAGCACCTGGTCGGGACGTGAGGAAAGACTGACATACTCATCCATTTGTATCCACCTTCCCTCGACAGCAAACTACCTTGAGTGATGACTACCTTACCTTACGTGACCCGATTCCGCGGGAAGCAAACGACTTTCATCAAACAGGGCCTTCGTGTCATCCCGCCGACCGGATTCATATATTGGACGGTCACGCCCGTGGGCCTGATCAGCCCTTCGCCCTGACCTAGGGTTCTTCGAGACATCCTGACCGTAGCAATCAACGTCGCGGTTCTCCTTTGTCGAAGACTGGCAAGTCCAACAGCCACGAAATAGTGCGCCCAAGCATGATGACAACCCGGCGGGAGAAATTCGCGGCCAATCAACCAACAGAGTCGTACTCGCAGCAGCAGAACAAGTCGTTTTGTCGGACAGAGTCGGCTTTAGGCATACGTGCTCCCAACGCAACGGTTCACAGCCAACGGCCTGTCGATCAAGCGGCTGGTGTCTCTCACAAGTCTTCCTCTTTGGCCGAGATCCACGTTTGTCATGTTTCTCTCGCAGAGCTGGCATCTCAGAATCGGCACTTCAGCGCCGCGTAAGACCATTGACTGTCTCAGCGTCGTACCGGACGCTTTGGTGCAGCCCATGTCCGACCTGGATATTGACCGTCTCCCTGACGGACGCCAAGCGAGGATCTCGTCCATTCAATTTTCATTTTCTAGTCTGCATCCCAGATGGGCACCGTGAGCGATCCAGGGGCCCGAGACAGACCGCCGACCCGGCGACGAGGCGATTTATCTATAGCCTTTGGTCTCGGCATCGGGAGTTGACCTGACATAGCGTTCTCCAATCAGGTGGCACACTACGCATGTCCTACTTGAACTCGACCTTGGAGATGAGGACGAGCAGATTCTTTCTGCAAGCCTTCAGCCAACCATCCCACCCGCTGGGCATTGCTACATCATCAGTCTCGGGGTACATGCCTCGATGGCCTGCAGCACTGCGGCTTGCAGTAGCTGTGCCACCTCAAGATCAGATGTTTCTTGCCAAAACGAAAGATATGACAGGTATCATACACCTCTGGCATGCAGTGCGCGGTGGGCATCGAACCTCCTTGTCTTCTGCCCGCTGTTTCGGGAGGGGGGATGAGCTGTACCAACAACGAGTCTTTTCGATGATGGGTACACCATTTTGTTTTCATGTCATCTCTCTCTGAGGTGTTCTCTTGGGTTAGATTGAGTTACGGGGTTGAGTCTTCTAGCACCTCCGCGCATCGCTCACTCTGTCACCTAGCCAGCCTCGTATTAGGTGGTTGCAAGGTGGAAGGAAGCCTAGTGATGTCCGTCTCCGAGTTCGACACGTTGGACTTGCAGCAATTATCAATTGTTTGTAAGCCCGGTACTGCGAGAATTGATAATTTGTCAATCATCGAGTTGTTCTTCTTGAACACTGGTCCGGTAGGCTCGTTATTGGTTGGCAGCGGGACTAGCTGCGTACTAGAGAAATCCCTCATAGTCCATTCTTCCAGTCCCCAATTTCATCAAACAGCATCCGAACTGGTGTAATGGCTAACATTTGACGCTCTCACCGTCAGGCTCAGGGTTCGATTCCCTGGTTCGGAAATTCTTTTGCCATCTTCCACGTCTGGACCTTTTGGTGGAAGCACGACAGCTGTCGGAGTTGCCGTAGTTCAGTGTCGTCTGGGCCCGCGAGGTCTGAGGGTTATCGCGAACTACTCGCCGTGAAACGCGTCGACGTGGCCGAGACGAGTAATTGGGACGACCACCGCCCTGATACCGGCCTGGACCGGACGAACGTGGATGATCCATCCTCAAAGTTTACAGCCCGCGATGACCCGCAGCAGGACGCCGTGCAGTTGCCAGGGTTGAGATGCCATCTAATAAACTTTCTTGGCGATCCGATTGCGGTCGGACTTGAGAAGGCCCCGTTTCGGCGTCGCAGAGGCGAGCTCGGTCGGATAGAGGCTCGCGCGAGCGACTCATGTCGCGGCTGCTGCGCCTTGCTATATCGACGTCTTTGCGCTCAATGCTGCTTGCTGGGAGACCCTTACTGACATGGGAACTTTATTTTCAACGAGAGATGGGATTCATGTTTCGCTACTTTTCTCGAACGGCAGCTGCAAGCGACAAGGCGAGATTTGGAATGGAAATTTCTACCGGATGTTTGGATGCTGGGCGTCCATGCACCGATACTCGGTGTGAGAGGGGGCGTGTAAGTCAAGATGCCAAGATACCGCGCAGTTGCAGATGGAGAATGTGTCCATGATGTTCGGCCCTTTCAATTTCCCAAGCTCATAGCCTCGAGGTAATCGATTTACTCCTCTTCTAGATTATCATTATCTCCACCTCGCAGTCCGTGACTTCTCAAATTCCAGGCTCCACAGGGTATCAAATCAGAGATACGGCTTCAAGATGTCCATCGTCTTCGTCCACACGGGCACCTGCGCCGCGTCTCTCATCTTCTCGAGTGTGTCCCTCCTAAACTTGGTGTCGCACTTGTGGTCGAGCAGGTAGAACCCGCCCCGGCCGACGCCCCTTGTGTTCTGCGGGTCGACGCCGTCGATCCTCGGCCCCGCGCCTCCAAAGTCGCCGCTCGTGGCGATGTACAGGTGCCGCTGGCCCGTCTCCTCGAGGCTGTACCCCATGATCCAGTAGACGGGCTTCAGCAGCGCCGTCA
This sequence comes from Verticillium isaacii, assembly GCA_002851775.1. Taxonomy (NCBI): domain Eukaryota; kingdom Fungi; phylum Ascomycota; class Sordariomycetes; order Glomerellales; family Plectosphaerellaceae; genus Verticillium; species Verticillium isaacii. Next base: position 988,896 of record NMXN01000005.1, on the reverse strand, counting down.
GCGGCAGCGGCGCCCAGAGGCTGGGCTTCCAGTGGCGGTAGGCGTTGCCCGTGTCGACGGCGCCGGGCCAGTCGTGGGTGAAGGACACGGCGGCGTTGGCGGGGTCGGCGGCGAGGCGGTCAAAGGAGAGGGTCGTCATGCAGCCGACCTGGATCTGGGAGCGGAGGCCGCCCCAGGCGCCGGGCTTGTCGAGGGTGATGTCGTCGCCGTTGACGGAGGCGTGGAGGACGGTGCCGGAGAGGACGGTGACGACGCGGGGGCTGGCGGCGGCGCGGAGGGGGGGCAGGAGGTGGAGGGTCATGAGGAGGCGGCCGAAGTACTGGAGCGCTTGGGTGACCTCGAGGCCTTCGGCGGTGTCTGCGGACAGGTCAGTGAACGGTGTCACGAGCGACGGGGTTTGCGGTGGGGTCCGTCTGTACCGTGGCGGCCGCCAAGGGGCGCGTAGCCGGCGGATAGGAAGAGGAGGTCGATCTTGGGCTCGCGTGACTTGATGTCGACGCTGATGCGCTTCACTTCGGAGAGGAGCGAGACTTCACCGGGAACGTAAATGAGGTCTGCCTTGGGGTTGGTGGAGCGTAGTTCGTCGAGGAAGGGCTTCATGGCAGGCTCTGTAGACTCTCGACCAACAATGTACACTTTCACCGGGACGCCAAGGTCGACGAGAGACTTCAGTGTGGCCTTCCCGATGCCAGAGGTGCCTCCAACGAAGACGGAAACTTGGGGAGCCGTCTCATCATTAAGCTGGGCATTGCATGCCCGGATCTGTTTGATGGCGACCATTGTGTGGAATTGGTCTGAGTCTGCAGCTATTGCTTTGAGATATGAAGTCGGAAGTGAGCTCGAGTGAGACATCGCTCCGTGTTTATATGCTCGATGAACATGAAGCTACGGCATCCTTCGGGAATCCTTCACGAAGCTGTTGACGACAGGCGCAGCTGCCTGTTGCACGTTGGCCAATGGAGCTTCTCGCACACCGAGGCGTCAATGATCGGTGAGTCACCGATGCACACCGACATGGCGGGGCAGGTAGGGGTTGGGTGTGTTTCGCCTTGGGTCGTTCTAGGCAGCCAGCCAGATTCGCATCCCATCAACACCATTCCGTACTATCGCGCCATAACCATCGCCATCACATGCACTGCCCGCCTGATGCTGTGCATTGAGTGCACTGCATTCTTGGCACTCTATTGATGACTATCCTTGTATTGGCGGATTTCGGCTCCGTGGTGAGTCAATAAGGCCCCTCATCGAGAGTGAACTTTACCACGGCATCTCTACTAAGGATGGTACCTAAGACAGACAGCAGCCACGCCATCGCCACAAGAGATCATGATGCGACACGTCGTCCATGCCATGCAGGCAGAGGAAAAGGAATGGATACGGAGCATCCAGTCGGCGGCCCTACCTAGACAAACGAGAAAGCCTTCGCTCCCCAACCCTATCATCGCGCCGGAACGACTCCGCCTTGGTTGCATTCGCTGCACGGACTGACACGGTCTTGAAGCTCGGAGGGGATCCGGGCGGTACGACAGGGGTCGGCTTCAAATCACGACCGACCAGTCAGCGAGAGGCTGACTCCCACAACCTGGGAGCGTCCCCGTTTCATAGGGGTGCATCTCTAACTCTGATTCTGCAGAAATCACCTGTTTTCTTCTCTCGCTGGGTTGTCCCTGGACCCGCCGCCCAAGCTACCTCTGGCACTCGAGACGACAGCCCTCCGTCCCAGCCGGCCAGCCCTCTGAGCTTTCGCCTCCTGCCCTCCGCGCTTCTAGCCAGCTTGGGCAATTGGTCGCGGTCTCTGACCGAGGCTGCCGTGTGTGCTGGCCAGCTCTTTGGGCCGCCAGCGCCCGTTTCACCTCGTCGGAACTTCAGTAGCAACTTCAGTCGTCGCCTCTGTTGGGGTCCTCTGAGGGAAGGGGGGTCTGGGCCCAGCCCTGCTCGTTCTTGCAAGCTCCGTGGTCTCCGTCCAGAGTACAGACGGGCCTCGGGTCTTTCCCCAGACGCTAAGCCTCGCCAAGTGGCTGGGCCGGCGACCTTGGCCGGCTGTCATCCAGATCCCACCGCGAGGGATCATCGGCGCCCTTTTCTTGGTCTTCTTGGCTGCTTCTGTCAGGCTTGGTAAGGACAGAGCCGCATGCCTTGTCGGGTTCTGGATCGACAACACCTCAACGCATTTGGCCAGCGGCTTCTCCAGGTCGTCGTTGGGATTCGCGTTTCTGGCTTCTCAGTACGGGTGAAGAGCGAGCAGAGCAGAGCACAACGCGAGGAGCCCGCGACGTAGGAACCCACAGGCTTGACGCCTGGCTTCAGCCCGTCACAGAAAGCACATGTCGTCGCAACACGAGTCGCCGCCAGACCTATACCGCCCGCCTGGTTCATGCCAGGGGCGTTGCGCAAGTGGTCAAGGCTCAAGAGCCCTGGTCTGGACTGGACCGTCCGAAGAGAATATGGCCTTATTCCCCACGCAACACTATCTCTCGTCCTTAATCGCCCCGGTTTCAGCGCTCAATGGCAGTCTTGGCACTTGTCTCTTGGACGACCACATCCTGGGCGACCCCTTCACGGTCACAGTCCCTCAGGTGCACCCACCCCGGACGATACCTCACACCCTCGTACCCTCTCACAGCACCACCTCCTGCCCTCGTCGTCGCTCCCGTGGGCGCCCTCCTGGCCTCTGCTTCGAAACGCAGCGCTCACATGTTGCCAGAGCGCCCCTGTAAGTGGACCTAAATTAAGTCGAGGGGTTATGATCTCTCGTTCATTTGTTCTGAGAGCTGGCGGGATCGACGGCGAGTAGCTCGTCATGCAGCCATCATGTCTATTGTTAGCAGTCGGCAAGTCGATCACGGAGGATCGTGGGCGGCGAGCGGTCTGCAAAGCCAGCGCCGTGATATAAAGCCATGGGTGCCGTTGCCGAGACATGGTCCTCTTACCGCTCCTCATCCCGTTCAGCCTCCTCCGTCCGCACCATCTCCGTCTCTTCAGACACCAATCCTCTCACTTTTCCTCTGTCTCTATTCTCTTCTAGAACTTTTCTTTCCACTCATTCTTCAGGGCCGGCCTCTGCTTGACAACCAACCTTCCCAACCTTCTTTTCCAGGCTCTCCCGCGAGAACCTCACCCCACCAACCCTTCACTTCTTGCTATACATATATACCACCACTCCTTCACCATGGTCAACTACCTCTTCTCCGGCCTCGTGATGGCCGCGTCCGTGACGCAAGTGCTGGGCTCTTGCGCCTACGGCACCCACTTGATGCCTCGCGCCGAGGAGGGTGTCACGGTCAACACCTTTGGCTACACCGGTGACATCGTAAGCACACACATCACCACTCATCACCGCAAGCAGACCGCACATCTAACACAAATGAACAGGGCCCGCTCAACTGGGTCAACCTGGACCCCGCGGCCAACGCGCTCTGCGGCAGCGGCACCCAGCAGTCGCCCATCGACATGACCGCGGGCACCTTCGAGGTCCTCGCCGGCAGCTCGATCAACCTCCAGATCCCCAACATCGAAAACGGCACCCTCTTCGAGAACCTGGGCACCACCGTCGAGGTCGTGGCTGAGGGCGGCACCATGGAGGTCGGCGGCGTTGCCTACACCATGCAGCAGTTCCACTTCCACCTGCCCAGCGAGCACCTTGACGACGGCACCAGCCAGGCCATGGAGATGCATATGGTCTTCCAGAGTGCCGACAACCAGATCGCCGTCATCGGCACCTACATCGGCATCGATAGCGGCGCCGGAGCCGCACCCGCACCCGCCCCCGCGCCCGCAGCCCCCGCAGCCCCCGTTGAGTCCGTGGCCGCTGTGCCTGCCGAGCCCGCCGCCCCTGTTGCACATGCCCCCGCTGCCCCTGCTGCTCCCGTTGCACACGCGCCGGCTGCCCCTGTCGCTGCCCCTGTTGCGCATGCCCCTGCTGCTCCCGTCGCTGCTCCCGTCGCTGCTCCTGTCGCGCACGCTCCCGTTGCTGCTCCCGTTGCTCACGCTCCCGCTGCTCCCGTTGCCCACGCTCCCGTTGCTGTTCCTGCCGCGCACGCCCCCATGGCGCGCCGTGGCGTCGACAAGGTCCTGAGGCGCGAGGCGGCTCGCAACCAGAACTCCAAGCGCGCCAACGCCGTGGCCTCTCCCCTTCTCGAGACTGTCCTCGCCTCTGTCGGCGAGATTGCTACCCCCGGCACCGTGACCAGCCTCGGAGCCATCGACATGTCCGAGGTCGTCGCGCTCCTGTCCGAGGGCAGCCTGCAGGCGTAAGTTTTCCTCTCGTCTCACTTTTGCCTCTTGACAGCAGTCGCTGACCTTCACATAGCTACTCCGGCTCCCTGACCACCCCTCCCTGCAGCGAGGGCGTGCAGTGGCTCGTCTCGACCCAGAAGCTCGCCATCCAGCCCCAGACTTTTATCGCCGCCCGCGACGTCATCAAGTTCAACTCTCGCTTTCCCCAGAACACCCCCGGCGCGGAGAACATTCTGCAGGTCGGCCGCCAGGGTGCTGGTGCTGGTGCGGCGGCCCCGGAGGTCCCCGCCAACATCACTGCCGCGGCGCACTGAGCAGTGTCGCCTTATGAGGCCCCTATTATGTACTAGCCAACGGTCCCTAGGTGCGGAGGAGAAGCGGATGAGAGGGACTGTTGCTTTGGCTATTAGCAAATTTTTAATGATACCTACGATGGGGGCTGAAACTTATGACTTTGATGCCTGACTTCCTTTTCCCTTACTGTGATGGCGTAGGCGCCAGCCACTAACCCATGGTCACCGTGGACTGGCTCTTCCGCGAAGCCACCAAGCCATCAGTGCAGTATATGGCTGAGTGACCGCGAACCATCACGGTAGATACTTTTCGCCTTTATAAGAAAATTACGCTCTATATCCCCCTAACAAAAGCCACGTAGCTCAGTGGTAGAGCGCCCAGGTTTCTGCTCTCCTAGAAAGCACCCGCTTCCGCAGACCTAAAATCATCCTTACTCTTCCCTGGGAGGTCGGTGGTTCGAGTCCACCCGTGGCTATTCAATTTTTGTATCGCACCCATCGAATAGCGCCGTGCCATTTTGCGTCGAAACCATGAGCCCCGATCATCAAATTGATAATTCATCATGGCCAAGATTGCAAAGCGCTGAAGAATGCGACGAGCCAACTCCCATCCCCCGCGTCCCCCGCACAAACCCGCGCAGAGGCCGCCTCCGGCCCCGTCCCGCCCGCGCCGCAGCACCTCCGGAAGAACCATCCACATCAGGCAAAGCGCCCGGCCCGGTCGGGTCCACCCCCTCTTCCCTCCCCCGCGCAGCCGCCGCCGCCCGCCCAGTGCGGCCCGCGCCCACCTTTTCTCGTCTCCCTCTTCGGACGAGGGGGGGCTCGGACGCGATCGGCAGACATACTGCCTCATGAAGCTAGGAGCCGTTTCCTTGGGGGCGCAAGTCCGGTGCGATTGCGCGGTGGGATCGCCGCGGGGCTGATTGGGATGCGCTGCGTGGCGTTGTGCCGAATACGCCCCCCCTTTTTGAAACGAAATGCTGTCGTGCACTATTCACAAAAGATGAGGTGGGACCTCGGTGTAATGCCCGGTGAGGCGCCTGGCGACGCAGGGTCCTAGCGAGATGATCATCGCAACCGCCAAGCCCCTTCTGGAACGCCGTGCACAGCGAATGCAACGTCCTCTTTGTGCAGGCCGGCACCGGCGTCAAAAATTGTTCCTGTCGTCGGCTTCTTCGAAGAGCGGGGACGAGCGAGGTAGCAGCCGTATGCGGTTCAGATCGCGAATGACGACACACTTGGCCAGGTTCCCGGTCGTATACCGACCTCTTCATATAGGACAGGGCTGAGATTTAAGATGGCAGTGGGGTGAGGTGCAGGGTGACGAGGACCCGTGATGAGCTTCGCGAGAATTTGAAACCTGGGGTTAATTTGCTGACCTCTGAATCGGTCGAGCTCCGTGATTGCTGACCGTCGTCTTGGTATCGCGCCGGGTCGAGTCTCGCTGCTGGGACGACCAAAGAAACATCACGCATAAGTGTAGCACGGTGACACTCACTGCAAAGTAAAACAAGGCAAGACATCATACCCGTCAATTTAGAACGGTCATACGGACCTCGTACATAAAGTCGCCTCGACTGCGACGTGGCCGAGGAATCCCCCAGGCTAGAGTAGGTAACCAAAAAACTCCTTCCGGCTCGCGGTCTGCGGCTTCGTGCAAGGGTATATACTCCGCTATCCGTGCCCATGTCATAAAATGTCTGTCCAGAGAGTGAACGAGAAAGAGACAGAATGAGAACGGTATAAAAACAAAAAACAGTGGCTATCGGGAGTACTCGCGAACCATGTTCACGCAATCTCCTCACAGCAGCGAACGATCTCGCAAAGGGACCGCACCAGTAGCGGGTCGACTTCGCCAATATTGGGATTTACATCCGCCAGCAGCATGGTGTCTTCTTCGTCGCCCTCTCCAGGCCCTGCTCGCAATGTTGTCACAAGTCGGCTGATGCACCGAGCTAGTCCGACCTGGATCTCTTTCAATGGGCGGTGGTCTACGACAGCCGCTGGCGCTGGAAGCGGCATACGAGAGCCACGCAGCGTGTCCAATACGCTGGACTTCTTGCGTAGGCGTTTGGCTTGTGGTGACAGGGGCGGCGGCGGCGTGATGGAGGCTGTGGCGGCGTCTTGCAACCCGAGCAGGTGCGCTGCTTTCTTAGGGATATCGTTTGAGTCTTTGCTCTTCCGGGACTCAATCGACGGGCGTTCGTGGTCGGGCGTTGGAGGCTTGCGGTCGTTGAACGCCGGTGTCTTAGTACCTGAGCGCGGAACGAGCCCCGACACGTAGCTGTAGGCGACAAGGTGGGCGTAGAGCGCGTCCAGCAAGTAATCAGAACCGTCAGGAAAGATGTTGCGGAGACGTGACCACTGGGGCTGGGCACACGAGCCTGTTGCGGCCAGAGGTGTTTCCGCGTGCGTCCTGAGTTCGACAGAGTGCCGTTGCGAGGACGTGTCGCGCTTTAGCGACGAAACACTGCGTCGTTGACCCAACACATTGGACCATTTCCAGCGCTTTGGTGACGGCGGTGGCGTGTGTAAGCTTGCAGACTCATCGGCTGGATGCTTCATCTTCCTCGCATAGCTGCGTATCGTCTCGGTCGACAAGCTTGAACAGAGAAGCATGGTCTCCGGGAAGCAAGCGAGGGAGACTCGGAGCGTTTCAACCACATCGGGCGGCAGCGGCATGCGGTAGCCGTCATCGAGCTGTGAAGTGTCCAGTGAGCTGTCGAGCCATGTCTGCACCTCGTCCAACGGTGATGTCTGTGTCATGTGAGACTGGCGCTTCGAAGCAAGTCTTGTTCTCCGTCTCTCGGCAGTAGACTGATCTTGTTCGTCTACATATCGGAACCACGGTTCAATGTCGTCTTTGAGGTCATCAACGGCGGAGTCTTCTTCTTCTTGTTCTTCGGCTGGCTCGGCGGCCTGGCCAGCTGGTGCCGGAGATGGTGTCTCGAACGAAGGTTCGGACCCTAGCTCAGGTGTTGCCAAGAAGCTGTAGTTCCTGGGATGCATCGTGGTTTCGGCATGGAGAGAGGACCTTCGCTGCGGAACACACACTTCGATGTGGTTCAGGGAACGGCGCCGTTCATGGCTGATCGCCGGCGCCGGCTGCATTTGCAGGCTCCATGTGCGGCTGGCTGGTATGGAGAAGCTCTCGAATGGGTTCGAGGAACCTCGTAGGGCGGCATTGGCCGTCGCCGCCCGAAGTGGGCTTGCTGCTCGCTGCTTCTCGTCCCCGGGAATGGTCGACAGCCTCGGTACCGAGACACCATCAATGCTGGCTCCGTCATCCGCTGCCACATCAGGCTCCAAGTCTATCCAGCTCGCGTTGGTATCGTGGCCGAGCGACGACAGGCGTTTTAGAGACCCCACGGAATTTCGGCCGCCAGTGACCGATGTGGCAGTTGTTATGACAGATTGGTGCCGCACGGATGCGGGTTCGATTTCGCTGAAGGACGGTCCGCTCGAGATGGATTCGGAGTCGGACAGTTCGGGATGCATCGCCGTCATGGACGTCTTCTTGTCGGCGCTGATCGGGGCGGTCGATTTGAAGCGTACCACCGGCTGGTGACATGAAGCTGCTGCGGTCTTGTGCGGGGCGGCGGCGACGACGGGAGCGGGAGACTCCCATTGCCCTTCGTCGGATACAAGGTCAGGGGAGGGAGCGCCGGCGGTCATGTTCTTGGCGGCGAAGACCAGGCTGGAGAACTCGAGGTCGTTGGCTAGCAACTCGGGAAAGTTGCACGCGTCCATGGTGGGCTCGTCGTCGACGTTGAGGGGGGCCATGCCGCCGCGTAGGAAGAGTGGTTGGGCCTGGGCCGAAAATGCGTAGCAGTTGGAGTGCAGAGTCAACGGCAGGAGGTTTTTCATGCTCCGGACGGACCGCCTGCGCGTGAGGGTCGGGAGTTCCCTTTTAATACGGGGAGAGGAAAGTGCTCTTCGCCTTGCCATATTGGCCAGGGCATCGGCCGAGCGTGGGGCTTGGGCAGGGGAGCTGCTGGTTGCGACGTCTAGGGCGGACATGGGGTGCAGGCCACATGGGTTGACGATGGTGCCATTGGACGAAAGATGTGAAAGCAGGAGGGCTGCGAACCAGGTCGGGCAGCGACTGGATGTGATCTGTATATTATAAGGAGGGAAACAGTCCAGGGTCCGTCTCCACGCCGCGAGAACGAGAGCGAGGGATGTTTATTAGAGAGACTCGCTGTGGAGCGAAGGGCGAGGGCAGCAGAGTGGGCGACGGGCGAGAGCGGGTTCGGTGCGAGGAAGACCGCGTCTGCGGTGATACCACACGGATTTCTCTCGGACGCACTCAACGAAAAAGAACTGTTGAAGCCAGGGACGAGACATGTCCTGCAGGACAAAAGACGTGTGTGTGGTCCGGTGCTGCACCTCCTGGCCAGCCTGCAGCGCCCCTCGCAGCTGATGGCGTGTAGCTTTTCGAGACAAGGATTCGCAGGCAGAGAGACAGAGAGGGAGCTCCAGTTCTGACGAGAGCTGCCGTTCTACCTCTCCACCAAAGCCGAAGGCCAAGGGGGCCCAGAGTGGGGAGCTCCCGATGGCGAGACCAGGGTCCCCCCTGGTCAGGGGAGATGGGAGTGCTGACCTCGAAAACCCCAACTGCAGGCGCTCGGATCAAGATGTGAGGGCGAAGAAGAAAAATGGTGGTCCGTGATCAAGGCGTCAACACCCAGGAGTTCCGGTGCGGGTTGGCATTTCCCGCCCTGTGCGTGTTAATAACCGTTATCTAGCAGCAATGCCTAGCGCGTCTTCACTTGCAGCGGCGCCGCGAGAGGGAGGAGTTGGCGATCCATGTCGCCAATGGCTGATTCAGATCGAGAGTCGCGCCCGGTTCTTCTGGCCCCTCTGACCCGTGCCGCGCGAGGAGGTGGGCGAGCGGGGAAGAGGGATAAAACCACACTGGCCAAACGATGATGCAAAGGACTAAGGTACAAGAGCAAGCGGCTGCCGCTATCGTTCCCCCATGGACGTTCGGAAGGGAGGAGATGAGTCTCGACCCCGAAAGCGTAAGCAGTACACTAGTGGGCAGAGGGAGACGGTTGCCCAGCGCACGAACTCTCGGGAGAGACCCGTAGTGCGTAAATGGCGTCCCGTCCCGGTTCCAGTTAAAAACGATGGTAGCACGGGGAGAACGCAGGAACGCCGCGCTTGCCTGGCACCGGTCATCAGCCAGTCAATGTGTCGCGATCCTGTTTTTTGTGTTCTGGGCGAGTTGAAATGACGGTGAGGTTTCGGCGGAGAGCGAGCGACAAGAAGGATTCGACAGAGTCGGTGGTTCCACGGCCCCTGAGCCCTGAGGGTCGATTTGTCAATCACCCTGCACGATTCCTGCTGGATCGCTCTGGGAGATCGGCCTTCGTCCTGGCAATTGGTTGCCGCCGAGCAGGCGATGCGCAGGATGATGGGGACGATAGGCAAGATGATGGCAGATGCAACCCCAATTCGTGGCATGGTGCAGGGGGTGCCGGTCGCTTGAGCGAGAAGGGTTCGACTGGCTAGGGGGGCGGGGGGCCGACCGATCCACGTCGAGCACGACGCCGTCGAAGCAGTTGCTTTCTTTGCCGGGACTGGTCTTCTGTCGGTCGAGTCAACCGGAAAGGTTAATAGCTTGCTTGTCTCAACAGCTCATGTCATGGCCGACGGCGGTCGTCATCTCTGGTTGTTCGTTGATTCGAAGTCCGCCTGCTCGACAACATCCCAGCAGAGGACGGCACTGCCGCCGACACGCCCGGCAAAGGAGCTGGCTGCCACGAGGGTGCCGCATAAACCGACCGGGTCAAGCAGGGCCCTGCGTGTTGCTGCAGGTGATGATGACGGTAGCAGCTGGGGGCGTCGAATCTGACGGAAGCGTCTGTGAGGGGGAAGAAAGACAAGTCAGAGGACAGGGTCATGTCGACTTTCGAGAAAAAGCAAGTGGTGATCTAGTAGCTCGATGCAGGGAGACGTGGCCCAAGGCGTCACTCGAGAGGGAGGCATGGCGAGGTCGAAAAGAAAGCGTTCGCTTGATGGCGTCGTGCGCGATGGGGAGGGGAGGGGAGGCGAGATGGTTGGGTCAGAGGAGGATCAATTGGTTGGATGGAGGGGGGGAAGGAAGCAGGGAGCTTGGGCCAAGCACGACGGAAGTTTAGCGCTCTGTGGCTTCAAGCCAGTCGTGCCAGACGCAAGCCACCACTCATGGTCCACATGGTCGATTGCTCTCTGCCGACGCCACACAGAATAATGCCACGCATGTGTGGCGTGAGGTGTTGTGGCCAGGCAGCATGGTCGACGGAGCCAGCCGGTGCCGGCTGCAAAAGAAAAACCTCCATTTTTCCAACACGGCTCACTGAGTTCTTGTCATTTCAGTCCATGCAAGCCCCTTCAAGACGCCTCTTTTCGCCAGAAACCTGGATCTAGTCAGCCTAGACCAGCCCTTCTCGGTACGAATTCGGAATTGGCCAGCCTCAGCTTTCTTCTCCCAACCCATTGCCGGCGTGGTAAGGCGCGGCCCCCAGCATCATCGACCAGCACGTCCACCGCCTCTCACCCACCCACCAGCAACATCCTTGACCTCGGATCATCACATCACCACACTCAGCTGCTTGGTACCTCTAGACTCTGAGCCTCGACCCAGACCTGGTCTCGATCTCATCTCCCTCGACTCCCACCGCCCTCGCACTATTGCGCCAGATCAGACCAGACAGCAGCCGCCGTCATGTTATCGGAGGACTTCTTCTCCGCCGTCTGCGGCCCCCCCATCGCCGCCAACACGGCCGTCTCGAAGGATGTCGGCATCCACTGCCACGCTCTCACCCCGAGCTATGCCGTCAAGTCCACCTACAAGAAGAGCGCCGCTCCGACGAATTGCTTGGCCGTCAGCCCGTCACACGTGTTTGCCGCCCAGAACGAGAAGTCCCAGATCCACGTCTATGCAAAGGCACGCGGCAACCAGGAGGTGACCGTGACCCTGGGCGAACGTATCAGGAGCCTGACCCTGATCGGCGATGTCCTTGCAGTTGGCACCGTCGACGGAAGCCTCATGCTGTGGGAGGTGCGTGGTGTTGCTTTTTCCTTCTGGCCCCTCCTCCTCCCCTTCCCCCCCCCCCCCTTTTTGCTGCTCTCCTCCCTTCGTATCCTTCATCTAGAAACTGATAGGCTGACAATCCGACCAGACTTGCACCGGGCGCCTGGTTACCACGCCACCCTGCCACGTCCAGCCCGTCTCCTGCCTGGCCGCCACCCCTCACCACGTTGTCACGGGCTCGGAGGATTCCAACATCCACGTGTGGACCTTGTCCCGTCTCCTCGAGCTCAACGCCACCACGGAGCTGGAGCCCGACCTGACGCTCTCGAACCATCGAGGCGCCATCACCTCGCTCGCCGTCAGCCATAGCGTCAACCCGGAGACCAGCCTCTGCGTCTCGGCCAGCAAGGACAAGACGTGCATCATCTGGAACTACCAGACCGGCGAGCCCCTGCGGACCCTGCTGTTCCCCAGCGTGCCTCTCTGCGTCGCGCTCGACCCCTGCTCACGCGCCGTCTTTGTGTCGTGCGAGGACGGCTCCCTGTACCTCGTCGAGCTGTTCGGCGCCAAGCCCCTGGTCGGCCAGCACAGCGCCGACGTCTCCTCGACGGCCGTGCAGGTCACCTCCCCGCTGGGCGTCGCGGACCCCGAGAGCGGCCCAGCCTCGTGCCTGGCCGTCAGCCACGACGGCACGACCGTGCTGACGGGCCACACCAAGGGGAAGATCCTCCAGTGGCAGCTCACCGACAACGGCCACCCGACAGAGCTGACGGACCTAAACGCCTCCGTCACCAACCTGCTCTTCCCGCCCCTGATGCAGGCGACCCAGGCCACGAAGCCCGTCACCGTCGTCAAGCCCAGCCTGGCCGAGAGGCAATACACCTTCACGGCGCAGCTGGAGGCTGATCTCGCGCCGCCCAGCAGGTTCGACAGCATGCTCAACGGCAGCGGCTTCTCTGACGACGTCCTCGAGAGGGCGGTGCTCGCCTTCACAGAGCCCGCGGCGGCGGCGCAGGCGGGCACCAGCGCCGAGGCCCAGAAGCAGATCGACGAGCTGAAGGAGATCATCGAGGGGCAGAAGGCGCTGCACAAGGCCACGCTGCAGAAGCTGGCCGAGGCCAAGTCGGGGCAGTGAGAGGGACCTGGCCGCGAGGCGCGCCATGAGGGGCTGCATTGACGGACGAAGACGAGCGAGCAGCGGTCCATTCGGGCTCATGTCAAGAGGACGAGACGAGTTGCGCTCCAACGACGTTGACACAGGCAGCAGTCGCTGTCATGGCATGTCGATCTCGGAGCTGGCAGCGCTCTCATCTCGCGCGGATGGCCCGCCCCTGCAGCTTCACTACGAGGGAAGATGTTCTCGAGTAAGAGCGGCGGATGCAAGTCATGACGTGAAAAAGACATGACGGTCAGCACACAGCGCTTTTCCCTCCGGAGACATCTGCCCTGGACAAGGTTCAGATGAGTTTCGGCGACGACGATCCTGTTCGTGTCCGGCAGATCTGGGCTGGGAGAACTAGATGGGCAAAAATTGGATCTCGGAATTCATACCTGCCGGCGAAAAAGAATAGACAAAGTCATAATACCAAGATGCCGTTATTACACGTCTCATTACGAAATGCAAGACGAGGGGGCGAGAATCGGAGGTGCAGTCGTCAACGGCGTGCCGAGCTGCTGAGTCATCCGAGGCTCGAAATCACCGAGCCCAGCTCTTCCACCCGCCGCGTAAATGCCGAAGCCGCTGAAAAGTGTTGCATCATACCCCGGAAACCCGCCAGCAAAAGAATCCCCAGTGCAACTGCAACCGCACCGCCGACAGTCAACCACCTCCCCCTCCCGTCCCCATCCACGACAACCCAGGACCCCATCCAACCTTTCCGAGATAAGACATCATGGCGACGGCGATCCAGGCGCTCAAGGGTGACGCGCCGCAGCAGGCCCGCTCATTAGTACGTTTTCCATCGCCCCCCCAAAGGGGAAGGCACCGCAGAAGGAGATCGAGGGCTGACGACAGCGTTGCGACCGAACAGTACCGCCAGCTCCTGCGACAGGGCGAGCAGTTCGCGGCGTACAACTTCCGGGACTACGCGAAGCGACGGACGAGGGACGCCTTCAGGGAGCACCAGCACGTGCAGGACTCCCGCGAGGTGCAGGAGCTGATCCAGAAGGGGCTGAAGGAGCTGCAGGTGATGAAGGTTCGTTTTTCCCTCTCCTCGGTCTCCTGTTCCGGGTAGACATTGGACTGACGGTGGTGTGCAGCGTCAAACGCTGGTGAGCCAGTTCTTCCAGATGGACCGGTTAGTCGTCGAGGGAGGTATTGCTGTAAGTTTCCAGGACGTCTCGACCGCTGGGCACTTTCGCGGAGGCTGACGAGTCGCAGGGCAAGGAGACGGGCAACCACAGCGAGATCGTGAGGCAAAAGGAGCAGGGGTAGGTTCTGTGGCCCCCCGCGGCGCCGACCACGCACTGACGAGTTCCAGCTACGACTAAGCCGAGCACAGTCGATGATCTTCGACGATGGCGATGGGCGCTAGCAGCAGGGAGGACGCCGTCGGACTTGTATACTACGACAGAGACGAGACGGACTGTACACCAAAATACCAACGATGGGGCAGGGGGGCAACAGGCGGCTGGGGACGCTGCACGTATGCTGGGAGGTTGGGACTCGGCGGCGCTTTGGAGGCCGAGATAGAGGACAAACGCACGCCCCTCTGGACACATAGATCTTCTCAATGGAGTTTGCCTTGTTCTCGGGTCTTTGGGTTGGAGCTTCAGCATCTGTGCAGTGATGAGACAGCCTCGAGCTGGGAGAGAAGGTTCAACCAGCAGATGGTGAGACCCGAAACTTCGACGGCAGCACTATCTAGACTCTCAGTAGCAGGAATCTCAGTAGCAAGGCTCTCAATATCAAAGAGGTGTCGTTCATTCATCCCGGTGATCAGGGCAAATAGAATAAAGCCACTGAACAGCAGGCCGCTTCAGAAGACTTGGGGCGCTCCAGGGGGTAGAGGCGCTATGGGCCCTCTGAGGCACTGTACTCCCTATGGTCATGCTGACTCAGCGCGGCTGACGCCCCGGTGGTCCGTGTGTCTGCCTGGATCTGGATCGCGACGCTCTCATCGCCTCGCCTGTTTGCATCTAGAGTCGCGTACCTGACCAGGCTCTTTCGCGCATCAATTGAACATCCCAGCCAGCGATTTGTTACCTCGAGGCTTTCCCCAAGGAGGCCAGCTCACATAGGGCTCTCTTTCACACGGCATACGCGATATTTATTGCTGGCGCAGTCACCAGCGTTGCGCCCCTCGAGTCGGTGCTTTGCCGTCGAATACCGTCCCTCCCAGTCGCTGCCATTGTGACTGCCGCCTCGCGCATCCGCCGCGCCGCGGTTATCGATACCAATTCCCCGAGTGATTCATAGCGGTGGCAGATCGTGGTGAAAGATGGCGCCAGGTGTATGTCCCTCTCCCAACCCGTGTGCAGACGACATGCTGAACCTTGTCTCCCCCGCAGACTCGACGCGCAAACCGCGGCGGCTACGTCGAACACGACGACTTCGAAGGCCTCCCCGTCCGCCAGTGGCGTCAGGAGACCGTCAACGTCTTGCCCCCCGCACCCCCCGAGACGACGCGAAAGAACGACATCTGGTCGCGCGAGCTCCTCTGGGGCATGCCCCGAGATGCCGGCCTCCTGCCCCAGCACAGCCAGGACCTGCTGCGCGCCGCGCGCTCCGGCCGCCTGTACAAGCGCCCCGCGCCCGTCGAGGACGAGGAGGTCGACCCGGACGCCGCCGTCGAGAAGCCCGAGAAGAAGGAGGAGGACGACACGGCCGTCAAGGGCTTTCAGATCAAGGTCTGGAAGCAGATCCACCGCAACGCCGAGGGCGCCACAGTCTCCCATCTCGCCAAGCGCAGGAAGGGCGTCGTAACCATCTCCTCCAAGACCGTCACCACCCCGCCCGCCGGCGCCACCGTCACCAAGGCCACCGTCCGCAAGATCGACGCCGCCGGCAACGCCTACACCCAGGAGATCACCCTGCAGGACGGCCAGCAGGTCGAGGGCGAAATCATCTCCACCACCGTCGTCCCCGCCGCCGCCGCCGGACAGCAGGCCCAGGCCACGCCCCCGCGCAACCGCCGGCCGCCGCCGCCGAAGAAGAACAAGAAGCTCGGTGGCCCGGGCCGCGGCCGCAAGAAGAAGCTCCTGCCGCTGCCTGCGCCGGTCCCCGGCCAAGAGGGCACCGCGAATGGGGCCGCCCCCACACCCGCAGTCGCTGGCGCAGAGGGCGAGAACGTAGGTGTTCTGCGCCGTCTTTCTGATGTACCTAAGCTAATTTTCTACCCAGGCTGTCAAGCAGGATCAACGCGAGGATTCCAACAACCCCGATAGCGAAATGGCCGACAACGACAACGACGACGACGACGGCGATGACGACAGCAATGACGGAGAGGAAAGAGAGGACGGCGAGGACCAGGACCAAGAGATGACGGACGCTTCTCCCGCAGCGCCTGCTGCGTCGGCCGACACGACCATGGAGATGGTCGACGCCGAGTCTTCGCCGTCTGCCAACCGCGCGCAGCCGCCGTCACACCTCCTTATGGCACCGCCGCTGAACCTTTCACTCTCGACTTCGCCCAAGTTCGAAGGCAGCCCCCTGAAGAATGTCGTCATGCCGTCCCCGACCGTGGCCTCCCCCCAGGCGGCTTCGCCCGTGGCGGAACCGCCCACGACGGCGGAGGCGTCGACATCGCAGCCCGAAGCACAGAAGGACTCGGAAGAGGTTGCGAAAGCGAGCGCGGACACGGTCACGGAAAAGGCATCGGAAGACGCCGCGCCTACAGTTGCACAAGATATCGTACCAGAAGCCGCGCCAGAGGTCGCACGGGAGGCTGTGCAGGAGCCCGCCACAGAGCCTGCTGAGACACCGATACCAGAGGATACCAAGGACGCAGTGCTCGAGGGGGCAACCGCGGCAGTACCCGAGGCCGCACTCGAGGCCACACCTGAGGTCGCACCCGAGGCCGCACCAGAGGCCGCACCAGAGGCCGCACCAGAGGCGGTACCAGCAACGATACCAGAGGCGGAACCAGAGGCAGCACCAAAGGCACCAGAGGCAGCAACAGAGGCACCAGAGGCACCGGAGGCCCCAGAGGCCCCGCCAAAGACGACACCAGAGGTCGTCTCTGAGGTCGCAGAGGTGGTTGCGCGAGACTTTGCGGCTGTCCCGTCCAAGTCTCCTTCGGCGGAGGCTCGGGAGACTCCTCAGCTGCCGGCACAGGACCCGGACGAAATGGAGATCACGCAGAGCACCACGTTCATTCCGCCGCCAGAGCGCGTGGGCGACATTGTGTCTCCAGAGGCGACCCCCGACGTGCACATGCAGGATGTCGCTGAGATTATAAGCACAACCCAGCAAGTCACAGAAGAGGTCTCAGCATCCGAACCCGCAGAGACCGTCACGACCGAGGTGACCATGGTCGAGTCTCATGTGGAGCCTGTGGTGGAAGCACCCCCTGAATCGAAACCGGAGGACCAAGCCACGCCAGTTGTTGAAGACGTGACCGCGAAGGAGGATGAGAGCGGCGCTGCCGTGCCCACGAGCGCTGAAGAAGTCGTGGCGCCCACTAGCATCGAAGAGGCTGCAGCGGAGCCAGCCCCAGAGCAAGACAAGACCGCGGAACCAGCCAAGGTCGAAGCGAGCCCCCCGGCCGCAGCTGTTCGCAGCCCGACGCCCCCCGCTGCGCCTGAAAAGGTCTCGCCCGAGGACGATGGCCCCGATCTGCTAGCCGGGCTCGAGACTGCACTGGACCGCCAGGCCGAGGACGAGAAAGTGACGGACCCCGCCCCTGTCGAGGCCCCGGCCCCCGCAGAGCCAGAGGCAGCGCCAGCGAAGCAGGACGCCGCAGCAGAAGCGGAATCAACCGTGCCGGCGACGGAAGAGAAGGCCCAGGATCCCTAGAGGGGAAGCGTGGACCTGCGAGTCGGCAGGTGGGAGCTGGGTTATGGCGCTTGGCGAGGTGAAGGGCAATTGGTGAGCTCCTACGGCTAGGAGCTAGGAGTCGGGATGGTCTGATGGCGTAGGTAGTGGTCCCGCGTTGGGCACCTGCCTACCGGTGCCTGGCATGGCTGGCGTTTCTCTGCTAAGGAAAATCATTAAACACAGGTCGGAAGACGTTTCTCATGCCCCCCCTTTCCGATGCTCACCGACCACGACGCTCGCTCGATGATTCTGCAGACACTCGCTCGAGGGGCAGTCGAAGAGCCGTCCGTGATCGCCAAACCTCTAGAGTCTTCCCGACAGCCGCCGAACTGTGCAACGGCAGGGCTCGCCGAAGGTTTCCGCGTGGCGGCCGGCGGGCTGTCAGTTTAAGCTTAACAGCGCCCAAGTGGGCAGATGTCGCTCACATGGCGCCACACGGGCCGAGAGGAATGAATACACGCTCGCCTCCACGAGGATGCCGCATCCGCCGCTACATGTCCGAGGACGCGTAACGTTACGGCCCTTCGAGAGGATCCGAGGCTTCACCTGACTGGCCTGTCCAACGCGGCGAGTTGAGGCCGAGAGAGGCCGAAGCCGACGAGCGTGTGCGGCTCGTTGCTAGGGCGAAGGGGGCTTGAAGTTTATCGCTGGACCATCTCGATGATCCGGACGACATGTCTCGGTGTTTGTTATCCGTTCGAGATGCCTGTTTAAGAAGCGAACAAGAAAGCACGATGGACGTGATCACAGCAACACAGGCATCGATGCAATGAAGTCTTTGCAGATTGCATTATCCGCTGGAAACTATCAAGATGACTCGACAAAATTCGACCCAGGGTGATCTGCCCATCTCACCCCCTGCTCCCGCAAACACCCCTACAGGCATGACGAGTTTCCACATCTCGTCTCCAAAAATGGATCTCGAAGCCGGTGGCCTGGCTTTACCGCCAGAGGTAGTGTTTGCAACGTGCGACGCTACTGCTTCAGACTTGGACGAGGTGATAGCAAACCCCAAATCGCAGCACGCGCGGCCAAGTTGCTCTTGGGCAGATGGCGACGGCTCCAGCCTGCGGAAGAACTCAACCTGGGCATCCTGCGACACCAAGGTCGCCATGGCAGAATCATCTGTGCCG
Source organism: Verticillium isaacii (assembly GCA_002851775.1). Classification (NCBI taxonomy): domain Eukaryota; kingdom Fungi; phylum Ascomycota; class Sordariomycetes; order Glomerellales; family Plectosphaerellaceae; genus Verticillium; species Verticillium isaacii. Next base: position 970,236 of record NMXN01000005.1, on the reverse strand, counting down.
CCACCAGCGACACCCAAGCGATGGCAGCGGCCAGTGATGCTGCTCTGTTTCTTCTACGCCATCGGCCTGGGAACGACCCTGAGCCACATCTCGTACTACGTCCACCTAAGCGGTACTGTTGTCGGCGATGGCCATGTCCAACATAGAAACATCCGGTGCGTGACCACCCATCCGAGCTGTTCATCCCATCACGGGCTCTTGCTGACGCCGCTGCAGGGTTGGAACCGCCCTAGCCGTCCTCACCCAGTTCTCCTTCGTCACGGCCGTCGGGCTCAGCTACACGCAGTGCCTCTGGCAGAACCTCCGCCGCACGCCCATGAGCCCCCGCGCCCTCGACGCAGCCTTCGGCGCCAACGAGTCCATCCTCGCCCTCGCCAACGTGGAGATGCTGCGCAGGTTCAAGCTCGGGTCCGCGCTCGCCCTCCTGGCGTGGTGCCTCCTCCTGCCGGCCTTCTTCACGCCGTCGACCCTGTACATCCTGCCCGGCACCGAGACGTCCGTGGCCGAGCAGGCGGTCTCGCGGCTCGCCATCGCGAACAGCACCGAGGGCCACCGCTTCGCCTACAGCCCGCCCACGCAGAGTGACGCTTCTGGCGACGGCCCGTTCGGCGGCGACGTAGTCCAGGCGCGCACCTTCGCCGGCCCGCGCACGGCCCTGAGCCTCGTCTCGACCGCCGCCTCGGCCCTCGGCCGCATCCTCCCCCTGCCGGCGCCGCACGACCACGCCCGCTACAACATCAGCTTCTTCGGCCCGTCCGTCCGCTGCGGTCCCGCCAACGCCTCCGCCGAGGCCCTCATCGACGGCTTCCTCCGGCGCAAGATGGCTCGCCCCCTCGGCTCCGCCCGCGAGGCCGACAACGCCTACTACGCCTTCGTTCCCGTGCGGTCGTCGTCGTCATCGTCCTCCTCCTTGGGGGGCGCCCTCGAGCCCGTCGACAGGCCGCGCGAGAGGGCCCCAAGCAACGCCACCAACGAGGTCTGGATCAGCTTCTCCCGCTACGTCGACGGGCCGCTGGGGCACGGGCTGCGGCCCCGCGCGAGGCAGCGCCTCGTGTGCGAGCTGTACAACGCGAGCTACGAACTGTCGCTGTCGTGGGACCACGGCGTGCAGACCGTGGAGGGGCGGGCGCGGGCGCTGCGGCGCGTCGGGTTCCCGGGGGCGGGAGAGGCGGGGACGGCGGCGGACATGGCGCGGCACGCCTACGCGGCGTTCATGTGGGTGATTACGGACCAGGTCGTCGGGTCCCTCTCGTGGTACGAGGACCGGACGCAGCGGCAGGGCCAGGACAAGGGTGACGGGCGTCCGGACTTTGACGACTGGTCGGACGCCGATCCTCCGCCGTCGAGCCGTGAGGCGGACCGCCGCGAGCTGGAGGTCGCGAACGGCGGCGCGCAGGCGCCTGCGCCGGGAGCGGCCCAGTTCGGAGTCATCGACACGCCGCTGGAGCACAATGTGCTCCTCGGGTGCGACGATCTGGACGTCTTCTTCGACTTCAGCCAGCGACTGTACAGCTTTGACCGCTCGCGGACGGAGGGGCTGAAGGAACAGCGCAGGCGGGACAAGGCCATGGCCCGAGGCATGTCGCTGGGAGAGCTGATCCAAGAGCTGGCGTTCAACGTGACGGTCAGTCTGCTGCAGAATGAGTTGTTGACGTGAGTATCGGGCCCCCCTCGATCGACAGGTCCGACTAGTACACGCTTGTACTTACTCAACAACAGGCAGCCCGTGATGACTCCCGTTGAAAAGGTGCACGACGTCAACCGCTACGGTTACTTGGCTCTGGGTTTACTGATGCCGTATGCGCTGGCGAACCTTTTCGCACTGGCAGTCGTTGTGCTTGGTTGCTGCTCCTATATCAAGCATGGACCGATGCCCGGGAAATCCTTCTCCGCCATGGCGCAGGTGTTGAGGGACCCGGAGGTCTTGGACACTCTGGAGCAGAGGAAGGGCTCGTTGAAGGTCGTCGAGGTGGAGACGCGGCTTTTGTTTCGGTGCGACGAGAGCAGTGGATGCAGCCGAGATGTTGAATAGTCATAGCATTAATTAAAGTAAATCCTCATCGGCTGTATAGATCATAGAACTCGGTCTCGCTCACGTATGCACACCCCGTTCATATCTTACGCTTATGATCGCTCGTCATGGTATATCCCCAACGCCCTTCGCTCTCCCGCCCCAGCTAGACGTACAGCACCAACCCATCACAGGGCGTAGTTTTCGGTATGCAAAAAGATCTCCTCTAGCTCGTCGTCACCCCAGATCCCGGCCTGTAGCGACGCAACCGTATTGGCGACGCCTACACGCATGGCTGCGGGTCCACACACGAAGACGGCAGTCCGTCGCCCCAGGATGCCGCGCCCGTCTGCGCCACCCGTCGCCCACTCCTTGAGCATGTACCCCAGGTCCGGCCGGCCGTACTCGACGGTCCAGCCGCCGTCGATCTGATGCGGCACCGGAAAGGCAAAGCGCATCAGGTTCTTCTGGAACTCCGTCGGTGTTTGCGGGAAACCAAAGTCGAAGCCCGAAGGCGGGCCGAATGTGCTCGTGGGCCGTTGGGCCGCAGCCCTCGCCGCGGCTTCGGGACTTAGCTTGCGCAGGTGGGCGAGCTCGGGGGCGCGCACGGGGAGGTCAGAATCCTCCTCGTCTGCGTAGGGGCTCTCGGGCGGTGGTCTTCGCGGCGAGGCCTGTGGCGGGGCATAGTTGAAGTGAGGAGCGTCTTTGGTGTTGATCTGAGGGAAGTGGAAGTCGCGTGAGGCTCGCTTGTCGGCGTGCTCCTTGACGTCGAGGGGGAAGTCGCGGCCCTCGAGCTGGCGGAGGGAGTCCTCCTGAACGGAGTGTCTGTTCGCGGCGGGCGCATTGGAGGATGGCAGGGGGTATTGGTGTGGTTGGAGGTACTTCTGCTGAGGAAGCGCCGTGATCCTGTCTTCATTCTCGGCACGGAGCTCCTGCTCGCGCTCAGGGTCGCCTTGCGCTTCGGCCTGGATGAGAGCCGAGTTGCGTTTTGAGGCGACGCCCGCAACGAAGCCATCGAGCTTGTCATGGAACATGTGGCTGAGGGCGCGGGGCGCCGTGCGGTCGGCGCCGCCCCCGATCTGCTGGTGGCGGTTTCGAACAGTAGACGTGACGAAGAACTTGCAAGTGACACTCTCTGGCGGGGCCGACTCTCGGCAGATGCGGAGTTCCTCGCGGAACCAGTCAAGAGCCTCGAGGCGCTTTATGGACCACACAACGACCACCTTCCTCGTGATGGCCTTGCCGTCGCGCATTCGCTTGATGAGGTTCAGGAGCTGCGACATCAGCGCAGTGATTCCGCTGCCGCCGGCGATCAGGATGCACGTGTCGAAGGCCGCTAGGTCTCTCCGCATACCGCCGTAAGGTCCGTCGAGGAAGGCACGGTACGTGTGGAAAGGCCCCTTCTCAATCGCCGTGTCTAGAACCTTGCGCGTGAAGCCACCGTATGGCTTGAAGACAACAACGCAATCACGGTATTGCTCCCCATACTCAGAGGGGAAATCCTCGCTGCACAGAGAGGAGATGGTAAAGGGGTGGTTCTCAAAAAGAGAGATGCCGGGCATGCGGAGGTAGACGAACTGGCCAGGCTTCCACCGCATCTGGGTAGGGATCGTGACCTTGATGGCGTTTTCCGCCAGGAGGGTGATGGCGGCCTCATCGCCGACCATAAAGGCCAGGCGCCACGGCTTAAGCCAGTTCAGTTTGAAGGCGCGGAAGATGAGGCAGAAGACCCAGATGGCGACGGTGGCCCAGAGATAATCCCATGAGGCCAGATAGTTCTTTGTGTGCCAAAATAGCAAGCCCACGTAGATCATAGCCACGGGGATGTGGAGGAGGATGAAGGCCTCATAGGCGACCCTTCGGATAGGTGGCAGCGACGCGATGCAGAGCCACCCCAGGGGGACCAGGCAGGCAATTCCGGTGCCGTAGATGACACCACTGCCTCCCTCGAACAGCGCCTGGAATATCTCCATGCCACCGTCGTCCCAGACCGGTTGGATGTAGAAAGGGACCGTGTGCACGAGAGACAGGAACAGGACGAGATAGCCGGCCCATCGGTGGAACACGTTGAGGCGTTCAGGTCCAATGCCGATGACGAAGGAAAGCACGTTGGCCTTCATGCTGGTTGCGATAATCCACGGCGTCAACGCGACGGCGAGCATGCCCGCCCGAATCGCGACCGGGGGCGAGCCGAACTGGATGCTCTGCCAGTAGAGAGGCTGCAGCAGGAAGCAGTAGAGAGTCACAAAGACCAGGGCGATGAAGACGGTTGTCAGGACGGCCAGGGAAGAGAAGGTGAAGACGTGCCTCCTGATCTTGATGTCGGGAATGGGTCGGTAAAAGATCCAGCGGAACAGAGCCAGCGTGTCGTTGAACCAGTTGACGGATGACATGTGCTTTTGAGGGCGGAACTGCTTCTCGCCCAGGCCTTCGGTCTCTGGGAAGAAGTGCTGGGCCATCTGGCCCGTCCTGAGCGCCGTCGCTCGTTCCGGGTCGAGGGTGTAGATGTCGTCGTAATGCTCTTCCACCTCGGCTTTGTAGATGGCCTGTCGGATCTTGTCTTGCCAGAAGTGCCAGACCCGCATGAAGACCACCGTGCCGGCCAGCGCCAGGGCGAAATAGGTCCATCCCCTCGCATACTTGCCCGACTCGGTCCAAGGGTCGACGGTGTTGGCCTCTATCAAGCCAGCAGGACTGTCAGGTTCTAACGGGATGTAAATGCGCTTGTCCAGGTAAGATGCGGCATCAGAGGCAGCATCTGCCAGGGTTCCGAGTGGTGAGGCCATGGCGAAGTTGCTCTCGTGGGAGCTTGAGAGGGGCGGCTAGGCGCAAGAGATGGGAGGTCGCGCCCACATGCGGTGAGGATGAGTGGCGCAATGTTTACTGAAGGGCTTTGGGATGCTGTTGTTCGACCCAGGTGTTGCCGGTCGTCGCTGTTTGCTTGTTCAGGTCCGTCGTCTGGTGTCCTCCCACTTGACTGTTCGTGCCGACGTTCCGAGGTGAGATCTCCGCGCAGTCGATGACGATCCTTGGTCGGACAGAGGAATTCCAGATCCCTCAGTGAGCAAGGCGAGACACGTCAGCGTAGGGAGTAACACGGCAGGGGAGGAAGGCCGGCAGGAAGGTGACACGGGCGTGGAGGTAGGTGGCCGGCAGGTTGGGGTCGAGAGGCCGGATATATGGGACTAGGAGAGACCAGCAGGAGGTGAGAGTAGGAGTGTGTGGTGCCGATCCGGGGGGGGGGCAACACAACTTGGGTGCGACTGTTCTTGGGCGAGAATCAAGGTGGGACAAGGAACATGCACGATGGCCATGTGGATGTGCAGTCGGTGCTGCGGTCTCGAGGCGAACCAGTCAATCAAGGGACAGGAACGACTCGGGCGTCGGTGGGCGTTCATGAAGACCAAGGTGAAAGGCGCAACGCCCAGCGGCTGGCCGGACCTTAATATTGGTTGATCGAGACTCCAGCCGGACCCCGCTGGACGATGTCACATAGTTCTGGGTGCGTTGAAGGGCGAACAGGCGAGGTGAAGCGCAGGCGCTAGAGGTGTGCGTGCGTGCGTGCGTGCTGTATGCAGGTCGCGCTGCAAGTTCCCAGCCAGGGTCTCGGCAGACCAGGAGCAATCACGGCCGAGGGCGGGAAGCATCCACTAGGATGGGATGTGATGCTGGGCTCGCGCTTGCAGATGCTTGTCCACCGGACGATGCAGGTTGTGGGCGGGTTGATGGCAGGTGAGCGCATAGGCCGCCCTGGAACATGGTGTTCGTTCGCCATCGGTCCTCGTCCTCATCCTCGTCCTCGTTCTCGTGTGCTGGATGAATCTTATCGAGTTGAACACGATCAAGGGAGGTCTGGCCAGGTCCGGGTCCGGCAACGGGACCATACGAAAGTGGCGTATGGACGCCCCAACGAAGAGAGACGGTTCACATGGCAGGCCTCGCGGGTGTGCGGGGAGGGGACCCCCTCCAAGTGACCGGCGGCCGCAGGCGGCAAGGGGAATCTGCAAGCCAGAAGCACGTCCTGTGCAACGCTTCGTGGCTGCTGTATGGATCCCCGAGCTCCAAGCTCCAGGAGAGGCGACCCCCAAGCAATATCGGGGGCCGTGAGGAACGGTCGAATGACATGGCAGAAGAGGCGGGCCAGTGGGCGGGCGCCGTGATGTTGGTCTCAACGACGGTCGTCGAGATGGCTGGGATGGTTGTCGTGATTCGCGGGGGCACCATGTCAGGTGGGGGGAGCCGGGACCCCAGTTTTGCCAATTAAGCCTAGAAGGGCGAAGGGTCGCTCGACGGGCGGCAAGGTGAGGCTCGTGATTCGCCGGGCCCATGTGTTCAGCCGTGCATCCTGCCACCGCCTCGAGCCAGTGGACGTTGGCTCTACGCTTTTCTCTTCTACTTCTCGGTACCTGGATGCTGCGTGCCAGTGATCGGCGGGCCAATTGAGGGGGAGGATTGCCCATGTCCCGCGGGACTGATGCGTGGCCCGGGGCGGAGGGTGGTCAGGAAGTCGCGAGTCGAGCCTCCACCTCGCTGGCTCGTTTGCTCGAGTCCCGGTCGCCATCAGGGCGCATCTTTGTGCCATGACTTGCCAGTTCCGCAGACGAGGGCAGGGTGCGAAGTGCCACATCTGGCGATAGTGCGCGGGTATGGTACGTCTTGGGAGGGGTCATCCGAATGAGGCATGCGGGCGGTCGAGAAGGGACTGTGACGATGCTTGGCCAAGAGTCGCCCGTGTCACCAAGATCGGCGGTTGGTCCTCTGGCCCCAAGAGATGGCTGAGAGATTTGCCCGCCGTCAGCTTGCCGGCAAGGAGATCCGTGGAGATCAGATAGGCCGCGGGCTTGGCGAGTCATATCCATCCGCGGGCCGCCATGCCCCTTGCCAGTTCGTTGGTGATAGAAGGTTGATGCTTGATATTTCGATGTCGCCACCAGAGCCAACTCGACTCGACGGAGAGGGCCAAGAGTTGACGAGCGCGAACGCCGAAGATCGACCTGCCGAGGTTGCAGGATGAACGTGTGTCGCGGAGGGCCCGGAGGAAGACCACTGGGTCATGCCGTCAGGCCGCTGCAGAATGGTCATGTCGTCCCAACAGGTTTACCGGTCTGGTCGTGGGGAGAGAATGGTTCGGGGTCGTGACACTGCGTCTGGAGACCTTCGACGGTGGGTTGCACACACCCGTCATTCGTGCGGAGTCGACGCCCGTCGCCGACCCTGCCGCCCAGGTCAATATGATATGTCCGACGTTATCATTCTTGCTGAGTCCTTCTGATGGTCAGATCGACGTGTGCCGGCAGATGGACAGACAAGTTGGTGGTTCAACTGGGTCGTCCCGGCGTGTTCCCGCATGGAGTCTGTTGAAACTAAGCTGATAGCCGCCGTAGTAGTTTTATGTGATATTCCGGTTGACGTTTCCACGAATTTCCCTTACGACCAGTCCATCAACGGAGAATGCAAATGGCAAACTCATGGTCTGATGAAAGGAGGGAAGAAGGAAAGAAGGAAGGAAGGAAGGAGGGCAGAGGAAGCTCAGTCCCAGTCCCAACAGAAGACAAGGCTGAGACGGCCAATCCATCAGGCGATTTGATTGGATGTCGGCGTGATGCCCCGCACCAACCAAGAGACGAGGCTGCGGTAGCTCCCAAAAAATCGAAGCTGCTGCCAACACCAAAATTCTAGCAATCGTCGACTTCGTCATCGAAAAGCACCACTCCCACCCGGCACAATCCACAAAGAAGCCGCAAATCATCTGTTCAAGAGAGTCCAAATTTTGTATTCTTCTGCCCGGCTCCTCGCAATGGCCACGCCTCAAGGCCTCCCCCGCGAGACCTTCGCCAAACTCTCCCCTCATCCCTACCTGCTCGCAAACCTCCAGACCCCCCAGACGGCGGGCGCCACGACGCCCACGCGCAGCAACGGCCGCGCACCCCACGAGGCCCGCGCCCCCAACGTCAACACGTCCACCCTCACCCACGCCCACGGCAGCGCCCTCGTCCGCGTCGGCGACAACACGGTCATCTGCGGCGTCCGCGGCGAGATCCTCCCCACCGCCAACATCCCCAACTACCGTGCCTCCTCCCCCCACGACGGCGGTGACGGCGGCCGCGCAGAGCTCCGCGACTACGACCTGCTCGTCCCCAACATCGAGCTGGCCACCGGCTCCGCGCCCCAGTTCCTGCCGGGCGTGCCCCCGACAACCCTCGCCCAGACGCTGAGCACCCGCGTCTTCTCACTCCTCCACTCCTCCGGCCTGGTCAACGCCGACGACCTGAGGATATGGCACACCCAGCCCTCCGAGACCACAGGCTACTCTGGTGCGGCGGAGGACGAGGACGGCGATGACGAGGACATGGACGAGGCGACGGGGGCGGACGGCGAGCGGGTGGTCATCGCGTACTGGGTCCTCTACATCGACATCTACTTCGTCTCCTTCGACGGCAACCCCTTCGACGCCGCCTGGGCGGCCATGCTAGCGGCGCTGCGGAATACCAAGCTGCCCGCGGCGCGGTGGGATCCCGACCGCGAGGTCGTGCTGTGCTCGCGCGCCGAGCAGAAGCCGCTGACGCTGTCGGGCTTCCCCATCGCCACGTCGGCGGCCGTCTTCCTGGGCAAGGAGGCGGGCCAGTTCTGGACGCTCGTGGACCCGGACCGCCTGGAGGAGACGCTGTGCCGCGAGGGCCTGACCGTCGTGGTGGACAGGAGCGGGGGCGAGACCAAGCTGCTGGCCGTGTCCAAGCACGGCGGCACGGCGCTGCAGCCGAAGCTGGTGGGCGAGTTTGTGGGCGTCGCGGAGAAGCGGTGGGAGGAGTTCCGGCGGGTGATAACCTGAGCATCATGATACCCAATTAAATGTTCACGCATTGGCCCTCGATGTTCGAGCCAAGTTATGAAGCAGCAGGATTCGATCGACTGATCCACATGGTCACAATGGCACGAGATGTATTCCTCACATCGAGCTACCGTATCAGGCGTTATTCTAGGCAGCAGATACTGGAGGAAGAAAGCAGTTTGTCTTCCGCCCAGCGTGGATCGCCTAATGAAAGACGTCGTATCCTGCCCGCGCGTCTTGGGAGCGACGTGCGGTGGATGCTGAGCGGTTGGTTGAGAAGAGAAGAAGAAGCGGATGCGGAATTTCGCGAGACGAGATTTTGAAGCTCGAGCTGTACCGTGCGGGGACACCGTGCGGGACGGTCCCACCCCACTTCGTCGAACCCAACCTTTCCATCAATTTCTGCTTCATCGTCAACAAGCTCTTCTCTTCTTCCTCTCTCCTCCATCATCACACAATGGAGTCCCTTGCCGAAACCACCTGGGACGCCATCATCTGCGGCACCGGGCTGCAGCAGTCTCTTCTCGCATTGTAAGCTCGCACTCTACTCCTTCATCATCAAGACAACCTGACCTGACTGACTGACCCAGTCCCGGCGCTCTTTGAAGAGCTCTGTCGCGCTCGGGCAAGCAGATCCTGCATCTCGATCCCAACGAGTACTATGGAGGCAACGAGGCAGCCCTCACCCTCCAGGAGGCAGAGGACTGGGTAAACCAGCTCCAGAAGAAGAAGAAGCAGCAGCAGCAGCCCATCTTCTCCTCCGCATCGGCGTCCAAGCAGGCAGAGGCCGGGAGCCCCCTCTCCTTCTCCCGCGCCTACTCTCTAGCCCTCGCCCCCTTCATCATCCACACTCGCTCCGCCCTGCTCTCCCAGCTCGTGTCGTCCCGCGCCTACCGTCAGCTCGAGTTCCTGGCCGTCGGCGCCTTCCACGTCTACCGCCCGAGTGACGACGGCAACGCCGGCCGCCCCCAGCTAACACCCATCCCCTCCACGCGGGAGGCTATCTTCGCCAGCACGGCCATCGAGCCCCGTCCCAAGCGCGTGCTCATGAAGTTCCTCCGCTTCGTGCTCGACTACAATGCCCCGGCTCAGCAGGAGAAGTGGTTGCCGCGGGCCGGCGATCCGCTCGCCGCGTTCCTCGAGGACGAGTTCAAGCTGGACACCGAGCTGCGCACCCTCATCCTCGCCCTGACTCTGTCCCTAGACGGAGCCATCAACGTGCGCGACGGCCTCGCCGTCATCGAGCGGCACCTGACCTCCATGGGCATGTTCGGTCCGGGCTTCGCCGCCGTGTATCCCAAGTGGGGCGGCGGGAGCGAGATCGCGCAGGTGGGATGCCGGGCCTGCGCCGTCGGCGGCGGCGTGTACATGCTGGGCACCGGCGTCGCGGCCACGCGCACCCTGGAGACGGCCGAGGACGGCGCCAGGTTCGAGGTCGATCTCGGCGCGGGCGACGTGACGGTCAAGACAAAGATGCTAATCCGCAGCGACGACGCCGCGACGACGGCCGAGGGAGTCAGGGTGAGCCGGCTTGTCGCAGTCATCGACTCGCCGCTTGCGTCTCTGTTCGAGCCCATCATGGAGGGCGGGCCCAATCCCGCCGTGGCCGTCGTCACCATGCCTGTCGGCTCGCTGTCGACAGCAGAATACCCCGTCTACGTTTTCGCACACTCGAGCGACACGGGCGAATGCCCTTCCGGTCAAAGTAAGCTCCCCCCTCTTTTTTCCTACATCAACCCTCGTATCATGATGATTTTATTTAATCAAACTTATCCACATTGGCTGAGCGCTGCTTTGACGTCAACGATTACTGTTCTGTCTGATCTACACTATCCTTACCATTCTTATTTGGCATTGATTACTTGAGACCCAAACTAACGAGTCTCCAAGGTATTCTCTACTTCACCACGCTCGCCACACCAGGGTCTGTCTCGGTTCTCGACAGCGCGCTCTCGTCCATCCTCACGGCTTTGTCAAGTACAGATGCGGCAAAGCAGCCTGCTTCCATTTACCAGCTCCGTTACGAGCAGGCCCACAGCAGCCAGAGCGCAGCGGCAAGCGAGGAAGGTCTCGTGACATTCCCGACGATGCCACCTGATCTGGCGTTCACCGATGCCGCTCTGGCGCCTGTGGAGGCTACATGGAACAAAGTCATGGCTTCGGCTGCTGTGGAGGATGAGCCAGCCGAGTACATGAAGTTTGAAGATCGCGAGGGCGTTGGCGAGGACGAGGATTGACCTGTATGAATCATGTTTGGCGCGTTGTACGAAGTAATGAACTCAAATGATTATATCACCGCACCGCCCTGGTGTCTGTCATCATCCATCAGCTATATTCCTGTGATTGGCTTCCTGTCTGACCATTCCTGTCCGTATTGACGCCGCCCGAAGCAAATCCATTTGTGAAAATCAAACCCAAACCATCCCAGCCGGTCGAGAGTCCAGCCAGCCTGAACTTATGATCCCAGATTAACGCAAGACCAAACGCCATGCCAGAACCTCAAATGGCAAACCTCGCAAATTCAGTGACGAAATGACGAAACACCCTGACCTTTGTACTCATCAGTCCTCAAAACGCATCCGGCCTCGAGTCCCAAAGTCCGCCCTCTTGTGGCGGCGGCGTACGCAAAACCCAAGAACTCCTGTGTCGTTTACTGCTGTCCCACACCAAGCATGTGCTAGGCATCTTTCAGTCGAAAGGAGATATCGTTGCAGGCGGACTGCTACTGAAAGTTGACGAGGGCAGCCGAGAAGAACGATAGGCCCTGGAAGACCCTTACAGGTCGTGCTCTATCCGCCCTTCATCGTCGGCCGAGACATCTTCACTCCTGTCGACCCCATCAGAAGCCTCGTCATCTACCTCAACTCCGATCCGGATCGTGCCATACGGCTTAAAATCTTCCATCTCCTGATCGACAGTGATCAAAGACTTGGTGGCCAGCGCCAAGACGTGATGGAAGGCCTGCGCTGCAATGATCTTGGTATGCTCCTTGGGACAAGCGAGCTCCTCGAACTCAACCCACCGACGCGTCTTCTTGAGATCATCGTCTATGACGAGTCCGGTTTTCCTTGCCTGCGTCGTGGCATACAGGAGGAAGTCCTTGCTAACGGCATCGAGGGTACTGCGAATCCACTGATGATCGTTGGCTTCTTGAGTTTCGACGCTGGCAGCGACGCCAAACTCTTCGAAAGACGAGTCAATGGGATGGCCTGGCACAAAAACTAGATCAGATCCGTGGTGACTGCCGAAAGCGACATCGCTGTGGCGCTCGATTGGCTGGACGTTGCCCTTGGGACTGGCTGTGACTTGACGGCTGCCGGTGGCGCGTTGCTTCGAACCAAAGAAGACAACAGAGGACGGATGGTGAACAGACGGAGTTCGATTCCATGGCATGAGAGACGATGACATGCGGTCTTCCAGGGCGCTCTGCTCCTCCATGCCCATCTCTGGAGACAAATTATTGTCGTCTTCGAAGATGATGCCCATGTCCGCGTCTTGATGTTGTTGTCCTGGTTGCGGAGTCCCTGCCTCGAGGCGGGGCCGGACACGCCGTCCATTCTCTCCTAGATCATTGTCCTCAAAAGCTTGAGATGCGGATCGCCGCCTGCTCCCCTCAATCTCGGAAGGCTCATCGGAAGGGATGTCGTCGTTATGTTCCCGGACCCCGAAGACCAGGTTTCGAAGAGAGTCTCCTGCAAACAAGTTTGCCAAGGGGTGAATGAACCCGGAAATCATAGAGAGCTGACCGACTCCGCCAATTCCCTGACCCAGGCTCACAGAATATGCGTTGGCTCTTGCCTGTGTGGCATTGACCTTTAATTTGTTCTCCCTTTCCTTGGCCGCACGATCTAGGTATCCGTCCCAAATGTCCTTCCTCTCCTGGTTCGACATCATGTGAGGCAAGTCAAGGAACTTGTGGGCTCTGTTAGCCTGCTGCGTTTCGAGTGGTTTAGCTGCCGGCGAAGGCTGCTGCTGGGGATCCTGTGCATCGGGAAGGAGCTCTTCATCAAGCATCAGAAAACCATCTTCGTTGAGTGAGGGCCGGCTTTGGCCTTCCTCGCCCGGAATCAGAAATTCTTGTTGATCGAGTGTCATCTCATTGCCAACATCTTGGTCAAGCCTTGCTCGGTTGGCAGGTAGTTCGGGCAACTGGGGCTCCTCAAGCGACTCAAGGACGCCGATAATGTTTCCCTCGGCGTCGATATCGAACATGACGTCTCCATATCCGTCCAGCTCGGGGACTTCCTCGAGGGGAATCATTCGCTCTTCCAGGGTGTGCTTCTTGGCGGAGGAATTGAGCTTGAAAGGAGAGGCCAGGTGAAAGCTGTTGCCATCAGACTGTGATAGGTTGAAACCCATGATGGAGCCTTCTCTTGCAGTAGAGATGCTGTCGTTGTTGACAAGACTGAGCTGTGAGTAGTCCTTCCTAGAGGAAGCTTGGCTTGAATGGAAGACGAGATTTCCGCCACTGTCGAAATTGAACGGGGGAATGACGGGATCCAGGACGAAATTGGGGTCGTCCTCGAGTACAATCTGCTCTCGCCTTCAGAAAGTCAGCAACTGAGATGAGAGCATGTGTGGCTGTATATCGAAAGAAAAGGTAGGAAGAGGCCAAGCCTTCAGGCTGAAGAAATAAGTCCAGTCTAGCCAGCAGTTCAGATTACGAGAAGCATAACGGCATCTTTCGAGATCCTCTGGAGCACATGCCTGTTACGCGATCATGTCTATGAGGCATAGACATCGGGCCAGAGAAAAGAACATGATGAACCTACCGAACCTTTCCCGCAGCGGGATCTGTGGCATTCTGCGGAAGAAGCTGGTAGAACATCTGCATGTCCGACCTGGTCTTCTCTGCGTCACCCAGGACATAGACGCACTGCTGTGCGAATACGCGCGACACGCCATACAGCAGGTTGCCCTGGACACGTAGAGCCAGAGGCGCGCCTGGCTGGAGGATGGTCTCGCATGCCTTTTGGACGTTGACCTCCTGGATGGCCTTACGGGTGACCTTCAGAGTGCCGGCTCGGGAACCGACTGTCGCGACGAGCCTGTGGGCATTTGTTAGGCAATCTAATAGGTTTTCGAGGGGTTTGAGGCGCACCATATGGTCGAGACGCCATGTTTGGGGTTGTTGAGGACTGGGACCCGTCAGCCGGGCGTTGAAGACGTAAAACAAAGGTTTTAAAGCTTACTGTCGTTGCTGTAAAACATGATAACAAGCTGGCTCGGGGATTTGTACGATCAAGGGGTCTTCAAGAAGATCGCGCGACACGTCCTCGAGCCACAAAGGCTGTTCGTGAGGGTCTCCTCAGGGGCCAAGTCGCCTGAAGATGGAACCTCGTGAATCTGATCCGAGGCAATCTACCGTACGTTCAGTCCATGTGCTGTGTACGTAGCATTGGCGCTTCAGTCGACAGTATGACAAAGATATGGTAAGGCGCGTGTCGGCGAGACGAGAAGGAAGAGGTGATGCCACAGGTGGAAAGAGAACGCGACGCGACGTCGCCAGAAGAGGGGAGAGTCAAGGTCTAGACGCGGCTCCGACGGCGGAAGGCAGGTGGACGTCTACGGAAGGAAGGGCAGGTCGACGACTGCCTCACATCCAGCAGAGGAAGGAACAACTGCCCCTGAGCCCCACTATGCGAATATCTGCTCCTTCTTTGTGAGGACTCTATGTTGAGTGGCCCCCCTACCGTGATTCGGCACCAAACACACCACTTGAGTCCTGGCCATGGACGTCAGTAAGCATACAAGACGACGACAGGGCATCCCAGCTGCTTCACGACAACAACAAGAAGGCCGACGTTGGGGTAACCAACCACATACACACAGACACCAAGCATGCGTTATCAACTCGAAATGCATTTCATGACCCCTGAGCTTTTCGGGTCCCCTATCCCGGGGACACCCCTTGCCAGATGTACAATCCTACTGATACACTCTCTAGCCTCCGTCTAGGCCCGACTGCATCCATCTATTTGTTTTTTGTCCGGCCCGAAACCCCTGAAGCTCTCCTCCCTTACTGCGTCTTCTTCACGCCGGTCAGCTTCGCCGGCGCGCTGTACATCCAGATGGCGCTGAAGGACAGGAAGCCCAGGACGGTGATCAAGATGCCGCCCAGGGGGGTCCAGGCACCCGTGATGGCGTACGAGCGAGTGAACTCGTCGTGGGCCATGTGGCGCACGGTGACCGTGTTCTTCTCGAAGACGTTGGAGAGGAGAGGGCGCTTGTAGTTGGTCAAGAAGTTGTAAACGCCGTGCTGGTCGGGCAGGTCGAACGTGGTCTCGTACGTCGCCGCCTTGAGGTCGCTGTGGGTGGGCTTGAGGTTGCGGCGGTGGTACGCCGAGAGCATGCTGAACTCGACCTGGAGCTCGTCGTCCTCGGGCACGTAGAAGGGGCCCCAGCTGTCCCAGGAGTACTCGGAGAGCGAGATGGAGTAAGTCTAAGACAAGTCAGAACAGATGACCCTTGAGCCACAAGTAAAAGGGACTACTCACCACCGTGCTGTTGATCCTGTAGATGCCAGGGTTCAGATCCGCGGGGGCTTCCTTGAGGTAGTGCTCGATGTTGTTGACACGCAGAACACCAATCTCCTGGAAGGTCCAGCCGGCGACCCGCTTGGCGAACTCGCGGTTCCACGTCTTGACCTTGTCGCCGCCCTTGACCTGGACCTTGGCATCGAACCACTTGTTGCTCAGAAGATCCGCAGATCCGATGACCGTGAAGCGTGCCGAGTTGCGTGCCTGGAAGCCCGACACCAGGCCAAGCTGCTCGCCAGCGGCGTAGAGCTCGTCGGCGTCGATGACCTCGCCCTGCTCCTTGGGGTTGTAGCTGTAGGCGGTCTTGGGCGCACGAAGGATGGGCGTCAGCAGGGCGCTGGCACCGAGACCGTGGCCGACGCCGGAGGGGAAGGCGATGACCTCGTTGATGGGCTCGGTCTCGGGACGGAAGAAGGACTTGACGTCGGGACGGACAGCGGCGGGGGCGGGGAGAACGAGAACATCGTGCTTCTCGGCGGCGCTGATGGTGTCGTAGTTGAAGTGGTCAACCACGAGGCCGGTCCTCTCGAGGGGAAGAGAAATGTCGAACTCGGCAAGGAGGTTGGCGACGGTCGACGGGATGGTGGAGGACGAGCTAGTGGTCAGGAGGATGTTGCCTTCGGCGTTGACGAACTGAACAAGGATGTTGGGAGTCAGGTTGGGGCCGAGGCCTGATGCACGTTAGCAAGGGGCCACATGTGCGTGCAATTGATATTGGAGGCGTACTCTTGATCTTGGAGGGGAAGAGCAGGACGTGGTCGTAGGTCCGCTCGCCGAGGTGGAAGAGGTGCAGCGACTCGCTCTTGGGAGTCTCGTAGCTGATCTTGAACCCGCGGCCTGCAACTCCTGGTAAGCATCCCGCCAGATTCGCGCCTGTCACATTGAGCGGTACATACTCTCCAGGTCACCGAGGAACGTGGAGTATTGCTCCTTCTCGGCGACATCATCCAGCAGCACCAGCAGCCTCTCGCCGCCTGTGGCACTGATGGCATGCACCGTCGCAGCAAAGAGCAGCGCGAAAAGCGAGAAGAACGACTTCATTTTGGCGTTGTGTCGTCTCGCTGGTAGGGTATCAGGAGGGAAGAAGGGAACCGGGCAAGGAAGATTGCGACAGCTTGCCTTTGATTTCGCTGTCGCAAGTGAGCTGGAGCTTGGTCTCCAATAGCAGGTGTCTCGAAGCTTTGGGGATACGTAGCCGATGCCAAGACCTCCTCCACTGCCGGAACAACCACCCCTGAGATGCCCACTTTTTGTCGAGGGGCGATAATCCGAGGTTCTTCCGGGATTGGCCCCCAGCCCGGCTTGCTCCATCGCGAACGTCAATCAAGCACCTCAAAGCCAGACCGAGCTCGTTGAAATTATCCTGGCAGCACCGTACCTGCTCAATTGAGTGAGCCCCCCCGCGCAACGCTCTTCGACTCGGCACCCGACTGACTCGACTCTTCCAGCGCCGAAAATGACCTACGCAACCCCCCGATTCTGGGCCGCGCCCTTGACCTACCTCCGCTGGGCGTCCCGCGAGCGTCCCGCCTACTTCTGGTCCATCTTCATCGGCGCTATGGGCCCTGTTCAGCTGGCCATCGTCCCTCCCGTCAGGAAGTGGCTCGGCGACGAGAACGCGCCCCAGATCCCCGTCACATATCCCGGTAGGTCCGCCAGGCCCGGGAGCACGAACCAGGAACTAACGATAGTACTTTGCAGTGCCCAATGGCCCGAGGAAGCAGTTGACCGGCTACGACGACGAGTAAATCGACCAGGCTGTGCGACGCGGAATCGAACCAAACAATCTGTACATAAGCTGGCGTTGGGGCTCTTCACTAAGTGCTGTCGGGGGATGCGGGGGAGGGAGGTAGGGACAGGAGCTACCCTTCCGTCCAGGATTACGCGACGAGCTTCTTAAAGGAGCATGCGTTGATGTGTGCACAATCAATGTACACTGTATTCGCCTCCCGCTAGCAATGACTCTCCGGGACTGCTTGACTACCTCAGACTTTTGAACACGGGCCAAGTATGACAGGAAACGCCAGTTCAATGCAAAACTCCCTCTCTATACCTCACATCGATACCGCTCTTCCAGCGAAACAGTTGGATGCCGTGCCTCGCACAGACAGACCCTATCTGTCTCGTTGTACAAGGTTCCACTCGAACTGGCGAGATGTTAGCTTGAGGCTTCTTCAATGTTGATGGGCCAGGGGGCTCTTACCACTCGTCCATCGTCGTCCCCAGTGTAAACGCAATGGGGCAGGGGAGTGACGCAGCTGATCCCAGCGTCATAATTCTGTCCCGACTCGGACCGTGGGTCGATGTGATCCAGACGTCTGAGGAGCTCGAGCGTCCACTTCCCGTTCTTCACGCACTTCCTCCATATGTTCACGCGGCCCCTTCGATGACCCGTGAAGATGAGCGAGTTCTCCAGCCACTCATTCGCTGCGCCTTCATAGAACGCACAAGCATGGACGAAGTCATCCGGCTCCATGCAGACGTTCTGGTCCAGGATCGGTGAGCCATTGATGGTGTAGAGCACCACATTAGGCCCGCTGCACAACATGATCTCACCGGACACGTCATTGATGGCCGCACATTCAACCTGCCGGGCGAGCGGAAGCTTGCGAATGAACTCCAGGCGGTTGAGATCCCACAAGAATGCCTGGCCATCCGCGGAGCTGGACACAAATGTGCTGAAAGACTTCGAAACCGCAATCGTCGTCACCGGTGCTTTGTGTCCGAATAGAGAAGATCGAGGAAGAAGATCCACGGGTCGTCCCGGGGCTGTTTGAACAGCATACACCGAGATGACGCAGTCTTCGCCGGCGGTGATAAGCGTTTTTGAGTTGGCAAAGACGACACACGAGATTTGTCCGATGTGGAGGTTCTCGAACATTCCCGCGGCCTGGTAAGCATGTTAGCAAAGGTCATCACATACGGATCTCCTGGCCTTACCTTTCGATTATCACTGAAGAAGAACCGAACGCTGTTGTCAGCGTAGCCCCATTCCAACCACTTGTCGTAAGGAGGCACGTTGAGCCGGAAAGAAGAAGCGCATAGCAGACGATCGAGCTTGTTAGCATAAATGAGCGTGGCGACCTTGTCGTGAGACTCTGTGAAGTGTGTTAGTTCGGTGTCTTCTTCAACTGGGGACGGGGAAGAGCCTACCAAGCAGGGGATGGGGCAGTCTTGTCAGCGCGTAGACGGACGTATCAAGTCTTCGGGCAGGGCTTTGCAGATTGTCTCGCTGGGGGTGGGACCTGGAAAACACCTGATGCGGTGTCTGTCCAAAGTTGTGAATCACGCCAGCTGCGATCCTTCGTTCTTGCGGATCGCTGATATTGTCCAAGTCGGTGGCTCCCCGATAGGAAAGATGGTGGAAGACATTCAGGTTGTCGATCGCGGCCTCGCCTCTCTGCTTGAATCCGAAGACTAGATCGATCCAGTTGTGCAAGTGCTGGCTGACATATGGGCTCTCCAGAGCCTCACGGTGCTTGGCGATGAAGATTTTCGGATCACCCTTAGCCCAAGGAGGTAGCACAACGTTATTGACCTTGGCACCGGTACTCTCGCGATTGCCGAAATTGTACCCGTTGATGTTTGTGAGGAACTCTGGCAGACAGAAGAATTCGGGAATCAACTCGCGGACGTCGGCCTTGTTCTCGCACGACGCGGATTTCCAGGCATGGGGAATCGACTGGAACAGTCTGTCGGCATGATCAAACGAGCCACCCTGCAGCAGGATGTATGACTGGACAAAAGGCGGGAGTCGGATGAGGTAGGACGAGACGATCATGGCTGAAGAGTAGTGCGTCCCGTAATGGAATGGGGTTTCTCCTATCTCCTCAAGGGCATTGTAGGACTCCTTGAAACCAGAGACTCGGCCCGGTGTCTGGGCCCCCATCGGCTTGGAGAGATCTCTGAAGGTGGCAGGATCGTTCAGGTTGAGTTCCTCGCTGGTATAGTCCGCCAGCACCCAGGGGAAGACGGGATACTGGGTCATATCGTTGAAGGTACGGCCAGCCATGGTATTGACGAGCATGAGGTAGTGGAAGTTGGAGATCTCTCCCTTTTGCCACTTTCTCATCGACGGATTCCACGGCGAGGTGTTGAAGATACTGCCAAACTTGGACCCGAGCCCTTGCGGGGACTCTTCGAATACCTTCAGAGTCTCGAGTCTCCAACCATCTTCCGGATTCGGTAGTGAGCTTGCTGTATATGTGTGCGGCGCCTTGTTCATGAGCTTTCCGAACAGCTCATCTCTTGAAACAGGGTTCATGGTTGTTAGTAGGTAGCTTCGACCATCGGTGAAGAAAACCTCGACAGCGACGTCTCTAAATAAGAACCTTCGCTTTGAGATGCTGATAACATCGTGCCATCGCCAGCTTCTCGACTCTTGCTCGCTGCGACCAAGATTCTGCCTCTTCTCCGTTGTCTTCGCATCGGTGATGATTTCGGAGAAGGGGTCGCGTTCGTCAGGCGGAGCTTGCCAGGCGTTCACAATCTCTCCGGAGGCGCACTGGAAGACATTGTCGACAATGTACATCGCGTCCTTGCCGATGATCAAGATACCTTCGCAGGCCTCCAGGCCAATAATGCGGGAAACGTTGTAGACTGCCAGCACTTGATCTCCCTGCTCGAGCCGGCGCATGACTTTGCGGTTCTTGTCTTCAAAACCATCGTCCCCGTCAAACGCATCATTCGGATCGTCGACAAGTTCGAAATCGTCCTCAGGCGCAACCACCGATCCAGAAGCGGCTGCCTCACCCTTTGCGTAGGGGGCGTCGGGGTCGTCCACAACTTCGTTGCCGTCAAGTCCCTGGGCCAACGATGCTTTGGACAATGTCGGCGTGGCTGAGGGAGGCGTCGGGCCCATGGCCACGGTGGTATTGAGCTTCAGTGCGGAAGTAACTGCAGCTTCACCGGCTCTTCGCTTTGGCTGGAAGACCTCGTCGTCCTTGGTATGGTCTGGAAGGAGCCTGAGGCGCATCCGGTTTCGGCCCTCGGTTCGATCAAGCTTCCACTTCAAATGAGTGGCTTCGCTGAATACAGCACCCGGACGATGAAGGTCTCGGTCCATTTTGGTCAGTGACGAGGCCAAAAACGCCATGTCGTCTTGCTGGTCCTGCATGAGGCGCTGGTGCTTGAAGTGCTCGCTGTTGAAGATGCTCTTCATCCAGGAGCTGTTCGCCATCTGGTGTCGGATCATGACATTGTCCGCGACAAGCCCTTCGGTGTGCCACACCTTGAGACGCTCCTTACGTCTGGTCAAGCGGACCTTGGCACTGTCCAGGGTTCGCTGGTTCTCGATTGCCACAAACTCCTCCCAGGTCTTGGAGATGCCGCCAAAGAAAAACGCATCCAGCGACGGTCGGTGCTGATCGACCCAGGCGACGAAGGTTTCGTTGTCAACCTCGGTGAGTTTGTTGAAGTCTGCCGTCAACCTTTGTTCGTCGCTCGTCAAGCCCTGCCTGAACAGAGCGGTAGATTCTTCAGGCTTCTGAACCAGCATAATCCGTAGAATGTTGGCCGCGGCCAGTCGAATGGCGTCTCTTTCGTCGACCAGCTTTGTGTAAAGCTGATACCAGAGTAGGCGAATGTAGTCATCGTCACCTGACAAACATCCAAGGATTGATGTTTGCCAATAGAAGAGCCTGCCCATAAAACCTGTGGCGTCCTCCTCTGATGTTTGCGGGTCATCCAGCTCAGAGAATCGAAGGAGGATAACCTTGAGGAACGAGTCGCGTATAGTGTTCACAGCTTGGTTACACAGGCGAACGCTCTTCAGGGATGAGACCTCAGGCCGCTGGAGGTACTCAAGGAGCATCCCTCCCAGCTCCAGCATGACTTCGGCGCCATTCAGGAACCAGCCCTCAAAGATGGCTTCAACGATGTGCATGTTGAACCTGGCCATGTTGGTGAGAACCTTCGGCTCGCTTAGGATATCCTGGTTCAACTGGATGCTGTTGCTGAGGTGCTTGATGGTGTGGCGTAGGACGTATGACTCGAAGTAGGCTTGATGCTCTTGGAAGCCTGGCGGCACCTTGGAGAAAAGCCCGAAGCCAGGGAATTCCTTGCGACTCAGGACTTGATCCATAAACACGTTGATGACCAGCTCCAGCAAACCATCGCGGGTGGCACTGCTTGTTTGCTGTGTCGAGATGCTTCTGGTGTGTTGCGGCTTGGCTGAGGGCTTGTCGGTTCCCTGAGAGGCGCCCTGTGAGGACAGAAGAATGAAGGATGAGGCTTTACGAAGAGGAGTACCTCGCAGATTGCTCTGCGGTGTAGTTGGGGCCTCAGTGCTGCTCGTTCGAATGATTGGAGAAGGGCCGGATGCCGCCAATGGTCGGATGATGACATCGGCTCCTTCAAATGTGAGGGTTGAATCGCGCGACCCTAACTCTGTCTCGGGAGTTAAAGCATCGGTGCTGACGACTATGGGATACAATGCAGAAAGGAGCTGGCGAACATATTCGGAAGACAGCGCAAAGTCCCTGAAATCGGCGGACCGGGAGTGAAGGTCTGACAAGAACTGGATGACAGTGTTGAGGGTGGAAGCGTGGCTGATGACCCGTTCACTGGACTTTTGGATATGGTCTGGTAATGTGTCAGCAGAGGCTCTTTTGGGTCGCATGGTTACATACTTCGTGCCTCTAGGGCCTGCGCAAGCTCCATAGACCTCGCGCGAGGTCGGGTCTCGACCGAATCGCCTCGAATGGTCTGCGCGATGGATGAGTTCTCTTCTGCGCGAGGAGAGTTGGGATCCTCCTGATGCCTGAAGACGTCCTTCAGGCCGTTCTGAAGCATCGAGATGATGACAGGCAGAGCTTCGGGATAGACGACCTTGGATTTGCCAAAGATCTCGAGCAAGCTGAAGAACTCAAAGTCGCGGCTGAAATCAATCTCGGCAACATCATACCCAAAAAGGATGCTGAAGCATATGGGCCACAGAGTCGGCAAGTCCCACCAGCGCTTGAGACGATTCGCCATGATCGTAAATCCTCCGGTCTTGCTCCCGAACTTGGAAGTGTATGCGGTCCCGTGAGTGACTAACAGTCGAGCGAGTGTCTTGGCACCGTAGACCACCGTTTCGGCATCATCCTCGGCCAACAGGTATAAGAGCCACTGGTCCATACTCAGTAAAGAAGATTGAGGATCGCCGGGCATCCTCACCTTGTTCGTGACCGTTCTGGCAAACTTTCGGATGTTGGTCAAGTTGCCTCTCTCGCAGAGCAACTCCGTGTACATGCCGAGGACTCTGGTGCCCAGCTGTTTCTTGGTGAGGTACCGTGATGATGAGACGTTAGGCGCCGCGTTGCTCGCAGGAGCGTTCACGTCTACTGTAGACCGTCGTACCAGACCGCCAGGCGTGCTTGAGCGACTGATTATGGACAACGGTTTTGGCGTCCTTGCCGCAGACGATGCCGGCGAGTGGAAGGCGTACGTGATGAAGAGAGCCAGGGCGCGATGAACTTCTGCCGTGTAGTTACATTTAACGAGTTGCTCCAGTGCTTTCATGAGGTGAGGTATGACGTCCTCTGAGATTATCTCAGCCTTCATGGCGTCGAGTAGCCTCTTCACAATCCCTACGCATTATTAGTTGACCAGCCCCAAGACCACCGGGGGAAATACCCACTCATCCGTATCAGCCGGCGACCATTGAATTGGTGGTATTTGCTCATGACCGAGAAAGTGACGAACTGCTTGTAATAGAGCTCCTGCGTGATGGGAGCTGACCGCCGCCATGTATCGAAGTCGATGAGGAGGACACGGTACGCCAGGGGGTTGATGATAAAGGACTCCAGCGGCTCCTCGTGGTTGTAGCCCACAAACTCGAGTATGCGGCTCAGCAACTGGAGGCTCAACGCGTCTCTTTCCAGAGTCGTGATGGTCAAGCGGAGATTGACATTCTCGGCCCCCAAGTTTGCACTGTAGCCTAGTTTGGCTCTCAACAGCATGCCGAGGATGGCATACCCGTTGTCACGTTCCATCGCCTCGCTGTTCCGCCAGCTCTTCTTGATACAGAGAAACAGCATTTCAACAGCGCGGACGACGTCCTCCACCGTAGACGCACGCTCCACGATCTTGAGTCCCAGGGGGGTGAACCCCGCCAGCCGCCAGAGGTTGTCGTCAAAATGCGAGGGCGTGACCACGACAGGGTCTCCTATCAGGACTGCCACCCCGTGAGTCCGCGCCAGAGCATCGGGCAGAGAGGGCAAAGCGGCGTTGATCGCTATGGCAGAGCCGCTGCGGTGCGTCATCTGGATGAGGTTGGTAGCAGCTGCTCTCGGCAGGGAACGGTGCATCTGGGTGTCTTGATGCAGGCCATCCTCCCGAAATACCGCGGTTGGGAGAATGCTGAGAAGGGTTTTGCTCTCGGGGAGCAATGTCCCAGCCTTGTCACGAATGGCCCTGAGGATATCAGAGCCTTCGTCCTTGCCCGGATGGAAGACCTCGTTTCGAAGGCCCAGGTTGGCCGACGCTTCATAGGTCTGGAAGCCCCCGAGACTGTCCTGATAGTTGCCCTGGTACCTCGCGCCCAGGGCATAGTGAACCGCGATCAAGTCGTCGCTCAGCACGTCTTCAAAGAGATGAGCTGACGCAAGCGACCATCTCGACAAGACAAGGCCTGCACCGAGGCGGCTGGCAAGACCCTTGGGCGTGCCGAGGAAAGCCTGCACCGGCTTAGGTTTCGGCGTGGAGGTGGTGAAGGCGGAAAAGCCGTCTGCGACTCCATTGGAGGATGGAGGAGGCATGGGATAGGCGCACTTGAGTTGCTCGACGAATTCGCCGTCTATGTAGAGGGACGCCTTGCTCGCGGTGATGGTCTTGGGTCGTTTGTGGACCAAGGTGATGTGATACCATTGTTTTTCTTTAAAAGAGACAGATTTGAACCTCACGCTGGGGCGCTGGGTCTTCACAGAAGTCTGAAGGATGAAGTTGCGCGTGTCTCTTTCGAGATAGATGAGGAGGAAACAGGTCTGGCTTGCATCGCAAACGCCGAACAGCGTAGTGTGAGAGGCGGGATCGAACCTGTCGACCCTTACCCAGGCCGTGAACGTGTATCCCGGCGACGCACTCGGCGGGAATGAGCGGCCTAGGGTGGGCAGTTCAACGGAGGAGTGGCCATGCAACGATAGATCGAACTGGAAAAAGGGAGGGCCGCTGTATGTAGATGTCATCTCGAGGGCGAATTCAGACGCCTCGGAGGACTGGCTTGCGAGAAGAAACTGCGTATCAGCAGGCTGGTTGACGCCGAGGTACATGAGCTTCTTGCAGAGCTGCAGCACCTTCTCCTTCTCCGGGGGGCTGAGCACGGCATTGTCAGTGAAGTGGATGCGCAGGAACCGCGACAGCACCCCGGTGGAATGAAGCGCGGCCAGGTTGAACACGGAAATGGACACGGCCGTGGACAGTACATCAAGTACGACCATGGAAGCCAGCTCAGCTGGTGTGTCTTGGCTTCGCGGTATCGACTCCCAGAAGCCTACCACGGTGCGTATGATTTCTGGGTTTCGGAACACACTGTCTTTCTGAATGACATTGCGGACCTCGCGCGCGATATCCACGGCTGGGTTCGAGGCCGCCACGCCTGTCTTCGAGTCTTCCGCGTCGTGGCCATCCGTGAATGAACCAGGGCGGTTCTCACTGCCTGATGTCGTCGATTGGAAAATGGCCTGGCACAGATCGTCTATGCGCTTGTCGCCCAGGGAAAAAGACAGAAGCTTCCCGAAGATCTGGTGTTTGGTCCACGGATCTGAATCGGTGCCTCCGAGGCCGATGCTGGCAATAGTCTGCTCCAGGGCCTCCCACCCGCCCCGTTCGACACGGTTGCGAAAGTAGCGTTTGTTGCCCGGGTGGTCGCGGAAAGCGACGGACAAGACGTCCAACACGGCTTCTAGGAGTGCAAAGAGTTCTTCTTTCTCCGTCTGTGTTCGCGTCTGCGGGTTGTAGAAGCCGGAAAAGGATCGAAGGACGTCGAGCAAGCGGTAGAAGCCTCGCAGGTATCGAAAGTCGTCTTGAGGGGAGCTGGGTGGTTCGGTGGCCGCGACATGTTGGCGTACGTGGCTCAGCGTCTTCAGAAGAACCGATATCTGCGGATAGCCGTTGGTTGCCGGGTTCTGCACGCCGGCGGTGAGCTTATCGAGTAGAGCTCGAAGGATCTCGGTGGCTTTGGAGGTGTTGGCGGGGTTCGAGTTGGAGGTGGACGAGCGGTATCGCCTCGGTAGGGTTGCCATTCTTGCTCAAGTTCGGGAGTCCCTCATTCCAAAGCCTTCGGTCCCAGCACCCTTCGAGGGTCCAGGTGGTGATCAGGGCGCGGGAGCATCGGCGTCAGCGGAAGGAATGCGATGTGGGCTTTCGCTTTTTCGACGGCTGGAGCTCGACTCGTTTGGTGGCAGCGGTGCTTCCGGGAGCCTGGGCGGCGTCCTGGGCTGGGGGGGAAGCGGGAGGGAAGCAGTAGAGTCGCAGAAGATTCGCACAGTCTAACGATGCAAGTAAAAAATGTGATCCTCAATCCAAAGTTGCGCTTGCTTCACAACCGCAGCCAGGTAACAGTAGATAGCCGTCGTTGCATGAAGCTCAGGCGTCAGCCTCTCGAAGTGCGTGGCGCGCGCTCTTGGCACACCATCCCGTGGGCCAAGCGTGGTGGGGTTTGAAGTGGCGGTGCAGGCTTCCACAAGGCAGGCGCCAGGCCAATGACGCCACCAAGCTCTGGTCTGATGACAGGGCGGGAGCTTCCCTGACCAGCGCCGTCTGGGCCCCCCATGCACCCTCGATGCCCACTGAAGCAATGTGCTGTAGGGTACTGTTCGAGTGGAAGTAGCCGCCTTGCCGAGGTCAGCTGAACTCAGCCTGACGATCGGCGACACCAGAAGATGGACAACTCGGACCGCATGATGGGATTAAGGGCCAATGTGTCTCTCGTCGGGTGAGCCGTGGTTGATGCACACCGTCTTTGCGCCACGCCGATCCAGGCCCGGATGGTGTGAAGCGGGCTTAGGAGGCCGAGCAGGAGACAGAGCGTGGCTAGTTTACGACGGGGGGAGGGACGGTGGTTTGGTCACTTGGATAGCTTAGTCCTAAGGCCTGTGCTGTTGCATCTTGCCCAGGTAGGTACCTAGGTAGGTATCTTTGGGGGGAGGGGGGCAGGGGCACAGAGCTACGTCGGACATGGGCGGTCAAGCTCCGGGGGGGGGTCCTCTGAACTGAACCGCAAGCGCTGAGCTGGGCTGCCCGCACCTTGGTAATCAGATAAGCCACTCGGCCAGCAGCAGCACCTCATCCACCAGCTCCATAACGAGGTCACCGTGCGGAGTCTCCCCCGCAGCCCGCCTGGGAGATATGGCGCGATATCGCACGCAACATGCTGCAACACCCTGATAGTCGCAGGGCAGCTTGATGGAGCTACCACCACCCTCACGGTTGTGTTGCTCTGCCTGCCAGGTGTACACGCCGAGGTCTCAAGGTCCAGCCCGCCAGCTCTCGAGCTTGCCGCCTGCTGCCGGACACGAAGCTCCCTCCCCCCGCCCCCTTCCCCCAGGATCTCGTCGCCGCCTCACTGCATCCCCCCATTCCGCGCCAACCTGGAACCTTGGAAACGTGACCTGTTCCTGAGTGCGTGCATCGCCCAGGGAACCCGCCGAGTCAGTCTCATTGGCCGCTCCGCCTTGGGCTATGCCGCTTCCGGTTGGTCAGTCAGTGGTGGGGAGCTGGGGTCTGGTGTTGTTATCTTCCGCGAGGGGGCGTCGGCATAGCGACACAGTGCTATCCCAGGCTTCGGAGCTCGGGTCTGCTCCGTTGCCCACGATCTAGACGGTGCATACTTCCAGATAGCACGGTCCTGTGTCAGCCACCCTGGTGCCTGGATGCGTCACACACTCTGAGCTGCGCACGCGCACGCAACGCCCATGGCCTCGCCGCTTCCGGGCGGTTTATCTAGCCAGAGCTCCCTCCTCCTCCTCTCGACCTCCTCCTTCACTCCTCCATCTCCCTCCCCATCCATCTCCTCCCCATCCAACCCATCAACCATCAAGCCGTATTCTTTTTGTTTCCCTTGTCGAGTTTTCCGCGTCGCAGGTAGACCAGCTCGATTTCTGCCCAGCATGAGAGTTATCGCCGGTGCCGTTGCCGCGGCCGCTGTCGTCAGCGCCGCCCCCTCCTTCTCGGTCGAGACCATCCACGGAGATGCCGCCCCCATCCTCTCCTCCTCCAACGCCGAGGCGATCCCTGACTCGTACATCGTCAAGTTCAAGGACCACGTGAGCGAGTCGTCCGCCTCGGACCACCACTCCTGGGTCCAGCAGATCCACGAGACCAAGGGTGCCGAGCGTCTCGAGCTGCGCAAGCGCGGCCAGGAGCCCCTCGTCGATACCGTCTTTGACGGCCTCAAGCACACCTACACCCTCGGTGGCTTCCTCGGTTACTCCGGTCACTTTGATGAGGCCACCATTGAGGAGGTCCGAAGGCACGCCGATGTGAGTCTCCAGACCCGAGCCCCCCTCCGAGGCCCTCGGATCAGCCGCTAATCATGACATCACAGGTCGAGTTCGTCGAGAAGGACTCGATCGTCCACACCATGGTCCCCGTCGAGACGGAGGACAAGTGCGACGGCGAGGTCGAGAAGTCGGCCCCCTGGGGTCTCGCTCGTGTCTCCCACCGTGAGAGCCTGAACTTCGGTAACTACAACAAGTACCTGTTCGCCGACAGCGCTGGCGAGGGTGTCGATGCCTACATCATCGACACGGGCACCAACGTCGACCACGTCGACTTTGAGGGCCGCGCCAAGTGGGGCAAGACCATCCCCCAGGGCGACGAGGACGTCGACGGCAACGGCCACGGCACCCACTGCTCCGGCACCGTCGCCGGCACCAAGTACGGTGTCGCCAAGAAGGCGCACGTCTACGCCGTCAAGGTCCTCCGCTCCAACGGATCCGGCACCATGTCCGACGTCGTGAAGGGCGTCGAGTGGGCTGCCCAGTCCCACATTGAGCAGGTCCAGAAGGCCAAGGACGGCAAGCGCAAGGGCTTCAAGGGCTCCGTCGCCAACATGTCCCTCGGCGGTGGCAAGACCACTGCCCTCGACCGCGTCGTCGATGCCGCCGTCGAGGCCGGCATCCACTTCGCCGTCGCCGCCGGCAACGACAACGCCGACGCCTGCAACTACTCCCCCGCCGCCGCCGCCCAGGCCGTCACCGTCGGTGCCACCGAGCTCGGCGACGCCCGCTCGTACTTCTCCAACTACGGCAAGTGCACCGACATCTTCGCCCCCGGCACCAACATCCTGTCCACCTGGATCGGCTCCAAGTACGCCACCAACACCATCTCCGGCACCTCCATGGCCTCGCCCCACATCTGCGGCCTGCTCGCCTACTACCTGTCCCTGCAGCCCGCCACCGACTCTGAGTACTCGGTCGCCCCCATCACCCCCAAGAAGCTCAAGGCCAACCTCATCGCCGTCGGCACCGTCGGCGCCCTCTCCGGCATCCCCGCCGACACCCCCAACGTCCTCGCCTGGAACGGCGGTGGCTGCAGCAACTACTCTTCCATCGTCGAGAAGGGCAGCTACACTGCCAAGGGTGCCGCCAAGAAGACCACCTTCGACACCGTCGTCGAGGACGTCGAGCAGGTCATCGAGAAGGACTTTGAGGTCATTGCCGACAAGGCCAAGAAGTTCTCCTCCAAGTTCCACGAGATCGAGGAGGAGCTCAAGGAGCTGCTCGACGAGGTTTCCATGTAAGGGTCCCTCGCCTCTGTGGCCCGCCGCTCCAGGTCATTTGCTGGACGCGGGATCAGCATTGCCATGATTTTCCATTTCAGTCAGGAACACGGCATCATCATTGGGTTTTAGCATTCTGCTAGGAAGGACGGGTGTTTTGTACAGCTAGGGTCTGCAGTAGCACGGAACGGATTTCTTTAGTCAATCATGTCATCTTTGAATACCGGCCGCGACTCGTGATAGATGCTGTTGGGCGATGTGTGAAGTATGTTTGGGCTGGAGGGTTCGGTCCTGCCAGCGTGCGTCTGAGCCTGTGGGCCCAGAATGAGCTGCCCTGTGATGTGAAGGTCCGCATGGACGGGTATATATATGCAACATTGAGATCCCACACCTGTCATGAAGATGCGTCTCGTCCATCCTTTGCCTCCGCTGGCGGCTGTGCTGCCCTGTCTGATGCCGTTTTGGGGGTGTCGCTCTCAGCGGTGCTTGTGCCCTTCGGCGTGGCCTCCTGCGCGGGCAGCTCATCCGCGCCCGTCGCGCCATCCTCGGCTGCCGCATCGGGCCCCTTCTGAACGGCACCGTCTACGGCATCGTCTACTGCTCCGGCGCCGAGCTTCGGCTTCTCGCCGCCGGACTTCGGCTCCTCGCGGTCGGCGGCGGCCTCCTCGCCTCGCCTCCGCTTCTCCTCGAGGTTCCGCGCAATGTCGCCCTCCATGACCTGGGCCATCCTCGCGACGCTGCCGTGCTCGACGGCCTCCTTGGCCTCGCGCGTCTCCTTGTCGTAGTCGCCGTCGTAGTCGTCGGCGTCCAGGCGCAGCGCGCTCTCGACCTCCTCGGTGAGCTTGTCGACCTCGTCGCGGAGCTCGCCGCTCCCGCGCTCCGCGGCGGCCAGCTGCCGCTCGGCCTCCTTGTCGCCGACGACGCCCCGCCACAGGGCCTCGAGCTCGTCGCCCCAGCCCAGCAGGGCGGCGAGGCGGCGCACGCCGTCGTCGCAGGCGCCCAGCTCGACGACGTCGTCGCCGCGGAGGCCCAGCCGGCCGACGCGCTCCCGGTTGAGCAGCACGCGCGGCACGCCGCCGCGCACCTGCTCGGGCAGCCCCGCAAAGGGGAACACGCTCAGGCTGGTGCCGGCCACGATGACCAGGTCAGCCTGCGCGGCGAGGTGCGTGCTGTCGCGGAAGCGCGCCGGCAGGGCCTCGCCGAAGAAGACAATGTCGGGCTTGACGAGCCCGCCGCACGAGGTGTCGGCGCAGCGCGGCACCCGCTCGGCGAGGACGTGCTCGCGCATGACGTCGTCGGGGAAGGGCTCGCGGCACTGGACGCAGCGCTGGGTGGCGAAGCTGCCGTGGGCCTCGATGATGCGGTCGGCGGGGACGCCGGCGCGGCGCTCGAGGCAGTCGATGTTCTGGGTGAAGTTCATGAGCAGGAGACCCTTGCGGGCGAGGAGGGCGATGAAGGCGTGGGAGATGGTGGGGTGGAAGTGGCCCGGGTAGAGCTCCTTGGCGAGGTAGTAGAAGGGCTCAGGGTGCTTCTTGAAGTAGTCAATGTCGAAGACGGCCTCGGCGTAGGGGAGGTTGAGGCGGGCGAGATTGGCGTAGAGGCCGGTGCCGGGGGTGCGGAAGTCCGGGACTGGGGGGTTAGCGGGTTCATGAGGCTCAAAGTGTTGAGAGGAGAAGGGGACGTACTGCCGGCGGCGGTGGATATGCCGGCGCCCGTCATGACGACGATGCGCTTGGCCTTGCCCTCCTGGATGTAGTCGGCGACGGCCTTGAGATGACGGCCCGACAAGGTCTCGGGAGTGAGACTCTCGTCGGCCAGGGTTGATTCCTCGTTTCCCATCTTGGGAGTGCGCTTGGGGGCACGGGAGGCCTTGGGGTGACGTTCACGGCGGCGGCGACCTATTTTGGCTGATTTCCGGGTCGATGGGCAAGGTGATGATTTTGTCGATGGAAGGTGCCTCGATGGCGCGGGTCGCGATGTATGATGACGAGCGAGTGAGGAGAGGAGGGGACAGGTTCGACAGGCTCCAGTGTGAATGTGAGGTCATGTGGATGTGAGCGAGCGGCGAAGGCTGTTACATCATGCCCCGCTTTCGGTGTGCCCTCGGTGAGTCTACTGTGCCTGCCATGGCGTGGAAGCGACGGGCTGCTGTTCGGGTTTCCCATCATGATGTGCGTTGTGATTCTGCAGCAAGGCAAGGTAGGGTGAAAAGAGAAGGTCGTCCGCGGAACAGCCTCAGCTGGGTTACACGCGTAGCGTGTGGCATGTCCTCACTGAGGGGGTCGCCATATGGCAGTCAGTCAGGACAGGGGCAGCACCATGGGCCAATTGCCCCGCCCCCACCCCGTCTCACCTTACACCGCATCGTACACCGTACACCGTACACCTTACATCCTAACCGTACGCCTCTCACCGCACACTCCCGACACCTCCATCTTGGGGCCGTCCAATGCTCGACCCGACCTGACTTCTTTACTCGCAGACGAGCAGACAAGCAGGCAGATCAGCGCCATGTCTTCTCAAGCCGCCAAAATCCTGTCCACCGGACCTCTGGTACCTGCATCCCGCCAGCCCTCCAGAGAAGCCTCCCAGCTGACCATCCCAAGCCCGAGAGCGAAGCAGCCTGGGTCAAGCTCACCAAGATCACCTACCAGGACCCGGTAGGCAAGACGAGGACGTGGGAGTCGGCCGAGCGCCGCACCCGGCCCGCGGGCAGCGACATCGACGCCGTCGGCATCGTGGCCATCCTGCAGAAGGCGTCGGGGCCCGAGATCGTCCTGCAGAAGCAGTACCGCCCGCCCATCGACTGCATCTCCATCGAGGTGCCCGCGGGCCTCGTCGACGCGGGCGAGACCCCCGAGCAGGCCGCCGTGCGGGAGCTCAAGGAGGAGACGGGCTACGTGGGCGTCGTGAGCGAGTCCTCGCCCGTCATGTTCAATGGTGTGTACCCCCTTCCTGGTGGTGCTCGATCGAAAGAGGAAGGCAAAAAAAAAAACAGAGGAGAGGAGAAAATCAGGCTGACCAGCAGACCCCGGCTTCTGCAACACCAACACGCGCATGATCCACGTCACCATCGACATGGACCTCCCGGCGAACCAGAACCCCGTGCCCGAGCTGGAGGAGAGCGAGTTTATCGAGGTCTTCACGGCGCCACTCGCGACCCTGTGGGATGAGTGCAAGAAGCTCGAGGCCCAGGGCTACGCCGTCGACGCCCGCGTCGGCACCTTGGCCGAGGGCATCGAGCTGGCCAAGACGTGGAGGCTCTGAGCGTCCCTATCAGGTCACAGCATCACGGTTGTCATGCATGTTTAGAATAGAATAGAATAGAATACCCCAACAGCCCGCACCATCAGTACGGCTCACAGCCGGCCCTCCCGCTTCAGCCCCTCGTACAGCGCCAGGGCGGCCAGGCACTTGGCGTCCCGCGCGCCGGCGCGCCAGAGGTCGCCGAACGGCACCAGCTTGAGCGTGATCTTCTCCCCGTGCTCCCGCAGCCCCGTCAGCTTGCCGCTCCACTCGCGCAGCTGCGCCCGCGGCACCCGGCGCTCGTGGCTGTAGATCGTGACGTGCTCGTCGCACCCGCCCGCCGAGGGGTACATGGCCCGCGGCAGGCCCTCCGCCTCGTGTTCGTGTTCGTCCTCGCCTGAGGAGCTGGCCGCCAGCGCCGACAGGCACGTCAGCTCGTCGGCGCGGATCGCCATGCCCAGCTCCTCGTGCATCTCCTTGGCCGCGGCCCCCGCGAAGCTGCCCTCGTCGTCCACCATGCCCGCCGGCAGCTCCACGAACGCGAGGCTGCCGGCCGCCACGCGCGGCTGCACCGTCAGCAGGGCGTAGCGCTCGTCGCTGCCCGGTGCGGCGTCGTCCGGCACGAGCGTCACGAGCATGGCCACGCTGGGCCCCCGCAGGAAGACCGCCGCGGGGAGCGACTCGCCCGCCTCGTTGGCGACGGCCGCCACGGCCTTGAGGAAGCCGACGCGGCGCGGGCCGAAGAGGTCGTAGGCCTGGACGGTGACGGACCGCAGCCGGTAGGGCGCCGCGTGGAAGGGGTGCGCCGGGTCGCGGGACTGGAGGGCGAGGGAGGACGTGAGGGTCGAGATCCAGGTCTGTGTGTATTAGTTCAGTCGCATGCAAGGTAAAGGGGGTGGGTGCGTCACGTTGAAAGGACGAAATGACAGAAGCTGCTCTTCTGTGAGGCCGCTCGGCAGCGTGACGGGAATGTCATGGTCTTTGAGAGTGATGGTCGACATGGCGCGGGATTGAGCGAGTTGGGAGGAGGCCAGGCGAAGGCGAGGCTGCACGGGCTGAGAATTGAGTCTGCCGAATGAAGCGAGGGGGACTGCTTTG
This sequence comes from Verticillium isaacii, assembly GCA_002851775.1. Classification (NCBI taxonomy): domain Eukaryota; kingdom Fungi; phylum Ascomycota; class Sordariomycetes; order Glomerellales; family Plectosphaerellaceae; genus Verticillium; species Verticillium isaacii. The sequence continues at coordinate 936,811 of NMXN01000005.1, read as the reverse complement.
ATGGCCCTCTGCTTCATTATTTATTGCGAATGGCTGTTGTTGGCGGAGTGAGGTTGACTGCGCCGGTCCGTGTGACGTAAACCACCGACTGCATGCGCTGACGGGCGAAGTGGAAGAAGTCTCCAGAGCTACCAGCCCACAAGCCCGGCGAGGCATCCTTCGCAATGCCACGAGGCTGATTATCAAGGTGGTCCGGAACGGTCCTATTTTTTTCACATGTTTCATTTTATCTTGTGAACGCGCCGTTGTAGTCACAAATGGGATCCATGTCACTCAATCGCACACCAAGCACTGATCTGATGATGCTTCATAAATGTAGGAACTGCTCCCGGCAGCGTGTACTATACAGAATCCGACTCCTAACCAACGCCCGCTTCGTGTATTCAAATTGCCCAGTACACCTCTACGCCGACCGTCTCGACGTTGTTAGCCCAGCCGGCAAACCTGGACTTGCCCCAGACCGTAATAACGTCCCCCAGCTGCAGGCTGCGCACAAACTCGCCGCTGCCCGTGGCGCTGCCGCGGCCCTGCGCCGTCAGCGCCTCGGCCGCCAGCGAGTCGGGCTCGACGCTGTCCGTCCATCGCCAGGTGACCTCGTAGTTGCTGTAGCCGCGCGTGCACGTGCGGTTGCACTGGATCTTGTACCGTGGGTCCGCGTGCAGCGGGTGGACGTAGCGCCGCTTGCCGTCGGGCCCCTCCTCGGAGAGAGGGTAGATGGGCCGCAGGTTCTCGGTGCGGAACGCGTCCATCTCGCCGTCGACGGCCTCGAGCTTCTCCAGGCCGGCCTCAAACCAGGTCCACGACCCGTTGAAGGTGCCGTGGTTCTCGCGGTCGCCGCCCCAGCCCTGGTCCGAGCTCCGCAGCTTGAAGACGACCTTGCGGACGGGGTTCGTCAGCGCGGGGGCCGTCTGGGCGATCTGCTCCAGCTGCTCCGGGGACACCTCCTCCCGCAGCAGCTCGGGAGGCGCGGGCTGGCGGGTCCAGGCGTCGGGGTCGGCGACGGCGGCGCTGGTGAATCCGACGGGGGGCGTGCGCAGCAGCAGCATGTCTTCGACGCAGTGGCTGGCGCGGCCGGCGGAGATGCGCGGCTTGTTGCGGCCCGAGTAGTCGACGACCGTCTCCGAGCAGGGCCAGTACTCGGCGTGGTCGATGATCATGTCGAGGATCTCGGGGGGAAAGTTGGTGGCCTTGGTGAGGATGGCCTTGACGACGACGACGTCGATGGGGAGCGGGTGGCCCGGCACGGGGGCCAGCTCGTTCTGGTAGGGGGTCGCTTCAGACATGCCGAGAGAGCCCTGGAAGAGCCTGTCGGCGTGGGTGGATTGCATGAACTGTCGGGCGACGAGAACCCGGGTGCAGTAGGCGCAGCGTCGACGAGGGTGACAGCGTTTGCCTGACGTGTGAGTGAAGCGGCTGCCGGTGTGTGTAAAGTGGAAGACGGTGAGGGAACCGATGAGGATGGCGATGAGGGTTGGATATGCGGCGAGTAGGAACATGGGATTCTAGAGTATGGCCCAGGGGATATGCGTCTTGTAGATGAGATGGGGCCTTGTTAATTAAGTGGAATGCTGAATGGAGGCAGCCTGGTGATATGCTGCAGCGGGAGCCACTTGCCTCCGCGCGTCATGGCCCCTTCCCCCCTTGCGATAGAGGAAATGCGGGGCAGTCAGAGGCAGCAGGAGCAGGGGAGGCAGGGGCAGGAGCTCAGGGTCCAGGATGACGTCAGCAGACATTCCCCATCTTCGATCTCGATAAGATTTGGAAAGCTTATCATCACGTGAAATAACATCATCGGCACAGAGCTCCGAGCTCGCCCTCGCCCTTTCTCCAGGCGTGGGGTCCCGGCGCGGGCCAGGAGCTCTAGATCCATGTCCGCCAAAAGCTGAACATGACGGGAGAAAGATGCGCTGAGCTGACAAACCGGCCGAGTAGGCTTGATCGTTTTCTCTTGCGGGACAGAAATTCGACTTCTCTTTGCACAGTCACACACATGAGGACACCATGACGCTCCAGAAGCTCGTCCCCTCGGCGATCCGCCCTCTGAAGTCTTGCTCCCTACAGTCCGTCCCAAGACTGGCGCCCCGGGCTGCCGCGACCCTCACCCCCCGCAACACACAGCCCGCCCCCCGGGGATCACGATGCTTCACTTCGAAACCGTCGAGAGAAGCGGCGGCGCCTAGCGAGGCTTCGAACCCCGCCATGGCGTTCCCCTGCCTCGACGCCCTCGAGACCCGATCGGCCACCCTGCGAGCGAGTTTCGAGTCCAGCGGACCCGAGCCCTCCTACACATCCGGCGCGACCCAGACGTACCACTGCCGAGAACCCCTCCTGCTCGACTGGGGCGGCGTGCTGCCCGAGTTCAAGATCGCCTACGAGAGCTGGGGCGAGATGAACGCCGACAAGTCCAACGTGATCCTCCTGCACACCGGCCTCTCGGCCTCCTCCCACGCCCACTCGACCGAGGCCAACCCGGCGCCCGGCTGGTGGGAGAAGTTCATAGGCCCCGGCGGGGCGCTCGACACGGACAAGTACCACGTCATCTGCACCAACGTCATCGGCGGCTGCTACGGCTCGACGGGGCCCAGCAGCACCGACCCGGCCGACGGCCAGCACTACGCCACGCGGTTCCCCATCCTCACCATGGAGGACATGGTGCGGGCGCAGTTCCGGCTCCTCGACGGCCTCGGCGTCGGCAGCCTCTACGCGAGCGTCGGCTCCAGCATGGGTGGCATGCAGTCCCTTGCCGCCGGCGTCCTCTTCCCCGACCGCGTCGGCCGCATCGTCTCCATCAGCGGATGCGCCCGCAGCCACCCCTACAGTATCGCCATGCGCCACACCCAGCGCCAGGTCCTCATGATGGACCCCAACTGGAAGCGAGGCTTCTACTACGGCGACCTGCCGCCCCACGCCGGCATGAAGCTCGCCCGCGGCATCGCCACCGTCACCTACCGCTCCGGCCCCGAGTGGGAGCAGCGCTTCGGCCGGCGGCGCGCCGACCCCAGCAAGCCGCCGGCCCTGTGCCCAGACTTCCTCGTCGAGACGTACCTCGACCACGCCGGCGAGAAGTTCTGCCTGACCTACGACCCCAACAGCCTGCTGTACGTCAGCAAGGCCATGGACCTGTTCGACCTCGGCCGCGACAGCCAGCTGGCGGCGCGCGCGCGCCGGGCCGACCGCGCGCGGGACATTGAGTCGGGCGTGGCGGCGCCCGCGGCCGGCGATGTCGCGTGCAGCCTGACGCTGCCGGACAAGCCGTACGAGGAGCAGCCCGAGTCGTCGTCGGCGGCGGGCGGCGACGCGGCCGACGGACCGATCGAGGTGTCGTCGCGGCCGCCTGAGGACCTGATCGCCGGTCTCGCGACGCTGCGCGACACGCCGACCCTGGTCATGGGCGTGGCCAGCGACATCCTGTTCCCGGCCTGGCAGCAGCGCGAGGTGGCCGAGGCGCTCAAGCTCGCGGGCAACCGGAACGTCGCGCACTACGAGCTGAGCGAGGAGATGAGCATGTTCGGTCACGACACGTTCCTGCTGGACCTCAAGAACATTGGCGGCAATCTGAAGAACTTTCTGGGCTGAGGGCGTCGAATTGGGGGCGCGAACTGCCAGGTCGAGGGTTCGTCTAGCTTCTAGACAATGCAGGGCAGATGGAAGGCATGTAACAGCAAGCGACGTATCTCGGTACAATATGTAAAAATTGACATGAATCGAAGTAAATCGATCAAAGACTTTTGTCCACCAGGGTCACAGTGAGGCAGCCCCTGAATCGAGCATCTGGTTAATTCAGGGGCAGTCCCTCGGTGTGGTCGGTGAAGTTGACGAGTATGTATCACGTGACCTAGCCGGTACGTACCTGCAGGGCCGTGCGGTTGCCGGGGCAGGGCCAAGAGCGCATCCATGGTCGAGACAAGATCGAGCTTGAACTTTTAGGTGCCAGCACCTCCATCGTCGTCCAATCCACCCATCCCATCGCGTCCAGTCACATGTGAACCTCGCCCGCTACCGACCGCAGGCAAGACGGAGAGAGAAAGAAAGGAAAAAAAAAATACACAAGCCAGTACACCCCAACGAGGACGGTCAAACATCGATAAGGCACCCACACGACAGCAAGCTTCGACCGTCGCAACTGCACAACCGCCCCAATGGCGCCCCTCATCCTGCACAATGTTCCGGACGAGGAACTCTACGTTGGCAACGACGGCGTGAAGAGGCCATACGCCGTGGTCTTCCCACAGTAAGCCGTCTCTCGCGACTCCCTCCTGCAGCAGCAGCACCCTCGCCACCAACAAATGACTGACCACCTCGTCACAGACAAGACGGCCTCCCCGGCGGCGTCCGCGCCCGTCGAGGCGTCGCGGAAACTGGCTCCTTCGGCCGCTCCACACGCCGCTCTCGGTCGCGGACAGGCACGCCCGCGCGGCGCGAGAACCCGACCCTCGCCGCCGCCGACAAGCTCTTCGGCAACTGGGTCTCCAACAACGCCACGGCCAACAACAGCAGCAACACGGCGCCGGCCGGCAACGCCCCCCAGCGCAAGACCAGCAGCCAGCACCTCCAGGACGACGCGGCGGCGACGGCGTCGACGCAGCGCCTGCTCAAGTCGGAGCCCACCGAGGTCATCCTGCGCGGGTACCGGTCCTCCGCCCAGCAGTACGCGGCCATCAACCACTACGAGCACCTCGCCGGCCTCATCTGCGAGGACTACCCGCGCGAGCCGCCCCCCGAGCAGCGCCGCTACAAGGGCGACCTCCGCGACCCGGCCTTCACGCGCCGCCGCGCCCTGACCCCCGAGGAACGCGCCAAGGTCAACCGCGCCGACGGCGGCGAGCACTGGGTCAAGGTCACCTTCGAGAGCCTCGAGGCCGCCGACGCCGCCCTCTTCTCCAGCCCCCAGACTGTCCAGGGCTGCCACGTCTTCGCCGAGCTCTACCGCGGCTTCCCGCCTCAGAAGGACGAGGCCGTGCCCGACGCCGACACCCTCGTCCCCGCCGACGACCACCACCGCTCCCAGTCCGTCCCGGGGCCCGGCTTCGGCCCGAGCTTCGGCACCAGCGCCCGCCGCCGCCCGGCCTCGCGCCCCGGCCCGCACCGCACCCACAGCGACCTCTCCCCGCCGGGCTCCCACGCCTCCTCCCAGACCCTCGACACGGCCACCCTCTCCCAGCGCTCCAACACGGCCTCCTCCGGCACCCTGACCGGCCCGGCACCGGGCGCCGTCTCCTCCGCCCCCGCCGATGCCCTCGCCCCCAAGGACAGCATCTTCTGCACGCACATCCCCACGGCCCGCAAGGTCACCCTCAAGCCCGTCGAGCAGGCCATCCTCCCGTCGCAGAGCTTCACCGCCAAGCTCCTGGCCGCCGTGCCCTTCCTCATGTGGTTCGTCGGCGGCTTCGGCGCCATGATCGGCAACGAGGTGCCGCGGAAGGACGACGGCGACTTTGACTATGACCGCGCGAGCCTCTACTGGAAGTTCATCTGGTGGCTGGACGCCACGTTTGGGCTGTTCGGGGGCGAGATTGTGAGCGCCGCCGACAAGGACGACTGAGCCGGTGATTCGTGGTTCGGGATTCTGACTTTTGACGATACATTTACTGCAACGGGCGTTAGAGCTGCCCCTCCGAGCAGCGGGCGTTTTTTACATATCACATTCTGCATTCAGAAGGGAGGGGGGGACACGCGGCGGATCATGTATGAGAAGGAGCTGTACAAAATACCTCTCTCCCTTGCGGGGGGGCATGATGCAACCCGTGGATAGACGCCTCTATATAATGGGGGTTGGGGGGTATAAAACTAATGAAAGCCGCGTCACGATGCATCCCTGCTGTCTGTCTCTTATCAATCCTGCCTACTCGCTCTTCTCGTCCGAGTTGACGCTCCACCGCCTGCCGCGTCCTCGCTCGCCGTCTTTGGGCTCGTGTGACGCCACGTGCTCGTCCTCTCTGGAAAGATCACCGTCTCGTCGCAGCTCCTCCTCGTCAGTGTGCTCGCCGCCCCGCCGCCGCAGTTCATCGTCATTCTGCTCGCCGTGTCGCCGCTCCTCCTCATCCTGCTCGCCGTGCTCCTCAGCAGCAGCCTCGAGCCTCTCGACCACCAGGTGGCCGAGGCCCGCGTCGGCCATGCCGACGACGCCCAGCGTGTCGTCGTACGTCACGTTGGTCGGGTCCCGCCGGATGGGCTGCGGGCTGAAGGGCCGGGCGCCGCGCGGGCGGTTGAAGCCGGAGCTCGAGAAGACGCTGCCGGTCTCGGCGGCGTCGTCGCCCCCCGGCGCGGCCGTCGCGGCGCCGACCAGGCTCTGGTAGCGCTCCGGGTCGTCGACCAGCAGGCTGTCACTCCGGCCGTGGCCGCCGCCGCCGCCCGCGGGTCGGCCCGCCGCGTCGCCACCGGCCTGACCGCCGCCTCCGCCCCCGGCGTCGGCGAGGATGCTCCGCGGCGGCAGGATGCTGAACAGCTTGGCCGGGTCGGCGGCGGCGCCCTGGCCGCCGGCGGACCCGTCGTCGTGGGCCTCGCTGGCGAAGAGGTCGCGGCCGCGCTCGAGCAGGTCCTCGAGGCCGCCGCCGGTCCAGCCCTTGCGGGCGAGGGACTCGAAGATGTCGACCTCGGCGCGCACGAGGGAGCAGCTGGCGTCGACGATCTTGCCGCTGGTGTCCTGGGACTCGCGCAGCAGGGTGCGGGCGTGGTCGCCGTGGAGGGTGGTGAGGCCGTCGAGCTTGGTGGTGAGGTCGACCAGGTGGGCGCGGAAGCCGTTGACGTCGCGGCGGCGCTGGCGGTGCAGCTTGAGCCCCTCCTTCTCGAGGCGGCGGATCTCGCGGCTCTTGTCGCGCAGGCTGGCGGCGTAGCTCTCGTCCTCGTCTTCGACGACCTGGCGCCACTTGTCGAGCTCGTGCAGGAGGGGCACCTCGAAGCTGCGGTAGACCGTCTCGGAGAGGATGTGGTGGTGGTTGGCGACGAGGTGGTGGACGCCCGAGGCGGAGAGGAGGGTGTCGGCGGTGCAGGCGGACGAGGCGGCGGCGTGGAACGAGTTGGAGAGGGAGGCGCCCTGCGGGGTGGGGCAGAGGGGCTCGGCGCGGGCCTCCTTGAGGCGGGCGCAGGACTCGAGGGCGGAGCCGAAGGCGGAGGAGGCGGAGGAGAGGGCGGCGAGGGCGAGGCGGTAGGACTTGGCCGTGGTCAGGAGGTCGGCGTAGGCTGTCTGGGAGGCGTCGAGGTCTGCCTTGGAGAGCACGGCGTGGGAGGGTCTCGGCGGGGGCGGCAGCGGCAGGTTGTAGGCCGAGAGGGGGTTGGCGGTGGACGCGAGGGAGAAGCTGGGGGAGCCGGGGACGGGCGGGAGCTGTGAGGGCGTGGGCGAGGCGGCGCGGTCTGGTGCTGGGGCGGCCATGATGGCGGGTGGGGAGGAATCGGTCGAATGTGTGTCGACGCAGGCGGACTTTTGTTGTTGTTTGTTATCGCGGCAACGGGCCGGGCGGAGGTGGTCAGGTTAGGTGGGAGAGAGGAGACCGAGAGCAGACACCATGGCTGAGCGGGCTCTGGTAGGCTTGCGAGGCGTCGATTGTTTTGGGGTCGAGCTTGGATGGATGGTGATGTTGTGGTGGAGGTGGTAGTGAGAGGTCAGGAATTCTCGCGGCCGGCGCAATCCGAGGCACGTTTGCGTGACCGTGACCGTGGCACCTGCGTCCCTGGGGGTACCTCAGAGGGGGGGGGGGGGGGGGGGCTGTTAGGGGGCACACCAGGAAGCTTAGGGAGCTTGGGCGTAGCGCACAGGGGCAGGCAGCAGCTGATGCGGGTCACGACCCCTGTAATGCGCGCTAACATGTGCCCGCCTTAGTAAGACGGGGCACGACTGTATTATACCAGTTGTGTCTAAGGTCAGGTATCTATCTACCTACCTACCTTAAGGTAAGGTAGGTTCTCGGTTGCTGGCTTAGCGTGACAGAAGACAGCAGGGACGAATTGCTCTAAAAGGTACACGGTGTATACTCCCTGCGCCGTTTGAGAGTACCACCCCGAGTGACTGCGTGGGACCCCTGCATCAAGGCTTCAAAATACCGAGAGGAGACAAACATTGCCAAACGTGATAGCTTTCAGACAAGTGAGAACCTGCCAAGTACACCCGGCACCAGCTGCAAACCACATGCTTCATTGATCATAAACCCCGCCGTCTGTCTTTGTATGTCCCCAGCTCCATCTTCAGAGTTAAGATACCGCACATTGTCATTTTTTTAGTATGACTATGCAGGGAATCCAAGTCTTCAGGTTAGAGGTCAAGGATCAGTTCGAGCGCCTCAACGAGAGGGAGAAACGATATGCACATCACATGGCTCGGTAAGACTAGGAGGCTTCGCGTCATCAGATGTCCGCGATTTGCTGAAACTGTACGCAGAGCTGCATGGTCTGGTGCAAGAATAATCTCGAGACAGGTTTCTCCTGAGTCACCTACCATATTTGACTTCATTCTTGAGCTCCGTCGCACTTGTGCCGGGGCCTGGACTTCCCTCGTCGGTCCTGGTGTCAGCAACGAGGACCTTCAGCGCTTTTTGGTCTACGCCGCCACCTTTCTCTCCAATATCGGGAATTACTATGTGCGTTACGGCCCTGGTGTTTCTGAGCACGTGAGGAGTACTGACCGACACGGATAGGGTTCCGGGGATCAAAAGTTCATTCCCGATGTGGATCGCGCCGTGCTGCAGAAACTGGCAGAGAAATCTCCCACCCCGACTTCTTTATATCAGGAAATAGCCGAATCCATGACCGCGCGGCCTCCTTTCAGCCTGGGTTATCCGAGCGAGACTGCCCAGAGCGCTTACTATCCAGGAGGTGACATCACAGAGTCGGAGATTGCCATGGTGTCAACCCTTCTGGAGTCGAAGGCAATCTTCCCCGAAAACACTAGAATAAAAAGGGCTGGCAACGGCGCCAATTACGAAGTTCTCCTTGCCGCAGTGGAAAGAGGAGGAGTTGCTCAGTTCCCAATGCCAGACGGGAATGGAACTGTGAATCTAGTCCGAGGGGATCATTCTTCCGACCTTCAACGGGTGTGTGCAGAGCTTACGGAAGCATCCAAATATGCCGCCAACGATTTACAGAGGGCTTTCCTGAATATGTACATCGAGAGCTTCCAAACCGGCAGTCTGGATATGTATCGCGAGTCACAGCATACCTGGGTGCGGGACAAGGCGCCCAGGGTCGAAAACATTTTCGGGTTCGTCGAGCCATACCGAGATCCTCACGGTGTCCGAGCCGAATTCGAGGCACTTGTGGCTATCGCGGACGCTGAAGAGACGAAGCTCCTTGCCGAGCTAGTCGAGAAGTCGGCAATATTCATTCGTCGCCTTCCCTGGGCGACACAAGAGAATGACGGTAAGGGCCCGTTCGAAAAGGACCTCTTTGAGCCACCGGATATCTCCAGCATCCATGGTGAGTTCTCGTCCTCAATCCACGCCTGTCAAATCATTCACAGTAAATAGCACTGGCGTACTGCTCCAGTATCATCTTCCCGGGAATTAATCTGCCAAACGTCGGTCACAGACTCGAGAAAGTCAAGATTGTTAGACGGGCTGACATATCAATACAGTACAACGACATCCGGCAAGAGCACGGGTTCAAGAATGTCATCATCGCAAACAGGATGGCCGCCGAGAGCCAGGCTGAGCAGTATCCTTTCATTAGCGCTTCGGAAGCTGAACATTTCAAGAAGCACAAGTTTCCGGCCTACTACTAGTGGGTTGTGCTTCATGAACTCCTCGGTCATGGCACGGGGAGAATGATGATCGAGGACGTCGACGGCAAGTTCAACTTCGACATCAAAAACCCCCCCATCAACCCCATCAGTGAAGTGCCAATAACTTCCTGGTACAAGCCAGGTCAGACTTGGACCGGCCAATTTGGTGACCTTGCAACTACGGTTGATGAATGCAGGGTCGAGCTCGTTGGCGCTTATCTTATGGATGACCCGGAACTTCTTGGCCTCTTAGGCTTCACTGAAACCTCGGAATTCAGTGCCAAGGACTGTGAGTGTCTCTCGAAATTCGGAGATGCATGGCTGACATGGCCCCGGCAGTGACCTACAACTTATACCAGCAATTGGGCGTCGATGGCCTACGCGGATTGGCCAACTTCAACGTGGATAGTACTGTGAGTGTAGTCAATCCTGCAGACAGTGAAGTATGGCCCTAATATAGTTTAGAAATGGGGTCAGGCTCATAGCCGAGTAAGTATTATACCCCCTCGCACGCATGCGAGCGGGAGTTGGTTGGACTGATGTGAGATATTCAGGCCCACTTTGCCATCCTCAAGTGCTTGCTTCAAGACGGCGGGGGTGTCGTGGCTGTAAGTCACGAATAGTCGGAGCAGAAGCTCACAGTCAAGGTAGACCGCTCCAAGATCTTGACACATGGCAAGCCAGCCCTTGGAAAGATGCTTCTCCGCTTGCACATGTTTAGATGCACCGCCGACGTTGAAGGATGTCGCACGTATTACGAGCAGTTGACCATGGTCGACGGGGACTATTTGCACTGGAGGGAGACTGTGCTTGTCAACAAGCCTCCTGCATTCGTATTCGTTCATGCAAACTCGTTCCTTGACGGAGACCGCGTCATTCTCAAGGAGTACGATCCAACGGTCGAAGGGGTCATCGATAGTTGGAAGGAGCGCAATGTTTGAGATGGCACACTTGGATGGATTTTCTGCTTCAACGGTTCTCGTACACACAGGCTATGTCTCACTTCTGAATTCGTGGGCGTATTGCAAGATCTGAAAAACCGTCTGGATAAGCCCGAGCAGGATGCTGACCGAGCCAAACACCAAGACACTCTAGAACGCAAGCCAGGCGGGAGAATCGCGCTTATCCCGCCACAGCTTTTTGACAGAGCGCCGTTGCTTGTGTGACGCTTATTTGTGCAACCGCACCAGTTTGCTCCGAAGATGCGGGAAATCTTCAGCAAGGTCGTATCCATCTCGCTGGACGCGAGTGAATGAACAGACGAAGCGCTTTCTGCTACAAAGTAACGACAACAGCTGGTCTTGTCCCTCCCGGGGCGTTCGGGCGAAGGGTCGTAACTTTGAAAAAGCTTTCTTGATCTCCTGCGCTGACCAAACAGGAGGCGGTAAGACAGCAGAGTCTCTTGAAGAATCTCGTTGATATCCTTTACAGTCGCCCATGGTACTAATCCAGAACTCCTGAGCTCACAGCAGTGAGAATGTCTGGCCCATGTCAACCACCTTGCTCACCTCGCGAAAACACAGGGTTTCAGTCCAGCGAATTCACAGAGTTATGAAGAGCTCCTTATAAAATGTAGCAGGTGAGTAAGCCGGAGAAAATAATCTGCTCATGTGTGCATTATGTTCTCACAAGAGGAGTAGATATCTGTACGAGAGAGAGATGTACATCACCGCAAACGAGATGGTCGAGCAAGCCATCTCGACCTTTGAAGACCAGACAAGCCTAGAGTATACAAGCGCCCTTGACCTTGGAGACTAATTGACTTGGACCTCGCTCTGCCTGCCAGAGCGCTGGAGCCATTCGAACGTGCGTTAGAGATAAGAAAGGCGAGCCTCGGGCCGGAAGACCTCTTTGTTGCTGAGGAGCTGTTTGCGAGGTGTCCGTCTTTGAAAGATTTTATCGATGAAACCTTTCTCGAAATCGGCAATTCCAGCTTCTCGGGCGACATGGTCTTGTTGTCACATACACGCTTTGCTCAGGGTCGAACAACTGATGCCCTAAGACTTGCCACAAAGGCTTTGGCGTTTCGTCGCAAACTCCTAGGCAATAGGCTTAAGACTTGCGACTCCCAATACCATGTCGCCTGCATGCTGTTGAAGGAGGGCCACGCGAGCTCGGCACTACTAGTTGCCTCATTTGCCATAGCATGGGTTAATGAGTTTGATTTTATATCTAACAATCTAATCGGCCACCTACTCGAATAAATCATCAGCATTTCCGAGACCTCGGTCGAGGGCGAAGGTCAACGAGCTCGAGCTTGCTACAAGCTCTCGGACATTTACCAAGACTGAGACATGATGGGCGATTCCATGGCGTACAAAGCAGAGCATTGCATCTATGTAGGGCCCTGAAACCGTAGCTCAGTGACGCTTCATTTGTGGAGGCTGAATTCTCCAAGTTGCTTGTGGATGTTGTGGTAAGCGGGAGCTGGGGACAGATGATGCACGTTGCTTGGCTGGACAAGCATGGGGCGACTGCAAAAGACATGGGCATAAATCCCCACGGGACCATTCCCACCATCGCTTGGGCGACATTTGTCCACTTTGCTGGTGGCCGCAACGACGATGCGAGAGGTCGTATACTCATGCGCCCGTGAGGTGTAGATTTCCTCAAAAGTAGCGTCCCAGTAGCCTGCGCTTCCTACGTCAATCATGCCAGCTCCCTAAACTAAACCAACCAAACTAGATCACAAATCTGGCTGGCGACAACTGTGAATCGTGCATTGCCGCGCAATCGGCCCTTTTGGCAACGCCTGACTCTGCAAGCCCCATGTTTTGATAGCACCCATGCCACATGGCGGCATCGTCTCGACGAGATAGAAGCTGGTAGCATAGCTGCTGGTTCATGCGGCTCGTCGCCGGGCCCTCGGGCTTGGCCGAATCCCCGGCCTCCCGAGAGAGTGAACATGAGAATTGCTAAGCACTGCCATCAGCTAACGTTAGCGCTAGGAGCCCCGTGGTCCCCACTATAGTAGAGATGAGCTAGCCGCGCTCTCAGGCATGTCCGGTCCGTGTCTGGTCCGCGTCCGGACCGGCCTGAATCGGATGATTTGCAAGCAGTCAACGTTGAGCCCTCTAATACACTACCTTAGTCACATCTGCATGCGCGCGTCGACATGCGCATCGACATAAGGGACCAAGGGGCCCCAACTACGACGTCTGCAATTCCACAGCCATCACCCGCAGTCCTTAACAGCGAAAGCCTCTCTCAATCCCGACAACTACTTTTTCAACAAGTCATAAAAGAATACCTATAATACATCCGGCGGCATTCAACAAGCTCATCATGTCTTTCCCAAACAGCCTCCTTACCCACTCAACGTGGCGCACCGTGGGCCTCGGTCTCACGACCACCTACTTCGCCCTCGGAGCCTTGGCCCTCGTCAACCCGAAGACCGCTGGAGCATCCCTCGGCGTCGTGCCCACCACGCCCGAGGGACACGTCGTCAATGAGAAGTCGATGATATTCCTCGGCATTCGAGACATTGCCGTTGCATCAACGCTATTCTGGTTTTACTATCAAGGAAAGGACAAGGAGATGGGTGCCCTGACGACGGCTTGGACTCTTGTGTGCGTGACGGACACGTGGGTAGCGACAAAGGGGCCGAACGGGTGGGATTCCGGCATCTGGACACTGGTCGCGGGGGCCGCTGTGACAGCCTTTGTCGGGTTGGGACTGTATCAGGTTTGATGAGAGTTCGATAATGTATGAGTAAGGAAGCGGCTGTCGTAAAAGGCAGGCAGGCGTCTCGGGCAAGCCAAAACTCTCGACGTTTTTGTACAACCATCCCATATTGATGGAGTTTTGCGATCAACAGAAATGGCATATGAGTAGCTTAGCCGCCTCTCAGGCTTTACCTTGGATATTTCAACATTGATACACTCTCATGCGCTCCTGAAATCCCGTCACCTGACGTGACACACTTACGGCCTTGACGAGCCCCTGTGTTTAGGCCCTGTCACGATAACGTTATCCCGTCACTGACGCTACACACTTACGTTCTTAGCGAGCCCCTGTGTTCAGGCCCTGTCACGATGACGTTACTGCTGGGGGTACTGGTGCGGCCTCGGGATGCCTTGGATCTGTGTCTCCGTGCTCAGCGGAGCTTGCTTCTATTGCGAGGCTGAAATAGGTTTGAGATTGTGGATTTGGGTCTACTGTAGAGGCGTGACGATGAAACCAATTGGCCGTTGCATTTCTGCCATTTTCACTATCGATCCCTTGAATGCAAAGAGGTACTGAGGCCAAAGTTCGGTCTCGGGGTGATAAGTGTCAACTTGGCCGAGGACAAGTGAGTGACCAGATCGGATAGATTAGTCAACCTTGTCTTAAATGTCCGATCGGCGGTTGGCCTGTACGGCGGAAATATTAGCTTTTATCCCCGACGCCTACCCGGCGTCATGTTGTCTCAGGCAGATTATCGGCGATGATTCTTCATAGCAGTAACATCAGATCTTATCACCGAAATTTTCCCACGGGATCAACGGGAAAATAACTGACAACGATGCATGTCTTGGTAAGGTGATTACATGACGTGCATATGATTAGTCGACTTGTCCGAGTTCCTCTTGGGCCTCAATATCATCAGGAAAAAGATATAGCAAGCCTCAGTTAGAATAAGTTCACCGGCATTACCCATCTCACATAGTCTCTACCATCACATCAACTTATCACATCCTTCATCCTTCATGTCTTCCCCAAAAGTCATCGTTATTCTCGGAGCCACCGGCAACCAGGGCGGTTCCGTCGCCAGCGCTTTCCTCAAAGAGCCCGCCTGGCAGGTTCGTGCCCTGACACGACAAACCTCGAGCCCCAAGGCTCAAGCTCTAGAAGCACGTGGAGCTCAGGTCGTCTACGCTGATATCGACAAACCTGAAACGCTGTTACCTGCTTTCAAGGGCGCCAGTGCCATTTTCGCAGTCAGCGACTTTTGGGGACTCTATAACCCCGCCAACAAAGACAAGGCCAAGCCCGGACAGCCATTAAATGCTTGGGCAGGCGAGCATGAAACTCAGCAGCTGAAGGATGTCATCGATGCCGTTGCCAAGGTGCCAGCTTTAGAACGTTTCGTTCTCTCCTCGCTCTCCAACTCGACGAAGTGGTCCAAGGGCAAGTACACTCACGTGTATCATTTCGACTCCAAGGCCAAGGCAGAGGAGTATGGTAGGGAGAAGTACCCAGACCTGTGGGCAAAGACAAGCATCTTCCAGCCAGGTCTGTTTCTGAGTAACTACGTCGATAACCCAATCACCAAAGCAAACAAGGTACGTTACTAGGACTTAAACGAATCTTACTAACACGCTTAGAACGAGAATGGAACGGTCCAGTTCATCGGGCACATTGAGCCTGATGTCAAGATTCCTTTCATCGCTGCTGATGAAGATTCTGGCCCTATCGTCAAGGCCCTTATCAATGAACCCGCTGGGAAGAACATCATTGGCTACAGGGGATGGCTGACTGTTCAAGAGCTCGCGCAGGCGTTTACAAGGGCTACTGGCATGGAGGCCGAATCTGTCACCTTGCCTAAGGGAGAGTTCCCAATGCCCCTACCGGAGGAATTGAAACTCGAACTTGAAGACAACTTTGCCTGTTTCAACGAGTTTGGATATGAGGGTAGGGATGACCCTACCATTATTCACCCTCGAGATGTAAGTTGATGTAGAGAATTCCCGATGCTTTTGCCATAGCTTTTGCCATATTCTGACATACGCGTACAGCTGGAGTCACCGCCGTCGCTTGACACAGTGGAGGATTACTTCAAGAAGCAAGATTGGTCCAAGGTCTTCAGCGCTTAAAGTTAATCAACGTAGCATCGAGGCTAGGCTTGGGAGGTGTCATAGGTACGTGTTGGCCAGGCCTTGAAACAGCAAACCTCGAGTGCACAAGATCTAAAACATAGATAAAGTCTAGCTGAAACTATGTTCGCTTCTGATTGTCCACGTGTCCCAAAATGTTGGCTATCCTTAGTCGTAAAAACCCTTAACATAGCCGGACTCTAGGCTATTTGGGATATGTCTACAGACTTGTGTACAGCTACATTTTACAACAGCCCAGCAACTTCAGATTTCACCCCGTGGCCAATAAATGCGGACGACATCGGCCAATTTTAGGCATTCAGTCAGGGACCACGCTTAAATTTCATGGATACACCAAAAAGAACCCGGCTCGCAGCAATCCCTTCAGAAAAGTGACTTCCTCAGCCATTGGCAGCCTTCTGTGTGGTATCGCCCAACCCGGGTATCGGAGACTGCATCGATTCTTCCTGCCCAGTTGGCACGTATGGTTATGTGTCGGATATGGCATCGAAAGCTGTCAGAAAAGATGGGGGTGGACTGAACTGCCCCTCTGAAAGGCTTTGACGGGACCCCGAGCCCGGCAGCCTGTCCCGTTGCGAAGGAAGAAAAAGGCGAACCAACCCGTGATCCTCAACCAGAGCCGGCTTCTCCTCCACCACACTGCCCGCCGCCGCCAACGGATCGCCAGAACACCGAGGCTCCTATTAAAACTAATAATTTTGAGATTTGCAAACATTCCATATCGATGCTGGAAGTCATTCAAAAGATTAAGTCCAATCTCTCTCGCAATCTACTGAAATCAGAGACGCCAGATGCATGATACCTATACGGCCGCTTACCACAGAGACTCCTAGACCCCCAAGCAGACAGTATGCTAGACCAGGCGAGATCCTCGCTGTAGCGGATTCCGGACGAGGAGATATTTCCAGAGATACCCCAAACGTTAGTCACATGCCCGCATCACCAGCCGGTAGTGGTTCGAGCTCTGCCGACCGCGGCCCGCCCTCGCAGAGTATGACGATGTCGGCCACGCCTGAATCCGCGACATATTTTTGGCTGAAGCACGGACTATGAAACGAATCCCCAGGCGCCGCCTCATGAGAGCATCTTCAAGGGCCACAGCTGCGTCCTGGGCGACAGTCGACTGAAGGACATCTTCTTGAGCCGGCATAAACACAATCTCTTGGAGCACCTCAAGTTCGGCCAAGGCGTGGGCATCGAGGCGTTCATGGCAAAACTGAAGTCCGTGATACGCTAGTTACACTCACTGGGACTGGCATACAACGACCTGAAGCCGAGCAATATCATGCTGAACTCTTGAAACATGCTCGTCGTGATTGATTTCAGGCCGTGCCAATCGTTCGGAACGAGGCTCATTACGGACAGCACGCCTGATTGGATCTAAGAACAATCTCTCATTTCGAAAAATGATCATGATATCTATGGACTGAAATTGGCGAAAACTTGGCTTAAAGATCCAGAGTATAAAACGCCAGGCTGGAGTGGTTGCTCAGCCAAGGTTCTCGTCTACATGCTCACTTGTCCGGCTAGCGCTGCCATTTTTTGCCCAGTTAAATCGGCCTGCTGCTTTGTTGCGTTGATAAATAAGCTATGTCTGTTCATTCGGGTTACTCTCGACCGTTTTTTATTAGTTAATTGATGTGTTCGGAAGACGTTGGGCTGGATCGTCCCTGAGACCAGAAGTCTGACGCCATGTGGAGAACTCACCTTGCTCACGTCGCCAAGCTCACCTGTGCCCTTCGGTGAGACGCTCTCACCGTGTTTCGCTGGCCCCGCTCTGACGACGCGACTCCACCAACCTCAAAACCACGACCTCACGTCCTTCAGAACGCCCCTCCCCTTGACGTACATGTTCATCGATGCGTCTACATCTCAACGACGTCGTATTCACTTTTCACTCAGTCGTCTTGCTTCTCATCTTCGCCTGCCTCTTCTCCCCCACAGTCACCGCCGCAGAAGCCCACCACCCAGACTTCGCCTACGACGACCTGCTCCAGGACCCCCTCGCTCAGCCGCCCATCATGTCCTCCTCACTCCGCCGCTCCGCCCCGCTCGTCTTCCCCGCTCCCGGCAGGCACACGGCCACCGTCATCTTCGCCCACGGCCTCGGCGACACCGGCCACGGCTGGGCCAGTGCCGTCGAGAACTGGCGCCGCCGCCAGCGCCTCGACGGTGTTAAGTTCATCCTGCCCAACGCGCCCATGATCCCCATCACCGCCGTACGTCCCTGCGTGCTCCTTTTCTGTTTTTTCTTCTGGTGTTCTCCTCCTGTTTCCGTTGCTTCACGACATGATGCTGACCTGGCCAGAACCGCGGCATGAGCATGCCCGGATGGTTCGACCTGGTAAGTCCGCCCCTGCCCGCTGCGTCTGCTTCCGTGCCCCCGTGCTGAGGGCCCAGCGAGAACGCGCTGACGACCGCGTGCAGAGCGTCCTCGACGGCTCCATCGAGTCGCTCCGCGCCAACGAGGACGACGCCGGCGTGCGCGTCTCGACCGGCTACTTCCACGGGCTCATCCAGGCCGAGGTCGATTCCGGCATCCCGTCCGAGCGCGTCGTCGTCGGCGGCTTCAGCCAGGGCGGCGCCATGGCCCTGTTCGCCGGCCTCACCGCCCCCCACAAGCTCGGCGGCATCGTCGGCCTCAGCTGCTGGCTGCTGCTCAGCAACAAGTTCGGCGACGAGATCAAGGAGGAGACCAAGGCCGTTAACAAGCACACAAAGGTCTGGATGGGCCACGGCAGCGCGGACCCCCTCGTCCGCCCCGAGCTCGGCCAGCTGAGCGCCGAGACCCTCAAGAACCTCGGCTTCGACGTCACCATGACGGTCTACCCCGGCATGCAACACTCGACCTGTCTCGAGGAGCTGGACGAGGTCGAAGCCTTCCTGCACGACAGGCTGCCGCCGCAGTAACTGGACTGCTGCTGGACCAGCGATCAGACAGCCCGTCCATTGACAGGCGATACGACGACAGCATCGGGAGGCAGTGATGAGCCTGCATCAGCATGGAGAGAAGAAGCGTTGGAAGAAATATCGATTGGCACATGCGCTCTCGCCCCATCATTCCGGCATATCTGCCTCGCAAAGCCTAAAGTCTAGCATATCCATCTCTGCGCCACCGATAGCGCGCATACCCGTTCATTACGCCTCCGGATCGAGGTATCGTAACGATGTGTTCTGTTAAAAAGCTGTGCAGGGCGTCGTCCGATAGGACTACTAGCCTCGACAAGCTGAAACCCACCCATCTTCAATGTGTTCTCCTCTCTAATGTGTATGATTCATTGTTTGGCGATCCAAAAATGTGTCGAAGCCCGATCAGAGGAATGCCCCCGCCTCGTCGCTCCCCACAATCCGCCTTCGACGACTGCTCAGAAACATGTCTACCATGCGCTGGCCGCCACCCACCTTGGCATTCTCATCGGACTTGGCGCCGGCGTCTGTCTCCTTGCTTCGGTACGGACCCTCCTCGCTCATGAGTCGGGACAGCCGAGGAAAAGCTGCGGCGCTCCCGCCCCGGGCCACAGGGGACCCGAGCTGTGTGGTTTGGGCGACCACTCCAAGGGGCGTTGCGCCCGCAGAAATGGCCCCGTTCCTCGGACGAATGCGTTTCACCAGCTTCACCGGCGAAGCGCTCCGCGTCGTTCCCGGAGGAGCGGCGTTCTCCTTGTTCGCAATCAGTCTGTCGTGCAGGTCCGGCATGGTGTTGACGCTCCGAATGGTGGACTTCACGGGCTGGCCGGGCTGTGTGTAAGGCGACACGGTAGACATGGCTGTGAGAGACCTCAGCGAGCTCCGTACCGGTATTGTTGGGGGCTGTAATGTGCCTTGAGGCCCCTTCAGAGACGGTACTGGAGTCTCTTGAGTGCCCTCTGATGTTGTCTGGTGGCCCGACTGTCGCGTGAAATTTTTGGACGAGCTATATGATGCGGAAGAGGACATAGGCTCTCCGTCCTCAATCTCGGCCCGCTCTCGAACGTGTCCGAATGACTTGGGCATGCTCGGCATGGTGAAATTGATTCCTCGATTTGTTCTCTTGCTCACATGCTTTTTGCTGTCTTCTCGTTTCGAGACCTCTGAGGCTAGCTGGGTCTTCCACTCTACCGAGCTGGCAGCTGAAACGATGCGATTCAATGACATGGAAGGCGTGATGGTGCCGGAGAGCTCAGCCCTACGAACACCGGATCCATGATACTCCATCCTTGATGCCACGGATGGAGGTCTAACGCGACTCGCAAAGGTTGCCGGGCTGTAGATTGGAACCTCAGTCGCGACTCTTTCATCGCTATAGATGGATCCCGGCTTGTCTTGTGAGTACGTACTCTCTGAGTAAACAGTTTGTAGGGGCAAGGTGCTCTCGCGAATGATCGACAGTCGCTGATGCGTCTTGTCGTTTGCAATGCTGGACATTGCTGAACTGGTCCAGCTTGTGACGCGGGACTTATCGTCGAGAGAGACCCGCCCCAATTCGCTCTTGATGCTTTCTATGCTTCCTTGGCGAGAACGAAGCTTTGAACTCGATGGAACTGCATGCAACGAAGGAACCCGGGAAGTCACTTGTGCTACAGAACACTCATCTGGCTCGGGTTCTACGACCTCCATGTAATTATCGTCCGCCTCGTCCTCTCCATCGAACTGGGCGGATGTCGTCTGGCTCTGGTCTTTGCTATGGGCAGATGTCTGCAGGCATTGGGCATCTTCTCCACCCTTTGCGCGGCGGAAAAAGTTTTTGAGCTTGGTTTTGAGGCCATTCGAGACCTTGCGTGCTGTTGTGCGCAAGCCTGCGTCTTTGGGTAGCCCGAGATTTTTGGGAGAGGAAAGTCCGAGTGATATGCCAGTGCTGGCGTTGCTGGTGTTTCGCAGAGATTTTCGAAAGCCTGACGAGCCATCACTGCGCTTTCGTGTGGTGCGGAAAAAGAGGGAAGGGTGGGATTTGAGCTGCTCTTGTCTCTGGATCTGCTCGCGGAACTTTTCTTTGGCAAGCTGAACAGCCAAATCACTGGGACCTTGATGGCTCTCCTGTAAATTGACCGTGCTTGTACTGGTCGCCGTTCTATCTCTGCGCGTTTTGAGAAAGCTCATCGACTTGGGAGTGCGCAGGCCTTGACTTGCTACCGATGAAACGGGAGGCATCGGGGCATGGTTTTCTTTTTTCTCCTGCAACATGATCGGAGCTTTCGACGAGGCTCGGTCTGGCGTGCGACTGGTGAAGTAGTAACTCGTATTTGGCGTCGCCACAACGGCTGGTCTATGGCTCGACAGCGGCACGCACATGGACCGTGACTTCCGTATGTGCCGAGCCACTGACAATATGGAGGCACCATCGTCTTCAAGTCGATCGTATTCTCGAGCTGAATGCATGGAGTGTAGATGGGTCGCACTGAAGGCGGAGGCAGCTGTCGATCTCGCTCTGGATGATGCTCGGCTCGAAGCGTGTGTTTCGGCTCCATGGGATATGCGATGGTGACGAACGCTACCGTGGTCGAACGAGGCTCGGTCACCTGGTCGAGCTCCCTGGGACCGCCTTGGATCTCGGTCCATCGACTGCCGATGGCCTAGTTCGATCGACCGCTTGGAGCATGTGTCCATGGATCGCCTGTGACCTGGATCATTGTTGACGAAGCGAATGCTTTGACGACGTCTCAAGTCGTAATCGCCAGGACGGTGGATGTTGCTGTCGTCACGGGGAAGCCCGTGGCCATCCCACGATGGCCTTTCCTCAACGAGACTCTCCGACTCCATCCCGGGATTATAGCAAAGCTGCGCAGCAATGAGGGCGTCTCTTTTCGCGACGACGGGATCAAGATATTCGAGCCTGGACACAGCAGACCGGAAGGAAGTTGACGACTGGCTGCGACTCAGTCCGGATCGGCGTTTGGAGCTGTTTCGGCGAAGCATGGAGGCTGGAGGAAGGTGTACAGTTTGTTACAGAAGGTCGGAGGTGTAGAGATCGTGTTGAAGGGGTCGAGACGCAAGGATATACGTCTATGGAAGCCGGCTCGAAGGGCGGACTGCCTACTAGTATATCACGAGGATATCGAGACTTCGACTGACGCTGCTGAGGTCTTGCAGCTAACCAAAAGGTGAAGATTGATGTCGGGCTGAATGAGGGCAGGCAGATGAGGCAGCTGATGACGGTGAGGTTGGAGTGTAGCAAGCCAGAGTCAAGCCGACTGCTGAAGACCAGCATCGTGACCGCGAATCACTATGCCGCACCAGCCCCAGGGTACTTGAACGGCAGGAATGCCCCTCTCCTGGTAGGAAGTATACAGCGGAGAGAACGAGAACGCATCGAGCCGAGTAGAGTTGGCATGTAAGGTATGAATGGCAGGTTGCTCTTGCCTCCTCTGGCTGAAGCAGCGGTCAGGCACGAGGATGAGTGAAGCAAGCTCCTAGTGACCATCCCAGGTAAGTAAGGTACCTAAGGTAAGTTAGGTATAACCTCGTAATATCATATTGGAGACGAGGACAGTCTTGTTGACTGGCAGTTCTCGCATCCCTTCTAACTCATCAAATCATTACTTGGTCCAGGTCCCAAACCACGTTCGTTCGTTGGCTACACGCCATCGTCCATACCCCATTGCCGATACAGTACAACGCCAAACACATCATATTATCATTCATGCTTTCCGTCATGTCGAGTTCTGCCGCGACCTGGTCTCGCTGGTCGAGCTCTCACTTGACCCGCAGAGGGTCGAGCCGCTAGTCGTCTTGTAGCCCTCGTCGTCTTCTTCTTCAATAGTCGGGCTGCACGGTTCCCAAGCTGTCGGGGCATTGGGGATCTTGCCCTCCTTGATGGGCCTTCCTCGCTCGTGGACCTGAAGACGGTGAGCATCGATCCCGGTGTGATGAATAAGTATCGAGACCTACCTTGCAGAAACCGCACCGATCGCCGAAGCGAGTAGCGAAGTTGCGGCACTGGATGGAGCCCTGGGAAGATGGTGAGAATGGAGCTGGCGAAGGACAGCAGTCCATACGTACGTAGTAGTTGGAACAGTAGACAGACATGGTGAACTCGGCTTTGGAATGCAAGATGTCACGCTGGATAAGACGAAGAGACCCGAGCTCGCAGAATGCCGACCCAGGACTGATATACCAAGCTTCCGCGCAGAGATAAGCATGTCGCACACGAGATACGCAAGTCGCAGAGCTGCACGATCCCATTGATACGCAGCCAGCCCCGATCGATACGGTCCAGCATCTGCATCGCCGTAATGCCCGCCAACGAACCGGCTCAGAAAGATTCCGTTTTCTCCACGTCCATGCACGACTATGGCAGCCCACCCGCCCGAAGCCCGTTCAATTCCCAACATAGGCCCGAGTCTAGACCTCGCATCTCCCCCGCCTCTTCGCCGCTGACAGCCGCAAGCAGGCCGCCGGCGCAGATCGACCGAGACGATGGGGTCACTAGCTCCCAGCGGCGCTTGAGGGGGCTGGCCGGGACCGGCACCGGGGGATGGGAGGGGGAGCCTTCGGGCGAACAGGCTGACGCAGACGGCGAAGGGTTGGGACAATCTGATAGGCGATGCTTGCAGTAAGTGCGATGTTGCGTACACATATTGTGACACTGTCGGGGTCGCTTGGCTGTCGTTATCCTGGATAAATGGGGCTCCTGCGGCTCTAGGGATGGCACTGCGTAAGCTGCACCCTGATGATCTGTTCAGTGACGGTGAGGGCTTTGACGTCAGCTAAGGGCCGATGGCGAGCCGAACAGTCGTCTGGATGTAGGCAGATCCGAAGGGGATCCATGATGCACGATTGCTTGCGTTCATGCTGTTGAGTTAGCTGTCGTTGATGTGATGTGATGGTGAGGACGACTCTGCGCACTGTGTTACTAGCGACTGCCTGGCCAGCACAGTGGTCCTCACAGCAGAGAGACGAGCAGGCTACTGACGCAAGCACAGTGCCCTATCACCGATAGTGCCAATCGAGACAGTGTCGAGCTCATGTGGGTCGCCTCAGATCAGATCATGCACCTTCCCCAGGCTCCACCGCCATTGCAAACTTTCGACAAGCACGCGCTCCATCGCATCACCACCATCATCAGTCCACGAAACCATCCACGCGTACGACACATCCCACCCCATCCGCTGACGCCGCCGCCGCCATGCCCGCCTTCGGAAGCAAGCGGTTCCTCTCCGCCGCCGACAGCAACGGCTTCGCCGCCAAGTACCGCGCCCAGCTCGCCCGCCGGCCGTTCCTCCTCTTCGGCCTCCCCTTCATCGCCATCATGGTCGCCGGCTCCTTCGTCCTGACCCCGGCCACCGCGATCCGTTACGAGAAGCACGACCGCAAGGTCCGCCAGCTGACCAAGGAGGAGGAGCTTGGCCTGCGCAAGAGCGCCCGCCGCGTCGACATGCGCGAGGAGTACTACGTACGTCATCCCGCCCGCCTACCGAGTACGAGCGATTGCTAACAGCGAGAAGCGCCTCCAGGCCAAGGACATTGACAACTGGGAGCAGAAGCGCGTCAAGCGCCTCCCTGGTGAGCACGACGGCATCATCGGCGAGTAGGCCGTCCCTACGTCGCCGATGCAGGGCTCGAAGACACTGGCGTCACCATCGTGAATCAGGGGCCCGAGGTTTTACATGCCTCGGTGGGCACATCCCCGACGCCAGGCGATCGGTCAACAAGAGTAAAAAAAAAAAAAAACGCGACGCCAACAGTGAGCGACACGCCCTGCGCAGTCTGGCGTCTATCCGATGGCAGGCAAGATCTACGGCTCAGGTTTCACCTCGACGTCGTTGGTGGTGTGGTGTGTGGATATGCCTTCCACGCGTGGACAGGGAACGGCCGCCGGCGACGAAACAAGACACGACCCGAACACGAAGGGAATTTTTTTCTCAACACCGCCCGCTCGGGATGATGACTCGTCGGGCAACCATTACGGCGTTGTCGGAATCCAGAGGCGTGGGAGGGCTCGCATCATACGGTCGTGCTGCCCATCCGTGCCCGCGGGACGCCAAGACTCCCGCGAACCCGTCGACGCTCGTGCGGCGAGGCGCGGGCGGCAGGACGTCAGCTCAACCGCCCCGAGTCAATGCTGCAGTGCCCATCGAGATGGTTGTCGCCCGAGTAATGTTTCGCTCTGAAGGGCAAGGGCATCCTGTCCTCCGCAGCGTCGCGCTTGTGCCCGTTGATGCTTGGGCGTCTGGCGGTCTGTGGAGGGGAGGCACTCTCGACGTCATCCCGGCGCGTGGCCGTTTGAGAGAAGACCCCACGACGGGGCCGCAAGTCCGGAGCAGTGGCCAGTGGGTGGCCAGGGAGAGTCAGGCCGCAGATCTGGTCGCCGATCATCTTTTTTTTGTTCTTCATTTTGTTGGGCGATTGGAAGCGTCGAGGCGTTGGGAGATGCAGGGCGATGGCGATGGAGGACGTCACATGGCGAAGATGGATGGAATGCGTGTGAGTGGGAAAGGGGTCTTGATGCGTGCCAGACCGGGAGCTTCTCCCTCGGGGATGCGGGTGGTGCCTAAGCTAGGAAGATGTTCAAAACAACACGGGGTCTACATTCCATCGCGCCCTCACGCTGAGCCACAACGCGTATCTGGTAGAGTTCATCGTCTGCTTCAAACCGGGCTGCTTCGCTCACGTCTGGGGAATGACTCGTGAGAATGAATGTGTGGCCCCTGCAATGGGAGTCTCGGACGTCTGAACGTTGACATGCAGCATACGTCAGCTATTGCTAGAGGCCATCACAATCGGACGAAGGACGACAAGTGCCAAGTCAGGCAGGCAGGCATCGACTGCATTTTCCCGTCTCATCTTGAGGGATCACCGATGAGATCGAGATGGGAAGCGGCGTGAAGGATATTTTCAGGTCGCTCGACCTGTTTCCCGGGACGAAACGGCAAACTGGGCTGCAGGGAGAGCGGTGGGTTTCTCATCATTGCACCACTCAGTGTCATGACCTTGTGACAAGGCGCCGGCGCGCCGCGCCACTGGGCTGGTGATACCAAGGCGACCACTTAGTTGACTGGGACCGAAGAGTCCGATACTTGAGACCAGGAACAGACGGGTCTGTCAGATGGATATCTGGCGTGAAGCCGCGTCGACAATGGCTTTCAACAACTTGGCTATCCGGTCCCTGACCAATGGGAACCGGCGGCCAGGGTTCTGTCTCAGGCTAGGGTCACACGACTGGCCACCGGTGCCGATCGGGAACGCCAGGCAGGAGCAAATGCTGCGGATGAGAAGGGGATCAACTGGGGTTTCAAAATGAGATATTCGGCAAAAGGGTCGTGGTGGTAGAGAAGAAGCAACAAGTATCCATCGCTCTGGGCGGCCAGAGCTGAATAGTCGACAAGCGATGGTAGACTACCAGGGGCCTGGGCCAAGCTAAAGCCCAGCCCAGCTGAGCAATAGGTCGCTCGCCAAATTATGGTCGTCAAGTGCCATGCTGTGGGCAGAAAAGTCCATGTGAGCTGGTATTGCTTTTCCATCCTTCTTGGGATGTCTTGGGTGTTCGGTTCCGGATACTCGGTCGGCCGTGACCTGCCTTGACCGATGATTGCTTCGATTGGTGCTACGTGTCTTGCATACCCCGATTCTTGACGACAACGAATGTCCCCCTTTTGTGGCTTGCTGATTTGCTTGGATGGTCATACACACACGCACACACACCTACACCCCCTTCCCCTGGCGGTGAAGATGAGGGACATTCATTTTTGCTTCTCCGGTCTGGTGCTGCTACGGGGTGGCGCATGATGCGCAGGAGGGGCAGCCAAGAGGAGGGCAGATTCGTGGGGGTGCTGCAGAGAGGAGGCGACAAGCAGCCCCTGAAATGCCAGACAGAGGGGTCTTGGCCGGGATGTTAGCGAGGCGGTGATGATCTCTCGTCGGAGGAGACGACGCCGGCGGCAGCGATGGACATTCATCTTCCGGTTTTTGCATGTTACGTCCGGCGGCGAAATCTCTTCACGGCTTTTACTCGCCGCCCTGTTTCTGTCTCTTTTCTGCTTCCCGTCGGATTCCCGGCCATGGTTCATGACTCGGGGTGGGGTTGCTCGAGGTTGAGGATGAAGATCGCAGTGATTGACTTACTCGAGCGCAACGGCTGCCAAGCCGACGAAACGATAGCTGTACCTGAATTCGACGGCAGGGTTTTCACGCTGCCGTGAAGGATGGCGTTGACGGACGGGATGGGTCGATGGGTCGATGGGCCGAGGGGGCTGGCTAGCAGGCGGGCTGACTGACGGTGTCTTAGATGACAGCCGCAAGCGGTTGAGGCTGGTGGTGACACATTGCTTCGCCCGCAAACCTTCACCGCGATCCTCAGCCCGAGACGGCTCGCTGTCGTGGTCTGGCCTGGTCTGGGCGGCTCTGGCAGGTGCCCTTGTGGTGATGGTGCCGAAGCTTAAGTGCTCGCAGCCGATGCTGGATGTTCAGGGACAAAGAAACGGACGGGACCGATGGGCTGATGACGGGGACACCGATGAGCTGAGCTGTGATGGACATGGTGGGGACCTTTAGGTGTGATGGCGGTGATGGGAGAAAGCAACGGCGTTGATTTCCCCTGCCGGGCCCTGAAGTGGCCTGTGTGGCTTGCAGCTGCAGAGGGGGCTAGCAGCCTTCAGCGTGCGGGGGATGCAGCCTTAGCGGTGACGGCCACTGGACCGCTCCCACGTTGCGTCCCCTTAGCGGTAGACGGACAGGGCGGCAAGGCTCAGTCGCCACAGTGAGGTGCAGCAGCCGGGCGATCGTACCTGTCTTCACCGTCTGTAACTCCCCACCACCTGCCTGCCTCATGAGCGTGAAGATGGAGGGCAGCCACCGTCCATCCCCACCTGCCCTTGCTGCTGCGCTTCTCAACTCTGCAGGATCGCTAACAGTCATGGCCACCAGTCCAATCACCCCTTCCCATCCACTCCACTCCCCCTCAGTATCATCATCATCAACAATCACTCAACCCCCCAGGCAGCATGCAGCCTGCAGCTTGCAGACAGTTTGGATCATCACCCCCAACACCAGCCATGTGATCAGCAGATCTGCCGCGCCGCCGTCTCTGGTTGACAAACATCACGTCGATTGACCGACTGTGGTGTGAGACCTTTTTCGCAATGTCGTCCACTCACCAGGGCACGATCCGAGGTGATCCATCCGAATCCCTACCTCGCCTTGCCGACCGGTGTCTCTACCGCCGTCACTCGCACGTTTCTCGCTGCCATCCACATATTTGCACAATGTTTCAAAACGGACCGGAATTATCAAGGAGAGCACAGGTCTGAACAACACACCAGCGCGCCTGGGCCAACAGACGCCCAACAACAGCAGTGAAACAGACTTCGGCGTGCATTGGACGTCGGTCGCGACTGTTTTCCCCTTTGGCGATAGGTGTCGCGCTCTCTCCCGAGTGGCCTCTTCTCGACCTTCGGATGGTCATGACGTATGAGACATGTCTGAACGCTGGGCGTGCGGGCAAGCGAGCAGCCGACCTATCGACCTGTCGAGGCCCTTCAAGGCCAGGCACGCGCCCTACCACGGCTCGACGTCTGATTGATTTTGGCTTCACTCTTGCTCTCTGGTTGGCACTGACGGACACGCTACGCTCGGACTCGAGGGAGAATCGTCTCGAGACTAAATCCAGCGGAAGGCAAAATGCGGATGAGGGCTGGACGCAGAGGGCAGAAAAAAGACGAGGCTTCACCTCAGCCGGACAAGCCGTTGTCTTGTCCTGACCACACCACTTTGCCCGGATCCGGCTCGTGGGTACGAAGCTTGGCGTGTCGAACCATCTCAGTGCCATGGCATCTCCGCCCGTCTTTTGCCTGGTTTCTGTCCGGTAGCCTCCTGGCGACAAGGCGACCTACCCCCATCCGTCGGCCTGGTTGGTCGGCCTCCTTCTGGCTTGTGGTGTACCAGTGTGCGAGTGTGTGTGTTCCCGAGGTCGTAATGCCTTGGTAGCGGGCGAGCCTCGTCAGCTTCAGGCTTTGCAATGGACCGACTGTCCGCACCCACCATCCGTCTAGGGTGGGCTGATGCTGCTTGGGTGTCTTTGTGCTTTCCTTTGAGTTCACATGGCCTCTCGACCACCCATACGCTACAGCTCACCGTCGCCTGCGTCGCCCGTGATGCGGCGGTGAGTAATAGGCACACCGCCGAGCCATCGCCTAGGCTGCTCCTAGACACCTAGCGTGCCCGACCTTCCGGTATACTCGCATCACAGCTGGACAGGGCCGTCCGTGGGGTGGGCGGAGGGAGGGGGTGAGCGCGCAAGTGGTTCGTGTTTCTTGTTCCCGTTTCTGTTCCTGCTGACGTGCCATGCACACCCTGCAAGGCACCGCGTTCCTCGCTTCCCACCCCTGCCCTTGCGCTGAACCTTGGATCTCTCAAGCTAGGCCCCTTGCGGCACGATCATCAGGGACCCCCTGGTCTCGGTGTCTCTGCTGCTAGTTTGCCTCCTCCAAGCCTCTTCCCCGCTCAAAGATCCGCTGCGCAAGGCAAGCCCGTCAGTACGAGCGGAAGCCTGCTAGGCTGCCAGGTCCCAATCCTGCTACGATCAGGCCGGTTTATTAAAATGTATGCAGTGCCATCCCACCCTCACCTCCGAGAGCTGTCAGATTATACATCACCTATCCCCGGCAGTGAGATTCCAAACTCTCACTCTTCACGCTCGCTTCTACTATCAGACGTGAATCGACGGCTTCATCACATACACCACAGAGGCAGACCTCCAAAAAGTCCACCTCACCATTAACCCCAACCAACGGGGGCCCGATACATACGACATACGCCATGTCTTCATCATCATCACCACAACGGCCAGCAGCCGAGATCTTCCACCAGCGGAAGCCAAGCCTCTCCAACTCGGTCTCCAGTGCCTCCTCCACATGCACCTCCTGCTCCAGGACCTCCACGGCCTCCAAACGCAGCCACCGAAGGACCCAGGTTATCGACTTTGACCCCCTCAGCATGCACCCGACCTTCATTGCGCCACCACTACCCCTCAACGAGCGACCCTTCATCCTTCCGGACAACGAGAGCTCCGAGGAAGAGGTCATCGAGGAGTACATCCGCGCCGAGGAGGACTCGAAGGTCGTGTCCCTACCTGACGACTCGCCCACGCCAATGCAGCCTACCGCCGACGACAGGCAGCAGGCACAGCCTGAGGGCAACGACTACTTCATGTACAAGCTCAACCTTCTCCAGCACCAGGAGCGCCAGCAGCAGGCCGCCATGGCCGCGTCGACCACCTCCCGCCCTTCACCACCGGCACGCTCCAGGTGGTCCGAGTCGACGGTAGCCAGTATCGACATGGCCGAGAGCCCTCAGAGGAGCGTGTTCGAGGAGTCGGACGACGAGGAGGAAGAAGAAGACGACGACGACGTCGACGTCTCTGACTTTGAGCTCGTGGTGCCGGCGGAGCGCGAGGTGCGCCAGGCCAAGAGCTGGCAGAACTTCAGCCACAAGGCGGCCATGGCCAGCCCGAGGCGGCCGCCGATCCAGACGATGGACTCTGTCGAGAACTTCATCAAGCGCGGAGGTTGGAAGAGGCGAGGCATCGTCTTCCAGGAGGAGGGTACGAGGCGGTCGGACGGCGGCCTGTTCTGAGGCCTTCTGTCGCCGTACCTCGACATTCACATTCACTATCACAACACAACCAACACACCATGACACCAACACACACACACCACGGCCACCGCTATTTCTTTATCTGTCACGGCTCGGAGCGATCTGATTTTTCATGTCTCTCACGGCCTCTACGCATACCCATTCTGGAGTTTGTTTCCTATCTGTTGTGAACGGCGACTTCACTGTACATGCTTTTTGGAGTACTCGGGAGGGGCAAGGCCAAGGGGGGATTCACCCCATCAATCATACTTAGAGATGGGGAACACGCCACACAAAAGCAGGCAACTGTTTCGCGACGGAGTGCGACGATACTTGGAAACGTATACATTTCTTGTAATTAGTTAGTCCTTCACCCGAAGGCGGGGTGGGGGGATGGATTGACGAAGATGGGCTCCTGTGGGGCTTTGGGACATCTTGAATCACAAACACACTCGAGGTCTCGAGATTGATACCTCACTACACTTTTTCTCTCTCACCGCCGTGATCGCTCGCCTCATTGTGACATGACGGAAACGCTTGGCCTGATCAAATGCCTCACGTTCACGATGTGCGTGAAGCTGGGGAGAAATCCCTCTCGATAGCGTGCACCGCAATCTCACGATGGCCTCACCGACTGTTTCTCAACCCCATCGTGGGGCCCTCAGACAGTGTCTCTCGGCCGACGATGGGGTGCGAGAGAGGGGCGGGGCCGGGGTGGGTGAGAGGCGGGCTTCGCTAGCGGCGCATCATCGCGCGCAGGCTGCAGCTCGGGTACACGCGCCCCCCAGGCACGAGAGCTCACCTGACCCTCCGAAGCGAGGCGGGTGAGTGCGTGAGCGGGCGTGTCCAATCTCCCGCCTTCAGCTTTTCGCCGTGTCTCTCTCAGCTTTCGCTGTGCCTGACTCTAGTCAGGGCGCGTTTGTCTTTTCTTTTTCTGTTCTTCCCGCTCGGCTCGATGGGCTATCGATCAGCTCCGACGGTCTGTGGGGGACGGATCTGTGGCTGTCCGAAGATCAAATATTTCCTGTTCTGGCGGCCTGCCCTGGCTGCGTGCCCTGGTCTGTCGGGCTGGGCATGCTGATTAGGTCGAGATGTTCGGATGCCGGGTGGCCGAGGAATCGAATGCTGCCAGCCAAGCCCGTCGTGCTCTCTCGTCTGCTTCTGGAGAGCGCGAGAGGTGGCCAAGAGTTTCCCGATCAGGAAGGGGTTCGTGCCAGGGGGGGGAGTGACCTGGACGTTGTGCTCCTGAGAAGTTTAAGTGCCCCCGGGCCCTCCACCACGCGTTCGCCGTTCGCATCTGGCGTCTGCGGCCGAGGTCTGCAGCGGAGGAGGCGAGGGGCGAAAGAAGGGGTAGAAGCACGAAGCTGCACGTTCGTTCGGTCGTTCGGTCGTCTCATTTTGGAGGGGACGCTCCGCGATGCAAGGCACGAGGCAGGTACGGGTGGGTGCCTCTTCTCTCTGTGGTGTGCCTCGCGGCTTGGCTGGTTCGGGGCGTGTCGTTCGCTGGCACAGCCCGGGTTGGGTGCGAATTGGCGAGAGGCGCAGGGGGGGGCAGGACAGGGCAGGGTAGGTGCCGAGAGGTGCTATCCGGGGTGGGGGAGGCAGCAGCGACAGGGGGGATGGAGGGGCCACGTGGATGCTGTATTTGGTCATGACGACATGTGCGGTCACTCACCTCCCTTCGCTTTCGGTTATTCGATAGGGAGGGCCCATTGCAAAATACCATACCTACCTTACCTACCTACCGACCTCAGGGCCCCTTACTGAAGCAGCAGCAACACCACCACCACCACCATCATCACCATCGCATCAAAGCACCCCGAAGTGGTCTCCGAATACGGCGTCCAAGCCAGCAAGCGGCGACCCGGCCGTCACACGATCAAGATGCGACAGCGACATGGGACGAGCCGCCCACTCATCCCGCGTATCCTCCCCCTCCCTCGTCCTTGACAGCACGGCACGGCAGGGCAACGAACGGCACGGACACCCCGTCTGTTGGGCGCCCAAGGGACGAGCGCTGGATCGGGTACCTGAATGATGGCCGACTGACGTCTTTGGCCGCGCACCTCTGCGAGACAGGCCTGCCGCGCAGAGGCCCTCGCTGAACCCAATTGCCTGGTCATAGCTGTACGGCGTGAGGCAAGGTACCTTGCAGCCAACGGCCACAGCGTACAGGGCGCGAATGAAGAGCCGCCGACCGGGGGCAGGGATGCGGCTATGCTGCAAGGAACCGCGGTCGCCCGATCGGGGCGACCGTCTCTTGCTTCGTTTCCTTCTCCGTCTCCGGGGCGGGCTTCTTCGTCGTCTTCTTCTTCTTCTTCTTCTTTTTCTCGTTCTTCTCCGCCTTGGCCCTCCACCTCGAGTCGCACCAGTTACCAGTTGTGTCGGTGTCCTCCGCCCCGGTGAATAAGCTCGCCCCGACGAAAAAGTTCTTCGTATTCCCGAAATCCCTCCTGGCCCACCGCTCTCGCGCAGACCGCCCCGTGACCTCGTGTCCTGTCGCGCTCGCCGTTGCCAAAATAAGCGTCTCCGCACCGGCGTCTTCACTTTCGGCGCGGGCTGGCGCACCACCCTACTCACCTATTCATAGTCACCAGCCCGCTCGGCACGCGATAGCGAGTACGAGCCGCCGCGCCTACCCGCCGCGGAGAACCTAGGGATGGGGTGTACTATCGGGTCCCTACCTGAATTGGATGGGGTTTGGAGTCTCGCTGATTTAGCTGAGCCGGGCTCTGAGTTGAGGGCAGTGAGTGGCTCAGCATACGTTCAGCCACCATGCACAAAAGTCACCATCAAGTCCGTGCTTCTACCTTATAATGATGACGATAGCCTGACAGTTGGCAACTCCTTCGTGTGCATTGATACAGCAAAGTTACGACTCGTCTCGCGGGTGTCGCGCCCATAGTGATGCTCAGGGATGCTAAGCACTGACGCAGATGACTATGACGAAGTACCCATGTATGGTGAAGATGCTCAGATCATAGCCTCCTTTCTACTCTTCGCGCCATGTGTCCTGTAATTCAACCCTCTCTACGGGTTTCCGATCAATCCTGAGCCTTACCTTTGATCATCACAGATGTGGCCTTCACAGATGTAGTCCTCGCCATCGGTTCAAAGCTGACTACTCTGACCGCCTTGCTGTTGGGCGGCACGTCGACGCTGTCTACGAAAGACGACGGTCGTACAGCATTGCACTAACCTTACCTGGACAGTGCCCTAGAGAAAGACCCCAACAACTGCTCAAGCCCAGACGAGGATTGTCGGTGCTGTAGCAGCCGGATTGTTGGACTCAACCACCGACGCGGCAAGATTGTTCAAGAACGTGTTGGGGCCGGGAAAGAGTCCATCCGTAGGAATAGGCTACAAAGTGCCACTGTCGTGTACTTGGGTGCCTACATGGTCCAAAAACTCGTCTTGTTCGAGGAGTGCTGTCGGTTCTTCAACGACGACGAGCTTGACCAGGCGCCCAAGTACCAAGTACGTCCCTGCCCCTACAGGTCGTTAGATCTACAAGGTAGCTAATCATTGAACGCGGTTATAGGACTGTTTACGTTGATTCAAGACCAAGTCAAGCTGGTAAGACGCTGGGAGGGAGTCGTCGGATGGCCCCTCGCCGCGGGCGCATCTGTTCGCCTGAGATATTCAATACGTCTTACCATCGACCGTGCCAGTGTGAAGTGATGACACTCAGTAGACTCAAGCACCGTACATCTCTCGTCAATGGTCAATTGTGGACCTGGAAACGTCCGTTGTGCACATGTGTACACAATCTCGCCGAGCCCATGTCGACTCTGAGGTGTGGCTGAGTTTGGGCAGAGCCGAGCAAGAGCAAGGAGACAGTTTGCTAGTTCGAACCAGGGCAGCACAACCCACCCCACTGGAGCCTTGCCGACTATCATCACCTCACCACAGCGCACGACGTGAATTGATGTGGACCTGCAAAATTAGGGGTCCAGTCGCCCCCGGAGAGCGAACCCTGCCCAGCTGGGCCGCCGTGCCGGGTTGGCGCATGGGAACTTTGCTCGTCGAAATGAGAAGATGACGGAGCTACCGGTTAAAGTGGAGGCGCCTGTGGAAGCTATTGACAGAAAACCCTTTCTGCCCGTTTCTCACCGTTGGGTCTTTGATGATGTTTTTGTCCCCTTGGCTCCCTGGCTCAAGGACCTTCCCTGTCCTGCTAGGCCGCCCGTTTTCCCAACCATTTCTCTCGCCCGCCGGCTGGGTTGGCACGGGCTTCCATCGAATTTTCCCATGTCTGTTTTCCCTTGGACCCTTGTGGGGAATAACAGCAATAGCAGGACAGCCGCTTGTGGGGTATGACGACATGCTTTTCCATTTCGGGCATCAACATGCCGGGCCACCATGTCCATGCACCCCAGTGTCGTGATACAACCAGCATGGGAGCCCTACATGTTTTCGAAATTTAGTGTTCTTAGTCTCTTCCACGCAAGGGACCAACATGGAACCTACTCATCATGGAACCTCTCGCTTCTCCGGCAGTTTTGTCACTGGCTTATCCAGCCTCGGCCCCTGGAATGCCTGCTGTCATGTCACCGCTCTGCACGCCGAGCGGCGGCAAAAGGCCTGCATTTGAGCGCCACAACTCTCCTGACTACGCGGCGATCGGCGGTCGAAGTCTTTCCAGGCTCCATCATGGCGCACAAGGCGTCTTGATGCTTCTGCTCGGGGGGGNGGGGGGGGGGGGGGGGGGGGGGGGCAGAATGCAGAAATGAGCTCCTTGAGAGAGGTGAGGCGAATCGGGGCCGCCGGCGCTGGCTTTGTTGATGCTGCTCTGTCTCCATTGGTGGTATGACTGCGCTGCTTTTGTAATCTTGGCTTTTTCTGCAGAGATAAGACTGATCTTTTCGACTGTGCGGGTATGTGTCTTTCGCGATATGTACTGCCACCAAGAGCTGATGAGGTGCCTTCTTCGTAGTTGTAAATTGCAGTGAGGGGTCCGGGGCGGATCTGGATGGCAGATAAGTCAGCACTGTGAAAGCTGTGGACAAGTCAATTGTGTGAAATTTGAAGACAATCCAACCTTGGTTGAAGGACAAGCCAGGTCATAATGGTGGACTGTCTGCTCCAGATGGTAGACGACGTTCTCGTAAACCCCGCCAACTGAACCCAGAATGCCCCCAGTGCTGAGTCGGCGGGCCAGATTCGACGGTGGAAAAGAACCATAAGCGAACGATATGAGCCATACTACCAACTGGTGGTGCCTTGTGCATTTGGCCGGGTCCTCCGGCTTCAAATTTGATCATCATCACCATCATCTTCGGCCGGGTTTTGCTTTTGGGGTGGGTGTCATAGCAACCTGAGTGTCCCAGCTCACTCGCTGGAATGCCACACACGTTCGATTCGGAGTTGCATGGCTGATCATCCAGAATAATGCAAGGCTCAGTCGAACGCTGTCGCCCAGCTTCAATCGGAAAATCGTGACAGCAGAACAACGGCCATCATTCGTTTCGCAGTGCGTAGGCTGTCTTCTGTGATGTCATTTCTCGTTCAAGGACATGGCAACGCAGAAGAGACTCAGCGAAAATGATACCGAACTCCTTCTCCCAGCTTCCTACGTACCGTGTGATAACCCGCCTGTGGTGTTGTGTTCCCCGGCCACCCGGAGCTCTCCACCACCGCTGCGAATCGGAGAAAGCCTCTCTTTCAGCATGATCGACTTCTGTCATCTGACCCAGCCGGTGGCTACAAGCCGACCCAACAGAACTACATGCACGCCTTTCACCCCGGCACCTCCAACGGCCAGCGCCCTGCGCAGCGCGGTGATGACTTGGTACGACGGTGCCACATGTCAGTGGCCGCACCCCCTTTCGTCGCCTCTTTCTTCTCTACAGCCAGTAGATTGCAATCCACATCCGAATCGCGTCCTACATCCAAGCTGGGGCTGAAATCTGACGCGTAATCAGTGGCGGCGAAGGCTTGGAAGGCCCTGTGCCAGTGGTCTGGTGAAAACCTTGTTGAGACGCCAAAGCACGTCGCACACTTGGTTCAGCAAATGAAAAGTCGAATTAGTCTTTGTGCGATGCCGATGTAGCGTTTTATCATCAGCCCAAACCAAGATGACAGGAGAAAAACAGAAGCATACAGGCTCTGTGGTCTTTAGGGAAATCATAGAGCACTGTGAATAGTGACCCACCACGTCCA
This sequence comes from Verticillium isaacii, assembly GCA_002851775.1. Classification (NCBI taxonomy): domain Eukaryota; kingdom Fungi; phylum Ascomycota; class Sordariomycetes; order Glomerellales; family Plectosphaerellaceae; genus Verticillium; species Verticillium isaacii. Next base: position 900,580 of record NMXN01000005.1, on the reverse strand, counting down.
CATGACATCGACATAACATCGACATACACGCTATGTAAATCAACTTTAAAGAACCCACTGTCATACATCGTGTAACCCTGTGGTTATTCGGTGGAGGCAACTTTGAGCCCTCAGGAATCAGAATGCATGTAGGAGGTATGTTCTCAGCTACTCGTTGAGCCAGCTCGGGCAAAATCCAGGTCCTTTCCACGTGAAGCAACTGCACAGTTCGGCCGCCACTGATTCCCCCGACACATAGATCCTGTCACTTGCCTCTTTAAACAGAAAAATATAAAATGTGACCTTGATTCCATCGAAACAGCAGAAGAAGATTTCAAGACAGATAATTTTCACCCTGCGCATGCTGATCGATTCATCACTGCTTTGAGATAACTCAGACACGCCCGCCGAATAGCCTTCCAATTCTCGAACCGTTTTTCATATGCTCAGCAAGGTCACCCACACTGGAAGGATTAACTCGCTGGCTCCCCTGTCGTCTGCCTTGTCCCAGAGACCTGTGTTTACCTAAGTCGCTTGGACGTCTCTTTTGATTGTAACTACTTGTCATAACACTTATCGTGACATTAGACCTCGCGTATGTACTAAAGTATTAAGATCCGAGAAGAAGGCTGACGAAGAGCGTCGGGGACAGTCACCCCGTTTCTCCCTAGGCTAACGAGGTAAACCAATCGACACTCTGCTCTCTTGTCTTATGACGTATTTCACACAATCTGCAATTACGAAGACATGGAGCACGCAGATACCGATAAGTCCACCACCACCTCGGCCAACGTTGTCGAATCGGCTTCCGACCACCCAGCCAAGACCTCGGAGGAACTCACCAATCCCTCCGCTGGAAATATTAAGGAAAACGCCAGAGCCACCGCTGAAACCATCCGAGGGGATCCCGTTGCGCCCACAAATGAGCCTGCCGGTCCTTCGGTTGAGGAAATCAGAGCAACCGCAGTTGTGAAAGCGGGGTCTACCTGGCTTGATGGAATATTCCATGAGGTGGCTCGCCAAGTCGAGACGAAACATGGCCCCCTTCCAGCCGAGGCTGCCATCGATACCTGGACTGAAGACGAATCATCCCACTTGGAAACCATTGTAGGAGACGCCATAAGCTCTTTTGCTCGGTTCGAGGGCTACTACCGCCTGGTACGCCTCAGTGCCATTCGGAAATGGACCCGGTGGAAGCGATACCAGGACCTAGACCCGGATGAGTATATCGGCTACTATCCAAAGCGCTGGTCAGAGCCTACCGATTCAGAAACCGCCGCAAATGGCAATGACGACAGGAAAAGCGGCCGTACGTTCGAGGGAGAATTTGAAAATCCAGGACCACACACCAACGCAAAGGGATCCGACAAGGGAGGAAACGCCACGGGGAGAGAAAACAAGAGGAATAGGAAGTTGTATTTCATCTCCCACCGCTGGCTGGACCCCGTGTATCCAGATATCGAGGGTAGTCAACTGAGGCGCGTTCAACGTCTCTCCCCAGGCCCTCCTGTTGCGGTTTACACATATCAGTCTCCCAGCAACACTGACCCTTCCATCTCGCCGGGCCGGGACCCTGATGGTAGTAGAACCACCATGGCCTCTACCTCTGAAGAGGATGATGTATTGGTATTCTACGACTACTCCTCCCTACCCCAATCCCCACGCACGCCCATGGAGAAGGTCATCTTTGACGCCGGTATCCTCGGCCTGAACAGTTTACTGGCCCGCATGCGCGTCATCGTACTGGCTGACGCAGACTACAAGTCTCGGACCTGGTGTCTGATGGAATATTTCATCGCCGCATTCCACGGCTGTCTAGTCTATGACGACGTGCGAGACAAGAATATGGAAGAGGTCCAGCAGGTGAATCTGGCGCCGAATCGGGAAAGAATAGGGACGTCGGCTGCCGAAGTGGAAGCCTTGCGAATGGAGAAGATCGGCCAACTGGCACAGTCTTTTCTCGCGAAATCCTTCAAAAACAGCTTCGTGACGAATGAGAAGGACCGCAAAAAGATCGAAACGGTGTTCCGGGAGTTCCTGCAACTGAACCTTTGTACTTGGACACACGAGCCCTACAGCGGCTGGCGGCCGCAACCGCTGTCGAAAAAGGATGTTGACGAGATCCTGGAAGGGCACCCTGTGACTTTAATGCTGGGTGCAAGCGGAGCAGTTGGCCTAAGAGCACCGGCGATGCCTGGCCCTGAGAGCGGGCTCCGCGACATGGGCATTCCAAAAACGTTCCTCGACAACGGTGCCATCAGCCCGGCCGATCATCATGATGATGCTCGAGTGTTAGACGACTACTGGAGATGCGCTCTCGCCTTACGGGGTGCAAAAGCACTCATGCGGTACTACAAACTCAATGATCCCTCTGCCCTACGGGAAAAGTCCTTGATACTGGACATAGTAGAGACGGAGGGCTGCGAGAAACATGGTCAAGAATCACCAAGGGTGGACGACAATGACGGTCTAGGAGATGACAACGAAACGGCTATCTCGTCGGCTGTTGGCGTACATGAAAGAGGAGACGGGGATGGCACACTACGACATACGCCCGAAGAACTTGGCTGGAAGATGAGAACATTCATTGCAACGGTAGGCTTCATAGTCTGGATATGGTTTGCAGGCCTTCTTGTTGGGCGAGTAATTCACCGAATGTGGCTGGCGGCGCGCAGGATAAGGAGAGAGACTGCTTAGAGTTACAACGGGTTGAACCTACAACACCTAGCTTGCGGCCGTTCGTTCTCTTTACCTGGGCTGTTCTGCTTGGTAAGTTGAGATGTTGCACTCGAAGGGGCCTCAACTGCCATACTGCCAAAGATCATAGCGACACCCAGTGGCTCTTGCTTGAAATTTTAGGTAAAAAGGCTTCAGACGGACGGAAAGAGTATAAAAATTATGACCTTCATACGCTCTACTGCCGCCTTCATGCCTGGACGGACAAAGTTGCAAGACCAACTCAAGACACCCACCATGCTCATCATTCCGGCAGCTTGCAGCAAATCAAAAGTCTGCTACGACTAGGAAACATTACAGCAATCGTGACACTTTCTGGAGCCCAAGTCCTCTTTTCCCCTCTCCGGAGTTGCGTTGCCTCGGGCATCTGTTCTAGGCTGATCAACAGGGACATTGGCATCGCCGCCTCCGTCCCGCAACCTCAACTCGGCCGCGACACTCTGCGGACACTGGTGCATAAGATATGCGAGAAGCTCATCTCCTGTCAAATATTGTTCACAGGCCTGCGGTCCACCAAGGCGGGCATCTCTCCCAAAGGGCAGTGCGAGCGCTTGCACGTCGTCCAGGGGCGTGTACTTGATAGGAACCCAGATGCCCACCACTTCCAGCACGGCCGGCGGCCCGGTTTTGACAAACGCCGCCTCGAGCAGCAAGCATCCATTCTCGTAGTGGTCGCGTGTCATGCATAACGTCGCGAACTGGTGGCCATGGATATGGCTCGTTCGCACACGCTCGTCAAGGTTGGGAGGGGCCCTTTGGCAGGCATGTGAAGCAGACGGCAGAAATAGACCGATGCACGGAGGATGCTCGAGAGACACCATGAGTTCGAGTTGGGCGTCTCTGCATGCATCGAGAGGAAGGCTGAGGGCGGAGGTCACGATTTTGTAAACCACGTCGTGATGCCTCGCCTCAGGAAACGTCCATTCAGATGGATAGGTCACGACAGCTGGCTTATAAGGCACATCAGGGCCGAGCAGAAACCCGTGAAACATTTTGTCCAGTAGACCATCTGGTTCCGTTTCCCGAGCGGCACTGTACTCCGTGACTTCCGTGCCAACAATTCGGGATAGGCTTTCGAGGGAAAATTGCGCGATGACGGGTCGAAGGCGGGCGAACACATCCGCCGTGCTTGACTCTGCAAACAGGTGGCTGTACGTTGCCGCCCGCGACGAGATGGACATACTATTCATGCCCAAGGACACCAATGGGATTGACTGCTCAAAAACGGGGACATGATGGTCTCGTACCACGCTGTAAATATCTTGCGTGTTGTTAACAGACTCCGGAAGGTAGGTTGTCGGACGCCAAAGTCCACCCCCTTCTCTGTTGCCGAACAGTCCTGCTGGCGCGCTGGAAGTCGGGCTGATCCCGAAATTGCGCTCGAGCTGGCAGATAGCGTCCTCGAGGAGAACAGGCAAGCTCATGACCTTGAAGCCGTCTGGCGCTTTGTATCCAGGACAGTCAACCCAGACAGCAAGGACGTAGTCTCTCAGCTGTGTTGCCTTGCGTTTTGATTGCCCCAGTCTGCCTAGCTCGTACGTGAAGCGCTTGAGTCTTCCGTTGACGTCCCCTCGGCTGACTTGTATTTGTGGATTCTCGATCGTGTCGCCTCGCAAGAATCGTGAGAGCATCACGATGGCGTTTATTTGGTTGTTATAATCGGGGTTGCCGTATCGGCAATATGCCGTCATCGAACTCATGGCATTCTGGGAATACTTCATATTCGCGACTCTTAGCGCTCGGAATGCGTCCCGTGCCGAATACCCAGCTCTGACGTCGCGCTCGTATTTCAGTTTTGCAAAGCCTTGTAGCTGGTCCGCGTCTTCTTCTCTCGTCACGCAAGGGACCTTGAACTGGGAGCAGCGCAACACGGTGATGCGCCGGCTATACATGAGCTCTTGACGCGTCCATAGGCGGTCGAACCATGAGTCTATTCCCCTCCAATTGACACATTCAGCCGTCTGGACGGCCAGGCTGTACCGCTCGTTGATTTCGTCATGCGTCATGGACTCGGGCTCCAACGCGTCGATTGATTCGCTCATGCACTTCTGGAGACACGGCAGGCCGGCCATCAGTGCCACTACGTCCAGACTCCGGTAGATATTCGGGATGCTCGCGAGGGTTTTCCTTATGTTGTCTTGTTCTTGATCAATGCACAATTGATCCATCCAGATGCCGCCATGCGTTTCGGAGAGTCTGGCCAAACAGTTCTGGAGATCGTGAGTGTTCCACTCGATCCCGAGTTCAAGGCATATCGGGTCGCTCGGCCCGCTGTGCGGCAAGCGGTGCCCGATGACGACTTTTCGCCTGTCGAACTCGCCCCATGCATACGAGATGGCGACTGCAGAGGTCTGCTCGATTGGAACATGTTCGAAATGAATGACGAGGTGGGTTTCGGTGGTGGGAGTCGGGCAGCCGGGGAGTTCGTTACAGCAGACGACTGCGCGAGCGATGATGACGGTTTCGAGGACTTCAGTGTCAATATGAGGAGCTCTTGTGTTGCTCCATTCGCGTGTTACGATGGCATTGAGGTCGAGTAGCTGGCCCCTCGGGCAGGATGGCTCACTGGCGGGACCGCCATCCACCGGGGACGATGTGGCCATATCGTAGGGTTCGCGGAGGACATAGGGATGCACAACAGACCGGAGAGTCGGCGGGAGGAGTTGGAGTGGGAGGCAACACGTAGGTAAAAACGCCCCTAAGGAGATAAGGTAGGGTAGGGGTAGTTGTACGGTGTGAAGCTGATATATTGACTGTCTGTGGGCTGTGATACCAAAGTATGGTAGACTTCGTTAGATATCCCGTTCGTCACGTTCAGCCTCACGACTGGCGCCGTCAAGGTTCACCAGTGCATGCAAATTGCGTCAGCCGCATTTATGGCGTTGCATACAATAGCTACATTTGAAATGTATCTGTACGCAATTGTTACCTCACGCGAGTCTCTCGAGCAGGATTTTTCATGTGATAGAGGGGAGTCGTCTTTCAGTCGCAGTCACAGCCACAGCCGCCTTTCAAACAGAATGGAGATATTGGCTGGCATTGGTCTTTGATCCGGCAAACACGGCACCTGCAGGGCCTGACGTTGGAGAGTAACATAGCCCAACATACAGGCTTGCCACGATCTTCTTAGTGCATGCGGAGGCGTGGCGAGCAGTTCTGAACCATGATCGCCATCAGCCGGGTTAGGTTAGTGAAAGAATCTCTGGCTTGCATATAAGTAATGCGCTGGCTTTCCCCACCATCAGTACGTTTTCATCCCGAAGGACGAACAAAATCGCAAGTACAATTAGATCCTGGTGACTTAAACTTCAAGCACTCATGGCTCCATTGGTTCTCCGCCTCCTACGCCGCAAGTTCGATGCTGGGATGTCCTCCGATGAGTTTCGTGATCAATGGAAACACCCCAAGGACGTCTTCTCGGTGCTCCTCATTCTCGGAGGCGACGTCGTTGGTCGAGCGTTGGCGCAACTTGTCGGTTCACGAGTCACTCCTGTAGCATTCTCCTTCGGTTCGTCTTTTCCAGAACCTCCCATTCCGACCCCTCTCGCCTGCTCCTTGCTAACAATTCCGTAAGGGTGGGTTGCCTATGCCGTAACGGCTGCCGTGTCTGCTGTTGGCGAAAACAAGCTCATGCCACTGCCTGACTGTGCCTGCAAGGTCATCAACGGCCGCACCGGCTACGCGCGCGACAACATGAGCTGGGTGATCGGCCGCATCGTTCGGGATTTCAACACGTGGATGGACCATGGCCATCCCAATGGTGAGATTCGACAGCACCTTGAAAACATGCTTGACCGACGATGGGAGAGGCAAAGAGCCGAGTCGAATGAGAATGAACCCGGATCGGGCGATCGTATACCTCGGCCGTCGAAAGCCAGCCTGTGCGTCTCTATCTACCAAGCAGGAAGAGCAAGACCCGGGTTTCCGGGCTCCGATGTTTCGTACTACATAGGATTCGGTACTGCTATTGTCCAACTGGGCATCGCGGCCATCCCGTGCGGCTTATTCGGCGACTGGGCAATCTTACTCGTCACTGCAGCAGGCATGCTTCTCTCCATCACGACTGGGACCCTTTCACAGTGGACGACGGAGAAATGGGCATGTAGGCGGAACTCGGAAAAGACTGTGATTTTGACTCGAGGGAACGGTAGCCAGCATGCGATAGTCGTCGTTGGCACTGGACTAGGCCTGGATCTCGAGGACCTCGCCGCAGGGGTAGTCGATGTGGATGTTTCTACCTCGTTCATAACCCGTATCACGATCACGATCCTCGCTACTCTCTGGATCCTGTTACTTATCACTGCAGCCGGCATACGGGAGAACGCATGGTATCTTCTGGCCGTCGGCGGGCTTGGCATGTTGCAGAACGGGTTTGTCGCTGGACGGCCGCGGTACCCAGCTGCGTTCGGTGTCTCCCTGGACTTCGTGAGAGTCATCGGTGAATTGGACGTTATGGACACATTGTTAGCCACTGAAGAGGCATGTCCCCGGGTCGGAAGAGCGATGCTGGAAACCTTCTTTCCCGGAAAGTTGGAAACGGAAGAACGGGAGAGGTGGGGTGAGTTGGAGGCGACAGCAGACTTACTTGATGACTAGGATGAGTGTCAAGTTGCCAATTTTGGACCGAATAGCACTTGTAGCTAGAATGTTATGTGGTATCTAATAAAACAGCCCAATGACATCGGCGTTGGGATCCGTTGTTTCACAAGGTTGTTTGCGAAAGGGTTCTCGGGGAAAAGTGCGATTATCGCGCAAGTAAGGTACTCCCGAAATATGTAATGACTTAGTACATCAAGTGCTGCTTGTAATTCCTGGAACCCTTGGAGAAGGAGTCGTATGCCTAGACTCGTGGAGTTATGTGTGGTTGTTCGAGATAGTTGCCTTTCCTTATTCGCAGATGACTTTTGAGGCTTGACCCAAGCAAGACCATTCATTTTGCTCTTGCCTCCATAACCAACAGTGCAGGTGCGTGAGATTGGGACTCGATAGTTGGCGAATATTGCAGAGTTGTTCAGGCAAGCACCTTCTGCCTGACGCGCTCCTTAAACTTGATCGAAACAAAGTACGCAGATAAGGCCAAGCAGCCGGAGCCGGAGCCCACAGCCGAAGGCGCCGGGCAGCCGCAGGACGACACACCCAAAGTCAAGCCTCTCGGAGCGAGTGCACCATCTGCGGCACGCAGCGTGACTTATGCCTCCAGTGGCAAGGGGTGCGAAGAACGACGACCATGGCACCCCAGAGGCGAGCAGTTTCCAGAATCGAAGGGGGCAGCGGAGAGACACACGCAGGTCATGAAAATCACAGAGAAGAGGTGCACGCACCAAAAGTCTTGGACACGGCGGGCTGCACGATAACGAAAACACCAAGCAAGAGGCACTTTTGGACGCGCGCACGATCGCAGCGAGATGATGATTCGGGGAACCCAGATTGTAACCAGACCCCCTCAGTCACAGATGCTCTTCCTCTTCTCTTGTAATCAGTTGATGCTTTTCATTTCGCCTCCCATGCCCGTGATCGTAGCCCATCTCGCGTAAGCTGCCGCTCTGCTACTCGTGACCTCGTCTTTCTGCCTACTGCCCCAGCCGCCTGCCCAGCATCCATCACTCGAACCCCAGCCCGCTGACGTCCGCGCTCGTAGGCCGCCCCTGCATCATCTCCGCCATGACCTTCCCGCTGCCCACCCCGAGCGAGATCCCCCACGGCCCATGCCCCGCCGCGATGAACACCCCACCGCTGGCCCCTGACCGCGTCGCCACCCCAGGACCCAGCGCCGCATCCGGCACGCGACACAGCAGCGGCACGCCCCTCTCAGCGATGGGGCGGAAGCAGTGCCCCTCGCGCACGACCTCCAGGTCACGCGGCCCTTCTTGCTCTTCCTTGGACGAGCCCCCTGTGTTAGCGACGATGAGCCGCGCGGCGACCCTCTTCAGCTCGGCGATCTTGTCGGCGTCGATGCGCGCGTCGGACGGGAGGTCGGGGAGCGGCTCTGCGGTCGAGTTGACGCCCGCGATGTAGAGGGAGCCGCCTACGCGGGAGAAAAGCTCGGGGGACCAGCCATCTGCTGCGGTGCTGTAAACGGCGTGGCAGGTCTCGGGGTCGGCGGTGCTCGAGGGGGCTCTGAGGACGAGGGAGTGCCCGGAGAGGCCAGAAACGGGGATCTTGGCGGTGGAGAGGGGGAAGAGGGCGGAGAAGACGCGGGGCGTCCAGGCGCCAGCGGCGAGTAGGACGTGGGTGCAGGGGATGTCGGTCTCGGTGGAGGAGGTGGTGTGGGCGATGCGGATACTGGCGAGCTCATCGTGGATGGCGTCGGTACGGACGGAGAGGGCCTTGGCCGGGTGGTGGATGTGGACGCCACGGGCTTTGCAGGCCTCGAGCAGGAAGCGGCAGAGGCGGAGGGGGTCTCTGAATGGGGTCAGCATGGGAGCGCGTCATACTATTTGGGAGGGAACGTACACCTGAGCTGTGGTTCCGTCGTCCGATATGAGCTGGAGATCATCGTTGCCTCTCCTGCGCAGCCATGCTGGCCCTGCAGAGTGGGTGGCCGCGGCAGCTTCCACGACTTGGGCGCGGCTTTCACCAGTCTCGAGCCAGTCGGCATCACGGTTTCCGCCGAGCGTGACGGGCTTGGAAGCGTGGCTGAAGGTGTCAGTCTTCGAATAGCCCCATTGTGTCCGTCCATCGTTTGTCTCAGCTAGTCTCTTGTGCTCGTCGAAGCTGAGGGCGCCCAAGGACGCCAGCTGAGGGGCGAACCAGTCTTTGGCGAGAAAGCCGCCAGCAAAGCCGGAAGCAGAAGAGAAGAACTCAGGGGAGGGTTCCACGAGGTGGATGGATGATGGCGGTTGCGTCTCTGAGAGATAGTAGGCGGTTGAGACACCGATGATGCCTGATCCGAGGATGACAGTATTGTTCATGGCTGGCGAGAAGTACAAAGTGAAAGGGGTAAATTCAATATACGTCGCTGAAGATTGCGTTGCACCTCTGGTTATTCAAAGATTGATCTTACACTTCTTGAGGGTCTTGCTTCCTCATCCTCCACCTCTGTGCCAATGAATACCCAAATATGTCCCTGTTGGGATCATGCCGGCGTCGAGTTGACGTCGATGAACCCCGCGATGCCGCAGATGACAGACCGATAAGATAACGGAAATGCCCCGCTCCACACAGCACGTCACTTCCGTGTCTCCCCCCACCAAGAAAAGTGCGTCAGGTACCGGCGGTAACTTTGCTCTTGGAAGCTCCTCCGCAAGACGTAGAGAATTCATCCATCCATCCATTCATTCGTTCGTTCGCCATGTCTCCCAAGGTCTTCATCGTCACGGGCGCCAGCCGCGGCCTCGGCCTCGCCATCGCCAAGTACCTGCTCGAGGCCTCGCACCAGGTCGTGCTCGCCGCGCGGTCCAAGGACCAGCTCGAGGCGCTCAAGACGTCGTACCCCAAGCAGGTCGAGTACGTCGCGGGCGACCTCAGCGATCTGGAGGTAGGTCACTCATACGACTCCAGGGGTTGTTGGTTCGTGTGATGGCTGACACCTGCTCAGTCCGTGCCGCAGGTCGCACTCCACGCGATCAAGACGTTCGGCAGGGTCGACGGCATCGTCATCAACCACGGCGTTCTCACGCCTCTCAGCCGGCTGGAGAACGCATCCATCGAGGAGTGGAGGAAGAGCTACGACATCAACGTGTTCAGCGGTCTGGCACTGGTGAGATCAAGATTCGATCGAAAAAGTATTCTGCATTCAAGGTGCTGATGGCTAGTCTAGGTACAAGCTGCGCTGCCAGAGCTCAGGAAATCCAAGGGAACTGTCCTCTGGGTCTCCTCGGGCGCGGCCACCAAGGCCTACACGGCGTGGGGAGCGTATGGCTCGTCCAAGGCCGCCATGGATCACATCTCTGCACACTTGGCAGTAGAGGAGCCCGACATCACGAGCGTCGCCGTCACCCCGGGCCGGGTAGATACGGACATGCAGAAACTGATCCGCGAGGGAGGGAAGGACGCAATGAACGCCCAGGACCACTCGTCCTTCTCCTCCGCCTTTGATAAAGGCGAGCTGTTCAAGCCTGAACAGCCGGGTCACGTCATGGCACGATTCGTGGCCGACCCGGATCACAGCCTCAGCGGCAAGGTGCTCAAGTACGTGGGCGCGCGCAAAACGCGAGCAAGAACAAACACAGCTGACAGTTGGCAGGTGGCAGGCAGGCGAGCTCGCGGCTTACCAGGACAAGTAGGATGGCGGAGATCTATAAATGCATTGTTAGCGCCGAGTTCCCATAGATTCTGGCAGAAAACAAGTGCGAGACAGGATTTGCAAGTCAGTCGAAAGATGAAAAGTTCATACGTTAATCCACATAGGTGATTCAGGATTAGCATGGAATATGTTTTATCATCACGCAAAAAAATTGATGCTTAAGAAGAAAAAAGTCTGCGCCTACCTGTCAAGAGGTGCCCAGACGAGGACATTTGCTGATGCTGAGCAGGCGCACACACGCCTCTGCAAGAAATACCTGTCATGAAGACAATTTGGTCAGCGCCAGTCGACGTGGTGCAGTTCTTGGTCGAAGAGGTGTTCAAGGCGTTGCTCAGGATCGGAATGTCTCCGTCATGGGTTGTCGGTATTTGATAGTACTTGATTCGGCATCATAGAAGCCTTGGGGAGGGTCATCGTCGCGCGGCGTGGCACACTTACGATTCCTATTGAGAGGATGGTCAGCAAGAGAATCATCCAGGCTTGCCAGAGTAAAAATGGTAAGAAGAGTGACAGTTCAGCGAAGTCCGTTTGGCTTGGACAGTCATTCACCATCGAGGAAAACCTCGTTAGTTTGGGGCGACAGCGTGTTCATCATAGTCGTAGTCGGGGGGGGGGGGATGTTTGGGGGTAGTGGAAAAGAAGGAAGCTTACCATTTGGCTACCGCAGCAATAATAGGCAACGCGCTGCGGATCTGGCCATGTTCATGTCGCAACAGGAGCAAGAATGCGGCTGTTGATCATCCTGTTCCTCGAGGGGTGTTAGGATGATGTTGTTGAAAAGAAAAGCTGCTAAAAGAAAATTCGAGCTCAGGGACTTTTAAGCCCAGGAACGGCGTGGTCCGTGCACTGGCTGATGCGCCTCTGCCTCTGCATTTCGCACAGCGGCACCTGCTCTGCCGCTTGTGCACACTCCACTAATAAGGTGCGCTATTCCCTTCCTCTGGACCCTTCCTCACTTCGCCTCTGCCTTCACTTTTGACGCCGACATCCATCTACTGTCTTGATTATCTGTTCTGTCTGTCCACGACGACCACCCGACGCATACGACGACGACTACCGCATACGACTCATTGTACACACTTCCTCGATACTGGCCAGTTATTTATTCGAAGACTACACATAACACACGACCTGATTCTCTCTGCGCAAGCTCGGTCGGAGACAGCCCCTCACCTCACCTCGCCTGCACCTGCACCTGCGACGCTCATCGCCCTCTCACCACCGTCACCACCAGCCTCTTCTGCTCAACACCCTTACCATGTCAGACCACGAGTTCGGAGGTAAGCCTGTCCTGCCATGCCCTCGGGCCTCTCTCGTCGCCCAAACCATCATCTCTTCATGCATTTCCCGTTCCATGATGCCGAGCGCTGCTAGGCACCCCGCCAGGCTGCAGCACGGATCTTGCCCCTCGTCTGGTGCCCCGAAGCACATCGAGACTCGTTATTTTCCAGTCCCATGATTGCCTTCGCCTTTTCTCGGTCATCAAGACCATTTCCCAGGAGCTGCGTCTCATGACTTGCATCTCACCAACACACACTGACCCGACCGACCCTCCAGGCAACGACGACCTCTCTCTGCCCAAGGCCACCGTCCAGAAGATCGTCACCGAGATCCTCCCCCCGGCCGACGGCGTCGCCTTCGCCAAGGACGCCCGCGACCTGCTCATCGAGTGCTGCGTCGAGTTCATCACCCTCATCTCCAGTGAGGCCAACGAGATCTCCGAGAAGGAGGCCAAGAAGACCATCGCCTGCGACCACATCACCAAGGCCCTCGAGCAGCTGGGCTTCGCCGACTACGTCCCCGCCGTGCTCGAGGCCGCCGCCGAGCACAAGGAGGTGCAGAAGGTGAGTTCTGATTTCCCTCCTTTATTTTCCCCGCGTTGCTCTCTCGACGCAGCTGATCTGACTTTCCCAGGGCCGAGAGAAGAAGGCGAACAAGTTCGCCAACAGCGCCATCTCCATGGAGGAGCTCGAGAGGATGCAGCAGGAGGCGTTTGCCGACGCCGCGAACCGCCACGCTTGAGATGGTCGCGGCGGAGGGGTCATGGGTTGGCGTTTGGTAGTGCCCGGGGCCGGGCTTGGACGGCGTTTAGCGAGACTGGGCGGGAATGTGATTGCGCTTGACCTTCTCTGGCGTGATGCTCGCCGGCGCGTTGATTTGTGTCGCCTCTGCGAACTTTTGTCGGGCTGGTGCCTGTGATCAGCGACATGTAGTCTGCTGCATGGTGAATAAATGATGCACGTCTGCTGTGATATTGAGTCGTCCAGGCATGCCGCGCTGCAGCCCTGATTGGTGACTCGGCCTCCTGAGTAGACCTCATATTCATGTACCTTGCTGCCCAATAATCGCCCGTGGCATGCCACTGTGTAGCCGCCTGTACATCCATCATACATGGCTCCGTATCCCTAACCCCAGATCATCGGGGCCTCGACACATCCGTGCCATCCCGAGGTAAGCAAAACGCCAGCATCCCGTATGTATATATGTCAAAGAACACCAAGTGCTCGACCCGTCATAACGCACTCCTCATCGCCAACCCAGACAAACCACCCCGGTGAGCAGCTCCCTAGTACAGCCGCCGCTGGTAGTGCACCGGCTCGTCGGCGTGCGACAGCCGGAACAGCTCCTCCTTGATGAGCCGCCGCCTCTCCGCGCGGCTGATGGGCTTCTGGTCCTCGGCCGCCGGGTCCGGGTTCAGCTGGTTCTTCTCCGAGAGCAGGCGCACGTTGCGCTCGCGGTCGCTGACGTCCGCCGCCGCCTCGAGCTGCGCCTGCGCCGCGCGCAGCTCCGCCGCCAGCGCGTCCTGCGGCGACGGCCCCGCGAGCACCTTCTGCCCCTGCTCCTCGTGCCCCGGCTGCGGCACCGACGGGCGCACCTCGACGACGACGGGGCTGCGCTGGTTGGCCTCGGCCTGGGCTTCGGACTCGAGCACGATGATGGTGCCGTCTTCGAGCTCGGTCGTCGTCGACCGGAAGCGGTCGGGGAGGTTCGGCCGCGGCGACGGGTTGAGAGGCTGCTGGCGGATGGCGGCGCGGAGCTGGTTGACGGTTCGTTGCTGGATCACGTAGCCGCTGAGGAAGAGGGCTGTTGTGCAGGAGACGACTGGGCAGGTTAGCATGCGTCCGGCGCTGGAATGTGGACCATTTGGATCGGCGCGAGTCGGGGGCGTACTGATGAAGGAGGTGACGAGGCAGGAGACCTGCGAGGAGGTGAGGAGCATGGCGGAAGTTGTGGTGGTTCGAAGCGGGAGATGATGCGGGGGCGGGTATCGTGATGGCTGTTATCGTGATATGTTCGGTTCGATCGTTGAAATGAATGGCTGTTTGATTTCTCGTACGACTGTCGAGACGAAGTGCTGGGCCGGAGTCGTCATTCGAGGCGTCGTCGTGGCACGGCTCAGAGTGGGCTGTTGACTTCGTTGGTGGGGCAACAATCGATACGGCCGCTCGAACGTCACCCAACTTACTTTTCCAGCAGAACAAGCCCAAGCTCACCACCACGAAGCCAGCAACCCCACCATCGACTTGCATCACGAACACCTCCATCATCAATCGCACCCATCTCACCGTCGCCGTCATCCCGGCCATCATCCCGCCTGGGCACTCCACACCTCGAACAGACAGCAGCCCCCGCGCCACCGCCACCATGGGCAAACCCGACACCACGACCATCTACGCCAATGAGCGGCGGTTCCTCGACGACCGCGGGACCGCCGCGGCGCTGGCCCCGAACGGCGAAAACCCGGCCAAGATCATGGAGAAGGCCGTCATCGGGCGGATCGTCGACGCGCAGTACTTCCAGTACCAGTGCTTCGCGCTCAACGAGGCGGGCATCGTCGACCGCGTGGTCAACGACGTCAAGTTCATCGGCGGCACCTACGGCTCCGCCCAGAAGCCCACGCCCTTCCTCTGCCTCGCCTTCAAGCTGCTGCAGCTCGCGCCCAGCGATGCCGTCCTCGAGGCCTACCTCGCCTTCGGCGGCGAGAAGTTCAAGTACCTCCGCGCGCTGGCGTGCTTCTACATCCGCATGACGAGACGCGCCAAGGACGTCTACGCCATACTCGAGCGCTACCTCGTCGACCGCCGGAAGCTGCGCCGCAAGGGCCGCCAGGGCACGAGCCTGACGTACGTCGACGAGTTTGTGGACGACCTGTTGACCAAGACGAGGGTGTGCGCGACGAGCTTCAGGGAGCTGCCGAGGAGGACGGACCTGGTGGACCTCGGCGAGCTGGAGGAGCGGGAGAGCCCGTTGGGAGATATCGATGAATTGCTCGATGCGGATGACGAGGAGAAGGAGAGGCAGGAACAGCAGGACGAGACTCCAGGCAGCAGGGCAGATGACGAGTCAGAGGGAGAAGTTGTGGAGAGGCGGGAAAACGGGGACCGAATGGACGTCGATAGGAGTCCGTCCAGGAGTCGGGAGAGGAGTCGGGAGAGGAGTCGGGAGAGGACGCCGTGAGGCACCTGATGCGAGTTGGGCCAGATTGAAGGGCGCATGGCGCACGACGCATGACTCTCACGGGCAAACACCGAGTGTGGGCACGAAAACTGCGAAATGGTATGGCCACCGACCATCCAGGGGTATTGTCCAGATCTAATGCATAGTCTTACAGCCACATCCCGTCCCAAAATACGCTCGCCTCGGTCGCTCCTCTCCGCGCGAGCACCTCATACCGCAAGCCTCTCCGCGAGCCGCCTCGCCATCTGCAAGACCCGCTTGTCGTCCCAGTACTGGCCGATGACCTGCAGCCCGGCGACCTTGCGGCTGTCGTCTGCCTCGGGTGCCGGAGACTGTATCCGGGTCGGGATGCTGATGGCTGGGAGGCCGGCCAGGCTGGCAGGAACCGTGAAGACGTCGTTCATGTAAGACTGGACGGGCGTCTGCTTCTCGAGGTCCTCGATCCGAGGCGGGAAGGACGGCGCCGTGGGACACAGCAGGAAGTCGACCTGCTGGGGGCCGAGCTTGTTCTCGAGCTCCACGTCGCCGGTCATGTCGCTGAGGTCAAACTGCTGCTCGTCGTACAGGGGGTTGGCGAGACGGAACACCCGGTCAAAGTCCCTCTGCACCAGCTTGCGCACTTTTTGCGACTGGATGAAGTAGTTGTCCATAGCCTCCGAACTCAGACTGTACGACCCTAGCAAGATGCGTCTCTTGACCTCGTCGCCGAAGCCCTTGTCCCTCGTCTCAGAGTAGAGCACCTCGCCGGCCGCGTCGCTGCCATCGCCGCGCACGCCGTAGCGCACGCCGTCGTACTTGGCCAGGTTCGAGGATGCCTCGGCCGGCGCGATGACGTAGTAGGCGGACAGAGCATGCTTTGTGGAGGGGAGAGAGACTGGCACGACCGTGACACCCATGCCTTGCAGAACCTCGGCGGCGTTTGCCCAGGCAGCGCGGATCTGGGGGTCGAGCTCCTCGATGTTGTATTCGAGCGGCAGGCCGACTTTGAGGCGCCGCTGCTCTCGCGGCTCCTTCGCCTGGCCCTGGCGAAAGTCGCTCGAGAGGGATGTCGGATCGTTGGGGTCGTGTTCCAGGTCCAGCCCGGTCTCGAACACGAGTTTTTCGACGGCGCCGACGCTGTTCGCGAAGAGGCCGACCGTGTCGAGCGAGTTCGCATACGGGACGACACCGAACCTCGACAGCATGCCGTACGACGGCTTGTAGCCCACGACGCCGCAGTACGCCGCGGGCAGGCGGATGGAGCCGCCCGTGTCGGTGCCAATGGCGACCGTGGCGTCGCCCACCTGTACAGCGACGGCGCTGCCGCCGGAACTGCCGCCGGCGGATGTGGGCACTGAGGCGAGGGGATTTAGGACGGCACCGTACGGCGAGTTGACCGAGTAGGAGCCCATGCCAAATTCGTCCATGTTGGTCTTTCCAACGACGACAGCGCCGCGCTCGCGAAGCTGGCGCACGATGGTCGCCTCGAAGGGGCTTGGGTGGTCGTCGAGGATGGCGGAGGCGCATGTCGTCGGGAAGTCCTTGGTTGCGACATTGTCCTTGACAGCTAGGGTGAAGCCACCAGGTTTTGTATCGACAGTCGAAGCTACGGGTTTGGAGGTAGCTGTTCCTATCTCGTCAGGGAAGTTCAGGTCGAGGTTGACAGTTGACTTACCTCGCCCAATGAAGTGGTTGAGGTCATGGTGGTGGCGGCGGCAGGCTCGTGTCAATTGTGCGACGTTGCTTGTGAGGGAAGCCGCAGGGCGCGGGCGTATCCGCGAAAGCTTAGCATAAGGAGACATGTGGCCGTCTCAATGGTCCCCCTAACCATCAACAGTCTGGTGATGATGAAGCTCCAAGCCGTGGAGTGAAGGTCGCTCAGCACTGTTGCTGGGATAGAAACCCGATAACCGATAACCGATAACCGATAACGATTGTCCCGCCAGTAGATAAAGCCTGCAGACGGCTGGAACACATGTATGTACATGCCAGGGGTAGCTGATAGACAGAGACCTGTTTCTCCGTAGCTTATCATCGGCCTGTTGAAGTACCCCCATATCTGACACCCGGAAGGCCCCCGGCTGACGTAGCGGTACCTGCAGGGGAGCTCTCGAGCTGTCACTGCCAATACATCGAGCTACCTGCTGCCTTGTGACCGATAGTCACGACCTCGACATCAGTGTTCCCGACGGGAACTCTCCTCCTCCATCTACAAACCCATCCAGCTAGCCAACACCCCATCGGCAGCCCACCCAACATGCCACTCTCCAACATCATCCTCGCAGGCACGCTCTGGAGCGTCGCCCACGCAGCACAGCCCGGCGCCGTGCAGCCGGTGGCGGCCCCCATGCGCGACCTCACCTGGGGCAAGCTCAACTTCCTCCACACGACCGACACGCACGGCTGGCTCGGCGGCCACCTCCAGGAGCCGCAGTACTCGGCCGACTGGGGCGACTACGTCTCCTTCGCCGACCACATGCGCCGCCAGGCCGACGACCGGGGCGTCGATCTCCTCGTCGTCGACACGGGCGACCGCGTCGAGGGCAACGGCCTGTACGACGCCTCCACCCCGCAGGGCCTCTTCACCTACGACATCTTCCGCGAGCAGCCCGTCGACCTGCTCTGCACCGGCAACCACGAGCTGTACCAGGCGCCGACGGCCGACCGCGAGCACGCCATCACGGTGCCCAACTTCAAGCACAACTACATCGCCTCGAACCTCGACTACCTGGACGACAAGACGGGCACGCAGGTGCCCCAGGCGCAGCGTTACCGCAAGTTCACGACGAAGAACCAGGGGCTCAACATCATCGCCTTCGGCTTCATCTTCGACTTCACCATGAACGCCAACAACACGGTCGTGCAGCCGGTCGAGGACACGCTCCGCGAGCCGTGGTTTCAGAAGGTCCTCCGGGAGGAGAAGCCCGACGCCTTCGTCGTCATCGGCCACGTTGGGCTGCGCATGCCCGAGTTCAAGGCCATCTTCAAGGCCATCCGCGCCCAGAGCTGGTTCACGCCCATCCTCTTCTTCGGCGGCCACGCCCACGTGCGCGACGCCCTCCGCTTCGACGCCAACTCGTACGCCCTCGCCAGCGGCCGGTACATGGAGACGATCGGCTGGGCGTCGGTCGACGGCATCAAGAAGGCGAAGCGCGCCGAGGAGGCCGCTGTCGCGGCCTCCTCCATCACGTACTCCCGCACGTACATCGACAACAACCTCTACGGCCTGCACCACCACACGGGCCTCAACGCGACGACGTTCCCGACCGAGCGCGGCACGCGGGTCAGCGGCATGATCGAGCGCGCGCGGTCCAGCCTGCAGCTCGACCACCAGTTCGGCTGCGCGCCACGCGACCTCTGGATGAGCAGGGCCGAGTACCCGAGCAACAGCAGCCTCTACACGTGGCTCGAGACGGAGGTGCTCCCGGACGCCATCACGCGGGGCGAGGGCGACGACAAGGCGCGCCTCGCCATCGTCAACACGGGCACCATGCGCTTCGACATCTTCGAGGGCCCCTTCACCCAGGACAGCACGTACATCGTGTCGCCTTTTGTCAGCAAGTTCCGCGTCGTGCCGGACGTGCCCTACGCCGTCGCCAGCAAGGTCATCACGCTGCTCAACACGGGCGACCACATCTTCGAGGCCGGCCTCGACACGCGCCTGCTCAACCTCCCCGAGGCCATGGCCGCCAAGGACCTGTCACCCCCGCTCGCGGCGTCCGACGCCGAGCCGCTGCTGGTCGACGCGGAGGGCGGCGCGGACCAGCGGCCCCTCGGCGACCGCCCGACGCTGCTCGCCGGGTACACGACCAAGGACGGCCTCGGCACGGACGGCGACGACACGGAGCGCGCGCCGCTGCGGTTCTACGCGCAGCCCAACTGCGTGCAGGCCGAGGTGGGGTTCCCCGCGGACGGCAGCCAGCCCGAGACGGTGGACGTGGTGTTCCTCGACTTCATCCAGCAGTGGGTCATCATGGCGCTCAAGTTCAGCGGCGGCGAGTACAGCGACAAGGACGTCGAGGCGTGGGACGACGAGACGCTGACGTACAAGATGGCCAAGTGGATCGGCGAGAACTGGAAGGGAGAGTGCTAATGTTTTCGCCTGTTTTCTTTTTTTTTTTTTAATTGTTTCTCTTTCCTCGTCGGTCGGGTCTGGGGGCATGGCGTTGCTTGATTCATTAGCAGGTTGATCTGGCCTGATCAGGCAAGCTGGGTAGCATTGGGATAGATACGTCCATCTAACATACTATACACATACATACACACACAATTCAGCGCGACCCATAGAGCGGAGCCTCAAATCTAACCATACCCGTTTCATTCAACTACCGGCTGGCAAGCCCACCTCAGCTCACATGGCAGTGCCCCGTCGCCGCGGGCCACCTCCCGGCGGCCACAAGCGCAGGCGGAAAGCACAAAGACCCAAAAACAAGGCAAAACAAAACAAGAGACAGCCAAACGGGCCAAGACCTGATGAGCCGGCCCGCGCGCCATCGGATCACGTACGTCTCGTCAGCAAAGACATTGAATCGACGAAACGGCACGGATGGCTCGGAATGCGTGAGTTAGCGTCAGCGTGTCGTGTCAGGCCCCCGGCGCCTGACGTGGCCCTACATTGAGATCGACGGGATGAGCCCTACGACCTTGGTGACATGGCCCGGATGGAGGACGACGAAACACCGTTTGGGGCCCGTACGCTGACGCGCAAATGATGTTTCCCCCACGTCATCAGCCCTGGCCTCTGTCCTTTCGTCTGCTTCAGGCGGGTTCTGGTTTCGATGGGGGCCTGTGACAGACGAGCACAGGCCTGAGCTCGGATGCCGGTCCCCAGGTGCGTGGGCTGCGGCGTCCAGGTACCGTCGGTAGGTCAGCACAACCGAGTACGGAAGCGTCAGGGCTAGAGGCCAGAGACGGTAGAGAGCGACAGGCACGAAACGTGGGCGACCCCTATTTCGGTTGGCTCCCGGCAGCGCCCGCAGCACCCTGCCACTTGACAGAGGATACCTTCTTCCGCTCCTCCATCTCTCTCTGCCTGCACTGCAAAGTCTGATGTTTCGACGGCAGTTGATCGTTTCGTCATCCGCTCGGCATAGGATGGCAGTCGTCCAGTCGTCCCGCTGTCCGTCGTCCGTCGTCCGTGTTCCCATCGCTCGGGCACCACAGCGCAGTCCAAGCGGACGCCCGGCCTGTCCATCACGACGTGTGCCCGGTCGTCTTCATCCGAGCTCGTCATGCTCATGCTCCTCTTCATCAGCTGGCCATAGATCGCGGGGCATGCGAAATTGCGCTGAATGCCAGGCAAGTGCCAGCGCTGCGGTGAGGTTCCGGTGAGGGGGGGGTCCACCCCTGTCTTGTCATGCCCTGTCGAGCTCAGTCTTGCCCTTGTTGTTCCTTTTCGGCGCCGGCGCGTTGGACCTCATTTCCTCGTTTCCTCAATCTCCACCCCGTCCTGTCCTGGAAGGGCAGAGGAGCATCAGCACCGGAACGGACCTGTTCCTGCATGATGTGGATGTGCGGCCGTGCGTCTGGGTGCATCTTGGGGCCCGTGTCTGCGTCTGTGCCTGGGTCTGCCGTCTGTCGTCAAAGCCCTTTTGTTCCTGCATCAAGGCGTCCCTCAGTCGACCTGCGCCGTCTGTTTCCTGGTCCTGACTTGTTTCCTTCCCGCCCTCCGTCTGCTTCGAGCCCTCATATCGTCGTCGTTGCCGCCCGTGGAACACAACCATCCCGCAACCCCCCAACGCTTTCGAACCATCTGTCTGTCCGGTGCACCCCTTTTCCTCGCATCTGCCAGCGCCGCCCTTGCTTTTGTCGCCCCCGCGCACCCCGCCATCGTCGAGTTGCGTCAAGTCAACCTGTGCGTCACTCGGACCCGGCAGACTGTGCACCGCCTACACGAGCTGCGCTGAACTATCCGCCCACCGACCAGCCCCTGAGCTACTGCGCGCCGGCTTCCATCCACGCAGACCACTTTCTGGCTGCCCTCCACAGAAAGAAGAGAGGAATTTGCAGCTTGGCTTCTGCCAGTCCTCCCTGGGCATTCTTTTTCTCATGTCCGAGACATGGCCGTCGCATCCTGAGACCTTATTGTGTCCTGCTCGAACCTTTGCTGTTACGCCGCCCCGCCTTCTTGACTGACCTTGTCTTACACGGGCGCATTCTGACGTTTCTTTCGCCCGTCATTGCGCGATAAGTACGATACCCTGACGGACAGGTAGACCGAGAGATATCCAGCCTGGTCGCGCTTCGGCCAGCTCGTCTCGTTCCCTTCATCTCTTCGACATCGGTATTCGTTCGCTTTTGACTGTAGACACCTATTCGCAGCCGCCACAATGGTCTCCTTCTTCGGGCTGAAGCTCGGGGGAGACAAGAAGAAGTACGGCCTACTCTCAAAGCCACTTCTGGCCTCGCATCCCCGAACCCATGCTGACCTTTGCTCTCTCTCTCCCACAGGAAAAATGAAAAGTCTGCCAATGTTGGAGATGCTCAATGGACGAAAGTTGACCGCAACGCCCTCGGCCAGGGCGAGTTTTTTGGCACCACCCTCAACAAGCAAGACTTGCACCTCGACGAGAACACGCCCATCCCACGCCCCGGTACCGCTTCTTCCAACCGCTCTCTCCGCCGTCCCAAACTCCCTTACATGCACGGCAGCGGCAGCATGGTCGACCTGGCTGCCGGTGCGGGCGCCAGCTATCACGCAACCCAGCCATCGAAGAGCGACTCGAGCGTTCGTCATTACGGCTCAGACACGAACCTGCGCACACGCTGGAACAACGGAAGCTCCACGAGCCTGGTGCCGCCCAAGACCCCGGCTGCCGCCAACGGTCGACCAGGTACTGCGGGCTCAAGCCGGGGAACTGGTTGGGTGAACCCGTTGGATGTCCATTTCTGTCGAGATGGTTCGTCGAGTTCGTCACCTGCAGTCGGCGCTCCGCAGCAGCAGCGGCCTTCCACATCCTCAGGCGCCGGTGCATCAACTCCCGCCATCTCTTCAACAGCCCCTCAGATCCCCAAGAGCCCGTTAGGTCAATTCGAGTTCAACCTGTCGCCCTTGGACGTGGCGAAACCATCAACACTGCAGCCGACGAGGCCGCTGCAACGGGTAGAGTCGAACCCGATGCAACCGCAGCCCGCACCTGCGGAAGCCGAAACGAGTCCGTTGAAACTCACGAAGTCACACTCGCCACCGAGGTCATATCCCTCGCCGCCACTGTCACTCCGCGGGGCCGAGAAGGTTGAGAGACCTGTCATGAAGTTGGCCACAGAGGAGAGGTCATCGAGCCGCCAGCGAGAGGATGCACAGCCAAAGCGATATGCGGGCACCGGGCGCGAAGTGGCAGACTCGCTCCCCTCGCCGGCATCTTCCCATGAAGACCATGAAACAGATACGTTGGATCGTCCGGTGATTCGTGACGTGACAGCGAAGCGAGACACCCTCACGCATCATCCAGCGCGTCGACAGAGCGTTTCGATGGATATCGAGGAGCTGAGCCGTATTGACTTTGGGTTCGACTTTGGTCTTGACAAACAGCCGAGTACATCCGGAAACGGGAGCCCTACCGAGACCGATGGCCCGCCGCCGAGGAGTGCCAGACGACCCCCGCCACCAGTCGAGAATCGAGATCTACGACCACAAGGACCTCCTAGAGGGCCACCGCCTCAAGGACCACCACCACAGTTTCGAGGTCCGATGCAGGGCCCCCCACGGCCACGACAGCCGGTCGGCCCCTACGAAGGTCCCGGGACCGGGCCTCCACGTGGGCCGCCGCCCGCACAACGCATGCCTGACGCCCGCCCGCGGCCGCGAGGAGACCCCTTCGAGTCCACGCCGCGCACCGAGCCCCCTCCTATGATCACACGCGTTGAGCCATCAGCGAGGTCTCCTGTCGAGCCCATCCATCCCTCCAAAGGACCACAGGACTTCAACGTCCCCCCACGTCGTCCGCAGCCCGCTCCTGGCCTAGACACAGACCACAGCTACGGCATCTCGTCAGCCAACCGCCGGCCAGCGCCACCGCGGCTGAACCAACCCGCGCCGCCACTCCGTGATGAAGGGGCATCTCTCAGCCCTTCGTACCGTTTTCCCAAGTTTGACGAAGGAAACACGTTTTCCGCGCCCCGGCAGGCCCCCTCGCCGCTTGGCACGGGCCCGCAGATGCAGATGGAGAGCCCCAAGGAACTGCCGCCAGCAGCGTCGAACTGGCCGCTCGGTGAGGGGGGTGTCGATGCGAGCAAGTCCCACGCGCCCCCGGCAGGGCCTGCTTTCCGAGAGCGCACACCTCCGCCACTGTGGGCAGAAGACCGTCGCAAGGTTGAGAGGGCGAGGACACCACCCTTGGAGGTCGCCGGGATGGGAACAAGGCCGGACTTTGGGTTGAGGGCACCAACGGGGATTGCGGACGAGTTCCAGGTGGGGTTCATCTAAGCAACGAATCGTCGTTCTTATTGTTTTCTTTTGTTCGGAAATCGGCGGGCTATCTATTGGGGAGTTGTCAAGTCCCCTTTCGTGTGCAGGTGTTCGGGGTCCACGGATGGATCTGGTTTCAAGGTTACATGGAGGCAGAGAGCCGAAGAAGATACCACATGGAGAAGGAGTCATGAAAGACAGTACTGGAGCTGATGGTGACGAGAAGACAGACAGGCAGACTGATGAAGATGATCAAGTTACCTATATTTTTCTCACATGCTGCATGCCGGCCCAGCTTGGTCAAAACCCCGCGCTGCACCTTCCGAGGTATGAAGTTCCGTGGCCGACGCCTTTCTTTCCTCTGCAGACTTCCACCCACATGCTAGGAGGCAGTCGCCATGGCGAGCCTGAGATCATGATGGAAGGGGCTACGCGCCTGGCACCTGCAGTCCGCGAAGATGCACACTCAGCTCGCCCAAAACGGGCATGGAGGGTAAGGTCAGTGGTGATGCCGGCAGGGAACCCCCCACTGCGCAAAGCCCGCTAACCAACTAGACGATCCGCTATTCGCGGGCCAGACCCTGTAGGGGCTTGTGGCGGTCGCGATCGACCGGGGGGCTGAAATGCAAGGACCGCTCACTGGCTGTTGCTTCCCCGAGCCCGAACTTCTCCCAAGCTCCTGCCCGCCCACGCTGTCGGGGACCGCCGACAACGCCTGCTGGGATTGGTGAACTACATTGCTAGCCCGGCCGGGGGCCTGCTCGTGGCGACTCCATCTGCCAATGCCATCCACATAGCATTTTTTTTTTCACCCCCATCTTCCACTGCCAAGCGCGAGCTGGGTGGGCACCGCTTTTTGGGACTCGCGACTTCAAATACCATCTCGACCCATTCGACGTCTCCTCATCTGATCTCCTTGATCCTTCCCGCTCAAGTTTGGGTATCTAGATCGAGGCTCACTCACCTTCATCACCCCCAGCAAGACCTTCCTGTCTCACCCCTCGCTTGAGTCTGACGGCTCGACATCCCCACACCTTCCCCTCCATCGCCACTACAGATCTTATGTCGCCTTGCGCCGTCGCGACTTCCACCCTCTACCCATTCCAGGCACACAGATACATGTGCCGTCCGCTCGGACGATAATCATACAGCAGGCGACTTTGCAGTCTTTGCGCTTGCTTTGGGGACGGAGAAAGACTAACGTACATTATCACATACTTGTTGAGAGTGACATCAACTACATCGAAGCATCATCAGCTTCAACCGCATCATATCAAAGCATCATATCTGATCATCTTTGCACCAACCCGGAGGGACTTCCACCGCAGGAATGGCTACTTCAGCGGACAACATGAGCGGCGTCGACAGCAAGAATCTGGCCGACAGCCCGACCACCACCCGGATCCCCGGCCCCGGCTCAGACGAGGCCGTCAACCCCCGCCCGGACACCGACTCTGAGCTCGTAAACCAGGGGTTTCATGTCCTCGAGGCGAAGAACGTCCACTGGTGGTCCTACCTCACCACCGTCGACTTCTGGATCGTCCTCCTCGTCGGCCAGGTGCTGGCTCTCTGCATAACAGCCACCAACACCTTCTCGTCGTTCCTTGCCGACGCCGGCACCAACATCCCAGCCTTCCAGAACGTCTTCAACTACATCCTGCTCCTGATCATCTGGTGGCCCATCTGCATCTACCACATGGGTATCAAGGCCTGGTTCCGCATCGTTTGGCGTGACGGCTGGAAGTACTTCATCCTGAGCTTCGTCGACGTTCAAGGCAACTACTTCACCGTCTTGGCCTACGGTTACACCAACATCCTCTCCGCCCAGCTGATCAACTTCTGGGCCATTGTCGTTGTTGTCGTGCTGTCCTTCTTCTTTCTGAAGGTCCGCTACAGGCCGTTCCAGATCCTCGGCATCCTCGTGGCCTGCGGCGGCATGGGCCTGCTCATCGCCTCGGACCACATCAGCGGCTCCAACGGGGGCAACCCCGCTGATAAGCTCAAGGGCGACCTGTTTGCCCTCCTCGGCGCCACCTGCTACGGTTTGACCAACACGTTCGAGGAGTTCCTCGTCTCCAAGCGTCCCGTCTACGAGGTCCTCTCCTTCATGGCCCTCTTCGGCAGCTGCATCCTCGCCGTGCAGGCCGCCATCTTCGACCGCCAGTCCATCCAGAACGCCCACTGGGACGGTGCCGTCGCCGGCTATCTCGTCGGCTTCACCCTCTGCCTGTCCCTCTTCTACTCCATCGTCCCCATCGTCCTGCGCCTCGCCTCCGCCGCCTTCTACAACATCTCCCTGCTGACCGGCAACTTCTGGGGCGTCATCATCGGCGTCCACGTCTTCGGTCTCGCCATCCACTTCCTCTACCCCATCGCCTTTGTCATGATTGTGGCCGGCCTGGTGACCTACTTCCTCGCCGGCAGCATGCTCGGCGACTCGAAGAAGCCCTGGCTGGGCGACAACCAGGAGGCCGGCGTCGCCGGGTTCGGAACCGCCAAGCTCAAGGCTATGAACGCCGCGAGGGCCCAGCAGGGCGATATCGAGGCGCACTAGGCGTGCGCGTCAGCAAGTGGTGCGTAGAGGGGTATGGGGGTGGCACTCGGGGTACCGGCGCTGCCGAGCTCGTGGCTATGAACCCCTTGGGAATCTAGCAAGGAGATGCGCGAGAGAGCCAGGTCAGGCGAAACGTTGGAAAGCCGATTTGGATAGCTCACCCCGCGACCGGCGTAAATATCTCGATAATACCAGTTTATGTGTATCGCAACTCGTACGTCCACGTTGTTCTGAAAACCTGTGAAGCTACGTCTCAGTCCTGCAGCCACGGCTGAGCTTATACTGGGTGACACAGACACAGCTGGCCCCCGATCTCGAACATGTTCAGCCCACCTTGCCGCGGGCAGGCAGGGGGGGATCACGTCCCAGGGCATGCAGCGACCATGCTCTGTCCAACGGGCGGCGTCTACGACTCGACATGCCGAGGGCGCGTTGGCCTGTGGTCCCTGAGGCTAGGCTATGCGTCACGTCTCACTGCGGCAAAGCAGTTGCTCGTCACACCCGAGAAGATGAACCAGACATTCACTGCCCTGGGTTTCAAATCCGTCTCGGCGCGTTATGTCTCAAGACTTCTTTTTTGTCTTCGGACCCGGGTTCCGGCGTGTGGCCATTCTGTCAAATGCTCTTCAGACACGGAAAGGTGCTCCTACGGCCATCACTCTCAAATGGTGAGCGCCATCACGTCCCCCATGACGCCAGACAATGCGTGAGACGCTGCCGTTGGGATGCCGCGCGCCATGTGCCACGAGAGGCGTCGCCAGCCAAATTGAGCGTCTCAGGACAAAGTAGGCTGGCTGGCCAGCAAGTACAGCCATGTTGGTTTTGCGGCTCGCGGGGGGTGGATCATACTCCGTGACACTCAACTCCCCTCTGCGAGATATCATCTTGCTACTTGACTGCGCTCTAGAGTGGCGCATGCAAGACATAGCCCACAATTCGCTCATGCGTTAATCTACAACTGCCCGGAGGTCGGTCATCGGCCCAGGTTCCGAAGACGAAGCCGGAGTGCCATTGCCGGACCAGCAAAGACGTCACTGTAATTTGTCTCGCAGGCGCAACGCATCACAAGGAAACGTCCACATGAAACTGTTGTCTCTCGGGTCCAACAGTCCGCCCAACAGTAAGTATGTAGGCCGGACGTCGGAGGACTTGGTAGATAAGGATGCGCGCAGGCAGGCCTTGCAGCAGACGTCACACACCCGGGCACCCCAGCTGAGCTTGCCAGCTTGCGGATTTAACACCCGAGAAAATGATGTGACAATTCATGTCCATCGGCGCCTAAACACTTCAGAAGTCAAGCAGCTCGGGACCACCCCCCCCCCCCCCCCCCCCCCCCCCCCCCCCCCCCCCCCCCCCCCCCCCCCACTCGACCCCGCGTCACGTCACGTACAGCCACCACGAGCGGGGTGCTGCGCGGTGTTTTTTTGCATCATCGCTCCCTGCCGTGGTGGCTAGTACGCCTGTCCAGACATTCCTCGTAAGTTGAATTACAAATGGTCCGGAACAAACCAGTACTCAGTCACTCCATCTTTCGTGGCTGTCATATGCTTGCCAGAGGTATGATATTCCTGGCCGAGCGTCACGAACCCGACAAGCATGTCTTTTTGGTGTGTGGTGCGAATGGTGATCACGGTCAAGGACTCCTTACCTCGTTGAGACCGAGAGCAGCCCACATGGCTCTCGACATCCAAGCACCCGATCCCAGCTATGAGCGACACCTCTTTCAAGCGTAGTGGGGGGGTTCTCGTCTACTCGCATGCCAATGGCGGCCTTTCTCGGCGCTGCCGACCGGACGGCACCGTTGTCATCGACCTTACTGTCGTTGCAGTGTGTGGGAGGCACATTCCCGGTTGGGCCGGTGGCCAATGGCAAGGTGCCAGATGGGTGGACAACCCAGGGCTGCATGCGAGGCTTGGATGCGAACTGCAGGTCGCGGCACAGGTGTTCGTCGCCACGAGCACGAGGTCTGATGATGTGTTGCCCAAGCGCATGGCTCCCACCTTTGTCCGGGAGGGCGTTCAGATGCGCAAGCCCCTGGTGTCATGGCAGCGGCCGCAGGACACAACGAGTGAGCAGCTTGTGCTCCTCTTGCTGCGCCAAGTCAGCCTTTAGACCGAACACGGCCCATGCTCTGCTCAAGGAAAAGTTATCTCTGAAGGCAGCCGCAGTACATGTGATGAAGACTTGTCCTCTGCAGGTTGAACACATGTTTAACCCCAACGGACGTCTGCGGGGTGCGTTACCGCGGGTTCACCTCGGCGGCTAAGGTGATGAATAATGGGAGACCGAGTCGGTGGAAGGTGTCCCGCGATGGAACCCAATGTTCCTTTCGATCCTGATGCTGTGTGAACGGTGGCCGTGCTAACCTCCGAAGCCTAGCTCCGTTGGATTCGCTGGCATGCAGAAGTGGCGGTCTGTACTGGGGTCAAACTTGGTCTTGGGGGCTGTCTTCTGCGAGCCAAGCAAGCGCATGTGCGATGAGATCCCGACCCGTGGTTGAACGCAACTCATCGACGAGACAGGGCAAACGCGCGGGCTGGTGGCTTCGGGGCCATGCGTCGAAATGTGCTCGCTGTCTGCGACTGGCATGGCTGGGCTTTGAGGTTAAAGCTCCCTTATTGCTCGTCTGTGAACAGATCCCCTAGGTTCGGCACTTGTTGGAACGACGTGGATTTGCTTTTGGGAAAGGGCTACATGGGCCTCGATCGCCTATGGCGCCAGACGGAGAAATTCGATCCAAAACGAATGGTGCGAGCGCAGCCGGAACACTGTGATGAGGCGGTTGCTAGTCTTGTCGATGCATGCCATTATCAATCCATGACATTCTCCATGACATTCTGTCGACTACTGAGGTCCACTATCGCAGCCGCCAGCTTCAAAAACCTGACATGCTCTGCATGGAACTGACAGGAGTGACAAAAACGGCCTGCCCAAACTGTCGGATTGGTAATTAATGGGCTTGCATCGGGCCCAGACAAGACTGGCATCATAGCCCACAGGCCAAAGCGTTGCTGTGTAAGTCAGTATGATGAGAGATTGCCGGGTCAGGTCACTGGCCTCCCAGGGTCCATTGCCCCCGTAAATCTGGTGCATTTGGATCTGTCAGGGGTTCGGGATGGGCAGTTGACCCGTGAACATGCATTCCCAGGCCAAACCAGAGCAGAGTGTTTGGTCAAAGCTCCAGAGTGTTCCAATTCAGTTTCAGGTTGTACATCCGTACGACGGAGATGTTGTTCCCATATCATCCATTGTTGGCCGAGTTGCCCGGCTCGCCACTTTGTTGAGCTCTAAGGTCCAGAGACGAAGGGCGTTCTACACCCGCGAGGCTCGGCAACTGGAAATGCCACCGATCGACGCAAAGCGGCAACTAATCAATATTGACTGTCCACTAGTGAGAACTTGGCATCAGATGATGCCGAATTACGGCTGGGGCGCGAGCTTCTTCGTTACGTCGCGGACACGGCCAAATGGCAAAGACCTCGTGGTGGCGGATGCGCTGAGCGGTTGTGGACCGAGGTGAAATTGGGAATGATCAGGAAGAGGATCTCAGCGACTGCGGGTGACGATGGTGTCGTGTGGGTGGTCCGTAGATTTCCGAGCCAGACTTGCCGTCTATCGAAGGGGTCCAATGTTTGCCCCGGCCAAGAACATGGATCAGGGCCTTTCAGCGAACTTGGAAGGTACTGTGCGGGGTACTCATTACCGTTTCTCGTGAGTGTCGATGGGCCAATGTCCCATCTTTCCGAGGCGAGGTCGTAGCAACAGGAAGGCAAAAAAAAAGAAGGTCATTCGAAAGGAGGTGTCGTCTGGAAACCACCCTGCCTGCCTTGTTCTACTGATGAGGCCTCGATGGAGGAGCTGCTCAAGAACCTGTCAATCAACAGTGACCGAGCTTGACGGCGGTAGTGGGAGCGTCACGGTGATGATGGTGGTGACCCAACACCGAACGCCTCGTCCTCCTGCAGTCCGAAGTGGCCTTTTTCTCGGCACCTGAAGAGGACACCCTCTGGTTCGCGACAGGAAGATCCAGACGAGAAGAACGTCACGGTGCAAGGACCAGCCGTGCCCGGTCTGGATCCCGAAGGGGCTTACGAACGAAATGGAGAAACCGGGACCCCGGTGATCGATGGGACGGACAGATGAAGCTCTCGGAGGCCGGCAGGCAAGCGTTCCGAGGGCAGAACCCCAGATAGTCGCTGGTTTTGGTCTGTTCGTTGAGGCGAGTTGGCAGGGAACCTTTTCTGTGCTTGAATCTGCGATCGATGGTCTTGCGAGGTAGTACAGTGGGGCGACAAAAATAACGACGGATTTTCCCTCACCCACACCCGGATCCTCACCGCTCCAAACCAGCCCTCTTTACAATGCCTCGTCAACATACAGAATTAAGGGTTGCAAGCCCAAAAAAGCATTGGTCGCCTCATAAAAGAACGAGGATTACGATGATGTATCGCAATGGGCTGTCAGCCCCTGAGGTGGCGAGAAAAGAAGGCGTTTCAGTCAATGTCGTTTACGGAATCAATCAACGATATGATAGTCAAAACAGCGCCCGCTCTAACCCTCGCCCTGGCCGTCCCCCTAAGCTTTCAAGCCTTGATAAAAGTATCCTACGGGGTACAATAGAAGGCAACCCGTTTATTTTAAATCATTTACTAGCTCAATCTATCCAGGGGCGGGCGTCGTGGCGTACAATCGAACGATGGCTAAAGGATGAAGGCATCATGCACCAGAAAGCCTTGAAACGACCAAAACTCACCGAAGAAGTGGCTGCACAGCGTCTTCGACTTTCTCTCGAGTTCATTGAACAGCCATACTCATGGTATAGGCGTTTACGATTCTCTGACGAATGTACTGTTGAGCGTGGAGCGGGAAAACGAACGAAGTGGGTATTCGTCCCACACGGTAAAAACACCCCTTGACTTAGAACTCGCGATAGCTTCACCAATTCTGATCCAAAACAGATGAAAGTAGGCTCCAAAGAGAGTACGTCGATGCCCACCAGAAGCCAACACGGCATTCAAGCATGTTCTGGGCCTGTTTTGGCTGGGGAGTCCGCTCAAGTCTGGTACCACTTTCTGGAGACGTGGACTCTCCCCGAGGCGGCGTTACGGCTAGGATCTACCTTGAAATACTAAAGGAACACCTCCCGACTATCATGAACGCCGATTCTATCTATATACAGGATAACGCGCCTATCCACACAGCGCGGAGCGTAATAGAATGGCTCCAAGAAGAAGGCTATCAGGTACTCGAGTGGCCGACATATAGTCCCGACCTTAACCCCATAGAAAACCTATGGTCGTTGCTTAAGGAGAAGATCATTAAGAAGGATCCTTCATTAGGAGATGCCCGTTCGAATGCAGCGTCAATGGAACGCCTCATGCGTTTGGCTGTTGAGGAATGGCTAGATTTCGATGAGGGTATGTTGAACAACCTGATCATGACGATGCGTAACCGTTTCCAGGCCTGCATTGACGCACATGGATGGTACACAAAATACTAGGATATCCATGTATACACAATTAAATTCTCTTTCATTTGATCATAATTGCTACTGTTTTGACCTAGAATTGCGATTGTTGTGGAGGATTCTAGTCGCCTGTTGTCATCGTGGGAATGTCTTGAAAACCCGAGAAATGCAAATCCGTCGTTATTTTTGTCGCCCCACTGTACAAGTACAACACATGTGTCAGTAAATTGGCAGGTCACGGCGACGGTGACGCGAAGTGTCTTGGGGGAGATGCTCTTCCGGGTCAACCGCCGTGCACCCATAGGGGAAGCCAAGACACTGTGTTGGGCCGGGCATGGGGGCGCTTTCCAGCGCATTGGTCCACAAATGGCCCCGACGAGTCGTCGGCTCAAGTACCTGCTCAGTAGGGAGGGGTGGGGTGGGGTGGGGTGCGGGTTCGGGTACCCTCTGGACCAGAGTGTGCACAGTGCCTGAGGGGCCACGAGGAAGGAGCAACAGCGCTATCGCGAAGGCACATCTTGGCAGCTTCCATTTCTAGTGGGGTCGAGGACAGGACATGGATGCACGACAAAACAGTCCTTTCCTCTCCGCACACAGGAAGGATGCAAGCTGCAAGAGCGGTGGCATACACCGGAACAGCGGAATGGACCTGCCTCGTCTATAGGTCTGTGGGCTTTTGAGCCTGTCAAGTCTTTGGTGGAAGAAGGGTTGATTGAAAGGCGACAAAGACGGGAGCTTAGGAGGGCTGGTTCTTTGGCACGCGTCGAACACGACACTGGGTAGCAGGGGGTAGACTCAATTATTGGCTTGTTCAAACGAAGCCGTTATTTGAATCGGGCTTAAGCTTGAGCTTCGTTTGGTTTGGCCTGGGTTTGGTTTGGGCTGGTCCGTCCACCCGTCCACCCGCCCACCCGTCGCCGCGCGATTTCAATCCACTGGGTAATCTTGCCAATCTCCCATCTCGCGGAAATCGTTCGTCGCCGGCGCAATCCGCCACGGTACCCGATCACGACAGTTCGCTATCCAAGTTGTCCGATGTAAGATGGAGCGCTTGCGCTCCATTGTAGTGATCCAGGTTCCTTTTCACCATGCTCACAGGCTGCATACTAGCTGGTGCTCACGCCTTGACGATCGTCGCCGGACCTGGGGAGGCAGAGAGATGGAGTGGCCACGCGCTTGACATCCCATCGTCATCATCGTACAATTTGAGGGTGACAGGCCCTGGGCTCACAGTAGGTACAGCCCACCCACTACAAGCCGCAGCGTAACTTGCTGCACCCCAGGCGACTGATGTGCATGCAGAAGCCTGACGAGCTCCAGGCATTGCGTGCCGCTCATCCCAAGTCTACCTTGAGCAGCATTAGGTCTCCCGTATAGTCCCGTCCCCGCCCAGCTCCAGCATCGGTCTGCCCAATAGAGTCGAGTTTGTATACCTAATCTTGTTGCTGGAGACCTGCGCCGGGAAGCAGCGCAGCGCACCTTGTTGGCTCACACCTCACGCTCGCGGCGCCATCATCGTGCTATGACGCCTGCTTGCCTGCCTGCCTGCCTGTCTGTCTTGGATTTACAGTACCTTCGCCTTATACTGTAAGGTACCAGTACGTTGCGCTTCCCAACCTAGGTAGGTACCCTGGCTTGGAGAGAAGCATCATGGCCACCGTTTTGACGGTCGTGCGCGCGCCTTCCCCCTGAAATGAGCTACCTCACTACCCTTTCACACGCTGGAGATGATTCACTGGTTATCATCGGCGTCCCAGGTGCCTCTTTCCCTCCATCCCAAGGACCCCGACCAGTACTTTGTGATGTCCGCCCACCCCTAACCTGACAGCTCTTGCCTGTCTTGGTGGGGATAGAAGGTGTGCCCGCACCGGCGCTCGCCCTTGCCGGGTTGACTTTCTCGCAACTGCCTGTCATCCCCGAAGCCCCTCCTGCCTCCTGCCACCCCTTGGCCATTGGGTCTTGCCCCCTTGTCCGCCATGCCCACCACTTGTGCTCGCC
Organism: Verticillium isaacii; assembly: GCA_002851775.1. Taxonomy (NCBI): domain Eukaryota; kingdom Fungi; phylum Ascomycota; class Sordariomycetes; order Glomerellales; family Plectosphaerellaceae; genus Verticillium; species Verticillium isaacii. The sequence continues at coordinate 866,757 of NMXN01000005.1, read as the reverse complement.
CACCCTCACCCAAGACCCAAGGCGCCCCGCCACCCCCCCTGTAACCGTAGGCAATGTATCGATGTATCCTTCCACTTCCATCTTCCACTCCACGCTACGCCGCACCGTTCTTCCCACCCCACTAGGCCAGCGACAGGAGGGACCCCAGTTTTTTTTCCCTGGCTTAATCTTGCTCCGTCCCCCAAATCTCATCACTCACAAGTCGCTCGCTCGCTCGCGCCCCGGCCCGACAAAACACCTCGCCTCGATTTTCTTCGCCTGTCCACTCACCCCCTAACTGACATCCTTTCTGGATTCTTTTTGCCTCGCCTTCGTCTGAGACTTTGTTGGCCAACTCATCCTCCTGCCTCCCCCAAATTCCCATCTCGACCTCCAAGGGAATCGATACCTAAACGTCACGTCTAGCGATCAGTGTTCGGAAGCATCCCCAGGCATCCATTGCGCAGCTGCTCGCACCCCCCTTTCACGTACATCGAACCCGCCTTCGTACCGGTACCCGTACCTAGCATCAGTACCCATCGCCTCTCGCCTGCCGTCTGCCTACCGCGTTCTCGCCACAGACTTCGAATCAGGCCGCAAGAAAGCGACGTCACTTGTCACGACTCTTATCACGAAGACATCGACGACGGGCAATTGTTTCGTAACGTAAGTGCCAGGTTCATCCCCCCATCGCGCCGTCGATGAGCGCTGCGACAGACGCAAGTTCATCCACATGGTCCGAGTGTCGGGTTTTTCGCAGATTGTACACCTGCCTCCTTGTACCCGTCGCATCGCCCGGTTCTCTCCCGATCTCCACAGCCATCCATCCATCCGCCTTCCATCTGCGACACTCACGTCCCAGACTTTTTTTTCCTTACCATTGCGCTCCCTTGCTTCTGTGTCGGCCCAAACTCGATCGCTGACTCGAATTCGCCAGCGAACACCAAAGCGACCGGTCGACCACATCCCCCCCCGTTCCGACCACCCTATTCCTGCAACAAGAATTCTAGCGTCTACCCATCATCGGACCTCTTCACACCAATAATTGACGCACATCATGTCCTACTACGAGAACAACCCCCAGCAGTGGTCCAGCCCCGGTCAGAACAACTGGGAGCACCAGGCGCCGCCTGCTTCGCGCGGAGGTTAGTTTGGACACGATGATCTCACGACATGGGCAACCGTTGACGATTTGAAATGGCAGGATCCGGCGGGCCCACGCCCCAGGACGACTTCGCATTCTTCTACCAATTCGAGGGTAAGTCAAGATCCCGTCATTTACCTTGTGCATCTCCTACGAGTTCGGCTCCTGTTCCTGCCGACTTGTTTACCGCGATGCACATATGATGTGACACAAAAACTGACGAGGACACGCCGCAGACGTTGCTCGAACGCTGACTGCCAGGCCCACCGAGGTCGATCGTTTTGAAAATGTGTCTAAGAACAACAAGTCATACGGAATGAGCGGTCGCCGTGAGTACCCATCCCCCGGCCCCAAGATGGGTGGAGGTCCTGGTGGCGGAAGGAAGTCGGTCGACTACAGTAAGTTGGCTCGTATCAAGCGAGCGACACCACCGCGCTTCGCCGCTAACGTTGTTCTTCTGCCAGATGGACGGATGTCTGCCGGCCCCGGCTCTCGCCCTCACTCTGTCAACCAGTTCGACGACGCTCGGAACCATCCCAACTCGAACCTTCAGAACTTTTACGCCACCCAACGCCAGCAATCCTCGCGCGGCTCCAACGAAGCGGAGCAGATGATGCAGGCGAAGAGACGGATGGCAGCCCAACGGGAGCGTGAGCTGCGCAACCTCCACACGGAGCAGCAATACCAACGAAGTAGGCCACCCTCTGCAGTCTAAACACCTGAGGCTTTCCAATGGCAAAGAAAAAAACCACCCTTCAAAATAGATAATTCAGGCCATGGGGTTTCACACATCATCTTTCGGAGTTGTTTCTCCCCCCATGTCAACATCGAAGATGCATTTTCTTGATATTCCGTAAATCAACGCCTGACTGAACATACACGCTAACCATTGGTTTTATCTACAGCTGTTCTTACCGACGTCAACTACAGCGGCAGCAACAACAACAGCAACAACAACGCAGCCCCCCCGCCCCCCGCCACCAACAGCAAGCAAATGTCGGAGGAGGAGACCCGTGAGCTCATCGCGCGTCAGCGCAGCGCGCTGTACGGCGAAGGCCCCTTCGCCGACAAGGCGGGTTACATCGACGAGACTGGCATCGTCCGTGCAGGCAACCCTGGCCACAGCGGTCCTCCCAGCCTGCGTGGTGCCTCGCCCATGGGCTATGAAGGCGGCGCCGGCCCCTTCCGCGGCGGCCTGTCCGGTCCCAGCGATTCTGCCAGCCTTCGAGGCCAGTCTCCCATGACCCAGGACCTCCGCGGCAACCTACCGCCTCATTCGGATACCAACACCCCAACTTCCGCCGCCGATGCCACCAGCCACGAGCAGGCCTCGCGTACGGGTAGCACGGCCAGCCCGCAGCCCAACACGTCCAACAAGAACGCGTTCGATACAGCTGTCAGCCAGGCCGCCGCCCGTACCACCAACTCGTCTCCCGGTGGCTCTTCGTCACCCAGGCAGGAGGTGCCCAACGGGTCCAAGCCGGGCCAGCAGGGCGCTTCTGTGGCTCCCATCGGTACCCGGCCCTCAGCCGCGCCGGCCGCGGGATCAGCCTCCACGAAGCGTTCGACCACGCCGCTTGCCTCTCCTGGTGGCTGGGGCCGCGGTAACGGCGTCTGGGGCCCCCAGTCTTCGGGTCTGGGTGCCACATCCGCCAGCGTCTGGGGTTAAGGCGCACACTGCACTCATTTTTTGCGTTATCGGCCGCTTGCAGGTCACAGTCAAGTACGGAATAGGCGCAAAACGGGAAAGGGGGTCGACCATGACGGGTATGTTTCATTTGGTCTTGCCTGGCATTTCCTCGGCACGGAGAACTCGACATATACCACTGGTGCGGCGGATTATAGGAGCGAGGGAATGTTCAGGCATCCGAAACGGAGTTTCTTTCACCACGACGGGGTTGCATTCTGCACGCTTACGGAGTCTGAACAAGTCTGTCGCGGGACAAGGATGCATATTGCGAACGGGGTTTTCAACAGGGGCATGGTGCTGCTGTTGACGGGTGCGATTCAGGATACCAATACGGAAGGTTCTGGCGCGCATGCGCATCCGTAAGGGGTAGGGCGATGTTATTCTTTCGGTTGAGCAAGTCTTTCGTCACGGGGCGAGGGACTCGGCATGGAGAGGGGTTTCAGGCGCGAAAAACGACATCGCAGGGCAACCTATGATGACTCGGTACGCATACGGACGGGCGCGGGCGTGACGGGGCGCGGGCTCTGCTTTTGATTTTCTTCGGAAGCTTGGAGGGAACACACGATACCAGACGTCGCCACGCATACGGAAAGGCGGCGGGACCACGGCTGACAAAACTCGACAAAAACAAAGGGGATATGGATTTCGGCGCGATTTTCGTTGGGAGGTTTCCTTCATCCTGTAATGCTGGGTCCTCGGGGTTTTGAGGAGGTTTTGCTTCATGCTCGGTGGGAGTCTGCTTTCTGGAGCACTACCCAGGACTGCCGTAGGCTGCCGGCATGGATGGGGCATTGTGCGATCGGGTAATACTGGGGTTGTTTTTTTTTATCTGTCTCTCCCCCACCTGTTTCTGTTTTCTCTTTTCCTTCCCGGCCGGGCGCGTATGTCTCTTCACCACTGCTAGTAACGAGGAACAATCGGGTTTTGGAGTGGGGGAAACAGAGGGACTTGCGCAAATCTTTACAGGCTGCGACGGGGCTGGATTTGCTGGCGGGCAGATAGACAATGTCTTGCTCTTTCTTGGGGTCCTGGGCTGGCCGGCTTTGGTATGGTGGCGAGCTGGACAGGGGGCCGATCGAATCTGGGCATATCTTGAGAGCTCGTAATGAAAACTGGTGTTGCGGACGGGCCGTCTGATCATGGTGAAAGGGACAGCGTGTGTGCGGTTTAGGGGAATCCCCGAACATGTATGTCTCACTTAATTCTCCTCGCAGCGATGCGTCGTCGCGCGTCCATGTGTGAGCCCACCGCGCGCGGGAGAGAGTCCTACTCCCCGCGACCCAGCGCCTCGGCACGCCTCGGAGACGGCCAGGCGTCCGTCCCGTCCCATGTATCCCGGCCGCTTAGAGCTCCCGAAGAAGGTGCAAACTCAATTCGCGCCCGGCGGCCTGCCGATCGCGAATGCGGGCAAGGATACGGGCGGGTCGTGCCGAGTGGCCCAACGCGGACGAATGTATCGACGGTATGGAATTGTCTTGCCATTTCTTCCGCTCTCCCTGCCCTCTTCCATGTCTAGGGCTCACCACGCCGCCGGCGCCGGCTCGGATCCGGACTACGGCACCTTCACAGCATGTTGATGCTTTGCTCGCCATTGGGTGTCATGACGATGTCATGGCGGCAGATGAGTTGGAGAAATGGAGTGATGCAATTGACTCTGATGTTGATGTTCCGAACGCCCTTTGCTCCGTGATGCTGCAACGATGAACATATCCCTTCCTTCTATGCGCATGGCCTCATCTGCGTCTTTAGTAGCCTTTGAGAATCTTGATGCCCATGTCCAGATCCAGAACATCGTCCACCTTGAGCGCCTTGCCGCCCCAGACGACGGTACCACGTCCATCCACGGCGAATGCGCCCGCCGTCTGCCACTTGTTGCCCATCATCGTCGCCTCATCTTCTTCTTTCGCACTCCGTGCCGTCGCCACGCTGGTCGTGATGGTCTTGCCGCTCCCAGCTGTGTTAGCCCGGCTGAGCTTCCCCCTCGCTTCTGCAGGCGCTATACTGTCGGCAGGAGAGTTGGTGCTGGTTCGCTTTATCGCTCCAGCGACCTTCTCGCCCAGCCAACCCGTCTCCTTCCACCCCTGCACTTGACTGCTCGGGTTGAACATATGCCAGACGGAGCATAGTCCCAGCCCCCATGCGGCGTAGATCGCGCGGTCCTCGTCAATGATGATCTCGACGTTCCACGCGCCGCCCATGAGGTCGAGCCACTTCTGGGTCGCCGTCAGAGACGAATGCGAAACTGCGATGCAAGCTATCTGGTGTTTGATGGAGATGGCACGGAGGGCGAGGAAGGTCTTTTGGGCAACTGCAAAGTCTCGTCAGAAAAGTCCCCCTCGACTGGCTGGGGGCCATGGGGATGGCCACATACATGCGCAACCGACGCAGCGGAGGAAGACGACGAGGATCGGCCGCCCGCCTCCAAAGGTGAGCTTGCGGTCTCGGTCAAGCGGCGCAAGGTCGCCCACCCTGGGACACTCAGCGGCCACAGGAACGGGTGGCGGCGGCGGCGTGAACCATGGATGAACGGTGACGGGGATTGACTTCATGGACATCCATGCCGACCAGCCTCCGTTGGCATCATCGTCGTCATCATTCGCGGCGCCGCCCTTTCTGCCTGTGTTGCTCCTGGACAGTTTCTTGGAGTCGTCTCCGCCTCCGCCTCCGAAGTTGAAGTCAAGCGCATTGCTCGGCAGTCCCACCTTCTTGAGGGCGAGCTTGGTCGTCAAGCTAGAAAACATTGTTGTTTATGACGTGGGTATAATTCATGCAATAACGCCCTGGCTTTATCAAACAAAACGCAGGGATTGGACGTATACCTTTTGTCTCTGTCATAGATAACGAGGATGGGAGGTTCTTCTATCGCCCTCTCGCAACCTTGCTGCTTCGTGGGTGTATTGCGAAAGAAGAACCGACCCAAGAATAATTAGAAACGGACACGAATGTTGGTTTCTGACTCTCCGCGACGTGAAACTTTGGCATCTCATGCCTGATACAGGGGCCGTCGCACGTTTGCCGAGGCGAGCCATGTACCCCTGTTCAACATCGCGAGACGGGAGCTATGGCGTTTTCAGGGTCCTGGCCTGCCCCTTTCTCGCTGGAAGAGGCCTGGCGCGGTCCCGATTGGCCGGCCATGTCTGCGCGGGCGCGGGGAATTGGTCGAAGCGTGGGTGGCAGGGAAGCAATGTGTCGAGTCGAAACCAATTGACATGTGCGATGGATGTATGGACTGAACATTCGGACCTCACCGGCGTCTATGGAACTGGTTCGTTCCGACGTATTCCACACGGCCGTAGATACGTCATGAAGACGTTCGTGCATGATTTAATTGAGGGTGACTTCGTGTACTGACGACGTCGCGAGGAATGTGCCTTCTCGGATGACTACTCTCCGTCGATAAGTGGAAGATGATCCGAGGAACATCGAGTGCATTCCGGGATCCTCAAGTCCGTCGCCCAGTCGGACAGAGCTAGATGCAGTGGGGCACGCCTGCTGACCAGTACCACACGAGCACAAAGCTATCGCCGCGCCCTGGGTTGCCAGATGACCTTGGAGGTGGGCGATAGATGATCCATGGCGTGGTGGTGATGGTGATACGCTGTGTATTTAGCACTGACAGGCATGACGGAGCTGACACGAGGCGGAGCTGATAATAATAGGACGAAGCGGTAGGTCTCGGCATCGATGTCACCCAGAATGGCGGCAAGAAGCTGACATCGTATTTGGTGACTTGTGAGTTCGTACAGCCGCTAGTCGTCGGGATGCCAGCTCGCTCCAGCTGCTAGCCTCCAGTGACCACTAGATCACTCTTCTCGTTTCTGATGTCTCACGAGCAAGCTCAAAGGCCTGGGCAGCCGGGGTTAGGCCTGGGGCTGACACCTTGCTGGGTACGCGAAAGGAAGTGGGGAGCCAGAGAGGTTCGCATCAACGAGTGGCGACGGCGCGAATTCAATGGTGTAGGCGCTGGAGTGCGTCCTCGAGATGCGCCTAGTAGTACAGAACGCTTCATCCGATCGCCTCGTGGGCTAGGCGGGACCTTGCGGCGCATGCAGGACTCGGATCTGCGATGCGGAAGCCCGGTGGCCGCGGGTGATCCTGGTTTGACTTTTGGGAGGTGGCATATTATTACGCAGCTGGCTCGCTTGCTGGGTGCCCGCGGGCTGCTGTGCCGTAAGGCCCTTTCTCAGTCCAGTTGCCTCCGGCGGTCAGAACGCACAAGAGGCTTCGAGGGCTCGAACGCAGGGCGCCCGGGTCTGACGTAGAATGGGACCCATCTGGAGGAACGATGACGCTCAGTCGTGGATCTAGCCAGCGTGGGGTTGGACGATAGCGGGGCGAGTTCGGGCAGTGTCGCGGTCTCCCGGAGCAGGAGTACAAACCAACCTTTAGACTTCCCACAGCTGGGCGCATCGGCAAGGCGGCTGGGTAAAATGGGCGAGGGGGACGGGATCGAGCAGTAATGATTGGACGATGTTTGAAGTTCAGACGGCGAGTCGGGGCCTTCGGGCTTCACGCTGAACTACCAGCCCAGGTCTTGCAGGGAGAGGTCACACAGGACCGTCCTTTGTCAGCCCTACTGCTTGCCGGATGACAGAGACTACGCCGCCGGCCGCCTATTGCGGCCTTGGGGCGGTCCTGGATGCTGTGCTGTGCACTGCTGAGCCGGGTCTGTGCCGCCCCGCCCATTGAAGGGGAAGAGAGAACTATTGTCGCGGCGAGGTGGCTTGCCAGTCGAGACGCCAGTGGTTCAGCAGGGCGTTGAAGCAAGGGAAAAGCTTGGTAGGGTCGGGAGGTTGATTGGCGGTGTCTGGGACAAACGGTTCCAGGGGCGCTGTTTGGGGGCCCGTGGTGTCGGTGGCCAGGAGTACCATGTTGAGGTGAGGAAGATTGGCAATCTAGCACTGGCGAGAGAAAGGTGAGGAGGAAGACGTCGTGTCGTCTCGCGTCGTGTGCTGTCGTGTACAGCCAGTCTAGCAGCGTCCATCCATGTCCATGGCAACCGGTCCACTGGTCCCTAACCGCTTGACCGCGATGGAAGTTGGATGCTTATTGCTGTGCGACGGACGGTCCTTGGGTGCAAGTCGAGGCGGTTGGGTTGGTTTGGGTCCCCGAGGTCAATGAATAGGTACCTTACCTAGGTACCCTAGAGACAAGTGGCAGTACGTACCCTGTCCAAATGGGGCCTGGGCCGTGAGCCGTGGCTTCCCTCCTCCTTCTCTCAATATCCGCCCCCCGCCCCGCCCCCCCCCCTGGTTTGTCACATTCACGGACGGTCCTGAACCTGGACCTGGACTGGACGGGCTCCGAGAGAGCGAACATTCAGCTTATCCGCACGGCCCAGAATTCCCGATTACGGCAGTCGAATCTGCACATGAGTCGCTGTCCGTGCACTGTGTGGGATCCTCCTGGCTGGCGTGCCCTGAAGTGAACAGCCCTGCCCGACCGAAGTCCAGTGAATCGATGGATGATGTTGAGGACCCCAAACCCCGCTATCCTGAGCTGTCACTCACTGCCTGACGACTGGCTGCCTGTCGCTAAGGCGAGATGCCCTACAAGCTGCTTTGGTAGGGACGCTACACCACCTTACCTTGCCTTGAGTGCACTGCGTCACTGCACAGGCTTGGGGCATTTCAGGGCAGGCACCGCCCACCCGGATTTCAGTGTGCTACTGTTGCCCTCTCCACCAATTGGTGGCGGCAGTAGTTCCGTTGTTTCCAGGGCTGTTACTGGCACCTCCCACGGCTGCTGCTGTTGCCGCTACGCCGCCGCCGCCGCTGCTGCTGCTCGGCCAGGCTGCCAGTCGCAGCTGCTTGTTGGATCGAAGTGAGCGGCCGAGAGGGGTGAACCGGAGCCTGAACTGGGAAATTCATTAGATCGGACTGGATGAAGACGCGAAAGGCCCAACAGAGCGAGACAGCCTCAAGTACCCTACGTTGCCGTGCCTCGCCTTCCGTGAGGTGCCTGCTGCAAGACAAGGCATTCTGATCACCTCTCATTGCTTCCCTTGCCTTCTCTCTCTCTCTCTCTCTCTCGTCTTGAACGAAACTGCCCCGGGGCACCTAGACCGGGAAATGCCAAAGCCGCTTCCTGACTGTCCGAGTTCTCTTTCCCCCATAGAGAGATAGCGCGCGCGCCATTCGACTGGCAGGCAGGCCAGCATTCTTGACCACCATCGATCGACAAGGACATCGCAAGACCTCGTGTCTCTCGTCTACCAGCCTGCCCTTCCGCCCTGCCAGCCTACCAACGGTCGGCCTTCTGCTTTCTGCCTCCACCCCGACCTCCACCTCCATCCACCCTCACGCACCCTCTCCCTCTCATCTCGCGGCGCGCAAGCCGTGTGGTATCGCATCGCACCGCACCGCACCTCGCCGCATGACACAGCGTCCGCACCAGCCATCCGAACCCCCTTTGCCGCCTGCGCGTGTCGGCGATCCCAGTCAACCTTACCCACATCTGCCTGGGCCAGCAACTCGGGGACGTCCTTTCTTCTTCCTCGACAACCTTACTTCGCGACCACAGACAAACACACACACACACTGGCAAACAAGACTCAGGTCCAAGTCGAGGTCCAGGTCCAGATCCACTGCTCAGATACCGGCTCGGCTCAAACTCTGGCCCATCCGTCCCCTTTGACGACAGTGTCCCTCCTGTCGAGACACGCCGCGGTCCCCTTTCACCGGCGCCCACCCTTGTCCATTTGCTCTTGGGCCAATGTCCCCGATCTAACGATTCTCCACCCGTGCGACCCTTTTACTACCGTGCCTTCCACTCCCGCGCACCTACCAAGCAACGTCAACGACAGACTCTCTCCGACACTCCCCTTCCCTCACTCGACCGATCGACCGACCGACCGACTGACAGGCAAAACATACCCTTCGCTCCTGACCGACCGACCGATCGACCGACCACGAGAAAGGAAGAAACTCGCGCAGTGGTGATTATTCAGACCACTTCCGCGCACGCCACTATATACCAAGCCCCCCCTCAGGCGGCTACATTCATACTGGCTTCATTCAGGCTTATTTCCCTCTCGCGGAATTCCTAGCCGTCGCTTCGACTTTTGCGTCCCGACGACGACATCGTTTTCTCTCTGCCCCTTGTACCAGTCGATTCTGCTGCATCTGCTCGGGTTGTCCATCTGACCTTCGCTGGCCGGCTGTCTTTTCCTTCGCCTTTTCTGACAAACCTGCACCACTGCCAAACGTCCGCCTCCGAACAACGATCCCCGCCCCCCCCGAACACGCTACGTTCTGTCTGATTTCTCGCCTCTCAGCACTCCTTGTTCCGATCCCGGTCGCCGAGCCAGGATCGCTTCATGGCCAGTCGAGGCACGACGACAGAAGAGACGCATAGTTACCATCCCTCTGCTTCCTGGCATCACCACGCCGCAGACGCCACCGCCCCTGTCTCGGGAACGCCACCTTCGACAGCGACGAGGAACCACCAGCTCTCCTGGGCCAAACAGAACGCGAGCACAGCCGCTTCATACCCCGAGCCTTCCAGTGCCCATCCCACCGCCCAGGCCGAGTTCTGGCCTCTCTGGTTTCCTCACCAGGCTTCCCTCTACCAAGCGCAGGTCTTGCATTACAGCAATCTGGTTTCTCCAGGACGGGGAGGCGGACTGCAGCAACCACCACCGCTTCCTCCCTCCACCGTGGCGACCTCTTCCCAGAGCCAGTCGGCTGGCCGGTCGAGAGCCTCTTCCAAGGTGTCGAACAAGGAGCACCCATCCTCCAAGGGCAACGAGAAAGGCCATGGGAATAAAGCCGCCAACAATAAGGACAAAGGCGACCGAGCTGTCATAGCAGGCAGAGTTTCGCCCACGATGGCTCATTCGAAGCAGAGCCAGCAGCCCCAGGGCGAGCACCTCTCCCATCCCCTGCCCGCCCGCCCTCGCGGTGGCCACAAGCATACCGTCCAGCCCCATTCCAGCTCCGTCCCCTCCACCCCTCAACAGCATGCTCGAAACTTCTCTTACGAGTCGAGGGAACCCTCCCCAACTGCCAACAACAATCACTCGCCCCGATCAGCGTATTCCGAAACGAACAGCGCCCTCCCCTCACTTCGGCCGCTTGTGCCCACGAATACATGCAAGTTCGAGACGTCATCATACAACTTCAAGAGGCGGATGCCCTACAACATCGGCAGCGGCGTCTGCGAGAAGGTGGATGCGACCAAGATCAAGGCCAAGTTGACGGAAGAGCACGAGCAGAAGCTCACCACCGACATGCGTGAGCTGTACGACAGGTTACTGCCAACGCCCAAGGTCGAAGAGAACCGCCAGAAATTGGTGGCAAAGTTGCAACAGATCTTCAACGACGAGTGGCCTGGACACGACATACGAGTTAATCTGTTCGGATCCTCGGGAAATCTGCTTTGCTCCGACGACTCGGATGGTACGTTAGACCACAGCGTCGTCAGGCGCAAGTTGTTCCCATGCTGACAATGTGCTTAGTTGACATTTGCATCACAACAACGTGGGCTGAGCTAGAGGGTGTTTGCAAAATTGCCGAACTGCTGCATAAAAGTAAGCTCGCACCCCATGCCTCTGAAACACGGTCACAGGACACTTTGCGCTGACAGCCTCTCCCCCAGAGGGCATGGAGAAGGTCGTCTGCATATCGGCGGCCAAGGTGCCTATCGTCAAGATATGGGATCCCGAGCTTGGCCTCGCATGCGACATGAACGTGAACAATACTCTTGCTCTGGAAAACACCAGAATGGTACGAACCTACGTCGAGATCGACCCGCGCGTCCGCCCGCTTGCAATGATTATCAAATATTGGACAAGGAGAAGGATAGTCAACGATGCTGGTACGTCAAACTCGGCTGCCCCATCTCCCGTCGGACCGTGGCTAACGACTTCTGTGCGACAGCGTTCGGCAGCACCCTCAGCTCGTACACGTGGATTTGCTTGATCATTGCGTTCTTGCAACTCCGGGACCCTCCCGTTCTACCCGCGTTACACCAGAAACAGAACTTGAGACTCCCGAAAAAGGGCGCGACCGAGAGCTCATTTGCTGACGACCTCGATCGCTTGAGGGGCTTCAGCGACAAGAACAAGTCGAGTCTCGGCGAGCTGCTGTTCCAGTTCTTTCGATATTACGCGCACGAGTTCGACTACGAGAAGCATGTTCTCTCGGTGCGGCAAGGGAGAAAGCTGCCCAGAGCCGAGAAGAAGTGGGCAAATAATCTTTGCGTGGAGGAACCCTTCAACACTGGACGGAATCTGGGTAACACCGCAGATGAGTACTCCTTCCGGGGGCTTCATCTGGAGCTTCGGAGGGCATTCGACTGCATCTCTGAGGCGAAGCTGGACGAGTGCTGCGAACAGTACGTCTTTCCAAAGGAGGAGCAACCGCCACCCTTCATCCGACCGCCGAATGCCCCTCGACCAGTTATGATCAGGAGTTCGTCCCAGAGCAATCAGTCTGGGCGCGGGGGCCGAGGCACCTATCGTGGAGGGCGCCACTCGAACAACTACCGCAGCGGGAACTCGAGCAGGAGAGCGTCTTCCGGCGTGGCCTACGACACCAATACGATGTACATGCCTCAGAACCCGATGACTCCTCAGGAGGTAGCATGGTACCAGCACGCGGCCGCTCAACAGCTGCAGTACCCGGGCATTGTGAGTGGCAATCTTGTGGTTTAGCACCGGATGGTATCTAACCATCGTACCCAGCTCTTTAACCATCCTCAGGTTCTCCAGATGCAGGCTCAAATGGCAGCGCAGATCCACGCACATCAGAGGATGCAAGGCAGTTCGTCTTCTCAGCAGCAGTCGCAGCAATCGCAGCAAGGATCGGCCGAACGGTCCAGGACGAACTCGTTTGAGAACCCCCCGCTCAGCGCTCCGCTGGCGGCATCAGACTGGTACAGCATGTACAACTTGCAGCTCCAAGCCTTCTACGGCGCGCCCGCGTACAACTACCCGCCCTCCCCGGCGACCACTTCGGCTGCAGGCCCAGAGTACCGGAGGCAGAGGTCGACCATGACAGCTGAGTCAGGCGCATCGACGTCGGGAAGCTCGCTTAGATCGCAATCTCAACCAGCATCGCGCTCAGCCCCTCAGGGCCAGCAAGGCCAGCCCTACTCCGGCTCAGCCCCTCAGTCCAACGGCATTGCCGGCCCGCGGCTAGCCAACGGCGTCTCTATCCCCAGCTTCATGCCCGAGGATGCGGATTACGATGCGGTACCCAGGCAGTCAAACAAGAACTCGCCCGCGTCTGATGAAGGAACCTACGCCGGGTACTACGTGGCCGATGCCTCAAGCCCGAGCCAGCGGGCCCAAGCCATTCCTAACGGTATTGCCTTTGGGGACCTTGCACAGAACGCCCAGGGCCGGCGAAGGTTATCAACCGACCAGATTCCGCAAACGCTACTGGATCGCCGCCTACGCAGGAAATCCAGATCGCCATCACCATCGCCGCTCGGTCATGCCAGAGCATACTCGATCGGTACTCAGGCCGTCCCCACATGTTCCACACAAGGCACCACACAAGCCACCGCACCAGCGACTCCCAGCAATGGCAATAGATCAGCCGCCAGGCCTCTCGTCGTAAACGGTACCGGCTCATCAGCGTGGCGGGCAAGCTCGACACCCTCCCACAGGCAAGGTTCCAACTTGTCGGTCGCTGATCATGTCGCACAGGAGGATACTGGTGCGTTTGGTCAGGACAATGCCTTGGGCATGTCAGGGCTTGGGATCAGCACCCAGTACCCACCCATGCCAGACATTCAGCATCTGACGACGACAGACCCGGCCCGCTCCCAACCGCTGGTGCCTGAGACACGGACGCCAGTCATTGTGAACGGCAGCACGAACGCGACAGCATCTTCGGTCGCAGCGACCATCACGGTACCTGGTGCCGCTCAACCCATGGAGGATGCGTCGTTTCGAGATCGGATCAACATGATGGGCTTGAACCAGTACCAAGCTCAGCAACAAGCGATGATCCCGCCGGACATCTCGAGTGGCGCGGCAACATCGTCGACAAGGCAAAGGGTCAGTGCCCGGCCGCTTCAGAACGGCGTCATCGCACCGCTGGATCTTGCCATCCGAGAGAATCGCGCGGGCGGACACCCGCTGGCCCTTGACCCGCAGCATCTGTCGCCGATCAATGAGACGAGATCACCTTCTCCGACCACCGTCCGAAAAGTCGACCACGGTTTCAAGTCCAACACGACAAGCATCCCACGTAGTGTGACTATGGACAGTTTGGCGGAACCATTCAAGCCAGGACAGAGCTTCGGCGACTACCAAAACCCAGCTGCCAGGGATCAGAAGCAGACAGCAGGCACTGCCCAGGGCAGCGTGCGGCCGTCGGCTGCGTCGTCCGGGCATCCTCTACAAGTCTCCCACACGCCGAACCAGATTCCAGCTTTCAACCCGAAGACTAATGGTAGTTGGGAGAATGGGCATGTTCGCGGTGCAAAGAGCGAGAGCCACAGTGCCGACGGCGCGTGGCAAAAGGCCACCAAAGGCCGCAAGAAGGGCGGCGATGGGCGCGGCGTGGCCCCGAGTGAACAACCCCCCCGACGGGGAGAAGACCGAAAGGGCGGTTGAGATGCTCGCTCGATTCTCCCTCACTCGAGAGGAATGATCGTGTGCACGGGTGCGTTCAGCGGTTGATCTACCAGACGCATGTGCTCAGATGGCTTTTGGAAAAACGCACGGAGCCGGATTCGACGACGGTTTCGCAACGGCTTTCTCGGATTCTGGTTGCCCGCGCGCATCTCGCTCGACTATGGTTGGACAAGCCTCTTTAGGATGCCATCTGTCGGCCTCGGTCGGGGGGGATGGAATACGCCCCCGTGGTCGGATGATGAAAGATGGTGGATGAAGAATTTGGCGCGTGTTATAGGATTGTATGGACTACGGATAATGAGGCGGGCGGCGAGACACACATTGGGCTTTCGGTGCCCCACGACGACATCGGGACAGCGCTCGAGAAGGGGAGGGGTGTGACCCGACACGCCCAGGCAGCAAGAGCAAGGCCTGCCTTTTCCCGCAGCATTCGCCGCCGCCGTGTGGGGATGACAAAAGGAATGGCCCTCATACTGGGCAGATAAAGATGGCAGATAGACCGTCGGACACAGGACAGCAAATGCGTTTTTTTTTTTTTACTCTTTTCCTCCACGGCGACTGCCGTTACGCAAGCACGCTGCCTTCCCCGGAGGTCCTCGGAGGGGATGGGGCTTCTCGACTGGGGTGGGTGAAGTGAGAGGGTGTCTGTTGCGTTCACTCTTCGCGGCTACAGAATGGATATGGCGCCGTAGCAGGCAGGTGGGCAGGCTGGCCGGCGTTCTGTCATGGTCACGGTCGCCCAGGCTGAGACGACTGGGCCTGAGTTGGCCTGCGCATCGTTTTGCTCTTCTTCGCATCGCAGGCATCAAAAGGTGGCATCAGGGGCAGGGGCTCCACGGGTTTGTTCCGCTGTTTCGTCTTCATGTTCGGCGTCTCGTTTTCTTATTGGGCTGCAGGGAGTCACTTCGCGATGCCATGGTTTATGAGCTGGAGGAGGGATGGAGCAGGGCGACACTGAACATTGGCAAGAGGGGTATACGAGGCTGGCCAGCTGTGGTTCGAGGGCGGTTCAATGTGTACAGCAAATGGATAGACGGAAGCTTTTGTGAACAGAGAATATTGACCGACTGCTGGCGTCCTGGGGCCAGGTGAGGTGGCTCGTTGGTTTCTGTTGTTGTGACGGTCAGGGGTATCGTGGCCGACTATGTTCTTGATGTACCAGAATCTCGTGCTAACCGCACCGCCAGCTCACCATGTTTTAAGTCGCAACAAACCAAACGCCGCCTTCGTCTTGCTCCTGAGAGCCAGAATATTTCAGGTCTGTTGGTTTCGCCCGCCCAGAGGCGAGGTACTCACACCCGTCGCCGCGAGAAGGCCGGCCTGGAGACGAGCGCCCTATAAAGATGTCAGCAAAATCAAGCGGCGGTGATACTTACCTGTGTGTCTGTGGTTGTCTGCGCCATCTATCCCTGCCACCCCCGTCGGCGCTGCGCCCACGACAGCTCCCCCGCGGCCCTCGCGCGACCGGGCCAGCAGCACAGGGTAGGACGCCCTTCCCCAACGTAGGGGACGTTTTCGGCGGTCGTCACCGCTTCCAGCGCCCAGCGTTGCCTCACCGCTGGGTTCCGGCCGCACGGGGCCTTTGGGGCTGCTCGGGGGTTAGCTGACCAGCAGGGGGGGAAGGGGGGCTTGACTTGCCCCTCGGCGCGTAGCAAGCTGCTGGAGAGATCTGAGGCGATTTAGGGAGAATGGCAGCAAGGAAAGGGGGAAGCAGCAACTTACCCGGGAAGTCGTCGGACTGAATCGGATGTCGGCGGGGCGTCGTTTCTTCAGTGGAGGAAGATGAACCGGTGTCGTCTGCCGTGCTGGCCCGTCATCCTCTTCGCGGGCGCGGGGATCTTGGACGTCTTCGAGATGACGCGGCTTAAGGGCGCCGACGAGGGCGCCGTGGACTGCTTGTCGGATGCCGAGGTGCGGGAGGACGGGGCGCGGGCGAGGTAGCCGGATCGGGAGATGCTCAGCCCGTCGAGGTGCGCGTCGAGGGCGGCCAGGGACAGGATGCGGATAGGGAGGCGATCGTGGCGAGGGGCGGGAGGGCGCGGGCGGAGGGGTCGAGACCGAGGTCCCCGTCCCAGGCACGTCCGGCGGTCTCCGGGTCCCTGCCGTCGTTGTCGTCGTCTCGGAACCGCGCGAGGACGTCGGCGGCGCCGTCACGGTCGAGCTTGATCTGGTAGGAGGGGAGGAGGATGGACCAGGGAGGGCGGGTTGGCGATATGGCTTGTCGGGAGCGATGGCCCTGTGGTTCATCGGGGACAGAGATGGAGGCGGACATGGTCAGATTGGCTAGGCGGTCCTCCAGCGAGGGCTGAGACTCCACGGGAAGGACAAAGTCCTCCTTGGGAGAGTCAATCCAGCAAAGGAACGAGTCTTCGATGTCGGCAGGCTGGGCTTGCGACTCGGGCTCGTTTGCGGAGAGGTATTGCTGCCGAGGTTAGCGAAGGAAGCTTAGGGGTAGAAAGGAAGTGGACGGCAAATACTCACCCACCAGTCGCCGTCATCAGAGCCCGTATCTTCTTCGTCCTCAACAGTATCTGGTAGCTCGGCAAACTTGGAGAGGAAGTCGGATTGTGGATGAGACGAAGGCGGGACGCGGACTGGCCACATCCTCGCCACGACCTCGTCGGGAATGAGGTCGCCATCCGTGTTATAGAGCTGATTCAAGTCAACAGAAGACGTCAGACTAAAGCAGAGAAGATACTGACCCAGAAACTGGTATCGGAATCAGAATCTTCATGCCCGTAGGTGGGAGGTGGGGCGATTTCGATCTTCTCGTCAGGCTGAGGAACCTATTCCGCCGAGACGGAAGTCGTTTTCACGTCGGTCTCCTTCAGATCTGCGGGCTGGCTGGCGGGAACAAGAGCCGGGCGTTTCTTAGGGACCTTCAGAGCATCAGTCGCTGGGAAGACGGCCTGGAGACTGGGATGAGTGGGAGGGACAAAAGTTTGCTTCTGTCTAGTCGCGGGAGCGGTGAAGAAAGTCAGTTTGAACTGAGGGAGAGGGCGACTCTGAGGCTTGATCTGAAAACGGTCGGCGGGAGTCGAAGTCGTCTCATTGTTGCGTGTCTTCGGAACAGCGAGATTGTTGCTGTGAAAGGGAACCTTCTCGGCTTTAGGGCGAAGACGAACTGCGGGAGTTGGAGTCTCTCGGGGCTTGACATCCGGCTCGATGAGGGTAAGAGGGGGGCGTAGAGGACGTTCTTCGGGCGACGAGCCGTGCGAGTGACGTGCTTATCGTAGGCCGCTTGCTGACGCGCAGCAATTGACTTCGACAAGGCAGCGCCTTTCGACCGGATAGTCTTCTTGGGTACTAGATCTGCGGGGTGGTTAGCTGTTGTCAAAATCACAATGGCTGTTGAAGATTCGAATGGAACGAGGTTTGAGGGACAATGAGAGCGGGAGATGGAAAGAAGAACGATGGAGGCTGCTCTGGAACATGTCCGAAGTTGCGAAAGAGAGCATGAGGCAGTGATCGATGTGGCGATGGCGGATGGGCATGGTGTTGTTGTTGAGGCAGGACAGTTGGCCAGAGCGCCAACAGTGCCCACAACGCTGCGCAGGTTTCTAGAAGACGCGTAAAATGATTCAAAACGATGCCAGTAATTCGTTGTACTGGAAAACGAGGCAATTCAATGCTCAAACTATCAGCGCAGATAGGGGAGCGGGACGTTTGCGATGCTGCGCTGGGAAGACTTGTTGAATCCCCCCATGGCTGCAGCCATAAACGAGATCTGAAGATGAAAAACTTACACGACATGATGCCAGAGTCAGCTGATATCATGAAGAGGTAGGTGACAAGCAAAAGCGTGTAGAGCGATGATGCGGTAGAGCGTAGTCGTAGCGTGAGCGTGATCTGAATATGGGTGAAGAGGAGAGACGCAGGAGAGAAAGCCAAACGCGATGCCCATATTTATATGTTGACCGGCGAAGCACACAGATCAACCCGTTGCTGGGCGGCTGTTGTTTCCGTGAGATCCCCAGGTTTTCATGGTTCTGCCCTGGCGATGAGCTGGTTGCTAGGCAGACAACAGCGACGGCGATGGTTCGCTCCTCAGGCAGGAGGACGGCGTAGCGGTGGGCTTGGACTATGCTGCCGGGTGATCTGGGCCTCGGTGATATCTGCTGGCGCTCTCACCAACAACATGGTGTTTACGATATGATGATACACATGCGGCTCTCTCTATAGGCAGGAGGGATAATTCACAACGAAAGAGACCAGGCAAAACCATGAAACTTTGATCAACACAGTTACAAGAGTAAGCCCGATGATAACAAATAAACGGGGAGCCCGTGATCATGTTTCTCGATGCTATGTGTTTCAAGGGAAAGTTGCTGGTGCTCGCGTTCATAACCAAGTGTTTCCCTGGGAAATGGTGCGACCAGAATGACAATCAAGATCAAAGCAAGGCATCAAAGTCTGTGTAAAGAGAGCTTGGCAGTTGGCTCCATAGTAAGCCATTGAAAACCAGCGACTCCTGTTAGTTAGTCGAGGCAACTGAAGTAGTCTCTGAATGACGAATAACAGCTTTCTGTCCCTCAAGACGGCTTTCATCGTAAGATGGCATAGTCGCTCAACACGCGAAGTCGGATCAAGGTGCGCTGTGGCCGCGTCCCGAAGCCAGCCAGCCGAGACAGAGCTAATGCACAATGCCGTGGATCGGCGGCAGGGGACATGGCCCGATCGTTTAGCAAGCGGACCTTGCGGCTGACAGCTGACGGCTTCGCACTCCACATCCCGGCGTCAACGTTTGACCAGCATGAACAGTAAGCACGGCTTCTTTCATGGCGTGGCTCTCTGTAGTTGCTGATGGACCTCGACTGGTTGGTCGGCCGGCGTAATCCTTTGTTCACGTTCCTCCCCATGCGGATGCCAATGGAGAGATGACCTGGGAGGATCAGATGGTGACATGATGCGAGGGGTGAAATCCGGAGCTCACACTGTTCAAGGCAACTCAGCAATCAGACGGCCGCGGTGGGCTTGATTGGTATGGCTCTCATTTATTGATCGAGTGACTATACTGACTTCATTATTGGCGCTATGTCGGCCTTGTACCGCCAATTCGTTTGCGGCTACGAGACGATTATGTCTCACCTTCGCCGGCGTCGGTCGGTCATCAGAGCACTCCTCCAGCTCGTCCCGCCAGGCTTGTCTAGTTCTGGGTGCGGTAATCGACTGCATGTGAAAGTCGGGCAGCTGTTAGCTTGAAGCGAATGGTCCTCGTACCTGTTTATTTAATAAAACTAATAAGACCCATGCTGGGGCACTTCCTATCGACAGATTTTGTAAACCCCATCTATCCCATGCCTTATCCGCGACTATGCCAGGGAGTCAGCTGCATTCCTCATCCACCCCACCAAAACAGATGGCTAAATATAATCATTTCAAAGCGCCCCTTTGCAATGAACCTTGTGCTGTTCGATTATCGCCCCAGTTAACACTGCAGCAAGCTGCGGCGTCCGCGATCGTTGACGGCGAGTCCCCCGAAGGCGTCAGCCGTCAAGTCGAGCACTCAGAAGACGGAGCACTCGGCCCAGTAACCCAGACGACCATGGCAGAATCACCACACTCTTTCCAGTGCTTCAATGAAGCCCAAGCCTCCCCGCTGTACGACCTCATGGCCGAGGTCGGCTACTCTGGTGAGGCCTCTCTGCGGCTCGCCCATCCCTCCTAAGCATACTGACACCACCAGACTTCGACAGAGATACCGTCACGACGGTCATAACCCCCTACACCTACGCCTACGCCTCCAGGCCTCCTCCATTAGAGGATCCATTTGTCGACGACCCGACCTCGATCCCCTCCCTCACCCATCTTCCGTCCCCCTCCGAATCCGACACCAAAGCTCGCATTACAAACTGGCTTGACACGGTCGTCCCCGTCATCGCGCCTCCGCGGCCCCCAAGCCCCGACTTTGTTCCCCTTGAGCCTCTCCCCGATTTGCTCCCTCTCGAGCCTCTCCCCAGTACCTCGCCCCGCTTGGCCCCCACCATGGGCCCGTCAAAAGTGACCGTCACCGTACTCGGCCCAGGCTACATCGGCCGCATGCCCCGTCCCTCAACAGTCGAGTTCCAGGCCCTCCTCCTTGCGGCGCTGCTCGCCGTCGCGCTCGCCCCACGCATGACCCTGATTCTCGTCTGCAGCTTCCTGCTGTCGCGGCTCGGCGAGCGGGTGCTGTACGGCGGGGCCGCCGCGGTGGCGGGCTGCGAGGCGGACGAGCTGGAGGGGTTCGAGGCCGGGAGGAGGGTGAGCGGTGCTTTTGACAGAGAGACGTGGTGACAGTGGGTTTCTTTGACGATTTCCTGTGTTTCATAACGTTTTCTTTATTCGGCCTGGGGATAGAGGTAGGGCGTTCCGGGTTGACATTATGGTGCTGGCTGACGGGATCAACAAGCTTCGCTCTTTCTTTAACTTGCTTCTACTGAAACAAAGTGTCACGCACTTTTAATACCAACATGTCATGCAAATGTGGTCGTTCCAATCTTCTCATCTTCGTTCATAAGGTACCTGCTGCTATCCATCGCCCGCCATTATCAGTAGCCTAGCAGCTATCTACTCTGCCTATCCTCCTAGTCAAGCCTGCCATCCCACCTCCTGTCCGCCGTCGAGATCGGTACGAGGGGTGGGACGTCCAGCTTGCTCGCAGTCCCTGTCACTCTCACAAGGCCGTCCATCACGTCACCTCCCCGTCCCCGTCCCATGTCTGTTGTCACAAAGAACCCGCGTCGTCATCAAGTCGAAACGCCGCCGTCGCCTGCCCTGCAGCTAAGGGTAACACGCAAAATAATGAAAAGCATCCCTAGGTTGGTGTCGTTGTCCAGTCGTACAGTGTGAAGTATATAGATACAAAGGGAAGAAAAAAGACTGTCCCTGTGTTTCGCGACTGCGCGTCGCTCGCTGTTTGCTCGTGTCGTTGGTCCATGCAAATGGATGGGAATCGCCTCAAACTATGATGTGATGATGATGCGCGTGTGCAGGAAGAGTAGGACTACCGGTTCGCGACACCTTCGTGTCGGCCCAACTCAGGTCTCACGAAGAAGTTGGCCATCAGTGGGCCGGCCGTGGGGGCGGTTGCCAGCCGTTGATGTATGCCATCAAGCCTACGCCTATCAGCACCACGCCAAGCATCGAGGTGTAGGGCACCCCGTCCATCAGTGCTTGGTTGTGCATCAATACCCCGGCTGATGCCGTGAGCGGCGTGATGGTGTTGGCTCTCGAAAGCGTAGGCGTATCAGACGGGTCGTCGGCTTCGGGTTTGCTGACACCATTTGCAGCCCCTGACTTGGACGTCGAGTCCTCGGCCGGATGTTCGGCCGCTCGGCTGCGGCTGCGCCCACGCGTCCTCGAAGGCGACCGGGTCTTGGCCAGGGCCGCGGCCTGTCGAGCCTCCTCTTCCTTGCGAAGCTTCAGAACCATGTCGGCCAGGGTCTGCCGATCGGCATCTCTTTCTGTTTCGGCCTTCTCACATCGTTGCTTCCATGCTTCCATCTGCTGCTTCAGCTCGTTCATGTCCGAAATCATCGAGTCAAGCTTGGCCTGAAACTGCACTGTGACTTCTTCGACCTTGTCCACTGGCGCCGGATCCTCTTCTTTCACATCGGTATCGACACCGGCATCGGCGTCAGGCATGTCGACGTCGGCAGCCTCTGCACCTTCGCGTGGTGGCTCAAACGCCTCCTCCAACAGGTCCGATCCGCCCTCCTTCGGCACGCCGTTCGCTTCTTTGGTGGTCGACGTGTCCTCAAGTCGCCTTGCCAGATCTTCAGCCATTTCGCGAGCCTCGCGCTCTCTCTGCAACATGTCTTCCAAGTCCCTCATCCTGGTGGTCTGGGTATCGATCTCTCTTTTCGCGTTGTTGAGCGCTTCTGTCAGCTGAATGATTTGGCTCATGTTGTCGGGGCGCACAGGCGATGCATTCGTCGGGTGCGACTTGGGTCTCTCAGTGGCAGCTCGCTTCAACGAGGGCACGTCGGGCTTCTCGGGCAGAGGCTGCTGCGGCGGTGGGGCGGGAGGGTCGGAGAATCTTGTTTTGGAGTCGGGACGAAAGGGCAGCCCGGTACCGTTGACCATGTGCTTCGGGGGTTCGGGCACTTCTGGTTTTTCTTGATCCTTGATGTCGTCCTTCGACAAGAGAGCGCCGATGAACTGGCCAGTTCGTCCCAAATCCTGAGACTGCAACCGAGCGCTTCGCATCTCATTCTGATCATAGTTAGCTCACGCTCTGGTCGACATCCTGTACAATGTTGCTTACGTGAAGTCGCTTGATGATGTGGTCCGAGGTGACGGAGGACAACATGAAGGGTCCGCGGCCAGGCGCGCCGTTCATTTGCGGACCAGCGATTCCACCGGACGGCATCATCCTGCCGTTGCTGGCCATGGACACGTTGCTTCCCTGCCTCCCCCTGTACTGCTGCATGCCACCGCCCTGCGAAGGCCCCAGCATGGCGCCGCCATTCGCGGGGTCGAGGTCACCAAAGTTCATCTCCATGACATTGCTGGAGGGGCTGGCAAAGCCGGCGTGTTCGACCTTGGCAGCGACCTTGTGGTGAACCACAGTCTTCTGATCTTCGCTCACGATGTCGATGCCCAGCTCGAGATGGTCCTGCGTCTGCAGCTCGTGTGGTTCGGATTCGCGGTTTTCGGCGGAGAGACGGCTGCCGTTGACGAAGGTGCCGTTGGAGGACTTTACGTCGCGAATGAAAATCTTGCCCATGCGGTCCGCCCACACCTCGGCGTGCTGTCTCGACAGCACTTTACTGTCGAAGAAGCCATTGGCAGGCGTCGGGATCGTCTTTTGGTTGGTCTGGCGACCGATTCGGAGACTGTCGGGGTAGAAGGGCACGGAAATGGTCTTGCGTTCGAACGTGCCGTTGAGTGAGAGCAGGTAGAGTACAGGTTGACCGGAGGGCATGGCCTCACCCAGTGGACGCGCGCCGAGGCCCTGTTGCTGTACCATCTGGGGTTGGCCGGGGGTCTGCTGCAGCGAGCTGCCATTGATCGTGTGTCCGTTCATGGGTCCTCGCCCTGCCGGCATCCTGCCAAGCTCGACGGGGTTCTCTTGCTTCCCAGGCGGCCAAGGGGCCTTGGCCTGCGGACGTTTGCGGGATGCAGTGCTTGACCACGAGCTCAAGTCCGAGTTGGTGGAAGGGGTGGTTCCATTTGACTGGGAGCCGTTGGTCGCGACGGTGGTCGTGGATGAGGCGGAGGAGGTCGAAGATATGGAAGAGGAAGAGTTGCTACGCTGCATGGGCTTTCGCGGCATGAACATGCCTCTGACGTCGTCGGAGTTCATCGAGTTGAGGTTTTGGCCGCCGTTAATATTCCATCCCGAGCGATTGATCTGCTGGAAGGAAGGAGGATTCGCCACGGCCGTCATGAGGAAGGAGTCGCCTGGGGGTGTCGTAGGTCGTCAGGAGGCTGGCTCGGCGATGCTGGTAGCGGGAGGAATTGTTGATGGGTCGCTGAGGTAGGGGGCGGAAGGGAGGTCAAACGCGTCGGCAGCTCGTTGGCAGGTCGCAACCCAGAACAGAGTGATCCAAGCGACCTGTCTCGCGTCCCACAATCCCCTCTGGTTTGTTTTAGGCGTTTCGGCAAGTCGTAAGGATGAGGCTAGGCGCAAGACAAGAAAAAGTCAGCCGTGATGCTCCCAGGGTCAAAGAGGGTGGCCGGCAGCTGTGGCGGCCAGGCGGTCAAGCACGGGCCTCAACGGCGAAAAAAAGCAGGGTCGCGGACGGAGAGAGAGCTCAGGAACACACCTAGCAGTTGAGCTCGATGGCAGGCGGCGTGGTGCGCGTCTGGCGACAGCAAAAGTTGACGGCCAGTTGAGGTGGTCTAGGGTCAATTCAGTTTGGAGGACGTTCACTCTGGCTCTTCGCCCCGGGGATGATTCGCTAAGCGCTTAGCGTCAGGACACGGGCCAAAGACCGCACGCGCCTGAGCCGCACGGCCAGGTACGCAGCACAGTGGGCGGCGACAGGGAGTTGCGATGGATGGGTGGCCAGCCGGAAAAGCAATGAGAGGCCAGCTATGGCAGGCTTTGGTGAAAGCCCATTTGCATCTGTGTGTTTTTTTTCTGAAGGGAGTCTAGGACGTTTGTCAAGTGCTGCTCTACACCGACGCTTTGGGCTGAACAGCTCTGTTAGACGCCTGACAGACCCATAAATCCAGCTCACGTGAGGATACAGTACAGCTGATGTCACTCTGTGATCGCACTGTAGCATCACCAGAATCAGTCCACCCCATATGATCCACGTGACAAAGAGCGCACGGTCCAGGTCAAGCTCCCAGCTCCTGCTCCTCCACTCGGGTCGAAATCATTGGATCGCGATGGACTATCAAAAGTTCAGTGCTTGACGCTTTCGACCTTGCGACACCAGCAGACACGAAGTCCCGCCCCAATTCACATCACCGTCTTCTTGTCACGCCACATACGAGTCTCTTCTTATAGTCGCCAAGATGCCTCCCATGCCCTCATCAGCGGGTGGCCATGCCGCCGCCCCCTCCAACATGGACAAGCGTACGAGAACACCTGGACCCTACTTCCTGTTGGCATCAAACTCACTAACATGTCGCAGTCAAGATGGGAGCCATCATGGGTGGCAGTATGTTTCTCAGAGGCTTTTCACCGAAGACCTTGACTTGCTAACGTGGTGTTCAGCCGTTGGTACCATTATGGGCTTCATCTTCGGTATGCCATCTCCATCCCTCCGTCCCTTCCCTCCCAACTCGTGTGGTTGCGCCAGCTAACATGGAGATTGAAGGCACTGTCAGCATCTTCCGCTACGGCGCCGGACCTAACGGCATCATGAGGACCCTGGGACAATACATGCTGGGATCAGGAACGACGTTCGGGTTCGTTTTGGAGCTTCCTTCCCGTCGAGTAACACACGCTCACTCTCTTCACCACAGTTTCTTCATGTCCATCGGTAGCGTCATCCGATCCGATACCTCTCCCATCGTCGAGCAGGCATACCGCCAGGCACAGCGAAGGGCGTTCATCATGTCGCACCCTGCGGTCCAGCGCCCTAGGACCGACTAAACCACGACCGGAGCGAATCAACCCCGCACCGGCGCGGCATGTACATCACCACTCGCCGACGAGAACCATCTATTCATGCTTCCCGAGGCGTTTGTGTATATTAGGAGAGTTGGGACCCCAATCACGACTGGATGATCAGACAAATCCTGCAAAAGCATTGCACCTGCAAATCGTTTCCAAATGCCACCGACACGTGTTGAAGCCGAGATGCGACCGTCTTTCCAAGATGCGTGTGGTTGGAGTGTTGACTGGATACGGTGATACTCGAGGTACGCAACAGCTTTCAATGTTGGACACTGTGGGACCTAGAGATCTGATGTCTGTCATGATGTGTAATTCGGCTGCTTGGTACAGCCTCTCAAGCACCAGCCCCATTCAGCCGCCATCAGGCACCAGGGGTGTTCCTGTTTTATTCAATCCCGGATTCTACCTCTGTACGAGGACCACCGGCTTTCATTCCCAACTTGGGATTGGTTCTGATTCCACGAGCTGAACATGCCCTGAAAACCCCCTTGCGGAAGTCCGCCATGTCATGTCAGCCACCTCGTTCTGCAGGCTGGAGTCACATGCCGTTGCATCGAAGGCTTTTTGCCTGCGGCCATGATGGTCTAGACCTGTCAAATCACCAGTGCGGTTGTGGCACGCCATGCGCCATGCGTCAATTGCTCGCCTCGGCCCGTGACATTGACCACAGACACTTCTTCATCTGAGGGGCGGACGAACCGGGGGCTCCGCCTTTGGATCTGTTTTGGTCATGGCACTCGTTCCCCTTGACCATACATCACCTCAACGTTGCGACCTATCGTGGTAGCTGAGAAGAAAGCAACCGCGGACGGCATGCTATCTCTCACCCGCAGAGTGGACACTAGGGACGTTGGAGACCAGATACATATTTATGTCGGCCACACCATCCAAACCTCGCTGCTGAACGACCCGCTCGTGTCCCTTGTCTCATCTGAGCCGATCCCAGGCCGCTTGAATCTTTTACCCTGCGTGCTTAAGTTCAGCTGCCCATTATGCTTCGCAATTCAATCGCCGTGTGCCTCGTACGTCTCGGCGTCGTCGCTGCTGTCGCCGCCGACGTCTACGACTACATGTACGTGTCGCTCGTCATTCACGATCACCCTCACCACTGACAATGCTTAGAGTTGTAGGTGGCGGCACGGCTGGGCTCACCGTCGCGAGGCGCCTGAGCGAGGACTCGAAGGTCTCCGTCCTGGTTCTCGAGGCCGGCAATGATCACTCTGGCGACCTCAACGTTGTTGCGCCCGGGCTTTTCCCGGCAATGTATGGAGATGTCGAGTATGACTGGGACTACAAGACGGTGCCGCAGGTACGGTGATGGACGCTGAAAGGAGGCAGCTCGACCTCTGCTAACTGGTGACAGCCTGCCGCCGACGGCAGGGTTTTCGCGCACATCCGTGGGAAGCAGCTTGGCGGCTCTTCCGCGTTGAACTTCATGTTCTGGACTCATGCTTCCCAGCAAGACATTGATAATTGGGGCGAGCTGGGCAACAAAAACTGGTCGTGGCATGACCTGGCGCCATACTTCAAACGATCAGAGACGTTTGTCCTGCCCTCGAACCAACAGGTTCAGGATCTTCGTCTGGGGTTCGTTGAACCGGAGACGCACGGAGCCAAGGGGCCTATCGTCAACGCGTTTCCCGACATCTACGGCCCCATCTTGCCGGCGTGGCCTCGCACCTACGAGAATTTAGGCCTGGGCGTCAACGGCGATCCTCGAGATGGGCAAGCTCTGGGCGGATTCGTCAATCCTTTGAGTATCGACCCTGCTCGTCACGAGAGGAGTTATGCGGCAAACGCCTACCTGGGACCTGTCCGAAAGCGAAAGAATCTGAAAATCATCACGGGGGGCCTCGTTGACAGGATCCTGCTGGGAGGGGCCCGCAACGCTGTGATGGCAACAGGTGTTCAGTGGACCGAGCGCGGCGTTCCGAAGAAGGCAACGGCGCGTAGAGAGGTCATTCTGTCAGCCGGTTCGATTGCTTCGCCCCAGATTCTGGAGCTGTCAGGTATCGGAGACAAGGGATTGCTGCAGAAATATGGCATCGAGGTGAAGGTCGACAACCCAAGCGTGGGAGAAAACCTGCAGGACCATATTTACATTCCTCTCGGGTGAGTGCCCTCTTGCATGGAGCGACAGTGGCATGGGGCTTCCCATGGTGCCTCTTTGTTGCTGACATTCCGGCATAGGTTCGCCACGAAACCTGGTGTCCCAACAAACGAGGACCTTGCAAACGGGACATATTTCCAGGAACAGCTCGACTTGTATCTTCAAAACAGAACCGGTCGCTTGGCAACGGCGGGAGCCAGCTCAGGGCTGCTATCGCTTCCGCAGATTGCATCCACGCTGATCACAAGCAGCACCATTACCAAGGCCGACACCCCGGGCCTTGCTGAGCAGTACAGTTTGATCGCGAGACGTCTTGCAACGGAGGCAATCGCGCAGGAACTCATCATAGAGGGCGGCATCTCGCCGCAATTCTCCAACGACTCGACTCGTTTGTTCCGTGCTTCCGCCCCCGGCAACTTTCTCTCCGTCCTCGGGGTTCTCGAGCATCCCTTCTCGCGCGGCTCCGTGCACATTCGCTCCAGAGACCCGAGAATCCACCCGGCGATCGACCCTCGCTACTTCTCCCATCCCCTCGATCTCCGGCTGCTCGAAACCATTGCGCTGCATCTCCAGGTCGTGGCGAAGACAGCCCCCCTGAGCGGGCTCCTGCAGGGCGAGGGGACGGTATACCAGCCGGGCTACCACCGGCTCACCACCGCGAATGTGGAGACGTGGGTCCGCAGTGCGGCGCAGAGCGAGTACCACCCGTGCGGGACCAGCGCGATGCTGCCGAGGGCAAAGGGGGGAGTGGTGGACGAGCGGTTCAGGGTCTACGGGGTCGGGAGGCTGAGGGTTGTGGACGCGAGCGTGTTCCCCCTGATCCCCCAAGCGAACACGCAGAGCCTTGTGTACGCGGTCGCCGAGAGGGCGGCGGACTTCATCAAGGAGGATGCTTAGATGCGACTGATGAGGGCATCACATGGTGTTCTGGTCTTCCCGCTGCGGCTTAGAAGAGCATCAGATCCGCCGCCCCGGGGGGGGGGGGCTGGGAATCCCGATCCTGCCTGCTGCCTGACGTCCGGTGTTTCCTATCCATCTTGCGGGCTAGGGAAAAATATGGGACTGGCAGAGGGTGAAGCGTCATGGTTCACGGGACGGAGCATCACGGGTCGAGCTCGCGCGAACGGCGTGTGAAGTCGCAGCTTGGCAGCACGAGAGATGTTCAAGGGCACAGCACAACAGGCTTGTCATGGTGGGGCAGACATCAATTGCAGGACGGGGTCAGGCAATCTTCGCCTCGTCACCATTTTATTTTTCTTCACTTGTCACCCTTACGTAGCAGCAAATTCACGAAGCGGGCGCGCCTCTCCAACTCGGCAGTGGGTGGGCTCATCTCATTGCGGGGAGGGGATGACAGCAAGAGCGCGGCCTTGATCAAGGACAGATCGAGATTGATAACGGATGAACCGTGGACAGCGCACATTACACAGGAGCCTCGTCTGCAGTCTGACCTGAGCTTTGCAGGCGGACTCTGCAGGTCCACCCCCGGGCGGCCCCTCCAATGCAGCATGGCATCAGCAACAAGCAACGAACACCAAGTTTTGTGGCGGACAAACTCCCGTTTCTAGCGAGCATACCCCGAATGTCGCACAACAGGGGTCCTCTCTCTCTCTTTTGTCTGCGGTTCCCTCTCTGCGCTGAGGTGTGCCGAGGAGGACAAGGACAGCTGGTCGCAGCTCGCAGGGGTCCGTCCGGTCCAATCTGGACTAACGCAGATCCGGTCTTTGGAGTTGGAGATGCGTACGGGTTGGGGTAGCGGTCGAATCAGCGTCGACCAAGTCCGCGACGAAAGCCGCCGCCAGAGGGGGGCATGTCCGCCTTTTCCCGCCTTCATTTTGGAAAGGGGAAAGGCAGCGTCCCTGGGGATACTTGCCGTCGGGTCATTGTGATCTCGAATCTCTGATGGGACATCGTGCGTGTTCTGTATGGCATGTCTGATGCCCCCTGATGCGGCGTGGGGAGATCAGCCTGATCAGCCTGGGATGCGGGCTTCCCCATGATAGGCTCAGGATGATGACAAGAGGGCACACCACCGATGTGAGTGAGTCGAGTTGTGCTTCGAGTTGTACGTGGCTTGTTAAAGTCGACCACACACAACTCTGGTTGAGAGCATACTCGACCAGACGCCCTCCAGCGCCACCTACAACTTCACATCCAGCTCAGCCCAACTCAACCTTACGCCGGCCAAAGCAGCTTTCACAGAATGTCCTCGGCAACTCGGCTCATAGCGAGCGAGGACGGGAGTCGTCACCACATCGGCTTTCAATCAGTATACAGGTGGAGCCAGCTTTTCCGGGTCCGCTTAGGCTGACCGGGCGAGTCCCTGTCACCAGTGCCTTACGGGTTACATGGTTCTCGCTCGGTCGTCCTCGTCCGTACAAGACGCAAGAATGGTTCGGCATCCTGAGCGCCAAGCACCTCGCGAATCCTCGCTCGGGACCGCACATGGACGGCGCGGCGCGCTCTCGAGCAATCAGCACGCCACAAAGCCTACCAAGACCGCCTCCCGCGATGCCTCTCCCCGCCGACTCCCCTTCCCTCTTGTGCAGCTGTTCTTGCGTCTCTTCCCAGGATCAGGGAAGAATGCCCGGGTAAAGGAAACATCTGTGTCCCCTGCTAGTCATGCCGTAGCCACGAAAGCTTGCCCTTCTCATGCCTCGTCCACCTCGAGGGACGACCCGTACGATGTTCCCTCCGCGCTCTCATGGCTTTTGAACCGCCGTCAGCGGGCTGGTATTGGGGGAATTCCTGCGCCCGCCGCCTGCAGCTCGCCGACCCTCCCCCCCTCTTCCCTCCCCTTTCCCCTTTCGGTAGTCTGATCCTGTACTTACCCCTCAGTCTCCTCTCATCCATCAGCCGGTCTGGGGGAAACCTGGGAGTTTGGGGAACCCTGTCCCGCTTAGCTTTTCTGGCAATGGGCTCTCGGACCAGGCCATTGTACCAGGCCTTGGTCTTGGTCTGCGTCGTCTGGTTCGGGACGGGGTCTTGTGATGATCAGATGAAGGATCAGGGAGACGCAGAGTGGTTCCTGGATGTTATTACCCCCATCGCCTGCTGCCTCGATCGATACGCGACGTCTGTCTCGGGCCCTCCCCGCGTTGTCGCCCATCGTTCCCTACCACTGTCTGCGTTTATTGCCTACCACACCCTTCTTCGCGATGCTCGGCGGCCGATCCGAACCAGAGCCTGCCGGTGGTGGCCAGCAGCAGCAGCAGCAGCAACAACATGCACAGTCTCCTCACGATAGGATGATGCTGTACGCAAAACCCGTGCAGCCCAAGCCGATTAAGAGTCGGTCACGAGCAGGTACGCTGCCTCTGCGTCCATCAACAGTACCAGCATGAACATATTGACTAACATGACCCCCCTCAGGTTGCAAGTACTGGTGCGAACCCCTTACATGGTGCCATATTCTCTGAACCACAGCCAGCTCACATTTCTCCACAGCCGAGACAAGGTATGTGGCCGCCAGCGAGCAGCTGTTCCCCCTCAAAAGTCTCCCAACCAACCTTTGTTTCTCTTGTAGCGAAAGAAGTGCTCCGAGGAAAAGCCACGATGCTCCCGCTGTGTCCAGTTCGGCGTCGAGTGCGTTTACGAGCCCATCAAGAAGCGCAAGAAGCGCACCACAAAGTTCACCGTCCCCTCGCCCCCGGACGCCGGCAGCACGCCCGGCTCGTCGGGCCCCAGCACGGCGCCCCCCGACCCGACGCAGCAGCCCTACTTCGAGCCCGGGCAGACGCCCGAGGGCCTCGCCTCGTTCCTCGACCCCTGGGCCGCCGGCGGCAGCCTCGGCGGCGACGCGTCCCTGTCCGACTCGACGACGGGCACGTCGCCCTCGCTGCTGGGCTATGACGACGTCGCCCTCGGCGAGAACACGTACCAGATCGGCAGCTTCGACCTGCCGGGCGCCGTCTGCGGGACGCAGGCCGAGGTCATCCCGTCGCTGGCCTGGAGCCCGCAGATCGAGGAGGATCTCCTGCCGTGGCCGTTCCTGGCGGGCCACTTGGACTGGGGTGAGCAGCAGCACCCGCATCACCATTCGCACCCGCACCCGCAGCAGCTCCTCGCGCCGACCCCCCCGGTTCACATGCCCTGGCTGGCTCCCGCGTCGCCGCGGCCGAGAGGCTCGTTC
Organism: Verticillium isaacii; assembly: GCA_002851775.1. Lineage (NCBI taxonomy): Eukaryota > Fungi > Ascomycota > Sordariomycetes > Glomerellales > Plectosphaerellaceae > Verticillium > Verticillium isaacii. The sequence continues at coordinate 835,056 of NMXN01000005.1, read as the reverse complement.
TCTGCCGTGGACGTGCCGCCACCCTCGCTCGACCACAATGCGCTGCTGGAGCACTTTTGCGGTGTTCTGGCCGGGAGCCTAGCGCAGGGCGGCGGCAGCGCCGTCGCAGACCACATCGGGCCTCTGTGCTACGGGAGCACGGCGGTGAGGGATGCGGCGTGCGCGTTGGCGGGAGCTGATCTGGCGCGGGCGGGGGTGAGGAGTGATGTTGATCACGGACTGTTCTGCGAGCAGGCGCTGAGCGGGCTGCCTGCTCTTGCGGGCGTTGAAGAAGACTGGGCACGGGAGCAGGCCTTGGGGGCCATGCTGCTCCTTGTGCACTATGAGATTGTGAGTCTGGCGATGCTCATCAAGATTGTAGCACATTGCTGACATGGATGATGTGCAGCTTCTTCAACGAGGGCCAGCGAATCGCATCCGCCAGCATCTACAACAGGCTTGGAAGGCCTTGGAATCACTTCAATGCCCAGATGCTCCGAGCTTCGTTTTCTTCAGAGAGGTATGCCTCCCGTCTCTCCCAAGATAACCCATTCCCAGCAGCCGCTGACATACACCGCCAGGCTTTCAGATACTTTGACATAGTTCACGCCCTCGCCTGGGGCACCACCCCATGCGCTCCACCACCGTCCTCCGCTCTCTCCCGAACCTCCTCGCCGGCTCCGAACCCACTCTTCCAAGCCGAGCCGACTTTTGGTCTCGCCACCGACCTCTGGCCCACCCTCCACCGCCTCGCCGGCCTCCCCTCCCTGAAGCGCCGTCTCGACCAGGCCACGACTGCGGGATCAGGCACCCAAGCCGATATGCTCCGCACAGAGTACGACACAGCCCTCCAGGCGATCGAGGAGACCCTCACCGCCTGGGAGCCCGCCCTCCCCCCCGGCTACACCCTCGTCAACCGCGTCGTCGACGGGCCCGAAGACGCCCCCGAGGCGGACGTCGCACGCACCCGCGTCATGACGAGCAAGGCGCTCGCCTGCAAGCAGAGCGCGCTGATCGTGCTGAACCGTGGACGGAACCGGGAAGCGGTGCAGCGGCATGCGAGGGCGGCGCTGTGGCACTGCGTGTCCGCGACGGGGCCACACCTGCCGCCTGGAAGGGGCACAGGCGCGGGTATGCTCTGGCCGCTGTTCGAGGCGGCGTGCGAGGCTGGCGAGGGCCGAGACAGGGGGCTCGCGAGGCAGGCCTTCGCGGCGGTGGAGGCGGCTAGGGGCGTGGTCAGCGCCGGGAGGGCATGGGAGGTCGTCGTTGAAGTGTGGAGGCGGAGAGACCTGGCGAGGGCTGGCGGGAGGGCGGATCCGGGCGGCGGCGGATGGAGAGCGATTGCCGAGGAGATGGGGTTCAGCCTGGTGTTTGGATAACTGCGAGACGTTGAGCAGCGTCGAGGAAGCGCGTGCGCTGCGGTGTTTGTTTTGCTGAAGTTGGATAATACCCCCCCTGAATCTGCCATTGAGTTCAAGCCCATCGGGAGCATCTTCAACGGCCCGTGTAACGGCCGGAAGTCATCCGGAGGTCATCCGGAAGTCACCCCCTTTCCCCCATGGCTGATTCGCTCGACCAGGTTGACTTTCGAGTTAGCATTCCGCCACCTTGAGACTCAACGCTGTGTGTATGGATCCTCCCATCATGAGAACCCTTGTGTCAGCGTTGGACTTCGCTCGGTTCGGAGCGCGGCTTACAACCAGGCGCAAACAATTGGCTCGGTACTGCAACTCGAGGCGGCAAGTCCCCTTTCTTTAGGTCTGGAGGCGCCTCGATTAATGCCATAACGAAGCGTCATGATGCAGGCCTTCGGTTGAGGCCGTGTTGCTCGTCAGTCTGATATCCGATCTCGCCATGTTCAGGACATAAGAGGCCCCCCTGAACCAGGAGTCCCTTTCCAAGTCCCAACTTTCGTCAACCTCCTGTACGTCTTCTCATTTCGCCGCTTTTAAAGACGGCCCGAGGAAAAGTCTGTCGCCATCATGGACATTGCCCGCCCCAAGTTCCCAGTCGGGTTCCAGATGCCCGACTTTGAGTGGCTCTACAACGTGATCAACCACTTGCCGCAGTTGAAGACCAACGGGTAGGATCCGAGCCCTCCCAACTCGAGCCCCATACCACGTCACTGACATGTCTCAGCAAGTCCCTGCTCGGCACCTTGGCCAGCCCACTCCTGCCGCTCTTCCTGACGGACAATCCCCTCCCTCACGGTTACCCCTGGGGCCAGATGACGGCCGCTAACACGAACTACTACCACACGACGCCCGATAACGATGGTAAGACGCGCCATTACAACTTTGAGCTCACGCGCGGCGTCATCGCCCCGGATGGCTACGAGCGCGAAGTCCTCCTCGTCAACGGCCAGTTCCCAGGTCCCACGATCTACGCCAACTGGGGCGACTGGATCGAGGTCAAGGTGACGAACAACATCTCGGGCGGCGACGAGCGGAACAGAAGCCGGCCCCTCGAGTGGGAGGGCGCCGCGCTGCACTGGCACGGCTTCCTGCAGAAGCGCACCGTGTTCCAGGACGGCGTGCCGGGCGTGTCGCAGTGCCCCATCGCGCCAGGCCGCACCAACACGTACCGCTTCCAGGCGACGCTGTACGGCACGACGTGGTACCACTCGCACTACTCGTCGCAGTGGGCCGGCGGGCTGTTTGGGCCGATCGTCGTGTACGGGCCGAGGGCGGTCAAGTACGACTACGACCTCGGGCCCGTCCTGCTGTCCGACTGGTACCACAAGGACTACTTCACGCTGCTCGAGGAGACGCTGGCGGCCAACGGCTCCGGCATCGTCTTCTCGGACAACAACCTGATCAACGGCAAGAACAACTTTGACTGCGGGCGCAAGGCCAAGGGCGACAAGACGAGGTGCACCAACAAGGCGGGCGTCTCCCGGTTCCGCTTCCGCAGGGGCAAGACGCACCGGCTGCGGCTCGTCAACACGGGCGCCGAGGCCCTGCAGCGCTTCTCCATCGACGGGCACACGATGACGGTCATCGCCAACGACTTTGTGACGGTCGAGCCGTACGAGACCAAGGTCGTGACGCTGGGCATCGGGCAGCGGACGGACGTGCTCGTCAAGGCGACGGGCAAGTCGTCGCGCGACGCCTACTGGATGCGCGCAAACATCTCGGTACCGTGCAGCCTGGCGAACCAGCCGTACGCGCTGGGCGTCGTCTACTATGAGAGCGCCGACGAGCACAGCACCCCCAAGAGCAAGCCGTGGGACGTGCCGGACCCGGGCACCTGCGCCAACGACGACCTCGCGCTGACCAAGCCGTATTACGAGATTGAGCTGCCGCAGGCCACGACGCGGCGCGACATGGAGATCAGCCTCTTCCGCAACGCGAGCGGCGTGCCGCTGTGGACCTTTGACGGCGTCAGCATGCGGACCGACTACAACACGCCGACGGGCCTGCAGGTGCACAGCGGGAACCTGACCTTTGAGAAGGAGTGGAACGTGCGCAACTTTGGGAGCAGCAAGAGCGTGCGAATCGTCGTGAGCAACAACTCACCGGCCGCGTAAGTTGCCCTGGGTGATCGATTTTGTTGCCAAGAATAGGGGCTGACCGCCGGACAGACACCCGATCCACATCCACGGCTTCAACATGTACGTCATCAACGAAGGCCCCGGGCTGACGTGGGACGGCTCCATCGTGAACGAGGACAACCCGCAGCGCCGCGACGTGCAGCAGGTGCGCGCGGGCGGTCACATCGTCGTCCAGTTCGACGCCGTGGACAACCCCGGGCTGTGGCCCTTCCACTGCCACATCGCGTGGCACGCGTCGGGCGGCCTGCTGGTGCAGCTCGTGGCGCAGCCCAAGAGGATCCGAAAGCTGAGGGTGCCGAAGGAGGTGTACAGGACGTGTCGGCACTGGCGCGAGTTCACGGGGCGCTTCACCGTCGACCAGATCGACAGTGGCCTCAGCCTCGACTTCCCGGACGAGCAGACGTAGGCGTGGGTGAAGCCGCTACCTGCGGAGCATGGCGCCCCCACAAGCTAAACAGTCTCTCTCGGTATCGTGCCGTAGGACAGGAGCTGAATCTCGGAAGACATTTTTGACTAGGGTTTCGCTTGTGATGCGTGGTTGTGATTAAAATGCTTCCAATGCAAAGTCGCTGTCGGTGCTGATATTCTAATTAGAATAGTAGGAACTTAAATCTGCCTGAAGTGCTCGGAGCGTGAGGAGGGTTGCATTGAGGACTTTTGTTCAGGATGTCTTGATCAATGTTGATGAACGGAAAGATGATATGCCATCCAATTCGAAAAACTCTTGTCGGGATGTTCAAAACAGAGAATCTAACTACGAGGGCAGGCAGCAATCACGAGAACCTTCTGCTTACGTATTTGGGCTCGCCTCACCTTACGTTCACCGTACCAGCCATCAAGGCCCCTTTCGGTGAGCAAGGTGAGAACGACTTACACTCCATGAACCTCACTCATACAATTTGCCATACATGCATGGCTTTCAGTCCGAATCAGCTTCACAAGCTTGCCCAGATGCAATAGTCCCATGCCATGTTCCCAGACTCGTTTTCAATGCAAGATGGCTTCCATAGTGAGCACAATATGCTGCTTGATTGTGACCCTAGGTGGGTAGATACTTCATGCTGATGAAGGAATGGATGGATGACAAGCTGACTCCCGTGTAAAAAGAAAAAGAACAAAATATGCCTCCAAAAATCCAACGGCCCCTGCCAAAATTACGCTTCCCAACTCCCGCCTAGATGCAGTAAGGGCTCTGGTTGACATCGTTGAAGTAGCACGAGGTCTTGGGCGGGCAGTCCCCGGCGTACTACACACCCTGTCAACACCATGACAACCTCACCGCGGAACGGGGACGGGATGACTTACAACCCACTTGTGGGACACATCGCACACCTGCCATCCCTGCTGGCCGTGGCTACCAAGCGTGCACGAGTAGGTGGCCGGCTTGCAGCCCTGGGGGGGCTTGTAAGGCTCGGGCATGGCGCTGGCCGAGGCGGCGGCGACGACGGCGGTGGTGAGGATAGCGAGGAACTTCATTTTGATGATCAGGGTTGCTTGAGCAAAGGGCTTGGTTGTGAGAGAGCAATTGTAGATTGGAGAAGAGCGAATGTTGTGATGGCTTGGTGAGGATAGATGGAAAGTTGCGATGCAGCGAGATATGTTGCCATCTTTATACTCGAGCCCTCACCACCGACGCCAATGGTTCTTCTCAGCTTCTCGCAGCTTCAGCGTCATTGTCTCGCTCAACACGAGATTCCGAGCCATCGCCCGACCCTCATTCCCACCAGGCGACTCTACAGAGTGAACACAAAAACAATGACATCGCGGCTCGGAGCCGGCAGCAACGCCTTCGCCACCGCCCTAGCCTTCAGAGCGACCAATCTGCTTACCCCAACATCTTGGTCCCGCGAGAGCCGTGTCTCACGACAGCGCACAACGCGGGGTGCAGACGGCCGGTCGATCACTCGGCAACACGAACCTTGGCAAGTGCTTATCCCCTCCGCTCCTCCATCCTGACAATACCCCCCTCCGCCCTATGAGGCGTCTGCTAGACTCCTTCGAGCCAAGGGTTCTGGGGGGTGTACGCCGACTCTTGGCCGATGGTTGGCGGACACCCCGCACATCGGTCACGACTCAGCCGCATTAGGTAACCGGCCGGTTGTGCCGAAGGCGAGTCTGGGGTGGGCTATAATTATCTCTTCCTTTTCCTTTGGCAGCGGGTGAGATGCGTCCCTGGTGATGACGACGGCGCCGGGAGAACACGAGAAAATCGACGGCTAGAGAAGGCAAAGACGGGAAAGCCCTCATCAGGCGGGAGGACGAGGCGTGTGGCTTTCCGGGAGAAGGGCCTTCTTTCGATGCTAATTGAACGGACTGCCTGTCGGGGCTGAGAGGACTGATTCAGATCTCTCCGGTAGGTGAATGCGAATACTCGTGTTGGTCGCCTGGCGGTCAGCTGCCTGGTCGGAGGTGCCACGGGAATGCTTCTTTTCCGCACCATCCAAGGGGCACCGGGGACCAGCCGTTGCGGCCGCAGGCGGCTCTCATGACTGATTGCCGAAGTAAGCGGTAGGAAAAAAATAGAACATGGTATCAAATTCGCGGGCTGCATGCCTTCACGCGTATCTGCCTGTCTGTACTTGGTGTTCAGACCGGTATATCCGTGCTTGCAGGCTGGCTCGCTCGACGCCCGGTCGAGAGCGTCCTCGCTTGCTTGAGACCGAAAGCGTCCTCGCTTGCTTGAGACAACCATAGCCAGCCCAAAGACTGATGCCCCGAAGGGTCACATATTGCGCTCTTCTCCTTGTTTTACTGTCCACGTGCAACGTTGCGTCAAACAGACCATGATTCTAAAAGCAATACAAGAAAAACAGAAAAGTAGCAGCCAGCATCATGGCCTGGTCATGTGCTTGTCGAACCACGCGATGCACTGCCCCTCCGCCTCCTCGGCCGGACGATCGACCTCCTCTTTGGGGAATACGGCGCGCGCCGCAAACCCGTGCGTCGACCCCTCGTACACCCTGATCTCGCCCTGCTTGGACTCGAGCACCGGCCGGATCTGTTCGGCCTTGGCCTTCGGGATCTGGTTGTCCTTGCTGCCGACAGCAATGGAAACGGGCACCGCCAGCTTCTCAATGTCGCCGGGCAGAGCGAGGAAGCTCGGATGGGCGGCGAAGGCGGCGTCGACGAGGGGCTTGCCGTCGCCGGCGTCCTGGGCGAGGAGCACGGCGTGCTTGCCGCCCCAGCAGAAGCCGGCGGCGCCGAGGGGGAGCTCGGGCTCGGCGGAGCGGACCTCGGCGACGAACGCCTGGACGCGGGGCCAGGTGAGTCCGATGCGGTTGTAGTAGATGAAGGATGCGAAGGAGAGGAGGCCCGAGCATAGGTTGTAGCTGGGCCGGTCAATACACGTGCGCGCTCAGGGGGACCAAATAGGGTGTCTTACGCCTTGGACAAGAGATTAGCGTCACCAAAGACGACACGCATGCTTGAGAGCATGGACACGGGGGCGGCGTGGCCGTCCATGAAGTCAGGTAGATAGACTTTGTAGCCACCCTTGTCGGCGTATCTGTCAGCGATGAGGCGGAGGTTCGAGAATTCCCAGCCAAATGCGTCGGGAATGAGGATGATGATGCCCTTGATCAGCTGCTGCTGATCTTGGGGCCCGGTGATGTAGACATCGAGACCGTGAAGGGTGGAGGTTTGCCCGCGCGATGTTCCTTCGTGAAGCGCGCCGCTGAAGCAATCGGGACAAGACATGGTGCTGGGACTGAGCCGTGAGTTGCTGAAGTTGGGTGTGACGGCTGAAGAGAGACGCTGAGGCTGATGACGAGTGAGCCGTGTTGTGTCCTCGTCGCAGTGCCTCAGTTTATGTCTTGGCTTTCAGCCGAACGATTTCGTCGACGGTTCTACAATGTCGGCAGCAGGGCTCGCCGGTAAGTCCGCCCGTGCAGTCACCAGGTTCGCCGATTAAGTCCACCGTGCAGTCGCCGGGTTCACCGATTAAGTCCGCCGTGGCAGTCGCCAGGTTCGTCGATTAAGTCCGCCGTGCCGGCAGCCGGGTTCAACAATTCACAGTCAAGTGAGGTGGGCAAGCATCGGGGAGTGACGCATACGGGAGCGGGGAAGTGTTTGAATTGGGGCTGCCGCGAGCTGAAGATGCCGCGCTGCCGCGCTGCCGCGCTAGGAAGGATCTGGCGATGCTGCTTCTTCTCCGCAAGCAACGCGCAAGCTCCGCGCAAGTAGATGCATCCGTGGATGGTCTCACCAAAAGCGGCGAGGAGAAGGGAGACCAGGAGTTGCGGCGGTCGTTTGGCTTCGGTCATTGAGTCACCCGGGGATGTGCCTGTCGTTCATGAGCAGGGGAGGTGTTGTGGCTGGTGATGTCAGCGTGGCTGGTGATGTCAATGGGTGTGGCGCGCGCCAAATCACGGGATCGTCAGGATGGACGGAGCCAGAGAAAAAAGCCGACTCCGCTCCAAGCCAAGATCTAGGCCCCCACGCTGTGGCTCTCGGTTGAACAACCGCACGTGGGTTGTCAGTAGCGCCCGTCCTGTCAAGCCGATCATGTCCTTCTCGTGGAACTCGAAAACTCCAGCATCAGACGTCGATCGAGAACCGCCTCGGCGGCGACACGGACTGTCGCGATTACCAGGCGAGCCGCCTCATCAGCGTCTCCTGGTCATATGTATGGCCCTGGGCACGTATGTCACGTCACGACAACGAGGCTCCAACGGAGACGGCAAGTCAGCACGCAGTGGATCTAGGCAGCGAGCTGCTGTCATCCATCAGGCGACTTGACCCGCACCCCGTCCATCTCGCGCCCGCGGCCCTCCGTGTACCATGGATCATTCTGCCGACGAGCATGCTCTTTTTGGCGACGCCAAGACGCACCTCGAGGGTCGATGCACCTTAACGGCTCCAGAGCCTCGAACGGTCCAACGACCCACGCTGCCCTACCAATTCTTAAATGAATGCAGCCCAGAGGCACGAACAGGCAACAGGGCGGGTGGCATTCGACCTCGATTCGACAAGTGTCGACCATCTTGTTGAAGAGCCTTGCCAGCACACACTGGTGCACGATAATCAAGGCCCGTCGACCGCCTGGACATCAGGCTGCTTATTTATCCATGACCTTTACCAATCGACCCGAAGCCAGACAAAGCTGTCCAGCGGACCAGGCCGGACCCGATCCCGCCGGAGCATCTGGCATTCAACCCACTCCGGTCCCCCCACCCCTGCCTGTCAGTGGACACGACGGAGTCCCAACCCCTGGTCATTCCGTTGCAGTCGGCACAACATCTGGCCAAGGCGAAGAGCCATTGGCCTGCGACCCCTTCAGTTTGGGGGTCCTGGTCTGGGAAAAAACCAGGGCTCCTTTATCGCCATGATCAGTCCAGATGCGGGTTCATATCTCTCCTTTGTACCGACGGAGCCATCTCTCACCATCACACTCCTTTGCTCCTTGATTTTGATGGCCATCTGTCGCGGCACGTCTGCAGGCAGCTGAATCACGTATTTTTGGCCGCCTAAATCCATCACAGCAGCCTCTCCGCCCTTATCACAGCCCTGCCGGCCTGCCTTGACTGAAGCCGCCGGGATTTTTTCTGACCGACGCCGAAATTTCCCGCGGAACGCCGTGGTGACCGTGGTGAATCGCCGCTGTTAATCACCGTTCCCGCTCTGACCGTGAGCCTCCTTGTAAGATATACGCCGCGTGGCAGAGGTCTTACCGGGCATCCTTCGCTCGTTCAAAGTCCCTTTCACTATATTGGTCTTCTCTTCTCCACGAGCATTTAAGAACGCCAGCTGCTACTTGATTATCTCCTCTGCGCCTGGAGGTATCACATTTATCTATCTCTCGGCCAGGCCTACCCTTGTGTTGGCATCTAGGTCCACTCTTTCAGCCTCATTTCGCGCCAACGTTACGTCCGCTCATAATACATCCGACGACAGTATTCGAAGCGAGATATCAGACAAAAGCAACCACTCGAATCATGGGAGGCAACTCCGAGATGACGCCTGCTAGGAGGCAGACCGTTTCGTCTCGGAACTCGTCCTCTTCCACCCAAGTTTCTCACCCAGACGACCAGGTCGAAGCCCTGGCCCGCCGTGTCACAGCCCAATCCGCCAGGCTCGATCATGAAACAGAAAATAGCGCCCTCAACCCCATCAAGGGAAGTAAACTAGACCCGTTTTCCGCGGAGTTCGATGGTGCTCTCTGGACCAAGGCCTACATCCGTGAGTTTGAAGCTGATCCGGAGTCGGCCCCCGCTCGAAGGGCCGGTGTGGCCTTCCGTAATCTGAGCGTCTATGGGCATAACTCGGGTGATCAATACCAGCAAAGCACCGGCAACATCCCCCTCAGCATTGCCTCATCTCTTGCCAGAAAGATCGCACGACGCGCAGCCTCTCGTGTTGATATTTTGCAGGGGTTCCACGGAGTGGTCGAACCTAGTGAGATGTTACTCGTGCTGGGTCCGCCGGGCTCCGGGTGCTCGACGTTCCTCAAAACTCTCTCCGGCCGCACCCAGGGGCTGAATGTCACTGACGACTCGTACATAAACTTCAGAGGTACTTAGCCACAGCTCAATGGTATTGAACATGTAAGCTAATGTCCATGCTAGGAATCGACCCCAAACACATGCACAGTTGGTTCCGTGGAGATGTGCTCTATAACGCGGAGGTTGACGTCCACCTGGCGCCGCTGTCCGTCGGTGACACTCTCGAATTTGCAGCCCGCGCTCGCGTGCCCTCGAAGATTCCGGGGGGCTTCGGGAAAGACGAGTACGCCCGCATCATGCGCGACGTTATCATGGCTACCTTTGGCATTTCGCATACTATCGACACAAAGGTTGGCGACGACATCATCCGAGGTGTATCTGGTGGCGAGCGCAAACGCGTTAGTATTGCTGAGGCATCCCTCACCGGCGCAAAGCTCCAGTGCTGGGACAACAGCACCCGTGGGCTGGACAGTGGCAATGCCATTTCATTCTGCAAAACTTTGCGGGTTCAGGCTGATATCATGAATGTGGCTGCCGTTGTTGCCATCTACCAAGCACCCCAGGCAGCTTACGAGGTGAGTGAAGACATATCTCCTTGCCGACCTAGACTGACGTTACAGACCTTCGACAAAGTCACGGTACTGTACGAGGGCCGTCAGATCTACTTTGGACGGACCGAGAATGCGAAGCAGTACTTTGAGCAGCTGGGCTTTGAATGCAAGTTCCGCTCTCTCACCAACTTGGCTTCGTTGCTGACGTTTCATCCTCAGGCCCTCACAGACAGACGACCGCCGACTTCTTGACCTCCATGACTTCGCCACAGGAACGTCGTATTAAGCCCGGGTTCGAGAAATCTGTTCCGAACACCCCCGACGAGTTTGCTGCTAGGTGGCACGACTCTGAAGAGTGCGCCGCTCTCGTTGCCGAACTCGACCTCTACGAGACCGCAAACCCCCAGCAACAGCGCCTGGACGAGTTCACGCACAGCCGCAAGGCGGAGCGGAGCTCAGTGCAGCGTCTCAAATCGCCCTACACGATACCCTTCGTCAACCAAGTGCTGCTCTGCATCTGGCGTGGCTGGAAGCGGCTACTCGCAGATCCTGGATTCACTGTTGCACAGCTCTCGTTTAACCTCATCATGGGCCTGGTCCTCGGGAGTGCCTTCTACAATCTGTCAGCTGATACGAGTAGTTTTTATCCTCGCGGCGCTGTCGTCTTCTTCGCACTCCTGTTCAACGCCTTCGCAAGCGAGCTTGAGGTTTGTGCCACCACAATCCCGACGGCCTCGCCATTCGACAGACTGAGGATGACTGGTTGACTGACATTCATGCAGGTCCTCACCTTGTACATCCAAAGGCCCGTCGTCGAAAAGCATAATCGTTATGCATTCTACCACCAATCTGCCGAGGCGATATCGAGCTACGTGCTGGAGCTACCTTACAAGGTCACCAACGCCATCATCTTCAATATTATCGTCTACTTTCTTGCGAACCTCCGTCGCGAGCCGGGAGCATTCTTCTTCTTCGTGTTCACGGTCTTCCTCATCCTACTCACCATGTCGGGCGTCTATCGTACCATGGCTTCTATCGCACGCACCTCTGATCAAGCCTTGGTGCCTGCCGCGCTCATCACCATGGGTGTCATGATCTACACCGGCTTCACGATCCCTGTCGATTATATGCCCGGGTGGTCGAGGTGGATGAACTACATCAACCCTCTAGCCTATGGTTTCGAAGCACTCCTGGCAAATGAGTACCACGGACGCGAGTTTCCCTGTGCGGACATCGTGCCTGCCGGTCCCGGATATGACGATCTCCCGCTCGCGAACCGCACTTGCACTGTTGTCGGTGCCGTTCCTGGCGAGACAATGGTCTCTGGCGACCGTTACATTGAGCTCAGCTTCGGATACTATAACGCGCACAAGTGGAGGTGCGTATTCCTTACTCTAATTCTGTCAGGCCCTAGCTAACCCCATGGAGGAACATTGGTATTCTTTTCGGCTTCATGATCTTCTTCTTCTGCACCTACGCCCTTGCAGCTGAGTTCGCCAAGCCCCCGACCAACAAGGGCGAGGTTCTCATCTATCGCCGTGGCAAGATGCCCGCGTCATCCAAGAAGGCCGGGCAGAAGGACGAAGAAAACCAGATGCCTGCTCGTCCCATCGTTGAAAAACAGTCAATCAACATGGCCGCCGAGAAGGCAGACCAGACAACGAGACCTAGCCCCAGCACTTGCGGAAAGCCCATCTTCCACTGGGAAGACGTATGCTACGACGTTAAGATTAAAGGCAACGATCGTCGCATCCTTGACCATGTCGACGGCTGGGTCCAGCCTGGTGTTGTGACCGCCCTGATGGTATGATCATCCAAGCCCCCGCTTCAACAAAGACTGACGGGTTGTAGGGAGCGTCTGGCGCAGGAAAAACCACCCTTCTGGATGCACTCGCGACACGTGTCACAATGGGTGTTCTCACTGGCGACACCCTCGTCAACGGGAAACCGACGGACATGTCATTCCCTCATCGTGTCGGCTACGTGCAGCAGCAGGACCTTCATCTCAACACCATGACTGTCAGAGAAGCATTGGAGTTCAGTGCTCTTCTGCGCCAGAGTGCGGAAATTCCTCGCGCGGAAAAGCTTGCCTACGTTGATGAAGTCATTCAGACTCTGGAAATGGAAGCCTTTGTGGATGCCGTTATCGGCGTTCCCGGTGAAGGCCTGAATGTAGAACAGCGCAAGCGATTGACCATTGGTGTTGAGCTGGCTGCGCGCCCACAGTTACTTGTCTTCCTCGATGAACCCACTTCCGGTCTCGACTCCCAGACCTCTTGGGCCATTTGCGACCTTATCGAAAGGCTGGCTAAGAGCGGCCAAGCTGTGCTCTGCACTATTCATCAACCTTCTGCGATGCTGTTCTCTCGCTTCGACAGGCTTCTACTGCTACAGCCTGGCGGTAAGACTGTCTACTTCGGTGGTAAGTTCCAATCATGGTTGATACGGCGAGTTCAAGGCTGACAGAATCTAGACATTGGCAATGATTCTCGAACGATGATTGACTATCTCGAGCGCAATGGCGCGGCGCCTTGCCCGCCTGCGGAAAACCCAGCTGAATGGATGCTCAATGTTACACTGCCCTCGACCGACGGCCCGGACTGGTTCAACATCTGGCGCAACTCGACCGAGTATCACGAAGTCAAGGCTGAGCTGCAGCGTCTCCGAGAAGGGAGTGGCTCTATTGAGCTTAATGCTAGCCAGGACCTTGCCTCGCAGCACAATGAGTTTGTTGCTTCATTCTGGACCCAGTTCCGCGAGGTCCTGCTCCGCGTCCTCAAGCATTTCTGGAGGTCACCGTCGTATCTGTGGTCGAAGATTGCCGTCACCGTTCTTCTTGTAAGCCGCCCCATAATGGGTTCCCCGAGTACCGGCTAACATTCACCAGGCTCTCTACCTTGGCTTCAGCTTCACTTCGAGCAACAGTCTCCAAGGCCTCCAGAACCAACTCTACGCATTCTTCATGGCATTCCTCATTTTCAACCCCTTCAATAAGCAGATCATGCCGATGTTCGTGCCCCAGCGCGCGCTCTACGAAGTCCGCGAGCGCCCTTCCAAGATTTACCGGTGGTCTACCTTCCTCCTCTCGAATATCATCGTCGAGTTCATTTGGAACACCGCTGCCGCCATTCTATTCTTCTTTTGCTGGTACTACCCCGCTCGCTTCTTCAACAACACCACTTCAGACGATGTCACTATTCGTGGGTTCACCACGTTCCTCTTCGTCTGGCAGCTCTTCCTCTGGATCTCGACCGTCTCGCAATTCGTCATTGCCGCCATCGAGCACGCAGACTTGGCCAGTGTTCCTGCTTCGCTGATCTGCATTCTCGCACTCTCCTTCTGCGGCGTTGGTGTCATGCGCTCGACTCTCCCCGCCATCTGGGCCGACTTTATGTACCGTGTCAGCCCCATGACCTATCTCGCCAGCGGCGCGCTCTCTGCCGCTCTGCACGGGTCAGAGGTCATTTGCACGGCCAACGAAATCGTGCGCATTCCCGCACAGGCAGCCATGAGCTGCTCCGAATTCCTAGGTCCCTTCGCCGAGGGTGCCGGCGGGTACCTCGTTGACACGGGCATGGAGGGCGTGTGCGGCTGGTGCCCCATGAGCACAACTGACGATTTCCTTGCAACCTTTGAGATCAGCTACGGCGACCGCTGGAGGAACTTTGGCATTCTTTGGGTCTACATCATCTTCAACATTGCGGCGGCCTGTGGACTGTACTGGCTGTTCCGGGTCCCCAAGGGACAGGGCGTCAAGAGGAAGTAGGGGTGGTTCTTCATTGGTACCCTTTGATGGTTCGATTTGGCGTTGGTGATTAGATTTCTGGGATAGATGTTCCTGCGGCATGGAGAGGCAATATAGAGCCGCCGGATAGACCTCGGGGCCTCCATTCTACATGTTTACTATTTCTTAATACACTCAATGTTTGTTGATAGACTACCAGGCTTTCCTAGAGAATGCTGAGGCAGCACTATGAGTTTTTATTTTTATTTTTTTTTATTTTTTCTTCAGGATACACTCGAGCTCCCCAATGTAGCAAGGCCATTCCTCAGGATCGTGTCAGCAGCTTATCCATTTGCTGGGGCTCTAAAGACCTTCCAATACTGGTGTTCATGGCCTCTCCTCAGGTTTTAATGCCTAGCTCGCCCGAACGCACTGCATCAGAAGCGCATCGCTTCTTTTTCAACCATGCACTACATATCAAGCGGAAACGTGCCCATGCTATGTGTCTGCCTGCTTCTTCTCCTGCGGCCGCGAACCTGACCTCATTTTCTCTCTCCTCCGTCTTCATTCTCTTTTACCATATCGGGACAAGCACATCCTTGACACATGCGCCTCTTCCATTTGCATTGTCTCTCATAAAAATGGCGTTGATGTTATGAAGAGGCACCTTCCATCACGACCTGTGAGCACAGGCAATTTGTTCAACGAGCTGGCCTTGCGAATTTGTATTGGCAAGGACGATGCATGCAACATGAAAACATACTCTGGCAAGCAGAAGCCCTATGAAGGAGATGTGGAACACAAGATCGCCTCAGGTATTCATTTGGATACAGAAGATGAACATTATGACAACGAAGCCTCTTTTCGAGATGCGCCTTCCAAACAGGATTCGAAAGATAGGGCCATCCGGCGCGTTCTGGCGGGGTGTGACGACGAAACTTGCGAACCTAGACACTCTTGCGAGGAGACGAGAAAGGCACATGACTTCGAAAGGGTCGTTGACACCAGATCCGCATGCGAGTATTGTCTTGGCAGACATTTCATCGGCCTTTCGATGATAGCTCCTCACGATTGGAGCGCAAGAACAGCGAATGCCGACTTGGTCATTCGACACACGCCATGACGGAGACGCTAATTCCGTTTCCTAGTCTACGAGTGACTTGCTTCGAGTTTTCCCTTCATAGCACCCACTACCTTTTCCCCTCGAGATCGCCAGCGCACGAAATCCCATCCCGTTGGTGGCTTTTCCCCGCCCCGAGCAACGCCGCCCGGGCCAGTATCCCAGATCCAGAACCCCGAGCTCCCAGATCCGGGGTCCCATCCGGCGATCCCCCTCCGAATCGTCAACAGCAAGCAAGCAAGCCACGACACACACGCCCTTGAAGACGAAAGCCGTCGGCATTCAGTTCAGCCTGTATGCACTCCGCCCCTTTCGCAACGTCGAGCCTTAATGACGGGCTGTCCGTTCCCCCGGTCACCAGCAGACCCGAGGCGTGCTTGTTTCGGTGAAACGACGATCGGCAGTGGGAACCCCTCGATCGCCAGGCTCATGTCCGCCGGCGGGCAGAGGGGCAAACCACCATCAGCGAGAAAGGCACGACCAGCCATGATATTTAAGCACGTCGTATCGTAGTCCTCGCCCGCTGTCCCGGGGAGGGGCTCACCAGCAAACCGAATCTGATCATCGAAACTGCCAGAATGAAGTCTCTCACTCCCCTCCTCGTCCTTGTTCCTGCAGCACTTGCCTCTGTCCTCCCACGTCAGGACCCCTGCGAGGCCTCCGCAGACGGCTTCGCCTCACTTAATGGCGGCACCTCAGGCGGCGCGGGTGGCACGGTCGTCACAGTCTCGACCCTCGCAGACCTTGAGGAGTATGCCGCCGCCGACGGACCCCATGTGATCAAGGTCGAGGGCCGCATCACGGTTGAGCCGTTTGGCAAAGAGATTAGTGTCGCGAGCGACAAGACGATCGTCGGCGTCGGCGCGGATGCAGAGATCTATCAAGGTAGATTGGTGGCTATCGGTATCGCAAGGACAAAGTGCTGACTAGTTCACAGGTGGTTTCCGACTGATCGAAGTCAGCAACGTGATCATCCGGAACCTAATTATCGGTCAGAAGAAATGCTCACGCGGGGGATGTTGACCATGACTGACCTCGACTGTAGGCCACTCCAGCGACGGAACTGACAACGACTACGATGGGATCCAGTCAGACACGTCGACAAACGTCTGGATCGATCACTGTGAGCTCCCTCTCTTGTCTACCATCAGTGTACAGGGCTCGGTCTGACATGTTCAGGCCTATTCGAAGAAACCGGTGACGGTCTCGTCGACCTCCGTAGGGACACAAACTACTTCACCGTCTCCAACAACATCTTCCGTAACCACGACAAGGCCTTCGGCATCGGCTGGACAGACAACGTCGTGGCTCGTGGCACCATCCACCACAACTGGTTCGACTCGACCAACCAGCGCAACCCGTCCGCCGACAACCTGGCTGAGGCACACTTGTACAATAACTTCCTAAGCGGCGTGACCTCGTATGGGCACTATGTCCGCGGGGCCACTACCGCCGTCATCGAGAATGTTTTCTTCGAAGACACGAAGGACCCCATCACGCGGGACGAGGGGGCGTCGCTTCGCTCGACGGGGAGTATCCTCGAGGGAACTTCCGGCACGGTTGCGGAGGATTCTGGAGAGACGTTTGATCCGGCAGACTACTACCCGTATGAACTCACGGAGACGGCTGATGTGCCAGCATTTGTGAGAAGCAATGCTGGGCCAAGGAGCGAGGTCTGCTCTTGATAGGAAGGTATAAGTGTCGGATTGTCGCTCTTGGGGACCATCTAGAGGACGACACCTTGAAATTAAATGACAACGTATTGCTTGAAATCGACGATGCTCACAGTGGAAGCCACCACAGCACCATATTCAGATGTTCGTAGTAAGAAGACGAGAGTAAAGAATGAGCTTTCAACCTGAGCAAGGGCGAGAGGAGAGAATCCCTGGACAATGATGCTGGGCATGCCGTCCGCTACCACTACGGTAAAAACACAAGTTTGATGGTGAAGCACCCAACACGAGGCCGAATCCGAGTCGTATCGGGTTCGGCACCCCATGAGCTCTTCTTGGGGCCCCAACCCGGAGACAAGATTCTAAGGGCTCCCCCCGGAAATGCCATGTGGACATCCTGGAGACCACAACGCCAAGCCAGCGATGGCTCGGTGTCCAGACAGACTAGCCTGACATGTGGAAACCTCTGAGCTGTGGACTCGGCGGTTCTGCGGAAGCACAACTCGGAAAGAAAAAAGGGGCCAGGGCGCATATTTGGCCGACAAGATGGCTGCAAGCTGCCTGCCCAGGCTTGGGAGGCGCAGGCACGGCCCTGGGACAGAATGTTAAGTCCGGAGTCCGGAACCTGGGTCCAGGAGAGGCTGGCATTCAGCATACTGCAGGGCCAGATGCATCGAGAGGCGTCTTGCAAGCGCGCGAGGGTGGTGAGCATATGCATGATGGATCGAGGTATCGCCGCGCGCGAGTGATGAGGCTGCGGCGAAGATCGATGGGACCGAGATGCAGCGTTCACTTCGGGCCTAACGGTTCCTCCCGAGGTGTGCCTTCTGCTCGATTAAATGTCTTGGCTGACAGACCTGGTGCTGAGGTGACATCCCCGACGACGCACTTGAGCCGCCATGGCTGCTTCGGGCATTTACCGGCGTCTTCCTGCGGCGGTACAACGTCCATCCTGGATTGTGGTCCCCGTAGGTGATTGTGCCAAACAGGGATGATATGTGGTGAGGGCCCCTGGTGGCCAGGGGCGGACTGCATCGTGGGAGTTCCGCAGGAGCGGTTCAAGTGTGCATACTTGCCTGCATCCAGGCCGCTCAACTGGGCTGGCGCTTGCCCCCAGAGTGGGTGTCGTCGCCCCAAAGGCTCGGGACCGTCGCATAGGAGTTAACGGACGTGACCGTGGAGTTCGCATCGCCGCGATCCATACCGACCAAGAGGGTGCTGTCAAGGGAACGTGATCACCTGGCCATCGCGGTCAGTGTTGACTGACAAGGAGGTTTCGGTCCAGACCGAGGAAGGCTTCAGCTCGATCAGCGTTCCTCAGGGGAGGCGACAACCAGGTGAGGGAACCGTGTCCGTGCCTCATCCGAGGTCGCGAGTGAAAGAGTCATCCTCGTCGTACGTTACAAGTGACTGGGAATTTGGAAGCGTTGTCGTCCCAGTCCTCGAATTCCAGTTGTGGTTCCAGCCCACAGGCCTGGAGGCCAGGCTTGGCGGTTCCAAGGCACCCCCCTGCTTCTTCCTGGCTTGTTGCGACAGAAGAGGACACGGACTGTGGAGTGGTTGACGTCGAAGGCGGCGGGCGGCGCCCGGGGGAGAGCAGGGGGGGCAGGGGTCATTGCCCGGGGGGGAAAAGTTCGACGTGGTGGGGAGTTGTACTGTAATCACAAGGTGCAGTGTGGAGTAGAATTGGGTGCCCAGGCCCAAATACTCCGAATGGAGGCCGGCGCCAGTGAGTCGCAGGGCCACTGAGGTCGTCCCGTCTTGTCGTCTGCCCCGTCCGGAGACCCCGTGCTTTCCCAGGTTTTTTTTCAACCCCCAAGTCCCCACGGGAGTGGTCCGCGCCGTTGGGGAAAATCCTGAACGGTGGTAGTTTTTGGGTCCGTTCCCTTTGTTCCACCTCGGAATTTGACCCAGATGACTGACTGTCGGGCACAGCACGCGGCTGTGAGACTGTCTCGAAAACCCCTAACCTTTCCCCGGGTTGCCACGCAGTGAACGTCGTTCGCCATCACACGCTGTTGGTCTCGATGGCGCATTTTCCTTTCATTCGAGTGGAGCCTTTGCTGCCATCGTCCGACCTCTGCATCACGAGGACAGCACTTAACTGCCAACGTGCGTCTCGACAAACGAAGGCGCCAGCAAGGCGGGCCTCCAGAGAAGAAGGACCGAAGACGGACAAGTCGGCACGGTTTTGACGTGTCTCAGGGGGATGCAACTGTCGTCTGAGCAGTGCTAGGAACAAACGTAAGCGCATGGGAGGCAGCCGTCCCGATGTGCTGTGCGGTCTGCAGGTGGGCCGAGGACCACTTCGGCCTTCGGGGGCCCCAGCTTCCCCGGGCCAGCTTTACCCCGACGAAGAAATAGCCAGCAGAGACCGCAGAGGCAGCAGAGTGCCCGGCCTCATGACCTGTATCGTGTTTGACGTGCCCTCCGAAACGAGCCAGCTCAAGTGGTCTGGCGCGGAGACGACTCGGCCAATTTAGCCAGGCGGCGGCGCATGAGAAGGGAGCGCCTCAGGCAGGTCTAGCGCGTCGAGTACGGCCGAGCATTGGCCCATGGAGTCTCGTCTTGTTGGTAGAGACGACGGGGTCCGGGGTAGCAAGAGAGGAAACAGGTGCAGCGGTTGAGCGGGTAGATGGTCGAGTGGGAGGGCGGGGAGGCCGAGTGATTGGGTACGCAAGGGCCTTCTGCGGCATGCAAGGCGCCGCCTGCTGGCAGTTGCAGATGCCGCTGATGGTGGCTTGCTTTAGGCAGTATGCTCCTTCAGTCGTCGCGGGGAGATTGAGGTCGTTGAATGTAGGTAGTTTGTTGATGCAGATGCTGAGACTGCTCGTGAAAGCTGGAGTTGTTGGGTTGACGATGTTTCGAGACCATGTTGAGACAAACAAGGCAAGACCAAGAGTGTGGCTGGAACACAGCGCACGTGTAAGCGCAAGGGTTCATTCCTTTTTCCAAGAGCCTCGCCATTCAACCGTGATCTGAGCATTCCATTCCGGCAGGTTGCTTGCTTTCCCGTCTCAGACTCGCGTGGATGGCAGGCCTGGCCTGACTCAGACAGACAGTCTCACTCGGGTCCGGGAGAAGAGTGATGGAATGGAACCTGGCGACACGCCACGCTGTGAGCCACTCGTTCTTGTCGAGTCGCCGCCGGAACGCCAAGCGCCAAACGGCTAGAAGCCGACGAACGACATTCGCATTTAGACTTTTACGTTTTGCTCTATTCTGGGTCGTCTGTCGCTGTGCAAAAAAATGGCATACTGTGGCCCGGCGCGTTCATTCCCACGCATGGGACTAGGTCGCGAGTCACGAGACTCTCTCGTCGCGCTGGCGCCACACCATGACCAAACCTGGTCGGTTCGGTCCAATGGCCGGCCCGCCGTCGGGGCACCTCACCCAAAGCGGACATGCTAGCAGAGCCAGCCGAGTTGAACGATTTGCTGCTGAGGATTGCGTCGCGGTGACCGTCTCGGGTAGGAAGTAGCAAGTCGAGGAGACAACCCCATGGGACCTGGGACTCCCCATCTGGCAGCAGTCATTGCCGTCTTCGACGTGCTGGTTGCCCCCCCGCCAACTGGCTCGTGAGTGCTTCGCATATGTTCAGGGCGATGAATTCTCAGCAATGGCGTTGCCGTTGCGTCATGACTGGGGCTGGGCCGTGATGGAACGCTTCGAGAAACGCGCTCCGAGGTGAGACAGCAAGGGCTCAGGCTCGGCCGCTCGTGACAGTGGGGGCCACGCTTGAAGCGGAGGGCCAGTTGGACGATTTGCGAAATTACACGAGCAGACGCGGAGACCGCTCATTTCAGAATTTGCTTTCGGTGTTCGTTACGAATGGATCGGGCGATCGCGTGGTCTCTCAGTCGCGTGGTTTGCCATCTTGTCCAAGATGTCTCGCCATTGCGCTGCTACGACTGCTTCGTCATGTCTGGGCTGATTCACCTCAGCGTGGTGTCTCGGACAGGCCGTTGGTGGAGGAGGTACCAAGAAATCGCTCCGTTACGATGAAAGCAGCGGCCGGACTGAAACCGTGCGGCCACACGACCTGACGACGTTGAACCACGACGGCGGGCTCGCTTTCGTTTGCTAACTCCGGCGTATTCGGCGTGGCGTCTGGCTTGTTGATTCGTCCGGGCCAGCCATCCTACGGTTCAATAGATGGACGAGGTGATGAGCAGCAGATGCAATGCACATTGCACGCTGGGTGCACATTCGTTGGTTGGTCTGATTTCGTCTCGGTGTTACCAGGGATGTTCGTCCTTCTGGCAGTTCTCAGCCCACCCACCCACACTTCCTCGCCGTCTTTTCCTGTAAATTGCTGCTTTGTTTTGTTGACCCGGTGGTACTTGGTACAGCGCTGGTAAGGGTTTCCCGGCGCCAGGGCGAAGATCGGGTCTAGGGTCGATTCGCGCGCAGCCAAGGGGCCCCGCAAACGCCACGCGACGGCGAGACAACGGCGAATCTTCCCCAACGACCCCAGGTGCTTTGTCGTTGTCTGTTCAGCGGGCCAAGTCTCGAACAGGTTGTGTTTTGCGAAAAATTCGTAAAACTTCGGCTGCTGAACAGGTGTGCGCTGCCCTCTCTGGACAATGGGGCCTGGGCCGTCGCGATGATTGCGAAGGAAGGACGACCGACGGTGGCGGAAGCGGCACTTGGCCTGCCGGTACAGGGTTGGTGCGAGGTGAGGTAAGGGTAGCGACCGTAGCGTACGTAGTCAGTCGACTGGCATGGGCCCAAAGCTTCGCGAGCCGAGCCTGCGCTTCAAGCACTGATCCGCGGTCGGTCACACGCGCGAGCGTGCAGTCTGTCGTTCTGGTACGGCGTCTGGCCCGGCTTGGGGTTTCTGGGCCTGCTGGGCTGCTGGGTAGTCGGACATTTGGAGCTAGGGGAGGGCCGAGCTGGAGCAACTGGCCAGAACCGGGGCGGGCGACGCGACGGGTACGGCACCCACCACCAGCGGCGACCACGCGGGCACAGCACAGCAGCTGCCAGCAGAGCACAGCACCACCATCCACGCCACCATCGCGCAGTGCCGCCGTACCGAGCCCGTCTGATGTGAGTGGCTGTCGGGCGGATCCAGCCATGCCAAACGGGCATGGCGTCCCGCGCCATGGGACATGGGGATACCTCGGGGCGGACAAGACATGGAGGAGTGATGGATGGAGCGATGGAATGGGGTAGCTCGTTCGCCGCGTTTGTAGCTCGGTTTGCTCTGGCTCGCAATGGAGGGGCAGCAGGAGAATGCTGGAGCTTGTGGAGGAGTAGTCCCTTGAGAGGAGCCGATGGTCAGATGCGAGGTGAGGGGCCCCTTCTCCCCTCGCCCTCCCCCCGTTTGTTTCCCCCTCCCCACCCCAGTCCAAGGAAGCAACACCCCAGTCGCCTGGTCATGGTCGGCCCAGCCCACGGTCGTACCCAGACAGATTGGGGCCCCTCCTTTCGGCCCGTTTACACTCAGGACGCTCCTGCTCACTTCCCCAGGCCCCGGGGAAGGCACCACCGCGAGGCGCCAGACAGAAGTCAGAAAGAAGTTGGCGCGTCCCTGGTTCCTGCCCGTCCTCAACGCCGATATAAGGACGTTGCACCGGCGCCTTCCTCGTCCATTCAGACCTCTTGCTCTCACAGCCTTCTCTTCAACCTTAATCTTAACCTCCCCTTCCGCTCCTCCTTCCTCCCTCCTTCCCCTCTTAACCCCCCTTGGCACTTCGCTGCAGCCATCCCAGGTCATTCTCAAGACATCGTCAACATCACCGCTCCGCTACAGCAGCAAAGCAACCATGTCGTCCCACGGCGAGAAGGAGGCTCCGATTGCCGCTGAGCACCGGCCTTCGGTCACCCTCCGCGTCGCCGATGATGTCGAGCGCATCGAGGCCCCCGTCACCTGGAAGGCCTACCTCATGTGCGCCTTCGCCGCCTTTGGTGGTATCTTCTTCGGCTACGATTCCGGTTACATCAACGGTGTCCTCGGCTCCCAGATCTTCATCGATAACGTCGAGCACCCCGGCGCCACCGAGCTCTCCTCCTCCAACACTTCTCTCGTCGTCTCTATCCTGTCCGCTGGTACCTTCTTCGGTGCCGTCATCGCCGGTGATGTCGCCGACTGGATCGGCCGCAAGTGGACCGTCATCTTCGGCTGCTTCATCTACATGCTCGGTGTGGTGATCCAGATGATCACCGGTCACGGTGACGCTCTCGGTGCCATTGTCGCCGGCCGTCTCATCGCCGGTCTCGGTGTCGGTTTCGAGTCCGCCATTGTCATTCTGTACATGTCCGAGATTGTAAGCCTCACATTTCCCCGTGACGACCTGCCTTGCCAAGCCGTACCACTAACACTCACTACCAGTGCCCTCGCAAGGTCCGTGGTGCCCTCGTCGCTGGTTACCAGTTCTGCATCACCATCGGTATCATGCTGGCCTCCATCGTCGTCTACGCCACCAAGAACCGAGATGACACCGGTGCTTACCGCATCCCCATCGCCATCCAGTTCCCCTGGGCCCTCATCCTCGGTGGTGGTCTCATGCTCCTCCCCGACTCGCCCCGTTACTTCGTCAAGAAGGGCAACCTGGCCGCTGCCACCGAGTCCCTGTCTCGCGTCCGTGGCCAGCCCGCCGAGAGCGACTACATCCAGATGGAGCTTGCCGAGATCGTAGCCAACGAGGAGTACGAGCGCGCCCTCATTCCCTCCACCACCTGGTTCGGCAGCTGGGCCAACTGCTTCCGCGGCTCCGTCTTCAAGTCCAACTCCAACCTGCGCAAGACCATCCTCGGTACTTCTCTGCAGATGATGCAGCAGTGGACTGGTGTCAACTTCATCTTCTACTACTCCACTCCCTTCCTCCGCTCCACCGGCGCCGTTGACGACGAGTTCCTCATGTCCCTCGTCTTCACCCTCGTCAACGTCCTGTCCACTCCTCTGTCCTTCTGGACTGTCGAGCGCTTCGGCCGTCGCTTCATCCTCATCGTCGGTGCCTTCGGCATGCTTGTCAGCCAGTTCCTCGTCGCCATCATCGGTGTCACCATTGGCTTCAACCACACCCACCCCGACCCCGAGAAGCCCGATGACCCTGATGCGACTGTCGCCGACAACATTCCCGCTGTCAACGCCCAGATCGCCTTCATCGCCATCTCCATCTTCTTCTTCGCCTCCACTTGGGGCCCCGGTGCCTGGATTCTCATCGGCGAGATCTTCCCCCTGCCTATCCGCTCGCGTGGTGTTGCCCTGTCCACCGCCTCCAACTGGCTCTGGAACACCATCATCGCCCTCATCACCCCCTACATGGTCGGTGCTGATTACGGTGACATGAAGTCGTCTGTCTTCTTCGTCTGGGGCTCTCTCTGCACCGCCGCCTTCGTCTACTCGTACTTCTTCGTCCCCGAGACCAAGGGTCTGTCCCTCGAGCAGGTCGACCGCATGATGGAGGAGACTACCCCTCGCACCTCCGCCAAGTGGACGCCCCACAACACCTTCTCTGGTGCCCGCGCCCAGGGTGGTATCCTTGACAAGGCTGTCATTGAGGATGTCGAGCGCCGCGGCTCTGCCGTCTAAGCTGGTGTTCGAATGTGGAGGAAGTTTATACCCGGGAATGAAAGAATGAAGTGGCCCGCCTGGGTCACTCTCAAGATATATGTGGCATGGCCGGCTTGATAAGTTGACGAGTTAGCCTGTTGTAATTATTTGGATGAGGGGACGAGAACAAAGACATTAGTCTCAGATTTCCAGAATTGAGAATCATCTTGATGAAATCTTGATCCTTCGCCTGCCTGTCAATTTTGATGTCTGATGTCTAGGGGAGAGCAGATTCTTATACGATTGACTGATGCGTCGGCACTGCCTAATTCGGAATCTCCGGGTCCACCCGGGGCGGACCTGTCCTTCGTCCCGCTCGAGGGCGGAGGCGTCCGAAGTTGTGTGCTAGGTCTGTGCTATCCCAGGCTTGAGACTTTGCCGTGCCAGTACTCTGACGATGTGTGGACAAGTAATGCGGTGTACAGGCGGGGATGCCATCTTTGGCCATGTCCGCCTACAGACCGACTGATCACTCCTCCACTTGTCATCAGACAACCTCTGCTGGAAATAAGAGCAGAGGAACCGTGGCACCGGCCCTAAATGACGACGGTGGAGTAAAGCCCTCGTCTTGACAAACATTTCACGTCGACGTTTTCAGTCTTATGCCTGGTCAAGTCGCCAGAAAACGGGACCACGCTAGCCCTTTACCGCAGCCGTTCCAGGTCGTCGCGGATTCCTATGGAAACTGAACGACGTTCGAGGAGCCATTTGTGGCACGTATGCCAACTCTGAATGACCGCAATGGGAATATGTCAAGGCCTTTGGATATGTATCCTTTCGGGCGACTCGCAAGGTTCAGGGCGCCGGTGGCGTGCTTCCTGGCCCGAAAGCTCGCTAAAAGCAGGGACTCTGATGTGCTCGCCAGGTTATGCGAACGAGAACCACCAGCGGCAATTACCGGTTGGTAAATCACACCTCCATAAGAGAGAAGCTAGGTGTACCAAGATCACAAGCAATGTCGAAAAACCGTGCCCGCAGTGTCAAATACGTCACTCAAATGCAGGCGTGGCAGTGACATCAAGTTTCAGGGGCTCGGCATGCGATCTCATTTACAGAACGGTCACGAAAACTGCGGTGCTGTCGTGTGTAATTTAATCTTGGAACTTGGCAATATAGCCAGCAGCTTCTTGGAGCCGATCTGCCACGAAAAGCCGCTGGACATTCTTGGCTGACCTGTTGCAGCGGATTCGCAGGTGACCAGCTTGATGGAAGCTTCCATACTTCTTTTCCCAAGATGACTCCCTGCTGAAAGGCTGTCGATGTGTTTGAAGGCAGTTTATGGAGTTCATCAATAAAGACGCGGCCTGGTTCATCCGAAACCCGGTCTCGATCAAACGTCGTCCGAGACCAGCACCACAAAAAGCCCCTCACCCAGTCACTCCTCCCTAGTATCCCTTCCAGCCTCCTCAATCCCGCATCCCAATGCTTGGAAAGTCTTGGATATAGATACTCATCCCCACGGCGCACTCTCACCTGATATCCGAGCCCGCTCAACTTGATACGCCGGCCCCGCAAAACCCGGCCTCACCCTCCGCGCCCAAACCGGCACTGATCTCCCCACACCACCCAGACCGCCATCCCGCATCACCTTCACGCGGCTGTTGTCCTGCTCTGTCATGGCCGATCAGCAGCGTGTCAGTGGCCGGAACCGCCGTGGACAAATGAAGCGGCCATGCACCCCCTGCCCCCATGATCGAGGCTGCGAGGCTTGACTGGCGAGGGCAAGAGCCAAGGCAGCGTGTAGGTCTCCACTTCCCCAGATTCCAGGAGCGGCAACGGGACTGCATTCCGTCGTGGGCAGACGCCTGACCTCGCGATCGAGCGCGATGCGCGCCGGTCGTTAATCTGGGCTGGGTAGGCCCGAGGTAATCGAGCCCGGGATACAGTGCGCAGGAGATTCGGGATCATGGCCGGCCAAAGAGGTCTGAAGTTTTCTTCCTTGCTGGGCGCCAAGGGTACGTTTTCTATATGAATGCTTCCTCCTCGCAATCGATGTTGAGGGCTTGTTCTTTACGACACCTTAGAGTTTCTTATTATAGCCGACGAGTACCAAGTACACCGGAAGATCTTCACAGCTCCACACCCATCATGAAGTCGACTCTTGCTGTGTTGGCCTCGGCCAGTCTGGCTCTCGGACACGCCACCTTCCAACAGCTATGGATCGACGGCGTGGATCAGGACAACGTCTGCGCTCGCCTGCCACCCAGCAACAGCCCCGTCGAAGATGTCACTTCGAATAACTTGAGGTGTAACGTTGGCGGTGCCACCGGCGTGGCTGGCGTCTGTGAGGTCCCTGGTAGGTTTGCCCTCTAAACCCTAATTGCGGTAGTATCCTAACACTGAATGAATAGCTGGTTCAATGATCGAGGTCGAGATGCACGAGCAGCCCGGAGACCGAGACTGTGACAAGCCGGCCATTGGTGGGAACCACTACGGACCCGTCATCGTCTACCTCGCCGCAGTAGAGGATGCGACAACCGCGGACGGCTCCGATCCCTTCTTCAAGATTGCCGAGTACGGATACACCCCTGAAGATCAGGTCTGGGGTACCGACTACCTCAACAACAACTGTGGCCGCTTTGGGGTTGTGTAAGTTCTTCTCTACGGATGAGTAACGACGAAATGATAGCTGACAGTCGCAGTATCCCTGAAAACCTTCCCTCGGGCGACTACCTCGTCCGCGCAGAGGCCGTTGCTCTTCACAGCGCCGGGCAACTTGGTGCGGCGCAATTCTACATGACCTGCTACCAGATCACTGTCACCAACGGAGGCAGCGCGTCTGTTCCATCCGGCGTTTCTTTCCCTGGAGAATACGAGGCTGTGAGTAGTCGAAACCCCTTCAATGCCGAACAGGTGCTGACGCGTGTCGACAGGACCACCCTGGGATTCATATCAACATTTGGGTGGATGACATTGACAACTATGTCATCCCTGGACCTCCCATTGCCGACATCTGAGGCTTCACTGATAAAGAGCATAAAGTGCAGGGGGCAAGATCTACCTCCTTTATATTCAAATATGAGAATGATGAATGCCAGTGTGTCGCGTCAGAGTAGAAGTCAGCCTTGAACAATTCCCCACGTCAGCGAAGCTCATTCCCAGGCACGGCCCGGTTTATGCGCGTCATGTGTCTTGCACTGCCGGCTGCCTCCAGCCTTGTACGACCTGACCAGGCCCGTGAGGGGAGATACCAGTGGCCGAGGCCGCGGGGGTGATCGCGTCGAATGGGGCGCAGTTCATGAGCTTGGCCTATCAAGCTCGCCAGCCACGGTGACGTGCGGTGCTTACCCCTGCGCGCTGCACTGCAGTGCATTGCAGTAGTCTGTACGCGAAGAAAATACACTTCCATAGGAGCAATACCGACACTGTCTGTGGTGGCGCGGTGCCTCAATACGGAGTGGAGCTACGGGCGTTCACCAAGGCTGACCCTTTGGTGTTCAAGTTGACGACAGGCGACCGACCGCCCCCAAATTCCCGTCAGATCAAGTCAGCCCTTCGATGTGTCGCGCCTGTTTCTACTTTCTCGACACTCTCCACGTAGGACTTCGTGAACAGCCCACCATTGGCATCATTCCCATGACCATAGGACTCGAAGCTATCAATCAATTGACTCGGTGCCATGGATCCCCTCTCAATTGCTGCCTCGACTGTTCCCTTGTTGGAAGTTGCTGGCTGTGTAAGTGCACCTACATACCTTGCCTGCCAAGCTCCATCAGCCTTGAAGGCATGATCAAGCTTCCGGTAAAGATGCAAGGAAAACCAAGCGCAGAGCTAAAGGTTAGGTACACAGATCACCAAGACTCTCTATAAGCTCATCAAGTCCTACCGAACGGCAGAGACCAGAATCGTAGGACTATGTGAGGAGCTTTCCAGCCTCACAACCTTTCTCCAGACTGTCGACAAGACGCTGAAAGGGTATGGAGCCCTTGACTTTGCTCTTGTCGAGGAGGATCTTTGGCGGGAAATAGACCAGGCGCTTGTCAATTGCCAGCTTTCGCTAGGCGATCTATGCCGACTGGTCGAGAAGATTAAGAGCCACACTCGCACCAAGGGCTTCGGATGGAAGACGCGGGCCGTCGCAGATCTGGCCATTTATGATAGTGAGCTGGCCGCGTTCAGGGACAAGATCCACAAGTCCAACTGGGCTCTCCAGACCATCCTAAGCACCATCAATGTGTTAGTCCCGCCCCTCCCCTTGCGCTGGTTTGAATGCCTGCCAAGTCAGCTAGTCGTCCGCACATCTTGCTGACGTGACTCGTCCGTCGTCTAGGTCGCTTTCCCTCCGGAGCAATACCTCCCAAACCAAGATTCTTTCGGAGCTCAGTAAGCTCAAGTCCTCGTTCGAGGAGGCTCTGCGCGTATCTCGGCAGCCGGTTGGCGGGTTTTCCCAGCATTTCACCCAACTGTCCGACGTCCGATTGGCGCGGAACCTGTGGCATCTCGCCGAGGCTGCCAAGCACTTCCACTCCGCTGCATCATCGACTGCCAGCACCATCAGGGCAACCGACAGCAACGCTTCAGTTCGTCAGCTTTCTAGGACAAGCTCCAGCCTTGCTGGCGACTTCCCGCGAAGCAAGCGCGAGAGGGTCGAACAGTTCCTTCGACAGGGTCGTTGCCAGTCTCCTGACATCCTCACGCCTCCCGAAACAGAATCAAGAAAGACTCCAGACGTAGCCTCCATCCAGAAGACATGGATGCCGTCTTCCCACACCAACGTCTCGGACTCAGCACCGCAGGTAGTTGAGCGACGCGATTCAAAGGGTAGCGCTGAGGAAGACGAGTATGATGACGATGATGATGAAGACGA
Organism: Verticillium isaacii; assembly: GCA_002851775.1. Lineage (NCBI taxonomy): Eukaryota > Fungi > Ascomycota > Sordariomycetes > Glomerellales > Plectosphaerellaceae > Verticillium > Verticillium isaacii. The sequence goes on along the minus strand of NMXN01000005.1, from coordinate 805,648 downwards.
CTCCGACTTTGAACAAGACTACATCTCTGGTCTATGCGAGCTGGCCACGGAGAGCATCAAGGCTCTTGACTTTGGGAAGGCGGTCCGTCTTCTGAGTCGCGTTTTGGCAAGTGATGCCGTCTCATCCGAGACAGCCTTCGGAGCAGCCACTCTGTCCAACGCAGCCACCCGGGCCATGAAAATTCAGCTCGCCATCTGCTACTTCCTGGAGGGGTCTTGGGAGAAGGCTGAGCCTCTGGTGGTTGAGCTTGCTAGGTCTAAGGCCAGCAGAGATTTGGTCGTCTGCAACCTTCTCCACGCTCTGACGATTGCCTACCTCGCTCAGGACAAGACAGACGACGCGCTCGCCACCTGCCAGCAGGCATTCCTGGTCAAGAAAAGGCTCTACAAGAAGCATGGCACCAGTGAGCATTCTGCAGAGTACCACGAATCACTCGGCCTTCTCCGTGCCGTATTCGACGCCTCCGATGACCCCATCCGCGCGGAAATCTTCCAACGTCAGCTGCCTGCCGACTTTGAGTATCATCATTACAGTGACGCCCGGACCTTCGTCGCGCAGCACCAGAGCCTTCTCAGAGCTCTGTTCACACTTGAACCGGGTGCATTTGTAACACCACTCGTGTTCGACGGCACCCCACAGACCACCAAGAAGCCCGCGAGGGCGAGGCGGGCAAGCAGCACCCAAGGCATCGCGTCGACCGAGCCAGACGCACAGTCCTTACGCGGCGATGCTGATGACGAATTATCGCCGATATCGCCTCAGTCGATGAAGCGTGGGCTTAATCGCTTTTTGGGGCTGATGATCCCACGACGTACTTCAAGGGAGGCTCTGGCAAGCCCTAGCAGTTCCAAATCTTACACGCCAGCACATGGCCTTACACGCCACCGGCCACCAGCAGCAGGCTCCAAGACGGGCGCAAAAAAGCTTCGAACGGTGTTGAAAAAACGGCCAGGACTCAACCACACGACAGACGTCGAGACGACGACAAAAAAGCCTATCAGGTGGCGGCGACAGGACATCTCGGAAGATGAGTCGAGTGGTAACTTGACGCCCCTGGATACTGATGCTGCGTTCACAACTGGCGTCAATTTCCTCCGAACTGAGGCCGGCCAAGGTCAGCGTACCTTCGTCGCCGAGTTGGCCGACACGAGTCGACCCCCTGAACTGCCGTGTTCGGGCATCAAGCGTGTATTTACTGTTTACAAGCAGGCTGCCTTCCGGCCCACCGCCCACCAAGGATTCCAGACCTGGTATTCCGGAGCCGAGACGAAGACTCAGCCAAAACCCATAAGTCAGGGCAACCACCAAGTATCGGGACCAGCCCGTGCGAAGCAGAGCCTCGAGCAAGTTGCATCCGCATTTGCGTCGATTTCGGCGGCTAAGGACCCGGATCAACGCCATGCTATTAAGCTGGAGCTCGAGATTCTTTACCGAGATCTGGTAACCACAAGTAACGATCGTCAACTCTTGTGCGACATTGACAGCGCGATCAAGTCCTTGACAAGCTTGGAAGTGGCAAACAATTCGGAGCTCGACGACTCGGGATATGAATCTGCAGAACCGAAGACGCCCCTGAAGCAACCAAGCCCTGGAATGGATAACTTTCATTCTGCCTCGCCGACGGGAGGAGCCATTGAAGGTCGTGTCCAGCAGTTGGAGAGTCCTATGCAAATTGGATACCATACGCCAGAACCATTGACAACAGATTTCAAGTTTGAGCCGTGGAGTCCCGGTCTGGGCCGAACCAAAGATCCGGAAAGGACGTTCAAGGGACCAATGGACAAATGCACAACCAAGAGCACTATATCAGATCCGAAGACACTTGAAGAACTTTCAGTGTCGAATCACAAACCATGGCTGGGTCCAGACATCTACAGCAAAGAAGGAGACGGTATGCGTCTGAAATTGTGGACACAGTTTGCGAAGCGTTACCTGCCGGCGGCGAGTATAGGTCATACGCATGCACCAACCAGGGTGCATAATGGACTCGGCAGGAACCCGTGGACGTGAGACCGTTTATGTCACAGGCAAGGATGTATTTCTTCGTATTGATGAAGTTTCCTTTCTTCTCGGATTTTCGGGGTATCTGGTAATCGATGAATGCAGATGGTATCATTTCAACAGAGCAGATGTCAAGATCTTCTGTATTTAGGGTGCCTTGAGATTGACTTGACTAGTCTACCACTTTTACTCAAATGATGTTTATTATATTCATAAAGAATCACAATGTTTCTTCAGCGAGATCAGGATACTTCATAGCCAACCTCGCGCACACATGCCTGGCTCGCGTTCAACGAAGTCGCTAAATTGGTGTGAATTGGCATCGTAAGCTGAGATGACCTCGCACATCAGATTCCTGTAGAGTGGGTCGTTTTGAACAGGATCTAGGCTATCATGAGAGTTAAGAGAATTGAAATAAGTATCAGGATACTGCTGTGATGTACTCGTGCTTGGAACTATCCTGGGGATTGGAGACTAGATGCTGTTTGCGTCAATATGAGGTGCATGATCTGGAAATTTGGGCAACATCCGGACCCTTGGCGCAACGGTAGCGCGTCAGATTCCAGTTCGGAGTTTCCTGAAGGTTGTCTGTTCGAATCAGGCAGGGTTCAATACCCTTCGTTTTTGACTTCGCGCAGGCCGCGGCTTCAAAGCCATAAATTTTTGTAATCCAACTGATGAAGAACTGTTTTTTTTTTCTTTTTGCAGAAATTTATGAGAAGTAAATGGTCACAATTGTGGAATACTGCAAGCAAGAAGCTCCAAGCTGCCCTCATTTCTTAGTCATCAATTGAGATGCCAAGGTACGAAGCAGATGCGGCGTTCAGTCTCTCACGGTCATGTTGAGTGTGCTTGAAAGATTCTTTGCATACATTTCTGGGCTTACGCATAGACTTGATAATGGCAGACGAGCTACCAACCCTCTGGAAAGACATCTCTGATCTCAATTCGCCGAGCTTGACATCTTTCGTCACTATGAAGATGTATTACTAAGCATCATGGTGAATCCCCATGCTCCCATTCCCACTTTCAGCGTTTAAATTCGTGATATCCCCTTAAAGCATAAACACTTGGCCATGCTTAGGAAGTCATCAAGATCTGAATTCTGGACACTGTTGCGGAGAAGTCAGGTCTGGAAGTGTCTAGGCAATGCGAGATATCTGCGTCACTGGTGGCACCTCCGGCACATACCCTGTCCTGCGCTGACCAACAGAAGGATTCAATTGCTTCGCCATTGCAATGTTGTGACTACCACTTTGCACTCACTTGAAACCGACGCGGCGCTACCTTCTGTTGGTTCTTTGGTGTTAGTTATGTCGTGCAGCCTCCGATCACGGTGTAGTTGGGGCCAAATAAGGCAACAGGCTCTTTCCCGGCGGAAAAGTATCGAGATGCTGGCTTCATGAGACTGAACCACCGAAAGTATGTACTTAAGTCTGCATTGCTTGCACCATAAAGGTCTGGGAAATTCAAAACAACGGGTTACAAAGAAAGAACGAACATCTCTTGTACTCTCTTTCCCCGGATCTTAGCTACCAAAGACTATCAAGGAGCGCCGGCACAACTATCTTTAGTTTCTTGTTAGGTGTTCAGGAAGGCTTTCTATTCTCAGAACGAAAGAATACTCCAATCCTTGAACATGTGCTTGAAAGTCATGTTCAAAGTGAATCCACTTCACCCGTGATGCTTCCTGGCGTCATGCACCATAAAAGAGATTCACAGAAAGCTACACCTATCTATTTATCTATGTGGGCCCAGTTGCCAAGGCTACTGTGATGGTTTGCTTCCAAGAGTCGCTGGTGCAGACTCAGTATTGAGACAAGCAGTAGTTTCCGCAATCTTGAGTGCTCCTGAAAACACTTGGAAACACAATTGGATCCTTGGCGCAACGGTAGCGCGTCAGATTCCAGCTCGGAGTTTCCTGAAGGTTGTCTGTTCGAATCAGGCAGGGTTCAATTTACTTTTGGTTTTGCCCAAAGTGTGCGGGCGGGGAAGCCGAGCGAATGTGGAGGCTTCGCGGACCTTTTTTGGTCTAGTCATTTTGCGGTTAATCTAGGAACTGATCCTTGCCAAGACGATGTCGATATCCTCGCTGTTCTGGAAACTCACGCAACCGCAGTCCGAACTGCTGGCTGTAAAGGGAAGAAGAGATAATAAGGATACCAGCCGGTGGGCAACGGACAACCTGTCAAGTGTGGTCACAGACGCCCCCGCAACAGTTCCATTGGAAATTATTCATTCGTCATGTCATTAGAGCCGTCCGCTCGAGACGGGAACTCATTCTACATCCGTTGCGTCTAATAATCAAGTACCTTCATGATATCACACTCGCTCAGTTTCCAGCCACCCAGGCCAGAGCGTTCTAAAACTCTTTACTCGAGTCTGATCTCGGTCAAGCTCTTCAAAAGTTGCCACACCTCTAGAACACATAACGGAACGCCAGGTTCTCCTTGTCCGTGAGGTCCTCATATGCGTGCGAGGTGAAGTCCTTGCTCGCCTCCGCGACACCCGCCGCAGCCATCTCATCCCTCTTCTTGTTCTGCCGCACGAGGTGGAACCGCAGCGCCACAATGATGATCACCAGGAGACAGTAGCAACCGAGGTGGGTGGAGAAGGCGATGAGGTACCGCGGCTGATCGTGCTGCAGGAAAACCTGAGGCCCGACGGCGTTACCGGCGGCCCAGAAGATGAAGTTCATGGCGACGGCGACCGTCTTCTTGGTCTGGCCGGCAATGTTGCGGGAGATGAGCGACAGGGCTAGGGTCTGAGCGGCCCAGAAGGAGAGGGTGATGTAGTAGGAGATGAGAAGGCCGACATTTTGCGCCATGCCACCCTTCTTGATGGTCATGAGAATAGCGGTGCCGACAAATGACGGGAGGCAGTAGACGAGCATGACCCAGAGGTTCTGGCTGTAGCGCTTGGCGAGCCAGACGGAGCTGAGAAGGACAATGATGATGTAGAAGCCGAGGACCATGGCGAGGAGCTGGGTCTCGATGAGGCTGAAGCCAAAGGACTTGATGATAATGTTGGCGAAGGCACCGAGACCCGAGGTAGGCAGGGTGGTGCAGAAGGCAATACCGCAGTAGCCCCAGACCTGGGGGTCCTTGAGGCCCTCGATGAACTGGTGCTTCTTGAAGGTCTTGTTCTGGATGCCGGTCTGGTTGTCGCGGACCCGCTCAACCATCTCGTGCTTCACCTCCTCAGAGAAGCAGTGGGCGCGCATGGGCGAATCGGGCATCCAGAAGCCAACCCAGATGCCGAAAACGACAGAGATGATGCCGTAGGTGAGGAAGAGCCATTGCCACGAAGCAAGAGGACCACTCTTGATCAGGCTGAAGCAGTAGGCCAGTAGGCCGCCAACGATTTGCTGGGCACCATTCATCATGTACCTGGGGCGATGTTAGCCATTGACGGTTGATATGGGGGCCAGTCTCAAGACGTACCAGTACGTAACACGAGAAGCCTGCTCCTCACGGCGGTACCACATTCCGGACAAGATGACGAAGGCAGGCTGACAAACCGACTCGAAGATACCAAGCAGAGTGCGAACGACGAGTAGACCCTCAAAGCTGCTGCAGGCAGCATGGCAAGCTAGGGTGACACCCCAGGCGACGATGCAGAAGCTGAGGTACTTGGCGATGGGAACGCGGGCAATGAGCCAGTTCTGGGGATATTCAACGACGAGGACGGCGATGTAAATACAGGTCGTCAACCAGGAGTACTGCGAATTTCACTGTCAGTGATGTGCAGAAGGGGTCGAGGTGCTCAGAATCACATACCGACTGCAGCAAGTTGCCCTCGGAGTCGACCATGCCGGTGTCCTCAGGCAGGCTCATGATGGAAGCAAAGGACAGAGTACCCTTGTCGATGGCTTGAAGGAAGTATGTCAAGATCATGACAATGAGGACACGCTTATCAATCATCCTGCGAAGCTCATCGCTGCGCTCAGGCGAGATATCGATCCGCTCGGCGTTGACATAGTTGGCCAACTCTCTGTCAATCTGGCCGTAACGTGTGTTCGCCTGCTTGGCATCGATGTCGACAGAGCGGGTTTCGGGGTCATCGTTGATCGAATCCCTCCTGTCCTCAGCATTGACGGCCGGGTTCGCGCCACCCTCATGCTGAGAGATAGTGGCCTTCGATTCGGGAGTCTCGTTGGAAGCCATGACTGCGAATTCGGGCAAAGACGTTCGTGGTACTGGCGAGTGAAAGGGAGAACGGACGGTGTTCTGAATAAAAGCCCTTTACTTGGGGGGAGAATAGGGTCGTCGTCGACTTTGATGAGAAAAGTCGCTTCGAGTCCTCAACTGGCAACTCCTGCTCATCAGTCTCCTGAAACGGGCCTGGGCCGGTAGGTTCTTTTTAAAGCAGTCGACGGCCCTGCCCATGGCGGCTCAGATGTGAGGCTAATCAGAGTCTGGCATAGCGCTGGCAACGACATTGACCCGAGTACAGCGCGGGCGGAATGGGGCTGAGACGAGCGACTCCAGATTTCTGCACTGGGTGCCATGGGGTTGCACGCGGGGAGAGAGCTAATTCTCTCACAGTGGGCAGATGAAAACTTGAGGTGAAGTGACATGATTTGCTGCCTAGGAGTCGTGATGGTGGAACCCAGGGGTATCATTCAACCGAGCAGGGAAATACAGCGGGGATTCCTCGTCGATCGCCAGTTTGCAGTCGTCCGTATCAGCGTGCTGCCGGCCACGCGGCGAGTCAAGCTGCGATGGCCGTCTGCGTCGATCGGGTCAGTGAAGGCCGTGAGACGAATGGAAAGGGTTCGGATCTGCCGGAGCCGCGTAGCGTATCTTTGGCTTACCATACTGCCTACCCATTGCCCTCGCAGATCGAGCTGGTCGTGCCCAGACTTGAGGCTCTCGTTCCCGCGTTGCGGCTCTTTGCCTGTCCTGTCCCCCCTGGCCCTTGTCACGGACAACGGAATCTGCGCGGGAAGGGTGCCGGAGGGTGCCGGAGGGTACCGATGACTGGGCGGAAGCTTGTCAGGCAGATTAGTAGAGGGCGGCCTGGCGTCGACTTAGGCCGACGCCCGAGATTCCACCAGTCAGAAAGCTGGCAATGACAGCTCGCTTTTCTTTTGGCCTCTTGCTCTACCTCTTCGCTTTTCACCTTCGGCAGTCGTTCGTCAACAATACCATCGTCGCCAGGTCAGTGACTTGAAGCGCCCTGTCGTCGATCCAAAATGCCAAGAGCGGCGGCATGCAACGTCGTCTTCAGGAAATCCCGCTTCCCTCGCTTTGAGCACCAGGGTGATCAAGGTGCCGAGGAAGGCAGAGCTTGGCTGCGTTGAGCCAGCGCCTGCGCCGCACGCTAGGCCAAAGAAGAATCACCTTGTACCCGGACCAGTCGCGCGTGGTGAAGCGGATGGGGCTGGACGAGCATCTCGGCCGGAATGCGGAGAATCTAGCCTGTTCCGACATTGTTCGCCTTGCGTGCATGGCATGACGCGACACGAGACGTGACTGGGAATCAAAACGACGGTGATTCCGCGTGCCGGTGGAGGTGGGAAATGCTGAGCCTCGACTCTGGACCTCCTACATCTCGTACATCGCACGACCAATGAATGATGGGTACACCAGCGCATTGATGGTCTTCTGTCCACCAGAGTCTGACCTGGGAGTAAGCTGCTGAACTCTCGAGAGACATCTCGAGACGAACGTCCCAGGCTAGAGGACGATGACGCTCCCTCTCTCCGCCATGGGCTCCGAAATCGCCAGCAGTCACGTGGCGACAAAAACAGCCAGCCGGTGCGGCCCCCCGACAACCGACATCGTCCCTGACCGTAACTCGACGGGGTGACAGGACGGCCACGATTGGGACAAAGGACGGACACGTGGACTTATGTATGCCGCCTGGGATTCGTACGAGGGAAATGAGGGCGCTCTGACGGTTCGTAGCCTGTGGCTGAGGCCAGCCACCGCCATGCCTCATCAGGTTAGGCGTAGGAGAGAAGACCGCTTCTTCTTGAGCCGAGTCACCAGAGGTCAGGAGATGAGGGGAAAAGGTGGATGTCGTGGAGTTTTTCGAGACCGACCTCTCATCAAACTAACCCCCACGGAGAGAAACGAGGGGTAAAATATTGGGGCCCCTTGGGCCCTGGGGCTTGGGGGAAGTTTGGGGGGCTTTGGGGGGCCAGCCCGGCCTCCCCATTGGCGCAACGTAGCCGGTGCATGATTGTTGCCGAAGCGAAGCGGACGAGACGTGAAGGCGCGCATTGGATCGTGCCGTCTTGGCTCGACGACTCGGTGTCGTGAAGAGAAAAGCCACCGGGGGCGCGCCCCAAGTCCGAGCAATAACAAACTAGTGCAACGTAACCGCTTGTGCTGCTGGTGCTTTCTGCTGCGAGGGCCGCTGCCTCTCACTCGGTCTGCATCAGTCCGAGGCCCCTAACCCTCGCACGCAAATTGTCCATCCAACCGAGACGGGGGGCTTGGGCTTGCCCCTCACTTCGGGACCTGCGAAGGTCGGGGGTTCTTAAAGGTTGACGAGCCTGCTGCACTGCAGCCATGCCGTCCTGCCGGCGCACATCCTAGACCTGTCAGAAAAACGCTGAAGAAGTCTGTGCCGAGAAGCTAAATCTCTCTTTCCCCCTTACCTCTGGACAAGACAACCGCCCATCATGCCTCTCGAGCTCCACGGCCTCAAGTCGGCCGACATCCACACCAAGGTCCGGTCCCTCATCCATGACCTGGTCAACATCAAGGATGAGACGGGCGAGTTCCTCATGACGCTCGCCGACGGCCGCATCATCGACACCAAGGGCTGGAACGACTGGGAGTGGACGCACGGCATCGGCCTGTACGGCATCTGGAAGTACTACGAGCTGACCGACGACGCCGAGTTCCTCAAGATCATCGAGGACTGGTTCCAGAACCGCTTCGACGAGGGCCACAAGGGCAAGAACATCAACACCATGGCCGTCTTCCTGACCCTGGCCTTTGTGTACGAGAAGACGGGCAACCAGACGTACGTGCCCTGGCTCGACAGCTGGGCCGAGTGGGCCATGCACGACCTGGGCCGGACCAAGTACGGCGGCATGCAGCACACGACCTACCTCGAGATCAACGACGAGCAGCTGTGGGACGACACGCTCATGATGACCGTCATGCCGCTGGCCAAGATCGGCCTCGTGCTGAACCGCCCGCACTACGTGGCCGAGGCCAAGAGGCAGTTCCTGCTGCACACCCAGTACCTCTTCGACGCGCCGACGGGTCTCTTCTTCCACGGCTGGACCTTCGCCGACGGCGGCCACAACTTCGCCCGCGCCCGGTGGGCACGAGGCAACGCGTGGCTGACGATTGTCATCCCCGAGTTTGTCGAGCTCCTCGACCTGCCCAGCGACGACCCGCTCCGCTACCACCTCCTCAACACGCTCGAGGCGCAGGCCGCGGCGCTGGTGCCGCTGCAGGAGGACAACGGCCTCTGGCGTACGCTGCTGGACGTGTCGCAGGAGGAGGGGTCCTACGTCGAGGCCAGCGCGACGGCGGGCTTTGCGTACGGCATCCTCAAGGGCCAGCGCAAGAGGTACATCGGCAAGGAGTACGAGGCCACGGCGATCAAGGCCGTCAACGCCGTGATTGAGAACATCAGCCCCGAGGGCGAGCTGCTGAACACGTCGTTCGGAACGGGCATGGGCCACGACCTCCAGCACTACAAGGACATTCCGAGGACGAGCATGCCGTACGGGCAGGCCATGGCCATGATGGCGCTGGTCGAGTTCCTGCGGGTGTACTACTAAGGGAGCCTAGCCTGGGGGGTCCCAGGGAGTGCATGATAACGACGGGTCGGCGGTGTAGCGATAAAAGAAATTGATACCAGATAGCCCTGTTGAGGCTGGATGTTTTAAAGATATGTCTCAGTGCCGTCGGTTCGCGAGATGGTGACCGATGTGCGCCCTAAGGGGCACGGGATCAAGGTCTCGTGATAGTGTCAGCTCCGGGCGCCGGTGTTGTGTCATTTTGATGGATGGCGGTGAGTGATGCCGTGCTAAAGCAAGTCGAGTCTCGTGCTCGTCTGCCCGACATGCTGGAGACGGTCTAGATGACGATGCTGCTAGTGGACAGCGGGGGTAGAGAAGGGCCAGGATTTTGTAGGAACAACGGTGGGGATGGGAGACGATGGTCTTGGTTGTAGGCAGCAGGCAACGGGAGGGGGAGGAATGCAAAGTGAGGCTGCACCTTCCATTGGCGGGGGGTTGGCGCGGGGGGCACTTTCCCACCCTGAACCGGTTGCCCAAGCTGCCAGCCGCCCCCACATTGAAGTCTTATCTTGGCCTTATCGCTGCACATCATCGCCGCAGCCGGAGCTTTCTGACCGCTGCGGCTCGCCACACAGGACCGCCAGTCGCCGCTGCCGCCGCCCATCAGTGACTGTGACCTCGAAGGGTGCAGGCGCAGGCACAGACAGGTACAGGCAGGCACGACATGATCCGCACTCGCGAATCCGATCTTCCGCGTCCTCACTTCTCCATCCCTCTCAACGGCTTCAATACACAGCCACCAATAGATTGACTCGCCGCCTTTCCTCTCATCGCGATCATGTGGAAGCTGGCATAGGTCTACTCCGACATTACCTCCCTCAGCAGGGTTGTCGCCTCACGATCGCCTCGCACCGCGATCTCGATGGTCTAACTGTTCCGGCCCACCTACGTCACCACCCGCTAAAGAATCTACCATCTTGACCCGTCCACCTGCTCACCACCAATTCTGCCTGCCGACTCTACCTCCGACTCTTCTTCTGCCACATCAACTGCAGCTCCCAATGGGTCGTCCCGATATCCTAGGTCGCAATGAGGCCGCTCGTGCTGTTGCCGCCGCGAGAACCGTCTCCTCGGGGTCGCTCCACGCCGGCGAGCCCATGCCGACCCTGCGAAACATCGCCGCCAGCCGTCGTGCCATGGCGCTGCGCCGCCAGTCGACACACCGATACCACACTTTCCCGACGGCCCCTCCCAAGACGCCTTGCGAGCAGTCCAACCAGCTGGGCGCCCCTTCCGACGCGAGCTCAGACGTGTCCGACGACGAAGACCACGAGGAGACCCCGCTGCCCATCCGACAGCTAGCCCTCCTCGCTCTCCTCTCCCTGACAGAACAGACCGCCCTCAACTCCATATCGCCCTACCTCCCCCAGATGGTCGAGTCGTTCCCCGACATACCGGAGGCGCAGACTGGCCTGTACGTCGGCATCCTGGCCTCGTCTTTCGCCCTGGCCCAGCTCTCGACCAATCTGCTCTGGGGATACCTGTCCGACATCGTGGGGAGGAAGCCGACCATGGTCATGGGCACGTTCCTGCTGATGGGCTGCTTCGTTGCCTTTGGCTTCTGCAAAACGTACTGGCAGATCATTGTTGTTCACGTGGCCATGGGCATGCTGAACGGCAACGCCGCCGTCGTACCGACAGTCCTGGGCGAGGTCACGGATCGCTCCAACCAGAGCCGAGCCTTCACTTGGCTGCCCGTCATCTACTCCCTGGGCGGCATCACGGGTCCTGCGTTTGGTGGCCTGCTTGTCGGCAAGCTCACGCCAACGTATCCCTACCTCGCCCCGAACCTGATCAGCGCGGGCCTCCTTCTGTTCAGCGTTGTTGTGGTCGGCATCTGGTTTGAGGAGACCTTGGAGAGCATAGACGAGCAAGCCCACGAGGCCTGGATCCCGGCGTGGCTGCGCAAGGCATGGTCGAAGGTCTGGAGGCCGTCTGAACCGAGACGCCACTCGTGGAGCTCCCGCTGGCCCCGTCAGGGTTCTCGTGCTGCCGCCCAGCATGACGACGAAGAAGACGACGAGGATGACGCGCAAGCTGACGAGGCTCAGGGCCTCCTGCACTCTTCCTCTGCCCCGGACGGCGCCGTTGACGACCACAAGGATGAGGAGGAGCAATCGTCGTGGCGCGACATTCTGAGTCGCAACACTATCCTCGTTCTCCTGACCTACCTCGTCTTCCAGCTGTCCAACATCTCGTTCAACGGCCTGTATCCCATTTTCGCCAACGCTGAGGCGCCTGCCGGTCGTGACCTGTCCCCTAGCATGATCGGCGTGTGTCTGAGTGCCGCGGGCGTCGCCACCATCATCTTCCAGGCCTTCATCTTCCAGCATCTGAAGACGCGCCTGGGCAACCTGGGCAGCTACCGCATCGCCCTACTCGGGCTCGCCATCAGCATGTTCCTCATGCCCTGGATCGGATACAAGGACGACAAGCCGCTTTTTGGTGTTGGGACCGGCAAGGGATGGCTTTATGCCGAACTAGTGGTGGTCCTGGTGTTCAAGAACATATGCGCCGTCGGCGGTCTCTCAAGCGTGATGCTATTGGTAGGCTTTCTGCACCCCCGTCGCTGTGAGTTGGACAAGATACTCACAGATCCAGATTACCAACTGCGCGCCCACGCACGGCACCCTCGGCACCCTCAACGGCATCGCGCAGACGCTGTCCGCCGCCGGCCGCAGCGTCGGGCCCTTCGTCTCGGGCGGTCTCTTCACGATCGCCATCGACGTGCATCCCAAGGGCGAGGCCCTCGCGTGGGGCGTCTTTGGCGGCGTTGCCTTTCTCGGCTGGCTGGGCACCCTGGTCATCAGGAACCATGGGCTCGAGAGCGACGACTGGGTCGGCACGGAGGACGACTCTGAGGACGACGAGGCTGAGCCGTAGAGGGGGTTTGCCTCGCATGTATATGTGAGATCAGGTCTACGATTTGTGTGCTGATTTGTTTTTATTCTTTTTTTTTCACGACAGCATGGAATGGCGTTTGTACATGGATGGATAGGCAAGCATGAGGCTCTCTGGGGCGAGGGCGGTGGTGAGCATCGGTTTCTGTATCACTGGGGTGGCAAGCGCCTGTGCCAGGTCAAAAGACATGGGCGGTTTCGGCTGGTGATTCTGTCACCAGCCGCACGGTGCATCGTTGTTGAATCTAGAACTCGAGCCTAGAAGTTGAGAAACGAAGAAAAGAAAATTCGATCTCCAGCCAAGGCAATCCATCGAGGACCCAGGTCGACGAAACTGCCGATCCTCCCAGGTCGGACAGCGTCTCGCTGCTCGGCATTAACACCAACTGCCGGCCCCCTCGTCGGCCACAAGCTCTGGCTCCGAGCCAAACACCGGGCGTCGACCCCGCGCCACCGACCGGCTCGGCCCCAGATTAAGCTTCGCCTTGCGGGCGTTTAAGCGGTCTCCCCTCTTTGCATCCCGCGCGGCCACGAGGTGGTGTTGCAAAGTGACCGAGGGGGGTTCGACATGTGGAATGTCTCCGACTGGATTGCCCAGCGCGGACTTTTGCAGTGATGACATGTCGATGGCATTTGGCATTGAGAGGGCGAGAGGGTTAGTAACGACTTTGCGGGGTAACGATTGGGATGTTCTCTCGATATCTGTGTTGCTTGAAACACGACTGAGGTTTGTTGGGATGGAGGATATGGGATATCAAATCCGATGTACAGAGTGCTTCTGCTGTTATGCGTGATAAAATCAAAACTAGTGGTTTGCTCGTGTCGCGATCGTGTACATGTATGTCTCGTCATGAACCGTTGTGCAATGCATCATCAAATCGTCAAAAACACCCAGTCACACCACCGTGAGACGCCTAATACCATGTCGGCCCAACAGTCCAGTGCCTCAGCATCATCTCCACGCCCCGGTTCCACTCTCTCTCGAAGTATCCGCGGAGCAGGTCGGCCTCGTCCGGCGCGGGCAGCCGCCCACCCCACATCTCCGGCCGGTTCGCCTCGACGGCCGCGTAGGCCCCGACCAGACCCCTGTACTTGTTAGGAACGACGGCGCAGCAGCAAAGAGAACAAGACTCACTCGTCGCGGATCTTTGTCAAAATCAGCCACGCCAGGTTCCAGCTGCGGTTCGAGTCCGGGTCGTTTCGCACGAGGTGGTGAGCGTCGCGGACGACGTCGCCGCTGAAGGGGTAGGACCGCGTGAGTCCGCGCAGCTCGGTGAGGAATTGGTTGCTGGAGACGTAGTAGTCCCAGGCGGCAGTCATGGGGCCTTGGAAGGCGAGGGCGTCTTCCTCGTCTTGGCATGTGGAGGCGATGCGCTCGATGCGGCAGAGTTCAGTGAGGGTGTTCACACGATGGGTCTCGAGGGATGTAATGAGCTGATGGATCGAGGACTGAGGCCACTCATGTCAGTAAGGAAAGGAACAGATGCGAGAAGGGCTGGGGGACTGACGCGAGAAGGGCGGGCAGCGCGGCCGCTACTGCGGGAGTGACGGCTGTGGCCGCTGGAACTGGAGGAGGGCATGATAGGAGTGCTGACGTGTAAGGAGGTTCAAGATGCAGAATATCGTGAGAACGCGTGCTCGGTGTATGATCCACAGACTGTCGAGTTCATGGGAGGCTGTTCTTTACCATAGAGGGAATGCGATGTAGGTCCAACTTCTAGGAGCAGTACGAGGGTGTATGCCGTCTTTATGAAGCCGGTCGATGGGCTCCACGAGCCATCAGAAGGCGTCAAGCGACGACGATGATGCTGCCACGAGAGCTGAACTGATCCTGAATCCAACGACGTCAGGAATATTCAGGGGTTATCAGTCGCTGAGTAGAGGCCTCCGCGTTGTCGAAGCAAGTGACAAAGTCCCAAAAGGAGAAGTCAAGAACCAGAAGGGTGGGGGAGTACAGGTCGAGACAGGGTTGCCATGCGAAGCCAAGGAGTGCCTCCGCCAACGTGCTCAAGGGGCAGAGAGAGGGCGGCCGAAAGCGAAGCTGAGATGCCCAAATAGAATACCAGAAGTGCAGACAGCCTTGAAGGAGGGCCATGAGCCACAGTGGTGTCCCTCGTGGGAGGCTCTGCGTCGCTTAAACGGGCTGCCGGGCCTGCCATGGGCCGCAACACAAGGTTGGTCTCTGGGTCAGGCTCCGGCTCCATCTCCGGTTGTGTGTCGCCTGAAGAGGGCCCTCTGGCCCATGAGCGCCCACTATCATGACAGACACCCGCGCCTTTCCGGGGATGGATGGGCGAGACCCCAGGTCAGACATGCGCCCTTGTAGGATGAACAAGGTTGCAGCGTCGTCATTGGCGAAGGCGACGGGTGGACACGCAGCGGCACCTGGCGGGCGCCGATCAGGATGACGAATAAAAGAAAAAGCAAACATGACTTCATGGAGGAGGGCTAGAACGAGCACATGGCCAGGGCCAGCGTAGGCGCCGATGAGGGTCGGACGTGAAAAGGTTCGGGGATAGTGTAATCCCACTTCGGAGTCCGGTTCATGACCAAGCAGGCAGGCGCCGTTTCCAGAGGACCGGTGCCGGGTGCTGATGCAGAGCTAGTCGTTGGATCCTGAATCCTGAACCAGCCAGAAGGCCAAAACATAACCATGACCCCGGGGTTGTCAGCCCTGTGTCTCTTGGCAAAGAGCTGTGCTGTGCCCTGGTGTGGCGTGGCATCGGGGGTCATTGACGATGACAAGAGGCAGGTCGTTCATTGATTGGGATCTTGTGCGACCTTCGGGGAGAGAGAATTGGCAGAGGATTTCTTCCCTGCGCCTCCGGCCGGAAACCTCCTATCCCGGGGCTGGGGGAAGGGGGATGGTGGATGAAGGACGAACGCCCTAGCGGACGGAGTCCGCAATGTCGCTCCCACAACGACAGACGGAAGGGTCAATAACCCAGGTGGGAGGTAAGCAAAGGCAGGTGGCAGGGCAGGCGGCAGGGCAGGGGTCGTAGGGCTGCGTCAGGGCCCCTCCTTCCCAGGCCCCCAGTCCTTCGCTGATCCCCGTCGTCCCTGCCCCCCGGAGTAAGCTGCATTGCATTCCCTTGCCTTGCCGAGTGCCGCGCCACAACGTGGCGTCTGACGGCCGGAGGCCTTCGAGATGGTTCTGATTCTGATGTCTTCCAAATGATTTGATCACCAGACGAACGCTTATCACCACCATCATCGTCACCACCATTATCGTCGCCATCATCAGCCATGGGCGACCTCATCTCACCGTTTCAGTCAGTGATAATGACGGAGCACTGATCTTATTTCCTTCCTCGGCGGAATCAACCTCTTGCTCGTCGACATATCTTCCCTCCGGGCGATCCCACATCATAATGTCGAGACACCGAAAGCACTGGCTGACGCATTCTGCCAAGGTGTCAAACTTTCAAGGCGGTGCCTTTAATTCGTCTGCCTTGTCCATGATGTTAAGCTGAACTGCAGTCGGGCTCAGGCTACGATCCTGCCGTTTCCCAGCACCCAGCTGCCAGACCACCATCCGCCGCTCATTTGCTCGCCTCCTCCATCATCCTGTCCGCGATAGCCTCCGCTTCTCCCTCCTCAAAAAAGTCATTATTGTTCGGCCAGTCCAGGTGGCACTCGCGGTCCGACACGGTAGGCTGCGGGTTCGGCCGGTTGGGGGACCAACCCTTCGGTTTGCACCGGTAGGACATCTTCATGCAGTGAGAGACGCGATTGTTGCACCGGAGGTATCCGTTCCACGTGTCAATATACTTGTCTGTCTCGCCGTCAACGCGCCATTCTCCCTTCGTCCCCCGGGAGGGGTCGCCCCGAAGGAAGGGGAGGGTGTACTCACTGACGTTGACGCGCGCGTCGATCCACGTGCCGCCGTTCTCCCGCGAGCGCCGACACTCGCACCCCAGCGTCTCGCCAATGACCCGACACTTGCGGCAGCTTTCCATGAAGTCTTTTCTAGGGCTGCAGCGCGTTAATTACGTCCCGTCAAGATATGGGCCTAGAGGCCGTGGAGGCGAGGACGCACTGAGGGTCGTGCACCAGCCTTCCGTCCTTGTTGGAGAAGCACTCGTTCAGGTTGAACACGGTGAACTCGTTCGAGTTGCAGTTGTCGTCGTTGCAGTACGTGCCCATATTGCCGTCCGTGGAGAGAACCCACTCGTCGCCGCTCAGGCGGCCGCACTTGTCGAGGAAGCCGGCGGCTGCGAGGCGAACGCCCAAGAGGGCCAGAGCAAGGAAGGCAAGGAGGCGGTGCTGCATCTTGAGTGATCTGTGAGGTTATTATCAATAAGGTCGTTTCAGTGATGATGGTTGTGTCTTGAAGGTCTGTTGAATGAGAAGCTGGAAGGGTGTGCTATGATGGAAGCCTGGGTTTTGTAGTTCTGCTAAGGAACCGGGTGAACCACCCCCTGGCAAGAGGATGAAGCAGAGAGAACAGGAATCAGATAGCAGCTTCCATGATACCGAACGCTGCGAGTCACAGCTTAGCACCTCCCAGTCCCTCAGGGGAAAGACTGGGCTGTGCGGAGGAAGGTGCTATATTTCCATGCAAGTGCTTGCTCTAGAGGTACTCTTGGCACTGCTGAGAGACTTTCTATGACGCTCCATTCTGATGCAATCTGTGCTGCGATTAGGTATTGCAGATCTGCTCGAAGTCTTTACAAGGTCTGGACACCGAGGGCAAGGTTTCGTCCGCATCCGACATTGTGGTAGTCGGGGGGGGGGGGGGGGGGGGGGGGGGGGGGGGGGGGGGGGGGGGGGGGGGCGCCCTCTCGAGGATATGGTTTGGGTTCGATTTCCCGGTCCACCCTAAGCGCACGTATGGTGCATAGGATGTGGACGTCCACCACTCGGAAAGTCGAGACGAAGGGCCAGTTCAAATGATTAATTATATCTTGTGTGTATATATCCTCGTGGGTCAAACAGTTCGGAGAACATCCATTACAATGTCGGCCTCGAGTCAACACAGCATGAGTGCGGAGTATCATGTATTCATTGCATCAAATCTTGCCATCTCCCATGATCTCAACCATATCCTTTCTCATCTCTCAATATCCAATCCTAACCTCATCACCACTTGACCTCCAGCGGCAAGTCCCTCGAGCTCTGGCCAACAGAGAACTTGTACTCTCCGCTCGTCACCATGACCCAGTTTTGCTGCACAACATCCCAGTAGCTGAGATCTCTGCGCGTCAGATCAAAGCTGACAGACTTCTTCTCCCCCTTCTTTAGGTTGAACTTCTCAAAGCCGCGGAGCACGCGAACGGGGAAGTCAATGTCCTTCTCGCTGTCCGGGTACGACAGGTACAGCTGAGGTACAACCTTGCCAGCCACCTCACCCGTGTTGGTCACCTCAACGGTGACGGTAGCGTAGGTCTCCCAAAGGTCAGGGTTGCCGCCTTCGTCACCGCCAGCTCCTGAAAGAGGGTTGGGGGTGTCGTAACCGTCAGGGTAAGGGTAGGCGCCCTTCTTGATGTCGTCAACCTTGTCGAGGTAGGGGTAGTTGTAGCGCTGCAGCCTGCGAATGTCCTCAGGCCACAGGGCCTCCTTTGCGTCAGGGATCGTCTCGTCAAAGACGGGCGCCTTGACGGCATCAGACGGACGGGGCGAGGGCAGGGCAGACTTGTCCTTGACGGTCTTGACCTTGATATTAGAGAACTCGAAAGTAGTATAGGACAGTCCAAAGCCGAACTCAAAGCGAGGCTCAATGTTGTACTTGTCAAAGTGGCGGTAATCGATGTAGAGGCCCTCGGAGAAGTCCTGCTGGGGGTTGACGCCGTTAGGCAGGTACATGATCTGGCCGCCCTCACCAAAGTCCTTCAACGACTTGGCAATGGTGTAAGGGAGATGGCCGTTGGGGTTCACGTCACCGAAGACAACCTCGGCAAGAGCATCTCCGCTCTCCTGACCAGGAAGATTGGCATACAAAACGGCCTTGACGTTGGGAAGATCGATGAAGCTCTCCAGGTCGACGGGGCCGACGGAGTGAATGACGACAATGGTATCGCCCTTGCCGCCGCCACAGTTCTCAGTGACGTGCAGGATGAGCTCATCGCCGCCCTTCTGTAGGAACAGATCGTTGCGGTCGCCGCCGACGCTGCCCCAGGCGAGGAAGCCCTCACCGCCGTCCGAGTTAGCAAAGACGAAGCAGATGTCTTGGTCCTTAAGAAGTGATGGGTTCTTCTTGTAGTAGTCGAGCTTGTTGTCAAGGTGCTCGGAGACAACCACCTTCTCGGCGTTGAAGCCGTTCTTGAGCGAGTCGACGGGAGGGAGGAGGTACGGGAACTCGGCAGAGCCACTGCCCCAGCCCTCGCCGAGGGTACCCTGGTTGCAGCCACGGTCCTTGCAGTAGTTGGGGCCCTTGCCGGGACCGGCGTCTTCGCCGAAAATGCCAACCTTCAGCTTGCCATCGCGAAGCTTCTTCTTCTGGACGCCGATCTCACCATCCTTGCTGAGGGGCAGGATGCCGTCGTTCTTCAGAAGGACAGTGCCCTCAGCAGCAACCTGGCGGGCGAGATCCTTGTGAGGCTTCATGACGTTGACATACTTGTTCACTTCGAACTCCTCCTGCGGGGTGCGGCTGCCGGGAGCCAGCACGCCGGTCTTGTCGTTGGTCCAGGACGAGAAGTTGGGAAGCTCATCCGGGTAGAGCTCCTTGTCGTCCTGCCCGAGCTGGTACCAGGAGGCAACAACGCGGACGACCATGTCGTTGAGTCGGCTGAGGGGAACAGAGCCGTTGAGAACAGAACGGGTGAGCTGAGAGCCCCAGAGCGACTTGCCGTCCTCCCAGAGAAGTCCGTCACCGGGCATGGTCATGTCGAGACCGGCCAGTGCGCTACCGACACCAGAACGCTGGGCGAGCCAGTCGGACATGACGAAGCCCTGGAAGCCCATCTCGTCCTTGAGAATACCGTTCATGAGCTTAGCGTTATCACAGGCGTAGCTGTTGTTGACCATGTTGTACGAGCACATAACGCTGGGGGAAGTTAGCCAAGTTCAGCAACGTGGGTTTGAATGACCTACCTGGCAACACCAGCCTTGATGGAGTCGGCAAAAGGCCACGCGTAGAGCTCGTGCAGAGTGCGGTCGTCAATGTTAGTCGACAAGGCGTTGGGCAGACCCCACTCCCAGCTCTGACGGAAGTGCTCCTGCTCGTTGGCGACAAAGTGCTTGATTGTTGCCATGACGCCCTCTCCCTGGATGCCCTTGATAGTCTCGGCGGCGGCAATACCTTGCAGATAGGGGTCGGATCCGAAGCCCTCCCAGTTACGACCACCGGCGGGCATGCGGCCAAGGGGGCCAACGCAGGGACCAAGCAGGACGTTTATACCCTTGAGGCGGGCCTCGTTCGCGTGGCCCTTGCCGCGAAGGTAGAAGAGCTCCTTATTGAAGGTGGCACCGGTCGTGATGCCGGCGGGCCAGGCGGTGGAGTTGTCAGCGAAGCGAATGCCCAGCGGGCCGTCCTGCAGCTGCAGCTGAGGGAAGCCGACGTTGGTGGCGGGACCGGTGGTGCCGACGGCGAGGCCCATACGCCAGCCGGTGCCGGTGGTGATGTTGACCTTCTCGGGCAGAGTCATTTTGGAGACCATCTCGGCGGCCTTCTTGTAGCTGTCGGCCCATGACTTGGTGGTTCCACCAAGGGGCGCGGGGTACCAGGGAGGCGACTGGCCGAGAGGCGGAGCGCCCTTGTACTTGTGGTAGACGACGGCGCCGCCGGCACTGAGGATGGCCCAGAGGGCAAAGATGATGGTGGCGAAGACGATGCAGCATCGCGAGCGGCCCTTGAAAGGTCTCTTGAGCGAGGCGAGGAGGCCCGGGCGGTCGCCGCCCAAAAAGGCGGGCTTGGGATGGTTTTGCGATCCGAGCCCGGACTTTTGTCCTAGGTGTTCGGTCACGTCAATGTCCGACTCTGAGTCGTAACCGTCATGGGAACGACGAAGCTTGGCCTCGTCCTCGGCGAGGAGCCGCTTGTGGCTGGCGTCCATGGCTGTGGTGGATTGCGGGGAGAGCCGTCGGAGCCTGTAGAAGTGGTGAGGGAAGCTCAACGGGCGGCCTCAGGCGATTGACCTGGGTTGTGGTCAGGCTTCGGTGATGTAATCGAGACTTAAAAAGTCGTCCTCACGGTCAACTGGGCTGGTTGCACCAGGTCTGCCCTGTCGTGGCGTGGTGTGCGAAGTTGTGAGACGACGCGGCCCTGTTTCGATGTCTGCCGACCAGGGCAGTGAGAGCTGACGTATTATCGCTGTCGTGAATGTCGACACAAGACGGTAAGCTCGCAGCGAGACCGCAGGACGTTACCAGAAAACAATTGATGCTGGAGGGATGGGATGGAAAGAGAAGGACGAATGGTCCGTCGGACGTGGTGGGAGTAGATGACCTTTCAACCCGCTGCGTCCACGGTCAAGGAGCTCCCGCCGCCAGGACAAGGAAAGGGCCAAGGGTCGCAGTAGCTGATGCACTGGCGGGGGCTGGCAGGGGGCAGCTCCAGCCCTTCCGTCCCCCCGCTTGGACGCTGCAGCAGTCCACTGCAGCGGCCAGGACGAAGCAAGAACAACCCACTGGATGGTGGGGGTGGGCTTGGACCTGTGACGTAACCCCCCTGATTGGTGCGGCATCGCGGTACTTCGGGCCTAGCCTGGGGCGTCACCGCCTGCCGCTGGTCGCCATTTGCACTGTGATCGACAGTCCCGAGCCGGCTAAACTTCGCGAGAAGCCGAAACACAGTGCCTGTCCGCTTCGTACTTCGACGCGGGCTGTCGTCGCAAGACCGATCATCGCTCATCGGCCGTCCTACACGAGTGCCCGACATCAATTGTGGAGATGCCTTTGTGTCACTGTCTTTTCATTGCTTTTTCCACATGCTTCTCGCCATACGGGGATCTTCGGGACGGGTGGTTGACTGCTGGACTTGGGCTCACCTTCATTGTACGGCATATGTTACATCTCTAACCTCCGGCTAGGCAGCGCCAGCTTCTTCCCCTTTTGCCCCTGAATCTCGCGCCTGGCCTCACCATTCGCGGGGACGGGGCGTACATCACCAGCGTGGTTCTGCAGTCACGAACGAAAAGCATGGTGAACTAAAGACTGCCGGCGAGCGAATGACAGGTATTATCATGACTGGCACCCATCATGTGAAGCTTCTAGAAACATCACGTCTTGACTCCTCCTCGGTCGGCCCGTGTGGACTCAACTGCGCAGAATTAGCAGCTTTGATTGACTGTACCCAGTCAGCCAAGACAATCGTTGAGCGATCATGAACTTAAAGCTGGCCTCGACGTAGACTGAAGCTCATCATGACTGGTGCTCCCATTTTGTAGGACACCGAACACTCCCATTTCCAGTCACGTTGAGTCAAAGATCTACCATACCAGGTCCCATTGCTTGCCATGAATCGCTTATCGCCTCCTAAGCAGGAACTGGCCAAGTTGAGAAGGCGCCGCTTGCCCCCTCCTTCCCAGCATGTTCTTGCCCGCTGCATGAGTAGGCTCGACGAGGCCGTGATGGCTCAGGCTGACTCCGTCTGTTGACGAAGCATGATATATCTCTCAGGATCAAAGTATCATCGCCTGACATAATGTAGAGACCAGCCTGCTGGACACAGAAGCATCATCGGAACCATACAGATCACACACGCAGAAGACATTTGGATCGCAATCACAACACACCACAGCATCATGTGGAAGCTAATATTTCGAAGGCGAAATCGTCCTTCCAAGCAGGCCACCAGCGAGAATCTCGGCGGCCGCGGTCGTCCGGCTCCCCGTGGGGCCAACACTTCAAGCGTCGGCGGAGCGACCCGTGGCACAGGGCCCGCAATGAACACAGTGAGCGGTCGCCTATGGTCAAGCCGAGCTCACTTTGCTGAGAACGCGTGGGGCTGACAGGAACTAGAACGATGTTGTAGCCGAGGATACACACGAAACCACTGACATTGGAGACGTGATGTTGCGCCACAGTGATGACACACATTGGCGCGTTGTGGCGAAGCTCTCAATGCCGTACATCAGGGTCAAGCGCTGTGTGTGCCGAGTTCCAAGCGGACGGAGCTGCGAGTGCAGCCTACGTATTGAGGACGCATCTGCCGGGGAATACAGGAAGCAGTAGCCAGTCAAGTGGGAGGAGGATGCTCAAGGCTCGCCCCGCCACAGTTGGTGTTCGTGGGCAAGGAGAAACGCTTCGTTCCACGGCATCCTTCGTGGAGGGCACACAGGCGTACGGCGGATACCTGCAGATCAAGCGCCCTCCCCCTACGTGGCACATTATTCAGGAGATCAGGCAATTATAAGGAATCTGAAACCCTTTCGGTCGGCTGTAAGTGACTGATCTGGTGACATGATCTGTGGCTCTGACTCCATACTGTTTGTCAACAGCGCCCAACATGACGGACTTCGACCTCGAGGCACAGCAAAGCAGAAGTAGAGGGAAAAAGTCAGGCTCGTGGATGTCTCTAATCGGAGAAACTATGATCACAGGCTAACGGTGGCTGACGGACTTGAAGCTCTCTACAGGAGCTCGAGTACGTTGACAGGAGTAAGCCACCTCAACACTGGGTGTTCCGCGACTGTGAGAATGAGACTGGAGGCCTGCCCAATATGAAACTGACGAGACCAGACAATGAAGCACCGCCCGGCTACCCCAGACTAGCCCGTTACATGGCCACGGCCGAGAACTTGAGTGTGTTCCGTCAGTTCCGATACCTGCAGCTGCGTATCATGCTTCAACTACAGGATGAATTGCGAGAACTCGAGACGCTGCTGTACCGGCTCGACGAGAGGGATCGCGCAGCTCCAGGCTTGCTGCGGAGCAGGGAGTATGGCGATCACAAGTCCCACACGAGGGCTCAGCTGCTGGATCGAACGCGCAGGAAGTGGATGGAATACGGTACCCAAACGAACCACTTCGGTTGAGGTACACGAGCTCACAGCAGGCCAGCCGACTTTATCGGAAAGAGTAACGACATCCGATCGCTGAGGAACGCCTCGAGATACCAGCTCGGATACCTGCGAAGCTTCTTCCACCCAAGGCCTCCCATCGACAATAACGAGAACTTTCTCGTAGCGGATGGCGACCTAAAGAGCGTCAGGCCAGACGGAGACGGCGTCTGGCTGGATGAAGTCTTGCTGTACTTGATGATCAAGTACGAGTGTACGCCGCTCAGGGTGAGCCAACTTGTCAAACTGTCATCAAGATGGAAGTGCTGACAAGCTCAATTGCACAGTGGCTCTTTGGGTCCAAGGCAAGGCATCACATCGGGACACGTTCACTTGGAGTGAGCCGCGAGCTGACATCTGATCCGAAGATCAAGAGGGATACCGGCGACAGAAGACACGAAGGGGGCCGAAGCGACGAAGAACAACATAATGAAAAGTCCGCCAGAAAAAGAGCATCAACCTCAACAGAGCAAAACGAGCAGCGACGTGGACACCACCCATTGCAGCGTCAGAGTGCCCCGAAGCACACGCTGTATGACAAGGACAGCATCCACGCCTTCACCATGGTCATCCTGATCTTGCTGGTGCTGTGCTTCCTCGCAGGACCGCTATATCCGCTGTACAGCTGGGTGCAGGGCGAGGTGACGCCGGGGAGGATGGGCATGATTATGGGGATGCAGTGTGCTTGCACGCTGTTGTTCGGCGTGGTGCTAGCGGTGTTCACGAACGCGAAGCGGCACGAGATCTTCACGGCTTCGGCGACGTATGTATTTCCCAGAACGGTGCCGGCCAGCTGATGGTGACTGACGTGAGACGCGCAGATACATGGCCATCTTGGTTGTCTTTATGGGGCAGAGTCCGGCGTAGAGGTAGGCGGGGTGTGGTGATGGTC
Organism: Verticillium isaacii; assembly: GCA_002851775.1. Classification (NCBI taxonomy): domain Eukaryota; kingdom Fungi; phylum Ascomycota; class Sordariomycetes; order Glomerellales; family Plectosphaerellaceae; genus Verticillium; species Verticillium isaacii. The sequence goes on along the minus strand of NMXN01000005.1, from coordinate 781,137 downwards.
TGGCGAATGGTAGGCTGTCTGTTGATGGATGTCATCACAAAGTAAGTGGTAAGTGTGTCGGTCGACGTGTTCTAACTCTGTCGTTGAATGAGGAGGGTGAGGGTTCGTTTGAAATGGCAAGTCTTCAAGAAAGACGAGATGACATTCGGCTTCGATTTCGTATGCGTATAGGGGGTGATTGATGGCGGCTTGTTTTGTTGGACATGATCGGACTGTTGGTAGAAAGGCTCATACATGATGGAGATGTTGAAATTCGCATCAGAGTCAGTCGGCAGAAACCAGAAGTGGAGCATGAAGCGTAGCCTGGAAAAGGTGGACCCAAAGCCTCCAAGCGGAAACGGGTGCTTATCAAGCGAAACAAGAACAGGGAAAGAACGGAAGCACTGCGCTTATCGGGCGACGGGCTTCGGGCGATAAGATAAAAGTAGCGCAAAAATAAAAAAAAAATTCCTTCACATGGAGCAAGGATTGGATGGCGGGGTCCGTTCGGCTTGGTGCTAAGGAGGGGCGGGCCCAGGAAGGAGAGAGGGAGGGAGGGGAGGGAAGGAAGGAGGGGCTCTTTCCGCACTAAATCTTGCGCAAGGTGCGCTGGGAAGACCCTGACGGGCTGATCCTGCCTGCCCTGCGCCCAAGCCTGAGCTCTGCGCCTGAGCCTGAGCGACAAAAGAGCAGAAGAGGGCTTCTTCTGTCTTTGCTCCTGTTTCTGATTTCCTCTGCGACCTGACACACTCGGAGCCCAGAGACAGTTGGCCTCATTTTTCCTTCCCTCTCTCCTGTCTCCCCGTGGCCGAGTTTTCACGTCCTCGTCCTCGTTCCTCATTTCATCCTCAACCCGACAAGACGAAGAACCAGCCTGCTGACCCCCCGCTGGTTCCTTATCGTCTCTTTCCAATCCAGGTTCTGAACCTGCGATGCCTCACACTGTTTCTCCGCCCCCCGAGACCAACATGACGATGGTATCAAAGGCCGCGGGCCCTGCCCCGTCGCAGGAAGACGTTTCTGCCTTCATCACCACCATCTTTACCGCCCAGACCTCCAACCAGTCCATCGAGGCGTCCTACGGCCTCTGCGAACTCCTCCTCAACTCGGTCGGCTCCCGGGGTCTTGAGGCCTACGGCATCCTTGCCGAGGTCAAGAAGGCCGCCGCCGACAAGAAGAGCGGCCTCCGTCGCGAGAGCGCCCAGAACCTTCTCGGCGCCCTCTTCGAGCGCTTCCCCGCCAAGGAGCCCGCCAGCGAGACCGTTTTCCTCCTCCAGAACGGCGGCGTCGTCAACGTTGCCCTCGATGCTCTTGCTGACAAGGGCTCCGTCGTGCGGGACGCGGCGCAGTACGGCCTCGATGCCCTGTTCGCACACCTGAGCCCCGAGGCTCTTGTCACCGGTCTTCTCCCCGCCCTGTCCACCTACCTGACCAAGGCCACCGGCAAGTGGCAGGGAACCGTTGGCGCCTACAAGCTCCTCCAGAAGATGGCCGACAAGGCCAAGCTGATTGTCGGCTCCACCAAGGAGCAGGCCATCGAGGGCGATATCCTGCGCGACTCCCTCGGTACCAAGCTCGCTGGCCTCATCCCGATCGTTGAGGCCGGTATGCACGACCTCAAGGCCGAGGTTGGCAAGCAGGCCGTTCTGGCCATGACCTCCCTCACCGATCTGCTGTCCAACGACGACGTCGCTCCCCGAATTCCCCTCCTCATCGACACCATGGAGCACCCCTCCACCGAGACCCTCCGCAAGGCCATCCATGCCCTCTCCCAGACCACCTTCGTCGCCATCGTCACCTCGCCCGTTCTGGCCCTCCTGACTCCTCTCCTCGAGCGGTCTCTGAATACCCCCTCCACCTCCCAGGAGGTTCTCCGACAGACTGTCGTCGTCGTCGAGAACTTGACCAAGCTCGTCCACGACCCGATCGAGGCTCGTACCTTCTTGCCCAAGCTTCAGCCTGGTGTCAAGGGCGTCTTTGACCGTGCCTCTCTTCCTGAGGTTCGTGAACTTGCCGAGAGGGCGCTCAACGTCATCGAGAAGGCCATGGCCGGCGACCAGGACGTTGTCGAGCGCATCTCTGCCGCCGACGTCGACAAGGTTCTCGATGCCGAGATCAAGAAGAACGGTGGCCTGGCTGGTGATGCTGCTTTCATTAAGCAGGTCCGCTCCTACGTCGCTGAGCAGATTGCCGAGGACGTCAACCACCGCTTTGTCGACAGGGTGTCTGCGCGCATCGCACCCTACTTCCAGTCCTTCACGGACGCCAACTCCACTATCGCCGACGCCGTCCAGCAGTACTACGTCGAGGAAGACGCCCGCAAGTTTGGTGTTCCCGAGAGGGAGGATGATGGCGAGACGGAGATTGTCAACGCCGACTTCTCCCTCGCCTACGGCGGTATGCTTCTGCTCTCCCACACCAACCTTCGTCTCCTCAAGGGCCACCGCTACGGTCTTTGCGGTCGCAACGGTGCCGGTAAGTCGACTCTCATGCGCAGCATTGCCAACGGAAAGCTCGAGGGTTTCCCTCCCCAGGATGTCCTCCGCACCTGCTACGTCGAGCACAACCAAGGCGAGGATGCCGAGATCAGCATTCTCGACTTTGTGTCCAAGGATCCTGAGATCGCCACGCAAGGCCGCGAGAAGATCATCGAGGTCCTCGACGAGTTCGGTTTCACCTCCGGCCCCGACGGCAGGCAGTCGCACAAGGTCGGCTCGCTGTCTGGTGGATGGAAGATGAAGCTCGCCCTCGCCCGCGCCATGCTGGCCCGCGCCGACGTCCTCCTGCTCGACGAACCTACCAACCACTTGGATGTGGCCAACATCGCCTGGCTCGAGAACTACCTCAAGTCCCACACCGACATCACTAGCTTGATCGTGTCCCACGACTCTGGCTTCCTTGATAACGTCACCACCGACATTTACCACTACGAGCCCGGCAAGAAGCTTGGCCACTACAAGGGCAACCTCGCGGCCTTCGTCGAGGTCAAGCCTGAGGCCAAGAGCTACTACACCCTCTCGGCCTCGCAGGTCCAGTTCAAGTTCCCACCTCCCGGCATCCTCAGCGGCGTCAAGTCCCAGACCCGTGCCATCATCCGCATGTCCAACGTCTCCTACGCGTACCCTGGATCCACCAAGCCCTCGCTCGCCGAGGTGTCTTGCCAGCTGTCTCTCTCGTCCCGAGTTGCCATTATCGGCCCCAACGGTGCCGGCAAGTCCACTCTCATCAAGCTGCTCACCGGTGAGACCATTCCCACTACCGGAAAGGTCGAGAAGCACCCCAACCTGCGTATCGGCTACATCAAGCAGCACGCTCTTGAGCACGTTGAGATGCATCTCGAGAAGACTCCCAACCAGTACCTTCAGTGGCGTTACGCAAACGGTGACGATCGCGAGGTCTTCCTCAAGCAGACCCGCATCCTCTCCGACAAGGATCGCGAGCAGATGGACAAGATGATCGACCTGGGTGACGGCAAGGGAGGGCGCCAGCTCGAGGCCCTTGTCGGACGTCAGAAGTACAAGAAGACCTTCCAATACGAGGTGTAAGTACTACCCCCTCTCTCAACCGCAACATTGTAACTAACGGGCCTCAGCAAATGGCGCAACTGGCTCCCCAAGAACAACAGCCAGGTCTCCCGTGAGACTCTTGCCGAGTGGGGCTTTAACAAGCTCGTCCAGGAGTTCGACGACCACGAGGCTTCACGCGAGGGTCTCGGCTACCGCGAGCTCCAACCCTCAGTCATCTCCAAGCATTTCCTCGACCTCGGCCTCGACCCCGAGATTGCCAACCACAACGAGATCGGCTCTCTCTCTGGTGGCCAGAAGGTCAAGGTCGTTATTGCCGGCGCCATGTGGAACAACCCCCATCTCCTCGTCCTCGACGAGCCGACTAACTTCCTCGACCGTGACTCCCTCGGCGGCCTCGCCGTCGCCATCCGCGACTTCAAGGGCGGCGTCATCCTCATTTCCCATAACGAGGAATTCGTCGGCGCCCTCTGCTCCGAACAGTGGCTCGTTAACGACGGTCGCGTCGCCCACCGCGGCACCAATTCCGTCTCTCTCGACCGCTTCGAGGACTCGTCCCGCCCTGGCTCCGGCCTCACTTCCGGCGTCGCCTCCACCGCCGCCAGCTCCGCCATGTCCAGTGCCGTCAACTCTGGCACTGAGGACAACGGTGACCTCAAGTTCAAGGCCAAGAAGAAGCGCAAGAAGACCAAGAAGGAGCTCAAGGAGCAGGAGGTTCGCCGCCGTCTGCGCCACATTGAGTGGCTCAACAGCCCCAAGGGCACTCCTCACCCCGTCGACACCGATGACGAGGCATAGGTGTGCCTAGGGCAGGCCGAACGGGTGTACGCGATGTTTATGTTTTGGAATGGCAGACCCACGAAAGACACGGACGAACGGGACAGGAGAAAAGGGCTTGAAATACCCCTCGAAAAGCAAGCGAGCTGTTCCATTGTTTCGTCACGAGAGACCTGCAAACGAAAAACGCGAGAGTGGGGTGGATGGACGGACAGTCATGAAAAGTCTGCGAAGGACACGGCGGCAGGCAGGGTCCAGATGGTTGTTCCTCTTCTTTGTCATGCAAGGTTTCGTCCCTTTTTGTTTACGTTGCGGGCAGAAAATCGGTCTTTCTCGATGATGCCCCTGCGAGGGGCTAGATGGATTCCACCACCGGCATAGAGGCGTTTAGCATTAGACGGGCGCGCTACTGCGCGGAGGCATTATGCCTCATGATGAATTTCTGGAGAGTATTTTGACCAAGTAATCTTGTCCTATGCCGTGATTCACCTGCGTGAGATGCGACACACCGTCGTGTGATTGAACGACCTACCAACCGACGTCCACCGTACCGTGGTGCGACATCTTCAGATAGGTGATTGAACTGCTACGAGTGGATTTAGGACACTCGACAGGAACAACACGTCAAACACTAACAGCTCTCACTCGGGTCAGGATGTGAAGTACTCGTCGATTTCTCTATCTCCTATCAGGACGATTCATGCTGGCTCTCAATCTCCCAGCGTCTCGTCACCCGCGAATGGCTGGTCTTCCCTTCGAGAAGACCAACGCCCAGCCAAAGGCCCCATGAACCTTTCATAAGAAATTAAACTTTAGTTATAGCGATGCATCGGAAGGGAACAGCTTGTTCCCTGCCATCACCAGAAGGCCCCCCCACCTCTTTTCGTCCCGTCATGCCTGCGCGGCGGCTATGTGTCCAAGGTGGATTCTAGGTGCTTCACGCAGATGTGAGAATGAAACAAATCAAGATCCAACGCCCAGATGATTCCCGTGTCTATAAGTTCCCCGTATCTGGTGAACGCCCATTTGCGTATGTACAGAGCTGCAGCTGTACGCCTCGTAAGGCAGTAGAAAGCAATGTGGTAAGGAAATGATGTTTTTGTGTGGTTTTGCGATATGTATGACGTAGGTGTTTGTGGCCTCGCAGTCTACCACGAGAAGGTCATGAGAGCCGGGTTGAGGGCGATGGGGAGGAGGAAGTGACTGGCAGCGACGGTGGCCATGGGCAAGATGGCGACAAAGTCGGTGATGCGCCAGTCGTGGGGAACGAAGTCGGCCACTGCGAGAATGATCATGGCGACAATGAAGGTCAAGGAGAAGATCATGGAGAATTTGAACTATTTTAAAAACACGTCAGCGACTGATGTAGGAGAGAAGGAGGAGCTGAAATGGGACGTGGCCTCCTGATTGGCGTGATGCTGGAATGTGCGGTGATGAGACCGCACATTCAGCTACGCCACCGACGAGGGATAATCCAGCACAACAGGGGGAACTGACCTTCTTAAGAACCTTGGGCACCTCGATGAAGAAGTTGGAGAATTCGGCCTCCTTGGACGTCGCACCCCAAGTCATGTTAATCTCGAACATGTGCGCCAACAGAGCCTGGCTGACGTGCAAGCTGAGGCCACCGAGGAAGATCGCAAGCATGATTGTCCACTTGAAGTTCTCGAACAGCGACCACAGCAGGCTGCGCTCGCCAATACGGTAGCGCATGACGGCGAGGGCAATGTTACCGAGACCGTTGAAAACGATGACGATGGAGAACCAGACCTTCCACGAATCGATGTAGTACTGGTCGAGGTATCCGTTGAACCAGCCCATGGCGAAGTAGTTGGCGGCCGTCATGATCCAGGCGGCGCCGATGGCGTAGTAAGTACCAATGTACGAGATGACGGTGATCTTTGAAGTGAAGCGAATGTTGCTGAACAAGAACATGCGGAACAGTGGCGTGAAAGGACCCCTCCAGAGCCAGGTGCGGATGGGGTGGAACAGCAACTCATTGCAGCCATAGGCATACTTCTCCCAACGGGCCAGCTCGTCATACACGGTCAAGGACACACCTTCCTTGAAGCCATCGCCAGCCCAGGCAGCCAGACGAATGATATAGCCGTTGCACTGAAGACGAAGAGACATGTCGAAGTCCTCAGACACGTGCGACTCGGACCAGAACTTCTCGTAACCGTCGTGGTCGAAGTATCCGACTTGCTGAATGGCGCTCCACCGAAGGATGGCGTTATGGCCGACAAAGGGAGCGACATCGCCGTTGGCGACGGTGTAGCGAATAGCAGTGTAGATGAGGTTGGTGAAGAAGGTGATGCCGTTCTCGAAGTACGTGTTGACGACCTGCATGACGCCAGACGAGAACTGCATGATGCCGACGTCAGGCGACTGCTCCAGCTCCGAGACAGCGTCAAGCAGACAGTCTGAGGGGATACGGGTGTCGGAGTCGATGATGAGAATGTAATCGCCAACACGAATGTTGCCGTCGGCCCAGGCGCGGGGGTTATCCTCGAGAGTCTCCTTGAGGGCCTGCTCATATGCCTCAGCTTCGTCGTTCTGAGACCACTCAGGGCCGCGGTTGATCGCAAGCAACTTCTCCTCGACCTTGCACGAAATCATGAGGCCAAAGTTCATGTTGGACGCCTTCTTGAACTTGCCACCGCGAACAAAGCCGTCTTCGCCATGCTTCGGGCGGGCGACCCAGCCGATACTGTTATCGGCGTAGAACTCGATACGGGTGCGACGCTCTTCGTCAGAGAGAAGCTGAAGACCGTCGTCGTTGACGAACATGTTGGCAGAGCCGCCCTGCAGTTCGTAGGTCGACATGGCCTGCTTGATGGACTTGACAGTGGGCACAATGACACCGGCCAGGCCCTCCTTGTACACAGGGCACTGGATGGTAACATGGGGCAGAACGTTACCCTGCAGCCTGGGGGGCGGGCGAGCGGAGTAGAACTTGGAGTTGATGGTCAGCTGGCGGATAGGACCGAAGATCTGAGCCAAGCAACCGATGATGACCTGGGCGAAGAAGAGGGTGAAGAAGACCTGAATGGGGAAAAGGGAGATGAGCGCCAGACGGACGTAGTTGCCGTCAACAGCAATCTGGAGCGCGAGCGACCTCCAGGCGGCACCCAGCATTGCGGTGACGAGAATCAGCGTAAAGGTAACGAGCCAGGTGTTCATGAGATGAACTGGCCGCTTCTCGGGAATGATCTCGCCGCTCTCCTCGTCAATCTCGACCTCGGTCACATTGGGATCCCTCTTCTCGGCACCCTCTTCCTCCTCTTCATTACCGGCCTTCCAGACCAGCTCCATGAGCTCGGACTCAATGGCCTTGGCTCTAGGAATCAGGTGCAGAGCATCGTCGTCCCAGACGATGAGAAGACCTTCAGAGGCGACGAATGCGGCAAACTGGTGCTTCCTGGCGCGTGTAAGATCCTCAATTGTCGGCAGAATCTGGACACGAAGGCCGTTCATCAGAGGAACATCGACAGCATCAGGCGACCACTGTAGGAAAGTCTTGATGACGCGCGAGTTGACAGTCATGGCGCACTGAACGTTCAGAGCGGCGGCCGCCTGGGCGAAGGGCGAGCTGCCCAGTTGGGGAGGGCATGCCATGTACTGGCCACGATTTTTCCTCAGCAGCACGCCCTCGACTTCGCCAGACCCGTCGCTGACCCAGAGATGGGAGCACTGCTGTTGGTACAGGTAGTTGACCATGACCTCATGCTTGATATCATCGAGGAACATGGAGCTCGCGGCAGACTTTGTGGAGCGGCCGGAAATGGACTGAGGGCGTGAGCTAAAGCGAGGAGTGGGCGCTTGCAGCTCCATGTCGTTACCGACAAAGCGGTCTGATGGCGGCTTCTCGGACGCCGCCGATGGCTGCTTGGACTTGTGGGCGCGAGGAGGAGGCGGAGCAGCAGCCGGCTCAGGCTTGCTGCTTGCCTTGAAGTAACTTCCGATGCCCATGGTGGCGTCGGGTGTGAGGATCTGAGAAGTTGCCAAAGAGATCTGAACAGCTTCGGAGTTGAAGCCGGCTCAGGAATCGATGAACAGCTCCGTCGACTGAGAGGATGCGGGGTCAGCTCCGGGTGGGATGAGTGCTGAACCATGCCAGCGAAAGATTCACAGAGCAACCCGAGGATGCACTGCAGGTCTGATGGGAACGTACCTGGCGCTGTAACACAGAGGTACTGCGTTGTAAGCGAGATGGAAGCGTCTTGTCGTCCCGAAGAGCAGCGATGGATAGTAGAACGGGGATTTGCTGTTCTTTGAGTCGGATTCAGATCGGATGAGCGAAGCAATCGATTAACGACAGCTGGAGCGAGTGTAATGGTTCCAATATGGACCTTGGGTAGCGAGGGGACACGAAGACGGCCAGGTCTAACGGGGGTGGACGCTGGGTTGAGCGTGCTGAAGAAGGAGGAGCAAGGACAGGCGGTGTCCTACTTCTACTATCACCTTGTGTTAGTCCCGAGGCCTGTCTCGAAGGAAGGAAGAGCGAAGCGAGTGGCAGGAAAAGAAAGCACAGGAGATGCGCGAAGGAGGGGGAGGTGGGAGGACAGGGAAGGATATGGAGGAGCAGCAGCAGCAGGCAGGACTTGGAGTCTTGGAAGTGGAAGAGGCGGATCGATGCTAGGCTCTGGCCCCGTCCAAGCTACTGCTAGCCCGCTCCAGCACAACCCAGTTGAATGGAAGATGGGCCTTACATCAGGTTGGTCGGCGAAGGTGGATATGCGTCGGTGGGTAGTGGGAATCCCGCGGACGGACTACCGGGGGAGCCAAGGGAGACAGGAGGCCAGGGCGCGCGCGCGAGCGAGCGATCACCGTGCTCTCTGGGCTGAGAGATGTCGTCCGGGCACCGGTCAGCTGGGGATCTGCGGTGGGAGGCGGGAGGGGTTGCGGCTCGATAAGGAACGAAGAACACGGTCGACAATGGATGGCGAGGCTAGGTCGAGATGGAAACCGAGCGAGAGTCGAGGTTGAGAGCCAGACGGCGTGCTGCTGGACCGCGTTCGCGAAAAGAGAGGGCGTCCTTGGGGGGGTTGGCCGGGGGTGGAAGGTTTTGAGCTTCGTGGCTGCAGCAATGAAGAGCGCCGTGGGAGGGTTTTCTCTGTCTTCTGCTGTCCTTCTCCTGCTGCGGGCTAGAGCTCGAAAGCGTGAGGAGGGCGCGGGCTGAAGAGAAGAGGCGGCACCTGAAGCGAGCGAGGGACTGGTGACGGTGGGGATGTGTGTCACTGGATGAGGCCTGGGCCACCGGGAGGACGAAAGACGAGGAGGGTGGGGTGAAGGGAAAGGAAGGAGAGAAGGAGAGGAGGGAGTATGTCAATCACGACTTGTCGCCGGATACGGCAAGCTCTGCCTGGCCTTCGCCTTCCTTCCGGGTCTGTCACTATCGGAACTCCAGGCAGTCAGTCCCAGGCCAGGCCAGACCAGGGCAACAGCCAACAGGGCAAGGCAGGACAAACGGCGGACAGCGAGCAATCGAGGAACCCGAACGACGCACGAGGGGAACCATGAGAAGCTGGTCAGGGGTCAGGGGCCAAGGAACAGGGGCAAGGAGTACGAGCAGGGCAAGGGACATGGGCAGGGACAGGGGTGGCCCAGACGGAGCAAGGCGAAGGCGTGAACGTGGGAAGGTGCTCTGGGCGTTGATGCTAGCCACCGTCGACGAAGCTGCCTTGGCTGGCCCCGCCCACCTGCTGCCCGAGGCGAGGCGAGGCCCCAAATGCGCGATACAGTTCTGATGGGAAAGAGGTATGGTCATGGGTGTGGAAGGACCCCGGGCAGGGAGGGGGTAAGTCTCCACTGTTGAAGAAGCGGTCCGGGCTTTTTCCTTTCCCGCTCCTTTTTTTTTTATTCCATTATTTTTATTTTATTCGTTTTCTGTCTTATTTTTGTTCACCCTCTGCTCCACCCGAGGCGCTTGGCTCGAAGAGCAGTTAGCTGCTAGCCCTCGGGACAGGGGTCCTTTATCCTCCCGTCTCGCGTGCTTTTCTTTGTCAACTTGGCAGTCTCGGCAACTTTTGGCTCTAACCAGCAACAGCATCGCGAGGTGTCCGGGCCAGAGAACGCTGCAATACCACCCACCGGTCGACTCAGCTGGCGAACAGAGCAACGAAGCGCCACTTGGCTCGAAATAGCCATACCGCAACAGCTACCGCAACGGCAACCGCATCCCCAGCAAGCCCTGACGCAGCCCGGCCCTCCGGGCTGCCTGACCTGACATCGTGACGGGGGGACAGCGAACTGAGACAGCGATAGAGCGTGGAGCTATTGCTTCGCTGTTCCATAGGAGCTGCGATGAAGGGCGTGAGCATAGAGGCTGGGATGTTGACGACGTGGTCCCGGAAGGGCAGCTGGGTGGGCTGGTCGATTGCATGCCGTCTTCTCCCACGTTCGGGCTCACGCCACCACACCCTCCTCTTCGGGAAGGATGCTTCAAATCGAAGTCGAGCTGACGGCCGGGCAGGCCGCTATCCGATCGACGGACGACAGCAACGTTGTGAGTTGAGACCAGATGGTCCATCAACGTATCATGATCAACCTGTCAAGGCTGTGCCTCCGTCCTCCGAGGCGTCCGCGCCGTCGTAGCTTCTGGTCCACCCGTCCGTATCCGAGGGTCAATTAATTAATCTGCCGTCGCGCTGGTACTTCGCGCAGCCACCACCAGACCAGGTCGCGGCAACACGAAGCGAAACGCAAAACGATCTGAAGATTCGCCACGTCCTTTCGCTTCGGGCCTTCCGTTTGGCGGTGCGACCAAAAGCCGGTTCTCTGCCCTTTCGCCATCTCGATGATGGGATGGGTATCTGTTGGCGCTTGCGTCGAGATCCAATAGTCGAGAAACCGAGATGGCGAATTCGGTGAAATAGGCATTGGCAAACATGGAATATACGCGGAACAGACGACATGGTGACGTCCGTTGAGATAACGGACCCCGCTCGTCGGCGCGGTGCGGTGTGCAATTTCCCATGGCCTGAGAAAAAAACTGCAAAGTTGGCTGTTCCGTCGCAGATACGGGCCACACTGAAGAGGAGGTGCAGTGTAAGTGCAAATGCATTGATTGTTGGCCTGCGGGGTTTTGTGGGTGCCTGCTTTCCTCGAATAGGAATGCGGAACGTACGCGAGCTCTGCCAAGAATGGGCAAGGGCTGCCTACGGGAATTAGCAACAAAACGGAACGCCCCTTTGGAAGGTGGGCGGTGATCAGCAGGAACCAGAACAGCCGGGGGGGCCTGGGGCGTGCCTACCTCGTGGCCTGGCGTTCGTCGACCACTCGCTGGTGTGCTTGCCGCCTCATAACCATAAAGCGGCAAGAACTTTCGATTTGGTGCGGAGCTCGGGCGCGAACCGCGAACAGGGGTTCGTCTGGAAGGAAGGCACCCCGCCCTCTGCTCCGTGCTTGCCGGCACAGTCTGTCGCTGTTGCCCATTGCTGAGTGGCGTTGGACTTCCGCTGAAGTAAGTGGCGGTGCGAAAGTGTTCGGTGCAGCGTGGTCAAAGTGCTCATTTCGAATCCCTCCGCCGTCGTCATCAAGTACACAACCAATTAACAGACCTGACAGTTTGCGCTGCATCACCAACGGAATCTCTGGATGCAACAAGGTCTGGAGACTGGTTCTCCACTGTAGCCCGCCCGACCTGGTGCCAGCCAGCTCGAGGAGGGGTATCCTACCGAACGACATCCCAAGTGTCCGGGTCATGTCTCTCATTCCTTAGAGAAGGCCCGCCCACCTCTGGGGCCCGGCGCTACCAGGGAGACGTTGATTGAATTGGTGTCTGGCAACAAAGAAATGCGAACGGCCATGAAGCGACCCCACCATTCCTTTGTTCTGCGTTCAAACCGCATGTTTCGGATCATCTTCGACGGTCGGGATCATCGGGACTTGACTACACGCCGTGCCCTGCGACTCGATTTCTCTCGGCCTTCGGTTTTGAACTCGCTGCCATTTCCTGCTCGCTTCCTGCACCTGTATGTATGGATCTACAGCCTCTGGCCGCCGTGCAGAGTCTGAGCAACCTTTTGCCGCTGGCAGCTTAAAAGTCACTTTGGCCTGTCCCGCACAGCACCAAAGTCAAGTTACTCTGCATACGTGTCACAGATACCAGCCTACTTAAGCAAGACTTGTCCCATGTGTCGATGACTGCAACAAAATCAACCTACTTGCATCTATCCATGATGTCCGCCGTACACAGTCGCACACCACGATGGGCTTCGACCATGCCGCTTCCCGCTCTTGACACGGACGGCACAGGTCTTCCCATTACCATCCAGGTCAACATGACACCTGAGCAGATCGAAGCCTATATCATCCGCTTCCGCATCCAGGGGCAAGCCTCAAAGACATGCAGGACCGCACCGGAGCCAACATGGCCATACGAGGCAAAGGCTCTTACGCCCCGGAGGGTCCACCGGCACCGTCAGAAGCCTGCGTGAAGTCTTTGGATTCAACTGAATGCTGACTGGCAACAATCTTCAAACGAACAAACGAATTAATTGCACTTATAGTCATGTGACAAACAGCGCACTAACAGCTCAGCGACGAAGTTCGCGCGACAGTGATGCCCAGGACGATGCTGCGGCCTGCTGTGACTCCAACCGATAAATGTAGTACCGCAATAGATCGCAGCGGTTCCCCCAGAGATACGAGCTCATTCACTATAAGCAGTACTAATGCACTCGAGAGGGTTGACTGCTTCATCGGCCGTACAAGAGCATGACAGCCTTGAGGTGGCCGCCGAGGACCTCCTTGACAGTCTCCGGTACCAGATGATCCTTCTCAAGAGAATTAGCGTCCTGCGTGGCCAGATAGACGCCTTCCAGCCTTGTCGCCTCGGCACGGAATGCTACGTCGCCGTCGATAGTTCTCTCGCCAAGTTGGGCCTGGCCCATGTCACCTTATCAGAGCTCACGGAAACACGGGCCAGACTGCGGCTGGCGACTGCCATGTCACCATTCCGTCGCTCTATCAGCACACAAACGTGAAGTGTAGTCACATTCTTAGGGCGATAATACACCATCCTGTGCTTCGTTGGGACGAGACGGCAACCTGGCATGCAGCCGCGGACAAGCTTTCCGGCCATCACCAGTGCCGAGCTTGTCAGGCGCGAACGTCGCTCCTCTCCCAATCACAGGCGTGATTTGCGTGAGGTTTTCACGACATAATTTCCGCTCGAGCCAGGGGCTGGCTTAGTCGAAGAGCCTCACCCGCGTCCCGGTCCCGAGGAGGTGCCATCGTTGGTCTAGATCATCGTACACCAAATGACGTCAAACGCATCAAGGCCTTCTCTCAAACCTCCCAGCCTCGTGTTGTCGGCGACCGCAACATTGACTGGCAACCCTAGGGCGGTTGAGTCAAGCAAGCAATCGGCGGGCAAGTCACCCATGTGCGCGCGATCGAGACCGAGGCTCGACAGCAATGCCCCAGTCATCAGCGTAACAACAACAGGTGCGTCGATAAACGCCACCACCGTTGTGCCGCCAGCCCTACATACATGCATTTCATCCCATTCTGGATCTTTCAGGTCTTCCTGGTGCCCACCCAATCCTTGCCTTGCGTGACCGACGGCATCATGCACCATGAAATCCCTAGTGGCAGGTGTCCACTCTTGCGTCTCCAGCGCGGCCATGTGAAGACCGCTACAGCGCCCCATCCCCTCCTCTCAACAAGGCCTCGCTGTCACTGAGCCCCCTCGGATACGAGAAGGCGAGGAAATACAGGGAAGAGGCCTATGCGCCAGCGCCAGCGCCAAAACCAGGCCCAAGGCTCGCACGCACAACAGCCGGTGGAGTGCAATCACACCAAGCTCGACCGCCCGTCCGCTAGACCAGGAGCCCACGCGCCAGAGAGCTCCACCGGCCGGAGGATTCGGCGCTGGCGATCTCGGAGCCTCGGGTTCGTGCCGGGCGGCCGTGGGTATTGTGAACAAACAGATGGCGCCCTGTGCTCGACATTGTGGTTCTGCGTCGTGGTTGCAGGGGGGGGGGATATCGCGTTGTTTTCTATTCCCAGTTTGCGCGAAACCCACCTCCCCTCTCCACCGCCGAGCCTGGCGACACGATCTCGCTAGGAGCATTTCCTTTTACCTAACCCAACGTCATCCTCATCCAAGAGGGAAAATAGGCTTTCTCCGCTGCGATTGCAGTGACCGGCCGCAATCCCAGTCCTTCCATGGCTCGCGCGGCGAGCCACATGGGTCGTCTCGTTCTGCTCGCCTACCGTGCGTTGTCTGCCAACTTTTGCAATCGGCCCGGGCCAACTCGAAAACTCAGAAGCAGCCTGCTCTGTCGTCCGTGAGCGTGAGCGCGCGTCGGTCCCGGATCGCCGAGGACTCGCTGGTTCGCTTTCCCTCCCTGCGAACAAACGAACGAACGAACGAACGGGTCTTCGCGCCTCGCGCGTGCGTCGGCGCTATCTGCTGCCACCGCTCGCCAGCTGAAAGGAGATGCGAGATGATAGCGCGGGCGGATTGCCCCGTGCCGGAAGCTCTTATCGCGGGACGGGGGGACTGGACTGACTTCATCCGCCCCCCTGCACTCAGACGGCGGTCGGCGGTAGTGGTGGTGGTGGTGGTGGTGGTGGTTGGTGGTGGCTTGCTGCATGTCTGCCTGAAGCTTACTGGAAGCGAAGATGCTAGCTCTGACGTGCTGGGACAGAAGGATTGGCGTGTTGGGAAACTCGGCACTCTGGGCAGGACATGTACATGGCAAGTGCCTCTGTCGTGTCGTGCAGGGTGATGGGCTGAGCGAGGTGACATTCGATTAAGGTGACGCCCCATGTCTCACAATCTTCCAACTCATCGAGACGCCACAGCGAAGTCTAATGTCGCCGGCAGCATGTTTTCTTCTTACAGATTACTACCTCCTAACATCGTAGCTCCCAAAAGTCCCTCCACGGAAAGGCCTGAGGGTATACGCAGAACCAGCCAAGCAGTTCTCTAAAAATTTGCGGAAAAGCAGAAGGAAAAAAAAAAAAAGTCCAAGACGCCCCAAACACGGAAAAGGCATGATCATGACCAGCCAGCCTGCCTATCCAGGTAGGTTGTGGCGTCCGTCGTCATGCATCTACCCAAGCCAAGCCAAGCCCGAGATCCCAAGTCTAAATTGTTTTCCCCCCTGGGACTGAAATGTGATTGATCGCACCCCATGCATCGCTCACCTCATCACACACGTGTTTCGCCTCGGCGCGAACGGACTACCGTCACGTGCTTCAAAGCTCATTGCCGTCGAGCCCCTCGTCGCCGTTGCACTGCTGCCAGATCTTGACGTTCTTGACCTCGAGCTCGGGCTTGGTCCAGGTGGGCAGCCAAGTGTCGCGGGCCTCCCAGAAGTCCTTCTTGGCGTTGGGGGAGCCGTTGAGCCACGGCTTCTCGGACTTGCCGTCCTCGAACCAGCCGTTGGTGCCGCCGACGGCGAGGTTGATGATGAGATAGAAGTACTGGTCGAAGGGCGTGTTGTCGCGGCCCGTCTCAGACCAGATGTCGTTGAGGCGGGTGCCGTTGGCGTTGGCCTCGGGGAAGTTGCCGCGCTTCCACATGGGCTTGTCAAAGTTGGTGTACATGACCTGGAGCAGGCGGCTGTTGACGTAGGTGAAGAGGTACTTCTGGGACCACTCGAGGCCGAACGTGTTGAAGCCGTCGGCGTACGTCGTCTTGAGGGCCTGACGCTTGTTGTTGGTGCGCCACCAGGCGTCATTGGCAGGGTCGGGGCCCCAGTGCAGCGCCGACGAAGCAATGTTGTTGCCGCCCTGATCGTACTTCCAGTCGTTGCCGCGAGACTCGAGAATGTCAATCTCGCCCGACGCGGGCCAGGGCCCGTACGTGTCACGCTCGGGCATCATCCAGATGGCGGGCCACAGCCAGTCGCCCTTGGGAAGACGGGCCGTCACCTCGACGCGGCCATACTTGATGCGGACGCCTCCCTTGGTGTGGATGCGGCCGGACTTGACTGGCTGGACGATAGTGGCGTTGCCGGCGGTCGTGTTGGTGGCAGTGATGCAGTTGAAGGGCTTGTCTGAGGTGCAAGTGCCGTCGTCGAGCAGGTCAATCTCGGTGTCCTTCTCAATCAGGGCCGAGTCAGTGAGCTCAGGGCGGATAATCAGGTTGCCGTCCTTGATGAAGACGTTCTCGTCGCCACCCGTGGTCCACTCAAACTGGCCGTTGCTGTGATGATCATGTTAGCGTTGCAAGCAGCAAGAGCTGGGGGCGGTCGAACATACCCGTAACCGCCAACCTCAACCTCCTTAGTCCAGGTGCTGGAGCTGAGACCGCCAGAGAAGTCATCGTCCAGCAGAATGCAGTACTTGTGCTTGATGACGCTGTTGATGCCGTCCCAGATGAGGAAGCCGGAGATGCCGAGACCGATCAGGATGCCGATGATGGGGAGAATGGTGACCCACTTCTCCTTGGGGTGCGACTTCTCAAGCCAGGGCTTCTCGATATCCTCCTTGCGCACTCTCCTTGAGTGGAAGTAGCGCTGAGAACGCTCGTCGAACATACCGGTGGCGCGAGCGCTGGACGAGCCGTAGCTCGAAGGGGGGCGAGAGTTGTTGGGGCTCGCGAAGGGGTTGGTGCTGGCGCCGGTGGGATTGGCAGAGCGGACGGAAGCCTGGGACTCGAGGCCATCGCCGAAGGGGTTGCGGCCGGCATTGTCGGTGTTGGGGGTGCCGGGGCGGTACTGAGGGGTGGTCGCGGCGGTGGTCGCGGCCGAGGGGGCGGGGGCGCCGGTCACAGAGCGGCCGTAGAATGCCTGGCCCTCGCGGGGGAACTCGCCTTCGCGGTCCATTGCGATTGGGATGGAGGTCGAGGGGAGGTCGGGAGAGGACGAGTGGTGGTGTTGCGACGTCGCAGAGGATTCGGCGGTGCCAATGCGGGAGGGGGGAGTCGTGTGGTCTCGAGCTCGGGAGCTTGGATTAGATATTACTGCGTAAGAAAGCTAAAGAGGATGGACGGGAGGCGAAGAAGGAGTGCCGAGAAGAAGAGTGGGCAAACGAGGTGGGAGGTGGGATAAAACGAATGGATATCTCGCCGTCAGCTGCTGTCTGCGGACTCCCCGAGCTGAGGTGGTCGACGTGCTGGCTGGATTGGGGCGTCCGATGTTCCAATATCCAGAGCGGGCGTGAGGGCTGAAAGAAGAGACCGCGTAGGGGTGGCAAGCGAGGGGCGGCTGTACTGTCTCAAGAAGCAAAGAGTGTTGTCTCTGCAGCTGAAGAAGATGCAAGACGCAAGAGGCGAGACTGGGGGGTGGGGGAGAGGGGGGTTGGTCGTGGAAGTCGTAGAGGGTCGTAAAGGTGTTGGTGGTGGTGGTAGTGGGTGGTGGTGAGGACTACCGGACGGGGAGCCAGGCCGAAGTGGGAGGACCGAACGTGGGAGGCACCTGCGAAGGGACGGACATGACGCTAAGACGGGCGGTGGAGTGCGCGCTGTACTTGGCCTGGTACCAAGCATCCTGGATCGTGTATCCTGGCGCCAAGCCTGCCGTCGAGCGGCCTTCTGGGGCGGATGAGGGGCCCTGGAGCCCTGGAGCCTTGGAGCCCTGGAGCCTTGGAGCCCTGGAGCCCCTTGCTGCTGCCGAAGCACGGCTAGCGCCTGTTATTCAGTGGCGCAACGCCCTGACGGTCAGTCGCAGTGCAGTCAGTCCCGTAGGCACCGAGCAGGCACAGGTACCGATGGTTCCAGGTTCAGCTGGGTCGCTTCAGGCCGTGATGTACCTAGGTATGTGTGTGGTGGTGAGTCCAGCCCAGGCGATATCGATGCGGCTTGACCTTCTGGGCCGCCGTCCGCCCTGCAAGTAGCGATGAATTGGAAGCAATAGATAGTGCCTGGCCTACCCATCCTGACCAGCGCCCCCTCCGGCCGTTGGTCGCCCGGTGTGACATCTCGGCTCGCACATCACGATATGCCCACGCCCTTCGCAAGCATCCTGGGCCCGTCGAATCTCGATCTGACTTATCAGAAAAGCGCGATCAGCAGTGATCAGTGATGGGGAGCCCACCATCTCAGGAAACGAAAAGCGAAGAGACCCGGGCTCCTGGGTGCGGAACGGATACTCCCAACAAGGCCCACAAGCTTAGGGCCAAGGACCAAGAGCCAAGAGACCGTCTGTCCGAGCATCCGTAATGAACGGGCCACCTGGGCACCGGTCCAAGTGGGCAGACGGAGGTGAAGTTGGTTGGAAAAAGCAGCAACAAGGCAGGCAAAAGCGGCAAGTGGCTTGGCGGCTCTAGCTCTGGGCGCCGCTGGCAGGCGTGGCTTTCGACCTTCCCCATGTTCCTGCATGGAAGATTGAGTGCCCCTGGTCTAGCGGCGTCTAGTGAGGGGTATCCCGTTTTGGTCTAAGCTGTTTCGTAGCGCTTGCTAGTGCTTCCTCTAACCATAAGGGGCATTCGCCAGAACGGGCATCTACCTGCGGGCAAGCGCTGCCCACTGCAATTTCCACGTTGAAGCTTCACGTGGTGATAGCGTCAGGCCGTCTCTCTCGTCGTCGTCGACCAACCTCAAACCATCGACCGCCCAACGCAGCCGCACGTTCTGGATTCAGTCGCAGCGTGACGCCAAAACGAGCCATCTTGTCTTCTCCTTTTCGACTGCTCGCCAGCGGGCGTTCTTGCCAAGCGCTCCGCCTGAGAATAGCGCGGCAGCTGAACAGCAACAGCATGCCATCCATGCCTGTCGTTCTGTTATCTGCTTCCTGGGCCTGGACTGTGTCCACCGACGGAACGGCATCGCCCTCACCCGCTGTACCCCGGTCTGCCTCTCTTGCCTCCTCAGTGCCTTAGCCTTCGCTTGCCTGCCTTGCAAGAACCAACACGGAGCTTCCGGTCGATCATCTCTGCCGACGTTGACAGGGTCCACTTTCTCGCCTCGGTGAGAACATCCATCAGCCTCGACGGCTGGCCGGTCACCCGGCAGATCGACAGCATCTTGCCAGGCTGGAACGGGAGCCAGCCGGGCACTTTATCCTATGATGGGGCCGCAATAGCGGTGGAGTTGCTGCTGGCTGGAGCCGCGCGACCAAGGCCTCTCCTGTATCAACGTTCCAATCTAGATAGAGAGACGAACCACCGTTGATACGACGAGATAGCGCGACATCATATTGGCCAGCTACGCCGTCACTCAAGCGAATTGAACCGTCTCTGATCGTACCCAACGGCTTCCGCTATCATCGCGGCTAGGCCTCTAGCACAACACAACACAAGTCGGTAACAGCGGCCGCACGAATGGCCCGTATGTCAGCCACACACTGGTGAGTGCACGATCTATCGAATCCTGAATGGCACTGCGCTCCCTTTTCGGTCATCATTGACTGCCTCGCGCATATGCAGTCGATGGGTTGTGGTTGCGAGATTCCGTCGAGTTCGCCAGCTAGGGAGGGCGGCTCAAATCTCCTACTGGCTGGCGGGTTCTCACCGATCAATACGTCAAGCCCTGGGCTTCGTGTCGAACACTGCAGCGAGCAGGATCTGAACCGGAGGTGGCACTGTAACTTCGCACGCCCATTGGAGGTTGACGCAATGCAACATGTACTGCTCTGCTGGTCTACTGCAGCCACGGGCTATTCGCGCTCTGGCCGGGCGGGGATACCAAGGGCCTTTTCAGCATCCCTTCAATATTGTTCCGGCAGGCGCTCTGCTTATTGCAGGCTGCAGCCAACCCAGGTGTGTTAGTCTCAGCTGAGAAAAGCTGCTTTGAGCCGTTTTGATTCAGATAGGGTGTCCAAGATCCCGAAGACCCTGAACGCCACCAACACCTGCGCGCGTGGGGGGCTGGTATCGTCGAAGCTGTAGCTGTCGCTATCGACGTGCAGCCCAGCCCTTTTCACCAAATCTGCCATCGAAAAGGGGCCTCAGCTTGCGTCCCGGATCCGCTCACCCGAGCCGTTGTGAAGGAGCGACACGAAGACGCGTATCATGTCGTCGACGAGCATCGCGATCACGATCAGGCCAAACCAATTCTTTAGGACCTCGAAAACTCAGATAGCAAACCCCGCTCGCCGCCTATTTTTAAACCCCCACCTCGCCTGTCTCGTTCGTTTCTTCTTCACACCACGTCAACTCGCAGAAGCCTCGCATGGAAACGAATGACAGCTCGTCGCCTGTCGTCCAATCGAGCTTCCCTCGGGAGTACGGTCCTACTTGGCGCGCAGCGACAGACGTGAGACATCAGGCGGTGGACCGCACTTACTGCCCGAGTTTTGTCGACCCAGACCCGGCGAGACGACGTCCCCGCCTGCAAAGATGGTGCATCGCATCAATCGAGCCAAAACGATGGGTCATCCGGCGCTGTTTGTCAACCTCCTGGTAGGGCGTTACGGGCATGCCCAGGCTGTTTTTTTTCGCCAGTCATCCGCCCAGATGTCGGCACCTCGTATTGCGTGACACATGTAGTGCTGTAGCGGCAACAAGGACAACCCCGGCCTTTTTGTTTATGACGGGTTGGGAGACCGCGGAGACGTCGGCAATTCCATCTTTTCCACGGACAACGAACCCCCTTTTGTCCTTGTCTCCCTAGGCACAACCGCCGTGGCATGCAGGCGAAGGTCAGACCGTCCGAATGTTAGGCCGGCTTCAGGTAGCGCTGCGCACCGGCGCCGGCGCATACCGGCACGCCCTGCCGGGCTGACCACCCAAGGCCGAGTTGAAACAAACGGCGCGTTGCCAAAGAAAAATGGCCTTCTGCCTACCTACTGTCACAGTGGCCGGCTGCCGCCGGGGGTGATTTCGCTGGGAAGTCCGAGGATAGCCAAGGACGCCGAGTGTCCTTGGCCCTTTGCCAGCTGGATGCACAGCACTTCGCTCATCAATCCCTTGGTTGAAACAAGAAACGGGATTGATGAGCGGAGACTTGATCCTCGACAATAAGGCTCCCGTTCGTTTTCCCAGTATCAGATCTCTCATCAGGCCATTCCCCGAAGAGCTCACCAGTAGCCTGTTTCTCGATGCTGCGGACGGACGGTATGCACGTTGGGTGGCCCCGCGGATTTCGCAAAGCCTGCCTGCACCTCCACCTCGTGTTACTAGGTTAGGGCGACAACGCCGCCGGATTTTCCGAAAACCCCTGCGAGTCGAGATGTGTCGCTTTGTCGGGTTCAAGCAGCCTACTCGCCAACCACATGTCAGAACAGCAGGCTCCTCGTATTGAGGTTGGCGATGCGGCCCTTCCCCTCTTCTGACTTTGACTCACCGGCTCTTCTCGCAGCTGACTCGACCCATGATACCATTGAATCCAGTGGCGGGACTTTATCGACGCCAGAATCGACGAGTTGATGTGTCTTGCACTCCAGCTCGTGCGACGAACATTGACAGAATGGATCTCGAAGAAGTGGGCGAGCCCTCACCTGCGTGTGGGTGCCCGTGTTAGGCGCATCGGTGCCGTGATCCCCCTGCGCATGTTTCGCATCACGTCGCTCAGCGACGGCGACGACTGCGCGCTATCCAACTTTGTGGTTGGGAGTACCCGCTGGCGGTCGGTGCCGTGCTTTTGGCCCCAAACTTCTATGCCATGATCCATATCGCTACAGCCATGTCGATCGCCTAGGAAGGGGCCCTGCTGATCATTGCCCGTTTACCTGCCCTGGAAGCATGGCCTTACTGGCGGTGCTAGGGATCGCCAGACTGAGTCGCACAGACGCAGGTCCAGCGAGGAACCATAAGGGTTCATTCCGGCTCCCAGACTTGAATCTTGCATTGCCGTGCTCTGCGAATAACCTCACTTTGATAGCCCTTGATTCGTCATCATGTTGACCTCTGTAGTTCCCGCGGGTATCGCTGGCCTGGCGGCCTGCCTGGCGCTCATGTCAGCGCCGATGGTCGTCGCGCAAGAGCAAGACAAGGACCTCGGCACCGTCTTGTCGTCACAGAAGAACTTGACGACATTTTACGGCTTGCTCAAGGTATGCGACAGGTCTCACGTTTTGTCACATGCGAGTGCACATCTCATCTCGTGCCTCAGACTAATACGCCTCGCAGGACTACCCTGAGGTGCTGCTCAAGTTACCAAGCCAGGACGGCGTCACAGTATGTTGCCGAGTCACGTCTCACCTTTGTCCGACGAGAAGCTGACATGATAGATCATCGCCCCCTCGAATGCCGCCTTTGAGAACATCCCCGGCACCCCTCTCAACGGCATCTGGGATCCCAAGAACGCCTCCATCGCGGTGCCCATTCTCGAGTACCACCTCCTCAAAGGCACCGTCGCCACAGACGCTCTTGTTTCCGGACCCTCAGTTTTCGCCCCCTCGCTCCTAGAATCCGCGGCTTGGACAAACGTCTCTACGGGCCAAAACGTCGTCCTTGCCCGTCAGCCCGGTGACGTTGTTGTGTTCACCTCCGCCCAGGGCGCCCGCACGACCCGCGCTCGCGGCGACATCCCCTTCGCCGGCGGCCTCATCCAGGTCGTCGACAACCTCCTCATCCCGCCCACGCGCCTTGAGGACACGTTGCAGGCCTTCGGTCTCGAGGCCTTCCTCGGCGCGCTCTACGCCGCCGACCTGCTCCCCACCGCAGCGGAGGACGAGGACATCACCATCTTCGCGCCGCGTGACGATGCGTTCCGGCGCGTCGGCGGCAGCCTCGATGCGCTGGACGGCGACGAGCTCCGCGCGATCGTGGAATATCACATCGTCCGCGGCAAAGTCTCTGCATCGGCGGCCCTGACGAACGGGACACGGCTCGCCGCCGTCGGCGGCGGGCGGATCGGCGTGCGTCGGTCGGGAAACAACCTGTTTGTCAACTCGGCGCAGGTTGTTCAGCCGGACATCCTGATCGCGAATGGCGTGGTGCATGTCATTGATAATGTGCTGAATCCCGAGGCCGAGGGGGCGGTGCCCGATCCGGATGCCGTCAGCCAGGCGCCGGTCTGGTCGGTCGGCGGCGGGGAAGGGACCCCGTTCACGAGTGCCATTCCCTGCAGCGAGGACTGTCCGACGACGAGCTCGGAGGAGGCGTCGAGGACGCCCACGGCAAGTGCTACTACTACTACCGAGGGAGGAAGTGAGCCGACGGAAAGCCCAGATGGAGCCGGCAGGGGGTTCGAGGCTGGACTAGGGTTTTTAGCGGGAGTCGCCGGTATTGGTATGGCTGTGTTGCTGTGAGGTAGAGGCCAAGGGGATGTGATATGGATTACTGGCTGCTGGCCCAGCCATGAAAGAGGCTGGCATACATAGGAGTGCTACGTTTTGAGATGACGACCAGTTGGATATCAACCGGTCAGGAATGGAAGTCACAAGCGTGTAATGCAGTCCTTTTAGAGTGGAAGATAATCGAAACTATACTTGATTTGGGCTGATGGGTTCACGTGTATCTTTGTCAGTTCGAAGGGTGCAACGTCTCGTAATGAACAAGGCCCCCATATCTGTTCATCACAGCGCATATCGCAGCAACGTATGGTCATGGTATTCACATGATGATTGCAATGATCGAACCAGCAAACTTGTGGACAGGCTCCGATGTCTGCAATCTAGCATTCAGTGAACTATTACGATGAGCAGCGTGTGCTGAGTGGGCTTCTCCATGTCTTATGATGGGAGTCGGAGTTACCTCGTTCGTTCATGGCGGTTGAAACTTGTTGCAGACCAATGTTGCAAGACAATTTGACTATGATCTACCTTTCCTCATATGGATCTCTTACATCTCGCCAAGTCAAGATCAGCAACAAACCTGACATACCTATCTCTAGGTGTTCGTCGAACGAGCTGATTGGAAATGGTATGCTGTATTCGTCGATAAAAGAAAAGGGTGGCGGTTCGAAAACGACAGGCAACCTATATCGACGACAACCTCCACGTACGCTGACCTGACTTCGCTCCTGCCATCGACAGGACTGAAATTGAGATCCAACTGAATTTGCCACCTCTATCCAAAAATGCATTTCGCGCTGCTGAAGGAGCGTATAGATAGATGTACGCAGCTGGGGTCATTCCAGGTTCTCATTCCCGTCGCACATTGCTATATGCATCGTTCAAGCACGCCAGGCCCGTGCTGGCTTTCCGTCAACGTCACTCATTGAGGCCTCGGCGGCATTGGGGCCGCAGGGGGGCTCATCTCTTCAGGCGACTGAACAAGGTTCGCACCATAGTCGGCCTTTAATTCAGAAGCCTATAATTCATGTCAGCGAAAGAAGCTCCAGGTTCACATTTGGATGGAGGGTAAATTGACTTACGTTGAAGCGCTCAGCGTCCGACCTGCGAAGTGAAGGGATTATCAGAGCATGCTCGGGTCTGCTGCCGGAGAGGGGGGGATCATCCTGCTCGTTATCAGTTTAGAAATACAGTGGAATCAGCCTGTAGGTCTGACAAGATACATACCCTGCGGCGATGCCTGCCCTTTGACAATGAATGTGGCTCTGTGACGTTCGCACTCTCCGGCGCATAATCGGATCCTCTCGCTGCCGCTGTCTGGTGGCTTGCAGAACCAAGGGTTCCAGCCTTTTCCGTACTCGAATTCGATGGAGGCGATAAGATAGTATCAGGATCAAGGTGTTGGAGGCCCTCCGTCAGGGGGGAAAGGCTCTGGTTGCGGGGGTGGTCTCGGTGGTGGCGTCGGAGGGGGCTCGGGGATGGGGAGGGATTTGGTGCAGCCCGCGAAGCAATCGTAGGGGAGCTTTGCTGAGACATGGCAGGTAATCATTCTGAGCCGTCGCCGTGGAAAGTAGTGTGACGGGATTGTCAGTCGACTTGGGTATGATGTACAACAAGCCATGGCGGCTTGAATGTCGTCGTACTTATATTCATCATGCTTCTTTGTCAACTTGAGGCTCTCAGACAGAGTTGGAGATCCGAAAAACAGCAGATGGATTCGTGCAACGTCGCACAAAGAGTTGGGACCGAGATGCCTGGACAATGACGGCGTTGCTTTGGCCTCGATCGTAGTCGAGAAAGAGGTTGGATAAGCCTCGCGAACAAGGCAAAGCTGATCAAAGAAGGCTGTGTGGCCTACGGTTGATGTTGGCACCTCGAAGAGATGACAAGGGCTCAACAATAAAGTCACAAGATGGACTCAGTCACACCACGCGGTGCTTTCCAGGTGACTTTGACACTGGGACACTCGCTACTCACTGACAACCTGCTTCACGTTCCGCGTGATCATGCTTGAGTTGGATCGAGTTACAATGGGTACAGTACGTCCACATGCTTTTTCAATACCAGCAGCAGAAGCCAACCGTGCTGATATATCATCGAGAGGGAACATCTGTTACCTCTCCTGACTGAGCCAAGACCAGTGTGGGAACACCTTTGAAAGGGGCGGTGATGAGAGTGTGGCACCGTCATGCCGTCTCCTTGGTTTGTATCTAGATTGACCCTCGGGATTGGCCCACGTAAGAAGCGTTGGTATTCCCACAAGCATGAGGCACACCAAGTTGGTCCTTGTCAGCTCGAGGAAGCAAGCATGATGCAGGTCAAGAAAGTGTCCTGTTGGTGAAAGGTCGGGGGGTGTGCCGAGAGCCAACGGAGACAAACTCCAGAAACGTCGATCGAGCTTCCGCCATCCCCCGTCGTGGAGCAACAGGGGCCGATCGGTGCTGACGAAACAGGCTCTTCCCCAGGCCAGGCATTGTCGTCAGGAAAAACTCGACTCATAATGGACAGTCTCTGAATAGCTACCGCGCTTTTGGGTTCGCGGAGTTCGGAATGTCAAGGCACGTGGTCCTCACAGGCAGGAAAATGGCACCATGGTGCATATGCGGACGGATGCCTCTGATGGCACCCTTGCAGGATTTCCACCAACCAACCTTCGTTGGACTGACGAGGTGATATTTTGAGGCCATCAAGAAGTTATGTTACTGGCCCCTCGTTCAGTAATGCAGCTGCAACCCAACGACCCAGGAGTGGATAGAGGATGAAGGCATCAGTAAGCACCGTGAGCCGCATCCTCCCTATGTTGACCCTGGGACAGTGACGTCGTAATGAGCCATCGATATCGGTATTTCGGTGAATTATTGTACGACCAAATATTGATAAGATACAGCTGCAGTGTAATCCTTCGAGAGTCTGGTGATCTCCTCGAATGGATGACTTTGCTTGTCGCCCCCTGCTCATACATGAGAATTATCAATGGCTTGCATTCGTCGACACATGAAAGAGGGCAATTGTTTGGTCCTCCGATGACGGTTCAGTGATGATCTGGCTCATAGTTCCGGAAGTGGTATCTATTTCATTATCGACATGTGTGCGCGCTTTCATCTTCGTTTTCTTCCGCGAGTGCCGTTCCCCAAACTGCAACCGATAACCTCAACCATTTTGCGTCCTGCGTGCTTCTGTCGCTGCCTCCTCTGCCCGCGTTTGAGCACTGCTCCAATGCCGGTCCTGAAACCCTATTTCTTTTAAAAGTACAAACCCCCTCACGGATCACACCCTACCGGCGTCTCTAGTGCCGAGAGCGACGGTCTCGGCTGGGGCTCCTGGACCTGTCGTCGTAGGAGTTCCGGCTAGGGCTCCTCCGTCGGTCTTCCCTCCTGCCTCGCCCGGCGCCGGCACCGCCTCCTCCACCACGGCGTCGCGGCGGCGTTCTCGACGGCGACCTGGACCTGGAAGGTGTGAATGACCGAGACCGACTCCGGTAGCGACTCCCACCCCGCACCCTGGCCGCATCAGCCACAGGCGACCTTGAGGGCGTCCGCGATGTTGAGCGCGGGCGATACGTATCCGAGTTTGGTCCGAAGCGACTCGAGGGTCCGTTCGGACCGCCGCCACGCCCACCACCACCACCAAAGGGTCCGCCGCGACCGCCGCCGCCGCCGCCGCCTCGCGGGCCGGGGTGTGGGTTTCTAGGGTCGATGCCGGCGCCGCGGCGAGCGAGTGGCGGTGCGGGGGAGATTTTGCGGCGGGGCAGGACAATGGAGACGTTGATGACGGCACCGTCGACTTGGGCCTCGTGCATGTTGGCGATGGCATCTTCGGCGTCGGCTTCGTCGTCGAAGAGGATGTAGGCTGTACCGCGGTTGGTGCCCACTGTTGAAGGAGGAGTTAGCACGCTTGAAAGACCCGGAGCGTACGGGGGCGGAACAGGCAGAGGGTACATACTCCTATTGATGGGCAGGTCTAGGTCCTTGACGTGGCCGAACTGACCAAAGATCTCGTACAGGTGGTCTTCATTGACGTTCTTGGTCAGGCGCTCGACGACAATCTGTCTCCTGGGTCAGCTCCTTGTCGCTGCGAGATAGCTTGGGCCTTGACACTGACCTTTGTGCTTTTAACTGGCGTGAGGCTACGGCCGCGGCTGTCGCCCCGGCGGACGGGGCTTCGAGAGCGCGTCTCGCTTCTGTACCTGCCGTTTCGACGGGGTCCTGGGGACCGGGATCGCGAGGGGGAGCGCGAGTCTGGGAGGTGGCGGCGGTCGTAAGCGTGGTCGGAGACAGGCGTCGGGGAGCGAGTGCGCGACCGGTATTGGTCCCGCGACAAAGAGCGGGAGGCCATGATGGTATGGCAGCGAGTTCCGGGTTCGATCCGTTGCCGTTTCAGTGGATGAAGCTCAAGGGGTGCAGAGTCTGGGCTTCGGTGGCGGTAATGGAGGTGTCGAATCGATGTGGAGCTGTGAAGGAGGTGTTGAGGTGCGGTGGAATTACGTCGATGGTCGCATGGATTTTCTGGGGAAGGAAAATGCAGTTACGGCGCCCGTGACGCGACCGACAGAAGGCGGGTGAGCTCAATGCGAGGTCATGTGACTAGGCACACAGGTGACTTCGGTGAGCTCGGTGAGCCGATGCAATGCCAGCCAGGTCCTCAGTTTATTTATGGGACAAGCCATCAAGCCAAGGACATACAAAAAATGAGAGACTCGGAACTTGGGCGTTCTGTAACACCATAAAGTTCCTCTCGAATCTCTTCAATAAATGAAGTCATCCGCTGTAGATTGACTGTCTGTCATGGCCATGTTGGTGATAACAAGGACATAAAACCTCGCCCGATGTCGGTTACACAGAACAAATGCCGAGCCGGTAGGTTAGAGTCACAGCACACATACCATAACCAGAGTAAGTAGCATCAGTCATCGATTGTCAGATCTATCCCGCCGAGTATCATCATAATCCCTTTTCTCTATCCTCATTACGGCATCGTACACCCAACCCCAGGCGTCGGGCTTCGAGCTTCGAGCTCTCACGCCTCAAACACCAACACGACGCCGTCGTCGCCCGCCGTAATGACCCTCTCCCCAGTAGCGCCCTGCACGAAACCCAGAACACCACCGCCCTCTCCGTCGCCCAGGTGGCCCTTCCACTCCTTGACGAGACCGCTGCTGGCCGCTGCCGCGACGTTGGGATTCGCGGCGCCGCCCCTCAGATCCCACCGCCTCACGACGCCGTCCATGCCGCATGTCGTCAGCAGCCACGTGCCCTTGACGAACTCGACCTTGACGACGCTAAAGTCCTCGTGCGCGCCGATCAAGTTCTTGCGCACGGCGAACCGCCTCGTCGCGTCGAACACGACGATGCTGCCGTCCACGCTGCCCGCCGCCAGCAGCGTCGTCTGCTGCCCCGGCTGGCCACCCGTCGGTTGCGTGAAAGAGAGCGTCTCGATGCTGTCCGCCTGCGTCTGCAGGCTCGCGAGGATCTGGCCGCCGGCCGCGACGTCCTGCGACGCCGCGCCCTTGGCGCCCTTGCCCTTGCCGGCGCTGTTGCCCGGCTGCGCCGACGACGCGAGGCGCGGCAGCGAGACGATGCGGATCTGGCCGCCGGCGCCGCCCACGGCGAGGTAGGCGCCGTTGGGCTCGACGGCGAGCGAGTACAGGCCGCCCTCGACCTCGAAGCGCGAGTCGGCGCCCGTGAGCGACACGACGGTCTGGCCGTTGGCGTCGACGACGCCCTTGGAGGCGGCGAGGCCCCAGACGTCCCAGACGTAGAGGGACGAGTCCTCGGCGACGGTGGCGAGGAGGCTGCCGTCGGGCGTCCAGGCGCCGGCCGTGCAGGGTGCCGTGTGCAGCCAGTACGTGTTGACGAGCTGGAGCGGGTTCTGGGCGTCAGCCGCCGGGTCGATGGTGTAGACCCAGACCGAGTTGTCCGAGGCGCCGAGGGCGATGGTGTTGGGGTAGTCGGCCGACGGGCAGGGCGCGATCCAGTTGATCTCGGGCACCTCCTGGGCCTCGGCGAGGAACTTGAAGGTGGCGTTGGGCGGGGCGACGGTCGCCGTGTAGGCGCGCAGGCGCCCGTCGAGGCCACCGCTGACGAGGTAGTCGCCGTTGGGCAGCGTGAAAGCGAGCGTGTTGATCGAGTCGGTGTGGCCCTCGACGGCGAACAGGGCGTCGAGCTGCGTGCTCTCGCGAGGCTGCGCGCCGCTGTAGCTGGCCGGGAGGACGGGGCGCTCGGCGGCCGCGCTGGTGTCGATGACGTAGCCCTTGCCGGGCGCATCGTCGGCGTCGCCCTCAGAGCCGCCGGTGACGATCAGGGATGGGTGAATGGGGTGCTGGGCGATAGCGAAGACCGAGTCGGCGTGCTCGTCAAAGTAGGCGATCGAGTCGTTGTGGAGCTGGATCTCCTCGTTGTCCGAATCCATCGCCACGTCGCCCTCATCACCTGAGGGGACCTCCTCACCGACCTCGTCGGCGTCGAGCATGTCATTGCCCTCGTCGTGGACGTCTTCGGTGTCTTCGCGGCGGGCGGACATGACTGCGATCGGTGGGGGTTTGTCGTGATTCGTTTCTCGTAGTAGGAGGAAGTATGATCCAAGTCAAAAGGCTCGCCTGGGTATCTATGCCTGGAATTGCAGTTGGCTTTATCAAAACCTCGGTCAGGGCGTGTGACGGAGCCAGAAGAGAGGGAGGTTTGGTTGCCCGGTGCTTGATAAGCAGCTGGGGAGGCGTGATCGATAATCGAGCTCGAATTTTCTCGAGGTGATGGCGGGGTGGCGGGGTAAAAATTGCCCCGCCATCACTTTGCGCTCGGTGAGCGATGGCCTCGACTCGGTGAGACATCCGCCTTTCTCACAGGGCTCCTCTTGCGAGGAACATTGATTTCAAAGGTGACAGCAGTTCATGTGCGCTATGCATCAAGTTGCACTCACTTGGTTCAAATGACTCTGTCTAGAACTATAAGCCGAATCCATATCCATCAAAACCCACGTCTATCGCCTCGCCAGCGCCGGGTCGAAGCCCGACTCGGCTGATATCGCTGGTGTCAAATCAATCATTCATTTCAAAACCTCGCTACCCTGCCTGTTGAAAAACTTCCGTTCGCTCGCTGCAGCTACCCCTCATTCTTCTTTGTCTAGATTCCAGGTTGAACCGCTGAACCCGCTTGTGATATGTTAAAGATTTCCCAATCCTCCCTGACGCCTCATGGTCGAAATGTTGAATGTTTTCGACTCAGTTGCCCATGCATGCTAAATATGGTATGGTACAGACGGAGAGCTGCTTACGCCTGCTCGCCGAACGACTGCTCCCCGGTAGTGTCCGCCACGGGAGGGCAGGTACAGAAGAGGTTCGTGTCACCGAAAGCTGCGACTGGTTAGCATTATAGAACACTGAGAATGTGCCAGGCCGACTTACCATCGTCCACACGCGCCACGCTGGGCCAGAACTTCTTCTCCTTGAGCCACGCCAGCGGGTACGCCGCCTTCTCACGCGAGTAGGGGCGCTCCCATTTGCCGTTGTCGCCGAGAATGACGTCGGCCTGTGGGTGAGGCGCCATCTTCAGCACGTTACCCTCGCGCGGCTGCGCGCCTTCCTCGATCTCGCGGATCTCGGCGCGGATCGAGATCAGCGCGTCGACGAACCGGTCGAGCTCCTCCTTGCTCTCGCTCTCCGTCGGCTCAATCATGAGCGTGTTAGCCACAGGCCAAGACATGGTGGGCGAGTGGAAACCGTAATCCTGAAGACGCTTGGCAATGTCGATGACCTCGATGCCGGCCGTCTTGGCGAAGGGACGGGCGTCGAGGATGAACTCGTGCGCGCAGCGGCCACCCTCGTTGGTGTAGAGGATCTTATAGTACGGCTTGAGACGGGCGAGAAGGTAGTTGGCGTTCAAGATGGCCATCTTGGTGGCCAGGGCGAGGCCGCGGTTGCCCATGAGAGAGTTGTAAGCCCAGGGGATGGGCAGGATGCCGGCACTGCCGTAGGGCGCACTGCTAATCATGGCCTCCTTGTCGTCGGGGTGGCGACCGGGCAGGTAAGGAGCCAGGTGCTTCTTAACGCAGATGGGGCCGACACCGGGACCACCGCCGCCGTGGGGGATGCAGAAGGTCTTGTGCAGGTTCAGATGGCAGACGTCGGCGCCAATCTCGCCAGGTGAGCAGAGACCAATCTGGGCGTTCATGTTCGCGCCGTCCATGTACACCTGGCCGCCGTTCTCGTGGACGATGCTGCAGACTTGCTTGATGTTGGGCTCGAAGACGCCGTATGTGCTGGGGTAGGTGACCATGATGGCACCCAGCTCAGCTGCGTGCTTCTTGCACTTGGCCTCGAGATCGGCAATGTCCAGGTTGCCCGTCTTGCTGTCGCACTCAATGGGCACGACACGCATGCCAGCCATGGCGGCGGACGCAGGGTTGGTGCCGTGAGCAGACTTGGGAATCAGGCAGATGTCGCGCTTCGTACCGGGCTGCTGCTCGTGGAACCTGCGAATGGCACGCAGGCCGGCAAACTCGCCCTGGGCTCCGGAGTTGGGCTGGAGAGTGGTGGCGTCCATGGCGGTGATGCCGGACAACTGATCCTCAAGCTGCTTGATGAACTCAAGGTAGGCCGGGGTGTGCTTAGGGTCCACAAAAGGATGAGGGTTGGAAAAAGTGTCCTTGGAGATCAGGGACATCTCGGTGGCGCCGTTGAGCTTCATGGTACAGGAGCCCAGAGGGATCATGGAGTGCACAAGAGACAAATCCTTAGACTGGAGGTGGTAGATGTAGCGCAGGATCTCCGTCTCGCTTCGGTGCGTGTTGAAAACGGGATGGGTGAGGTAGTCCGACTGCCTCTGGAAAGACTCAGGCAGCGTGCTGTGCACATCGACGCCCTCCTTGCGGAGAACCTCGATGGCAGCGTCGCCGGCCTTGTTAGGGTCACCTCCAGTAGCCGCGGCAAAGGTGATGGACAGCCTCTGGAACGCTTGCGCGTCAGTGGCCTCGCCGATGCTGACACCGAGATCGCCCCCACCGAGCCTGCGGAAGTGAAGACCAAGCTGCTCGCCCTTCTCAACAATGTTCTCAGCGAGCTTGTCACCCGCCTTGAGAATGACCGTGTCGAACAGGACCTTGCCATCAGGGGAGTTGCGGGGCTCCTCAGTCGTGATGCCGAACTGCTTCGCCAATGCCTGCACGCCGCGGGCGCGCGCCACAACCTGGTTGGCGATCTGCTTCAGGCCCTCGGGGCCGTGGTAGATAGCGTACAGAGCGCTCATGTTGGCCAGCAGCGCCTGCGCGGTGCAGACGTTGCTCGTGGCCTTCTCTCGCCTGATGTGCTGCTCACGAGTCTGGAGAGAGAGACGCATGGCGTTCTTTCCGGTGCGGTCCTTCGAGACACCGATCAGACGTCCCGGGATCCTACGCTTGTGCGCGTCGGTGACGGAGAAGAAGGCAGCGTGGGGTCCACCGAAGCCGAGAGGGATACCGAATCGCTGGGCAGACCCAAAGGCGATATCGGCGCCCCATTCACCCGGAGGAGTGAGGAGAGTCAGTGCCAGAAGATCGGTGGCCACAGCCAGAAGAGCCTTCTTCGAGTGGACGACCTCGGAGAGCGCCTTGAAGTCCTCCACGTGACCCCTGGTGTCAGGGTACTGAACCATGACACCCACAAGATCGTCGCCCAGAGCCTTGATCTGCTCATGCGCCTCCGGAGATGTCACATCCAAGGTCTTGATCTTGATTCCGAATCCCTGGGCCCGACCCTGCAGCACGGAGAGGGTCTGCGGGTGAACCAAGTGTGAGACGACATACGTCTTGTCAGCCCTCTTGGCCCGCGATGTAGTGAGGGCGTTCAAAGAGAGGGTCATGGCCTCTGCGGCAGCAGTTCCTTCGTCCAGAAGACTGGATTGAGCAATGGGGAGGGCGGTCAAGTCGGAGACCATGGTCTGGAAGTTCAGCAGGGACTCGAGGCGGCCCTGGCTGATCTCAGGCTGGTAGGGCGTGTAGCTGGTGTACCAAGCAGGGTTCTCCAAGACGTTGGTCTGGATGACCTGAGGCGTGATGGTAGGGTAGTAGCCAGCGCCAATCAAGGGAGCCGAGTACTGCTCAGTGGTCTTGAGCATCTTCGCGATGGATGCGATGTCGCTCTCGAGCAGCGGCTCGCCGTTGGGCAGGAAGCTGGCCCTCTCAGACAGGATGTCTGCGGGGATGACCTGGGCAATGAACTCATCGATGGTCTTGACCGCGGGGGTCAGGGCCTTGAGCATCTGCTGGGCATCGTGAATGTCCGGGCCGATGTGGCGAGGGATGAAGGTGTGAATCTCATTGAGCGGCTCGAGGGACGCGTCGGTGTTATCCTTGGCGTAGGGCGTCGAGGCGAGGGACGACGCGCTGAAGCTACGAATACCAACGGGCAGAGACCTCGCCGACGTGGCGCGGGCGCAAACGTTGG
The DNA here is from genome assembly GCA_002851775.1 of Verticillium isaacii. Lineage (NCBI taxonomy): Eukaryota > Fungi > Ascomycota > Sordariomycetes > Glomerellales > Plectosphaerellaceae > Verticillium > Verticillium isaacii. The sequence continues at coordinate 747,364 of NMXN01000005.1, read as the reverse complement.
CACCACGTGCTGAGGCAGCTGGCGATGCTCGGGTCGGGCCTGATGCGAACCTCGGCGACGCCACCCGTAGGCGCAGATGGCGGGGGAGGGGCAGTCTGGTAGAAGCCATTGCGAGCGATGAGAGGGCTCGGGGATGCTTCAATGGACGGCCGGGGAGGATGCTGGAGGTATTCGAGGAGGAGAAGTAGGTGTCGTGGGGAAGATTCCTCGGCACGAGGGGTGAAAGGGTCGTTGAAGGAGCCGGTTCGGTCAAGAAGTGGGAGCGGGTATGATTAGCGACTCATGCCCGCCGGGTCGTCGCCACCAACCACAAAGATCTGGGGGTGCGATATGGGGCACTTTTTGGTCTAAGGTAGGGGATCCACGATGGCGTTGTGATAAACCAGGACGAATGAACCAGAAAACTGAGGCAAAATAGAATGGACGAGGCAGACAGACAGACCTCAGATGACAATGTCGGTGAAGAAAGATCAAAGTCGTGCAGACGCTCTTGCTCCAAGATCCTGCTCGATCCGAGGGGGGCAAGTGCAATTGTCCTGGCTGGGGCAGCTGTGACTGTCTGACTGGTACCTGCCCCGGACAACGGACAACGGCCCCGTGCTCGGCTCAAGACGGGTCAGGAGTCGAACGAAAAGTCGACCGGTCCCTCCACAATTATCTTATCGTTACCCAACAACAACTCCTGATACGTCAGTTTTTTCTCTCATCCCTGATAAGAACCCGGCTTCGGGACAGCCCCGGCCGGGAACTGTAGCCGACGGGCGTCCTCTTATCGGCGGGCTATCGGAAGCTTACCTAAGACTTGCCAGCCGCCAGTGCCAGGGGGAGCTGGAGCTCGAAGATCCCAAATTTTTGCGACGACATCATAGCCTGACGACGCGACGACGACCGATTCAACGACCACATCACCTATTCCCACCCCATTCATCTACAAGCCGTCACCATGTTCGGAGGATGTCAGTAGCACATGTTTCATGCTTTCCTATCTACGAACGATCACTGACAGTTTCCAGTCGCGCCCCCCCAGCTCTCCGAGGAGGAGATCAAGCAGATGGAGGCTGAGGCCAACTTCAACATCCAGCAGGTCCTTGTCTCGGCTGTTATGCTGTACCTCTGTACGTCCTTTCCAAAAGCCGCTTCCGCCTCAACTTCTGCAGACACTAATGTTGTCCAGCTCCCTTCGCCATCGACGCCGTGTCCAAGGTCTTCTAAGCCACTCCACCCCTTGAAAGTCACAACAAGCCGACATATCGAGGTTCCTTCGAGTCTGATGAAAGCGTCGGAGGAATCAACGCAAACCCGCACAAGGTACACACTGTAACAGCTATGCCCTGGCTGTAGGATGGGAGGATACCCAGTTGTACATTATCCTGTACTATAATCAAACACGCGCGGCCCAAAAGGCCAGTCGCACCTAGGCCCTTGAATGGCCGATACTTCACGACACGATACATACATCACACCTCAGCTTCGTATGTTTCTGAGCATCTTCCCAGTGAACCGTGCTCGACGTCTTGACTGCCATTCCAGTGATTCCGCTGCTCATCCGCCCTCCCCGTTGCCCTGCCTTGCGTGACAGGCATCTGTAGTCACGATTCTGTCCAACAAAGACGTACGTTTCTTGCCTTGAAATGATCTACCGCGCAGCGCCATCGCTCTCCCACTCCTGAAAATCTTTCGTGATCGACTCAACCTCCTTTTTGAGGTGTTGGATCTGCTTCTCATAATCTTCAAGGACCTGCTCAATCTGTTAGCCCGCTTCCCAGACCGTCGAGTATGCGTCTGACAAACCTTCTTGACCTTCAGCTCCGTCTCCTCACTCAGTGACTCGCCGTTTGTGGCAGCCGGCTTGTTGACCTCCTTCATCAACTGATCCGCGTAGCCGCGCAACACAATCAGTCTGCTCCACAGCTCCTCCTCCCTCGCACTCAGCGCCGGGTCCTGCACCGCGCGATCCAGCTCCACCAGCTTCAGTCGCAGGTCGTCCTCGTCGCCGCTCAGGGCGTACCCCCGATTCCGCAACACTTGGATCCGGGCCGCCAGCGCGAGGCACCGCTCCCGCAGCGCGACGTGCCGCCTTCGCGCCGCTAGCGCGCGCACGCTAGTTTCGAGGTCGTGCCGCGAGAGGATGGCGTCGAGGCTGGCGTTGATCTGGTGCAGGCGGACGTTGTGCTCGCCGACGACGCGCTTCTGCGTCTGCAGGCGGTCGGCGACGCCCGAGAAGCCGGCGCACAGAACGGGAATGTAGCCTTGGCCGGGCTTGCGCTGCAGGGCCTCCTCCCATTCTTTCGGGTCTTCGTTGGGGCCGGGCTGATAGAAGGGGACGGCGGCGTTGTCGACCTTGTTGTAGAAGTAGTGGCGGAACGCGCAGCTGGGGTCGCCGGGATGCCACTTGCGGAACGTGGTCGCGATCTGCTCCATCGGGGGCTTCTGATTTTCTACGAGGGTAAGAAGATATATGTTAGCCTGAAGAGAACCATCATGGCAGAGCCAGCGGGGGATATGCGACGTACGTGGTGTTTCACTGCCTGGTTGCCATAGCGAGCTTGACAGCTGAGCTTGCGATTGTGCTAGGCTGGGCATCTGTTGCTGCTGTGGCTGTTGCACTTGCAGTTGCTGCTGTTGTTGAGGCTGCTGCTGGGGCTGTGCCAGTGACCCTCCGAAAAGACTGGAGGTGCCTTGGTTCTGTTGTTGGTTCTGTTGGTTCTGCTGTCCGCCGAACAAGCTCAGAGATGGTTGCTGCTGCTGCTGCTGCTGCTGTGGCTGTTGCTGTTGGGACTGGCCAAAGGTGCTGGCACCGAACAGGCCGCCCGTTTGCCCAGCGGGCTTTCCAAACATACTCATGACCAGACTGATGCGCGTGTGCTACCGGGGATCGAGTAGGGAGAATTGTCGATGAGGCTGCGATGAGGATGGTGTTCCGATTGTGGGGTCTGCTGTCGCGGAATGTTGTTTGCGCTGGGGACGCAGGAGAAAACAAACGGCCGACTCAATGCATGACCTGGGCGACAGCCTGGGGTCAGAAAAGACAGGTCGAAATAAACCGATCGAATGACGGGAGGACCGAGCGAGAGGGATGCAACGGTCGTCGTGGGGAAAGACTTGGAGCTGGAACCGGAGCTGGAGCTTGATGGCGCAGGGACGAGGCAAGCCTGGGACGCGAAAATAATGATTGGAGCTCCAGCTCTCTAGGCTTCGGGCGAGCGCCCTTCACCGAGCCCTGACCGAGCGCCTTGCCGGACTTGCCAGCCTCGCCCCACACGCACCAATCAGACGCGGCTGATTCTAACCTCACATCAAATCGGCATTCGACGTCGAGAGCTTGCTCCCATCCATACCACGACGACACGATCCCCCAACGCCGCAATCATGTCGACCCGACGTCCGCAGTACGTTCCGTTCATCTTCCGCATCATGTGCTAGCCCAATTGGACGATCCAGTCGATGCAATGGCGCGCGGAAAAGGCAGCAGGCGCTAACTTGTCCCCCTTCAGGTTCAACGAGCAGGTCCACTACGACACCACGCCCCTCCCGGCCTCGATCCCCAAGGTCCAGGAGGTCGGTGCGAGTTCGGCGCCCCTTCTCTCTGCTTCGTTCTTCATCGGAGCCCGGTGCCGCGACTACAATGATGACTACATGCAGTGCAAGACCGACTCGGCGGGCCGCGGCGAGTTCGATTGCATGAAGGAGGGCCGCAGGGTGACGAGGTGTGCCCAGAGCGTGTACGTGGACCGACTCCCTCATCGCGGCTTGCTCAGACCGGCATGGCAATTTGGATTCAGATGGGCAAACAAGCTGACAAATGACCACAGCCTCCAGGATATCAACACCCACTGCCTCGAGTCGTTCCGTGCCCACTGGAACTGCCTCGAGAACCGCAACCACCAGATGTACCAGTGCCGCCCCCAGGAGTGGAAGCTGAACAAGTGTGTCTTTGAGAACCTCGTACGTGTCTCCCTCCCGCTCGTTCCTGCGCTGCCTCTCGGCCTCCCCGACTGACCACATATCCGTCTCCGTTCCACAGAAGCTCGAGAAGAACATCCCCAACCAGCGACCAGGCGTCACCCCCGTCGAGCTGAGACAACACATGATCTACGCCGACGGCGCCATCAACCCCCTCGAGGGCAAGCCCTTCGTCCCGCCTTCTAAGGCCGAGGGTGCGAAGCAGGCGTGAGCCGAGCCTCGGCCTGGGCATGCGCGTGGAGAGAAGGATGTAACCTGACGGCGAGCTGGAGTGATGGGTGACCAAGGCGGCGATGGAGCTGTGTACATATGTCATCAATTGAGTACGGCGGGTTCACCGCGAGATCGGCTTTTTTAGAACATCGCCTCGTGATCCAGAGGTAAAGGGAGTACGGCCGTGTTTCGAAGTGACCCAACTTTTTTCCCAGCACGGGATTTCAGACACACAACCTTATCGTATGACCTCTAGGATCATCGGTTACAGCCTTTCGTCGATCGTTACACGAGGGTGTGTCAGGATGAGCGAGAAGCTTTCCGTCCTATCGACTGAGGCGCTCGTCCTCCTCGTCGGTCAGACTTGAAGGGTCGCACAGAAACAAGGTTCTGGATCAGTCAAGCCAGGCCGCAGCCTCAGTTGCCATGATCTTTCGCTCGCGGGTAAGGACTTCTATACTCCAAGTGCACCGCGTCAAACTCGGGACGTTTATCCGATCAACACACAATCTGCACGAATCCTTCCTCGTTCCGCGATATCACCAGCAAGCACCACGCCTGAAAATGTAGCAACCTTTCAATGCCCGGCAATGGTGTGTATAGGTAGGTTTCCGCTGCCGGCAAGTCATTCACCTTGCCAGAAGCTCGCGCCTCTGCCGTCAATTGCTCGAGCATCACGCTATATCGTTCTCGTCCTTATTCGTGCAGGTGCCCGCCACCTCGGCACCCGTTACCCGTATCCGGTGAGTCACCCGACACCGGGGCCCTCCATCCAAGACAACAACCCTCCGGACCGCATTCAAGGAGCCACAGCTCCATGTTGAAGGCCTATGCGGGCAGGCAAGGCAATCTACCCGATACACATCTTGTTCACATAGACGGGCCGTGGCAGCGCGGGGGCGGGAAGGGGGGTGTCGCACGGCACGGCACGGCACGGTTCTCTGGGGAACCCGATGTCAGCATGGGCGGGCAGTCAGCTGTGGAACGAGGACATGCCGGTACATGGAGCTGTGCTATCCTCCCGCACAACAAGGCCTTAGGCCTTTCTCCGGGTCTTTACATGTGCTCGGGCGGCACTGGTGTTTGTTCCCGACAGAAAGTCATCGGTGCTTAGGGCAAGACGCAGATTAAAAGTGCTGCAATGCAGTCACTGCTCCGACCAGCTGGTCAAACGAATATGGTGTTTGGCCGAGACAGGTGTCTGTGAGACGCTGAAGCTGTGGATGTATCAGAGAAGTCACGTCCTGAAGGTATAGAGGCTGTCCATCATCATGTGTTCCGGTCTCATAATGTGGAAGTTCAGATCGGCCTTCTGATCTGGAATCCAAACTCCATGCTGAGCAGCAACAAAGAGGGCCATCTGCATATCGAGGTTTGTTTTCATAAGTACGACTTTGTAGGCCGGGCTGTCCCGACACATTGAATTATCTGTATGGTTGACGGCCTCCCGGTCTTCACCATTATACTGTATACAGTGGTCTCCCATGTGTACTCTCATTGTCTCAACACGTTATGGCACTGCACGCAGCCGTTGTGCCCTACACAGCGGCAAACAAGGCCATGCCCGCCAGCCCAAAGGCAAGCCCACCCGCAGCGTGCGTCGGCATGGCGCCACTGTCCTCATCCTCCGTAGCAGAAGCCTCCTCAGAATCAGCGTCGCTCGTTTCCGACTGGTCGGCCGACGACGTGGTGGAACCGGTCTCTTCGGAATCACTGGCAGTGGTCGATGTCTCAGAGACAACCACGGAGCTGGTAGACGTGGCCGTCGCGCTTGCCGCGTCACCGGTGATACTGCCGGCGCCCTGATCACCCGTAGCCGTGTAGTAGTGGCTGACGTCCGTCTCACTCACGAACTGGTCGCTGGTGCCAGTCGCCCCGGTTTGCGGGACTGTAGCGGCAGCCTCGGCTGAGGAGAAGAGACTGGCGAACGGCGCTGACGGGGTGCCGCTGCAGAGGGCGTCGGAGGCGGCAGCCAGAATGCCCTCGTAGTGGCTCAGTTCGCGCTCGGAGAGCAGACCGTGGACGAAATGGCAGCGCTCGCACGCAAGCTTCTCGGGGAAAAAAGAGCCGTTACACATGCACTGCGCATGGGCTTCGTAGTGGATGGGGTCAGTGCCGTTGCTGAGGCACGACGTTTCGATAATCTCGATGCTCACGCACGGGGGCAGGTCGTCGCCAGACGATGTTTCCGGCTTGCAGACAGCATCCTGGTAGGGAATGTCGTCGTCACGGGCGAGCACCCCATCGGATTTGGCCCAAGCGAAGGCGGTGGGAAGTACGGCTGTGAAGCCCGCGAGAATGGCTTGCTGTCGCATTGAAGATGTTGACTTTGGGTTGAACTACGGTTGAAGGGAACGCGCACCCAGCACCTGGAGTGGGCGCGATAGGCGCATGTTAAAAGCCATCGGATCACGATCCAAGAGACAACCATAATTGCGGCGACGTCTTGGCCCCCCATTTTGAGAAATGTTGTTGGCACTCAGTGAGCTCATAAAAGAGATTAGAGCCGTCTGATTCGGCCAGGACCTCGCCAATGTGCGCGCGCAGTTGGTAGAAGTGACGGAAACAGCAGGACGTCAAGCCGTGCCGCCAACATACATATCTTGGCGCTCTTCGCATTGACTCCGACCCTGGTCGTTGCTGGGTCGAGCGATAGAGCGAATAGTCAAGTGAGGATAGCAAATAATACACAGTGACCCCCAGAGACAGCCCCTGGGTCGCATGACACCCAGAGTCATCCATTTGGCATGTGGTGTGGAGGGGAAACGCTTCTGAGTGACGCAGGTCGCGAAGACCATGGAGTCGTCTCTAGCGGGCCAACAGCGGGGACACAAAGCTCGGCACACCGGCGAGCTAACGGCCGTTTGATCCGGCATGGACCATCGCCACGCGCGCCTCTGGGGCCCTTCTGGGGTAGAGCGGCCCTGCATTCCCGACGAGAAGAAACTGCCCTTATCGATGCTGTCGCATGCTGTGTCTCGATCGTGAACTCCTCGTGGTGTTGGACATGCCGTAGACCCCATCAGCATTCCAGGCACAGATAGAGGGGCGTCAAAGTCTGTAAGCAAGGTGAGCTGGCACACATGGCCAGGTCCGGGGAACATAATACTACCTCCCAAGTCATTGGGCGAGACCCCCGTGGCTGCAAAGAAGGTCTGGCCTACTGGGTCTCTGGCCCTCACCAGGCCGCCGTTTCGTGGACAGGCTGTTTTAGAGGGCCCCAAGTGTTTGGATAAGACGGCACGAGGGCCAGCCAGTCGACAGCTGTGCGTGCGACCTCGGACGTTCCGAGTCTGGAAAACAGTGATGGTGGTGAGCAAGAACTACGGCCGTCTCGTCTTCACATGAAATCGGGCAGCACTGCGCCATGGGCGAATGACATGGCGAGGTGTTGCTCATAGTGAGTCGATCGATAAAACGAGAAACAAGTTGGTGAGACGGCTTGCTGTTGAATGCTGCACTTTACGTAGGCGGCCAAGTAACCTTGACCATGCTTGGGACCTCGCAGGAAATCTCTCGTCGGAAGTTTGTTGTTGTTCCCCGGCCGCCTCCCATGATGATAGAAACCCATGGAACGAGAGAAAAACAAGCTCAAACGACCGCGCTCATGAGAGATGACGAGGCGGGTTCGCAGGAAGGAGGACTCATTTCGCGGGGGATGCGAGGTAGATGAGCGAAATGCAGGAGGCCCAGGGACCCGCCCGGTCGAGATGGTTGTCCCGGGCGAGTTTGACAGAAGGAAACCGGGGCAAGGGTTGGTGAGTCGGGTTGCAAGTTGGCAGCTGCCTTGGATTCACGACTCGCAGTTGCTGACGGCGGCGAATGAGCCGTCGTCAACAAGATCCTGGTGTTTCGCGAAACTTATCTGCCGGCGCCTCCGCGGACTGACAGGTTGGTGGAGAGGGTATCGAGGCGCTGGGGCTTGGTTTGGCACCCTTCCACTTTGCAGTGGAAATCCGATTGCCCTCCTCAGTGATCGGCGTCCCCACCGCCACGGTCTAGACACACGACTTGCGCGGATTCCAGGCACAAGGGAGCCGGTAATCTATATGTGAGATACGACTAACTGCGTGAGCTGTGCTCTTGGCAGTGTCGACGGTTGAAGCCCCAGATGGTGAAAGAATGGGCCAAGCTGCAACGGAATGAGTCGACGATGGGCGAGTGTCGAGCTGGCGGTTTCAGAGACCCGCCAGCCCAGTAGCGCTGGGGCCCGGTGGGCTGGCGGCAGTCCGCATGACGTAGCGACGACGAGACGAGAAGAAGAAAGCTGGCATCCAGCTGGGCGGGGCTGTTGGCAAAACGTGTCGAGCATAGGTGCGGGCGAGACACGACGGCGCCTCGCAGCACCAGCCATGACTCTCCAGGTAGGGCGATGACAGATGGGAGGGGGCCAGTATTGCATTCCTCAAGTGCCGGCATCTGCCAGCGTGTCGACCTCTCTCCTTGCTGAGGGAGAGGAGGGCAGGCCTCGGCGATGTAACAGTTCGCTGCTCGTGCTGCTCTCCCGTCTCGCCTGCCGGTCTGGGGTCGAAGTTCCGATGGGGGGCGGTCTTGGGGCCCTAGGGGAGTTTGCGCTGCAGGAGGCGGCCGGCGCACGTCCATCGTGTTCCCCTGGGCCCGGCGCTTTTGCACAGACAGGAGGGCCAGGGAGGCGTCGGGGCTTGGAGTCTCCTCGCGCGTAGTAGCGGCGCATTAGAACAGCTGAGAGGGGGGCGAGACGACGATGAGACTGCCAATACCAACGGGGGGGCGCTTCGGAGAGAGTAGGAGTCGTTCCAGACCGAAGCCAACAGCAGGGTGACCGTGGTCCGCTGCGCGCCTCCAAGTACATACAGCAAGCGGTCATTCCGAGGTCGTGGGCAGATGTCGCGGGTACCGGCTGGCCTGGCTGACATCGCCTGGGGAGAAGGGGAGAGGGTGGTGGGCCGTCATAGATACCGTTGTCGATGCCGTCTCCGAACTGCTGGGGGCCGCCCTGCAGGAAGTGCCGTCCAATGTCGTGTAATACAACGGCCCAATATCAGACGCAAACGCAAACAAGATGATGGGATGGCATGGCAATGGGTGTTCACAGCGTGCCCTGAGCAACGTAGGAACAGGCGCTCAGTAGAACGTTGGGGGAGGATGCCTGGGCAAGACTGGATGAACAGGACACGCTTTGGCGGCTCCCCACCGAAATTGGGGCTGTTTCAGAAACAGTGGCGGGCCTTGTTAGCGGCGTTTAAGAGCGGGGAGGAGCCACCCTGTGGCCCCTCCTGCCCCCTTCTTCCCCCTCCCACCTGCTCACACGCCCCCTGCTCTCCGGGAGGGAACCCTTGCAGCAATCAGTGTGTGATTGCCAGATTGCCTGTGGCACCAATGCAAGGTACCAGCTTTCACGCCTGGAGATGAGATCATGGACGGACAGTGGTTGGCTGTCGCCCATGGATTGGCCAACATAAGGGGAGGGAGTGGCTGTAGTCGCGATTGGGCTGGTACCTACAGCTTCGGAGCGCTCAGTTCGAGAAGACGGTGCTAGTGCATGCCCCCTTTTTCCTGCTGGCCGCCGTCGACCACCTGGCAGGCAAGGCAGCCCCATCCCTCCCCGCCGTCACCATCACCATCACCGTCGCCAACGCCACAGCTGAGGCAAAGGACTCCGATGGGCGCTCTCGGGGTTCACCAAGACCAAGGCCGTCGGCCGATGATCGTGTCTCGACACAAACTTTGGGTCCATCGCTTCGGCGTGTTTGGGTGATCAATCAAGTTTGTACCACGTAGAACTAGCTGACTAGCTCGTCTCGTTGCTCGTGTACGCTGTACTGAATGAAGCAGGAGGATGTGGCAGTGACTGGCCCGTCCCCGCTCGCTTTCCCCTCCTGCGGCTGTAGGTTTGGGGCTGTAGGACGGCTGAGGCTTTCCTCGTGTTCAATCCCCCTTGATCCGTCGTCACCACCATCAGGTGCCGGGTTCACAGACGGCGCATCAGCTGTTTGGTCTTGACTGAGGGCGCTTGTGGACAAAGAATGAAAAGCCCCCGTGCAACGCGGCGCTTCAATAGTCGGCACCTGACTTCGAGGAGGCGGACTGAGCTGAGGGGAAAGAAAGTCCAAGTCCAAGCCCAGGCAGGTCCAAGTCCAGGTCGTTGGGCGTTGTGGTCGGCAGCAGCTGCCTAGGGCGACTCCCCTCGGCGTGCGCCGTTTCTTTCAGGCAGGGGTATTCGCCTTGTGGCGTTCAGGGCACGGGCTACGGTTGGTCAGTCGCGCCAAGTTCAACTCACGCGTTCCTGGTCTGCAGCGGGTACGTTCTGCAGCCACACCCCCCCGGGCCCCTGGGGGAGGACTTGCCCGCCCGAAGACGTTCAGGGCCCGGCAGCGGGCTGCAACAACAGGAAGGAACAAGCAAAGGCACTTTCGGCTCTGCCGCATCCCCGTCTTCCCTCATTTCTCCGCAAAACGCTCACGACCCAGCAGGACCCAGGCAATCAAGACGACCCGGCTCGACCTGTCTGCGGCCCAAGATCCCAGCTCGTGGTGTCGCTGCTCCGATCCTTTTTAGCCCGACGTCCGTCTCGCTTTTCTCTCGTTCTGGACCCTTCTTCTTCACCTCCAGGAGAGACCGCAAATCCGACCTCAGTACATTCCTTACACGGCTATCCGCCAACCACATTCCCTTCCACCCCCTTGGTCTCGGTCACCAAGTGTCTCTCTCTCGACACGTTCCACTCCTTTTAAAAAGCCACCAGCATCCCGCCTCACCCGCACCCTCACCCTCACCACCGTCACGTCAGCTCGAACTCCGACGCCGACCTCACCTTGGTTTCTTGTCACTCCTTTCTCTGCCACTCGTTCCATCCTACGCCCCTGGTTGTCCCTCAAGCAAGACTTGCGGCTTCCTTCGTCAAACCATCCCATCAAGTCAGTCGTCGATTCGAACGAGTTGTCCAACACCACACTCTCTCCATCAACCACACGACCCAAGGTCCTAGACGGAACCGTATCAGCAGCGCTGCACAAGAGCATCAAGACGGAAGATTTAAACCCTCTTCCTCTCACTCTCGCCAACACAAACCACCTGGACAGGAAAGCCAGCAGATTCTGAGAATCATCACCACAAGACAACCACTCTCCAGAACCCATCAGGTAAGCGATCTCAAGCACGGGAATCCCCCACGCTGCCACTCCTTTGAGTGGGATCTTCATTCAACCTCCAACACCCTTTCACCTTCTCGTTTTCGTATGCGGCCACACCCTTTTGTCTCCCCCACAAAGCCGCATTGTCCGCATGGCGCACCACCGAGACTCGTCGATCGGAATGCGCAGGCGAGACAATGCCAATGTTCACCCCCAGCATTCCTTCTCCTCCATCAACCACATGCCCATACTCCACTTCACTGCAACGCTTGCGTCACTAGACCGATCCGCGCTTCATCACCCTGAACAACGCATTCCCGATCTCAGGGCATGTTGTCGGACCTTTTTGTGTCTCACTTTGCCGTCAATCTCATTCCAGGGAACTGTTCTGCTTCCCCTTGCACATCGCTGTAAATGCACAAAACACGAAACCCATCCACTCTTTCATGAGTCGGTTCTTCATTTCTGTGTCTTCATCTCCACACTCACTACATCTTTCAGCACCTCATTCACTGAACCCATTTTTCTTACCGCCTTGCCTCAACTATCTGTCGTTTCCTATCTATTCAAACTGCTTCAAAAAAGAGAGAAAAAAAAGACTTCGCAGGCGAAGCTAACAAAACATACAGACCAACTTCAATTACCAAAATGAAGTCCTCCGTCGTTCTCGCTGTTGCCAGCGCCGCCATGGCCCTCGGTGCCGTCATTGACAAGCGCGCCATGGAGACCGTCTGGGACGTCGAGTACGTCACCGTCACTGTCACCGCCGGTCAGGAGCCGCCTGCCGCCACCCCTGGCAACTTCTTCCCTGAGAAGCCCAAGAAGCCCGAGGAGGCCCCTGCCCCCGTCTTCAGCACGGTCAAGCCTGAGCCCATTCCCGAGGTCCAGCCTGAGCCCACTCCTGAGCCTCAGCCCGAGCCTCAGCCTGAACCCCAGCCTGAGCCCGAGCCGACTCCTGAGGTCGCCTCTGAGCCCGCTCCCGCCCCCGAGCCCGAGCAGCCCAAGACCACCGCCGCGGCCACCCCCTCTGCCCCCACCAGCGGTGACATGCAGGAGGCCGCTCTCTACGCTCACAACATTCACCGTCAGAACCACTCTGCCCCCGCTATGGAGTGGGGCTCCGACTACGCCGGTTACGCTCTCCAGACTGCTAAGACTTGCGTCTTCGAGCATGACCTGTAAGCAAACTCCCTCCCGTGCCCTCCGAGCCGAACAACATGCTAACCCGGCGCAGGACCCCCGGCGGCGGCGGCTACGGCCAGAACCTCGCCATGTGGGGTGCTTCTGACGGCGACTCTCTTGGTGCCGCCAAGGCCGTCTCCCAGGCTGCCACCAACATGTGGTACAACGGCGAGCTGAACCTGTACTCGCCCAACTTCTACGGCGCCGAGCCCAGCATGTCCAACTTCATGGAGTGGGGCCACTTCTCCCAGATGGTCTGGGTTGACTCCACCACCCTTGGCTGCGCCGTCCACTACTGCGAGAAGGGCACCATGGACCCGTCCGTTGGTGTCTGGTACACCGTCTGCAACTACTTCCCTGCTGGTACGTCCCTTCGTTGATGTCCTGGCTCTGGCTCGCACAGAGATGCTGACTGTCGCAGGCAACATGCAGGGCGCTTTTGCGGACAACGTCCTGCCCCCCAACCAGGCGGCCACGGTCACTGCCTAAGCAATGCCATGACGAGCCATCTAGGTAACCTCTCTCGCCAGTTGCATATGCGAGCGTCTGTTTTCTCAGCTCGATACATATCTGGGATTTCTTTTGCGAAACAAACGCTGGGTAGCAGGCGCAGGCGGAATGGGGAGCCCAATGTTGGCGAAGCATCTTTCTTCCATTCGCTTCTTCCGCTGTACTTTATCAGGATCGCCGGCAAGCGTTCCCTTTCGTCCCCCTTCCCCCTTGGGAAGGGAGGCCTTCTCGCATCATTGCGCACGGGCCGCCGAAAGAATGGCAGGCTTATTTTCTTCGACAAGACCACAAACACTTGTCACGGCACGCGCGTGACGAGTAGACAAATGGTCAATGAATTTACAGGGAGAAGCGTTGCACATGATCAACAAATGCATTATGGGAAACTCGGCGTGGAAAGGTACGGTCACAGGGGAATTTGGGAAAACGGAGAAAAACTGAACTATGATCGAGCGTTTTGCTCGCATCTCGAAACTTCTCTTCTTAACGGGGCTTTCTGGGTGTTCGGTCTCCTGTTTCAGGGAGCCCGGCTCCAGGGGGCTTGGTCGTTCTGTTGTCTGATTTGCGGTTTTCGTACGTACTGGCGTTGTTCGTAAGTCCTACTCGGGATAGTCAGGCTGGTCAACCAATGCATTTTGAGTCTTGACGTTGCTTGCTGCTTATGCATGTGATTCATGACTGGTTTCGAAGCAGGTCTAGCATCGCTGTGTCGTGTAGGCTGATGATGTGCCGCACCGTGCAACATCTTCGCGCGGAGGCAAGGCTTTCCATAGCCTGATCAGTGACTGTATCTTTCAGCGATGATATCGTCGCTCAAAATGGCCTTTTGATGAGGTGAGGATGGGATGAGATAAGATGCAGTCAGGAAGAATAGATTCGCTTGTACGAGGTGAGACGCCACATCGGAGGGTTATTAAGATGCTATCATTGCCTCGGAGGGTAATCAGGATGGGATCAAGTTGCCGAAATTCACCCGAGCCTCAGCGTGAAGCTCCATTCCCGACACTCCGGACATCCCTCCTGTCGTCTGCAACGCCCCGCCATCAGCAGTGGTTTCATAACGTTATATTACTTCATGGACAAGAGCGCCTTGCCACACGCCTGATCCAGAGACCAATCACGGCATCAGGCGTCATGTTCAGCAGAGATGCTCCCCTCTCCCGTCCGAGGTTGGAGGTTAGCGGCTGGGCCTCCGCGGGTGGACGGGGGGATAATCGCGCCGAGGGGCGGGGACATTTTCGCTGCCGCCGCCGCCACGGCGTTGAAGCCCAGTTTGATGGTGGTCCACCGCTTCTGTCTGCTTGGGCATGCATCAAGACATGGGGCGCCCCGTCTACAATAGCTCTGCCCGTTGGCTTGCAGTCCACGCTGGGCGAGTGCCCGCGAACCTGGGATGCGGGGACTGTGCTGTCCCGGCGCGCGTTGAATGGGCGTTTGGTCAGCTCATAATTAGGGTTACTACGAGGCTTGTCTCATGTCCTCATCTTTCCCTTCTTGGCTTGTCAGGCGGGTGGTGTTCAATTGCATCTTTAGGGACCATATCCACCCCCACGTCTGCGGTCATATTTCGAACAGCCACCTGAAAGCACCTGTCCTCTTTTCACAGATGTGACAGACGGGTGGCGGCCATGGATATTGGAAAGCTCATCAACGATCCCGCAGCCGTGAACCTTCCAGGCAAACCCGCTACCTGCTCGCACGACGCAGCCAGCGTATCGGAAACTCTCTTCCTGCTGGAGAGCGCAAGCGAGGACTGGGACACCGGGCTCAATCTCCAATACACCCCTGACTGGGACACCCTCCACGCTACCTTGCGAGCATCACCCAGGACGAGGTCCAGCGGACAGGCAAGTACCCGAGGAGATGCGTCGGAACCGCCGCGCAGGCTGGAGAGGCGCTCGTCGCTGCTCTCTCCGACCCTTGCGGTGCCCGTGCCAGGACTCGAGCTCCAATTTCGGATAGCCGTGCGCTTTGCACCGGAGCCTCTCCAGGTTGATGTGGACGGTGGTGGAAACGCTGAAGTATACACCATCAAGGGCGGCACGTGGTCTGGTGCCCTGGGCTCCGGCAGCGTCGTGGTAAGAAGCGGCGGGGCGGGAGATACTGGCACTCCGTCTGCTAACTTTTTTTGACAGGCCGGCGGCCACGATCTCAACAGGGGCCGCCTCGAGGGGCGCGAGGCTTGCAGGATTGGCACGGCGTTCAAGCTCAGGACCGAAGACGACCCGCCTGCGCTGTAAGTTGACGCCCGCGGGCTGCTCTGGAAGGCGCTGAACCATGCCCAGGCTGGAGGTGTATACCCGCGGATGCCTTGAGGGACCGAACGAAGACCTGCTGGCCTTGCTGGATGGGCAGGCTGCGGGCAGAGAGTTGGAGACGAATCCACGCGTGATCGTGCACCGGATGGCGATTTCTGTCACCTCAACGGACAAACGATATGGAGACACGGTCAACTGGGGCGTCTGGGTTGGCAGTGGCCTGTGGAGAGGACGGGACCTGGTGGTTGAGTATGGCTAAGTGCCCAAGACTGTCGATATTCGATGCTGACTTCTCTAGTGTCTACAGGGTGAGGTAAAAGGGATGTGAAGTCTTCCATTTCCTCGAAGCAGAATTGTGTCGCTTCAATATGAATTTGAGATTACAGGGCGCCGAAGCCGATGCATCGTGTTGGGATCTAGCCCCCTGTGCCCTTCTCTTGTTGTGATACTCTCTTCGTCAAGATCGTCGGCCCCAGGTTTCCACAATCATGGCCTGCATGGCGGACATACTCCATTGAGGTACGGCCTTGGGAACACCTTGATGATGGAGAACTTTGCGCCGCTCTGGTTCTCCTCTGACCCTTGTGTGCTTGAGCTCGCACCTTGAGTTACCAGGATGTGTTCTTCGGTTCACCGAGCTGACAACTGCCCCAGATCCAGCCTGGGCTTGTTCTCCGACACAAGGGTACATCTCCGGGTTGAGGCTGCGCTTGCCACTGCCAAGTGAGCCATACATAACCTTGAGACTCCAAAGCTTGGTTCACATGAATGGAAGTGGCTGATCTAAATAGAGTTGCCGCCGCTCACAAGTACGACTAAGTTTCTGTCCTTGAGCACGACGTCGGTACCTGTGTGGACAAGGCACACAAGAACAAACTGGCCCATCTAAAGTATTTAAGACCGCACGTTCGAGCAAAAGACGTTTCTTCTCTCATTCTTGGTCAACACTCCATACTTGTACTTTCTCATCCCAGATACACCTCGTGCCTTCCAACGGCAAACACCTCTGACCCACCCCCGTCAACATCCAGACGAAAATACCAGGACTCGACATGCGTTTCACAAGGGGCATCATCACCGCCCTGGCGGTCTGTGAGGTCGTCTATGCCGGCTCCAGGATCCCCACTGTCCCTGATGGTTCGACTGACGAAATCTCTTCTGGAGATGACGATTATTCCTCTGGCAACAATGGTTCCGTGAAGCTCGTCGAGCCCGAGGCCAGCCCGGTTGTCCCTCTTACCACCAAGCAGGACATCAACGGCTGGGTCAAGGAAGCCATGGCTGAAGCCAACGACATCCAGAAGAAGGCTGATCAGAAGGCCCAGCTCGAGGAGCTCGAGGAGAAGGAAGAGGCCGAGCGTCTCGCCCGCGAGGCCGAGGAAGCCGAGGAGGCCGAGGAGCGTGAGTACCAGGAGCGCAAGGCCGCCGAAATTGCCGCCGAGGACGTTGTCAAGGCTGAGAAGGCTGCCAAGGAGCGCAAGGAGAAGACTCGCCTGGAGAAGGCCCGCAAAGCCAAAGAGGAGGCGGATGCCAAGGCCCACGAGAGGCAGGAGAAGGACATCACCGGATGGGTCCATAAGGCCATTGCCGAAGCTCGTGCCAACGAGCAGGCCATGGAGCGTAGGCTCCGCGAGGAGAAGGAGCGCGAGGACCGCGAATTCCTTGAGCGTGTGGAGCGCGAGGCCGCCGAAGCTGCCCGCCAGGAGCGCGAGTACGAGGAGCGCCAGGAGCGTGAGTTCCAGTGGCAGTTGGAGCGCCAGGAGAAGGAGCTCAAGGATCGCAAGAACAGGGAGCGCGAGGAGCGTCGTGAGAGGGAGCGTGAGGAGAGGGAGCTCGAGGAGGACAACCGCAAGGCCCACGTTGACTACAGCTCCGACTACCACAACGACATCCGCCCCGGCGTCAACCACTTCGCCACCTTCCCCCAGGCCATGCCCGCTCCCGTTGCTGGCCTCCCCGCCCCCCAGCCTGTCCCTGCGATGTACGCCCCTCAGCCCGCCCCTGCCATCGCCGCTCCCCAGGTTGCCCCCCAGGTCGCCCCTGTGATGCCTGCCCACCAGATGGGCCAGGCTCAGGCTGTGCCTCAAGTCAACGACTTTCAAGTCAATGACGCCCCCATTGATCTCCAGAGACTGGCTCTGCCTCACGTCAGCAACATTCCCGTCGATCTCCAGAGGTTCGCTACGCCCTTCGGCTACCCCGTTGGAAACCTCCGCCGCGACCTGAACGCTGACGAGGATGATGACAACGTCAGTGAGACTAAGACTGAACAAAAGACGACGCTCTCGGTAAGCCATTCCTGTGCCAATAGCGAGATGCCACTGCTGACCATAATCAAGGAGACTGCGAAGCCCACGTCTGCTTCTAAGCCAACGTATGCTTCGAAGCCCGTCCACAAGAAGATCTCTTTCAAGGACGTCGAGGCTAAGTCCGCCCCCACGCCTGCTGAGGCCATCGAGACGAAGATCAAGAGCTCCGTCCCCACCAAAAATGTCAAGTACCTCCCCATCAAGACCCTCGAGACAAGGATGGCCAGCGCAACCCCTGCTGTTGTCACCCCCGACGACCTCAAGGTCACGATCAAGCAGACTCACAAGCAGCTGAACAAGGTCAAGGACGAGGTCGACCGGCTGCTTCAGGTCCAGAAGATTGCGGAGAAGCACACACGCCCGGCGTATGCTGACCCCGCCGACGCCAAGCAGCTGATCAAGAACATCAACGCCCTGAGCAAATATGAGGAAGCCATGAAAAAGATCATCAGCGGCACGAGGAGACTGAACCACGCTGACCTTAATTGATGGGTGGTTGAGCGGCAAGAGAGCCTCAGACATCCCATGTCGCCGGTGCATGCCGGCATAACGCGGAACCTCTGGGTTCGATGGCCTAGTGTTGCTGGGTTTCCCGTTTCAAATGCTTCTTGGTATCTTCGGTGTCTTTGATTTCTTTGAATTCTCAGTGTGGCTGTTTTGTTATTGTCTTCACCCTTGCCTCTCTTGTACTGCGCGTGGTGCTCAATCTGAACGCCCGCGGCATTCTGAGGATGGGGGTTGGATATGTGTTTCGGTTTGAATTGACCAGGGGAATGACGGGGTCGGGAGTTGGGTGTCAGGTGAAAAGTTTTGTTCAGTTGTGGTAGCAATTACTTCTACCACTGGAAAAGATACCACCCGTGTCGCGTGATTATCAGGTAGCAGTCCGCCATCGTCGAAGTGCCTGGCAGGCCGTAACCAGAAGGAAGGGGAAAGCGCCGGTGAGCAATACGGCTAGTAGGCAGACCGCTTGATCATGGCAGACCAGCGAGGCGACAGAATCACAAATGTTGGACGTGCTGACGACAGCGCAGACTTGTTTGGGTAAGTAGAAGAGACTGCATAGCAGTGGTTTCGATATGAAGGTGTAGACTGCCAGCCACAGGGACAGTAGGAAAAGGAACTGACGCAGTGGGATGCACATTGTCGTAAGAAACCCAAGGAGTCTCGGGTTCATCGCGTAGGTCGTTGTATTTGACTTGCAGGCCGAAGCAACTGCAATGCATTGCATAGATCAAATCTCTGTTTGTGTAGCGCCTGGTGCAGAAGTTGGCTTTAGACCGTGTTGGAACGCAAGTTATGGTCACGACATTGAATGCATGTGGAATAGACGAGGTGATTCACTCTTGGACCACCTTAACACGACAGGAGCTAGTTTTTGTTAGGATACAGCTTCCTTGAGGGTATTCACTACAACTGGGTCTACAGGTGAGAATATCTCCAAGATTATTGTAGTCCGGCAAACTTGCGTGCTGGACGAGTTGTTGCATGATCGCGGCCAAGATGCATGATCGACTGGCTTTGGCCGAAATTTGGCCCAGATCCAGTGTGTAAACATTCAGGGAGCTTCACCCTTGGGAACAAAAGGTGCACTCCGTGAGTAGCATACGCCTGGAATTTTCGCGAGAGTATTCGTATCGTGAACATGTTGTCATCGTGCTGGGGTAAAGACGAGTCCTGATCTGCTAATGGACCAGTCCTTCTTTCGGTGCGCAGCAACCGATTAGGACACCTGGATGAGCATTGAGGCCCTCTTTTGGCCAACCCACCAAGCTATGACGACGAACCCGGATGCCTAACCAAGAAAAGCAGCGCTAGAGAGCGAAAGGGGTCATGGAGCTTGCCGAATCTAGCAGTGCTGTCGATGTGCATGCCAGCCCGAGATCTCGAAATAGCAGCTTCCATGCCGGAAAGGTACCTAACAGATGCGCGGCAATCACAGCAGAGCCAATATGGGCGATGAAAGCGAACGACGGACGGCCGGAGAGCTCGGGGCCGGGCACGTTGCCACCAGTGGAAATGGCCCGAGTCATGGCGGGACACCCGGCTTGGCCTTCATCATTGGTTGCCCAACTTCAGCCCTCCTCTGCATCGACGTCAGCTGTCCGTGTCAGGTAGGTGAGGCGAGTTGCCAGGGACGTAAAGCTCGCAGTGGAGTTGTCGGCTGTTGTTGTTGGCCTCCGAGCGAGGCATGTAGGCATGATCAGCAGCCCTGCATTGTGCTTCCCCACATCGGAGAAAGACCCTGGCCCGGGCGATACGAGAAGATCGTCGCCGCGCCACCGCTATCGTCCATTTGATGCAACACCGACATAGTGGGTGGCAGGTAGGCAGCCGAGGTCACCGCCTGTCTCTCGCTGGCAGAGCAGCTAGAAACGAAACGCGAAGCCGCATGGAGCTTCTCTGGGGACAAGGAACAAACGGCAAATGAGAAGAAGATGAGCCGAAAGCAGCGTGATATGCCCGGACCTCCACGGCATCCGAACCGACGCTTGCTGGAGCGGAAAGATCGCCTCGGAGGCTCGTATCGGTGGCCAAGAGATGGAAATCTGGAGAAGCGCCGGCACGTAGCCCGACTTGGTCTCCACAACGCCGTCCCCGCCTACTGACTGCCGGTGACGTCGAGCTCTAGGATGTCATGAGAGCTCGTGACGTTGAGGCTCGTGTTGCAGGGTCAAGAAGTGGTATAAAGAGATGGCATCGTCGTCGACCAACAGCACTATCAATCCAGATCATCACACTCAATCAATCACTACACTCCAAGAACAGCATCACTTCCACTCTTCTACTCAGTTAACCACAAAACCACAACACAACCTTCAAGATGCGCTTCACTCTCGCCACCGTCTCTGCCCTCTTCGGCGCCTCTGCCCTCGCCGCCCCGGCCCCGGCCACCAGCGGTGGCCCCCCCGACCCCAACACCTACGAGAACATCGACATCGCCGACTTCAACGTCCGCAAGGGCGAGGACGGCACCATCAAGTACGTCAACTTCAAGCTGAGCGGCGACGACGCCGACGGCCTGCTCTGCGAGGCTCAGGAGCCTGGCCTGCCCACCGAGGTCATCACTTGCGGCGAGTCCAAGTACCGCTTCGCCCTGTACCCTGGCAAGGAGTACGAGTTTGCCCTGCGCCTGTACCACGAGCTCGGCCTTGCGTAAGTAGTCCCATTTCCCTGGCGGAATGACATGACCCCTTATTGACTTGCCTCAGCTTTGGTTTCTCCGGCGAGGGCGAGATCTTCACCTACTGCCGCGCTGGCGGTCTGGGTGACTTCATCTGCCAGCAGCAGAACCCGACCACGATTGTCATTGACAACGGCGCCGTCAGCGACGTTGCCCCCCCTGCCGCCTCCGAGAACTAGACGTAAATTGAAGCGGAAGGAATGATACCTCGCCGTCATCACTCGATGACTGTATGCATATTGTAGCGATACCATAGAAGGCTCGCGAGAGCTGCAACCTACCTGATAATGAATGATTGCTGAGTTCATCAACAAACTAAAGCATGCATGGAGTGTCTCCGAAAAAGCCTCTCACCCGTGAAAAGTGGACATCAACCCCTGACGATGACTTGAGGCTATTGTGCAAAAGGCCATCATGATGGGAGGAACGAGAATTCAATAAGTGTCTCGTGTAAGAACTGTACGCCAGGCACGGCTGCGTCGTAGTTTGCACATCCAGCGATGAAATATTCATGTTGCACGGCCATTTCGGGTGGCCACGTAAGATCCACAGGAGCACTGTAAAAGCCCGGCTGCTCAGAAATCTCCTACGTCGGCCTGGGGCGTCAAAGCTTCAGTCGAAATAGCAGAGAAATGGTCAGAGACATGATCACATAGACACCCGATGAACACGGTAATTGAAAGCGATGTCTTGGTGAAGCAGCTCACGTCTGGGCCGGGACGTGTGTTATGTCAGCAGAAAACGGACGCGGGTAAACCTGTCGCCGACCATGATGCGCAATTGTGGGTCGTCCGGCAGGCACGAGCATGTTGCGTGAGCTTCCTGGCCCTGGCTTCATACGGAGCTCCAGATCGCCGCCAAACAACCACCACCTTCCGCCTCGCGACATCAAGCAAACATCCCTTCGATTTCGCCGCACCGTTACCCAACTCCTGCCGACCCAGTATCAGACACACCAAAATCCAGAATCTCGATCATCCGCCATCATGTCGGAAGGACTGCTTAAGCCCGAGAAGGACTTCTCGAAGGAGGCCGACAAGCAGATCCCTGAGGCTGAGCAGCTTGCATCGGTGCGCCTAACGATTATCTCGACCTTGAGGCATTCCACTAACCCGCATTACTAGAGCGACATCCAGGCTGCCGTTGAGCGTCTTGCCGTGCTTGAGAAGCAAACCCGCCAGGTGCGTTGGCCGAACATCACTTGCGCACTGGACACATTGCTGACTGATACCAGGCCTCAGATCTCGCCTCTACCTCCCGCGTACTGATCGCAATCGTCACAATCTGCAAGAATGCGAAGAACTGGTCCCTGCTTAACGAGCAGGTGCTCGTCCTGTCGAAGAAGCACAGCCAGCTGAAGCAGGCCATCACGAAGATGGTGCAGACGGTCGTCGGCTTCCTCGACGACACCCCCGACCTGAACACAAAGCTTTCGCTCATCGAGACACTGCGAACCGTCACCGAGGGCAAGATCTTTGTCGAAGTCGAGCGCGCGCGCGTCACCAAGATCCTCTCCGACATCAAGAAGGAGCAGGGCGACCTCAAGGCCGCTACGGAGATTCTGTGCGAGCTGCAGGTGGAGACGTTTGGCTCCATG
Organism: Verticillium isaacii; assembly: GCA_002851775.1. Taxonomy (NCBI): domain Eukaryota; kingdom Fungi; phylum Ascomycota; class Sordariomycetes; order Glomerellales; family Plectosphaerellaceae; genus Verticillium; species Verticillium isaacii. Next base: position 725,036 of record NMXN01000005.1, on the reverse strand, counting down.
GACCGGAGGGAGAAGACAGAGTTCATTCTCGCACAAGTCGCCCTGTGCATCGAGAGCGGAGACTGGAACCAGGCCGGCATCCTGAGCAGGAAGATCAGCACCCGGTACCTCTCAAGGAAACCGAAGAAGACACCCGAGCAGCTGGAGAAGGAGCAGAAGGAGCGCGAGAAGAAGAGACTCCGCGGAGAGGAGGTGCCGGAGGAGAAGGTGGACGACACAACAGACCTGAAGCTTCGATACTATGAGCAACAGATCATCCTGGCCAAGCACGACGACAAGTATCTCGAGGTTTGCAAGAACTACCGACAAGTCTTGGATACAGAGGCCGTGGAAAATGACCCCGCCAAGCTGCACCCGGTATGTCATGCGAGCCTGTCGCTGATGCCCATTGCTAACCCCGCCCCTAGGTCCTCCAGCGCATCATCTACTTCGTCATCCTGGCGCCCCACGACAACGAGCAACACGACCTCCTGCACCGAATCCTGCGAGACACGCGCAACTCCCAAGTCACCGTCGAAGAGGAGATCCTCAAGCTTTTCACCGTTCATGAGCTCATGAGGTGGCCCGAGGTGGCCAAGAAGTTTGGACCCCACCTTTGCCAGACCGACGTCTTTGACGCCCAGGCCGGACAGTCCGGCGACGAGAAGGCGCACCAGCGCTGGGAGGACCTGCGCAAGCGTGTCATCGAGCACAATGTTCGCGTCGTCGCCAAGTACTACACCAGGATCCAGATGAGCCGGCTGACGCAGCTGCTGGATCTGACGGAGGACGAGACGGAGAAGTACATCAGTGACCTGGTCACGTCCAAGACGGTCTACGCCAAGATCGATAGGCCAGCGCGCATCGTCAGCTTCGCCAAGCCCAGGGATGCCGACGATGTCCTGAACGAGTGGAGCGGCAACATGAAGAGCCTCCTCGGCCTCTTGGAGAGGATCGATCATCTCATCACCAAGGAGGAGATGATGGCCCGCATCCAGCCGACCTCCAAGTCGAGCAAGGGCAAGGCCACCAAGGCGCGCTAGGAAGTCTAACAAGGAGTCTGGGTCCTTGTCCTCGGGGAATGGCCTGGGGCGTGGTCCGCCCCCGAGATGTGCTACGATGGCTAAGCGGCGGAAAAAAGTCAGCCACTGCGATGGGAGTATCCAGAAGAAGGCAGACTCGCCCGGAGGCATGTCACTGTAGAACATAGAATATCACCCCGGTTCAGGGGCATGTAACCTTAACGTCTAAAATGCGGCCGCCTCATGTCTATGCTCTAGTGGTGCTATGCTACATCTTGGCCGCTTCCAGATCCTGGGCGTGGTGCTGGACGTACCCCGCCAGCGCCATCGCCCACTCCTTCGAGATGGGCACGTAGTGGCCCCCCGGGTGCACGACGACGGACGCATCCTCGCACCTGTCGACCAGGGCCCGGCTGCGCCCCTCGTCCACGACCGTGTCGAGGCTCCCGATGAACTGAATCGTCGGCGTGCGGACCTTGGGCGCGAAGCACCACGCCAGCGACTCGTCGACGGCGAAGAAGCCCGAGTACACGGCCGCGAAACGCAGTCCGCGGCCGCCGTTGGCCTCGCGCAGGGCGGCGGCCCAGGGGGCCTGCTCGGCGGGGGCTTCGCGGTGGGGGGTCTCGAGGACGGCGGCGACGAGGGCGGCCATGGCGCCGCCCTGACTGAAGCCGAGGACGGCATCGGCGCCGCCGGCGGAGCGGAGGGCAGCGGCGACGGCGAACATGCCCTCGTCGAGGCCGATGTAGGAGGGGCTCGAGGCGTCGGACGGGGCGTCACGGCGGCGGAACCAGGCCCAGGCGTCGGGGTCCGGGGTCTCCTCGGCGTCGTCGGCCGGGGCCTGGTAGCCGGGGATGTCGGCGGGGTTGAGCTTGAGGGGGGCGGTGGGGTAGATGCAGTTCAGGGTGAGGTTGAGGGGCGTGAGGGCTTTCGCGAGGAGTTTCTCAAGGGCGCGGGTCTTGGAGCGGAAGAGGGGCCCGGATTGTGTGTAGCCTGACGGTGTTAGTTCCCTTATCGTTCAGATCTCGCAGGTTGTCAGGGGCTACAACGAAGAGAATCATGGTGAAGCGTGAGGGGTTTAAATTGAAGTGCTCATATGGGTTTTGAATGATGTAGGACAGGCTTCGAGCTGAAGGCATAGATGTTATTTACCGTGCAGCATGAGGATCTTGAATTCTTTTTTGGCGTTGGCCTTTGGCTGTTTCTGACCCGTGCCATTGGGTGTTGACTCTGTGGTTGTGGACATGGCTGAGAGTGTAGGTCGATCGAGTGAGCGAACGCGTATGACTTGTGTTCTAGTTAGGAGACGAGCGAAGCCAGGAGTGGTTGAGGATGGTGGACGCAAAGTTCTCGTGAGCCCATAAAGCCTCAGGGGATTTGAAGCTCGCATGAGGTGTGGTTGTTCAGTAGAAGATCATCTCATGAAGTGGATTTGTCATGCAGTTGACACGGCAAGGGCGCGATGGAGCCATACCGGCTATCTCCAACGGCCTCTCGCCGGATGATTCACATATGAAGACATTTACCTACGGTGACATCGCCATGGCTTCCTATCAATTTGCTTATCCGAACGCCCTGCGGTTGGTGATCCAAGGCCTAAGTGGTGGCTGAAAGTCAAGATCTGGTACACATCACGTGATCCACGGTTGACTGGCCGCGGCTTAGGCCATCAAGAAGTCAGGATGCCAGACATGTCAAGTAGTGTGTGCTGCGAGTGACATTGCTCTAGGCAACAGGCGTTCGTCGTGACGGACCCTACCAATGAGTCGTCTCTGGAAGCCTCGAACACAGCGGGCCGCTATCACAACAAGAGCCGCTTAGAGTCAGTCCATCCGTCGAGTTGCCGAATCAGCAGGCATGCGAACTACGGCCTAAGAGTCCAGGTATTCAAGTCGGTAACAGCTCAATTAATGTGTGTCGCCGGTCTATGGTACAATCTTCCTCTAGCATGTCGTCGGTGGTCGCTCGATGCGTGCGTAGTCCATTGCCGAACCGGTATTGCTCATGCGACTCCCCACCCCATTCTCGCCCTCCATTGATTGTTGATTTAGTGACCGGCCTTGACAGCGGGGTTGCGAGCATCCTTCTTCCACTCGTCGGCTGCGGCGGGATGTCAGTATCTCGTGCTTCGTCAATGGCAGGCGGGCGGGTCGACATACAAGCCATCATGGCGTTCTGGGCGGAGTTGATGCCGTAGGCGATAACGAGGCCTGCGGCGCGTTAGTAACCCGTACGATTCGTCATTCCCATGCATCCGCGCGTTTCGCGATCGATCGGTCGGGGTTCGGGGTCGGTGGTCGTACCGGCGGCGTAGAAGGGAGCCATGGGCCTTACTGTCTCCAGGTTAGCGCGGGTGGACGGAGCGGGCGGGTGCGGCAGCAATTGACGTACGGACGGGCGCCGGGAACTTCTTGAGGGGGGTGGCACCGAAGAGCATCTTGAAGGTTGTGGGGAGGTTGTTGGGGTGGTGGGGTATGGGATCGCGAGGGTGGTTGATTCAAGGGTTCGAGGTGAAGCTATCAAGAGAGAGCCTTTTTCCTCCGATGCATCGTCTGTCGTTCGGGTCGAGCCGCTAACCGATGTGGCAGCCTCAGGCAGGCCCGAGACAGACTCGGCGTCGCGGAGCCGATAAGAACACCAGCGATCGATAAGAAGACAGGATCACGTGACAAAATCGGACGGTCATGAGTTCCTCCGTCCAATGACATCATGTGCCCCTTCTCCGCACTGAAGCTCAGGCGAGACGAGCCGGTTACAGGCAGGATGGCAGGACCCACACGAGCTTGTGCCGTTGCCTCCTGCCGCTTGGCCAGCCCCAGGCCCCCAGCCAGCCCAGCTTCCCCAGATCCATAGCCTGAACCAGGAGGACAGAACGGATAGTAACGGCCGCACCCATCCCCTCCCTCCCTTCCCCGTCACACTGTCACCCACACCACACCATACCACACCATACCACACCACACCACTGCACATCGATCCCCTTTCGCCCGCCAGCATCACCTGCCCCGGGCGTTTCCTCCAATCCGTTTACCTCATTCCAAAGTGCGGGGTGAAGCTGCAATAGGAGACCACCCATTGCTCAGCATCCAAACCGCCATCTCGTCCAATTACCCCTTGGACCTACCCTCCCACTCACGCGCGGCTATCTACCTAACCACTGCTACAGCTTGCTTCCCGCTTCTGTCTGTGAAACGCTCTCTGTCCAAGACGGCCAAACACGGCCCCTGTTCTGTCGGAAGTACCTGCCTGCCTTCCGCCTTCTGCTTCTCTTATCCCGGATCTCGAACCGCTCGAGCTCGACCCTCCCGTCACAATCTACCGTGCGCACTCCTGTGCGTTGCATCAAACCGATCTCAGCCTCCCTCTTCCGCTTGAGGCGACCATTCTGTTGCTTTCTGCAACCTTCACCTCGACAAACACCATCACCAAACCACCCAAACCCGTCCCCCCCTCCCTCGCCATGCTGAGCCAGCGTTTGGTGCGCGCAGCCGCCGGCGCGGCCACCCCCCGCGCGGCGCTGCGAGCCTTCTCCACCACCGGCCAGCAATCCGCCAAGACCCCCGGCATGTCCGACATCAGCGCCTCGCCCCAGAGCGTCGAGGAGTTCAACAAGCGGCAGCAGGCATTCCGAGAGCAGTTGGTCGAGCAGCAGAAGCAGCGGGAAGCAAGTGCGTGGGCTAACCGAACCCCCTCCCCTCCCCCATCCCTGTCCCCCGCCGACGCCGAGAAACTCGGCTCACTGAACGCCTCCTCTGCAGGATCAAAGGCCGACGCGCAGGAGCCCGCGAAGAAGGCCGGCCCCCTGACGAACCTCATCTACGGCACCAAGGAGGGACGCGAGCTCGAGGCCCAGCTCGAGGCGAGCTTCAGCCAGGTCCTCGCCCGCGGCAAATACGTCCACACCATCTCCTTCCACGAGGTCAAGCAGGACAGGCTCGAGGAGTACGTCGAGCTCATCAGCAATTGGTACCCCAAGATGGCCGCCCTGCCCGAGAACAAGGTCCATCTCGTGGGCAGCTGGCGGACCGAGATTGGCGACAACAACACGTTCGGTATGTCGACTCCCACCCGGCTGTAACCCCAACGGCAGCAACAGGGGCGGCGTTCTTCTTTCCGTGCTAACGAGCCAGTCCACATCTGGGAGTACCAGCGATACCAGGGCTATCACGAGTCGATCCACAACATCGCGAGCCATCCCGGGTACGCCGAGTTCGACAAGAAGCTCCGCAGCCTCATCCACTCCAAGAAGAACTCGCTCATGCAGGAGTTCTCCTTCTGGCCCACCACGCCCCCGCGCAAGCTGGGCGGCATCTTCGAGCTGCGCTCCTACACCCTGCACCCTGGCAACCTCCTCGAGTGGGAGACCCACTGGAGGCGCGGCCTCAAGGCCCGCCGCGAGGTCATGGAGGGCGTCGGCGCCTGGTTCGTCCAGATCGGCGACCTCAACACCGTCCACCACTTGTGGCAGTTTGCCAACCTGGAGGAGCGGAAGATCCGCCGCGAGCAGAGCTGGCAGATTGAGGGCTGGAGCGAGACGGTCCACAAGACGGTGCCGCTGATCCAGAAGATGGAATCGCGCATCCTGACGCCCATGCCCTGGTCGCCTGTTCAATAAGCTTGCTGTCGTGGTCGTGCTGTTTCAGATCAGTTGGGCGTCACTATGGCCTGCCTATGCGAGGGTTTTCTTATGTTCAGTCACGCGCGGGTGGAGTCGGGTCAGGTCGCAGGGAGCGCAGAAAGCCATTTTGTACGTATAACCTGCCACGGCAGGCCAGCGATGGATGGGACCAGATATCACAGAATGGATACGGGCGGAAAACGCCAAGGTCCAATTACCATTGGTTCATTTGCTCGTGTGACATTGATCGCCTTGATGTTCTCTCTAACTTCTTACACTCCCGGGGTATCCAACACCAAGGCCCATCCTTATACTCGTACAGTCCGCCACGAGCCCGTCTCAGCCATCCAGCTCCTCGCCCATGACAGCAGCCAGATTCCTCCTCGCCTGCGCCAGTGTGTTGCCCAGTGCGAGCAGCTTGGCGTACAGGCTCAGCAGGCTCGGGTCCGCCGTCTCGACGCGCACCTTCTCGCGGACATAAACGTCGACGGCGCCGCTGCCGGGACCCAGGTCGCTGTCGGCCTCGTGGAAGCCGGTGGGCCGCCGCTCGACGGACTGCCCGCGGTGGACGTGGCGCTCGCCGCCGGCGGTCAGGCGGCTGTAGCGGAAAGGGTAGACGTGGTCCATCTCGTCGTGCTCGAGGCGGCGGACGGTACCGAGCGCGAGGCCAAGCTTGAGGCCGAAGTGTTGCGGGGCGTCGGCGGGCTCGAGGGCACGGAGTGCGAGCACGAGGGTGGCTTCCTGGAGGAAGAGGTGGAAGGAGATGTTGGGGGGCAGCGGCGGGGCGAAGTGGGCCTGGGGCCAGGACGAGTACTGCCAGGAGGGGTCGGGGGATTCGAGGGGCGGGCCTCTGAGGAGGGCGGTCGAGGCGGCGAGGGAGATGGAGAGAGCGCGGAGGTGGTCGGCGATGGGGCGGGGGGACGGAGGGCAGTCGACGTCCAGGGCGAGCGCGAGGAGTTTGACGGACTCGGAGAGGTGGGTGCCCAACGCTTCGAGGGAGGGAATATGTATCGCGTTCTGGGGATCGAGGGCGACGGTCTGTGTGGGGAGAGTTCGCAGTTGGAGGTGGATGGTCTGGCGCGGGGGAGCATGTCAGTCTGGGTGTTCGCGATGCCAGGGGTTGACATCGTGGGAAGGGAGGGGAGGACTCACCCCTTTCACTATTCGTGTTCCCACCCGCGTGATGTGTCCCTTGACCTTCTCGTTGCGATGCGTACTGAGCACGAGCGTGCTGCCCGGGTCAATCGGGGCAAGCAGGGCGTAGCACCCATCAAGACCATGCTTCAGCTCGGTCATGACCGCCCGGGTTTCTTCGAGTATCCATGCTAGCTCGCGGGCCTTGCAGCCGGTGGAGGTTTCTATTAGCACCATGGAACCGACGGATATGGTAGACAGTCTGCGGCGCGAGGAGGGAGTCGAGAGGCGAGGCATGATGGGGTCAAGGCCGTAGGAGGCATATGAGGGAGGATATGCAGAGGACTAACATGGGACTGCTCCTTTTTTACTTCGAGCTCTTCAGGAGAAACAGGTGGCCAGATGTCAATGGACATGGTGGCTATGTGTATTGGAGTATGTTGGCTTTGTGTGTTGCGTAGGCAGCCATTCTGTGGCCAAGGCTGGAAGAGACGGTGGTCGCGATGCGGAACGATAGGTACGATGCGCTGGGCTGGGCTGTTAGATGCGACGTGGATGTCGGCCACGGCCACTGCCATGCCAGGGCCAGGGCCACTACCAGGGCCATCGTCATCCCTGGGCCTGGCGGGGCCTAGCGGACCCACCCACAGCTGGAGCCGCAGGGACTACTTGCCTGGCACCTGCTCGTTGTTAGGCCTGTGCTTGCCTGGGCAGGTCAGGTGGGGAAGGAAAGAGGAAGTCTCATCTCACCGTCACTTCGACTTCATTCGGGCCAGTATCAGGCACAGCTGCATCTTCCATCACATCAAGCCTCTGACCCTCCATCCCGGTCTTGGCACCGAAATAGGCGTCTCAGTCATAAAGGGCCCGCTTGCCACCTTTTCCTTTGTGGTCGATGAGCTTGAGAGGGAATCGACGTTCCATCCATCCCAACCACAACTTCATACACAGCTGCCTGCCATGGCGCCAAACCCACCAACGTTGGAGCGGAAGCCTGCCCATGACATCCAGCTGCCTTATCGACACGACAAGCTTCCACGTCTCCCCGAAGGTAGTTATTTCTGCCTAGTCATCCCTAGCTCCGCTGACCGTTCCAGGCTACAAGATCCAGAAGCGTGCCATTCCCCGCCGTCAGCAGCCCGCTTCGTCAAACGAACGCCTCATCTACGTCTCGGCCTCGACACCCTTCATGGCCGTCGTCAATCGCGTACGGAAGCAGCTCGACCGGTCACTCCAGGACAGAGCCCCGTCCACCAAGAAGCTTAGCCTCGCGCAGCGCGTAAGCCTCCTGAATCGCGACGAGGGCACCACGGGCGAGAGCAACTGCGAGGTGTTGGTGCTGGGCACGGGGCGCGCGATCGAGAAGACGCTGAGCGTCGCCAGCTGGTTTGAGCAACAGCCAGACTGCCAGGTCCAGGTCAGGACGCGGACGGTGGCCACCGTGGACGATGTAGTGGTCGAAGGTGATGAGTTCGGTGGAGATGAGAGCAGGGTGAGGAAATTGAGCTGCCTGGAAGCCGCCATCAAACTGAAGTGAGAGACCACTTTCAGACGAAGATCAATGTGTTTATGGTACGTGTCCCTATGATCTCTCTACTCCATTCGCTGGTCGCTCACGTCATCAACAGATACCCCATTCCAGCTATAGACCCTGTGACGAGGAAGCGTGAATTCTACCAGACCCGTGGAGCTACTTTGTACACTCTTCCATAACACCTCCTTTTCGAGGACTCGTCTAACTCGGTATCGCTTCGTCTCATTTATTCTGCACCATCGCCCTTCGAAGAAAGCAGCACCAACAGGCGTCGGCCTACTTATCTATCGCTCGCCGCTGTAGGACGACTCGGTGCTAACGCTCACTCGTCTACGACTGAAAAGACCCTTGCTTGCGGGTTTCTTCGTTGGTTCTCGCCCCTCCCTCAGTGAATTGGGATCGACATGCGAAGCTGGAAACACACCAAACTTTCCCTTGCTGTTCGTCCCTGACCAGCACCAGTGGTCTTGGTACACCCCTACGACGGCACCGTCAGCGAGACTCTCCACTCCATGCGCAGACTCAACTTACAACCAACGTTGCGTATCGTGTCCCCCTTGTCAAGGGCCAGCCAGCCCGTCCGCCCGCCGTCCTTCGGATTCCATTTCCATCGCCCTGTGACGGACACACCGCTATTGGCGTTAAGGGAGATCTCGTTCTGCTTTGGCCCCTGGAACTCAACCATTTTGGATGGAAACGGCTTTCTCACGCCGTCATGCCAACCCATGCACCACTTCCCACCCCATTTCTCAGGGAACTCAATGCCTACTATTTGCGCTCCGATCAGGAATTTCAGCACATCGTCGCTTCCTTCCGGCGTGACCAATGGCGCCTCGCCGTAGCGCCTCACGTTGCCTTTGATTGCCGTAGCAGCTGGCAACATGATCAACGCAGTCTCGGGGACCGGACTAGGCGCTGGCGGATCCGGGAGATGCAAGTCATAATCCTCCTCTAAGTCGTGGCCTTCCTCCAGCTTTCCATAAAGCACAGTCACGCCCGGAACATCCGGCAAAGGCTGCGGATGCTGTGAAAGGTGACGCATCAGTTGTTCCTGCGAGCCAAACACGGTGGCGTCGCCATGTCTCACGGTATGTCCTGACTGCGTGCAGAAAAGGCAAGCATATCGGACCTCGGAGAGATTTCTCGTCGTCATGTGCGACTTGAAGATAAAGCGCAGCCGGTACAGCACGTTGGACTTCATGAAGTTTGCACGGGCTGCCGCATCGTTAGCGACATGAATTTAACGGAGACGCGGCACTTACAGTCTTTCGCAAGATCACGGGTCATCTCACTGTGGACCAGATAGAACTCGCAGCTGGTGCATCGGCTGACCGCAACATTCTCGCCCTAGATCACGACACGTCAGTTCTGCAGCCCGAATCACTAGGAGCGCAAGACTCACATAGGCAGACGCCTGCTTCATGCCCTGGGCGTGCTCGCTTCTTCGAAAACCTTCTGCTCCGTCGCAGAACCCTTTCAGCTGGTGGAAAGAACTCTTGGGCCCAATCAAACATTCTGTCTCCCTCGTGCCAGTCGAGATTGTGTAGATCTGAGTCCCACTTGTGTCAGACATCACCGTCTTTGCTTCATCAGCCAACATCAGTCCATCATCGTGCTCTGATAACGGTGGCAGCATAATAGGTGCCAAGTTGTCCCTCTCGGAGTGGAACGCCGAAAGAGAGGATGTTCGGGTCTCACTGCTTGGGTTTATATGTGGTGAAGGCCCAGCCGATAACGAATAGTTGGTATCAGAGAAAAGCGAAGTACGGTTTGTTGATGATGGACTTGTCGGGTCAAAAACGGAGTTCGCAGGCGTATAGGCGGCATTGTCTACTGGTGAGCTCTGGGCTTGACCGTTCCGATATGAGCGGCTATGGACCACTGGCGGGTCGACGGACACTCGAGTTGCGACCCTCGCCATACTCGTTTGGTCCGGCGGCCTGTCACTCAGGGTTCGTTGGCGGAGACCTGGATGTGACGCACCCGTCTGATCGCTCACCCATGCCGATATTCGCGGTGAGGATGATGGAAGTGGAGGAGAGAGTTTTCGGGGCTCCGAAACGATGCGAACGCGCTCAAACTCGTCGCCGAGTACATCGTTGCCAGATGACTCACGGTCGGCTTGCAGTACCTGGGCGATGGGAGACCTGCGAGACTGCGGCGGCGGTTGGATAGTTGGGCCGGGCGGCTCGGCCGGATACCTCGTCGAGATGTCTGCGGTCCAAGAATCTACCTTCCGAAGTGGGACTTCTCGCGCATCTGACGCCTGGATGGAGGATGTCCGGGAGCTGGTAGTCCCGGCACGGTGCAAACCAGATACACGTCGCTGCTGCCGGTTCCCAACCGAACTTCTTGGCCCGACACTACCGGTGGTGATTCCATCGTCCTGTATAATCCCAGCAGGCGGCGAGGGAAACTGAGAGATGCTCTGGAAACTTTCTGCCGGGGACTCAACGACCCCTCCGCGTGTTGTCGGCCGTGAGCTGGCTCTGGTACCTGATCGAGAGGGTGGAAGAGGGGGTAGCGGTGGGAAAACGTGGACAGGTGATATCGGTGTTGGAGATATCGGTGCCGGCGCTTCGACTTTCAAGCGTTTGATGATGTCCAACGCATCGAGGGCAAACGACTTTACCGCCGCCTGCAGCTCAACGAACCTGTCTAGCTCGAACGAATCGGATTCGATGTAGTCTTCGAAGTCATACAGAAGATCCTCGACGATGCGCCTCCTTTCTGCGATCTCGTCTTTGATCCGTCAGCTTGCGCGCACGAACTCGCCGTTGCTGTGAACACACGGAAGCTCACCACTATCTCGAATGGCTTCTCTGAACGCCTGGCCATACTTTTCGACATGGGCATCCCACAGCGGTTGGAGCCTCTTCAACGCGCGCTCTCCTTCCTTAACAATGCCCTGCGCGGCCTTGGCCATCTGCTTCGACAGGTCGGGATCGTCATGGTCGGCGGCCTGAGCGTTGGCCGCGGCATCCCGGCCCCTCTCGACGACCTCCTTGAACGGGGCGATGATCAGCTCTTCTGCGTCAACAGCCATTTGCGCGTCTGGTCGGGGATCACGGGATCTTGACTCGTCTCATCGACTTCCCTAGAGGTTCGTGCGCGCGCCGGTCTGGCAGCTGCGGTCGCTTCCTAGGACGAACGAGCAGCAGGTAGGGCGAGAGGATGGTGGTGCTTCTGGCTGCTTCGAAGTCCAACGCCGGTCCTGGTTCAGGTCCGGTGGTGGGACGTCCCAAGCTCGTGGACCGAGGGGGATCGCCGCGGGGCTGCACCACTTTTTGTTGGCGTCCAGAGCTCCATCTCGAGACCACGTCGAACTGTAAACCCGGCACGCCCTGTTCTTGGATACGCGACAGGGATGGCGATGTCGTTCTCTCAGCCCTCACGTGGAAATGGAGGGGCGGGTGTGCTCCCGCGCCGGTGTCGTCGGGCGTCGTGGGCCAGCCGCTGGGGGCACGTGGGGAGCTAGCGGCTCTGCCAAGACCCCTGACGAGACCCCTGAATTGCGCTGTGCAGAGTAGGCGCGCTATTGGATGGCGGAGTGCAGCGGAATGCGTCGATATGTGTCCGATGGGCGGGATGAAGGTCTGGATGACGAGGTAGAGTGCAGGCTGGCGTCTCATGTGGTGGGATTTGGCCGCAGGTTGGTGGCAGTTAAAAAGTGAACCGAGATGGTCGGACTCTACATGGTTGATTCCGTTGATCTTGCTTTCGAGAATAGAATTCGATCGCATGTTGCAAGGCTCTCATGCCCTGGGACTCGGCGTGGGTGATCACCGTGTTGCCTGGTCTTGACGTCGGCCGGGGCTTGTCATGCCCTGTGCGTGATGTCGTATGAATCTGCAAGGGCCATGAATAGGCCACCCTGGTCTGACGTCCCTTCCACGATGCTTCTGTGAGATTGAGTGGCGCTTGGTCTAGATTGAGTTGAATGAGCACGTGGTGATGTGGGAACGTAGGCATGGTTGCAATGAGGGTAAAGGGAGGGATTCTCGAAAGCAGTGCAACTCCGAGCTACTGGGCATCTTAACCGGTCCATGCATTCATTAAGTGATGCCAGAAGACCGAGCCACGCTGTAAAAGCTGTATAATCTGCGGTTCAATCTCCCAAGCCTTGAGATTCCATGTTTCACCATCACGCGCATACAGGTCGTCATGTCGACCAGCGTCGATACATTGTCCCTGTCAACTCATACAACGACCTCTGATTGTGGCATTTTTTATTGGCAGGACAATTCCAAAATTCTCTTGACCATGGAAGAACCGCATGGCATCTCGTCAATCGCACGCTTCAAACTTGTGATTGAATTGGTGCACCATGGCGATGTCCTAGGCCTTGTCTGTGCTGCCGTGCCAGGCGCATGATGCTGGGTACCATCGTGAGTCTCAGCAAGGCCCGACAGATAACAGACTGTGTGACAGCCTTGCGATCGGTGATCATTGGCCTTCGGATTTGGTCACTTGACCGCGAGCGAGTGTAACGCGGAGGGGAAGAGGCCTTGTTTGGGTCACCGCCATAATCATCCAAGGTCAGTGGAGTCAGGGAAATGCTGAGAGACGCATCATTCATGGCACCAAGAATGAGTTACCTGCAGAACGAAAGTACTCGGGAAAGTGCTTTTGTGCACGGCCGGCGCGAAGATTCAATGGCTGCGATTTGATGCTGCATGGTCACGGCCGCCGCCAGCAACGACCGACGATCGTGCGGAGAAGCGACAACTCAAAACTTCGTCTCCCACCGGCTGCCGTCTCAATCCACATCTTCCAACCTACCACTGCAAGAAAGAAGGTGGTGACTTCAAAGCTGCCGTTCGATCCTGTTCTACATTCGCGACTTGGGGAGGGGATCTAGACCAGTCTTACACAGCATTTCCATCTCCCGAACCCGCGCGGATCTCATCACGTCATGCAGTTCTCACCCCGCATCACAGTCGTCATCCTCGCCGCGAGTTGCATCGCAAACCTGGCAGGTGCCCAGGAAGACCGCAAGCCAATCCCGTATGAGGTCCAGAAGCCTCCTCTTGATACACTCTGGACCTACAAGGTCGGGACCGACCCTTGGCCTGAGCACCCACGGCCGCAGCTTTTCCGTGATGCCTGGCAGAGTTTGAACGGCATCTGGACATACCAACCTGCCCAGGACAACAAAAACGTCAAGTTCCTTCCAGAAGGCCCCCTGGAGCGCGAAGTTCTCATTCCTTCATGCATTGAAAGCGGCCTGTCCGGGGTCCAGGAGCTCAATGTGACCCACATGTGGTTCGCCACAACCTTCGAGGTCCCCAAGGATTGGGAGGGCCAAGTTGTCTTGCTTCACTTCGAAGCCGTCGACTATGAGGCAAAGATTTTCGTCAACGGTGAGAATGTTGGCTTCCATGCCGGGGGGTATTCTCGCTTCAGCATCGACGTCACGAGACAGCTCCGATCCGAAGCAGTAAACGACTTGTACGTTTTAAACCGACAGCGTCTTGGAACGAAACTATGGCTTGCGCTATACTAACATAGAACAGGTTGGTGTTCGTTCACGATCCCACAGACCTGCAGCCCTATGTCATTCCCGTTGGAAAACAAACGAAGAACCCGCGTCATATTTGGTACAGACCCTGTTCAGGAATCTGGCAGCAAGTCTGGATCGAGAGCGTGCCAGTCAACCACATCAAGCAGCTGGACATTGCAGCCGACATGGATGGAAAACGTCCGTAATCTTATTCCCCTCCAAGTTCTTGCAGTGCAAAAATGAGCTGACTGATATAGTGGCCGTATTCGTTCACAGTTCGCAGGAACAGATTTCCCCGTCCGTGGAAATATCAGTGTACGATGTGGACGGTGAACGTGTCGCAACGGAAAGAGGTCCATCTAACCAGCACTTTGAGGTTATAGTGGAATCTCCCGACTTGTGGTCGCCGTCTAATCCAGTATTGTACAACCTCGCTGTGAGAATGGGCGATGATCGAGTCTCCAGCTATACCGGATTCCGCACCATTTCGATGGGCTTGATCAACGGAATGCCTCGACCTCTTCTCAACGGCGAGTTTGTCTTTCAATTTGGGACCCTGGACCAGGGATACTGGCCAGACGGACTCTATACCCCGCCAAACCGCGATGCATTGGTGTATGACTTGCGTGTGCTCAAAAGTCTCGGGTTCAACATGGTTCGCAAGCACGTGAGTCACCAATTACTTGGATATGCGTTTACTTCTGGTTGTTCTTGACTAATTATAATGCTCGGTAGATCAAGATCGAACCGGACTTGTTCTACCATGCGTGCGACGAACTGGGCTTGATGGTTGTTCAAGACATGCCCAGTCTGCCAGATGATACCGAAACACGCCCCCCAAGCGCTGCTCAACAGGAAGAGTTCCAGCGACAGATAGAGGTCATCATCAATCAACACAAGAGCTTCCCTTGCATTGTGACATGGGTGAGTAAACGATAACACTGGTGTAGTTTATAGACTGACGATCCGGCAACGCTCAGGTCATCTACAACGAAGGTTGGGGTCAGCTTCGCTCTCCTCCATGGCCCGAAGAAAACCTTGTTGATGTCATACGTGGAATTGATCCCACAAGGCTCATTGACGCTGTAAGCGGATGGTTTGATCACGGGTTTGGAGATCTTGCGGTAAGTTTCACCACAAAGACCACCATCACCTGAACGTTGTGGTTGCTAATGCTAACAGGACACCCATCACTACACCGGCCCTGAATGTGGCTTGCCTCCTTACCACACCGACCGCATCTCCTTCCAGGGGGAGTTCGGTGGCATTGGGCACAACGTCTCTATACAGCAGTATGTTTCGACCGAGGGTCTCTTAAACGTCAAGACTGGCGTAGCTAACATTATTCCAGCCTCTGGAATGTCAAGCAAGCCATAGACTCGATTGATGAGACGTACGAGCTTGTGAAAGATCTCGACGCCTACAACAAGCGCTCGACCGACCTGATCCACGAGTTGCAAAGTCAGGTTGAGCAGCATGCTTGCAGTGGCGGAGTTTGGACTCAGACAACCGACGTCGAGGGCGAGGTGAACGGGCTGATGACGTACGACCGACGCATTTTGCGGCCCAATATCGATCAATGGCGGAGTGATATCGATGCATTGTACGAAGCCGCGAGGGCGCGGAGTCGGCAAGGGGCGGAAGGCTCGTGAAGGACCTATGCCGTGTATCACTTAATGTTGAAGAGTTTGGATGGATACCATCAGTCGCTATTTTTCCTAAAGCACTGCGTGTGATGGTGGTAAATCAAACCAAAAGAAAACCATAAACATGTCAATAAGGTTGCGGAATATCGGTGATGAATTTTGGATGGAAACAGGGCAACATCGGCGTCATAGTAGTTGTTCCACAAGTGCTACGAGAGATTCGTCGGCGATGGAAGTTCAAGATAATCTAGAACATGCTGTGGTCTAAGAAAGTATTCCACCGTGCTAGGAAAATGTAGGGAGCTCAAGTCATGAACGTGGCCTTGCGGATTTGCTTGTGACAACGATTGCTTGACTTCTGCCCGAGACAGACCGAGCCCGGAGTCGCTAAGATGTGGGATGGCAGTCGAGCTCTTCGGTCATGCGTCCGTTGAACTCATAGTAAGGTGAAGCCGCTGAAGAGGAGGTGATGGGCTCGACGAAGGTTGCAAAGAGAGAACGAATTTGTAAAGCCGTGAAGGTCATCGAGGTAGCCAATTTTGACGATGTTGCTAAACACGACGCTGAATGGGGTGAAAGGCATTTGTAGGATTCTTTTGAAGAAATATTGGAACACGCTAAGGCAATAGGTGCAAGCTGGTCGCCTTCGGACTCGATTACTCTGCAGTGTACGTCTTCGATCGTTAGCTGCATACAGTCGTCGTGAGCTTGAAGCATATTCCTAGCGTGACTCAGATAGTCCGGCGAGTAGCTGAAAAATGCATCTTTGAGCATCTTAGCCCTGGACATCAAGGTTGCGGCGGCATTTATCATTTCGAGAGGGCAAGGATCTAGCGGGGAGACAGACTAGATGCATCTGCGGGGTTTGGCAGGAGGTGGCACTGCTTAGCTCTGATGACGATCCTTGGTGATCATGAGGTCTTGATGCTTGTTCTGCATTGCCAGAGACGCTAGCTCTGCCCTTCGACATGTGCGATTAGCGACGTCGCCGTGCCGTGGAGTGCCGCGGAGCTCGAGAACGCCGGTAATCCTTAAACGACCGTTGTGATTGTCATGCCACAGTCGCAAATCATTGTGGGTTTCTTAGGTGGAATAGAGGTGCTCTCTCGACGATCAAGGCGTGTCAGAAGAAGAAGAGCTTGGCGTTCTTCGTCTCCCGTCGCTCGCTGAGACTAAGGCCAAGGGTGTAATGTTCACATTGAGGGCGTATTCGCTGCGAATTGGATTTGTCACGGTTAAGATGAAGCGCAACACCGGTAAGTCGTAGGCCCAGATGTCATCCGTCGACCGCCGTGGAAGCCGGGAGTGGTAGCTGACCTGCTCTCTGTTTGTGTGCCAATATGCTCTAAGGAGTCATTTGATCGTTTTGGACCTCTGCCCGCAAAACTAGCCAATCGGAATGAATGAACCATAGAGTTTCTCAAGCATTCGGCGGCCCCGGCAGTTGTGTCGCCAGGGAGGCTGGCTCGTGTGCCTTGGTGCAACCGGCGAGAATCGGGCGCGCCCGGAGGTCGATGTTATGGCGATATGACTCTCATTAATGAATTGCATCATGCACAAGATAATTCTGAAAATGCAACCCGTATATCAAAGCCTTCCCGCGTCAAAATATCTCCCATCTGACCTTCGTGTTCTTGCACTCGACGCACGAACACAGAACTGGGCAGTAATTATCACGAGAAAGACATGAACGACTTCGGCAGGATTCCTCTTAACGCTCTGCAGCAGCCCGAGCCTTTCACCCTCCGCATTGATGATGGGGATGTCTGCGAGTTCAATACCCTCTTGAGACTCTCGCGGATCGGACCACAGACCTGGGAGAATTCGCAGACCGGCTTTGGCGTGACAAGGGAGTGGCTCTCAGATGCCAAAGAAATGTGGTTGAACGGCTTCGAGTGGCACGAACACGAGAAACGCATCAATTCGTTTCCAAACTTCAAATCAACAGTCAATGACGCAACCCACGGTAGCCTTGACATCCATTTCGTGGGTCTTTTCTCCGCCAAACAAGATGCAGTGCCCGTCATATTCTTACATGGATGGCCTGGTGATCGCTCAGGAACCTCGGAATCACCACCGAGCCGGCTATCTGTCAGGCTAACAGCTCTGTCACTCCGCTAGGGTCCTTCATGGAGTTTATCCCAATGCTAGGACTCCTAGTACAGAAATACACCCCCGAGACCCTGCCCTATCATGTCATCATTCCATCTCTCCCCGGATACACGTTGTCGTCGGGCCCTCCACTCGATCGTGACTTCGGTATGGAAGATAGTGCTCGATTTATGAACCAACTCATGGTCGACTTGGGCTTCGGTCGGTCCGGATATATCGTCCAGGGAGGAGATGTCGGCAGCGAGGTTGCTCGTTATATGGCCTTGCGCAACGACGAATGTAAAGCGGTGCATTGTGAGCCTCACTCCCGACTTTGCATCTACAAATTCTGGAACAAACTGACGTGAGATTCGACAGTGAACATGATGATATTGGACGGGAGCAAGGTTCCTAACAGCATGGAAGACCTGACCGAGAAGGAGACGGCTCAAGTGGAACGGCATCGGGCTTTCCAGCAGGAAGGCTTCGCCTACGGCATGCAACACGCCCTTCGGCCGGCCACCATCGGACTGGTCGTATCAGCGAGCCCCCTGGCCCTTCTAGCATGGTCAGTTGATGCCTCACCCCCTCGGCGAGTGCATATGTTCGCTTCCTTGACACTTGATGCACAGGGTCGGCGAGGGATTCGTCGAGTGGGTCGATAAGCGGGAGCCGATTCCCCTGGACACAATTCTTGGCATGGTGACATTGTACTGGCTCACTTCCACGTTCCCACGATCCATCTATCCTTACAGAGGCTATGTTCGGGACGAAGACCGGTCCCACTCGGGCATCACAGACCAGGGCAAACCCTTTGGGTACTCCGCCTGTGCTGCCGAAGCGACCCTGCCGCCGAAGGCGTGGACGGACAAGCTCTATCCTGAGATGATTCGTTACGAACACGAAAAGGTAGTCGACAGTCCAAAGCCCTGCATTTCAGCAACACAGATTAACTGATCACAGGGAGGACATTTCGGAGCTCTCGAGCAGCCGAAGCAGTTTCTCGAAGTTGTGGAAGGCTTCGTGTCTCGGTTCGGTCACGTCTGTCAGACCAAGTCAGGGGGCAGCTGAGCAAGATGGGCCTCAGACTCAGGCAGACAGCCAGGACATGGGCATGAGGCGTTGACGCACGATGTAGAAGGTGGAGTGAGGATGTGACCTGCGTCGCGGATGTCATGCACACGCACACGCACGCGCACGCGCATATGAACGCGCACGCGCTTTTGAGTAGAGGGCCAAAGGGGACCGGTCCGCCAGTAAGTGAGCTATAGAAGTATAGTCAGAGCATGAGAGGGCATCTTATTCTTAGCAGCACAACCCCATCTAGAAGAGCCATGACTCGTGAGGCTCCCATCTGTACGGGGCAGGAGCCTTCTTGGGGAGTGGCTTACGTGCGCCGATGTCGGGGACTTGTTAGTGCTCGACCACCATTGGTTCGCATCTGCCCCACTGGTGTTTGAAACACCCAAAGGCACCAGAAGTCGACCGTCACTGCTGAGAGACGCGAGGCCTCGCCCTCGCAACGTAAGGCAATGGCGATATACCTACCTGCCAGAATTGCTTTGCCCCGCCGCCAGACCTCACGATGAATACTTTGTATTCCCTCCATCCCGCTCAATCGCCTTGGCCTTACTGACAGCGGTCAGCTTCTGGATCAGATATTTCCGCCCAGATCGAGTGCCGGTTCCAATCACGCCTCTTTCCTAGCATCAACCAGCTCCTTGACCCATCCCCCACCCAATCGGTTTAACCCCACATCATGGGCCACGGCTCCAAGGTCAGGACGGGATGCTTGACGTGCAAGTGCGTACATCAACCCTACAATCCCATCTTCATCTGGTCAAGCGGCTTGGACAACTCGGCTGACAGGCCCACAGAAAACGCAAGATCAAATGCGATGAATCGAAACCCGCCTGCGCCCGCTGCACCACCACGGGCCGCCCATGTGCCGGGTACGAGCTGGAGCACCAGAGATCCCCCCAGGAACGGAGCCTCGCCTGGTATCGCCCGCATCAGTTGATCGCCCACGACCAGATGGAGGGCAGAGCCTTCCAGTACTTCTCCCGGATTGTGGGTCCCGTCCTCTCCGGACCCCAGGATGCCTACTTCTGGACGCACCTTGTCATGCAGTTCGGCCACTTTGCCCCCGCCGTGCGCCACGCAGTCCTCGCCATCAGCTCGCTGCACGAAGACTTCCAGAACGGCAAACGAATCAGCTGTGATCTGCCCGCGAACCCGTTTGCGCTGAAGCACTACAATGCGTCCATCCGGCACATCCAGGCCGCCCACGACGAGAACCTCGTCCTCCTGACGTGCGTGCTCTACCTCTGCGTCGCCTACCTCTTGGGCGACGTCGAATCCGTAGCCCGCCACTGCAACCACGGTCTCGCCATCCTCAGCGAGGCGGGGTGCTCAGGTTGGACTCGTGACTACCTCCTGCCTATCTTCCGCCGTCTCCAGGCCTCTCCCTTCTCCGCCATGTCGTCTCGCCCCGGGTCACTCATGCCGACGACCCTGGCCGCTGAGAAGAGCGATACGACGACGCAGCCATTTGAAAGCGTGACAGAGGCTGAGGCTTCGCTGTGTGACCTCCGGCTCCGGGCACGCGACCTGAGACCATTCGGCCCCCACCCCGAGACTTCGCGCCAGACATGTAAGGCGGGCCTCAGAGCCCACTGTGACGAGCTGCTGGACCAGTGGATCGATCGCACATCAACTTTGATAGAGTCTCCTCCGGCAAGCTCCGCAGAACGCTATCTACTCTGCCATTTGCGTGCGTCGTATGAGATGCTCAGGATACATGTCCGCACGCACGGGCGGCAATCGGAGCTGGCTTTTGACGGGCATGTGGATCGTTTCCAAATCATTGTCGCTCTGGCAGAAGAGGCCGCCGAGATCAAGTCTAGCCGCCCAGACTCGACCCAAAGACAACGCGCGTGCTTCACCTTCGAGCCCGGTTTCCTCCCCGTGCTGGCCTTCACCAACAGCAGGTGCCGCGACCTGCCGACTCGCCTCAGAGCCCTGACACTGATGGGCAACGTCACCGCAGCTAAAGAAGGAATTGCCGATGTTGGGACTCTGTACAGAATAGGCAGGCGCACGGTTGAGATGGAGCACAGCATGTCGCTGGATGAGTGCATCCGTGCTGTTGACCGGCGGGAGGTTCTGGTTCCGCGCGAAGAGCATCGTGTATTTGCTGTCGACTTCAACCACAGTCTACAGACATTTGAAAATCCAAGCGGACAGACTGTGTACCGTCGGGCGATCAAAATGCTGGTTCGGACGCCCCAGGGTCCTCGGGTTGCGGCGTCTGAATACATCACCGATGATATCCCTGGTCATTGCCCGGGGATTCCTAGCATGAGATCGGCGTTAACGGACGCGTAACAACCAAAGCTGGGGAATAAGGACCGTACAACTTCAAATAATAGTCGGAGCCGTGGGCTTCTCAGGTCTTTCAAGGGCATTCTGGGGGCCACCAAGTCAGGGTCGGGACTGCCCCACCTGAGAAAAGGGGCCGCTCGGGTCAGTGGGGCTATTCCGAACATCTCACGGCTTCGCCCACACTCCCGGGGCCAACGGGTGTTCGCAACCACCCCACATCACCCGAGTGAGGCGCGGATCGAATTGCAATGCACCGGCCGAACCGTGGGACCTTTGACTGGGATCGCGCCTGACAGGACGTCAAGTGCCGACGTCAACCTGACCTGGCGTTCAGAGACACACCCACAATGAGCCACCAAAGGGGTTGAGGCAATCGAGTACATATGCTGAGAATCCCTCATCTACCCTAGACTCAAGGGCTATCATTTCTTCTCCAACCCCTCAATCACGGCCAGATTTGCAGCTGGATATCTACACTCGCTCATCGCTTCTGCATCAGCATGCCCTTCTCTCGATCAACGTTTGGACCGAAGTTCTGGGTCCTGACCATGGCCATGTCTCGCGCCTCGGCCCAGGTCACCTCCTTGGACGACCTCTGTACCACTTCATATGCCCAGTCGGCGTTACCTGCGGCCGACTTCTTCCCCGGCCTCACCATCGACTCTGGATCAGTGGAGACGACGCTGGTGAGCAATGCGTCGGCCTCAAGCGAGTGGTACCCAACCGCCTCCTTCGACTACTGCAATATTACCTTTGCCTACACCCACGATGGCCTAGCCGACGACGTCATTCACGTCACCTACTGGGCCCCGTCTCCCGAAGCCTTCAAAAACAGATACGTCTCGACCGGAGGTGGGGGCCTCGCCATCAACTCTCAGAAGAGTTACATCCCAACTGGTGTCATCGTCGGTGCGCTCTCCGGCATCACCGACGGCGGGTTTGGGTCTTTCGACGCCCAGTGGGACAGCGTTTTCCTTCTTGCCAACAACACCATCAACTGGCAGTCCGTTTACATGTTTGGCTACCAAGCGCATCACGAGCTCGCCACACTAGGCAAAGAGTTTGCCCGCAACCTCTACGCCATCACCGAAAACGACAAGGTCTTCTCCTATTACCAGGGCTGCTCCGAGGGTGGGCGCGAGGGATGGAGTCAGCTGCAGCGCTTCGCCGACCAGTTTGATGGTGCGGCCATTGGTGCTCCCGCATTCCGGTACGGCCAACAGCAGGTGAACCACCTCACCCTTAACGTCATGGAGCAGGAGGTCAACTACTTCCCGCCGTCCTGCGAGCTCGAGAAGATGATCAACTTGACCATCACCGCCTGTGATCCTCTTGATGGTCTTACCGACGGCGTTGTCTCCCGTTCTGACCTCTGCAAGCTCCAGTTTGACACCTCTACCATGGTCGGCGAGGCCTACTCCTGCGAGGCCACAACGGGGGGCGGTGGCCCTCCTGGAGGACCTAATAGGCTTGCCCGCCGCCAATTTGGGTCGCCAGCTGCGCCCGCCCAGGACGGTACCGTCACAGCTCAGGGCGCTGCTTTGATGCAGTCCTTCTTCGACGGTCTGTACGATTCGGAGGGGCGCCTTGTCTACATCAACCCTCAGCCCGGCTCTTCATTCAGTGACGCTGCGACCACATTTGACGAGGACACCAACACGTGGGGAATGAGCATCTCCAGTCTCGGCGGCGAGTGGGTTGCCCGTTATCTCCAGCTTCAGGACGCCGACACTGTTGAGAGCCTTGACAACGTCACCTTTGACACCCTCAAGGAATGGATGGTTTTCGGCCAGAACAAGTACGGCGACTCTCTGCAGACGACCTACCCCGACCTCACCGACTTCCAGTCGGCGGGTGGCAAGGTCATCCACGTCCACGGCGAGTCTGATGACTCGATCCCTGCCGGCTCCTCCGTGCACTACTTTGAGTCTGTGCGCAGCGTCATGTTCCCCGGCGTCAGCTACGAGGACAGCGTCGCGCAGCTGCAGGACTTTTACCGCCTCTTCCTCGTCCCTGGCGGCGCGCACTGCGGCAGCAACTCGGCCCAGGCGCAGGGCGGGTGGCCGCAGACGACGCTACAGACCGTCATTGAGTGGGTCGAGGTCGGCACCGCACCGGACAGGCTGAACAACACGGGCAGCAACGCTGAGCTGTGCCCGTGGCCTCTGCGGCCCATATGGTCTGGCAACGGTACGGAGGCCAAGTGCGAGAGTGATGCGGAGGCTGTCGCGACTTGGCAGTATAAGTTTGATGCCTACAAGATGCCACTGTACTAGAGGGTCGTTGCTAGATTTGAAGAATTGATGTTTCAATACGATCATTACGTGTGCAGCTGTCTTGAGCGCCCATCCTGGACAGCATGGCAGGATACGTCACTGCCAGGACCCGACCGATGATGACAAGCACAGATAGGGGTGGTGAACAGAAGACACGAAACCTTTGGGTTGGATCTATTGCTTTGCAAGACATTCACGGTCTGGGTAGTGAGCAGGTGTACTTTAGGTACTGCATGATGCTGCGACCTCAACAACGTGACAACCCCCAGGCAACGGTTCTTTCCTTGATGGGGACGTCTTCATCTCCCGCCTCCTGCCAGTCCACAACCTGTTAGCCCAGCGGGTGTGGACGCAAGTTACAACCAGAAAGGCACTGGTTCGAATCTCACGCCTAACAAACCAAAATGTAGCGAAACCGCGGGCCTCGTGGCGGTTTCCGTACCCCAGGGTTCATCACCCCTCGCCCACCGGCCCCCTGACGCAGGGAGCGGGTGGGCCGGGAGTGACCGGCCCTGGCGAGCGTTTTGCTGTTTTGCCTGCTTCTGCCTGTTCTTCCTGTTCCGTGTTTTCTTTTATTTTTTTTTCCTCGAGCCGCTCTTTAATGTTTGTCCTGATACAAGATCCTTGGCCAATTGTGACAACTATGGCGCTTGCCTCTGTATGTGGTCTGTTGCCAGAAGTTTGATTGCTTGGCGTGCCAGCTGAAGGTCAGCTGGGGGCAGCTGGACAGGCACCTACTGCGACAAGCCCTTTGAGAGTCCCTCGCCACCATCTGGCACCAGCATCTTCTTCTCCATTCTCCAACACCAAGACGCACATCAGCAGCATCTCCTCCAACCCTGATGGCTCGAGCTACTGACAGGCAATTGGGACTTTTGTGTCTTGTCCCGACCACCATGGTCCAAGCCGATGCTGCCCGCCCGCTAGACCCGGCGGCCTCGGGCAGCTCCCTCTTCGACAGCAGACGAACTGCATGCAACATGCCCGCGCATCATCCCCAAGAGAGAAGGTGACCGGGAGGCGGATAGGATCGGCGGCTTGCGATCTCAAACTCGTGTACGCGTGTTAGGGAGTCCTCTCTACTGTGGCCTGTCAGGCTGCCCCTGATGTTGACCCGCTGCTGACGCGACGTTAGGCCGTGGCACCGTCGGAACGTTTATCTCGGCCTGCAGAGCAAGCCGCATCTCTAGCTCCGTTTCCCCCCCTCAGCCTCCCAGATCGGCCCTCCCCGCGGGTGGCGTCCTCTTTCCCCGGAGCGAACAACCACAACAGAGCTGCGGCACCCCCGTCCATCCGTGAGGGGGCGCCTCGAGCTTTCACGATGCCAAGCCTCATCAGTGTCTCTCGACCTTCCACTTCTGGTTCGCTGCCGCCGATCGCCGCCTCGGCACCCAATGAACTGCCGTACATAGCCTTTATCGTGCCGTCGGTCACCTCCCTGATCCAGCTTGACGGGCTCGGCAGGACCCCACCGAATCAACAAGCTTACCGGAAGTCATGTAGCTTGGAGAGGGGGACGATGGAAGTCATGGCGGCGACGCGCCCATCGGTCGAGGGAGATTGGAATGGCGGGGCCGATCCCAAGCTGCTCCTGGTATTTAGACGGCTATCCCTTCGCTTCCATCTCGCCGGGGGGGAATGATTCACCTCTCACGCCTGTGATCGAGACATCGCAGCCTCTCTCAATCAACAGTCTACGCGTCCGGCCCTCTTACAGCGGCCAGCCCCCCCAGAACCCTTCGATATCATGGTTCGCTCCATCATGCATCTTGGCGCCTCCCTTGGCCTCTTCGCCGCCGCGGCGATGGGCAAGGAGATGGCCGTCGACGAGGCCAGGGCCGCTGAGTTCTACGACTCTGGCGTCGTTCACGAGGAGATCATGAACCACAAGATGGTATGTGCTGGGCTATTCTCGCCCTCACGAGTGTGCCACGCTAACAAGCACGCAGGAGCTTTGGGCTGCTGAGAGGGAGTCTGGCGTGCGCGACAGCGACCAGTACCCCGAGCTGGGCTACACCCCCTGCGTCGATGGTTGGATCGAGGCCATTCCCGGTGACCGCAACAACACCTTCCGCTGCTTCAACGTTCGTGCCACCCTGTAGTGTTCGTCCCCGTGCAATGCGAGAATGTCCCGCTGATCTCCTCACCACAGTTTGACCTTACTCACTTCCTGAGCCACGGCGCACTTGGCTCCTCTGGTGCTGGCTCTGGCTCGTGGGGCTGGGTGTCCGACGACGGCCGCGAGTTTGTCGCCATCGGCCAGGAGGACGGTACTACCTTTGTGGAGATTACCAGCGAGGGCAAGATGGTCAAGCTTGCTCACCTGCCGCAGGTCTCGGCCATCTCTGACTGGCGTGAGCTCCGCGGGTACAAGAACTACATGGTCATCGGATCCGAGGCCGTTGCCCACGGCATCCAGATCTTCGACATGACCAGGCTTCTCGACATCGACGTCGACGAGACGGGTCCCGTCGAGTACGACGCCATTGATGACCTCGCTGGTTACACCAACGACCTCCCCATTGGCCGCAGCCACAACGTCGTGGTCAACGAGGAGCTCGACTACATCGTGGCTGTCGGCGCACAGCCCCGTAACGACTCGTGCCTTGCTGGCCTCATCTTCTTCGACATCTCCGAAGGTGTCGAGAACCCCAAGCGCCTCGGCTGTGCTGCCGATGATGGCTACGTTCACGACGCCCACTGCCTTGTCTACCGGGGTCCTGACAAGAAGTACGACGGCAAGGACATCTGCTACGGTTACAACGAGGACTCCCTGACTATCTACGATGTGTCGGACAAGTTCACGACCAACATCATCTCGCGCACCTCGTACGAGGGCGTCAACTACACGCATCAGGGCTGGGTCACGGACGTGAACAACCAGGAGTTCCTGCTGATGAACGATGAGCGCGACGAGCGTTACAGGGCTGGCCCGGCTGCGGACCAGTTCCCCGTCGTCTACATCTGGGACATCCGCGACCTCGAGAACCCCAAACAGACCGGCATCTACAAGTACAAGACCAAGGCCATCGACCACAACCTGTACATCCGCGACGGCATCGCGTTCCAGTCCATGTACGGCTCCGGTTACAGCCTCCTTGACGTTTCGTCTGTCGGTCCCGAGGACCCTACCGGTTCCGGCATCTGCGAGGCCGCCTGGATCGACATCTACCCAGAGGACGACAACCTCCCTGGCGGCGGCATCGTCGAGTTTGTCGGTTCCTGGTCCTCGTACGGCTGGTTCCCCTCTGGCTACCACTTCATCAACACGATTGAGCGCGGCGCTTTTGTCGTCAAGCCAACGAGCCTCAAGTGCCCTCCGCCCCCCGTGTGCAACGCCGACAACTGCCTGCGCGCGCTGCGGAGTAACAGTGTCGAGGGTCGGCTGGAGGAGAGCCAGGAGTTCTGCGCCGGGTACACGGCGAACCTGATCAAGGAGGTGTCCGTGCTTCCCGCATACGCACAGAAGGCGTGCACAGGTGACGCCGTGTCGCGGGTGAGCAGTGCCTGCTCGTGCCTGCCTACGCCTACTGGTGTTTAGAGGGTAGTAAAATGGAGATGGGGACGAGAGGATGATATTATGATTAAGCTAGCCTCATGAACTGAGTGTTACGTTCTCTAATGCATGTTCGAGCAGAAAATGTGACGGTGATGATCAAGGCGCTGGGCTGCTTGTGTCCTTCATGTGCCTCTCTCGGAACCCGGCCAGCCAGAGATCGTTCTCGGCGATGGTCCAGTCGAAGGGGTCTTCCGAGCCGTACACAATCCGCCTCGACTCCTCCCTGAACATCTCGTCCGTCGGCATGATTCCCAGGCGCATCTGGTGCCGCGCGAACCGGCCCAGGTGCACTGCCAACGTGTCGTGGAAGGTGGCCGGGTGCGGCTCGCCGCCGGCGGGCGAAGGCCCCGCGCCCGCCGGGGCGACGGCCTCGGGACCGGTCCCCCGGGCGGGATCATCGTCGGCGTCATCGTCGGCCCAGCCCTCGGAGGTCATGAGGCGGTTCTTGATGACCTCCTGGACCTGGGAAAGGTGGTCCTGAGTGCCCGGGTCGGTGGAGGAGAACGGCACGGGAGCGCGCGACTCGAGGCCGATGAGGTAGGGCGGCAGGGCGTTGGTGACCTTGGCGGCGATGGCGGGCTCGAAGCAGTGGTCGCCGGTCCAGTCCTGCATGAGGGCGCCGGCCTTGAAGTGGCGGGCGAGGTGCTCGACGCGCTCCGGCCAGGAGGCCATGCGGGCGTCGCAGAAGCCGCAGCGCGAGGCGACGGGGGGCCCCTCCTGCTTCCAGCCGTCGATGAGGGGCGCCGTGTCGAGCTTGTGCGCGAGCCGGAGGTGCTGGATAAGGTGGTCCTTGCGGGTGAAGACGTGCGGCGCGCCGTGGGCCTGGCAGCTGTCGTGGTTGTGCGAGGCGAGGTGGCCGGCCGTCGGGTCGAGCATGTTGCAGTAGGCGCAGTGGCTGCGGCCCGTGGCCGGCGACACGACGACGCCGCCGTGCGGGCAGCACACCCACGACTCGAGGCTCAGGTGGAGCGACTTCTCATGCCGCGCCCAGTCGTACTTGCTCTTGAACGTGTCGCAGCAGAAGGTGCACTGGAACGGCCGTCGGTCCTTGGGCGCCTTGCCCGGGAGGTTCGGGCTGCGGTCGCGCTTCGGCCGTCCGATGCGGCCGCGCGACCCGGACGACCGCCGGAGCGTGCCGGGCAGGTTCGACGACCGCGCCGACGTCACGGACCGCGACGAGTGGCTGGTCCGGCTGCCGAAGCTGCTCTGCGACGTCGGCCGGCTGCCCCTCGGCCGGCTGCTGCTGTGGCTCGCGGGCATGGCGGGGGAGCCTCGCTGCTGCTGCTGGCGGAGGGCGCCGGCGATGGCCATCAGAGAGGCGGCTTCGCTCTCCGGAGGCGACTCCTGCCATCGCTGCATGGGATCCAGGTGGCTTTCCGCCGCGGGCGTCGTCGGGATGTTCAGGGGCGTCGAGGGCGAGGTCACCGGCTCGCCTTGTCGGAGATATCGGCTCCTGCGACGAGGCAGAGCGGGCTGTCGGGTCGCCGAGACGGGGGGCAGAGGACTACCCAGACCAGGCGGGTGGCTGAAGCGGATGGAATCGTTACTTCGCGACCCCTGGTGAAGTCGGGGCCTGGGCTCCGGGATGTTGCTGCTGAGCCAGGTGTGAGTCAGATCCGGCGTGGGCATCCCTTCGTTGAACGGTGCCAGTGCGTCTGGTTGGGGAGCATCGAAGGGAAGGCCAAGGTGGCCAAACGACAGGGCCTCCCCTGAATAGGACCCGGGATACGAGTGAGGCGGGTTGATGTCAAAGGGATGCGTCGCCGAGATGCTCCCCTGAAGCTCCTCCGAGGTGCTGATCATGCCTAGCCCGGATGGTAGCCCGAGCTGGGCCAGGTCCAGATCCGAAAAGTTCATGACTGTAGTGTGAGAATCAGTGAAATAGATCGCATGATGAAGAGACTGAAAATTACCATCGCCCTGCATGTCGTCCGGGATGCCTCGTGCTTCGTTCAATTGCTCGCTTGACTGCCGCCGAGCATCGGAACCGGCAGGCCACATGCTGCCGGAGCGAGCAGTTCAAATAGAGTTTTGGGGACTGGCTTCGGGGGAGGCCTCGTTGCAACAAGAGAGAGACACGCAATTGTTGAGTTGAGTCGTTTGACAAATTGAATGTGAGAGGGCGGTAGTCTGGAAGAGGGGTGACTGATGAGTCTGGCGGATCGTGACAAAGCTCCATGTCACCGAAAGGGCTTCCTCCCCCTCCAGAAATCGGAGGGTTTCGTTTAGGTAGCTTCACGTAAGACGCCTCTAGTGACCTATGAGGATTGGCGTCAGGCGCATTAGGGGCTCGGTATCAGCCGGTAGCGGGC
The DNA here is from genome assembly GCA_002851775.1 of Verticillium isaacii. Classification (NCBI taxonomy): domain Eukaryota; kingdom Fungi; phylum Ascomycota; class Sordariomycetes; order Glomerellales; family Plectosphaerellaceae; genus Verticillium; species Verticillium isaacii. The sequence continues at coordinate 695,978 of NMXN01000005.1, read as the reverse complement.
CCTCCCATCCTGCGATGTCGAGTCAGTACAGGAACGCTTTGGGTCTGGCTGGGAAGAGAGTCAGACTCGGGCGAAATCTCCCCTCGACTATGCTGTCCGCTCATGGTGATATCCTCAAGAGATAGAGCTGAAGGAATTGCTGAGTTTCAAGTTTGGAGACTGCGCAACCGCGAAGAATAGATACAGTATAGGGCTGTGGGAGGGAGGCTGATCCACTTGCAATGCACGTCGGAGTATAGCAGCCGTATGCGCAGAGATGACTTCCATGAGACCCCGAAAACGACTGACGACGTCTACTGCTCAAAAAATGTGTCGAAAAAAAGGAAGGTGGTCAATCTGCCAGACTGGAAAACCATCATCGGTCGCGCGCCTCTGTCGCGCCAGGAGCGAATCCAGTACACTTATATTCGAGGACCGACAAGCCTTCGCCGAGGTCAAGGCATGGCCTGTCCACTCGCAGGGGGGGCACTTCCGGTCTCTGTCCGAAGGCCCCGATGCAAACCGCCTTTTGGATGCACGCCCTACGCCCTACGTCTTGGCGCTCTACCCTTTTCGTCGCTCTTTCTGCTTGCTTGTTACAACAAATGCTGTCAAAAGTGCTAGTGACTGATAAGGCGGCACAGTTTTCGCCTCACAAAACAGTCAGAATCAATCAGCTCAGAGCAATTGCTCAATGATTATTGAGTGGCTTACAAGTTGTTCTTTTACTTTTCTTTCGCTGCAGCACTTGTGTTAAGCCTTGAAACGGCCTAGCCAATGGCGTTAATCTGGTAAGAGCTTCAGCGAGATATTCCCAAAAAGGGGCGTTTTGAGAACAAGGCCATCCGCCTTGAGGACGTTTGACCTGGTAAGCACTAAGCCTGTTTGCTACTCACCTGAGTTGAGCCCATCGCAGGCTCTAGAGACAGAAGCACATAGCCCAGGCAATGTGGAGCGTGAGTTGACAAACCGTAGAGAACAGCCCGTGCCAGATCCTGCCTCATCACCACCGGAGCCGAGTCAGCCCCCCCGCGGATCCACGTCCTAGGACTCGGAAGCATCGGCACATTTGCCGCCCATTCCCTATCAGAAGTGCCGCCACCATTGACACCCCTGACTACGCTGCTTCTCCACCGACACTCCCTGGTTCAGCAGTACCACGACAGGAAGGGCAGGATTTCCTTGAAGACCATAACAGGGGATGAAGTGCATCACTCGGGATATCAGCTCGAAACTCTTCACGATGACGAGTCGTCTCAGGTCCGCCCAAGCCTGGTTGTGACGAGCAGGAACCTCAGCTCGACGGTCTCAACGCCTTCTGATATCATCGAGAACCTCATCATCTCCGTCAAAGGAACACAGACGGTTGCGGCGCTTCGCCCACTGAAGCACAGGCTCAATGCGTCCTCGAATATTCTCTTCTTGCAGAACGGTTGCGGCATGATGGATGAAGTGAGCAAAGAGCTCTTTCAAGATGAAAAAACCCGGCCCAATTACATCGTCGGCGTCATCTCCCACGGCGTCACCCTCAACTCTCCATTCGACATCACCCACACCGGTTCGGCTGCCACATCTCTGGGCCTTGTACCCCGAGCAGGCGTGCTTGGCTATCAAGAAGTGCCTCCCGGGAGCTCCTATCTGCTCCAGGCGATGACTATGGTGCCGAGACTGAACGCGACGGCCTATTCCTTTCTCGACGTCTTCCAGATACAGCTCGAGAAGCTCGCCGTCAACGCCTTTTGCAACCCAATCTGCGCGCTCAACGATGCGAAGACGAAGTTCTTATTCTCAATTCCCAAAGTTCAGAGAGCCATGCTCGCGGAGATCTCCAGGGTTGTTTGCGCATTGCCGGAGCTGCAGGGCGTACCTGGTGTCTTGGAGCGATTCTCGACGGATCGTCTCGAGGCCACAGTCAGCGATGTCATCAGGAAAAACGCAGAGACCACCTGCTCCATGGTCTTTGATCTCAGACACGGTCGGAAGACGGAAGTCACGTTTATCAATGGATATTGGTCCCGGAGAGGCAGGGAAGTCGGGATCCCGACGCCTTTGAACGACGATTTGGTCCGGCAGATTCAGGAGAGGGGTGGTTAAGATGCTTACCGTGAAATGAAATTCGCATAGCCCATACTCGGCTCAGGCGGTGGTTGCGGTCGGAGGGATGGAGGCTCAGAAAGACGGCGAAGACCTGGACTCCAGGCACGGGTGGATACCCGAAGCGGCGCACCGGGGATGATGTCCAAATCGATCGCCTCTGCTGGCGATGTGGGTCTGAGATCCAATCTGCCGATCACGTTCTCGAATGCAGTTCCAACACCGAGGCCGAGGCTCAACACGAAAGAAATTTCATCGCACCAAGCTTCATCCTCACGTTCAACATCTAAGCTCGAGGTCACATCAATCCAACATGGCAAGCAAGACTGTCGCGCCGCAACAGCAGCGCTCCTCCCCGCTCAAGAATGGATACCTCATCCTCTACAACGCCGTCTCCGCCGTCATCTGGGCCAGTATCCTCGTTCGTACAATCGCCGTCTACATCAGCCATGGTCCAGCCTCGGTGCCCCTCGCCGTGGCCGACTGGACCCTATGGGCACAGACTGCCGCAGGTCTGGAGGTCATCCACGCGCTACTCGGTATGCCTCCCAACAAATTCTTCACAGCCTGTTCATTAACCGTCTGTCGCGCAAACCTGAAGGTGTCGTTCGCGCCCCTGTCTTGACAACCTTTGTCCAGGTGGCCGGCCGCTGCACTGTTATCTGGGGCTATATTCGTCCCTTTCCTTGGGTCTCCCAGGATCTTGCTTACACGACCATGGTGGTGGCGTGGAGTACTGCTGAGGTTATTCGCTACTCCTACTTTGTCCTCCACCTGAGCGACATGCTGCCCAGGGCCCTGGTCTGGTTGCGCTACAGCATGTTCTTTGTTCTCTATCCTGTCGGCATCCTGAGTGAAATCAGACTGGTGCTCTTAGCCGTCGGGTCCTGGAGCTTGCATAGCCAAGTGGTGCCCGTCGTCACCTACTGCGCCCTCACGCTTTACGTGCCCGGTGAGTTCATGAACATGAATGGAAAGGAGGCAGCTGGACTAACGAGTGACAGCTTCATACGTGTTGTTTTCCCATCTGGTTAAACAGCGCAAAAAGGCACTAGGAACTAGCAGGTAGATCTGTGATTCATTTGGTGTGGACACGTAGCTTGGGCCAGATTGCGTCTACTGATCTGACAATCCAATCGAGTTTTTGAAGTCTCTCAACCAATACTGATTATCCGCCGGTGTCTGGTTCCAAGGGTCGTCACTTCAGAGCCTGGTTAGCAAAGAGTATTTTGGAAAAGATTTGGGAAAGGACCTGTGATACTCACTCGTCATACAATATCCACCGTGCTTGATGCTGTAATTCTAGATCGGTAGGCACGTGCCTGTTAGGGTTCCTCTGTGAGGTAGCGCTTGAGACATAGCGAGTGAGCTCCCTGATGAGACGCCTGTAATAGCTGGTGTCGTCGAGGAATCCTGAGGAGGTTTGGGCAGCGTCGTTCTGAAAGCTGGAAGAAGCCTTTGAGAGCTCTGTCGAGATCCCTGTATCGGCGTTGACGCGGCTGATCCAGCCTTCTGTCCAGGCTCTGGAGGTGAGATGCTCAGAACGGGCTGCCGCTTCAACCGCGGGCTTCTCCTGGTCATCGACCGGAAGGCCCGCGCGTTGGCGGAACTGATTCAGCCAGGCCGTTGAGTCATATAGCAGACCGACCAAAAGATTGGCCAATATATCTGAAGAGCCCTGCGATCTGGCGTTCATCGTCCAAATAATCTCGCAGGCCTGTTGCTGTAGCATTGTATCATCGACACTCGTGCTCGAGATTGCCTCGCTCTTAACATATTTCTGTAACAGCCCTTCCATGTGGCAGCTTCCGAAAATGTTGTCTCGCCCGTGGGTCCTCAGGTCCGTGAATCGTGCCCTGATGGCGCTCCTGATCGGCCGTACCTTTGCCTGTCTGTTGATTTCTTCCGAGGACATCAGCAGATCGCGAAGCCAAGATGAACCCGGTGTCACAGTATCTCGGGACAGGATTTCGGAAGCAAAGATAATGCAGCACATCTCGTACTGAAGTTCCTGATTTGACGGCAGAATGTGGTGGAGATTCATGTGGTTGGAGCAGAAGCACTCTGTCTCGAGTCGAAGAAGTTCAAATGCCGTCGCTGGGCTGTCAGGCGTTTGCTGCAGCGCCTCGAACGGGCAAGGAGAGTTTCGTTCGTAATCGATGAGGTCTGAGAAGCGCGTCAGCCAAAGTCCCGGGATGCGAAAGAAACATGCCTCTGAGCTCACATGGTGCAATTGAATTCTCCACCATCTCGAGCACGTGAGGCTCGAATCCCCAATCCCCTTCCCAATCAGCCATGGTCTTGCCGGCCTTGAAATGCTCCGCCAGGTGCTCGACCCGTTTTGTCCAGGTGCTGAGGGAGATGCCACAGAATCCACACCGGGACCGGACCCCGACCACTTCGGACTTCCAGTTGTCCATTGAAAGCGGCTCGAATGGAACTTGGTGAACTAGTTTCAAATGCTGCCGAATGTGATCTTTTCGGTAGAACGTGCGCTCTTCGGGAGTTCGGATCTGGCAAGCTTCGTAGTTGTGGCTTTGTAGGTGTGCCTCCATATCCGTGACTTCAACAGTGCCGCAGTAGACGCACGCAGACTCAGATTGAACGTTGGTGAAACTGGGACCATCTGGGGAACATTCCCAACGCTCCAATGACAAGTGTAACGACTTTTCGTGGCGTTGCCAGTTATGCTTCGTTTTGAAGGTCTGGGTGCAGAAGGTGCACTGGTATGGGTCGGACGCTCGAAACAGAAAATCGTGGTTCCTCCCTGAGGCTTGCCTGCGTTGAGCCTGCCGTTGCTGCTCCGGATTCCGCGTTTTTTTCCGTCTCCTACGCTTCTCAGCATGTCGGCGGTTTTCAAGCGCTCGTAGCGAAACCCCTGACGCATGCGAGTACGCAGATGATAGAGACGCCGAGTCCGATGTTGCCGCGCTGCTCGCTGACGAGGCATTGTAGAGTGGTCTTGGGGAGTCGTAAGGCGTTGAAGGCAGACTGTTCCGGTCATGAAATAGCCCTGAGGCGTTCGCAACTGCTCTGGCAATTGCGTTGACGTCGGCTGGCTCTTGTTCAGGCGGTGAATTTGTCCACCGTTGAAGGGGATCCATGTGCTCTCCGAATAGGTTGTCCTGATTCCATCGTGGTGTCCCGATAGGTATCTGGCTCGATGGTGAGTCACGAGTCGCAGACCATCGCGTTGTGCTTGTTTTCGACCGTCGACGGGCATTAGCAAACCATGTCATGATCTGTTGCCTGCTGAGGTTCGTTTGTCTCTGGAATTGCTCAACCTCTTCCACGCGTGGATAAGGATTTTCTGCGTGCGCTGAGAGCCAGTTTTTGAGAATCTTGATGGAAGCAGGAGAAAATCGCACTGGTTGCTGGCACGAAATTGGTGTTTCTGCTTGATGTTGAGATAGGTGATCATAGGCATGCTCCTGGGGAACTTGGAACGTATTCTTCATCGGGATCGGTTGAGACTGGGTAGTGCTCCCATAGCTGACAACGCCCTCGACAAGCGTCTCATCAGGATTTCTCGTGCTGAAAGGGGATTGACATGCTGGTTCTGGATTCCACTCAGTGTCGAATACGAGGTCCAGGAAGTCATCGTCGAGGGCTCCCGTCGGCCACAGTTCAACAAGATCAGTGAGATCGTCCATAGTGTAGCTTGGCCGTGTGAACTGAATACCAATCCAATTGTTTCATGTGTACCCCAGCAGTCATTCGACATAAAAAGGCGTCGATAGTTGTACAAAAGAGGTTATGTTGGGAGTGCTTTGCGGTAATCCAAAGCTGGGCGGGTTTCCTTTCGACGGTGAAGGGCGCAGTGACCCGCTTTAATCATGTCAAGTGTCCTCCCTTCGGGCCGCTTGATGCCAATTCCGGGATGAGCTCTGACTAAAGCGAAAGCGGTCTAACCTAACATGACCTCCGTTCTGAGAAGAAGCCGACATCTGACTCATCTCAAGTCTTCGACAGACTCTAGGCCGCAACTGACAAGGTCACTCATCGGTCGAGAGATTCATCTTCGCATTTTCTATTATAGAGATAGATGTTGACGTGATATCTGCAGAGGTTCGCCTCATGGCAAAGCCCCTGTTTCAAAGCTCAAAGTCCAAGCTGTTTGCTCCACAGGTCTTTGTACCTGCTTTCCCTCCCCAGAAGCTCCTCATGTGTGCCTTGCTCAACCAGTCGTCCCTTGTCCAAGACAAGAATCTTATCTGCTCCAACGATCGTGGAAAGCCGATGAGCGATGACGAAGGTTGTTCGGCTCCGATCCGCGTTGAAAGCTTCCAGGGCGCTTTGGATGACCGACTCCGTATTTGTGTCCACCGCGCTCGTTGCCTCGTCGAGAACCAGAATCTGGGGGTCTCGTAGAATGATGCGGGCAATAGCCAGCCGCTGGGTCTCACCACCTGACAGCTTCATACCTTGCTCTCCCACTCTAGTCCTGTATCCGTCCGGGAAGGCTTCGATGCTGTCATGTATTGCAGCTGCTCGGCATGCGGAGAAGATCTCCTCGTCGGTTGCCGAGAGTCTCGCATAGCGAAGATTCTCCATGATAGTACCGTTGAAGAGCATTGGGCTCTGAGGTACTACCCCCATGATGCTGCGGAGCGACGTGAGAGTGACGTCTCGGATGTCATGACCGTCAATCGTGATTCGGCCACCCGTGATATCGTAAAAACGGAAGAGCAGCTTGGCGACTGATGACTTGCCGGCCCCTGTCGCACCCACAAGTGCGATGGTCTGGCCCGGCAGAGCGGAGAAGTTCAGTTCCTGGAGAGTGTCTTTCCGGGAATCGTACGAAAATGTTACGTTCTCGAAGGCAACATGGCCCCGTACAGCTCCGATCGGGTACGATCCTTCAGCATCGACGATTGTCGGTTTGGCTTGCAACAGGTACAGGAGGCGCTCCGCGTCGACAAGATCGGACATGATCCATCTGTAGTTCTGCGAGAGAAATTTCAACGGCCAGATGAGATAGCCCCAGTACTCGATCAAGAAGACAAAATCGCCCGTGCGAGCGTGACCCTGTGAGATCTGATACAGGACGATGCTGGACAGGGCGAAGAAGGTGAACGGCTCCAAGAGCTCGACCAACCCTTCGGCGAAGGCGTCGCGCACGCCCCAAACCCAGCTTGCGTTGAGTTTGGCGTCCAGTGCTCGCCCAAAACGTTCGCGCTCGAAATCAAACATGTTGAAGTGCGACACCGTCGTCCAGCCTTGCACTGCTTGGTGCATGACCCTGGCCTGCTCTCGGTCTGCCTTGGCAGATCGACGACGCGGCTCGATGTTCCACTTTGAAGACGCGATCTCGAGGCTTAGAAAAGTGACGAAAGCAATCAACATGGATATCGCAGCGTAGAACCCAAACTTCCAATACAGGATTCCAATGGCACAGAAGAGGTCGACCACTGTTGGCAAGACCTCATTGACCGCGGTTTCCAGGATGTTCATCAAGGCCCCTCCCTGCTCCAAGGCTTTCATGACCTCGGCCGAATCCTTCTCGGAGTGGAAATCCATGGAAAGATTCATGACATGGCAGAAGGCGGCGTCTGTGATACGACGCTCGGAGAACTGCTTGATCGGTATTTTTGCCAGCTCTTGTACCATACCCAGACCCGACTTTTCGTTGAGAATGCTAAGAACCAGCCAGATGACCAACTCCTGGTACGGTGGCTTGCGATCCAGCAATCTGTCTGCGATGACTCCCAGCTGGTGCGGGATAGCGATGTTGAGAACGCGCTGACACGAGAGGGAGAGAATTGAGACGAGAATGCAGAACTGGACCTTCGGCTCATTGCGTGGTATGAGGTACGGCGCAAAGAGGTAAAAGTCTTTCAGATAACCACGCCATCCACCGACTTCGCGAAGCCGTTCGGCGCGTTTCTTCTTGATCTCATGCTCGGATTCTGATTCAGAGCCCGAGTCAGAGTCAGAGTCGAGATCATCTTGAGAGCCCGATTCGGAGGCGCACTTGGCGTCGTTGTCGGCGAGAGGTGACCGCTCGCTGCGAGCACTCTCGCAGTCCGGGGGCAAGTCTTCAGCTGCACGGCGGGCACCGTAAGCGTTGGACGTTCTTTGGCTACCGAGAAGGGGTTCGGTTTGAGAAGTTGAACGGAAGAAGTCCATAAGTTTTGTTGAGCGACCTGAGGTCAGAAATAGGGCTTGCTGTTTTCGTATCGCAACAAACAAAGGCTTATCGGTCTGCCTTGTCTTTATTATGCCAATTGAATATGGTGCCAGACCAGTTCGTTTGAGGGGCGATGTACGTGTGGGATGTACGTGAGCGGAAGTCAGAGTGTTTGTATAGTTTTGCTTCACCAAACTATGCGTCTGGGACACAAGATGCGACAATGCCGCTCTCAGTAGTAAGCAGTCAGCCAGTAGAATAGTATCAAGACCCAAGCATCCTAAGCTACCCACAATAGCCTAGTGCTGAAACTTATACAAGGAGTCGTGAGAGTTTACGACACGTAGATTTCGGAAGCTGACGCGGCTTGACCCGGCCTGAGTCACTCGCCGTACCTTGGGCCACTGACATGTGCGTGCGCACCGGCATTTTTGGGCCTAAAGGACGATACGAGGTCTCACTCAAACCCCCGGAGATTCCGCCACTCGCTGGCTCCGAAAACTACTGCAAATGGTTGAACGAACTGTAAACGAACCAGTGGGGCGGGCTAAGAAAACAAGTAGTGCTGTGGATGCAGTGGATGGGGAGCACTCAACGTCTTGCTGTGGATTGGCGACATTATGATGAGGCCTCACTGGGGTTTGCAAGGTCGTCTCTTGTATTGCTAGATTGCAATGTCCACCTCTGCTCGCTTGCATCGTTGTTGACAAGCGTTGGAAGGAAAGGAAAATAACCGCTACAATATTGCGACCAAGTGGAACCAATGCGCTGAGACAGAGGTTGAAATACCTTCGCCTGCATCTTCACGAGTCTTCCAGCACGTTATGTCGGGGAAAATGAAACAAAAGGAGAATGATTTGCATTCGAGCAGAAAGTCGGAACGGTACGCATGCAATGACTCGGAGGCTCCATGCAGTCATGCGCGCTTCATCCTCGTAGACGGGCAGGTCATGAACCAACCTGAACCCATTGGCATGCACAGCGGAGCAAAGACACAGCAAGCCACCGAACCGAAGACTTTCACTTTTGCTGCAACGTCTTCAACACAAAGAATGGCTGGTGAAAAGATCTTCTGTATGCAAACGAACATCCCTAACTCACTTTGCATTTGATTCAATCTTCTCATGCCTCATCATCCAGCCTGTGATTCCCAGTGATGTCCTCGAGCACGGTGACCCTCAGTCTCACATTCCTTGCCACGCCCAACCACAACGATGGCCTCACAGCCCCGAGCCTGATGAATAGCCGCCGTAGGCAAATATTTCATGCTGGTCTCTTCATGTCCAAGCCGGAGTAACTGAAACGTTTCTTCAATGGGCTCCATGTGCGGCGCAATCCTGGGATCCAGCTGTCTGTTGTGCGACAAATACTGGATGCGAATGGCGCACTCTCGTCCAGCTTTCTGCTAGAGAATTTTGGGGGTCTTCGACGACAGGCCCGGTGCTCTCCCGGCCAACCTACAATTGACATGGACCATTGTCTAGTTTGGTGCTTATAGTCAGCGCCCTCGTCCCCGGCTAGCTCAATAACCTCTCAGGGCGCCGATTTTGCTATTCTACCACTGTCGTGTAAGTCCACATTCCTGTGAGCATGCATTTTGACGGCATGGAAGATCCTCGTTCTAGCAGACCGACACGGCTTACTCTGCAGCCTAACAGTTGCCGGTACATCTGTCGAGCTGTTCTCATCCAACTGGAAAGTCTGGATTATCGCCAAACTGCTTACGGGCGCTGTCATCATGGGGTCTATGTGGGCCACTACCCAAACATATGTGTCTGAGGTCTCTCCTGCTGAGATCCGAGGCTTCACGCTCTCGCTATTTTGGTTCTGGAACAGTTTGGATCCATTTTCGCGTCTTGCGTTCTTCAGGGCATCAGTTCCTTGAGGAGCTCTTGGTTGTGCAGGGCGGCAGTCACCACTTGTTTTGGACTAGCGGTGCTGTCCCTCATCATGTTCATCTTTTTGGTCACTTACTCACCATAATGCCTGGTTGCAAAGAGACAAATGGAAGACTCCGACCCACCTTAACAAAGATCCGCGGCAATGGGGGCAACGGCATGAACGCAGAGATCCTTGAGACCTGAGTACTCTTGAGCACGAGAGTCAAGAAAGCTCAAGCTATCAGAGTTCGAGCGATCTTGAACGTTTCAATGGACCGACCTACGGCGGACGATGTTTGCATGTTTCCCGTGGTAATGCAGCTCTTCCTCGGCTACCCCGTCTCCGGCAATCACCTCGCGCACTTCCTCACACTCTCCGGCGGCAACGACGCTTTTTTCTTTTTTTTTAATCGCGGTTTTGTTTGTTCTACTTTCCATGTTTGTCTTCTTCCTTATCGAGCATCGTTGTCGCCAGGCTCAGCTCCTGTTTGGCCCCGGCCGTATTTTGCATTATTTGGTCAATATTTAACTACATGTGTATTAGAGCTGTCAGATGGACTATTGTAGGCGAGATCTCGTCGTCTCGTCTGCGCGCCAAAAAAAAACACCTCTGGCGGCCAGTTCGAGCTCCAATCTCAGCATTGGTTATTCAATCGCCATCCCTTACCCAGTCAATGCAAAAGAAGCAAATCTAGGGCCAAAGGCGGGTCTTGTTTTCTCAGGATCTGGAACAGTTTTTGTAGTTGTCATTTCTTGTCCGTTCCGGAGACGAGGAGAAGACTTTCCATAAATTAGACAAAATGTTCATTGCTCGAATGCCGGCAAGCCTGATATTGACTTATGCAAGGCACATGTGAGCATTGAATTCTGGTCCCTTGCATCAAGGCCCTTTCTCTTTGACTCGGTATAGATGATATCGCAAGGCGAACGGATGCGCGACGCAATACGTACATCAGTGAGCCATTTGCCTCAAAACTGCCCTCCAATTTTGCATCCCAGTTTCTAATTTGAAAACGAACTGAGGATTGATGTCTCCATTGCCCTGACTGCGCAAACAAGCCACGAGAGACAACGCATGACGATGACCCTGACACTCAGTCCCCGATGCGCCCTTAATAGGCTGAAGACAGCTTGTTTGACGCCGAGGTGATGGTTCATTTCTTGAGTCAGCTCGCTGACTCGGCTGATTTGAGTCAAGGTGGCAAGTAAGCGACTCAGGAGACGGCACTGGAATCTTTATTGGATGTCTACAGGGCTATGAGACGGTAAAGACTTGACGACTGCATGTGACGATGTATGACTCGTTTGATACAACCACGCGATCTGTATTGGGCAGCTTCAAACGGCTCTAACCCATTCAAGGCCTCTTATCGTCTTTTGAGCAGGCCCTTCATTAATGCCGAAAGCCTTGGCTGGACCTGGCTGGTTTCATACTATCCATCATATAGCAGTGCACCGCCCTGGGCTTTTCGTGCACAGCATCGTGGGCTCTTGTCTCATGGTATGTTATTCGCTCAAACGATCAATAATGGAGCGTAACAGGGCCACGCGCGTGGGGCAAATCGATGCGAGGCGACGGTTAGCCCCCTTCCCCCATGCCCGCAATTTGTAACGTCAACAAAAGCAGTCACTCAGGCAATTGTTTACGATCTCCGGAAATTTAGGCTTCACCACTAACAGCAGTGCAGAATGGTTTCAACGCATAAAGTCATGGATGAATTTAAAAACTCGCTGCTGAGCTGTAAATAGCATTGACGGCCAAAGGAGTGGGGTTGATGCCCTATCTAACTCGCAGACAACCACGCCCTCAGGATACCCGTGCGCGAATAGACTTGCCTTGGCAAATTACAGCGGCGTATGGTCCCACCAAATGCCGAGGGTTATCTTTTGGACGGAGGCAGTAAAGTTGTGTCTGTTTCAAAATGTACGACTGCAGGGGAGGTGAGTTGAGCACGTCCTTCGCTAGAAGTTGATTATGGTTTGGCATATAGCGGATACAATATATTGGTCGCAAGTAAAGAAATGGTAGCGTAGGCCGGCCAGCTTGCTTTCTAAAAGCGTAGCTTTGATCAAATAAGTCTCTATATAAGGTGTCAAGATTTTGCCTCGAATTCAGCCGCTCACTCCTGTCACCATTCGCACACTACTCCAGATACACTCTCCTGAGCAATTTCACTTCGGCATAGCCTTCTCACAGCAGATCCATCATTTAATCATGCATATCTTGACTTCAACTTCCATCATCGTCGGTCTGCTCAATGGCGTGACAACCGGCGCGGCCCTGCCAGAGCCAGCTCCTCAGGCTGCCGTGGGCGATGTAAACCCCACCATACCTGCATCGCTACAAGAGACCCTCACTGGAAGAAAGGTAAGCCCGTTACTATCCTCTTGTCACATTCTATAGTGTTCTGACGAGATCAAGGGAGCTGATGGAAGCTTTATTGTCGAACCTGAGCCAGTAGCGACCGCCAAGCTGATGAAACGCGTTGGACCAATTGTTGTAGTCGTGGGAATCGCCGGAACAGCCGCCGCGAGCATCATCACCAAGATAGCCATTGAAATTGGTGCAGACACGATCAAAAACCTCGGCGAGTGGAATGAGGTTCGTACCGACGTTTTGAGAACATCCCCACTCAAATCTGGCGGGTGCCGTCCTTCTGGGAGCGTCCACTAACATAGGTATGACCAGGCCAGAGAAGCTTTCACGAAGAAGACTACGCAAGAGATGTGGGATCGCAACCCGGATTACACCAAGTTCCCAGCAGCAGCTTGCTACAACAAAGGATACCGCCTGGCTGATGGCGCGAAGATATCTGGTTTGATGTCTGCCAAGTTTGAACTGGGCTTGCTCAATACCGAGTTCGTGCGCAAATAACCCCGTAAACCTCAAGTTCGCTAACGATGCATACCAGCTATGACTGCATGTACATTGAGGGTCCGAACCAGTTCTTCACTGATAGTGAAGGCGGATACATCAACGTAAGATTCTGCGCAAGTCCTGTATCTTCAGTTTACGCTAATAACCAATGTAGCTCTCTTATACGTACAACCCAGACCGGTGTTCTTTCGACCAAGCTACGGGTGATTTGTCTTGCACCTAAGGTTTGGCATCATCTTCCAAAATTTTGAGGTTATGCTAGGCCCATAGATTTCGAGGCCGTGAACATGGTGATTGATCGGGCAATTAGTGTTCCCTTGAAATGGAAGTGTCTCAATGCGAATGCTGTTATTCGTTAATCTGGCGACGAGAGCATGCTGAACTGTGCCTGAGCCCGATGAAGATGTATGTCGCGGTTGGTTGTTGCTTATCGCTTTCGAATGAAAGGTCATGCATAGATGGATCATCATTTACTCGCGAATCATGGATCTCTATCCGTGTTTCGTTACTTGCCGGCCAGCAACAGCACTGCTTCATAAGCCACCAGTTGTGCCTGCCCAAAGTCAATGCCTCTCATTCGAAGATAATTGTCCAAGGCCATGGACTTTTTTCTCCGAATCCACGTGGAGTTCACTCGGGAGCTAGTGGCTAGTGTGGCTATATCTTGATTTTCGTGGCTGCTACCCACCTGGGTCTCGCCGTGGAGAGTCAAGCCAGCTCCCGGATTGACCTGGACACCTTAAGACACGAATAGTGATGACCTGGCTTGGTAATGACTTGAGCGACCACGGTCTGCGGAAATGTGCGAAGGACATATCGGACCTCGGAGCTAGCACATTGCGAGAACACGTCATTGGGCATTAACTCGTGTCAATATGACCTTGCAACAAGGGTTACAAGTGACGATAAAGGCTTCTGTTCTCAGCTCGTAACCCTGGTATCCAGACCTATGGACTCAGTGAGAGGCGGTACACTTATGATGGTTTGGCGCATCAACCGCAACACCACCAAGTATAAAGGATGCTCCTGGTCCTTATATTTAATGTTTTGAGCAAGAATCTTCAGACGTACTCTGCACTCGAATCTGACGGGTCAATCTCAGAGCTATGTTCAAACACTCTGTGGTTAGTCTCTCGCTATGGCTGCTTGTGGCAACCTCTTCTCTCGTCTATGGCCTGGTCCACGACTCGGATAACACCAAACTCAACTTTAGGTTCCCGGAGACCACGTCTCCCCAGAGATTCGACATCAAAGTGGACCGAGACGTCATGGAATTGGCTCAACAAAGAGTACGCGACTACCACTCATCACCTAGTGTTCACCCGGACTAGACCATCGAGGGCCCTCCGAAGGACGCCGTTGTAGACCTGGCCAAATATTGGGCCACGACCTACAAATGGGAGACTACACAAAAAAGACTGAATCGAGACTTCAAGCACTATGCGACGACTGTCCCTGGAAACCGCAACTACACGGCGCCCATTCCGCTCCACTTTGTCCATGAGAAATCCAAGGACAAGGATGCTATTCCGCTGCTTTTCATACATGGCTGGTCCTCAACCCATTTGGAGTGGGTTGAGGTCATAAAGCCGTTGAGCCAGGACAAAGATGGGAGTTTCTTTCACATTGTCGCTCTCGATCTCCCTGGATTCGGTTTCAGTCCATCCCCCACCCTGGCAGGACTTGGTCCTCGGCAGATGGGTCTGGCCTTCGATGCGGTCATGAAGCAACTGGGCTACACTACTTATGGCATCGTCTCAACGGATACTGGCTGGATCGTTGGCATGTGGATAACACTTGATGCTTCGGAGAGCATTGCCGGACACTACACCGATTTTTTCCTAGCCTCGCCGACGGCGTCAGATCTGGCTCGCCAGGCGAACAACGAGACCACGGAGGAAGAGAACGACTTCATCCAGGGAACCAACGGTTTTTTTTCGAGGCATGGAGCATATGCGACGGTGCTATCGACAAAGCCGCAGCTGCTAGCTAGTGCTATAACAGACAGTCCTGTTGGTCATGCCGCCTGGCAATGGGACCTGAAGTACGGCAGCAGTAACGGCTATGCTTACACCTCCGACGAACTCATCACGGAAACCTTACTTGGCTGGATCCAGGAGCCATATGGCAGCATGCGTGCATACATGGAGGTTATGCAGGTCAGTGTTTGTACAATTCCTGCTCGAATAAACTTTGTGGCAGACCGAGCTATGCTCTTGCGTAGGGGGATGGAATCACAAACATCCCCGTCACTGACGTGCCAACGGGCGTCACGCAGTGGGGTAGCATCAACGGCCCTTTCAGTGAGCTTGCCAAATTTCCCTTCGCGGTAAGTCAGATTCAATAGGGAGACAATAAATTGCAATATGGCTAACTTAAACAGCCGCGATCATGGGTGGAGCGCGCGTCCAACTTGATCTACTTCAAGCGTTACGAGTTTGGCGGCCATTTCCTGCCATTAGCCGGCCCAAACTTTGGGCTGAAACCGTGAGGGCATTCTTCTCTAGTCTCTAGAGTGGAGAATTTACCGCGTCAAGCTGCTGAGGGTTTCATCGCTTCCCAGCTTCGACCGGATGCTTCCAGGCCTGCCATCCGACGTATGCCTGGAACAGGCTTACTCCCAGTGACAGAAACCCCAACAGGACGGCGAACAGCACTCCTATCATGGTCGCCATCATGACATACCGGGCGCCGCTGCGTCGCTCAAACTGCCTTTCAAACCAGCCTCGGGGTCGCGGGTTCTCAAGCTCTCGGTTCAGAAGTTCCAATCGCCCTGTCAGGAAAAAGAATGGCAGGTTGATCTCATCATCGTTGCGAAAAGCTCCCATTTCGAAGTTCAAGATCTCTGGATCGAAGGCCCCGCTGTCCACATACGATCGGAGTAGTTGTTTTGACCTTTTGTCCGAGAGGGGAAATAAAATCCCTTGAAGAGATTCTAGTATTTCAAGTGCCAACTGTCGTGGAATAGCACCTCTCGAATAAATGTCAGCATGATGCATCTCAACGGAGATACGATCCTTACCTCTGAATTGCCTCACGATTATCGTCGCTAACCGCCAGATCCTTCGTCCGTAAGATTTGCTCTTTCAAGAAACCGACGTGATGGAAGACTTCGAGCACCATCGTTCTGTCGTCGAGTCTGAGATGGTCTCGGATGTCGTCCGTTGCCCGGATCTTGATCCCCAAAGCCTTCTCCAGCCTCGTCGCCCTCAAGCTTGCCTTGAGCTCCCGGTATCCCGTCTTTTCGGGGTAGCTCAACTCTGGATGCGACTGCGACGAGAACAATCGATGAATGAAATTGCTGAATGTTTCTTCATCCTTCCACTGGGACCGGAACACACCTCTCTCCAATCGCTCGGCTGAATAGTCGAGAGGCGAGCAGTCCGTCATGAATCCAACTTTGATCGCTAGATCAATGTTGCCATTCTGTCTCTTCGCCAGGTCTTTTCGAGTAATGTCAGGCTCGGCTCTCATCAGGTGAAGGGCATCTCGCACAAGGCCTGTCGAGCCTACCGCGCGAGAAAACCCACATGCTGCCCGCAGCTCTGCCTCGCAGTACTGTAGGTACCTTCTCAGCCGAGCGTGGGAACACGGGCACCCATTCGAAGAACACTGGCGATTAGTCTTGCAATCGTTGCAATCGCACTCGAACAGTTCTTTGCAGAGATTGCTCGGAATCATTCTCCCTCAGACTGCTGGGAGTGGCCGTCAGTGTCCTGTACGAGCATCAGGCTCTGGCGAAGCTGATCAGAGAGTGCCGCCACGCTTTTGTATATGCATATCGATGAGCTGCGCCCCCCTTGGCCCCCTGCAGAAGTGCATTGGCGTGGGCGCCCTCAGCTCAGCCTGATGAAGCTGCGTGACATGACAAGCGGAGGCGTTGAATACTGTGCCGCCGCCACAATCCTTCCGAGTCCCTCTTCTTCTCTACAAGTTGCGCTCCATCCCCCGCCTCGATGTGGAGGAGCATCACGGGAAGCCTCCCCGCTAAGCTCCCACATCGTAATTGCCCTCGTCAGCCTCAAGATCTTTGCTCACACGGCATCGGACAACCCGAAATTGGACTCGTCGCTAGGCATGGCCGACTCGACCACTGCAAACCGCGGTGCTCAACTAGCCAGTGCATCAAGTACACGCCCGTCGCAGGCTGGCATCGTACGGACTGACGAAGACGAACAGCGCAAAGCCGACCAAATTCGTCTAGCCATGCAAACTAACGCATTGACACACACACGAAGCGTGGCTCGAACACCCGCAAAAGATGTCACCAAAGATGGCGCTCTGCCGGATTCTGCCTACAACTCGCAATCGCCATCACCAGACTCGCACGGGCCAAAATCAATCCACGAGGTTGGAGGCTGGGGTCGCAAAAAGGTGCTCAAGCAGTGGCCCAAGCCGGTTGCCGAAGCCGCGATCCATCGCTCGCGCGACTGGAAAGTGCTCTTTGGCCAGGACCTCTGGAACATTGCCTCCTCCCTAGTACGACCTGGCTGCATGCCGAAAGTCCACACGAAACTCGTTTACCTCGGCGCCACCGAGTCGGACGCGAAGCTGTACCTCATACTCTATTGCGAACGGCGAGTGGCGAGACGTATGCGGAAGTTCGTGTCCCAGAAACATGTCAAAGAGGAAACCAAATCGGAGTTCGAGATTCATGTCGAAGCCTCGGAACCAAAGGCTCTCCGCGGCGAAGTCCGCCATGCAATGGGAAATAACCCTGGCAAAACTTTGTGTGGCACACTGGTGTTTTACAGGCATGGCTCTGACCTTGAACCCTCGGTCGGTACGTTCGGCGGCCTGGTCACGGTGAAATATGCAGAACACCATATTCCGGCACGACAACTCCTTGGGTTGACCAGCGATCACATCTTCGCTCTCCCCGCGGATAAGGATGCACCACTGCAAACATACGCAAGCGACGACGAAGACTATGAGGATGATGAGGAGGAGGACGACGTTGATTTTGTGATTGAAACAGCTTCACTTTCAGAGGACGACTCGGAAGACATTGCACAACAGTTCACTGGTCATATGCCTCCGTCTTGGCCCTCGATCCCGGACTACACATATCTTTCATCAGCGCAGAGCCAGGCCAAGGTTGACGGCACTCTTCGAGACTGGCATCTTCTCACCGGAGTGTTCCTGGATCTTAACCGGATTCCGGCCCAGGATGGAAGTGAGCAAGACCTCGAATTCCAGCTGCCAATTGAGCCGCTTCACGCCAACATTGGACTCAAAGTCATTGTTCTGGCAGGCGTAAGTGGCGTCCAAAGTGGGACTTTGGCCGCTCAGAAAAGTTCCATCATCGGCAATGGGGGCCAAATTATCGAAACGTATGACGTGAAACTTGATCGAGCGAGTAAGTGGCTCACAAAAGATCTCACGATGCCCACATACTAAACGCAGCGGTCAGAGCTTTTACCTGGTGATTCAGGCTCCTGGGTCTTGGATCCTAATACGGGCGAGGTCTATGGTCACGTTGCATCCGTCGACCTCTTTGGCGAAGCCTACGTAGTGCCAATGGCTGGCACCTTGGAAGAAATACGGTCAAGTCTGACAGCCGAAAGTGTCATGCTGGCAACAGGCGAAGATGTAAGGGGACAAAGTTCGCTTCTGCCGTCTATTAACTACGGATTGATGCAACAAGGCCTGCCAAAGCAAAGCGTCGGGCAGCAGAGCATAGAGTCAACACCGGACGATGGGATGGTCCCCGTTGCAGACCCTATGCCGTCCAGTATTGACCATACTCTGCTGTGGCCGGCTAATGTTGGCCCCCCATCGATCTCGTCCCCGGGTGACTACGATTTCTGGAAGTCACCATACCCAAATCATGCACGAGACTCTGGGTATGTCTCTTCCCAGAATACCAGAGACCTTCGAAACCTGCTGTCTGAGGAAGCCGAATCGTTTTCCAGCCGTCAGTCATTATCAGCGGGAGATAATGCATTAACCTCCCTCTCTTCTATGCTGCCAGACTATCACGGGGAAGTCTCCTTTCTCATGGCTATGGATGCAATTCCGGAAGACCAATCGGACGCACAGGCTGCCGCAATTTTCGATGATGAATCATACAGGACCGAAACCCATGACTCTGGTTATTCGGAAACTAATTATAGGGTGGTTACCCAACTACTAACACCGCAGACCACGCCAGAAGCCAACCTCACGGCTACGCTACGAAGAAATGCAAACAAGGGCCAGCCCGTGAGGCTACCTAATGGAACAGTGCCAGAAAGTTCTAAGCGAAAAGCGCACGAAGAGGAAGACATGGTTCAGAGCAGCAAACGCACGAAATGTTCCTCGGACGACAAGGAAGGCGGCAGAGTTTGGTTCCGGACACCTTTGCCTGAAGAAGACTTCACGGCGGGGCAGAGCAGTGATAATGAAGAGGAGGCAGGCAATACATCGGAAGGCACGTATCACCAAGTCCCCTTGAAACGGCCCCACAAAAGACAAGATGTAAGTCCTCATAGGTTCGTTCACTCCAGTGAAGGCAGCGGGACCTCCGCTGACCTGCAACTAGCAAGCGGTACCGGTGAACCGATGCCACAGTTGTAACAGGACAGAATCCCAAGTCTGGAGAAACGGGCCTGATGGTTCTAGTACCCTTTGTAACGCCTGCGGGCTGCACTATGTCAAGTTGGATCGGAAGCGACGAACAGAGGCCAGACAAATAGAGCCGGGGAGCTGAGAGCGAAAATTTTCGATGTCATTCAAATCATCAAATTCAGATCTCAATCGCTAAATTCATCCTTTCTTTACAAAAGCCATGGCGCCATCTTCCAGACCTTCAACGCAGATACTTAGCAACAGATCAAGAGGATCGGCCGCCCTGGCCGACGTTGTCGCCCTGAGAAAGACCCTGGCTCTGACCACCGCTAGCGTTCAGACCCTGGATACCAGCACCCTTCTCGTGCTCAGGCAGGGGAGCAGTCTTGTCGGCGCGATCGACGTGAGAGTCCTGGGCATGTTAGTTGGGTGCTCATCATGACGATGATATGATGAACCTTACCTTGACCTCACCAGCGCCATGGATGATGTTCTTGCCGTTCTCGACGGCGTTGTCGGCGATGTGGCCTTCTCCTTGACGGGGCATTTTTTAAATCTTCTGTGTTGGAATGAGGTTTGTTTGGCGTTTGGTTGAGTGACAGTCGTAACTTTGGTGAATATTTGTTTCGAGATTGCAGGTCATGAAGATCAAGGAGTCAATCAGAGCAGCCGCAACGCTTTTTAAAAGATCACGGCAGACATCATCGTCTCCAAGCCTGACGTCATTTTTATGTCGTTCTCCAAACCATCTGAAGCCAAGAAGCCCAAGGAGGCTCTGCGACATCGCCTGCGACTGCGGCCATCGTGGGGTTGGAAACGTCATGTGCGGGTCGATGGGGGGCATCGCGATGGAAGTCATCCACGGTTTCTACGAGTCTCCACTAATACCGGAGCAAAAGCACCGCCCGCTGGAGCAGTGCCGGATGGCTGCAGCACCTGAGACGGCATGACAGCATTAGCACGCCCACTAAAGCAGCGCCCTGTCTGTCACCCGACTCATGGGGCCGCCATCTCAGGATCTCCGAGCCCAGCGATCTCGATTGAACCAAGTTCAGTTCAGCAAGTCAGCTTCTTGAAAGAAACCATGCATCTGATTTCATTCAAGAAGTCACTACTCATGTCATACAGAGCGCAGCTTGGTCAAGCAGCAACATTAAACCAAATGGACGCCAGTCGCCCCCCTCTTTCAAGCGAAATACTGCCCCTTGAAGCCTGGCAGAATCTGCTGACCTTCCGAGTTCTCATAGCTCGTGCCCTTCTTCTGTTGCCACGTCTGCTTCAAGGTCGTGAACTCTCCCATCGTCGGGATAGGATGGCCGCCGGCCTCAAATTCGTTCTGCGTGTAGCCCTCGCGCTTCAGCACCGGCGAATCGACCGTCTTCAGCACGAGATCGTTTTGTGGCCGCGCAAAGTACAGCAGTCCCAAGCGGTCGACATGGCGCTGGTCCTTGGGCGGCACCGACACCTGTCCAACTCTGTCAGCACACTGATGATCTTTCAGTTCACCCGAGGAGGCTTACCCGGTGGACAGTCGACTTGATGTACCCTCCCGTCAGGAAGCTCAGCGCATCGCACGTGTTGACTGTCAAGCTGCCGTCCAGCGGCTTGGCCCACTTCCACTGCCCGGACGCGTGGTCCCGGATCTGCAGCGCCGCCACCGGCTGCCGGAACAGCAGCGTGATGGTACCCAGGTCCGTGTGACCCCGCGACCACAGCCCGTCGCCGAGCTGGTCGATCTCCGCCTGCGAGAACTTGGAGTACTTCATGTACCGCAGGTGCGACTCGTCGTGCGTCTCCCACTTGTGCACTTTCGTGAAGAAGTCCTCGGGGAGCTCCAGCGCGAGGGCGATGAGGTGGTTCAGAGGGTCGAGGACCTTGTCGTGGAGGTCCTTGGCGAAGGCGTCGATCTCGTCGAGGCGCTCCTCGAGGAGCTTGGGCACTGGCTGGGTGATGTGGCCGGATTTGGCTTGCGATCCGTCAGCTACTACTTCCCGGCTGCCGGCGTCGCTGGCGACTCACTCGCCATGTTCCAGACCTCCGTCTTGTCATAGATACCACCGCTCAGCAGTCGCCTGCCTGCGGGCCGATACCCATTGTAGTCCCCCGAGTCCAGGTCAGGCTCATACTTGAGCTTCTCATCTAGGGGAAGCTCATAGAAACGCTGCCCAAGGGCGAACTGCTTGTCGACGGCTTCCTGCGGAATGCCAAAGTTGGTGACGTAGAAGAAGCCCTTGATGCGGATCGCCTCGAGGAGCGTCTTCACGAGCTCGGCGTTGCCTTCTGGCGTGCCATACTTCGAAAGGTCGATGGTCGCGACTGCCAGTCCCCGTACATCAGCGGTATTCTCGCTGCATGACTTTCACGTCGGCAAGTACTCACGGTCAGCCCAGTCAAGGTCTTCTTGCGTCTCGGGGACGTGCGTGTATTCGTACAACTGGGGGGCGGCGGACGGCATCTTGGAGAAATCAGGACACTCGATCACGAGGGTAGGACAGAACTACTACAACAATGACGAAAGCGTCTTCTTCTGCGCCCAGAACACGGCTTCCGGGGTCTTATCTTTATCGAAGGAAATATGATTATCAATCGCAGTCGTTGCCTCCGAACCGGACATCGGCATCCGCCCGACCTCACCTCGAGGCACGCTGATCAAAGGGGAACCACCCACAGCAGGAACCGACGGGGACACGCCGATGCTGCAGTAACGCGATGTCGTGATCTCTTATCTCCTGTGATTCTCCGAGGCGCGTGTCCCGTCCGTCAATGTGTTTGGATGTAACCTTCGATATCCCCGCATTCGTCATCTGATATCGGATGGTGCAAGTCAGCGAGGGCCCCGCTCCGCTCCGCGGCCACCACACCCACCCCGGGACTGTGCCGCTCCGGCACCATAAGTGCCGTCGCACCGCAGTCAGCGTTGCAGAGAACGCCACCCCGCGCAGCGCCGGGTTCGGCGAGGCGAAGGCCGGAAGCCTGTATCCGCAGGCTTGGCTCCTGGGCTCTTGCGAATAGGGGAACTGGACACGCTATAAGTGATAATTTTGCCTAGGCCACGCGGTATTTCGCCATACCTTGCATGATTGCGAATGGACGGGAGTTGGCCTGAGTGCCGATACAAACTTTTCGGCGGAGAAAGTATCGGCATGTTTGAAGCTCTGGATAGCTAGGAGATATAAAGCTTGGAGGCTCGCTGAAGTCATTTCTAATGACGCAGCGTCACCTCTTATCGAATCAACTCTTCAATTTGTAGCCTAGTCGAAACTATGGGGGCTATCAAAGCTGCCATCAAGAGCAACAAGATCGGCGGCGTAGTGTGGTCAGTCTTTGACTGGTACCGTAGGTCAAGAACTGTTACCACTTCTCGCAGGCCCGGACATTGATCAAAACAGCATCTCATTACCCCATAGAGGAACGAAGACTTCTTCGAAAACTTGATCTGTCAATCCTGGTGTTCGGATGTCTCAGCTGTGAGTAATGCCGCATTCTGCTCGCCTGCCAACCTCGGCGCTAACATGAAATAGTCTTTTGCCGTGTTAGTAGATGCCATGTGGCCTGCGCATGTTAGACCTGTTCACATCTAACTACCTTATTTCAGTTTCTTGGACAACAAAACATCACCAATGCCTACGTGTCGGGCATGCGTGAGGACCTCGGCGCGTTTGGGAACGAGTTAAACTACTATGTGGTTGCTTGTGAGTTTTGCACAGATTCGTCGCGTATCACACAACTCTGCTGACAACGCTGTAGACAATACAGCGTACGTCTTGGGCCAGATCCCACTGATGACCCTGCAAACCAAGGCGAAGATGTAGGTATCAGACCAAGACCTTGACTGCGCCTGGACGCTTACCCTTGACAGCGCGCCGTTTCTCCTTCCGTCATTGCAGATCATCTGGGCTGTCATCGCCTTCTGTCAATCAGAGATTCAGCACAGCTGGCACTTGTACATCCTTCGCGCCATTACCGGTTTCCTTGAGGCGTCCTCCTTCGGCGGCACTCATCTCATCCGTAGGTTTCTTAGACCCGGACACTGTGACCGTGCCCTATCTAACACTTTCCAGTCGGTAGTTGGTTCAAGAACGAAGAGCTCTTCAAGCGCGCCGGCGTCTGGTTCATGGGCAACTCCCTCGGTTCCATGTTCTCAGGTTACCTGCAAGCCGCAGCTTACAGTAACCTGGATGGTGTCTACGGCCGTGCGGGCTGGCGCTGGCTGTTCATCGTGCAGGGAATCATCACACTGCCGCTGGCGTTCCTGGGGTTCGCCTTCTGGCCTGGTCTTCCGAGCTCTCCGAGACGGTGGTTCTTCACTGCGGAGGACCACGCGCTGGCGGTGAAACGCATCCCGACGGTGGAGAATGAGGGTATCACGTGGAAGACGTTCAAGTACACGCTTTCGCGACCAATGTGGTGGATCTGCGTGCCGTGTTACATGTTAGTTTTATCTTCTCCACGCGAAGCATCAGACCGGAAGCTGACTGCTCATAGCATGCTGTGTCAGGCACACTACTGGACCGGGTACATGGCGCTATGGTTGCGTGATACCGGCTACTCGATCGAGCTCGTCAACATCTTGCCGACGTTCATCGATCTGCTGCGAGCCCTATCCTCTTGGCTCGGGACGACACTTGCAGGTTGTCTTAGTCTCCGGGGACTGTGGTCGTTCCAGGCTGTGAGTCGATGCTGGTTAGCCAGGCGCGTTCGGCCTTGTTAGCTGACGTTTTCCCAGTCGTTCGTATTTTTCGCCCTCATCGTGCTGTCTATCTGGAACGTGCCGGACATTCTCAAGTTCTGCGCCTTCTACTTTGGCGGCTTCTCGGGGATGGCGTCCCCTATTTTGGTGAGCCCTGTCCATTCATAACGCTCCCCCCGCCCCCCCCCCAAAGAACGAGGCTAAACGGTTAGTACTCGTGGGTCAACTTTACGCTCAAGGAGAACTACGGCGAGCGCGGCCTCATCATCTCGTCCATGATGACGCTGGGATTCTGCAACCAGATTTGGGTCCCGCTCTTCACGTTCCCGACGGTCGAGGCACCGCGGTTCCCCAACGGATACCCGGCGGCGACGGTGTTCGAGTTTACAATGTGGGCGATCCTGATGTTCGGGACGTGGTATATGAAAAGGTGGAAGAAGAAGAACCCGGATCTCGAGATGCGGCTGGCGAGTGAGGCGGCGGCGCGGGCGGAGGCCGAGGGGTCCTCGGTGCTTGGGTCCGAGTCTGAGGGGGCCGAGGACGGGAAGGGGAAGGGTGTCGGTCTGGTGCGTGAGGAAGTACGGGACGGATACAGCGGGGTCAACGCAGGACCTAAGATTGGGGTGTGATGGATAAGATGAGTTGAGAAACGTTGAGTGGGCCTGTGGAGAGACGTAGGCAAGTAACAAGACGATGGTGGATGGTTTGCTCACGGTGCTAAGGTCACGTGATATGACCCTTTGAGAAGCCA
Organism: Verticillium isaacii; assembly: GCA_002851775.1. Classification (NCBI taxonomy): domain Eukaryota; kingdom Fungi; phylum Ascomycota; class Sordariomycetes; order Glomerellales; family Plectosphaerellaceae; genus Verticillium; species Verticillium isaacii. The sequence goes on along the minus strand of NMXN01000005.1, from coordinate 671,027 downwards.
AGGGGGGTAATCATGTTGAAGGCGGGGTAGCTCTTCCCAACATTGCCTAGCAGGTCGCTTACTTGAGGAATCCATCGCTACAACAGGCTGCAGCCGCGCCGCTTGTCCCGGAATCCAGGGAAGGTGGGGCCCGCATGGGACCTTGGTGGGGTGATTTGGAGGGACCGTTCTTGGCGCCCTCGTCATGCCCCCCTCAAGCGCACTGAAGTAGGTAGGACCGAGACCTAGCAAGTGCACTGCTGTCAAACGGGCAGCACCGATCGGGGGGAACCAACCATTACGACATTACACATGGACACCGCTACCCCTTGGTCCATCTTTCTTTCCTCTCCGTCTGGCTCTTCCTGCCTGCGCAGACGGGACCCATGGCGGTGATGTGCACTATCCTGCTCGAATGAGGTGACAGACTGCCGGGCTCGCTCAGTGGCGTTTGTCCTTTTTATTTTTCAATCCACCGCTCATCTCGTGTGTACCTGCCATGTGCGCTTTGGTGCATTCATTCTGGACCAAGGAGACCAAGGAGAGGGAAAAAAACATTGGGCCGCAGACTCGCAACGCGCACCTGACCAGCAGATCCAGCAACCAAGCTTGATCATCCCTATCACCCTCCTCTCCACTGTGGCCTTCCGCTCTTCCACTTCGCTTTGCCCAAACAAGGAATCCCACCCTGCATTGGGCTCCAATCCTCGGCAGATCCCATCTCATCTGGTCCCTGTCTCTTTGTTGTTTCTTCGTCTCATTTCTTCCGTCGCGCGGAACTATTTTGTGCTTCAGCCCTTCAGCCCTCCGCCGTTCGCGTTCACACCCGTCGCCCGCCCCTCCACCCCTCCTCCGTCATCTTCCCATGACTCGGGTCTCCTCCGACTTGCCGCTGCCACTCAACCCCCCTCGCCCCTCTCCTCCACTGCCGACCCTGCTAGTCCTCTAACGGCGAACTGCTTCTTCACTCTACCTTACTTTGTTTCGCTTTGTGTCGTCCTGTCTAGTTCCAAGCTGAGCGCAGCTGAGGCACCAACGTCAAAAACGAGACCATTTACGAGACCCCTCCCCGCCGACACTCCTCCGATTCCTCTCGCGTCTCTACCCGCGCGATGATCCCCTCCGAGCTTTCGCAGTCTGCTCTGTCTGCCAAACTTGGATCCGAAGCCATGGCCACAAACTCGACGAGTCAACCCCCCCAGCCTGCCGCTGCGCCGGAAGTGGCTCCGAGCCTCCGCAATCGCGCAAGCCAAAGCAACAGCCCCTACATACAAGGCCAGATCGACAGCCCTGTCGCCTGGCAGCTGCTCGACGATGAGGCTGTCGACCGGGCCAAGAGGGAAAACAAGCTGATCTTTCTGAACATCGGCTTCAAGGCCTGTCACTGTGAGTGCCAGCCCCCCTCCGCCCTCCCTCTCCTGAGGTGCGCCCTCTTCCGAGCGGTGTCCCCCACCCCTTTGCAATCTTCCCGTCCCCCTCGGCGCCCATGACGTCGGGCGAGCCAGGCACGCCGACAGACATCCCAAGACACGACGCCTGACTTCAGCCAGACTGCCGCCTCACGGCCACCGACTCCTTCTCCCACCCTGAGTGCGCCTCGCTTCTCAATGAGGCCTTTGTGCCCGTCATCGTCGACCGCGAAGAACGCCCCGACCTCGACACCATCTACATGAACTACGTCCAGGCTGTCAACGGCGCCGGCGGGTGGCCCCTCAACCTCTTCCTGACCCCCGAGCTCGAGCCTGTCTTTGGCGGCACCTATTGGCCTGGTCCAGGCGCACACACGAAGACGGGTCCCGAGGAGGAAGAGGGCGTCGACTTCCTCGCCATCCTGAAGAACCTAAGGAAGGTCTGGCAGGAGCAAGAGCCCAGGTGCCGCCAGGAAGCTAAAGAGGTCCTGTCCAAGCTGCGCGAGTTCGCCGCCGAGGGCACGCTCGGGACGCGTAGCACGGTGCAGATGAGCAAGATCGGTCTGACATCATCGTCTACTGCCCCCGTCGCCTCAGCCGTCTCGACCGAGAACCCGGGTGCCGGCAAGACAGCCGCCGACGTCTCGAGCGAGTTGGACCTTGATCAGCTCGAGGAGGCGTACTCTCACATTGCCGGCACCTTCGACCCGGTCTATGGAGGCTTTGGCCTGGCGCCCAAGTTTCCCGTGCCTGCTAAGCTTTCCTACCTGCTACGGTTGCCGCATTATCTGTACCCCGTTCAGGATGTGGTGGGCCCGACCGAATGCGCTCACGCCACTGAGATGGCCCTGTTTACCCTTCGGAAGATCCGCGACAGCGGCCTGCGTGACCATGTAGGAGGTTGCGGCTTCGCGAGATACTCCATCACCCCTGACTGGAGCATCCCCCACTTCGAGAAGTTGACCTCTGACAACGCTCTGCTTCTGGGCCTCTACCTCGATGCCTGGCTCATTAGCAACGGGGATAAGGATGGTGAACTCTATGATGTTGTCGTTGAGCTTGCGGACTATTTCTCAAGCCCACCGATGCGTCTACCAGGTGGCGGGTTTGCCTCTAGTGAGGCTGCTGATTCCTACTATCGACGCGGCGACACCGAAGTTCGTGAGGGTGCTTTCCATCTCTGGACGCGTAAGGAGTTTGACGCCGTGATTGGAGACGAACACGAGGCGACCATCGCCGCCACGTACTGGAACATTCTTGAGCACGGCAATGTGGAGCCTGATCAAGACCCGAATGACGAGTTCATGAACCAGAACATCCCCCGAGTGCTCAAGGAGCAGGTCGACATCGGCAAGCAGTTTGGTATCAGCGGAGAGGAAGTTGCCCGTGTCGTGGCATCAGCGAAAGCCAAGCTCAAGGCGCACCGTGATCGGGAACGCATGCGACCTGAGTTGGACGACAAGATCATCGCCGGATGGAACGGTCTCGTCATCTCTGCTCTTGCAAGGACTGGCGCTGCCCTCGCGTCCAAAGACGCCGTCAAGAGCGCGCAGTATCTGGGAGCTGCGATTCAGTCGGCCGAGTTCATGCGATCTCACCTTTGGGACGAACAGGAACAGACGTTGTACAAGGTCTTCCGAGGGACTCGGGGTTCCACGAAAGCCTTTGCCGAGGACTACGCTTATCTGATCGAAGGCCTCATCGACTTGTACGAAGCCACAGGGGAGGAGAACTGCATTGCCTTTGCCGACGAATTGCAACGTATGTTCGATCGTCCCCCTTCGAGCTGATCCCCGCTGACGCTGCCGCAGAAACGCAAATCAAGCTCTTCTACGATTCCTCCGCTCCCACGACTTCCGCCAGTCCCAACCCGCTGCCTGCTCACTCGTCCTGCGGTGCCTTCTTCGCTACAACAGACGATGCGCAACACACGATTCTCCGTCTTAAGGACGGCATGGACACTGCCTTCCCTTCCAACAACGCCGTGTCCGTATCGAACCTCTTCCGCCTCGGCGTCGCTCTCGCGACCGAGGCTTACACTACATTGGCCCGCGAAACTCTCAACGCCTTCGAAGCCGAGATCCTGCAGTACCCCTGGCTCTTCCCAGGACTGCTTTCCGGCGTTGTTGGTGCCCGTCTCGGCGGCAGGACATATGTCGTCGTGCGAGACCCCAACGGTGCGGACGATGAGACTGTTCGCAGGGTCTTCATCAAGTTGTACGGCGAGGCACGCGGCGGTTTGCGAAATCTGATCATCGTCAAGGGACCCGATGACCTCGTTGTGAGGCGAAACCCGGCCCTCGCTGAGCTGGTGGCCAGCGGAAGCCCTGGAGCGTACATTGTAGAGGACGGTAAGTTCAGGCCATGCGCCAAGGCGGATGTGGAGTATTAGATGGGTTCATCATGGGCCGAGTCCGGCGATGGCACCATGTCAGGTTTTAACGGAGTTTTGACCCTGGTTGGTTCGAGTGCTTTCTTGGTCTCAGCCTCGCAAATTCAACCGGTGGGATAGCCGGTTGACAGGTCCGGGCGGTGCATCAGAACTGTACTTCCTGGGCTGTGAGACAACCAGTTGCTGGCAGCTACATCTTATACCTCTGGGTGCAATGAAAAGTTAGTTAACTTCCCTCACACGATTGAATCTCGCAACGGAAGCGGGTGGGCTGCATTTGTTTGTCATGTTCATTTCGGGGGGTATCTATTCTACACAACAGCGAGCGGGACCACCCCTTGGCTGCCAAGGGGGACAGGGAAGGAGAATGTAAAACAAGACGCGCTGTCCCGCCGTTCCGTCGGTGGTCGGGCCCAACCCATCTTCCATTAGACCCCGGCCCGCGGGCTGCCAGACGCACCGGCGCCCTTGCGGTTCATGAGACCGCTGAAGAAGGCCTGCAGGTTCTCCGTGTCCATGACCTCCGGACCGTCAGCTGCGGCGGCCGGGCTCGCGGGACCTGGCGTGCCCGTGGCTGCGGCGCCAGTGTTGGGGGGCGATGTCGTCGGGTCGGGCGAGCCGTAGGCCTGGCGGTCCTTGAGCCTCTGGACCATGTCGTCGGCGTCGACTTGGATGCCGCCCATGTTGAACTGCACGGGGCCGATGTGCTCGCTGACCTTGCCGTCGGTGGTGGCGGCGCCGGGCTCGGACACGGAGCCATCGTCGGTGCGGCGGGCGGAGGAGCGGGCGGCTGTGGAGGCGGATGACTTGGCGGCGTCGGACGAGGAGGACTTTTGCTCAGCCTTGGTCTTGAAGGCTTCAAGGGTCGAAAGGCTCGAGCCGAGGAAGTCCTGGGTGTCCTGCGACTTGACCTCCAGGGAGGATGCGGCGGCGGGGTCGTGGCCGCCGAGCGCGAGGGCGTCGGCCGTGGAGGAGAGGTCGCGGATCCAGTCCTCGTAGGGGGCGACGGCCGAGGTCCAGGCTTCGCCGTCGTAGGAGCCGTCGGTCTTAGCCTTGGCGAGGACCGCAAGGCCCTCGGTCGTCATGGATGGCGAGGTGAAGTTGGACTGGAGGTCGTGGGACCAGCCCTGGCTGGTCGCCTCGACATCGAAGCCGTCGCGAAGGACGCGGATCTTGCCCCAGGAGTCCCAGTTTGGGGGGACGAGAATCTTGTCTCTGTCAATGACGTTGTGCTTTAGGGGTTGGCGTTTGAGGAGAGAGGTGATGCCCAGGCTTGAGTGGACCAGGGTCGCGAGTGGTGATGGGACGTTTGGTGTTGTGTAGATGAGTGATGAGCCGTCTAAAAATGGTCAGCATGCTTTGGAGTCCGTCTGAAGCGGGGACAGTAGCTTACGCCTGAGCAACGCCGTGCGGATGTACTGCAATACTTGATCAAAGTCGCCCTCTTTCCAACCTTGGGACTTCTCCAAGACCTCAATCTTCTCGGCCTGCACGTCGGTCAGCGCTGGTCTCGGAACCGGGTCAGGGGTGACTTTACGTTTTGGCACACCACGCTGAGGGGCAAGCCGAGGCCTTCCTCCCACTCGCCAGGGCCGAGTGGTAGCGCGACATCGCCTTCGCCTGTCGAGGCGGCTGCCGTGCCGTCTAGATTCGTGGAACTGCCGCCGCGGCCCCTGTCTCGCCAGCCAACCATGACCTCCTCCATTACGGTCTGGCATTCGCGATCCGACTTTTCCAACACGCTGCGCATGAAGAGAATCCATTTCCTTAGCTGTCGCATCCATAGGTGAGGCGTTGTCCAGTCGAGGAGTATGACGATGAGGGTGTTTGGTATGGATTCGGGAGTGATCAGGGGTTCGAGGAGCTTGGGAAATGCTTCTGAGGGGTTCGAGAGCATGTACAGGGATATCCGCGCAAGCGTGTCTGCCGTTCTCTGTCAGTCAGGACTCCCAAAACCAAGCCAGGGTAGCTTGCCCGGCAGACGGACCTTCTTGATCGGCGTCCAGGACATCATAGTACGTGTAGCCGAGAGCGAAGCTGTTGGCGACAGGGGGCGGCTTAGAGCTCTGCCGGTCGAGGCTTCGCTTCTCGCTGCTGTTGGATAGGGATTCGAGGAACTCCCGCTGCGAGTCGGAATTGCCGCCTAGCACAATGATGTTCTTTTCGGGCAGCCGTTTGCCACTGGCGACGGAGTCAAGCAGGGTACTCCAGAGGTCCTTCTTCTCGGCACTGCGGCTGTCTGAGCCGGTTGAGACCGACGTGTACGTTGAGACCCGGTTCCCGTTTGCGGCCATGGTCAAGGCAATCCAATGGCCGTCATGAGAGTCGTTGTTTGTCTTGTGGAGAGATGTTGGGTGTTGAGATGAGGGAGGTAGATTCGTGGTTGTGGATCGTCAAGCTCGACGCGTTGATCTGAGGTTGCAGCGTGGGAAGGAAACCACGCGCCGGGGCGGGAATTCGGGGGGAGGAATATGAACAGAGCCGTGAACAGGCGGGACAAGTCGATCGCAGAGTTTCTTGGGTCGTGCAGCAAGACAGGTCACCGCTTCGACAGCTGGGCCGGAGCACGTTCCCATCCAAAGCCCCTTCATCACGGGCGGTTTGAAGGACCCTGGTCGGGGAATTTGGCGTCTCCACCGGCCCGGCGGTTTTCCCGCCAGAGGTGCTGGCCAGGCACAGTGCGCTGTACACCCCAAGCATCGGCTCCAGGGGCAAGAGATGCGCTAGAACGGCAGTTGGCCAGTGCTCCAGAGTCGGGGCTACTGGAGCTCCAGGGCCTATCCACAGGAACTCTTTCAGCCTTGCATGGAAGTTTATCCCCAGCGACATCCACGGCAGCCTTCTCGGAACAACCGCATCTGAGTCTGTCGCGACCGTCATAGGCCGCCGCCGCCGCCATGAACCAAATCAAAGCGATCCAAGCCTTGAACAAGAAGGAGATCGAGAACGGGATGTGAGTCGACTGTCTTGCTCACCATTCGTCTCCGCGACTCTCCTAACCTTCGCGCCAGCTCCCCCGAAGCCTCCTGGCATGTCGACTACCGCGACACGGCATTCATCTACTTTGGAGGCCTGCCCTACGAGATGTCCGAGGGCGACATCATCACCATATTCTCCCAGTTCGGCGAACCTGTGTGGCTGAAGCTCGCGCGCGACAAGGAGACGGGCAAGGCGAAGGGCTTTGGCTGGCTGAAGTATGAGGACCAACGCAGCACCGACTTGGCCGTGGACAACCTCGGCGGCGCGACGATTGGCAGCCGTATGGTGCGAGTTGACCATGCGCGGTACAAGTTTCGGGATGACGAGGACCCTGACGAAGGCAAGGTGGACTGGGCGACGATGACGAAACTGGAAGGAGGTGGTGGCGAAGGGGTGGACACGGAGGATGATGAGGAAGAGGTGGAGAGGAGGCCCATGTTGCCCGAGGAGAGGGAGCTGGCTCTGTTGATTCAGGACCACGATGAGGATGATCCCATGAAAGGGTTCTTGATCGAGGAGAAGAAGAACGAGATCGAGGAGGCAGTGCGGCGATTTGAGAGGGCGGAAAGAAAGAAGAAGCACAAGCATCGACATCGCTCGCACCGATCTCGGCGGGGCGAGAGTGACGAGGAGATGCGCGATGCCGACCGAGATGACAGGCACCGGAGCCGGAGATCAGCGAGGGATGACTCGCCGTCTGGCAGAGATAGGGACCGGGGTTCACGACGGGAAAGGCGGCGTGACGGCGACTCACCTGATCGCGCGGCGCACATGAGTGGGGAGAGACGCCGTCGGGATCGATCAAACGATCGGCGAGACCATGGACGAGACGATGACCGGGCCAAGAGGCGAGAAGGGCGGCGCGATGACGATGAAAAGCCTCGGCGACGAAGACATGGTGACGAAGACGATACACTGAGGAGCAGAAGACGAAGCCGCTCGAGGTCACCCCGGCCTGAAAGGTAGATACCCATGGTACCGAACCATGAAAAGAATTATTCCAAAGCCGTTATTCCGCTTGTGTGCCATCCAGCCCGTACCATCGTAACCATAGAAACCGAACAATCCAAACCATACGCCAAAAACCCCTGGCCCTGCAATGCCATGCCTTCAGAAAGCCTACCTAGTTCCCCCCAGGCAGCGTTTCCAGCCCTCGCGCACGCAGTCGCGCTTCCCATCAGGCGTCTCGTGAGGCTTGCGAATGACGAATTTCTCCCACTTCGAATCGCGTCCAGCGCCAACAACCACCAAAGTGTTCTCATCGATCCAGCCAATAACGCCTTGCTGTGCTTTCGATGTGTCGGTGACGAGGTCTTCTCTCGACTCAAACATGGCACTCGCGAACGAGTATGTGTCAGAGAAGACCCTCGGCATGAATGGAACCTTTCCCAAAAACCCCCACTTCCCCTTGTCGTCCCTGGACGCAGTGGGATCACCATCCAGCTCTGCTATACTGCCAGAGGCAGTCGCCGTCGCCAGTTTCGGATGAGGGACGTCAAAAATGTGTAATGTGGACTTGTCTGATGTGCAGGCAAGCATGGAACCAGAAGGGTTGAACGCGAGGTGAAAGATTGTCGACGGGTCTACGCCTCTGCGCAGCTCAGCCACCCGTGCCCGCGTCTTGGTCGACCAGATCCTGATGAGCGTGCCTTTGTCGCTTGCTGTCGCCAGCAGGTCGCCGTCGCGGCTCATTTGCAGTGCTCGTAAGGCAGAGTTGTGAGCAGGAATGATATTGACCGTCTTCGTCGCTCTGTCGACCAACTGCACATGGCCCGGCGTGTTTCCGGGCAATGCAAGGAGCCTGTCGGACATGCAGCAGAGACCGAGGGGATTGTGCGTTGTTTCATACTGTGTGACGAATTCGGGCTTCTTGTTAAACGTGTGAAGACGGACGCTGTCCTGCAACACGATGACAACGTGTCGTTGGCCAAGTAAGGGACCGAGGAGCACGCCTCGGATGGGCTGGACGAGACTGATGTGCATGCCCTTCTTGTTGTTCTGGTCGTCCCAGATGACGACTTTGTTCTGGGCAAAGTGGGAGTGCGTCCCCCGAGCGACCAAGGCTACATAGTTGGTGAGGTCTAGCATCTCGACAAGCCCGATGGGCCCTTGAACGTCTGTTTGATGTTAGTAACGTGTTCCGTCAGACACATGCAACTGACTGACTTTTGATAGACCAAGGAGAGCATGTTTCCGTGACGAAGACTAGAGGCTGGGTCAGACGACGTTGATCATCTCTTGTCTTGGTGGTGATGGCCTACCAGCATAGCCAGAGTTAAGGCCAAGGGTGAAGTGCGAGGCACTGCTGTTGAAGGAGACGGACAGCACCTCATTGGGCACAGCCGTCTCTATTGGCGGCCGGGTGTACATGGTGGGAAAGGCTGCCAAGAGACGATCAAGGCTTCAAGACAGATGGGAGATGGCGCCTGGGGGAGCCTGGGTAGCTCTCCCGTGCTTTGCGATCAGGTAGAAGCTCCGGGGCTATGGTGAAGTCGACTTGCGCTATGAGTTCATCCTCGGAGATCTCGCTTGGCGATGAGAGGTTGGTTGGTTTCGCTCGATAATTGGGAGGGGTTTCAGTTGGCGGGATTGGACTCGCTCACCCGTGGAATACGTAAGACAAGGTCGCAGAGGAAATGTGGTTGAGTCGGCGCTTGGGCTTTCTGCTCGAGAAGTGAAGTGGCAACAGCGAAGACGATGCTTTTGGCACCTTGGCGGCGAGGCGAAGGGAACAGCCGGGATGATGGCAGGGGGGGGTCAAAAGGTAAGAGACTGGAGACGACGTGGGGAGTGGAAAAGATGCACAATAACAGTCAAGCTTGGGGAAAGGGAGGTACGGAATTCTTGCGCCGCAATCTGGATGCTATCGTGATGTATGCTGTTGACTTGAATGCGTTGAGAGCAGGTCGAGATACCTCAATGAGGGCGAGCCAGCCAGCTTGCGTAATAAGTCAGGCAGGTACCCCAGGTGACTGACGGTGGAGGTGCATGGATGTGCTGGAGGAGGGGAGCCTCATCAGTGGCACTCGGGGCCGGCCCACTATTTACACTGTACGCGTCGCATTAACCTCTTGACTGTGGGCGGGCAGGTGAAGGCCGCAAGGTGCTCCGAAGCTTGGAGCTCAGACCACATAAGGTCTCGTGACAGTGCCATCCGATCCGCCAGTGCGCCAAACGAAACGGGTTTCCCAAGCCGAAGATACCCCGCAAAGCACACTTGCCCGTTTTTGGCGATGCCCCTCAAATGTTTGTACACAGCATACCTGTAGCACCACCACGACGACTAGTTGGCGGTACTCCAGCACCAAAAAAGCACCTCTCACAGTGAATTGGAAGGTGGAACAGGGGTCTCGTCCGCCGCGGCAGGTGCAGCGCACTGCTGTCTTTCCCCCCCTTGACCCCCCTCCATAACCCCCTGAATTGGTCTCCCGTGGGCAGCTGGGATTGGCCAGATATCTCCTGCCGTAACATTTTACGTGAAATTGCATTCTACGACTCCCGTCGGTCAACGACTGGCCGCCCTCTTCCCTTGCACCTGGCCCCAGATCTCACCACCTACCCTGCCGCTCCCATCCCACCCCCGAGGGACCACTTCATACTTCGACTCTCCAACCATTTCTGGATCCGGCAATTCTCTCCTCTCTCCTCGACCTCAATCGACCCCCTCGCTTGTGTCGTTGCATTCCATCTCGAGCTCTCGTCACCATCGTTGAGCTGCGCGAGTCCTGAATCCCTCCGTCGCCGAGTCGAATCACCAACCCATCCCGCCACACCGCGACCATGTCTTCTCCCGCCGTACGTGGACAATTTTCTTTGGATGCGTTCCCGATCGCACCGCCAACTCGTCGTCTTTGATGTTCTCGTGCTCTTCATCCGAAGCTTCAGATCATTTCGCAACACGATTGATGGGGATCCATTACTGACCTACGGATGGGGTTAGAAGATGATGCGCCGAAAGAAGAATGTCAAGAAGGGCATTCAGTTCTGCCTCATGGTCTGCGGAGCGTCGGGTACCGGTATGTCGTCCGGTCTGAAGCTTATAGCTATAGGCGGCTGCAGTGCCGAACATGTTTGACTGACGCGCCTGCCCACAGGCCGCACCACCTTCGTCAACACCCTCTGCGGCAAGAGCGTTCTGAACCACAAGGACTCGGACGACCCTAACGAAGCCCACGTCGAGGAGGGCGTCAAGATCAAGCCCGTCACCGTCGGTTCGTGATCGCGCACCTCATGAACCTAGCCGACATACTGACTGCCCGCCAGAGCTCGAGTTGGACGAGGAAGGCACTCGCATCTCCCTAACGATCGTCGACACCCCCGGTTTCGGTGACCTGATCGACAACGAGGCCAGGTATGAGTCTTCTAGACACCCGCTTCCTTTGATAGCCATAGCTGACTCTCCATCACCAGCTTCGCCGAGATCGTTGGCTACCTCGAGAGACAATATGATGACATTCTTGCCGAGGAGTCCCGAATTAAGCGTAACCCTCGTTTCAGGGACAACCGAGTCCACGCCATGCTCTACTTCATCACCCCTACCGGCCACGGGTGCGTCTATGCGGCAATTGATTTACGAGGCTTCGCTAACGTGTAGGAAAGTCTCCGAGAGCTCGACATCGAACTGATGAAGCGCCTCGCCCCCCGCGCCAACGTCATCCCCGTCATCGGTCGCGCCGATTCACTGACGCCTGCCGAGCTGGCTGAGTCGAAGAAGCTCGTCATGGAAGATATTGAGCACTACCGCATCCCTGTCTACAACTTCCCGTACGATATCGAGGAGGATGACGAAGACACGGTCGAGGAGAACGCTGAGTTGAGAGGACTCATGCCGTTTGCTATTGTCGGCTCCGAGGATATTGTTGAAATTGGCGGTCGTAAGGTTCGCGCCCGTCAGTACCCTTGGGGTGTTGTTGAGGTCGACAACCCTCGTCACTCCGACTTCCTTGCCATTCGATCGGCCCTCCTGCACAGCCATCTGGCAGATCTCAAGGAAATCACCCACGACTTCCTCTACGAAAACTACCGTACCGAGAAGCTCAGCAAATCCGTTGAGGGTGGTGCCGGCGTGTATGTTGTCCGTTCCTCTCTTGCTTATCGTGATGCTGACCCTACAATAGTGACTCTTCGATGAACCCCGAAGATCTCGCATCCCAGTCCGTGCGCCTCAAGGAAGAGCAACTGCGCCGCGAGGAGGAGAAGCTACGCGAGATCGAAAGCAAGGTCCAGCGCGAGATTGCGGAGAAGCGGCAGGAGCTTCTAGCCCGCGAATCCCAGCTGCGCGAGATCGAGGCCCGCATGCAGCGCGAGGCCAGCGCCGCGGCGTCGACCCCGACCCAGGAGTCAACCCCCGGCGCCAACGGAGACCACAACTAGAAGTCGGACTCAAAGAACCCCCTAGCCACATGACGCGGTCTCCGGACAAACCGCGACACGGGGCATTTCTGAATTGGCGTTGGTTTGTTGTGCTGCTATTACTGCGTTGAAAGGAAAGAACATTATTCCCCTGCTACTACGCGTTCCTCCTTCTCATGAAGATACAAATCTCCCCCAAAAGGTCTACGACTGCGACGACTGGAAAGAAGGCCGCCGGTGCTGTCTGACTACGGCGGTGTGGTGGCATTACGGAACAGGTGTCCTGTCACGCAATAGGGTACAGGTGTCTGCTCTCAGGTAACGATGGACGGCGCGCAAAACTAGAGGGGCAACACTTGGGCGTCAGAGTTTGGCGAAACGCATTGCGCATGTCTAGAGGAACAGGACATTCACCTTGTGTCGCTCTTGAGTACCCCGAGCTGCCCCTTTTCTCCTACGGGCCCTTCCTCACCATTGTCTTCTTCCACTAGTGGACTTTTAATGTAGATATCAATCATATCCCATGTTTCGAAAAGATGTGTAGAGTGATCAATGCATGTATGTACCTGGTCAGCCTACACACAGCGTCAGTGTGTATCTTGAACCCAAAAATAAGCGGGGTCACGAGGCGCCCATTTCGGTCACAACAGGAAAACAGTACAGGAAGTTACATTGCTAATCGAGTCTCGCCTTTAAAAAAGAACCAACGCCATCCGTCCCACGCTCCGAGTTCCTAATGAACTAAATTATTCAATCCGACTGAGCTTAAAGCATGCCTCCACCTCATGTCCGCGCAAACCATTGCTCGCCTCTCCAAGCCCAGACCCTTGACCCTGGTTTGACTTAGTTGTTGCTCTGGCTGTTGAGGATACGCAGGATGGCGAGGAAGAGGTTGAGTATGTCGAGGTACAGGCTGATGGCGGCGGCGATCTCCTCCTCAACGTGGTGCTTGCGCATGATGAGCTGAGTGTCGACGAGGATGTACGCGCTGAAGATGAGGGCGGCGGCGCCGCCGTAGACGAGCTCGGCGGTGGAGTTGTAGGGGAGGAAGGCGGCCATGAAGCCGAAGAGGAGGAGGGCCCAGAGGGAGCCGAAGAGGTAGGGGGCCCAGGAGGTGAAGTCGTACTTGGTCTGGCAGGCGAAGAGGGTGAGGAAGACGAAGATGCCGGCGGTGAGGACGACGGCGTTGAGGACGATGGGGGCCTTGTAAAAGGAGACGATGACGGAGACGGTGTACGCTTCGAGGAGGGTGAAGCCGGAGAGGAAGAGGAGGTTGGTGGGGTAGGACTTGCGCTTCCAGAAGGTGAGGAGCATGAAGGCGATGGCGCCGAACATCTGGTTGGCGATATGTTAGTCTGGCGGACTCGAGAGGGGGAAACACCAAGGAGGTAACCATACGGAAGCCCAGACGAGGCCGGGGTGGGATTGGATCCAGGTCTTGTAGCCCTCGCTGAAGAAGGTCAGGGCAGAGACGGCGCCGGTGACGATGAGCTGGACGGTGAGGATGGCGTAGACCTTGCGGATGAACTGCATGCGGATGTCAATGGTGGCCTCGGCGACGGAGCCGCCGAACTTGAAGTCGTCGGGAAGGTCGGCGTCCTCGTCCTGGCTGGCGCGCGGGGCGCCGCCGCCAAAGAGACGCGCCTCATCCTGAGCAGCGCTGCTCTCGGCTTGGTAGGCGGGGGGTGCCTGAGAGTAGAGGCCGTGCTCGTCGGCATCGGGGTCGTGGGTCGGAGCCTGCTGGTACTTGGTGTTGGCGGCCATGATAGAAGCTGTGGGCGAAGTCCGCAATCGGTTTCTAGGCGATTTCGGGGGGGCAGATGGTAGGAGACGCGATGTGTCGGTGGAGGATGGGACGGTTGGTGGTTGAATCAGGTCGTTAACGCGAGGCAAATGAGGTAGGCAGCAGGAAGCTCCGGAGGCGTCAGACGGATGGATGTCGTCAAGCGTCCATGATCATGTGGGGTGGCGTGGCTGCGTCGAGTAAGACGCTTACATAAGCCACAGAGGGGCGTTGGCACCGGGTACTTAAGCCGTTTACCGATTAGATGCTTGACGGCCTGCGATAAAGACCGTAATCAGGTTCAATTTGGGCACTGTCTTTTGCTCGCATAGCTAATGTGAGAGAACACAGTGTGCGATCGATGGTGCGCTTGTGGGATCGGGAGGCTAACTAATCCTTTCAACAATTTCGAGCCGGGATTTGAGGTTCTCGTCGTGGCCATCGAAAAGCGTGTGTCACCGACCAAGACGGAATGATCTGTCAATCTAAAATTTGCCGTTTTTCAGACATCGGCTAGTCAGCAATGATCGATCAGTCCCATGACATGGCAGTTTCCCCAGGTCAGCATTGCACTGCATTCGTTCAGGCTCGGGCCAGCTGCCTCAAGTTGTTGAGGAAAGGGGGGGAGGAGTGGAGGGGAGGGAGAGGGAGGGGTCGGTCTGAGTCTGGCCTCTGAGCTTCTTCCAAGGTGCAGACCTTAAAGGCCTGGCTTGTCAATGGCCAGTGAGTGAGAGGGTCCAGGGGCAGGGGCCGCAGGTAGGGGCAGGGGCAGAGGGGGGTGGGGGGGGGCTGAGGACACCGAGCACGCAAGAAAAGGGGCACAGCAAGCAGCGGCAGACCCCCCCGCCCGGCCGCTAAGATTAGGACCCCAAAGACCCCTATCCATGGGACGACACCCTGTCAGTTTTTCTCGTCTCCCATGGTGCAGGCCCTCAGAAGGCTCACCGCCTTCAGTTTCGAGGCCGAGTTCCTCCCAGGCCAACCCCCCTGATCTTCTCAAGTTGTGGGACTAGAACAGGGCCCAGTGGCTTGCCCCAGCTTGTCCGTCAAAACAGCCAACCAGAACGCCCCAATTCGAGCAAAATTGTGACGGGTCGGATCATCTGCATGGAGTTGACACCCAGAACTGACCGGCAAGCACCACCACCACCACCAACGTTCACACCTTGACGGGAGGAGAAGCCAGAAAAATCCACACCCACCTCCAGCCAGCAAGCAGCAAGCAGCAACCAGAGCACAATTACGTTAGGCTCTAAGTTCCCTGTTCCCCATCCTGCCAAGCGAGCAAGCAATCAAGCCGCCACCAGCACAGAGCAGCACAGCATCGAGAGCTCTGCATCCTGATCTACACCATCAAACCTCGCTTCACCTCCTCAACTCGTCCTCTCCCACTCACCTCCTCCACGTCGTCCTCTCCTCTTCCCTCCTCTCCTCTTTTGCCGACCTGGAACCCGCCACCCCACCCGCAAGCCGCTCTTTCAGCCAACCTGTCTTTGCGAGCCCCCCTCGAGCATTCCCCTTTCACCGACCACCCGCTGGCACTGGAACTCGACCCGGGCCACCTCGATCACCCCTCCTCTCTCAACCATCCGCATGCTTTCGTCACAAGCATAGCGCAGCCTCGTCTATAGACCACTAGATTTCGTCTTCCGCCTCGTTCCAAGCCCGAGCACAGACACTCCGCGAGCTCCCACTTCGATCGAGTATTGCGCAACCTCGGCACCGATACGGCGGCACACCTTCCACGTCCGAATTGCCGACGCTTTGAAGACGAAGCTCACCATCCTTCCCCCGATCCTCGCCCATCATGACCGACGTCGATGGTCCCGATCCCCAGCAGGCCCAGATCCAGCCTGAGGCCGTGACGGAGGCCCATGACCAGGAGGTTCAATTCCAGGAAAAGCCCCAGGACAAGGCCGTTTCGCGGGCCGCCGCTCCCACCATCGAGCGAAACCCGAGTCAGAAGAAGCCCAAGAACATGAACGGCCCATTATACATGCAGTCGGCTGGCAACAAGAACGTCCGCTTTGTGCGGCGCGACAGGAAGCAAGACGATGGCGCTCTGCGCCTTCTCGCACGCTGGTTCGTCGAGAACCAAATTGGTATGCAATTGCCCATCTGTCAGCCCTTTCAATCCCATCTTCCTCCTGCCTATCCTCTTCGCCTCTCACCTCGTGGACAAGGTCTCAGTGAGCCAAGCCACAAAGTTCCACGGCGGCACCTACCAACGCGGCATCTGAGACCCTCACAACCTTCCCCGAGAGTACCATTGCTGACCTGCGCGCCCGTCACCCTAGGCCTGTCCTTCAACCTCCTCGCCCTCCTCTTCCTCGCCCACTACTTCATCCCCAAGGCCCAACCGCATACCGCCAAGTTCTTCTCCCTGTCATATCGCAACCCCGCCACGGGCAGCTACAAGAATGGCTGCGACGACATCTACTTCATCGTCTTCTGCGTCGTCCTCTTTACTGGCCTACGCGCCGCCACCATGGAATACGTCCTGGCCCCCTTCGCCAAGACCTGGGGCGTGCGCAAGACCAAAGACTTGACCCGCTTCAGCGAGCAGTCGTGGATGCTGGTCTACTACGTTATCTTCTGGTCGATGGGCCTGGTAAGTTCCTCTGCAGAGCTCCCCGTTGACGGCATCTAACAATTCCCAGTACATCTACTGCACCTCCTCATACTTTCTCAACCTCCAAGAAATGTGGACTAACTGGCCCGTCCGCGAGCTCAACCCCCTCAACAAGTTCTACACTCTGGCCCAGTCGGCCTTCTGGATCCAGCAGATCATTGTCATCAATATCGAGGAGCGTCGTAACGACCACTGGCAGATGCTGACCCACCACTTCATCACTCTCGGCCTTCTCTTCTCCTGCTATGCCTACCACCAGACTCGGGTCGGAAATGTTATTCTCGTCATCATGGATGTTGGTGACATCTTCCTGCCGGTAAGCGCATCCTCCTCCTTCTCCCAACGTTGCGCAATGTCCTGACCAGTAGCAGCTCGCCAAGTGCTTGAAGTACATGGGCTTCACCACCGTCTGCGACATCATGTTCGGCGTTTTCTTGTCCTACTGGATCGTCGCCCGCCACGTCCTCTACCCCATGGTCTGCTGGTCCATCTACACCGACATCCCTAACATCATCGGCGAGGTCTGCTATAAGGGCTCTGACGGGAACCTCGAAGGCCCTTTCCCCGTGCCGGAGACCTCAAGCTACCTGCTCGAGCCCTTCTGGGACTCTGAGGGCACGGTCTGCTTCGGCAAGAGGGTCACCTGGTACTTCCTCGTCCCGTTGCTGCTACTGCAATGCCTCATTTTCGGCTGGTTTGTCCTGATTGCCCGTGTCGCCATCAAGGTCATCCGCGGCGGCAGCGCCGAGGATAACCGCAGCGACGACGAGGCCGAGGAGGAAGACGACTTTGTTTACGAGGAGGCCCCGCTCGAGGAAGAGGTCGGTGTCGAGGAGCTTCACCTCAAGAGCTGGGAGCGCAGGGCGGGTCTCAAGAGGCAGGCCAGCGCGTCAGGCGTCAGCCTGCCGAGCCACAGCGACAGGAAGGAACTGCTTGGCCGTATCGGTTGTGAGAAGCAGGTCGAGTAAACGGCACTTCGGTGATTAGGCATGAGAAATGGATCGCAACGATACATGTTGTGCGTCATGAAAGGACGGCTAAGTGGACGGTCGGGGTGATCAACGAGCCCTGTGCCCACAAGCCTGGGTTGGCTGGCTTTGGAGGCCATGATGACATTTTTCTGCTGGCAGAGTATAGACCAGCTTCTTACACGGAGACATGTTGGGTTTCGCTCTCCCGTTACATCATATGATATCACTCGAGAAAGTCATTTGGCGTTTTGGTTCTAGTGGTTCTAGATTTTATTCCAAATTGGTTAACTTTGAAGTCAGTACAATGAAGGATGGTCAACTGTACCGTTCACTTCGAGCAGACACCCCTCACGAAATGGCCAAGATACAAAGTGGTTTCTGCACCTCACTCGCGGTGCTCTCACGTGTCGCACACAATCCCGCCAGAACTTGCGAATGTTGACTATGCAGTAGCTTTTCACTGTGCTCAGCTGTCAGGCCGACCATGAGTGAGCTATTGTTTGTGTCAGACTACCTCGGCTCTCAGAACAGCCTTGTTGCTCATATCTCACACCTTGGCCTTCTTGACATGGAAGTCTCAACCACACCGTGCACGACAGTCTGAGGGTGTTGGCAAAATCCGGCCTTTCTGAACGTCCATGCACTCGAGGCACACTGAATTTGGCCTCGAATCACTTCCGCTCCATCCTGCCGCGCCCAATTGTCAGTGTAATGGGCTCGCTTTCCCGCTGCTGGACCGCTGCTGGACTCTTACGAGCTAGTAGCGGACATGGAAGTCGAGCATGTTTTGAGCGGCGATAGGCTTTAATTGGCCACAATCGAGGTGGCCAGAGACTAGGGCTCTAGGTAAGAAGAGCGATGCTCATTAGAACGACTTGAAGACTTAGGGGGTAGTTCGGAACACCCTCCGAGCCTGTAGGCTGTCCTGATGATGCGAATTCCGGATATTCGACCGATGACGCGCGTACTAGTGATGCTGAGAGCATGCGGGATGCATCCAATGAAGACGACCGCGGCACGCATCTCCACTCCATCTATAGGTTGGACTGAAGTCTGCGGCTCATAACTCCGGCAGGCATCTTCGGGAGTAATGTTTAGGTACTATGTTCAGGAAGACATGGCTGATGAAAGTGCGTCCCTTTCCTTGTAGCACGGTGCTCTCGCTCTACATTGATGAAATCAGGATATCGGGTGGGGTTTGTATGTGCATTTAGCTCAGATGGAGGATATGTGAATAGACCATTCTACAGTATAGTCGTCGACTTTCGCAACTAGTGGAAACGATCCGGTAAACAGCATCCGAGCCATTGAAACGATTCACAAGATGGGTTGCACATCAGACGAAAGTGCCAGCAGGCCGGTGGATGTAATACACATAGCTAAAGTGAAAAGTCTCGTGCTTCCGCAACCTGCAAGCCGTCATTTGTGAGAGAGATATGGACTAGATTCTCGATTTGCCGTCATACATGGCCAGACCGATGGTCCGACCGTACGTAACACGAGGTTGTGGACTTGGCACCCATGCCGTGGCCGAGAAGGATTGGACTTTGGTCTTGGACGCGAATAGACCTTCCTAACTAGGTAATTTTGGTACAGACTCTGCCCCTCGGGCGAGAAAAGTGACTCACGAATTACACCAAAAGACAAGGCCATAAATACCCCGAAATTGATCACAACATTTCTCGTGACTTCCAGCATGAAATTGCCATTCTGACACGGTGACACAACTTGACAAGAGCAGATACAATGGCGAACCTATCCACATGCCTGCCACTGACCCGAGACTCCGTCATCGAGGCGCACAAGCTCATTAAGCCGCACGTCCATCGAACACCGGTTCTCAAGAGTAGCTTTCTCAATGAGCTGGCTTCGACCCCCCAAGATGCTTCGGCTCTAGGTGAGATGCCGGTCGGCCAAAAACCCGCAAAGCCAACCATCAGACTCTGGTTCAAGTGCGAGAACTTCCAACGCGCGGGTGCATTCAAAGCCCGTGGTGCTTTCCATGCCATCGAGAGGCTCAAGATGGAGCCCGGATGGGAAGAGAATGGCGGACGAGACAAGGGCGTCGCGACACACAGCTCGGGTAAGGTCCAAGTCTCCCCAAGTTCTAAAAACACTGCCATACTCACTTGAGCCTCCTATCTACGTGTATAAGCACTGACATCTACCTAGGCAACCATGCGCAAGCACTGGCACTTGCAGCGAAGGAGAACGGCATGCCAGCGCACATTGTGATGCCATCTGTGACAATTCCGAGCAAAGTCGCCGCCACAAGGGAATACGGCGCGAATGTCATTTTTAGCAGTCTTACGGAGCGCTTGGCCGTCGCCGAGAAGGTAGTCTCAGAGACTGGCGCCCGGTTGGTCCCGCCGTACGACCACCCAGACATCATCTTGGGCCAAGGCACCATGGGTCTCGAGATGCAAGAGCAGGTGGAGGGCCTCGATGCAATCATAGCTCCCTGCAGCGGCGGTGGTATGCTTTCGGGCATCGCCCTGAGCTGTGAGAACACCGGTGTCAAAGTATTCGGCGCGGAGCCCGAGTTCGAAGGCGCTGACGATGCAAAGCGCGGCATCGAGAACGGGGAACGCATCACCTACGTAAACAGCATGTCCATCGCTGACGGTTTGCGGTCTTATCTGGGAATCCACCCATGGAGCATTCTGTACGAGAGGAAGCTCGTGCACAAGATGTACTCCGTGACTGAGGATGAGATCAAGGCTGCAATGAAATTGATTCTGGAACGCATGAAGTTCGTTGTCGAGCCAAGTGCCGCAGTCCCTCTCGCTGTCGCGCTCTTCGATGAAGACTTCAGGACTTTGGTGGAGCTCGAGGCCGGTGAGAAAGGATGGGATCTTGGGATCGTCTTGAGTGGCGGAAACATTGCGGTCGATGGCCTCGCAAAACTTTACGCAACTTGAAATGCCCGGGCCTCGTTGTAAATATCGCCAGGAGAACAACAAGGGACGGGTTTACTCGCATAGCACAATACAGACGAGTGGATGAGAAGCCTGGCATCTCAAACAACAGCTGTACATACAGAGCTCACCTATGAATCACTATAGCTTACTACATGGAAGGCAATCAGGGTAATACGGTGGCTAAATCTATGTGAGAAATAGTATACTCGTGTTGAGGGTGATTAACATTTGGTGTCGACAAGTGATCCACGCGTGGTCCATCAAGTCGCTGTCGCGGGTTGCTTGCCAGCATAGGCATTTCATAGGTTGGACAAAGTCGTGAATGATCCAAGCTTTCGGGGACTCAAACTCGCCCAGTCTCAGAGGCAGTTCGTCGTTGGGTCGATATTCCCGGTCCGGTACAAATGGTATACTTGTGAAGCAGAAGCCATGCACGATGTACAGTGACAATAACAGGTTTGTGGGATGTAGTATTGGAATCTTGTGTTTGATCTAGTCGCAGGCGTAGATAGCATTAGTGGGTGTTCCTTTTGTCAATGTCTTGATTGACTGTAAGAGAATACGGAGAATATGCGCTGTCCGGATGATTATGACGTATTTTGGTGTAGCTTTACACAGCGTGATTGCCGTTGGTGTTGATCTTGCGGGCTTTTGGTTTACAGCACTAATCACGATCTTGAAGACCCGTGGTGAATTGTAAATTTTACACGTCGTAGTTTGGTGGCTCCGAGCCTCCGACGGAGCCACTAACGATCCGAGTGAGATGGTAGCGGATCCTTCAAACTACCATGCGTCTTGCCTGAGCGTTGAACGGAATCGACCTACTTGCTGAAGATGGACAATACTTTACGTTGAGGACCTGTTTAAAGCGGATCTTTTAAACAACGACGCGTTTTCCCGGATTGTGGAGCGGATACGACCCACTTACCCAAACGGGACAAAACACTTCATCGGAGTGCCGTATAAGAGTCCTCAAAGGGTCAGCCATCATGATCATGGGCAATGCTGGAGCTTTGACCCTGAATTTCTTCCTTTGACGCCTTTTAGAACCCTCTCTAGCAATGCCTCCTTACTCTCCACCATGGCGGCTCACTCATTTCGGCCATGGCTGACATCACCTTGAGCACGACGTGGACCAAAGTTCACGTGTTGTCTTGGACTCGTCAGCAGAGGATGCCCTGGCCGAACTACACGGCACATTGACCAACGCGCCTGGGTCGGAGTTTCTGAGCTGGAAAATACTTGCAAGATGACCAGCAGGCTAGAAACTTAGGCCTTTCCACTGAGCGTCTGCTTCAAGTCTGTGTCGACGTATGGCCAGCCGGGAGGTATTGCGCCAGTTCGAACCCTTCAGGATGCCATTTGGAGAACCTTGACTTTTCAGGATGTCTATTAGTGGACCTTGAAGCGGATTCTTTGTCCCAACGACACCGAGAAAGGGCAAGCCTTGATCCGTGACTTTTCAGAGGTCATTTGGAATAGAGAGATGATGTTGTAAGTTGCCAAGTTCAACGTCAACTGTGGCCCAATACTATAGTATTCGATTGCTAAACATGGTTAATAGAGTTCTGGGTAGGTCTGGCTCTGGATGCAGTACCTTTCTACGCACCGTCAGCAATGAGCACGCTTCTTTCCTCAGTGTCAAAGGGTCTATCGACTACTCTGGCCTCTCTCCCGCAAAGATTTCAAACATTTCAGAGGCGCCATTTCATATTTTCCCGAGGACGACATTCATTTGCCCATCCTCACAGGCCGTCAGACGCTGGAGTTTGCCCTCCAGGACAAGACGCGCAAGAAATGGTCTGACCAGATCCCGAGGTTTATAGACGACTTTGGACGTGTCTTTGGCATAACCAGGTCTTTAGACACTTTCATGGGGATCAATTCATCTGAGGCATGCTAGGAGGCGAGAGAAAGCTTATCTCAATTCTGGAATATCTGGCCTCAGACGCTTCCGCCCACGCGCGGCCTTGATGCCTCCTCTGCTCCGGAATATGTCAAGTCTCTCCGCCTCATGACCGATGCTTGCCGGCGCACCACATTCATCTCGCACTATCAAGCCTCGGATGATAGTTTCAATCTCACGGACAAGGTCCTCATTATCTACAAGGGGAGGATGACTTACCAAGTCCCTGCAAAAAAGCCGAGGCTTAATTCAATACCCTTTGTTACGATCGCCTTCCCCGACAGACTATGAGCGACTTCCTCACAACTATCACGTCGGATGGTGTCGTCAATATCCGCGACGTGGCTGACGCCAACACACGTCGACATTGGACAGGATATGGCAGATCATATTCAATGCTAGCTGCAAAAGCGCTGCACTTGTGTTGGCGGTCTATGGGAGAAACAGGACCTGTTCAAAAATATTCATGGATCAGAAAACCTCGCCGACTGGGATTGGGTGACGGAGATCTATTTCCTAAATGACTAGTGGATCTTTTATTGAGGCTCGAACACTTAGCAGCTCATCGTTCATGTACCGGTATGAGGTAAAGGCAATCGAATGTTCATTTTCTCTCAAGCAAACACTGCTGCTCGAGACATGGCACATGTACTTGCTGTGCGTGGCGTAAGTTATGTGGCTGATGACTAGGTGCGCTTACTGCTTCAGATGGCGGACACGGCGGCCCAACCAAGCGCTACTAAACCGCATCAGCTGAAGATTGTGGAAGCGTATGACGCAGTAAATCACGTCTTTGTTGGACGAGCTGCTTTTAGGGCTGACGAGCCAAGTTGACTTACGCGTATCCGTGTTCCCATTAAAGACACAGAGAACGAATGGTATATATATAGCATCCCCGTTTCCCCACCTTCCATTTCGAAAACCGAGACCACGTACATCGAGTTTTGATTGACTCCGAGAGAACCAAGTATCTCGAAACATCATGTCTGGTGTATCAACGAGCGTCGTTTCTTCTCTGACGGAGTTTCTCTCCAGTCGCCCCACGATCAAGGTATCCCGCCCTTCAGACGCAGACTTCTTAGTGTCGAGCAACACATGGGTTCAGACTTCGGCGAGGCCCCTTCTCGTTGCCCGCCCACAGTCTAAAGATGACGTCGGGGTACTTATCAGCCACCTTTCCTCCACTGGGGTGCCATTTGTCATCCGCAGTGGGGGGCACGACTTGTCCAGTCGCTCCAAGATCGACGGAGCCGTACAGATTGACATGCGAGATTTGTGTCACGTTACAATTTCTGCGGATAGGAAGACAGCCTGGGTGGGTGGGGGCGTCCTCCAGATTGACCTGCTTGAAGCTTTGGAGAAAGAAGGGTTGATGTGCGCTGTCCCAAGCACTGCGTCGGTTGGGTGGCTCGGATGGGCAATGCTTGGCGGCTATGGCCCCTTCTCATCCCTCTTTGGTCTAGGATGCGACCAGATTGTCAATGCCAGAGTGGTGTTAGCAGATGGAAGCCAAGTCGATGCCGATGAGCAGCTGTTGAAGGGCATTAGAGGGGCCGGACCCGCGTTCGGGGCGGTTGTCGAAATTGAGATTCGAGTCTACCCTACGTCGGAGGTAAGTCCGAGGTTGTTGCGGAGAGGACATGGGATGAACAAGCGAGAGACTGACCGCCTGTAGGTCCAAGGTGGTGTCATCCTGTATACGTCGGAAAACATGGAGTCCGCCATCTCGACGTTTTTCGACTCTTGGTCCTCTCATCGGTTCCGATCCGATGACCTTCTGCCTCCGCAGCTCTACGCCCAGCCCATGATATTTACATTGCCAGAACAGGGTCCTACATTCTTCCTCTCATTCTGTTGGACAGGCCCTGCCGACGCCGAATATCAGGACTGCCTTTCTAAGCTCACTACCTTTGCCCCGGGCGGCATGCCACAGGTGGTTCAAACGACGCCTGCAGGATATATCCGAGCCTCTAGCGCCATGATCCCGTCCGCGGTGTTTGCGGGCGCCGCGAAGACCTCGACTTTGAGGTCATTGTATCCCAGTTACGAAGCTGGGAAGGTCATCGCTAAACATGGCCCACGTATCCAGCATGGGAACTGCCTATTCTCAATCCACTTCTACCAGAACTCTGTGGCGCGGCTTAAGGAGGGATCCAATTCAGCACTGCCCACTTCATTCTCGAATAGAGAGCCGCATCTGATGATCGAGATAGTCGGTCTTGTGGCCGAAGGCGGTGATGCGAAACAGGGTGCGACTTGGGCCGAAGAATTCAGCAAAGAAATTGGTTCGGTGCCGGATGCAACGCCGGAAAGATATTATTCGATCACTGAAGCGGGAGACTTGGATCTCGAAGTGGCGTATGGCAAGGAAATTCTGCTGGAGCTGAAGACTCTGAAAAAGAGGGTTGATCCGGACAACATTTTCTGCTTCGCCATGCCTCTAGCCAAGCATGTTTGAAGGCCAGCCAACTGGCAAAAGCAATAACCCAAAGTGGGCGGTGCAGGGAACGGTTGGATAACGATAGTTTGAGGTACGTGGCATATAAGTCTCGGATCATATTATGTTGCTTGTCGTCCTGGCCTCTTCCGTAACCCTGCAACTGCTAGAGGTATGTTTGCGACAGCGTAGGCCAAGGCGAGTTTGCATATGTGTGATCGGGTTTCGTTCCCTTCTGGGCGACTCGAAAATGACAGTCCGTGAAATCAGCGACAGGGGATGGCGCAGGTCTCCCCGCATATGCTCGCGAATTAAGCGGCGACAGGGGGTGCAGGCCACCTGCGGCACAGGCATCTACGTTCTCTTTTTTGAATCGAAGTGCAGATGAAAGACCAGGGTCAGGCGTGATGGCGTGATAAAGTGGACCATTCCTGGTGGTGAAGGGCGTGAAGAAACCACCTGTTCGACTTCTTCCGCGACAAGTCTCTCGTGCTGTCGTACGTGCAAAGTGACGTGTCCCAACTAAAGTATCCGATTATGCCGTCGGTACTCGCCTCCAATGCCACTTGATCTGTCAAACTCGCTGCCGCAACGAGCCCTTCACGTGGCGGCTCTCACGGCTCTTGCTTGGATAACCTGGAACGTCTGGGTGTACGCGACCTCGCCTCTCAGGAAGTATCCAGGGCCTTACCTCGCAGGTGCGAGATTCTGACCTTTCACCTGTATGTGGAGCTGACGATTCTGCGCAAAAACAGGCTGGACTAATCTATGGAGATTTTACCACGTGCTTGGGTTCAAGTCTCATCTTGTCGTCGCGGATCTTCACGAGAAATATGGCCCCGTCGTTCGCATTGGACCCAACCTGCTCAGCCTGAGCGATCCATCACTGGTCAAGACGATATACAAATTCCAGGATGATTGGGTCAAAGTATTCATCCCAGACGTCGACACCGAGCTGTTGACATCTTAGAGAATCGCCGTGACTAATTTGGCGACCCAGACCGAGTTCTATCACGGTGGCTCTACCAGAAATGCCACTGGGAAGGTGATATACAACATCTTCGGCATATCGGACCGAGCCGACCATGCACAAGTGAGGAAACCTATCGGAAAATTGTACTCAGCAGCTGGCGCCCTGGCTATCGAGAAACACGTCGACAAGGCAATCTCGCAATTCTGGACGCAGCTAGAAGCCCGTTTCGTTGACGGACCAAACGTGGGCAGAGTCTGCGAGCTGGAGAACTGGTTTCTTTACTGTAAGTGCTGATTATCGAATTCTGAAAAAGTCGCCCGTTGCTCATGGAGTCTCCAGATGCCTGGGACGTGGTCGGCGACATCACCTTCAGCCAGCCGTTCGGCTACATGAAGCACGGCCATGACTTCGACGGCACGCTTGCGGACTCGAAGATGGCGATGAATTATCTCGCTATCGTGGGTCAGATCCCTATTCTGGATTTCCTCGGCGCGCAGAACCCGCTACTGAAGCTGGTCGCGAACTCACCGTTCACCACCGCCAACACCATTGCGCGCGACCATCTCGTCAACAGGCTCGCAGGGAAAGATGAATCGACCCACGACCCCACAAACCCCGACTTCCTGGACGGATTCATTGAGGCGCAGGGGCTGTACCCGGAAATCGTCACGCCTGGACAAATCCAATCGTAGGTCCAGGGACCCTGGATGTGATGTCAATTTGCTAATCGCACACCAGATATCTCCTCATCAACCTGATAGCAGGGGCCGACACAACAGCCATCACCCTATCGTCGGTGATCTACTTCAGCCTCAAACATCCCGGAGTGTGGACAGAGCTCGAAGCCGAGGTCCTGGGCGCAAGCTTACCCGACGACCGCCCAGTTTCTTACAAGGAGTCTCGCACACTGCCGTACTTAGATGCGGTGATCCGCGAGTCGATGAGGATGCACCCTGCAGTTGGCATGCCCCTTGAGCGTTATGTGCCGCAAGGAGGGCTCCGATTACCAGACGGGAGTCTCGTACCAGCCGGCTCCATGGTCGGACTGAATCCTTACATTATCAACCGAACTACCAAATTTGGCGAGGATGGTGACGTGTTCAGACCTAATCGTTGGTTGCAGAGCCCGGGAGAAAGCGCGCAAGCGTACCAGGAGCGTTTCTCCATCATGAATGATGCTGATCTTACGTTTGGCGCTGGTAGCCGCATCTGCTGTGGAAGACACATTGCGAATCTGGAGATATACAAGGTCATTGCCACTTTTGTCAAGAGATATCGCGTTGAGCTGGTGGAACCTGCGGAGGATTGGGCCGTCGAGAATGGATGGTTTATGAGGCAAACTGGAGTAAGAGTCAGCTTACAGCGCCGATAGATCTTGTCTGTATGACACTGTTGGCCAGTTCCATAATCACAGCAAAGTACACCCGCAACGGGCGGTATACATCGTATGTGGCAAATCATCCGCATTGCCAGTCTTCGGGGAGAGACTTCACTCAACAATCTGTCCCTGACAGAAACCACTGCCAAGGGCGGTTCCGATGTATCATGGACCTCAATAGGACGACCCGAAGCGTGTGCACTAGGGAACTAGATGGAGAATGTATTTTTGAACCCAGGCCAAGTGCTTTGTCGCATATGTTGGCTTCTCGACTTGGAGACGAGTAAACTAGCAAGCCGTATTCGGAATCGGGAATATTTCACGATATAATGACGAGGAGAACGAAGAGAAATAGAGGAATAGAAAGCACAAGTGATCACTCGGTGACAGCGCTTTCCCTTCCTTCAGCCCTCTTCTTCTCCTGTCCATCGGGTGTTGCTGTGCCCGAAGCATCATCGCCCTCGCCCTCCGTCACGACATGCCGAGTCGGTTTCTTTCCACCGAGCATGCTCTTCACAGTGTGGACTAGTGTTTCACGTCCCTCGAATATCGGGAAAAGTCCAACAGCGCAGAAGGAGCAGAAGATCCACATAATGCCAACAACCACCCAGCCGGTGAAGAAGGGCTTGCTAAAGATGTATCCCGAGCCATACATGGGCATGGGCCAAAGAACAAGCATGGCAAGGGTCCTATCAGCGTTAGCGAAGGTCCAATAGGGCGGATTATAGAGGTGGCGTACATGATGACTGTGGCAGTGACAGAGATCTTGAAAGCACGACGTAGCATGGCCTGTTCACGCTCGAACTCCTCATTTGTCTCTTGGCGACCACCGAGGGTCTCTTCCAGATCAACACCGGCAGCCGTGGCGAGATCGTGGTCATCGCCCTTACGGATCTGCATCATGGATTGCCAATCGTACTTGTCGACGCCGAAGATGAGAGTGAAGATCGGGACAAGAATAAGAGGGGAGAGCAGAGCTACTACGTTTCCGACCAGCATGGGGGTGTTTGAGCCAGTGCAGGTGACATCGAGGACACCGCAGTCCTTCTTAGCAGTGACGAGCCACGCGATGATGGCGAAGATGGTTCCAAATATGGGGGAAAGTGTCGCAGCCCACTTGTTCTGGCCACGCCAGATGAGGGTCAGGGTAGCTGGGAGAACAGCGGCGGAGATGAGAACGCCCATGAGGACGTAGAGATAGCCCATGGAGATGCCGTTGTAATATAGTCCGACGGACACAGAGCTGATGACAAGGGCATAGCAGACGACAACAACGTGAGAGAAGTGGATCAGGCGAGCGCCAGAGGCGTCAGGCTTGAAGTAGGTGCGGTAAACATCGTACGTAAAGATGGAAGAAACTGCAATGAGCTCGGCGCTGCTAGCAGAGGTAACTGCCATGAAGACCATGAGAAGAGTTGCGACGGCACCGCCCTTGCCGAGAAGCGCCACTGCGGCATAGGGCAGTGCCAACCCGGCGGAAACCTCGGCTTCCGTCATGCGCTCGGGGAAAGTTGGAAACCGAGGGTTGTTCTCAAGCGCTAGAGCAGACAGTCCCATGGTCGTGGCGGTAAGCCAGGGGATGGCGAACCAAGACAGGCCGCCAATGATGTAGCCAGGGAGGGCGTGAACCGGCGACGCGGCGATGGCCTTGTTGTAGTAGCCGTTGTCGAGGAACACTGTACCGAAGTTTCCAACGATGTTGATGACGAAGAATTCGACGCCACCTTGGGATCGCATCGTCAGGTAAGAACCTTCGGCATTGCCGGAGACAGGATGGCGGGAGGCGGCCTCGATGAGCAGGTCATAAACCTTGGACGGGCTGCCGAGAACATCGGAGCTAGCGTAGGCTGTGAGGGAGAAGATGATGATAATGATCAGAAGGATAAAGGTGTGAACAAAGTCCGTGAGGAACGTTGCTTTGAGGCCCTTTTGTGCAAAAGTAAGCAAAAGAAAGATCGTTTCGAGGCGAATGACCTACTCCAACGATGGTGTACGCAACGACGCCGACGGGTAAGAGGTAAATAGCAGCGACAGTATGCCTGTGAACGTCAGTATCTACGTCATCAGATGACCATGGCTCACCAAGTCACTTACATGCCGGTCAGGGCGTTCACGGTGGCTGCGCCGCCGACAATCAACATCAGGGTGACGAGGATGTTCGTCATGAGGCCGAAGACGATGAAGACGAGGTGGGCAGGGGTTCCGTATCGAGCTTTGATAACCTCGAGAAAGGTGTGGGCATTGGGCGCTCTCCTCTTGAGCTCAATGGCAAGCGTGGCGAAGAGGAGAATCTGGACAGTCGCACCAGAGGCATACCAAAAGGGGCCGGAAACGCCATAACGGTAGCAGACACCGGACGACTGGAGAAGGGTTGCGGCCCAGGTCCAGGAGGAAACGACGGCAGAACCAACGAGGCCTGACTTGACAGTGCGGCCTGCCGTCGTGAACATTTCGGAGGTCTGCAGCTCCCTGTTATAGCGCTTGAGAACATAGGTGGTGGCGATCATGCCGATGGCGAAGAGAAAGCCCACGCCAAGGACGATGCCGTAGCCGACGCCCTGGTTGAGGGCTGCGGTGACCATAGTGTCGGTAGTAGGTTCTGAGCTGACTCTGGAGGATCAGTGGTTTGTGTGGATACAGCTTGGAGCGTTCCCCGTTCCACAATGCCAGACTTGGGTCCCCGAGCTATATAAGCGTCATTTGGAGAATGGCGACGGCAGGACCAGAGTGGCCGCCGGCAGAGGTCGTATCAAACTTCACTGAAAGCTGCAACGTGCCTGGGCTGCAGCAACGTGGTAAACAGGGTGCGTGACGGAGGGCCATGTCGCAACCAGCGGGGACGACCCCGGCATTGCGAGCGCGGGGAGGCATGGGGGCGGCGTATTCGAGGCCGGGCTATCAAGAAGTTGGCCGGAGGCCATGTGGAATAGGGTGTCGGCGCATTCTGTCGACTTGCAGGGACGGTGAATGGCCGCGGCTCGTGGCGGCGTGGGAGGTTGGAGGAAGTACTCAGCCAGGGGCCTTGGTACCTTAGTCAGGAGATCGTCGACATGTGGGAGGGAGGTGTCGTCGGGGTAGAGATAAGGCCAAGAGATTTGATCGGTCATAGAATTGCGGCTGGACGGAGTGTGGTGCCAGGGGTGGTGCTGGCCAATGATCCTTGGCCGCTGAGGCGTGAGGACCGCACTGGGATGGAGGATGCGAAGCGGGCTGATTGGAGTGGCCGACGGCGTGGTCGAGATAAGGGCGCTTTAGGGTTCGATCGACTTGGATTGAGCGAGGGGGAGGGGGGGGGTTGTCCGTGAAGCTCGACGGACTGGTCGGCGTCCTCGAAGTGCCATCAACAGATAGACTGGACGTGCCACAGTCATCTTGCTCAAGTGCGGGAGGGAGATAAGGAGCTTGGGCCAGGTGTTGGATGCATTTCCGTGGGGCTGTGGTGGCCTCGATGTCCTTTGATGGTTTTGTTTATGATTTTGAACGATTGCTGTTGAGCATGGAGAGACAGACGTCAAGGAGTGGAAAGGTGTGGATGGTCAAGAAACAAGATGAAGTACCTTATATAGAGTTGATGGAGTTCAAGATGGAAACCGCGACCCACAAAGTCGGCACTGGCGCCTGGGCACGAGAGGCCAAGCTTTTGCTATCGTCAGTGCCACCTGGAGCTGGAGAAGGAGCTGCTGCCAAAGTGGGCTGTACTCATCATCAGTGCTGTCACGGCGCCAGGAGCGCACTTGCCTTTTAGGTAGTAGACAATTGAGCGAGAAGGAACCATTTGGCACCACCCGGCACGACTGACCCTGTACAGGCTCGATCGAACCAAGCCAATTGAGTCTACAGCACCACATCTATCTCCCTCATATCCTTCAACCCGTTGCTCACACGCAAATGTAATGAGTTCGGGCTTCGACTACTGTGGCTTAATGCCAAGATTCCACGATACTGCCAGCTCGCGGGATAGTTCCATTTTGGCCGCCGGCCATCCTCCCTCAGCTTGCTACTGCTTCGCTTGACTCCCCTCAGGTTTTGGCCCAAGATAACCGATCCAACCCCAATGACGACCGTGACACCACGATCCAGCATGGTTCAGCCAGCACAACCGCCTGCTGCCTCTACCGATGACCGGCATCATTCCAACGGCTTCCGAGCCGTCACAAAGGTCACTTTTCCGAAACACCGAACGCCCAGGTCCGCCTGCTCCCGCCGTATCCTCTGCATCAGGTCCCGCGTGTCGCTCTCCGACCGCCCGCATCTCCCAAACAAGGCCAGAGCATAGCACTCGAGCCCATAGTCGATCAGCTGTGCCAGCTGCGCTCCTTTTCTCCTCATCCTCTCGTCGACCCCCGACGCCCGGATCGGCACCAGGTCCGACTTCTCCATGACCTTCTCGAAACCCACCTCCTCGAGCCACCCGCTGACCTTGGGAATCGGGTCGAAGTCGATCCCAAGACGCTCCGAGTACTCCATCATGCACACCTCGAACTCGCGAGTTGACGGCAATACTGCCCCCTCCATCGTCAACTCCCCATCTCCGTCCTGGCACCGCGCGGGCCGGTCGTCCTCAAAGTCGAACCACCGCGACCGCACCTCCGCCACCTCGATCTGCCCGCCCGGCCGCAGGTGCCAGAACGCCTGCGCATAGAGAGCCTTGAAGTCCCGTACCCCGCCGCCGACGAGGTTTCGCACGTGGACAAAGTCGAGGCCCAGCGGCTGGGCCGCCCACGGCTCATTGGCGTCGCTCACCTCGAAGACCACGTTGGGCGGCACCGCAGTCGGCAGCAGCGCCGCCGAAACGTCGACGCCGCGGATCAACGCTGTAGGGTGTTGCGCCGCCATGGCGATCGCCCAGGCACCCGTTCCGGCGCCGATGTCGAGGATCGACAGTGGGCGGTCCGCCGGCGTGTGGAGTCGCGCGGTCGTGAGGGCGCCGTCGAGACAGAGCTGGAAGAGCCCATGCTGGATCTCGAGGCGGGCTCGCTCGGACTCGTCGTTGGGCGTCAGGATCGTGCCGCTGCCGTGGTAGGTGTGGCCGTAGGCGCGGATCGGGGGCAGGTCGTCGATGGTGGAGACGGACGAGTAATCGCCCGGGTCGTCCGAGTCGTCGTCGGCCGTCCCCTGCCCCGAGGCGTCGGGGCGCGCCGTGCGGGCGTCTGAGCCCATGGGGACGGCAGAGGTGACAGAAATGGTGTTTTGGGGGGGAGCTTTTCTCTCGAATGATGGGCTTCTGCCGCGCCTTGTAGGGCAGACGCAGACGGTATGGCGGGACTAAACAAAGGATCTGCACGAGGACCAGGCGTAGGATGCCAGTCCCTTGTCTTGTGGTGGGCTCGATCGGCTGCGAGATGACCTTTTCACAGATGCCAGCCCAACAGACTGGACCAGTCACGCAAGGAGCAACCAGCGAGAACGGAAGCACCCCTCAAAACAAAGGCGAGCTCGAAAGGAAAAGCTCAACCTTTATGCACGAGTCAAGCCCGGCTTTCCCCCAGATCCCGTCATCATCACCGCTCCGACTCCCTCACTTCCCCTTACTCTCCCGTTTGATCCTCAAAAACACGGGAGCCAATTCCCAAAAAGCCCACTTCCCCCAAATCTCACTGGATCTATTGGGCTCGGCCATCAATATTGTCCCCATCGATTCGCACCGCGCTAGCCTCGTCCGAAGGCTACGAGGGCAGCCCGCGGGCCAACGAGAGGCCGTTATACGCCAGTGAGGGCACGAAACAAAACGAAAAGCTTCGGTATCCCTCGCACGAGCACAGTCGTCTCTCAGCTGCTCCCGACCCTGCCCCCCTTGGAACCGTGTGGCCTCCCTGCAAGATGCCTGCTGGTGCCCGGCACGAAGCGAGGGGCACTGGCCATTCAGGGAGCCGGCAGGGGCGCTTGCAGGGGGTGTGCCACGCTGTCAGAGGGGCGGACGGGGCAGTGGGCTGCGCCGTGGCCGCATCGGACGGCGGTCCCCGGACTTGCTCGCGTCAGTCTGTGATGCAAGATAGCTAAATGGCTCACGGTGTTGAAGATTTCGGGGCGAACAATTGCCTTGACTGCGGGCCGGGGGGAGGAAGGGGGACGACATGACACCGTCGTCCGGGCCTGGAGCCGTATGCATGACCGTGTTGATCCAGAGTCGGAGTCGAGAAATCTCCAAGCACGACCTTGACTCCGGCCTATCCTGTCCTTCATTTCCTTTTCGAGAGATGAGGACTTTTGTTTCGATCAAATCACATCGCCTGTCGATGCCCAGACCTAAGACCCGTCACATCCTTGCCCAGAGGGCGTTGACAGACGGCCAAGCAGTGCAAACGTCCCCACGAGCTCCGAGGCGGTGATGCCCCCTCACCCCTCAGTAAAAGCCATCTCGCCTCGAGGCATAGCTCCAATGCGAGCTCTCTAGCAGCTCGACTACCACCCAATCAAGGCCCTCGTCACATGTCACTGCTGCACACTATACGCAGTCGCACACCAACACATGCAGACTCGGTCACCCGCCCGTCGACCGGCTTCGGGAGACGTTACGCAGGGAGGAGGGGGTAATAATCTGCATGCCGAAGAAGGAAGGGTATCTCTGTTCCATTGTACGCTACCCAAGAGGAACACCGACCCAGCTGCTGCCCGTCCCGCCGCAGCGAGACCGACGCCGGCACCGACCCGTCCTGACACCCGCGAAGCACGTTCAAGCCAAAACACCAGAGTCCCGCGACGACGCCGTCACGCCACGCTACACCGTCTCGATGTACCGCTTCATTTCCCTGTAGCCGTGTCAGCATCCAGCAGCACCAGCGCCTCCCCGCCGGGCACACGTACCAGTCCGTCACGGCCTCGTCCCACAGCCGGATCTCGTGCTCGCGCGTGCCGCCAAAGTGGTCGACAAAGTCGTCGCCGAAGACCTCGCGCGCGATGCTGCCCTCGCGCATGAACCGCTCGTTGGCCTCCTTCAGGCTCTTGGCCAGGCGCACGCCCTTGTCGGCGCCGGAGCCGACCTCCTCGCCCTTGCCGAGCGGCGGCACGGGGATGGCGAGCTTGCGCTCGACGCCGCGCCAGCCGAGCGCCAGGACAGCGGCCAGGACAAAGTGGGGGTTCGTGTCGGCGCCGCTGACGCGGATCTCGAAGCGCGTGGCGCCGGGCTTGGCGGTCGGCGGGGCGATGAGGCGGATGGAGGCGGCGCGGTGCTCGAGGCCCCAGGAGACGGTGACCGGTGCCCAGAAGTTTTCGACGAGGCGCTTGTACGAGTTGATCGTCGGCGCCAGGAGCGGCATGACGTCCGGCAGGCCCTCAAGGATGCCGGCCAGGAAGTGCCGCCCTAGGTCGGAGAGCCCGGCGATGTCGGCCCACTGGGGATCCGGGTCCGGGGTGTCGCGGGCGAAGAGGTTCTTGCCCTGCTTGTCGACGATGGAGATGTGCATGTGGCCGCTGTTGCCGGGCAGGCCCTGCTTGGGCTTGGCCATGAAGCAGGGCGTGATGCCATACTTTGTGGCGACGGACTTGACGACGTACTTGAAGAGGCTCGCGCGGTCAGCCATCTGGCGTATCTCGCCGAACTCGAGGGCGGCCTCGAAGACGCCAGGCCCGCTCTCGGTGTGCCAGCCCTCGATGTCGCACTTGAAGGCGGAGCAGGTGTCGAAGATGTCGTAGAAGTAGTCCTTGTTGTGGACGGGCCGCGTCAGGCTGTAGCCGAACATGCCCTCGGTCAGGGCGGGGAGGGACTGGGGCGTGTTTTCTTGGAGGTAGCCGGCGGTGGTGCCGGTGGCGGCGTCGGAGGGGGCGGGCGCCTTGAACTGGTAGAACTCGTACTCGGCTGCGCAGGTCAGTGGGTGCCTTGTTCCATTCCAAGAGAAGGTCGGGTAGATGATCGCGGGGAGGATCGAGGAGAGGATCGAAAGAAGAGGGACCTACCGCCGGCCATGGCGCCCATGCCCTTCCTCTCGAGCTTGTCCAGGGTGACCTTGAGCAGGCCGCGCGGGCAGGCGCACACGGGCTCCTTGGTGTCGGGGTCGAAGAAGCTGACGAGGAAGAAGGGCACGTCGTCCTCCCAGGGGATCCTCCGGAAGCTGTCGAGGTCCGGCACGGCAATCAGGTCGTGGTAGCCGTTCTCGGCGTTGCTGACCTTGAGCTCGCGCACGTAGGTCATGTCGTGCATGTCCCAGCCGAAGATGACGGAGCAGAAGCCGAAGCCGGACTCGGCGATGGAGAGGAACTTGTTCTTGGACACGAGCTTGCCGCGCAGCATGCCGTCGACGTCGATGCCCGCGAGCTTGACCTTGGTGTCATTCTTGAGGAGCTCGGGCAGCGCCTTGGCCGTGATGGGTTCGGGGTCGGGGGCCATGATGGTGGTGAGGGGTTCCGGCAACGCGATCGGCGCGGGGTGATGATGCGGTTCGGAGAAGAGGGAGGGCGAGGAGTGGCAGTTGAATGCAGCGCTGGAGAGGTCTGGTTGAACAGACGAGAAGAGGGGCGTGGTGAGGGAGAGTCAGGGCAGGTGAGGCAGGTCTGGCCAGGCGTAGCAGGTAGGGCTCCCCCGAAACCCAAGACCAAGTCCAAGCAAGAACCGGCGAGGCAAGCAGACGTCACCCGACCTGGAGCTGCCCGCCCGGGACACTGACGATTGGAGCTAGGGAGGATTTGGGGGGCTGGGGGGGGGGGGGGGGGGGGGTTCGCCCTGGACGCTGGCGAGCGACAGGGGGCCAGGGCGGGGCTGTCTCCGATAAGAGGATAAGCCGCCAAGAGCTACCCCAGATTGGGCGGTCAAGCCGCGTCTCGGCCGCTTCGCTGTTATCGTGACGCACCTCGGGTCGGACGGCGAGGGGGAGACATTCAATGGCGGGTAATATAAGGGGTCGATGAGGGGCTTGAGGGCCATTTCTTGACTCGTGAAGTCAACCTAAAGCTTGAGCTCGGTGGGACATGTGCAGTACCACTTTGCGGTGCCCCCCTCTAAAGACCACCCCGGGCCCCTGAGCCCCTGAGTACCGACTCATGATGCCTCCTGTATCGGCCAGACCTACCATGATCCGCTGGCCATGTCAACCCACATCAAGTCACAGGATGATCGCAGCCTGCATGGAATCGCGTCAAGACACGCCTAAAATAGCATACCTAGCTGCGCATGGCAACACACGAAGGTGAAGTAGGAAGCGGAGGATGCCCTCGATTGTACGACTATTTTGGTTGGCGGGATAGAATGCTTACAGAGCTGTGACGCAACAGAGCCTTCTCCATATCCCTCAGATACCCTCAGAACACCTGGTGCTCCTACTCCATTTCCTCCTTCTGGTGCGCCCCCTCCACCGGCACAACCCATGCCGCCCGCTTCTTGGTGAAGATCTCCGCAACCGGCTTCGTCGCATCAAGAGCATCCCCATGTAGCGTCCCGGCCTTGACGTACATCATGCCCTCCGTGGCCGGCCCGTCCCGCCACAGGGTCGTCCCGCACCTGCCGCAGAAGTGGTTCGTCACCGGGTTGCCGCTCTTCGCGGGCGCCGTATACTCGGCCGGCGTGCCCGTGATGGTCACCTGGTGGGCGAGCACCACCCAGTTGACGGCGAAGGCGCTGCCCGAGGTCCTGCGGCAGTCGAGGCAGTGGCAGACGGCCTGGGCTTGTTAGTCGGCTGGCAGACGAGAGGGGCAGGGAAGCATACGGAGGCCATGGGGTCGCCGGCGATGGCGATCTGGATTGCGCCGCAGAGGCATTGGCCGGTCGTCATGCTGGTGGTTGGACGGTATTGTACGTGGTAAAAGGGAGATGTTTGGGCTCTGGAGATCGGGGGTCTGGCAGTGAAGGATGTGCTGGATAGTCTGGCGGGATTCCACAACTCTTCAACGGGGACCTGCTCCTCTTTATAGCCATCTGTCCATCATCAAACCAGTCCTGCTGAGGTCTTCTCATACCACTTCTCGGCGAGACGTGTTGAAGTCGGCGACAGGCGGTTCGATCTCGCCCCTAAACCATTTCGGGTCAGGCATGCGACGGCGGCCAGCCATTGGTCAACCATTCTCTCAATCCGGATTCCAAGTCCTCAGCACAACGCGCTTTGGGATGCGTTTTTTAGGCAGATGCCGTCGGGGTGAGCAGAAAGATTGACGCGGAAGCATGTGACTTGGCTCCCGCGCCTTCTCATGCGCGTGGCCAGCTGTAAGCCCCCAGCTCAAAGGTACGGGAGGGCTGGATGCCCGAGTCAGGTCGCGATGACTGTGGCCGCGAGTCCGAATCCGCTAGAATGGCCGATTTCGCGTAGCTTCTCTCGTGTCCACGACTTGGTCTCGTCTGAAGTGGTGGGAGATTTAAGTAGGGCCATCATGGGCCAGAACAGAGCGAAGGCTCGAAACCCCATTCCGGCTGGAGCTTCGCTGTTCTTTGAAGAGCCATCTGGACCTAGGGCGATGTAGATTTGGTCCTGGAGAGCTGCTGCTGCCGAAGAGGCCCAAGAAGAATATGCCTTGTCGTTGGAGGTCTCTATCAGTATACTTGGCAAAGATTTCGAAAGCTCAAGGATCTGTTCCATGACGTGTAACCTGGCGGTGAGATAGAGGCTCTTGGCGATAGCAACAGTATTGTCTCCTGATACAGATACAAACTCGTTGAAGGCAGTGAAGTGGGGTTGGGCATCGGTACCACGAGATACCATGGCAGCTGTTGCTTCTAGGCGTTGCGCAATGTCCAAGCCGTGCACCACCAACTCATGGGCGCTTGCCGTGAGCGACGCCGAGGGAGGCGAAGCGGACTTGGTCAAAATTCCAGCTAGCCTGAAGTCGGTGGCCAGTCGAACGACGGGCTCCAGAGATGAGCTACCGGGCGCAGTAGCACAGAAGGCATCCAGCTCATACCAAAGAGACGGTACTTGTTGACTCGTAAAGAGATCCATAAGCTGTGGACATATGGGTCAACATCGTGTAAGTCAAGCATAGCGAGCAAACTCACTCGAATATGACGGAACAGGATCAGCAGGTTGCGGTCCAGAGTCGTGGCCAACTGTTTCTCGGCACGACATCGTAGCAGTGCAAAGGCGCCACGGGCATGAGGGTGGCATCCAGGCTCTGTTCGTTGGGATGCCGCAGGAGAGAGATCTGCTGCCGTTGTCTGTGAAAGGGCAAGAAAGTCGATGGTTAGTCGCAAGTCCCTCTTAAGAAGACAAAGCTCACGATGCCGCGGAGGAGGCGGACCTCAAACAAACCCAACACGAACAAGGTGGCAAGGATAGAGTCATCCCCAACAGACGCGGGGGAGGGTATCTCCCGCGAGAGTCCAGACACGGCTCTGCCGTAGGACCGTATCGCGCGTTCCATGAGGTCAGCCCGATGGAGCTGTCGTGAGGCACTGGCCAAGGCGGTGGCCTCGACAGCTTTGGTGAAGCAATCATGAGGTTGTCGCTGGTACGTGTTGGGCGCGAGATGCGAGAAGGCGATATTGGAATCAACCGTGTAGTCATGGTACAGGCGATTCACAGTGTAGAGCTCGACTGGGAACTGCACCGGCCGGGGGATCAGCACAAGGTGCGTCTGCTGTCGTTGTAGGCTCTTCTCGACTCGGGACCGAACCGTTGCCGCTGTGCGCGCATTCTGCTGGCGATGGAGGATGTCCCAAGGGTCGGGATAGCCTGCACAGGCGATCTTCAGGCGGACACATCGACGGCAGCGAGGCTTCTGCTGATCGCACTAGCGCGACGGGGTCATGAGCGGTCGGTGGGTAGGGACTCTGCTGTGGGAACAAAAATCCGGAGACTCACTTTGACCCTCCGCTCCTTACAGGTGAGGCAGGCGGCGGATGGATGTCCGGGGTTGACCATGGTGTGGGTGGTGGTGATGCGATGCGGCGTCAGGGATGTACAGTGCAACCGGTCGTTTGTTTGGTTATCAACTCGGCAGGCAGCACAGCAAACAGCGCAGCAGGCAGCATGCATCCCACAGCGTGCGACAGCGGGCTTCAGCACACCGGTCTCACCTGGGCGAGAAGATAAGAGAGCTGATTCAGCAGCGATGACGGGGCGCCCGTCTCACCGATTCTTTCCCCTCTTTGTCCTCGTCAAGTCGCGGCCCCTCCCACCATCTTCTTCCATCGCGAAACGAACTCGCCGACAACCCGAACGCCCGTCGATGAGTCGCGCAGACCCACGAATCGTGGATTTAGAAGAGGTAATGGAAACCGCGGGAAGCCCGCCGCCCGCGCACGCGTGGCACCCGGTCGCTCCACATGACGGGTTCGCCTCTGGCGGCTTGGGCATCATCGCCTTCGCCGACGGCAGACAGACAGACAGGCTGGCCGACACGAAACGGGAGACTATCGCCAAAGCCAGCCGCAGCAGAGTTTTGCTATGCTACCGTCATCAGGCCGCCGCGGCGTCGAGCGCTGTTTGTTCTTCTGGCTCCGGGCCACTGGCACCACCCCCTTCCCAGTACAGAATGGCGACTCGGCCAGGATGGCGTCACGGATGATAGCCCCGCAGCACATCAGTGGCCACGACCGGCCGCGCTATCAATACTATCAATACATTGGCCAGTCTGACTGTATCGGTGCCGGATTGGGCCAGCGTACAGATCCCCCCTCTGCCGGGAATGGAACAGGAACGCTGAGACAGACGACTGGGCGAGATAAGATACCGATGTCGCCGCCATGACCCGTCACGTCCCACGACAGTCCCGAACATCACGATGGTCGGCTGATAAGCCACGTCCTCTCAAACGGCCCTCCCCCCCCAAGATGGATGCATCCCCTCCCCGGCGGTGAGGTGGCCCGGCCTGCCACCTGCGTGCCACGGTACCTGAGCTGTACCACCTGATGCGCCAACGCCCCCAGATCCCTGGAAAGTTCCAGCGCTTCTGGTCCTACTCCATCGTGGGCCCGTGGCGCCGTTGTCGGATCTTGGTCCGTGGTCCTTAGCCTCCGGCCCTTGGTGCTTGGTGCTTGGTCCCTGGCTGGCTCCTCGGTACGATGCCACCAAGGTGAAGGAAGCCCCCCCGGATTTCCTTGACTCATCTGGCTCCAGAACGGTGATTCAGGTCGTCAGGGTCGGCCCTACTTCATCTTCTCCGTCCATCTTCTTTCTCCGTGGCGCCGTCCCTTCTCTTTTTCGCCTTCTTCTCATCTCCTCAAATACGTGCCAGACCCGGACCCTTGGTGCAGCGCAAAACATCCCCAAGACCCCTCCACAGATCCTTATCAGCAACCCCCCCGCTACGAACGGCGACGACCACCACCTCGAACTGCCACGTCTCAACGAAGCCCGATTCAACATCACCACCTCCCCAATCGCCTTCGCAACCATGGGCTCTGTTCCTACCGAGATTTCCTTGACCGGCAGCGGTCGCCTGCAGGGCAAGAACGCCGTCGTCACCGGCGCTGCTGGGTGAGTGATGTCTGCTTAATCCCGACCTGGGTCCTTATCGCCGCTGTCGCATTACTGACACCCATCACCAGCGGCATCGGTCTCGAGACCTCTATTCTCTTCGCCCGCGAGGGCGCCAACCTCATCATGGCCGACATTTCTGCGCCTGCTCTTGAGAAGGCCAAGGCGAAGCTTCTCTCCCTGATCCCCTCCGCCAGCGTTGACACCAAGGTGCGTTGTCACTCCGCCCCTCCTCCGAACCCCCTCCCCTCCCCTCTCCTCCCCTCTCTCCCAGCTCCACGCCGCCCCACCACACGATGTGCCAACCCAGCAGAACGCTGACCCCTGCCAGCTGTGCGACGTTTCCAAGGAGGACCAGGTCCAAGCTCTCGTCGAAGCCCTCGACCCCGCCGGTGGCCTCGACGTCATGTTCAACAACGCCGGCATCATGCACGCCCGCGACGACGACGCCGTGTCCACCCCCGAGGAGATCTGGGACCTCACTCAGAACATCAACGTCAAGGGTGTCTGGTACGGCTCCAAGCACGCCGTCCTCGCCCTGCGCCGCCACAACAAGACCAAGGGCTCCATCATTAACACGGCCTCCGTCGTCGCCCTCGTCGGCGCCGCCACCCCCCAGCTCGCCTACACCGCCTCCAAGGGTGCCGTGCTCGCCCTCACCCGCGAGCTCGCCATCGTCCACGCCCGCGAGGGCTTCCGCTTCAACTCGCTCTGCCCCGCCCCCCTCAACACCCCTCTGCTCCAGGACTGGCTCGGCGACGACCAGGCCAAGCGCCAGCGCCGCGAGGTTCACTTCCCCACCGGCCGCTTCGGCGAGGCCGTCGAGCAGGCCCAGGCCGTGCTCTTCCTCGCCAGCGACGAGGCCAGCTTCGTCAACGGCCACGACATGGTGGTCGACGGCGGCATGACCAAGGCCTACGTCACTCCCGAGGGTGCCCCCCTCGCCGCTCCCGTCAACTTTGCGAGCCGCGCTTAGCCGCCCGCCCGTCGCTTCGGGACGCGACTGCTTGACCTCGAGGTCGATTGATACAGGATGCATGGGACGGACAGGGAGCACACACAGGATTGCTATGAGGGAGGAGCGTGCTTCGGCGTTGGGGGCTGGCGTTGCAGAGACGACGGATGAGGGCCCTGCATGCGATACAGGATAGAGTCTCCGTCTTTCAGAGGTTATACCTTGTGGGCTCATTCTGACATTTTGATTTTACCATTGCGACATTAGCATTAGCAACAAACCCTTGAACTGGGATCGTTCGGTTTAGCGTTCGTTTCTGTCTCATGTGACTTTTCTGAAGTAAGATTTGGTTGACATGCTCGACACATACATACATCTATATGAAAGAATAGCTCAAAGCAAACAAACGCCGCCCAATGCCTCGTGCCATCCTCCATCCCTTTCCGGCTCACATCTCAGTTGAACTGCCCCTCCGTGTTGCCCTCGCCCATGCTCTTGCTGCTCGAGCTCCCGCTCTGGATGGCGCCCAGGATGCCGTCGATGTAGCTCGCGCCGCTCCACTTCTGGTGGGTCAGGACGTCGCAGCCGCCCTCCTTCTCGCGCCGCTGCACGAGGTTGACGTACGCCAGCATGCCCTCTGTCTTGAAGTCGCGCGCCAGCTCGTTCGTGATGGTCGCGTTGGAGTGCAGGCCCGCGAGCGAGATGAGCTGCAGGACGAAGCCCTCGCGCGCAATGTCCCAGATGAAGCTCTTGAGCGTCTCGTCCGTGAAGCCGTGCGCCATCCAGTTGAACGAGGGCGACAGGTTGTAGACGAGGCCCTTGC
Organism: Verticillium isaacii; assembly: GCA_002851775.1. Taxonomy (NCBI): domain Eukaryota; kingdom Fungi; phylum Ascomycota; class Sordariomycetes; order Glomerellales; family Plectosphaerellaceae; genus Verticillium; species Verticillium isaacii. The sequence continues at coordinate 628,800 of NMXN01000005.1, read as the reverse complement.
CGGGGAGGGCCGCGCGGACGGCGCGCCCGAGGTCCGTGGCCACCTTGACGTCGGGGTCGCCCGTCTCGACCCAGAGGAGGTCGGCATAGGGCCCGAAGGCGAGGGCGCGCTTGGTGGCCGCGTCCATGCCCGCGCGGTAGTGGTAGTAGCCCTCGCGCGTGCGGGGCACGTCCCACGAGAAGTAGACGGGGGTGGACGTGTGCTTGGCCGCGAGCTTGCGGCGCTGGGCGATGCCGAGGTCCCGGTCGGCGCGGACGGTCGCGAGGTAGGCGTCGACGTGTTCCTGCGCGACGCCCTCGGCCTTCATGTGGGCGACGGCGGCCTCGTCGAACGAGACGAGCTTGGTGGATTTGACCCAGTTGGCCTCGAAGGCGTCAATCTCGCTGCCGACGGCGCCGCGGGCCTCCATGGCCTGGATCGTCTCGGCGAGCGGCTCGATGGACGGGTCGGCCACGCCGAGGATGAACTCGTGGTCGCGCACGTCGATGGCGCTGCTGATGAGCTTGCCGCTCTCCGAGTCGGTGCGGGCGATGACGAGGTTCTCGGCGCCCATGACGTCCCACTGGAAGCGCGCCGCGTTGAGGCGGTTGATGTGCTCGCCGACGGGCACCAGCACCTTGCCCGCGAGGTGGCCGCACTTCTTGCCACCGTGCAGCTGGTCCTCAAAGTGGACGGCCGCCGCGCCGTTCTCGGCGAACAGCTTGGCGAGCTTGAGGACGGCAGACAGTCCGCCATGGCCCGTGTCGCCGTCGGCGATGATAGGGCGGAGGTAGTCGGTGTACGGCGTCTTGGCACGCTCCTCGGGCGTCATCTTGCGACGGGCGTCCCACTGCTTGCGGTCGTGCATCGACTGGGCCTTGGCCAGGCGCTGCACCTGGTTCGGCACCGTGTTGTAGGGGTAGTCGCCAAAGTCGGGGGACACCTCGTTGGTCGAGGTCAGGAGGGAGGAGCAGGCCCAGCCCGATATGTAGAGGACCTCCTGGTGAGGGGCCTGCTGGGTCATCTGGACGGGGTCGATGGCGCCCATGGTGTGGAGGGGCTTGCCCTCGGCCCCGCGCTCCTTGATGAGGTTGAAGAGCTTGCGCGCCATCACAGAGCTTGTGTAGCTATGTTGTTGGGTTCCGCGCTTCGAGACCACGTCGGCGGCGCTGTAGGGGCGCTTGATGCCCTCGTAGCGCGGAGACCGCCACCAGGCCTCGACCTCCTTGATCTGGGATTCGTACAGGGCATCTTCAGCCTGGCCGACCTTGTTGGCCTCAGACAGGAGCTGGAAGGCGTCGGCCGGTGTGTCGGAGAAGGTGTTCGCGGGTGTCTTCGCCATTCTCGGGGTCGTGGAGAGGCAGCGCACGGCGAGCGAGGGAGCGGAGGCTGATGTTGTCCTGGGCTTTAGGAGGGGGACCCGGCGGGGGGCTTTCGTTGCGATGCGGCGCATCATTTTCGGGAAATACTCGAGGGACTAGGTGGCCTCGTCAGTAGGTATGTTTAAAGGAAGATAAAAGCAACACCCTGCGTACCTGGTGGGGGTTGACGATGTTGAAGAGGGTATGTAGATGGTTGGAGTGGCCGGCGATAGGATCGGAGACCGAGGTGATGTGACGAGCGACGGCAGCAGCTCCGACGTCAAGCTTCCTCTACTTCGCGCAGAAACCGAAAAACCAGAAACAGACGTATGACATCCGATAAGGTAATAAGACGGCTCCAAGAAGGATTGCTTCCAAATCGGCGGGCAAAAGTGATGGCAGGCCAAACAAAGCCTAGGACATGTCGAGGATTGGAAATGCCTTGGTTAAGCGCGGCAGTCTTTTGCCGCAGGTACGACCAGCGCGGGGGTGGCCCCATCTCAGCATGCCGTCATTGGCCAATCGACCTGGCCGCTGGGCCGTTGCCGGTGGGTGAGAGGAGGTACAAGGGTACCTCGCCGGCTTGCCTCGGTATTTCAGGGCGGTGACTGCTGTTCTGCCCCCAGGCCCCTCATAGGGACTCCACCCTCCAGCGCACTCTCAGTACGTAGCCCCTACGGACAAGGGGCCCCCCCCCACTAACCCCGGACCCCGGGTGCTTCCTGTTGTCCCGGCCTGGCCTCTGCCTCCCCTCACATGCTCGGCTTAACTTTTGGACATTCTTAAGCCTTCCCAACCTTCTCCCCTCCTCACCCTCCAGCTACTTGCCCTTGGTTGTCTGCATCACACTACCCGAAATTATTTTGTCCATTTTCTCGGATTGCCGTCCAGCCCGAATTGAACTGACGATACCTACCTTCCTCCAGTCAATCAATTCCCCCGGACTCGTCTCGACGATCCCCCACACTACCCCTCCCTCCACCCGTGGTCGTGATACCCTCAACACAGTACCAGCAACACAACATCCACAATGGCTATGAACGTCCGCCGAACTACGAGAGCGCTGGGCGCTCTCCGCGTAGGTCTCCCTGTGACCTCCATCGGCTTGAAGCACGTCGCTAACTCTCACAGCCCATGGCCGCCCGCGCCGCCGTCAATGCCCGCCAGTACTCCACCTCCGAGCCCGACCTCAAGACCACCCTCAAGGAGGCCATTCCCGCCAAGCGCGAGCTCCTCAAGAAGGTCAAGGCCCACTCCAACAAGGTCATTGGTGAGGTCAAGGTCGAGAACACCCTCGGCGGCATGCGTGGCCTCAAGGCCATGGTCTGGGAGGGCTCCGTCCTCGACGCCAATGAGGGCATCCGCTTCCACGGCCGTACCATCAAGGATTGCCAGAAGGAGCTGCCCAAGGGCAAGACGGGCACTGAGATGCTGCCCGAGGCCATGTTCTGGCTGCTCCTCACCGGTCAGGTTCCCTCCACCAACCAGGTCCGCCAGTTCTCATGCGAGCTCGCCGAGCAGGCTCAGCTGCCCGCCTTCGTCAGCAAGATGCTCGACGACTTCCCTACCGACCTCCACCCCATGACCCAGTTCGCCATGGCCGTCTCCGCTCTCAACTACACCTCCAAGTTCGCCAAGGCCTACGAGCAGGGCCTCAACAAGGCCGACTACTGGGAGCCCACCTTTGACGACAGCATCTCGCTGCTGGCCAAGCTGCCCACCATCGCCGCCAAGATCTACCAGAACTCCTACCGCGGCGGCGGTGCTCTTCCCGCCGAGGTCGACCTCGGTCAGGATTGGTCCTACAACTTTGCCGCCATGCTCGGCAAGGGTGGCAAGGAGAACGAGAACTTCCAGGACCTCCTGAGGCTCTACCTCGCCCTCCATGGCGACCACGAGGGCGGCAACGTCTCCGCTCACGCGACCCACCTGGTCGGCAGCGCCCTCAGCGACCCTTTCCTCAGCTACAGTGCTGGTCTCCAGGGTCTTGCTGGACCTCTCCACGGGTAAGTTTCTCCTTCTCTGTTAGACCTTCCGGCCACGGGCTAACCAATCTGCAGCCTCGCCGCCCAGGAGGTCCTCCGCTGGATCCTCCAGATGAAGGAGAACATTCCCTCGTCCTACACGGGCAAGGACGTCACGGACTACCTATGGTCTACCCTCAACTCTGGCCGCGTCGTTCCCGGCTACGGCCACGCCGTCCTCCGCAAGCCCGACCCTCGCTTCGAGGCTCTCATGGACTACGCCTCTGCCCGCCCCGAGATCGCCAAGGACCCTGTCTTCCAGCTTGTCAAGATGAACAGCGAGCTTGCCCCCGAGGTTCTCAAGGAGCACGGCAAGACCAAGAACCCCTACCCCAACGTTGACTCCAGCTCCGGTGTCCTCTTCCACCACTACGGTTTCCACGAGACCCTCTACTACACCGCCACGTTCGGCGTCTCCCGTGGTCTCGGCCCCCTGGCTCAGCTCATCTGGGACCGCGCTCTGGGTCTGCCCATCGAGCGCCCCAAGAGCATCAACCTCGAGGGTCTCCTCAAGCAGGCCGAGAGCTCGTAGATGACCTCTGCTGCGTGAGTGAAAAGTCGTTTAGCCCGTTTTGTATTTCATGACCCATGTCAATAGATCTGGTTGGTGTTCAGTCACGGAGGATCTTGAGCCGCTCATAGTTTCGTCATTTATGGGGTTCTAAGAGTACTTTACTACCATAATGCTTGTGTTCAAAGTGAATAGTGATTTATATGTCCATTGGCAGCAACAGTCCCCCGAGCGCAACTTGCTTGGGCTACTCTAAGCCGCTCGAAAATGGCAGCGTTTCTGTTGCGTCTGTCGATCGGTAGGCCTCGTAACTTCTCCGATCTCAATCACTCTTTCTCGCACATAGTATGTGACGCCTTCCAGCGCAACATCATGCCTCTAGACGCATTCCAAGAATGGCCTCCTCATAATCTCTCGAGTACAGGCCAAGACAAAGAACACCAAAGAGGGTCAACAAAGATGCGTTATCATTAGATGCTATGGAGAAACCCCATCGATAGCGTCAACCACTAGCGTTCCTGTTCCTCAATGATAGTCCCAATTTGTATAATTATCAAACGCAACGGGCATAAGGGTTCGGCATCCGCTGGTCCCTGCTCGAGATTTCTGGATATGGTCGTGTTTTGGCGTTTTTTCAGTCGTTGCCTCCTTTCCCCCAGCCAAACCCGTTTGACCAGAATGCTTAACGAACGCCGCCTCTGCTATCGACAGTTGGGCAAGCGCTGGAAGGCATACAAGGCATCCGACAAGGTTGTGGTAGATGTGAAGCTGTCGCCGGGCAGACCGCTTGCTGGATGCCCTTATGCCATCTTCTCAGGCAACGACATTGGCTCGTTGTCTACTGGCCAGGTATGGTTATATCTCCTCCCCATGGCACAGGAGCTTTTGATAATGCGTCGGAGTCGTTCGGCTAATACGAGTACCCTTCGTGTAATGCAAATCATTGTCGGACAAGGAGTTCTCGGGTATAGTTCATTTAGCTTCTACAGGATAGCAGTCTACCAATGGAGCATCACGAGGGGTATGCTGCATGCTGAGCTGAAGAATCATTAGTCCAGCTGTGCAGGCAGCCGGCGGATTGTAGTGTAACGGGAACCTTACTAGACGACTCTCCCCTGGTCATGTCACATCGGTGGGTCAGACCATGAGTGGCTTGTCATCCTACAGTCCACGTCAAGAAAGATTGGGATCAATTTCTTTTTAACCTTGATCGTCAATTTATGTGATGGATTGATCATTGCAGAAGGTTCCAACCTCGTGCCTACTGCTTTTCCAGCCGGCTGTTTCCGGATCGACGCCCAGGCGCGATCCCCTCAGATCAGGGACTGTTATGAAGATGGTACGGTAGCATTGGCTACCCTGCATTGCCTTACACAACCATGGTCACGTCACCTTCATCCAGGCGAGAGCACTATATAAGCTCAAGGTCCCGCCTCAATATGCGCCCATTTATCCTCCCCTTCACCCGCAAATAAGCAGCGCATCAAGGCGCCATCGGCGAACCCACGATGCCACGGAAAGAGAGGCTGAAGCCTGCGGTTGCAACAGTCCTACAATCCGGCCAGTGACCGTTCGCTCCGCCTACGACAGGTTCCTGGTTGCACTTTACGAACAATATGAAGTGGAATTGTCAATGGCCCCACGAGTAGCTCGATTGCGGGGTGACCACCTCGCCAGCGTCCAAATGAGCTCCTTCGGCTCGGCGGGTCAGAGAAATGTCTGCTGAACGCGGATGGCCTGATGATCAGCTTCCGAGTAGGCCTCTAAATCGAGATGAGTCCAGGGTGAGGGCGCAACTATAAAGCCAGCTTGAGCCAAGCATAGATCCGGAAGATGGTGGTCTCACCAGCACCACCTCCTACTTCCCTTGACCTCTATCTTCGCTTCTACCCATTCTCAGAGTCAACTTGCGCCTCTCCACTCTCGCCATGAAGGTCCATCTCCTCGCTCTCCTCGCTCCTGTGCTGGCCCTCGCTAGCCCCAAGATGCCCACACTCATTGTGCCGAACACACCCAACCCCAATGACATCCACATCATCTCCTCCCAGTTCTCTGGCAGCGGCTGCCCCCAGGGCAGCGTCTCGACCAACATCTCCCCGGACCGTACCGTCATCACCTTCGGCTTTGACCGCTTCCAGACGTACATCGGCCCGGGCATCCCGTTTGCCGAGCGCACCAAGAACTGCAACCTGCACCTGAACCTGCGGTACCCGAGCGGCTTCCAGTTCGCCGTCGTCGAGTCGACGTACCACGGCTTCGCGCAGCTCGATCCGGGCGTCAACGGGACCTTCTGGTCGACGTACTTCTTCTCGCAGGACGCGGGGGCCACGACCACGACGTCGACTTCGATCGAGGGAGGGGGCATCTGGCGGGACGGGCAGGTGTACACCAAACAAGATGTCATCCCCACGGCTGCTCTGATCTGGGCGCCGTGTGGGGCGAATGGAATTCTGAACGTGAACAACAGGATCAACCTGGTCAGCAGGGTGCCGTCTGCTTATGGATCTATCACGGACGATGATGCCACGGTTGCCTTTACGCAGCAGGTCAACGTCAAATGGCAGAAGTGCTAATGAGAGGAGAGTGGCAATGGACAAGATGATGCGGCGTGGCCCCACAAGAAAAGGGTCAAGGGCCGCGGGTTTCGAGCTGGAAATCAGCGATGTGTTCGTCAGCAAGGGTGCGCGGGAACGTCTAGGAAACATTCGCTCTTTGTTTATCACGTCTTCCATTTTCAACCAAATCTCGTTTATCAAATAGTCTCTGGAGTCTTTAGCATAAGTCAATCAAGCCGTTTCCATATCATTGTATGGTACATCTTGCCGAACGACTCTGGCCAGGACATATAAGACAATCATGAGGACTCAATGCCTTCACATTTTCTACTAGCATTTAAGCCAAAGTGTTAAAATTCGTTTGCAACTAATCTGATTTGCCGAGAATTGTAAACCCTTGGACCACGCTTCTTGGATGGGTTGGTTGAATATGCGCACCGTGCGCTGCAAGAATATGAAGGCATCGTTAGCAGAGATGTGGACGCTCCAGGATGACACTCCAGGATAACACTCCAGGATGCAACACGGTCAGGCCGCAGATCGTGGGCTATTTCCAGACTGACTCCGTGATCAGAAGCTAAGTGCCGCCACCAGCTTCTCACATGAGCACGCACTTTTTCCGTATGCCCAGTCTCTTCTCTCTGTCTGCACCGATGCCCTGTCGTTCTTCCTGAGCCGCTCTATACGCCCTGATTGTCTCATTTCTTCTCTCTCGTCTCTCCCTCCTGGCCATGGACCTTTCCTCTTTCGCTTTGATCTTTTCTCTCGCGATCTCTGTACATGTTGGGCAAGTTTGCTTCTGAAGCTCGATCACTGTGGGTAGCAGCAATATGTTTGGGCACGTGCTAAAATTGCCCTCTTTCTTGTCGCTGAGTTTCTGCTGGGTCGTGCAGCGGACTGTATGAGTTTTCGAGGTGTTGCAATGAGTGCAGTGAACTGTTCTGGCGTGACACATCTTTTTCTAGACGTTTATGATCGTGGATGGCTTTCGAAGACTCCTGCGGGCTTTGGTTATGTGTTGTGGTCAGGTTTCTTTTTAGTTCTACAGCATGTTGAGGGCTCAAAATACGCGATTGAAGTCATGCTGACGCTTGACGCCATCTTGAGCCTCAGTCTATTCAGAGATATCTGACTCAGTGACGGCAGCTGAAATGCCCTTTCTCACATTTTCAGGGGGAGCATCGAATCAGAGGAATATTCTGCGTGCTCCGAGTAGTACCGCCCGCTTCAGGAGTCATCTCACAGATATCAAATGTTCTTCCTCATGCGTGGATCAATATAATTACGACAGAACGCTCTCTTCGTTATTCGCTCGTATGCTGGCACTGTAGACGACCTTTGGTTGATCGATGAAGCCCTCAGCGACCTCGGTGGCGTGTTCATGACGCTTCTGTGCCAGATTGCCCCACAACAGCGCGAGGAAACACGCAATGCTCAGCATGGTGCTGGCATCAAGAAGACCACTCACGATTCCCGAGCTACAACTGGCCTCGAACCTCAGCAGTGAAGTACAGTTCACTGGGTTGCCAACGTGGACCGAAGCAAACAGGTGATTATTGATGATCACGTCATGCAGAGGAGAACTCGGGGTGGGGAGGCCTTCTTGAGATCACGGTCACCACAGGCTCTGGCCCCCATGCTCGAGGCTCAGAGAGTTAGTGTAATGGCATGCTAGCAAATGGTGTTATTCGCGTTCCCAACGGAGGGAAAGAACATGCATGCCCGAACCAGCTCCATGAGGGCTGTGTCCTACAGACTTTGTGATTAGCTGTATCTATGATCTATTCAAGTTAATTATCGGCCTGAAAGGCGTACTACACAAATGCACATGTGCCCTACGGCCAGACCCTGATAGGCAAAGTCTATGCCTGGCATCAGACTGGGGAAACGACAAGCCCACTTGCCGACTCACGCGAGTTTGTCACTTTGCACATTGTTAAGCTCATTTCCTTGCGATCAAATGTACTGCTAATGGTCGTGGTCATGGGCTATTTTACGTTGCAGAAAGGCAAGAAGCTGCGCATTTAGATTTTCATACAGGTCTATTTGGTCCTGGCTCTCTAGAGAAGAGTAGCCAAACTCCCATAATATCCCGCAGATTCCACCATGGTATCAATTTGATGGCTCAAGAATACTCGAGGCTTCAAGCTCCTGCGGCGCAGGGCGGATAGGCCACCGGTCTCCCAAGGACGGCTCCTCAAGTAGACAGCTTGTCATCGCATCAAGGGCTTTCTGGCTGCCCCTCTCGGCAGCAAAGTGAAAAATGTCATTGGGCGCCGCCCGACGGAAGTGGATTGGCTCCGGGTAAGGCCAGACATCCGTACCATTCAGGGCTGGCGGAATGAGGAACTCGATAGCTTTCTGGACTGACTGGCCCTCGGGTCCGACATGATTCCACAAGTCGATGCAGAGCTTTTTGCCCATGAGGATGATACGCGAAAATCCGACGAGGGTGAACATGGAGTAGTGGAATGGCTGGGTCCGAATAAGCTCGTGCGGCTGTGAGCCATTGGCAGCGATGCCATTATCAATACGATCCGTGACGTTGTAGAGGAGTTGACGGGCCACGTGTGTGTCCCCAACGTACATGCCCATGTTGATTCCTGCCAAGTGTGCGTAGACGCCGTGGTTGTTGAAGCCCACGAGAGTCTCGCTACCGACTGGGGAGTTCATCAGCCATTCCAGCATCTCCGTGCACCACGACGTCATGCGGACGGTATCGTTCTCAGACCAGCCTGGGGCTTGCGTTGCTTCGAGGATACGGATGGCATCAATGACGAAGCTTATGCGGGATGAGAAACCGATGAGCGCGGCGAAGGAATAGGGGTTGTCCTCTGGTTCCATGCACGGAAGCCATGAGCCAAAGTTCATGTTAGGGTTCATCTTGGTGTCTTCTTCGAGGAACCAGGTCTTCAAAACAAGACTTGCGTGTTCGGCGTAGGCTTTGTTCTCCGTGTAATACCAAGCAAGGGCGAGGATCCAGCTGGACTCGAGCGTTCGTCGCAGACCAAGGTCGTCGGCCACGGATGCTTCAGGATTTGGGACACCGTCACGAGGGGCGTATGGACATCCGTCAGTCGAATTCTCTGAGGGCCAAAAGTACGAGTTCTGAACCATAAAATCGTGCTTATCCCCTGTTGGAGCCGTGACGTTCTTGGACATGACGGTCCACGGTCCATAATTGAGCCAGCCATCGGCGTCCTTGAGAAGGGACGTAAGTGCTCTGGTCGTCGAGGGCTCCCCAACAGCCAGAGCAGCCTTGGCCGTGAGTAAGCGGTTCCCATCGACGGTAATCGTGTTTGGTGTTACTGCATGCTCCAGATACTGGCTGAACATACTCTTGACGGGAGCTGCCAGATGTGGGAGGCCGGCAGCGCTGGCCGTCATGGCGCACGCAAGAAGAATGGTGATGCTGCGATTCTTCTTCAGCAGGAGGTTCCTAGGATCTTCGAATACATTTACTTACCGGCTCATTTGGTTGATCTCGTCTGTTAACAGCTTGCGTAGATGCACACTTGTAAGAGAATGGATCTCGTGGTAGAGAAGTAATCAGTGTGACAGCAACACCTCCCCCCTTTATATCCTGAGACCATCATTGCAGACGACTTCGGATTCGTTTGTGAGTATTCTTTGCGCTCCACAGTCCACCTAATCAACGAAGTCTCTGGCTGTCTCTGAGCCTAGCTTCGGAGCAGCCCCAGCTTGGCTCATCAGAGCTCGCTAGTCAAATTGTCAGCCAAACCTCTCAGCTTTGATCCCCCGTGGCAAGCATCAGAACCCCTGAAGACCCTAGCTGGGTTCCCCACGGAATCCTCACATTCGGACCGAAGCTAGACATGCGTGACCCAGTCGGCTGAATGTAACCCGCACAGGGCGTGACCTATAAGGCAGAGGGGTAGTGACCTTTTCTCTAACTATTTACCCGTACCGGCCACACCCCTCGGACATAGATATCGAATGATTATATTTCTCTGAGCGGGGACGCTGATCACGCCAAGCAGTTGGGTCACCAGCCCCATGCAAGACGCGTGGACTGTAGTCGAGGCGACGGCTTCATTTCCGGTGGGATGGAACCTGGAGGCTTTCCTCCACATTGTCACATCCATGATCTGGGGAAATAGAGGGGATGGGGAAAAAATATTAAGACGTGGAGTCCCTTCCCAAAGGAATCCAAGAATCATGCTGCAAACCGAGGCCGAGGTCAAGCAGACGAAGTCAAATAATCTACCTATGCTTGATTGAGCCACAGGCTCTGTCATATATCTCCGGGCTTTGCTCTGAGCGCCAACAGCATTTACGACAGGTGCAATGCTGTCGAAGGCATATGGATAGAGATCCTTGCCTTTCAAGCCATTAGGCTGGGATGGAAATAGAGGACAGTTACCCAAGGCTATTGTAGAGCAAGTGGCGTTCCGCCTGCTTCGGCTCCAAAACAGGGACCACCTGTATTTCTCAAGCAACGGTGTTGTACTGCAGGAAACAAATCGAATAATTTGATAAACGTCGAGGTTGGTTATTGGGAGGTAGCTTGACATGGCGTGTAGTCCGCGAACCGAACATCTAGGCAAGCTTGGCAAGCCCGGTGATGTGGGGTAGAGTGCCACTCCAGGACGACAGTACGTATCGTGACGTTCAGGTTTGCCTCACCTCATCCAATAACATTCCATGTGTGCCGAATAGTGCGAGGTGCCCGAGAATTACGAGACAACCTTCCAAGAATTACAATGTTGACCGAACACACCCCCAGGCCCGTTTTCTCTCGATTAACCTTAAAAATCAAGCCGGCCCGATAACTATTTGGCACAGCTCGGAAAAGTCACGGGCTGACCCCTTTTTACTCCGCTTTGAGCTTTTGCACGAGGGAGCGGTGAGCATGTATTAGTATACATCAGCATAATGACTGTACTGTATTTTGGAATCGAACACGACGCACATCATCCAGGGAAACCCAGTAAAGCTGTCAGGCAGGGACCGCAGAGTCGAGGTCTCCCCTTGCAACCCGAGCTGCGCTTCCTTCAGTGGAACTTGAGTCTGTTTTTCACGTGGGATGCTACTTGTCGACCCGGTTACTCCGGCGTCTCCAAATCTTCGGGCATGCAACAATCCTACTGCAAGCCGTCAGAGTGTCCAGCGTCCGGCACGCACGGCTCAGCCTTGGCCAACAAACGAGTCGGTCCACCGACTCTTGATACCAACAAAGTTATTTAGTCCGATTGGCTTCTGATAGTGAATTTGTGGTAGTGATACGGAAGCCACACCGGGGAAGCCTTCGTCGTTTGGACCCAGGCCCTTGGGCCTGGGGTTAGACAGCCTAGAAACCCCCTTGGTGAGATGGGGATTTGGCCGAGAATGTTGAACTTGTTAGATGGGAATTAAGTTTCTCCATGGAAGGTAACAATGATATTCAGTGACATCACCTGTCAAGGCGTAGTCGTAGGCAGAGTAAAGAGGTCTCCCCAACCGCGCTCCGCAGTCAAGTCGTAGGTATAGCGATATAGTACATCTGAAATCTGTCCTCCTCCTACGGAAGGGAGGACCTTCCACAGCTATTAAATAGCAGCCTTGAGCACCCGCGGTGTCTGCGCCCATGATCAGCAGTTTCGCCGCATCCGTTTCATCGTAGGGCTGCAGATTGTGCCCTGACAGATACGTCCAATGGAGCTTTCTGGCCGGCCGGAAATGATGCCGAACTAATATCCGGATCCAGTATTGAGGAGCCGGAAGCATGCCACAAAAGAACAACAAAAAAAACCATCGGGCTTATCTGTGAGCACTAGACTTGAGTACTGGTGTAGTTGGCACGACGGGGTGAGGTCTTCTTGGCCAGCCGCGCCACTCTAGTTCCCTGTCTGTAGTGACTCGTGACAGACGAAGCCGCCCCCTCCCCGCCACTAGCCAGCCACCTTTGGCTACACTGCCACTGTGGCGCTGCTTTGCGAAATACTTGCATGATGCAAGGAGGTAGTTAAATCGATTTGTATGAGGTGCACTTTTAGCCACATCATAATAATCAACAACACTGAAAGCTTTTGTTTGAGTAGACGCTTGATTCTACTTCTGATTTTATTTTATTTTCTTCTTCTTCTTTTGTATTCATGCTACTCAGTGGCGAGGTGAGGTGTTGGGAGACATGCAGAACTGAGTTGAAAGCTCAGAATCCCTGGAGGCGGGAGGTTCTGTCTCTGGCGCCCATTTTTGAGTGGGACGAAAGAGTACTAGTCGACCCGGCGTTGTTCGCTTGCACTTGAACAGTACCTTGAAATCATTAGCCTAATGATTCCAGTTATGTACCCCGGTCTGCCAATGCGATCAATCTCCGACCAGTGTCGGCCCCGGAGATCAAGTTTATAAGAAGACCTAATGCTCGATTTCGCGACCGACTCGATTTCCGACTGATCAACAACCAAAACAAGACAGCAACAATACGGCACCATGCGCTTCAACGCCATCTCTCTCCTGCCCCTACTCGGGCTTTCATTTGCGCAGCTTCAACCCAACTTCACCTCAGACTCTGGCGTCAACATTTACAATCCTTCCGACTTTTTCGACACGACAGGACCATGGAGCTTGATGTCTCAGGCTGGAGATAGCCTGTATATTGCAGGTATGTCGTCATAGCCCCAAGAGCATGCTCTACACCGCTTGTACTGACTCGGCTGGTTCACAGGCATGCGCGGCATCTACCCCTCGAACAGCACCCTCGCGCCGGTAGGGCTTCCACGCATCCGTCAGGCGTACCAAAACATGGCTGCGCTGGCCGAGATGGCGGGCGTCGACCTTTACGACTGTGTCCGCATCGTCGTCTACACGACCGACATGTATCGGTACAGGCCGATGTGCAACCAAGTGCAGATTGAGCTCTGGGGCGACGATGCGAACAAATACCCACCCCGGACGATCATTGAGGTTGGTCGGTTGAACGAAGATGACATCGTCGAGGTTGAGGGAACCTTCCACATGCCTCGGAAACTCAAGTGTTAAAATATACGGCCAATGGAACATGAGATGAATGATATGACTCCAATTCCCATGTCCCGATGGACTGTCCATCAGTCTGAGAGCGATCTCATCTCTGCATGCAAGTTTATAGTGGAGCCATCAAGGAGGCAGCGAGTGTCGAACTGAGGTTCAGTGTTGCGTCTGAAAGCCTGACTGGTGTTCAAATGCGAGAAGGAACGCGCCCACACCGCCAGCAAGACAACCTGCTGATTGGAGTATTTCTCACGGAGAACCCAGTGAATCTCAAGTCTCCCGGGTCACCCGAGACGTCTAGATCGAAACCCTCGTCATACCATGACCGACAGCCAGTGAGCATCTTCAGGCGTCTGTTTGATTAGGCTTAATCTAAAGGGGGGTCACGATTTTGGCGTGCTCCTGTTTCTCTGGAGTCGCGGCACTCGAGTCCCATTTCGTCGGGTGTCAGTGCTCCAGTGCGCCGCCAGGCGTGACCTGTTAGTGTCCGTTTTCAATCCCTGAACTCCGTCGCCTAAGCCTGCCAAACCTGATAACAACTGAAGCCACGATGTTCGTCCGTCATTGTGGCTAGCCTCTACAAGTTAGGGAGTCTGTATTGGCGATATTTTTGCGGGCGCACTAACAAGATCAGGGGTATCTGATTGTCTGAAAGACTGGGTCAACCCTTGGCGTTCATGTTGAGGGAAAATAAAGTTCCTCATAACTGCCAGGGCATACCCTGTGCAATGCACCGTCAGCCCTTGTAGAGCGACGGCCAAGCCTACCAAGTCGCTTAGCTATGCCCAGAAACTGGACTGCCGCGACTCAAACGGTGATCGTCATGCTACCACAGAAATGTTTTTGCAGGCGTTGGCCAGAGAGGGGGGGGGGGATACCAAAAACGGCCGGCGGGCTGTGCTGCAGATGGCTGCCGAGACCTGGATGCAGTTCAGCAAGCGTTGATCAGTTCAGAACCTGGCTGCCGGATCCTCGCTACCCCGTCCGAGGAAGTTTCTACTCCTGATTGCCGACTTGGAGCCGTACTCAAAAACACGTACAGTATCCACAAGACCCCTTTCGAGGATTACTCACGATCTGTGTCCGTTCGCCCGCTTTGTTCTTCTTTGATCTGGTTTGTTCTGCCTTGCTTTGCCGGTCCGCTGCCTCTGCTTCTCGTTCCTCTGCTTTGAATATTAGCAATGGCCGAGTCGAAGGAGATCGACTATCTCATCGCGGTGCCGACTTTTATCGGGTCTCTGCTATCCTTCCTGGGCTCTGCGACTGCGCTCGTGTTCCAGATCATCCGCCCTCCGCGACGACATTTCCGCCATGCACTTATCGTTAATCTTCTGCTTGCTGGTAAGTGATACATGACCAGTCTGTAAACCTCTTCTCTTCTGACATGTACTAGATCTAATCTATGGTCTTGGAAATACCATCTCTGGAGCTGTGTTTCTCGCAAATGGCCGTACCCCGAGTCCATTATCTGAACCGGATAGACTGTGCCTCGTCAGTGGCTGGTTCAGCCAGGCAAATGCCCAGCATATTGACTTCAATATCCTCATCATCTCTATCATCGTCCTGTTATCTGTTGTCAAAAAGGACTCCATTGCCCATCTAAAGACCAAATGGCAGGTTTTGATCTGCATATCAGCATGGCTGCCTGGCTTCATCACCGGTAAGACTTTGATTCTCTCTCCAAACATGCTGGCAAGTCAAACATAACTGACTATCAATGAAAGGCACTATCGGCCTCGCACTTGACTCTTACGGTTACGTCAGTGGCAACTGGTGCTGGATCAGGAGCAACAGACTTGACTTGCGATATGGCCTTTCTCATGGCTGGCGCATTGCCATCTTCTTCGTCACGATCATCATCTACACCTACATCTATATCAAGCTGCAGCGTGTCTTCAGGGTCCTCAGGAGCATCTCGACAGGTACCGGTATTCGCAAAGTACCAGGTCAACAGGCCCCGGCACCCTCCGATACCGATAATGATACCCAAAAGATTCTTGTCGCCCACTCGGTCTCTGTCAGCCACGAGATGCAAGACATGCCTCGAACACCAGATACACCTGATCAAGATCGCATCTACACCAACGAGGGCACGACACAGTCAACAGTTACGATCGAGGGAACGACGGACACCGATATCAGGCCGTTTGAGGCCTCTCGCATGCCGGCCGCGCCCAACGTGAGGAAAATGCTTCTCATGAACGGATACCCGCTGGCCTACATCATTCTCTGGATTCCTGGCATCGCGAACAGGCTAGCTGAGTCTGTTGGGAAGTCTCCGCGTTGGCTTAGCGCTCTGCAAGCGTCAACGCAGTACATTGGCCTGATCAACGCTCTGACATACGGCCTGAGCGAGCAGATGCGGCAAGGGGTTTGGAAGAAGTTGAAAGATGCTGGCGGATCAAATTCGTGATCCAGTACAACCCGGTATTTCGTCCAGTCTGATGGTACAGCCTCAGCGGTCAACGCCGTTACCAGCTTCCCCCGTGCAGTTGTCGAGGACCATCAACGGTGATCTCCTATTTTCCTGGATCTAGGTATCGAGCCGGACTCTCAAGAGTCTTATGAACACGCCCTTGCGCGATGCAGCCTTTGGGGACCTGATCCTCGGCCGAGATCCTGCTGACCGCGGGGCCAACACGACGATCAGTATGAACTGAGGGAGGACATCTTCCACACTGCGTACAAACCTCGGCGAGTCTGAGGCCTCGCAGACGCTTGTTGGCCCGGCTTTTTGTAGCGAATGGCGGTGGACATATATTTAACGGAGATGGAGTTATCCCACACCTGGCCGGCGCAGGGACGGCTAGTCATTGTTGAGCGATTGGCACAGATCGGAGCCGGCATGGCGAGCCTCGACAACCAAGAATGCTGTGAGCTTCACACGGCAGCAGCTTCGACGGACCTCAACTCGACCAGTGCGCTGCGACATGTCATCAACGGGCGGCTCGATGTCAGGAACGCGGATGAATGGGGGATGCCACCGCTGCCACGTGCGCTGTATATATACGACACGCGACCCAGGAATCTACGACGCCGACTTCCCCCTGTGGAACGCTCAGTACCTGCTGCAGAGAGGAGCAAATCCGAACGCGCGGGACATCCAGGGCATGATCTTATACCTAGTGGCGTGGCTGAAGTCCAACAACAACATGGAAGCCAGCACCCGGGAAGGCTACCTGACTCGCCTATGAGGATCTCAGATTATGCCAGCGAATCGACCTCGAGCAGATGGACGAGTTTCGAGAGCTGCTGGGGGGACACTAAGTGGTCAGCGACCGAGTCCGATGAGCGAGGGTGTCGTTGGGTGTCGTGCTTTTCTGCCTGAGAAGGCATGGCCTGGATGGGTGGGCGCGTGTCGACATGTGACCTTTTTGAAGTCGATATGTACCTATTCAAGTTTGCAGCACTGCAGAGTACAGTTCAAGCCACCCTCATCTTCCAGGCACCCTGCTGACCAAGGTCTACTCACGACCGACCTGACACGATACAACCAGAGCAAACTGGCAGCCATATTACGATGACGACTTGCGCCACGCTTGCTGCCCTGCGGCCACAGTTGGCGTGTGGCGGTGACGACGGAAGTCTGCCAAGTTTCCAAGAACGGACAGGCAGCTTCACGATGTGTGGCCCGATGTAGTGATCTGGATGGGGAAGGGGGGGGGGGGCGCAGATCAGGTCCAGCGGTGACACATCCCGCTGCAGGTACCGCATCGGTACCCTGTGCGCGCATCTTGGGGCACAAGTACCGCCACGATACGATCGACACGAGCTTCTTGCCTCCGTCATCGTGGGTGGCGCTGAGGCTCTGATTGGGCGTGCGCTGGCGTTCGCCATGGAGCCGCCGTCTCATTGGTCTCCAGAGAACTGGAGGGCGCCAATGCATTGGGAGCTGATCATCGTGGCTGCACAAGGCCGGAGCTATTGCCCCTTGCCCTGGCAATCAGCACACCCACCCCCCCGTCTCGCCCTGGAACATGCGCCGGGACGAAACCCGTCTGGGCCTTGTGCACCGCTGGAATGCGCTGTGCTGCGCTGGAGCCAGCCCGACAGGGACTCAACGCCAGGCCTGGGCCAGGTGCTGCCGCGGGCTGGGGCCCAAGGGGAGCTGTGCAGTGGAAGTACAGTACCCACCGCAGCTGTTCTCGGTCGCACTCCGTCACCTTATCGATCGTCTTTGCCTCACCTTGCTGTCTCGTCCCGTCTGCCCAGGCTGCCTGTGCTAGTTCTGCCTAAAACCTGGCACTGCCACGTTTGGGTCTTGTTCTCTCCCCTCTGAGATGACATCGTCGGAAACCAGCCATCCTTGCCCCCGGAGGCCTAGTTTTTTCCATTCCTGATATCAATCGCCTGTCTGCGCCCCGGTTCTTGGCTCTGTAGTGGACCACCCAAACTTGCCGAGTCAATCATCGAAACAAACGCACCACCACATCAACCCCCTCGGCGACCGAGCACATCATCCTTCGTCCCGCTGTCTTGGGCTACAGGGGTTCAGCTACATCTCTCGGCGCCACGCCCGCCCCCCATCCCATCATTGTCTTCTCTCCAACATCAACAATTCCACGACCAACGTCCATCATCAGATTCAAATCTACCGAAAAGGTCGCGCACCTCGACGTAGCAGACATCAACACCACCAATTCAGCATCACGTACCGTTGTCACGTCGAACTGTAATGGCACAGCAGTACATGAGTACCCCGACGTCCTGGCGCCTCGTCCAGATGGCCCAGGATGCATACGAGATGCCTCTGAACCAGCTTTCGGCGCCGCAACCCCACGAATCCCATCCCTCGGTTGACCGCCTGGTCCTCCTCGTCTTTGAAGCCGTTCTCGAAGTCGTCTGCGTCAGCTTGCCCGGCTATGTTGTCGCGCGATTGGGCCACTTTGACGCCGACAAGCAGAAGTTTCTCGCCAACCTCAATGTCATGTTGTTCACGCCATGCCTGAGTACGTCTACCCACTCGACCGTGCCTCGATCGACGACGATGGAGTGTGCTAACTCTCATTTGCAGTCTTCACGAAGCTCGCCTCGCAGTTGAACGCCGACAAGTTGGTCGAACTTGCCGTCATCCCCGTCATCTTCATCGTCCAGACGCTCGTCTCATACATCGTCGCCACCGTCGTTGCGCGGGCGTTTGGCTTCAACAAGCGCGCATCCAACTTCGTCACGGCCATGGGCGTCTTCGGCAACTCCAACTCGCTGCCTATTTCTCTCGTTCTTTCTCTTTCCCAGACTCTCAAGGGTCTGCACTGGGACAGGATTCCCGGCGACAACGACGACGAGGTTGGCGCTCGCGGCATCCTTTATCTTCTCATCTTCCAGCAGCTTGGACAGTTGGTCCGGTGGAGCTGGGGCTACCATGTCCTGTTGGCCCCCAAGGACAAGTACCCCGAGTATCAGAACGAGCAGGTGGAGGAAGGCCGGTACACCGACGACCACGAGGGCCGGGAGACCGACCCCCTTCTGCCCGGATTCGACGGCGACACGGCCGCCAACTCGCGCACGCCCTCCAGCAGTGACCTGTCGCACTATGAGCCCGGCGGTCGCACGCCTATCGCCCACCAGTCTCAGATCTCGCTCGTCGATTCCG
This sequence comes from Verticillium isaacii, assembly GCA_002851775.1. Taxonomy (NCBI): domain Eukaryota; kingdom Fungi; phylum Ascomycota; class Sordariomycetes; order Glomerellales; family Plectosphaerellaceae; genus Verticillium; species Verticillium isaacii. The sequence continues at coordinate 609,805 of NMXN01000005.1, read as the reverse complement.
ACACGGACGACGAGAGCCAGCCCTTCATTGCGAAGAAACCAGGCAAGCCGGCTGCGGCGGCGCCGCTAAACGGAAACCACGTCGACGACCCCATGCTGTCGTTCCCTCGCATCCGCAGCACGAACGACAACGAGCCCCCTGAAGGCATCGCCGGCTTCCCGGCCCGCGCCAAGATGACCATCAAGGACAAGCTCAGCGCAGCGAAGCAGTCCATCGCCGCCTTCTTCCGCAAGCTGTACAGCAGCCTTCCCAACCCCGTCCGCGTCGTCCTTTCCGGCCTGGCACGCCTCGGTGCCAAGGTCAACAACTTCATCTGGGAGTTCATGAACCCTCCCCTGTGGGCCATGCTGTTCGCCGTTATCGTCGCCTCCGTTCCGGCGCTTCAGAAGGTTTTCTTCGAGGAGGGCTCTTTTGTCAAGAACAGCGTCACCAACGCCGTCCAGTCGAGCGGCAACGTGGCCGTGCCCCTGATCCTGGTCGTTCTCGGCGCCAACCTCGCTCGCAACACTCAGAAGAGCGAGAAGCAGCGCGATCCCGAAGAGGATCTGATTGGTCAGAAGCTACTCATCGCCTCTCTCATCTGCCGCATGCTGCTCCCGACCCTGATCATGGCCCCCATTCTCGCCATCTTCGCCAAGTACGTGCCGGTCAGCATCCTCGACGACCCCATCTTCGTCATTGTGTGCTTCCTCCTCACGGGCGCGCCGAGCGCCCTCCAGCTGGCTCAGATTTGCCAGATCAACGAGGTGTACGAGGGCGTCATGTCGAAGATTCTCTTCCAGAGCTACGTCATCTGGTATGTTGCATTGACTTTTGCGATGCTTGGCTTAACTAATATGGTTTCAGGATTCTCCCCTCTACGCTGGTCCTTGTCATGTGCGCCCTCGAGGTTGTCGAGTGGGCACAGCTCGGCTAGTCTACACGTCTGCACTTGGCAGGCTTCACATGCTGGATGAAATTCAGGTTTCTTTTATCATCAGGAGGTCACTAGAGCTAAACAAACGAATGGCCACGGCCGAAACACAACCGCGGCACAACGCAATCACTTGCTGGTGTCGCAACATGGGGAAGAGGGATTGCTTGACGGTATCTGCCCTTGAGGTGCAGCAGGTATTATTATCAAGGATGGAAAATGGCCCGGACCAGGGCCCAGACGAAAGCAAAGTCGAAAAGTCTCTGGTAGGCGGCGCTGAAGGCGTTAGGCGCGATTCCTGGTTTGTCGGGCAGCGAGCGTCAAGTCATACATGTCAATTTGAGTAGTTGCATTTTAATCCAACACGTAAAACATATCAGTTCTTCGTCTGCCAGTTATCCGAACTCGAAGAGGGCAGCGCAGCGGGCTCACACGTCTCTATCGCGCCGTACTACCTCACACCGTTGACTGCCGCCGCGGGCCCCTCGTCCGTCAGGACCCAGTCCCGCACGCTGCCCTTCCAATCACTGATCCTCACGTCCCGGATCGCGACGACAATGACCCTCACCTCCTCGCCGGCGACGAAGCATCCGCGCCCGCCGTCTTCGGCCTCGACGCTCGCGGCGCCGAACCCCTCGCCGTCAAAGGTGTTGTTTTCGAGGTGCTGCTCGCGGTAGAAGCGCTCCTCGTCGGAGCCGCGGTCGAGCAGGCGGGCGGCCCCGTTGATGGTGGCGCTGATGCTCGACACAGCGGAGGTGTTGAGGTTGAGAAGGAGGGAGGCGAGCGAGGAGCGGTGCTCAGGGCCGGGGGACCCGCCGGAGGGGCGGCGGCCGGAGGTCGGAGGCCGGTGGGAGACCCAGTCGTGAACGAGGAGGGAGACGTTCGGGTTGGAGAGAATGTTCGTCGTCTTTTTCGAGGCGGGGTTGGTGGTCATTGCGATGACGGGGGCGGTGGAGAAGGGCGAGGAAGGGAGGTAGGTGTAGTTCATGAGGGACACGGTGGGGGTGTTCTCGGTGCAGGTCGCGAGGTGAAGCTGGCGAGCGTCGGTCAGCGACGGAAGGGCATCAGGGGCTGAATGGTACCTACAAATCGTGCGTTCTCGAGGCATTGGACGACATCTTGCGGGAGAGTCGCTGTGTACTCCTTGTTTGTGTCGCCGGCCGAGGCCTCGTAGTTGAGGGGCGCTGTCTCCATGTCGGGTGCCGGTCTCGAATGTGCTATGTGACCGGGGGATATTAGTGTATTGCGAAATGATTCTGTCGTCGAGGTGTTGCTGAGACGTCGGATCCGGAGCGGGCGATATCTTCGGATCAGGTCGTTGAGCTTACAGATCGACAGAAGCTCTCGTGATGATTCGTGATGGAGGGAGGCTGAACAGAGGGGACCCATGGCTGACTAAGGAGGGGCAGGTCCCCAGATCAAGTGACGTAAGGCAGGAGTGGCTAGGTACCGGACAAATGTGGAGGTGATGAGGGGAAAGCACGGCCCAAAGACACCTGCCACCAAAGCAGCCAGCGACGGCAGGAACTACCAGCGGCTGGCTCCGGCAGGCGGGCACCACCGGCTATCAGCGGCAAGGCTCCTTCCCGGGCGACGACTCTACAACACCTCGGGATCTTTCTTCTGCCTTTGTGCTGGACGATTGAATCCTTTTTCTGTTTCTGACTCCCTCTCCTTCACCTCAGGGAGCAGCTGGTCAATTGTCTCTCAGCACATACCGACTCTCTCCTCCATCAATCCTACACCATCAAGATGCGGTCCATGAAGGCAAAGCACCGGCTCGCCCGCCCCCTCCCTCGCCTGCTGTCCACGGCAGCGACGGGCACCTCGGCCTCGGCCGCCCCCCAGATCACTCCCATCACATCCCTCCTCATTGCCAATCGCGGTGAGATTGCTCTTCGAATTCACAAGACCGCCGATAAGCTCGGCATCCGCACAACCACCCTCTACACCGATCCCGATGCCTCCTCCCAGCACGCCGCCTGCTCCCCGCACTCTCTCTCCCTCGGTAACCCCAAGGCCTACCTCGACGGCGACCGCATCATCTCCCTCGCGAAGCAGCACGGCATCCAAGCCCTTCACCCCGGCTATGGATTCCTCTCCGAGAACCCCGCCTTCGCTTCTCGCTGCGAGAAGGAGGGTATCGTCTTCGTCGGGCCTCCCGCCAAGGCGATGCACGACATGGGTGACAAGGCTCGCAGCAAGGAGATCATGACCGCTGCCGGCGTTCCCTGCGTTCCCGGCTACCACGGCGCGGATCAAGAGGAGGCCCAGCTGCTGCAGCACGCGCGCGAGGTCCGCTTCCCCGTGCTGCTGAAGAGCGTCAAGGGCGGCGGCGGCAAGGGCATGCGCATCGTCCTGACTGAAGACGAGTTCCCCGCCCAGCTTCGCAGCGCCCGCCTCGAGGCCAAGGCTTCTTTCGGCGATGGCGGTGAGGTCATGCTCGTGGAGAAGTACATTGTGCGTCCGCGCCACGTCGAGGTCCAGGTCTTCGCCGACAAGCACGGCAACTGTGTCGCTCTTGGCGAGCGCGACTGCAGCGTGCAGCGCCGCCACCAAAAGATCCTCGAAGAGTCCCCGGCGCCCTGCCTGGACGAGGCCACAAGGCTGGACCTGTGGGACAAGGCGCGCAAGGCCGCTTCGGCGGTTGACTACGTTGGTGCCGGCACCGTCGAGTTCATCCTGGACCGTGACACTGGCGAGTTCTACTTCATGGAGATGAACACCCGTCTGCAGGTTGAGCACCCCGTCAGCGAGATGGTCACAGGCACCGACCTCGTCGAGTGGCAGCTCAACATCGCGGCCGGTGAGAAGCTGCCCATGACGCAAGAGGAGATCACGGAAGCCATCTCCCAACGAGGTGCCGCCATTGAGGCGCGCATATACGCCGAGAGTCCTGAGAAGGGCTTCATGCCCGACTCGGGCAAGCTCGTCCACCTGACGACGCCCGCGACCGATCCCGACGTCCGCATCGACGCCGGCTTTGTCCAAGGTGACACCGTCTCCGAGGCGTATGACGGCATGATCGCCAAGCTGATCGTGCGTGGCCGAGACCGCGAAACGGCCATCCGCCGCCTGGAGCTCGCTCTGCGCGACTACGAGGTCGTGGGCCTGAGCACCAACATCGAGTTCCTCAAGCGAATGTGCCGCTCGCCGGCCTTCATTGAGGGCGACGTCGAGACTGGCTTCATCGAGAAGTGGAAGGACGAGCTGTTCGCGCCGCGGGTCATCAGCGACGAGGTCTTCATTCAAGCGGCGCTGGGCTCGCTGACGGCACAGCTGGCGAGCGAGGCGCCGCACGGTGGCAGCCTCGGCTTCGGTGAGACGAGCACCGCAACGGGGCGCAGCTTTGCGCTCAAGGTGCTGGACGCGTACTCGAAGCAGGAGGGCGAGGTGGTTCAGGTCACAATCAGCCAAGCGGGACACGGAATGTTCAGCGCCACCGTCACGAGGAAGGGCGCAGAGCCGGTGGTGTTCGAGAAGATTGCGAGCACCTCGTCGACGCCGGAGGCCCTGGCGACCAAGCTGACGACGTTCTTCCCGGGGGAGAGGATACAGTCTACGGTGGTCAGGACAACACCCAACGCGACGGAGACGCAAGACTCCAAGGTTGTCGTGTTCCAGCACGGTGTGAGGACGGAGCTGGCGTTGCTGCCGCCCAAGTGGTTCGAGAAGGCGCTGGGCCTGAAGGAGATCGCCGCCTCGGTCGTTGCGCCGATGCCGTGCAAGGTTCTGAGGAACGAGGTGGCTGAAGGCGAGGTTGTCAAGAAGGGAGCGCCGTTGGTCGTGTGAGTACTCACAATGCTGGCTCAACCGATGGACCCGGCTAACACGCAACAGCATCGAGTCTATGAAGATGGAGACGGTCATCAGGTCACCACAAGACGGTGTGGTGAAGAAGCTAGCGCATAAGGAGGGTGTAAGTGCAATCCATTCTTTTACTGTCTCTGGCGTAGCTGTTCACTAACGGTCTGCCAGGACATCTGCAAGGCGGGCACGGTCTTGGTATTGTTCGAGGAGGAGGCGGCCGCTGAGGCGTCATGATGATAGTGATATAGTACCGGCCGGGTAGGGGCTCACGGTCACGAACGGCGTCCTGGGTTATTGGATTCAAAACGACAAAATCTCGTTACAGCATCCTCCTGACTCATGGCTATCGCCAGCCGTTCACATGTCTGCTTCGCCGTGTACAGTGACAGGTATGATAGGCAGGGCAGACTGTCCGACTGTCACCAACCTTGATGGTGCATGCCAAGGTAGCATCCATCGGCTCGGACAGCAGGTCCGAGGATTCGGGCGGGGAACTTAGAATGCCCTGCCTTGGCCGGCCCGTCTTGGTGTTGTTTTCCGGGTTGGTCCCCTCGTGGCAACAGGGTGGCAATGCTTCCTCTTGGTCAGGCCGATGAATAAAACAAAGTCCCATCCCAGGCAGCTGTTGGCTCGAGCATGGTTCTAGCTCGACGACTTCTGATCCAACGACAATCGGCCTGCCTATTCTAGCCGCCTGTCGGCTCCCGATGCCGGGTTGACGTTCGCCAAGGCCAGACGCGAGGACACCAATTGGACGTTTGGATTGGGCAACGCGACAACCTCGTGAGGGGGTCACAGGAACTATCTGCCTCCTCGGCCAGGGATCGGTGCCACCTCGACAGCATGGGGCATGGACTCTCTGACCCCTTGACCCCCCAGCCGTATCCAGCCCCGTACAACTTTTAGGATTTGTGCACTAAAAGGACATGACGGGCTGATTATGAGGGCTTCCATTGGTTTGCCCCGTCGACAGCCGATGAAGACCTTCCTATTCGGGCAGGAGATCACCGCTGGGTCGACCGCGGCCCACGCCGCAACTTGGCGCGCTACTGTAAGTGGAAGCTCAGTGTTATCGTGTTGGGGTTCCATCAGGGCCTGGGGTGCATTCAAAGGCCATCTCGCGAAGCATGGGTCGCCTCGTGTGCGCTGCGACGGGGAGCCCTGTGTGTCCGGGGCTGATGACCCGAGGAAGAGGTTCCATCTGGGCATTCCGGCAGGGAGCGAGAGGCATACGCGGAGCAGCATAAAGTGTTGCGCGGTGCCGCTCTGTCTCGCGGCTGGAATGTGTCTTGCCCGCCCTCTCCAGCTTCCTCACTCGTCCTTGTGTGTTTCGCTCGCCTGGTGATACAAGCCAACTCTCGCCTTCTCTCCTCCGTGTCACTCCAACTGCAACGAAGAGGTCGTCGGCACACGTCGCTGTCAAGCCAACATGCGTTTCTCAACCCTCTCTGGCACGGCCCTCGCCGCTGCCTCGGCCGTCATGGCGAAGGAGGTGGCCAAGGATGAGGCCCGGGGTGCTGGTAAGCCATACCTCTTCTCTGCTGAAGGCTCCTCGCCGGGAAGCGCGTCGGCCGCGCAGTCTGAGCCATAGCTGACCTTTGGCTCGCAGAGCTCTACGACTCTGGCATCGTCCACGAGAAGAACATGAAGCACAAGATGGACGCCTGGATGGCCGAGTTCGACGCCGGCCTCCTCAACTCGGAGGTCTGGCCCAGGCTCAACTACACCAAGTGCATCGACGGCAAGGCCGCCGCCGTCCCCGGCAACGAGCTGCTCACCTTCCGCTGCAAGAACATCGACCTGTATGACTTCATCAACTTCGCCACCCTCGGCTCCCCCAACGGCTGGGACGAGCTCGGCGACGGCAACCTCCTGACCGGCAGCGGCTCGTGGGGCTGGGCCGACCCCAAGACCGGCCGCGAGTTTGCCGCCATCGGCATGTACGACGGCACGGCCTTCGTCGAGGTCCTCAAGGAGGGCAGACTGGCCCAGCTCGGCTTCCTGCCTTGCCCGGCACCCACCAGCCCCAACGCTCTGTGGAAGGAGATTCGCGGCTTCAAGAACTACATGATCATCGGCTCCGAGCTGCCCGGCCACGGCGTCCAGATCTTCGACATGAGCAAGCTGGTCACCGTGGACGCCAGCGCCGGCCCCGTCGTCTTTGACATTGTCAAGGACGTCACCGCCCACTGGAAGGACCTCCCCAACGGCCAGACGCACAACATTGTCGTCGACGAGGAGAACGAGTTCTTCGCCGCCGTCGGCGCCCGCCCCAGGACCGACGTCTGCAAGTCCGGCCTCATCTTCGTCGACCTCAAGGACCCCTCCAACCCCAAGAGGCTCGGCTGCAACGGCGACGACGGCTACGTCCACGACGCCCAGTGCCTGACCTACCACGGCCCCGACACCAAGTACGAGGGCCACCAGATCTGCTACGGCTACAACGAGGACACCCTGACCATCTACGACGTCACCGACAAGGCCAACTCCAAGATCCTCTCCGTGACCTCCTACGAGGGCGCCGCCTACACCCACCAGGGCTGGGTCCTCGACGTCAACTGGCAGGAGTACCTCCTCATGGACGACGAGTACGACGAGACCGACGCCGTGAGCCCCGCCTCGGACGGTTATCCCGTGACCTACATCTGGGACATCAGCTCGCTCGAGAGCCCCAAGAACACTGGTATCTACAAGGGTGAGTTTTCTCCGTCTTCCTGCCTGCTCTTAGCTGTGACTGACGTGGCCGGCCGGGGATAGGTACCGTCGTTGCCACCGACCACAACCAGTACATCAAGGACGGCCTCAGCTTCCAGTCCAGCTACGGCGCCGGCTTCCGCGTCTACGACATTTCTTCCATCCCCCAGGACCCCACCGGCAACAGCGTCTGCGAGGTAAGTCGGCAGTGCCCGTGATCGTGTAACCTTGAACAAAGAAGCAGCGAGCTGACCACCGCTCCCCCCCCCCCACACAGATCGCCTACTTTGACATCTTCCCCGAGGACGACAACCAGCCCGGCGGCGGCAGCGTCGAGATGTTCGGCTCGTGGTCCAGCTACCAGTTCGACAGCGGCTACGCCATCATCAACACGATCGAGCGCGGCGTCTACCTCGTCAAGATGACCAAGCGCGCCTCGTGCCCCAAGACGCACCCGTGCAACGCCGACAACTGCCTCCGCGCCATGCGCTCCACCAGCACCAAGGGCCGCCTCGAGGAGAGCCAGGAGTTCTGCGGCGAGTTCACCGCCACCTACATCAGCGACGTCGACGTCGTGCCCGAGTACGCCTCCAAGGCCTGCGGCACCAACGTCATCTCCCGCGTCAGCTCGGCCTGCCGCTGCCTGCCCACCGCCACCCCGTCCCCCTGAGCGTGAGCGGCTGGGAGGTGAGGTGGATTGTAGATAAAAGCATGAAGGTAGCTAGAGACGATGAGATCAATGTGAATCATGACTCTGCGATGGCGGCGTGTCCAGGTCCATGTGATGAGTGTCTCGTGTCGACCCGGCCTGATGACCGGTATGTTGTCTGTCTATCGATCAGCAGGTAAGCTATATATCGTTCAACACGTCATGCGGATGATCGGATGTAGATGTCTTTTCTATTGCTCTGGAAACGAAGTGACGGAGTCACCTCATTTGAGGTCTTGCCCTCGGGCACTGCACGTCCCGGTCATGGGTTACTAAGGCGAAGCAATGCAAGACACCAGCAAACGTGGGTAAAGTTGTGACAACTCCATCTCAAATCCGTGTGTGTTGAGGTGAGCTGAATGGCAGTTGGAAGTGGAGTGAAGCCTAAAATGTAACAGCTGGATCGTAGACCACTGTACTTGAAATAACCACATCAGTTCTGATTTATTTCCCGGGAGTCTTGACATGCTGACAACGGTCGAGACGAACTCTGCAACGACTAGGTCTCATAAAAAAACATCCACAGAATCCTCATGGACCCATCTCTACCGGTGAGGCACAACCGTAACGCGGCACGGCCGAGTCAGCCTCAACCGTCCAGCAGTCTGACTGAATGCCCACCTCACATACAAAACGGTACGACTGCCCAACCCAACAAACGCCCGGCATGATATCTGCATAAAGCTCCGGGCCTCCGAAGAGGCCGCGTCCAGGCGGATTTCAAAAGCATCCATTGGCCGCCGTCCTGGACCGCTCCGAATGCTACATACCCCAACGCCCCGTGTGCTTTTCTCCCGCCATGCCTCGCGCGTGCATGACCCTCGCTAGCCTCCTTTGTCTTTCCTGTTGGGAACATCGTGCCACCGTTGCGTTCTTCCAGGGAGTTTTCGGGATGCCGGTCCTGGCGAACACATGTCGGGAGCGTGTCCAGTCATGCGAGCGGAAGCCCGCCGTGCTGGGGGGGATCTCTGTCACGCCTGCGAGATGGGTCGTGTGAGGGCCCGTCGGGCAGGAGTTCCGGGGGCCGAAGTGACGCTGTCGGAATCTGTGCAGCGACAGACAGGAACAGCTTCGTTGGCATCCGGATGCGTGAGCGAAGCTACGGCATTTGCATGACTTGGAGGAGACCGGGATCGAACGCCGCTTATGCCCTGCTGCAGGAAGCGTTCTGGAACTCCGAGTCAAGGGCATGGCCGTATTTCTGCCTCTGCCTTCAACAGGCTGGGGGCGAAGTCCTGAACCCGCACTTCGAAAGAAACCGCTTGAGGCTGAGAAATCGTCACATTTGGGGGATGAACCAACCCGCATTGAGGGTACATACCCACGGAGAGGTTCAGGCAAAATCATAGCGTGCCCATTCTCCTTCACCGGCCGCTGCTCCTGTGCGCAGTATCGGAAGAGTACTGGCCCTGTCGAGTTTGGGGATCCTACAGTCAAGGCATTCATCAGTTTTGCCGAACAGGTCACGTAGCCGTGATGCCACGGATGTATGCCCTTTTGGTAAGAGGATCAGGCATCTTGGACCAATAATCGTCAGCTTTTGTGCGCAACGGACGAAGACCCCCTTCGCACTCGATGGGGCTGCGGAGCTGTCTGATCTCTCATGGCTTGACGCGCCTCGAGATTGAAGCTGTCAGACGAGCTCTTTCTTTGCTATTTGCCTCTTCTCAGTGCCATTCATCTCGAGGGCGTGCGGGGCCAGAGCTCGAAAAGGTCGAAAATAAGTCACCGCCTGTAGTGCCTTCAGTTTCTTAGTTCTTCTACCAGAGCTCTTTACACGAGGTTAAACTCGGGTCACCTCCCAGAAGACCACCGAAGCAGCCTCGCGTCCTAGGGCGCGAGACTCGCAAGTTGGGTTCTGACCTGAGCGAGTGAGAAAAGAAAAAGACAGTCACTGTTTGAGACTTGTCTCATGCCATGTGTAAGGCCTCAGGCGCCACACTGATGAAGAAAATCATCAAGCAGACCACCACACCCGCAAAAGCATGCTGTGAAATCATCTGAATTGGTCTTTGATCCATGGCACCAGGGCACCGACACAAACCGCACGAAACGTGACAGAATCTGACAGCACACAAAACTCGCCGTGGACTATCTAGAACACGTCCTTTTCCAGGGCTGCCACCTGTATACAGAGGAAATACCGGACATAGAAGACGACAGAGGGTGGGACGGGCCAAGCTAACGCAAGTAGAATTCTGATATATACAGTTAGAAGCCTGGCGAATCGCCATACGTGAAGGAGGAAGACGGGATCCCGCCACTAGTAGCGTCGAGTGGCATGTGATGTGGGTCGTTGAGGTGGAAAAGGCTGAAGAAGAGGGCCGGGTGTCGAGGGACCCCGGCAGGTGGACTAGAATAAAGCGTAACTGGGTGAAAGACCAAAGCAGAGGGGCGACCGTATCCGGATCCGATCCGTTTCGCAAAGAACGCCGACGCCCGCGGAGTGGACAAACATTATGGTATGGTGTGGGGGGCCAGTAATGCCCGTTGGTTGGAATCCGCGCTCAGCGGTCTACATGACGACGCACTTGGACTCGTCGCGCTCCTTCTTGACGCTGAGGGCGACGCGCGCGGCCTCCGTGAAGGCCTCGTTGACGCCACGGTTCTTCATGGCGGAGCACTCGAGGTAGCGCGAGGCTTGGATGCGGCGGGCGACCTCGAGGCCTTGATCGTAGTTGATGAGGGTGGGGTTGCGCTTCTCGCCGGGTTGCGGCGCCTGGGCTTGGCCATCGGGGCCGGCGTTCTCGTCGTCGCCACCTTCACGGAGGTCGCACTTGAGGGCGACCAGAACGAGCTTGACGCCGGGGCAGTTATCGGCGATCTCGCCGACCCATTTGCTCTCAACGTTCTCGAGCGAGTCTTTGCTGTCGACGCTGTAGCACAGCATGATCAGATCTGTGTCGTCTGCGTGTCTGTTAGCTCACTCGGTCGATTGCGCTGTGCGAAAAGAGGCGGGCCAACCGTATGATAGGCTGCGAAGACGGTCGAACTCTTCTTGGCCGGCGGTGTCCCAGAGGGACAACTCAATGTGGACGTTGTCGACGAAGATGTCTGCGCGGGTCACCGGTTAGATAGTGGTCTCGTCGATGGGGCCAAGACAGGCCAGGCATACCGTGGACATAGTTCTCAAAGACGGTGGGCTCGTAGACGGTAGGGAAGTATCTGGCAGGCGTGTCAGCAGGCGAATCACGGCATCGGCGAGGACTGGAGCTGTCGTCTTACCCTCTCGTGAAGACGTTGAGTAATGAAGTCTTTCCGCACGCGCCGTCGCCTCTACAACGGGAAGAGCTACAGTCAGCCGACATTCTTTATTTCGCGTGGATGCAGTCGCCTTGCTGCAGGGAGCCTCACAGCAACACCAGCTTCCGGTTGGCCGTCTTGGAGCCTCCGCAGAGTGAAGGCATCTTGGGCAATGGTTGTTCGTATTGAGGGAGGGGGGGTACGAGGGGGGTCAGGTCGTCGCGGCGTCGGCTCTTCGAAAGGCGAAAAGACGGGCTGGGCGGGAGGCGACGTTTCGAGTGTCTGTCCGGCGGGAGGAGGTTTGATTGCTTGTGTTTGTTGTTGATACGAGTCGTCGATGATCAGGGATCAGGAGTCGGATCTCCGTGGGTGGATCGTCGACTGCGCGCGCGCCGGCTCTCGAGTCAATAGCAACCAGGCTAGAGTAGAGAGTGGATCGGCTTGATGGACGGAGTGGGCAGAGCAGAGGCTATCGTGGGGCCAAGTCGAGTGATGCCGATGTGGTCGTCGTGTCCGCGTCAGGGAAGCCGTGGGGAGGGTACGCTGAGGGCGAGATGGTCGGAGGTTTGGAGTCTGTCCTTGGGGGGAAGGTACGTAGAGTTTGAGTTTGAGAAGACTGGCTCGATTGGAGAGATTGGAGAGCGCTGAATGGAGGTGACGAATGGAAGGGGGTGGGGGGCGGAAAGAGGCTCAGATCATCAGCAGGTCGTGGCTGGCTGGCAGAGACAGTACTGGGTGGCACTGGCCGAGGCGAGGGGAGGCAGACCCAGGCAGGGAGATCCCCGTCAGCGCAGCGCAAGCAGGGAAATTGGCAATTGGCCGAGATGAAGTCAGAGGCCACGAACGGTACCTGGGTACCTTCCGTCGACAGCGGCATTAGCGCTAACCGGCCCACTAGTGCACTGCACCAGCCCACTGGACGCAGCGGGGGGCCCGCCTGTAGACGCTATCGATCTGACCAAGGCACAGCCTGACAACGATGGGCTGGCGCGCTCTGGATCGCACTCTGGTGCTTCTGCCCTGACACCTCCCGATCGCCCATGCTGATGTGCATTCTCACATGGCGGGGCACAGCATCTCACCGTTCTGCTTCGAGATCAGAGGTATAATGTTAAACGTGTGATCTCCAGCACCTACGGCCGAGCCAAGATTCTGGTCCAAGGCACGCAGATCGGGTTTACGAGGCATGCTGAATTTAGATACAGGTGCATGCAATTCCTCCGTCAGGGGCGCGGGCGGAATGCTGAAGGATGGAAGGTGCAGACGGGTGGAGAAGACCCATGGATCTGATCCCCTCCCCTCCCCAGCACCAAGCCCCCAGCACGCTCCTCCATGCTTGCTTCTGCTCCCGATATATCCAAGCTCTCAGCCCAACCTTACAATATTGGTGACAGCCCAAGCCTCTGTCGAATTGAGTAACCAGCTGCTTGCTTTTCTGGTTGATATCGATTCGGTGCGCACGTCTTTCGTCACTGACAGGCAATCGATCATCAGTGCACACTGGTAGTCGAATATGTGGAGGGCGTTTATTCTACCCCGCTGCTGTGCCGCGCATGGCATTCCCTATTCTCAATGTGACTCGGGAGCGTGCGTTCCCGTCCCGGCCTGCTTCAGTCGTCGTCCCGTTGATATCCCTGCCGGCCCCGGCCCATACGCTCCGCCAAGCCCAGGTCTCCCGCCTTGCGATGCAGCCGATTCGAGAACTCATTCTCGCCTCCGTGTTTGGACGCCCGCTGTCTCGCTTCATCGTCGGCATCGCGTGCCGCCTTCTCCTGCTCCGCGAGCACCGTGAGCCTCTGCTCGCGCGCCGTGTCCAGTTCCGATGCTGCTGACTGCATCGCCGCGAGCTTGCGCGCCTTCTCCTCCTCCGCCTCCTTGTTGTCCGTTGCCCCTCCGCCGTTTGCCGGTCCGCCGTTCCGCCTGCCACCGTCGGCTCGGCGACGGTGGTAGTCTGGTGGTGTCCGGGATTGCCTTCGGGGGCCTCTGTCGTTGTTTCGACCGCGGTGGTAGTCGCGTTCACGCTCGTAGGGGTGCGCTCGAGGCTGCCGCCAGTCGTCGCGCTCGTCGCGACGGCCACTGCGCCGTTCATCTCGACGGTCACCACGCCTGTCGTCGCGGTCCCTGTCGTCGCGGTCGTGCCGCCGGGGCGACGTCTCCCGCCTTTCCCGCCTCCGACCGGCATCCTCGTCTGAATCGTACCGTCGGCGATTCGGAGAGTCTCTGCGACTGCTCCTGCGCCTGTCTTCCTCATCGCCCGAAGCATCCCTGTGCCGCCGCGCCGGGCTGCGCGATCGCGAGACTGATCGCCTTTTGTGCCTGTGACGCCGCTCGTCGTCGGAATCATCGTCGCGGTGGCGATGCCGCCTCTTCCTGTGCCTGTCCTCCCGACGCTTCGACTTGTCCTTCTTCTCCTCGGAGACGCCCATGTTGGCCAGCAGTTGCCGCCGCCTGATCGGATCGTTCATCATGGCCTCGTACGCCGCCTGCTCCTGCTTCTTGATGGCAAGCATCGGGTCCTCCCGGATCTTCGCCGCCGTGTCTCGCGCCGTGTTCGCCGTCTGAAGTGCCATGAAGCTCTCCTGCCCGGCCTGCTTCTCCAGTTTCTTGTGTTCGGAGCCCGTGATCAGGTTGTCGATGCGACGCTTGCCGAGCAAGTACCCCTCCATCTCCTCCGTCGTGCCCGTCTGGCCGTTGGTCGGTCCATTGTAGAGGAAGTCGACGCGGTCGATCTTCTTGGTGTGGCCGGCGGCTTCGAGTTGCTTCTGGATCTCCTCGCGGGCGCGTTCCTCCTTCAGTTCGTTGATTCGCTGTTGGGTCTTTTTCCGTTCGTCCAACGCCTTCTTCTCCTCCTCCCAGACCTTTGCCTGGTTCTTGAGGAGACCCGGGTGGAAACTCTTCTTGAGGTTGAGATCGCCTCCCATCTTGGATTGCCGTGCGTTTTCTCAAGCAGGATAACGTGTGGCCGTGTTTATTCGTGGGGCGACAACTTGGATGGGGGACCGAAGATTCAAAGACGTCGTTGTTGTAGGATGCGCAGGCACCTAAAAGTTGCCTCCCAGCCATCCACCAGTTCCTATGGCCGTCGTGCTCCACACGTGAATGCTGAGTCATCACGACCCCAGGCTTTCTGCGCTCGAGCTTCGCCGCCTTCTCCTGCCCGCTAAGGCCTGTGCTCATCCTCTCCAGGATCTTTGGCGGAGGCTGCCAGGCAACCAATCGATAAGCTCAAGCTCCCCGCCTTCGCGTTGAGTGACCATCGACAGAGAACCACCAAGGAGAGGCATCCCGACTGCACCAGTCTGACGACCAACTGTACATTTTACAAACACCAAGCAGAGCACCAGCACTAACGATCTACAAAGGGCGCAAAGTTAAAGCTCAGCCAGTGCCCTTGCCACCTCAGCAGCTAAAGTCGCTTGCTCTCTCCGAGGAACCTGGTCAACCAACCGCTGTCGTCTTGTCCTCCACACAACATCTCCAACGTCCGCCACCATGTCCGACGACGACTTTATGCAGGAGTCGGATGACGAGCAGTAAACTCACCAGCTGCTCTGTGAGGGGTTTCAATGTCACTGACCCCTGGTCTAGATACGACTTCGAGTACGAGGAAGATGACGACGAGGAGACCGGCGACGTCGACATCGAGAACAAGTACTACAACGCGAAGCAGCAGAAGCTCGCCGAACCCGAGGAAGCCATCACGGAGTTCCTAGGCATTCCCGCACTGGAAGACGAGAAGGGAGAATGGGGTTTCAAAGGCCTGAAGCAAGCCATCAAGCTCGAGTTCAGGCTGGGCAAATATGACAAGGTGCGCTTTCCTCGCTCGTCGTCGCTCGTCGTTTGACGGCGCACTGCTGACTGTTGGCCCTTCTCAGGCTGCTGAGCACTACGCCGAGCTCCTCACATACGTCAAGAACGCTGTCACGAGGAATTACTCCGAAAAGTCTATCAACAACCTCCTAGACTACGTCGAAAAGGGTTCCGATTCGCCCGAGTCGGGCAAGTGCGTCGAGCAGTTTTACTCTTTGACCCTCCAGAGCTTCCAGAGCACGAACAACGAGAGACTCTGGCTCAAGACGAACATCAAGCTGGCCAAACTGCTTCTCGACCGGAAAGACTACCCGGCTCTGTCGAGGAAGGTGCGCGAGCTGCACAAGGCGTGCCAGAGGGAGGACGGGACGGACGACCCCAGCAAAGGCACCTACTCGCTCGAGATATACGTCCTGGAGATCCAGATGTACGCCGAGATGAAGAACAACAAGCAGCTCAAGCGCCTCTACGTTCGCGCCCTTCAGGTCAAGTCCGCGGTGCCCCACCCCAAAATCATGGGCATCATCCGGGAGTGCGGCGGCAAGATGCACATGAGTGAGGAGAACTGGGGCGAGGCACAGTCCGACTTCCATGAGTCCTTCCGCAACTACGACGAGGCCGGCTCTCTGCAACGTATCCAGGTCCTCAAGTACCTACTCCTCACCACCATGCTCACGAAATCCACCATCAACCCCTTTGACTCGCAGGAGACGAAGCCCTACAAGACCGACCCCCGCATCACCGCCATGACCGACCTTGTGGACGCCTACCAGCGCGACGACGTCCACGCCTACCAGAGCGTCCTACAGAAGAATCGTGACCTCCTGGACGACCCTTTCATCGCAGAAAACATCGACGAGGTCACGCGCAACATGCGCACCAAGGGCATCGTGAAGCTGATCGCACCATACACGCGTATGAAGCTGGCATGGATAGGCAAGCAGCTCCGCATCTCCGAGGCCGAGGTCAGCGACATTCTCGGCTTTCTCATCGTCGACCAGAAGATCCAGGGCAGGATCAACCAGCAGGAGGGCACCCTCGAGATATTGCAACACGCCGACGCAGAGAGGGTAAGGGCCATGTCGGAGCTGTCCAAGGCCGTGGGCGGCATCTACGAGGCTGTGTTCAAGGACAGCGAGGGCTTCAAGTCGGGCGACGCTATCATGGAGGAGGGAGGCATGGACCTGTTCGGCCAGGGCTTCCCGAGGTCCGGCAGAGGCGGTGGTAGGCATTCTGGCATGGGCAAGCGCGGCAAGGGTGGAGGTACCGCGCTGTGGTGAAGAGTACAATCCAGAAAAACCGCCCCAGCAAACATATTCACCAAGTGCCTCCTCGCCGTCAGAAACGGGCCTCAGGACGAGCAGCACGGAGACACGCACGGCAGGGCCCTCGCAAACCTGCTCAATCGCTGGCCGAGCGGGGACGGCTGCATGGCCGGAAGCCCCATAGCAGAGACTGGAGACGCTACGGCAGCCTCCCGCTGCGAGTCGCCCGATCTGTCAGGATACGAAAGGGGATCCAGACTGGGTCGCAGCGAAGAGCCGGCCACTGTATTGTCATCTGGTATGAGGCTCGGGGGTCGGCGAGGTGGACGATAGAGACGACCCGGTAGATGAAAGCCCAAGACCTGCACGGCCGGCTTCAGACAGCATGGCGCCGTTCCTCCTCGGTACGTCTGGCTCCCTTGCCCTCTTTCTCTCGCTGCATCGTCCCGGAGCCGCGCAGTTGTAAGACCCCTATTTTAGCCAGACGCCGGTGAATCCAACGTAATAATGGAGATTGTGGCTGCCTCGAGCTGGAAGTATTGTCCGCCTGCCCAGCTGCCCCGCGAAGGAGCTGTTCGCAACTGTTCGCAACCCATGACTCCATGGCATCGTATCCGGCGTGGCCGAGACGTTTCTGTGAGACCCTCGTGACGCCGCCTATGTGATCGATCCCATACCAACAACCTCTTGGACGAGAGGGGTAAGATCTGAACCAGGCTACGGCGAAGACGAGCTTGACAGTGGTCCGGTCGTAGCCGGCAAGGGCTTGTGCTTCAGCGACACCTGCGTTGACCTCCCACCACGACGCTGTGCTACCTGGCCCGATTGATGAGGCTGCAGCGTCCCAGCCCACGTATCTTCAGGCGAGCACCCGGGAACATCAACCAGTAGACGGAAAGAGCGTTGGGCGAGCCGGTTAGGACAGCATCAGGGGTAGCTGCTCTCTGACTGCTCGTATCTCCCACCGGGGCGACAGGTAGGTTCCACGGCGCCATGTACAATCTGACAGACCAAGAAGCAGAGGGCCCAAAATTCGCAGAGCAGTCGGCAACAGTACCTGGTCGCTCTACTTGATTGCGGAGTTACGGCTCGAGAAAGAGGTGACCACGGTCTGCGCACCCTGAGCCCCCGAGTCGACAACGGTCACCCATCGTAAGCAGATACGTTGCAAGAGGGAATTCGCCATTCAGGATTCGCTCCAGCGGGTTTCGCCGAGAGTCTGCAGCCACCCACTAGTGGCTTCCTCTTGCACTTCTGCTGGCCACGCATGTTGACCGACGTGCCGTTGTTTGTAGGCGCATGCCCATGACCCGACCCTTGTATGCCAGTCCGCCGGTGGCAGAGTGCTTGGAAAGTTTGCACCGCGGCAGCTGATGGCAGGAGGAGGGGCAGTTCTTCTGCTACGCTGTGACGTGGCTCCGGGAAGATGGTTGCCCCAGCGCTCCAACTGGAGGAGGCACAGTCGTCCATGGACAGACTGTTCCCGTGCAAGGGCCAGCTGTATGCCGTTGACTTTTGTGCGACGTGAATCTTGGTGCTCTCCGGCATTCCGGGGTAATGTAGGGATGCACTCCCCGGGGCAGACCGTCAGTTAGACCGAACCGAACCTGTCCCATGAAGCCTGAACGATCGGTAGCCGGGCTAAGAGGATTGATCGTGTTATGCATTCCAGGGCTTCGGGCCAGACCAGGATGTGCAATGCCCCGTGTCCGGTCGGGGACTTCAAGTGTACGGCGAAGAAGCTGACGAGCTGATCAAAGCCCCTATCTGGACGCTCCTGGTAGGTTCGCAGGAGGGGAGAGGAGTCCGTTTTGGGGCACACCACACGGGAACCATATCTTGCCCGACTTGCGATCGACCAGTCGAGAGAGGAGAAAGCTCACTCTGAGTTCTGCTCCTAAGCTTCCTCCCGTCGGGGATTCGGATGAGGCCTTAATTCAGCACGCGCTCGAGCAGAAAGACGGCTAGCTGCAGGGCAACCATTTACAGGGTGTTCGGTTTGCTCGTCTCGCGGCGTACGTGCGAGGTCAGCGAGCGCCAAGACGGCGGCTCGGGAGGGTCTATCTTCTGAGGCTAAAGAAAGATAGCCAGACTGTGCGAGTTGACATTTCATACTTCCGACGTTTCTGGCTCATGGTTGTATTGAGGAAAAGCGGCCGGGGCCGCTGTTGGGGGGGGATAAGACGCTCTCGCTTCATAATGACGAAGACAGAAACACCGGAGAGACAGCGAGGTCTTCGATATGCGGCCCTCGAACCCAGATCCCAGACCGAGAAAGAAGTCTCGTTCTTTGCCCGGTCCAGATGCGGGCCAAGGCCGGCATGGCGTCCCTTGTTTCCCACCCTCGCCCCCTGCCAGCCGTTTCCCGCCTGGGCCGCCATGGCCAGCTCTTGGCCATGGCTGGATCGACACCGCGAAACCGCATCACAGCGGACAAGGCCGTTCAAATCGCCAGTCCCCGTTGCCAAGACAGCTGTTAAAGCCGATGAATGACTGGTCATGGAAAGCTCTTCGCCAGGTTCCTGATTCATACGATGTGGTGGCGATGGGTCCGGACAATCCGGCTCTTGTACGGACGGACGTAACTGGCTTCGCGTCACATCGAGGGGAGCGTTTTCAAGCAGTTCAGGAGGGGGGAGGGGTGACGGTGGGTGTGGTTGGCATGCCCTACCGAGCGTCTACGCAAAGCGACCTTGCATAACGATAGGATGTCCGACTATGAAGATGGTCTGAGTTGTGACGCGGTCTCTAGGCACAGCACAAACGAGAAACTTCCGCGAACCAGGTCGGCATGGCGGCTTGGGCGGACCAACCCTGACGACCCCATGTCTTGCAGCGGCGCAATTGCATCCCCTTGCTGCCTGTTAGGGGATCGTGGAGGTGTGGAAGCTAAATATGAATTCGTCAAGGTGAAGGACGCTTAGCGCATCCTCTTGATCGCCTCCTCCATTCACATGCATCTTGCTGCAATGAAAGTTCTTCTCTGCCCATGTCCAGAGCATTTCTACATCCATTCCTCGGGGAAAGAAGGCCCAGGAAGGGATCAGCGCAAGCCATGTCGAGGGGAGAAGTCTGCGTGGCTGCCATGAAGGCCAATTAGAGACGAGTTGAGCACCACTGTGCCGCGGGGAGACATCTCCGGTGGCTGTCAAGCTCGGAGGGAAAAGGCGTTCGCCAAGAGCTTCGATTTTCAACAAGGGACCGAAGATCCTCAGCACCTCGCCCAGTAAGGCCGGCAAGTCCTATTTTGTGGCCTCGATGATCGGAGTAGTTGGCCGTGGATTCAGTGCTGCTTGCGAGCTTTGTGGGGTTTGCCTTTGAAGATGGTTGGCTATGCTTTCTGCGTCTCTGTGAGTAGACTGACCTTCGAAGCAATCTAAAGATCATCTAGACTTGCAGTACCGATGGAGGGTTCTTTTCGAATGCTGCTTCCGCGCATGGTTCCAAGGATGCCATCCCGGATTAGCCTGAGTGAGAATTATGTGGCTTCTGGCAACGTTCATCCTCGCGACAAATCGCGACGCATACATGTTGCTAGCTGGACGACCCTCTTGATGCCATCTCGGACGTGTCCCCGTAGACGGCGCAGCGGTGTCAGGTCGCCGCCACTGTGCTTCACGAAACACGAATGGGGAGTGCTTCCGGGTGGTGGTGTCACTGACGGGGAGAGTCTTTCCTGGGGTCTCGACCCCTCACCCATACATGACAGTTTGCAAGTTTGTTCGCCCTTGCTGCACGATGTGAGTCTTGTCACCTCGAGTGTGACACCCACTGACTTATGCATAACATGTAGACCACTGCCGAAACTTGCACTCGCAATGCAACGCTAGCTCAGGAGTCTCTACCGGGACAGTGTCGAGGTGTCTGTCGCATTTTCGTATCTTCTGACAGCAAAGTAAGTCGCCTTGGGCAGTCCGCCGGCTGTGATCTTAGAGAGGTATCATTCTCGATCGAGATGGCGCTGCCCCGTGTCAGGCAGAATTGGCCACCAACCGGCAGGAAGCCATTGATTGAGCACCACCTACACAGTGTCGGCGTTCCATCCAGTGCACATCATCCCCCCCACACCCTCCTGCGTCAGTCGGCGGCGGGAATTAATCTGCGATCCCCTAACCCATGGAAAACTGGACTGTAGCGTTGCAACGGCGGACCCTCTCCTAGCGGGGTTTGGTTCATTCGTGAGGGGACAGCTGGCGGCAGAAACTAGGCCTTGGAGTGAGTATGTTGTGTGTAAATCGCCTGATGTTGGATCTCTTGTTGTTGACACTGACAACGTTGCCCGAAGAATGTCTAACCAACTGACACCGTGGCGAATCGGGTATGGCCGGCCAGCCGCTCAACGTGTGTCCGTGGGTTTGCGGCAGTGCCACCTTCTCCTGTTTGTGGACAAGAGCAGGGATCCAAACGGAGGTATTGACAGCGAGCAGTGAGACTGACCGGTTTTTGCCATTGGGCAGCCACCCAAGACACCACGAGGTTGTTGGCGAGGCTTGAAGACAATTAAGAGACGACTGGAAGGCCGAAAGGTGCTTTGAAAGTCAAGTCGACATCTGCGGGGGAAAATGACAGGTTCATGTGATGCGCCAGAACACAGAGGCTAGAGAGCGCCGATCCGTAGATGGCCGCCGGTGCCAACCCTGCTGCCCCTTGTCAGTTTGGCGGGTGCTTTGGAGGATTTCAGGGGAGCAGGGGTGCTCAAAGTGATAGCCAGGCGCCGAGAGTCTAGCCAAGGCACCATCCCTGGTTTGTTGTCAGGCCCGTTGCCTGCCGTGCACATTTGCAGGCCGATCAGAGGCGACGGGTGTGGATTTCTCGGCCGAGGGACGAAGGACGAAGGACAAAGGCAGATGTTGATTTCCGGAAACCACAGCTCGAGATGGTAGCAGTGCGTTGCACGCACAGAGACAAAAAGGTGGACACGGCGGCAGCACGGCATCTTCAACCGAAAGGACGCCGGTGTTGAGCTTGTAGGGTCGGGCTGCAGACCAGTGGTCGGCGCGGGCCGCTGTCCAGCGCGAGACTTTTCTCAAGAGCCAGCGACTGTTTCTTGGTGCGTGTGTTCGGCTGAGCGATGAAGAGAGGCTGTGGCGTGCTGGAGGCCTTGGGAGCTTTCCCTGACACGCGGAAAGTAATGTGCCAGGGCAGGGCATTAAGGGAGATAACGGACCGGGATCACTGCAGCTGGAGGGACGGGAGCAACGTCAGTAGCAGCAGGAACCGTAGCTTGGAGAAGGGTGACTGCCCACGGACCATAGAGCATCGAGGAAAAAAGTTGGGGAGGATCCCCGTCTCCCGTACCACGTCAGGACTGGACTTCGACTGGGGGGTTACGGTACGGCGCGGTGCGGTGCGCAAGTGATGAAAGCTCATCCGTCTTCGTCTCATGGATGCTTGTCCGACATCAACCCCCCAGGCGTCGCCTTTCCTTCAACTCTGACCTCCCCCGCCCCTGAAGTCGGAGGTGTTCCCCCTCTTTTCACCTCTCCTGTAACTTTCATCGTTCCCATATTCGCCCATTCGCCTCATCCTGTTGTGGGGCTGGTTGCCAGATCGTGCCCATCACCACCTCGCATCGACCGAGGTCGACATCGGTTTTTAGGATTGCCTCTGGGCTTATTTCTTGGCGCGAAGTGACGATCTCGTCGTCAGTCTGGTATAGATCGACCAGTATCGCCGCTGCCGAGTCCTCCATTATTCTCAGGCCGGGACTTGGCCTGTCGCGACAGGCAGAGCGCAGCAGCATCGGAAAGAGGCTTGCAAGAAGGAGAAGCACCGTCCCTCCTTGCTTTTCCTGACCAAGACGCTGGATTTTGCCCGCCACCTTTTGCGGCGCTGAAGATTGGTTCTTGGCGCGGCGGGCATTCTCATTCGTGTTAGCCGAGTACCAACCGAGAAGTCCAGAAAGATCAGGTGCTGCGCGCGCGGACAAATTGTCGGGTGCAGTCGTACCAGGTTGGTTTTCCGTCTCCTTGCCCGCCGGACGTCTTGAGCCCACTGGGAGAAAAGGGGACTTCAGCAGGGAGATCATCACGGGAGAATCGAGGCCATGTTCCAACCTCAGCCAACACCTTTCGGATCGTCATTCTACACCCCGACGGAATCGGCAACGACATATGACGATGGAGTGCCGCTCGACGTTGTGCTGAGCTCCGATTACGCCTACGCTCCGTCTCCTGTTGGGGCCTTGACGCAGAACGGAGGAGGGCCGCCGGCGGCCAGGTCAGGACCTGGGTCAGGGTCTCAAGGCGGGCCAGGGCCTGGGTCGATTCGTGGGCCGCCACAGCAGAGGATGGGATCAGGAGAGTGTTTTGACGGACCGGATGCGAGGCCAGCGTCGCGCACCATTGCAGGGCAGGAGCGCGTTCGACTGGGAGGAGGTGGAGGAGGTGGAGGAGGTGTTGGTGTTGGACATTTTGGGTCTTCTGGGCCTGGGGTTGGAGGCGAAGCTGCCGTTGGACGTCCAGCACCAGGCAGAGCAAGACACAACAGCAGACGGGGAAGTGCCACCGCTAGCCCAGCCGACGTGACGGGCAGGTACGATCAGCAACAGCAACAGCAGCAACAGCAGCAACAGCAGCAGCAGCAGCAGCAACAACACCATCCGTCGCCGCTTCCCGTCCTGTTCTCATCAGCGCTCTCGCCTGATGCTTCCGCCGCCGGTCTGACGCAAGAACCCCATGGCCCGTTGCACCTGCCACATCGGCCACAGCACCAGCAGGTGCACCCGCTTCAGCGCCTGCCCCAGCACCAACATCAGCACCAGCACCAGCACCCCGGCCACGGCCTTGGTCTCAGTCATCAGCACCCGCATCCGCACCAGCACCCGCACGCCCATCAGCATTCGCACGCCCACCACACGCACCAACAGCTCCAGCTCCATCTCCTCCAACAGCAACACAATCACAACCAGCAACATCCTTCGCTTGCACCATACACCGGCAGCTACCAGCGTAACCGAACACAAACCCAAGCCCAGCCCCAGGCCCAAACCCAGGCCCATTCGCAAGCCAGCCTCCAGCATAACCTGGCTTACAACCCCAGCTATAACATACCCAGCCCTGCCGCCTCCGCCGCTTCCTCCTGCAGCAACACCAACAATCCGCCGTCGACATTGTCCTCGTACAACCCGAACTCCAACGCAAACGCCGTGGCCACGCCCGCTTCTTCCACGACTTCTGCGTCCGCTCCCGCGTCCGCCTCTGCCCGCGCTCGCTCGGCCGACATGGCTGGCGATCCCTCGGCCGATGCCGCCTTTCACGACGACCTAACAGCCCAGCAGAGGGCTGCCGAGAGCTACCAGCCTGACCTCCAGGTATGTTCATTAGGCCTGCGAACCTACACTCATAATGCCTCGTTGGTCGTTGGTCCGAGTCGGGGCTTGCCCGTCACCGCGCTCGTCCCGTCCCCCCCTCCCCCCCCCTTCATCGCCCCTCGTCTGAG
This sequence comes from Verticillium isaacii, assembly GCA_002851775.1. NCBI lineage: Eukaryota > Fungi > Ascomycota > Sordariomycetes > Glomerellales > Plectosphaerellaceae > Verticillium > Verticillium isaacii. Next base: position 585,921 of record NMXN01000005.1, on the reverse strand, counting down.
CCCATTCCAAACTACCCCAAGCCGCACGGCCCGATCGTCTTAATCAGATCAGATCCGATCCGAGGTTCCTTCGCCCATCGCATCCCAGATCTTGATTGCGAGACCGCCCGTCGGCCTACTGGTCTCTGCCATCGCTGGAGCTAACGTTCTCCAGGGTCCTTTGATTGGGGAAAGGCTCACCAGCAACGTGATCACCGCCGAGTATGCGAAAGCCGATCCCGTCTACGTTGAAAAGACAATCGTGAGTCCACACAGTTCTGTCCTGCCCCGTCATCACCACCGTTTACGGCCCGGCTAACGTTCAGCTCTCTGTGCGCCCGCCCAGAATTTACCGCAGACGTATTCCCACTATCGACCAGTTCAAGGCGATGGCAACTGCGGTTGGCGAGGTGAGTTTCTGTGATGCAGTCATGCAAGCGACCAGTCGCGATTTTTCGCATGCTTGGCCCTCAGTGCGATCGATGCTGCCAATACCCCGCATCGCTGGCAGCGAATGGCCTCGCATCAGTCGTCATGCTGCCCTCCCACCCTCTCCAGAAATCAGGTCTGACACCACTGTGCCTTTAGCAATCGGCTTCAGCTACTTCGAACATCTTGTGTTCACTGGCGACCCCGACAAATTGAGCCGGGAACTGGCCCGCCTCACAAGCCTCAACAACTACATCACCAATGTCGGCGGCTACGATTTCGAGCTTTTTGAGGACATGGTCCACGAAACGCTCTCCTTGCTCAAGGATCTCGCGGACGTGGCGGCCGATCCGACCACCGCCATGGCACTCCTGATGCAGCGATTCAATGACAGCGAGTGTTCGAACGCCATCGTCTACCACCTGCGCCTGTTAGCCGGGTCCTGGTTGAAAGGCAACCCAGCCGAATTCGAACCGTTTCTTGTGGGCAGCGGCGGCCTGCTGCAGTGGTGCAACGAGAACATTGAGGTTCCCGATCGCGAGATTGACCACATTGGAATCACGCTGCTAGCCAGCATCCTGCTCAAACCCATTGGTTTCGTCCTCGAGATCACATACCTGGACCGCACTCCCGGCTCGCAGGCCAACGTCTACCGGCTGCCGGAGGAGGCGACCGGCCATGATCCCGCCAACCTTGGACCCATTATCTACCTGCTCTACCGGCCCGCGCATTACGACATTCTCTATCACAAGAACTCGACCCGAATCCAAACCCCTGCATCCGCCGCGCCTGCGCCTCTCGAGCTGCAGGTCAACAGGGCCATGTCATTCTCTCAGCAGCACGAAGTCGCAAGCGCCACACCTTCCCTGCACAACTTCTCAACCGCTGATTTTAGCGCACTGGCCATGCTGCCCGGGTTCAGCGGCCCGCCTTCCGCCATGTCTTCCCTGGCGTCACCCGCGACCGTGTCTCCGATGCACGACGAATACGACCCTTCGCCGCAGACTCCCTGGCTGGTGACCCCTTTCTCGGACTCGCCCATGCAGCAAGCCGCGCCGCCAGCGCCGGCGGCGGCCCTTGGCCTGGCGCGAACTCAACGTCGACCACCGCCAACATCATCGACGGTAGGCAGCCAAGCTGCGCCCTCGAAGACGAGTCAGCCCGTCGACTACCAGTTGCGGTTCAGCTCGCAGTGCTTCCACCTGAAGAACCCTCCCGTCGAGCCGTCGGCGATCCCCCAGAACGGCGGCTTTGCGGAGCCCAACTTCACCACAACCATGTTCAAAAATAGCCACTTCAACAAGGCCCACTACAACAACCCGCAGTTCCACCCGGAAGAGTGGACGCCGGATGATGAGCCCCACGACAGGAGTGTCAGCAGCAAGCGAAAGATCCGCCTCAAATCGGATCACTGAGTGCATCACCGCTCGGAGAAGTGGGTAGACCGACGGAATGCGTCTTCTAGATCGCCTGGGTTCAATTAGGGACCAATGACGCTTGCCGATAACCGACATGATAGATCGGCTCGGCACCGTCCCGGCGGTACGAGTGCCCCGGCTCTCGGAGGTGCGGCTCGTTTCCTTAACAAAATGGCGGCCGGGCCGGTTTGGCTTAACAGATGAGTGTTCATAATCATGAGGAACGGCAGGCGGCGGGCTGGGTTGGGCTTGGGGCTGGGCAGGAGAAGGATCCATTAGGTAATTCGAGATGACGGCCGCATTGCATGAGGTAGCTGCAGATGGGCGGATGGAGGATCCGGTGCAGACAAAAACCTTTGTTCATTTTTCCTTGCATTTCATCGGGAGGGCGTTTTCTCATCTCTTTTCTTTCCGTGTCTGTCGCTGTCTCTTGCTTACTCTCTTCCTCTCCCTCTCTCTATCTCTCTGTCTGTTTCTCTCTCTGACATATACTCGCCCACACATGCGCAACTTGCCCTTGTTGGGGCGAATGGTTGGTCTGGCGAAGTAGCATGAGCCACACGAACGACTGCTGACGGCTTACTCATTGTTGTTCTGGCGGGTGCGCGGTCCGCGTCTGCGTGGTAACGTGGTGTTTGTTGTCTCCCGGTAGCATGGTGGCGGGGGATGGATGGATGGATGAATGGATGGATGAGGATCCGGTATGATACGTGTCGATACATCTGGTTCATGCCGCAAGCAAGCTCCCTGGCGGGGGGCGTATGCCACGTCTCATCGCACCAGCCGCACCGACGTCCGCATCCGTGACCGTCGATTCCCCCCGTCCTGTGAAATGTTGTAGCGACTCGAGCGGGCCTTGCGGTCAGGCGGCTCCCCCGAGGGCCAGGCCGTCGACGTCCACCAGCCTCGAGGTGACGCCGGCGGCGCCGAGGCGGTCGGCCAGCTCCTGGACCCACAAGCCGGCCAGGGCCTGGCGGTAGACGTCGGGGTCGCCGCCGAACATGTAGAGGGCGTCGCCGAAGCCGTCGGCGCCGAGCTCGGCGCGCACGCTGGTGACGGCCTTGCCCTCGAGACCGCAGGGCACGAAGCGGGCCCAGGGATTGGAGGCCTCGGGCCCGGCGACGGGGGTGTCGATGTTGAGGGCGACGCCGAGGGCGGTGACGTGGCGGCGGAGGTGGACGCCGAGGGCGGCGATCTTGCGGTCGGGCCCTCCGTCCGAGGCGACCCAGACGCCGGGGTCGGCCGACGAGGGGGTGGTGTGTATCGGTTGAGGGAGGGAGGCGAGGAGGGAGCGCGTCGTGTCCTCGAGGAGGCGCGCGTAGGACCGCACCGTGTGTCGGGCGTGGTGCGGGGAGTGGATGTCGAGGACGGGCCAGAGGACGAGCTGGCCGGGGCCGTGGTAGGTCGTGAGGCCGCCCCGCGGAGAAGGAGTCACGGCAGGGGTGTAAGTGGTGGCGGTGGTCGCGCCGGAGGGCGAGGCGGCGGCGGCGGAGTGGAGGGGTTGGCGGAGGCGGGACTGCTGGGCTTCGTCGAGGGAGGTTTGGCGGCGGCCGAGGGTGTAGGTCGGGGTCGGGGTGAAGGAGATGATGGTCGGAGAGGGGGGCGCCAGCGACGTCGCGGGTGAGGATTTGTGGTGGAGGAAGGCGTCGCGGAGAGTCGCTTGGAGAGCCGAGGCGGCGGCGTAGGAGGGGAGGCCGGAGGAGGAGGTCAGGTGGATGTGGGTGATTGTCGCGGGCGAGGAGGGCGGCGCGTCATGCTGAAGGGTTCGCGTGGAGGAGAGGCATCGTCGACTGGCCCGCAAGGTGGGAGGAGCTTGTCGGAGCAGGGGCCAGAGGGAAGGTGGTCGGGGCATCTGGTCAACGGTGACGATGGTTGATGGTGGGAGGTGAAGTTCGTTTCAAATGTTGGAGTATCGGCGTTTGGACTTTTGGAGCTCGACACACGACACAGGAAACAATGGAGCACGGACTGGGGCCGGGTGTGGGGACGGCGGACGCACGGACCGGGTCTGGCCGTGGGTCCGATCCGGCGCGGTGATCCGGGGTTCGTGGTACCGCACCGCGCTGGACAGACTCGAGGCGGGAGCTGAAGCAGGCCTGGGAACGACTGTCGGCGAGAATCGCTATGATGGCATGCGTGCGCAGAGCCGCGATGATCGACCTTTCCTCTGCGTCATCCCGGACGGCGACGGCAGCTTGGAGGCAGCTCCGCGCCGGCGCCCGAGGCGGCAAAACTCTATCCTGCCGGATCCGGCGAGGGCCGGGTCGTCGTGACCAAAGGTATTACGAGTACCCAACATGCACAGGTCAGGTCAGGTCCTGGTCGCAAGCTGGGAACGGCCTCATGTGGTGGTGCCTGTGCCGGTGTTGGCCTTAGCGTCCAACACTGCGGCTTCTGCGAGCGGAACCGGCTCAGGTACCACGGACCAGGCGGTTTGCAGAAGAGCTAGCTAGCGCGCAGGGAGCGACGATCGTCATCGACTGGAGGGGCCGGTTTTCTGATCAAGACAGCGAGGGAAGGGTGCCGAGGGCGGTGAGGGCTCGCGAGCGAGCGTGACTTGATGTCTGCTCGACCTTGCCGAGGAGTTGACTCGACGATTCCTGACTTTGCTGCGATGCGTGGTGTCTTGGGAAAATTTGGGTCCGACACGACGCGTCTTGGCTCGGTCGTACGTGGTTGTCGAGGCTGTGTAGGAGTGCGTAAGGCAAGGTGATCAGTAATGGATGCACCAGTCTCCAGCTTCGTGGGTCTCATCTCCGTGTCTCGTCTCTCGCCGCGGCTGTGGGACGGAGGGAGGGAGGGAGGGAGGCCAGACCAGACAGACCCTGCGCTGCCTGCATGTGAAAAGGACGGAGGGACGGCTTGAATCAGTGCCCCACGCGGCCTGCTGGCTCCGTGTTTTGTTTCACTCTCCAGTCAGTGTACGTCGGACAGCTTTCTGTGGTGCACACGCCCAAGAGGCCTGCCTGCCTACATTTAGGAGCCTATCTGTGGTGGAGAGACCGAGTAACAACTAACAAGCAACTCGGGTGCTGGAACGTCCCACGGCCCTGGGTCAAATGTCCCCGGTCCTGGTCCTGGTCCTGCAATCCGACCCTGGATCTGCCCGCAAATGCACTGCGCCGCGTGTGCTGTCCTGTGTGTGCTGTGTTGCACATTGCGTGGTTTGCTTGCGAGGTTAGGCTGGCGAAGGGCGAGAAAAGACTTGTTTGTTGTCTCGGTGACGCCCAGACAAATGACGTCGTCGCTGCTCTCCGCACAGGCGTCTCCCAGGTGGCTCAGCGCTGTTCCGTCCGCTAGAGCAGCGCCGAGCTGGCAGAAAACCGGGGCCCTCATCTTGCTTCGCTCGTCCCGGCAGCGGCGCTAGGTCGCTAGCAGCCCGCGGCCGGCAGCCTCGCATTGGCTGCAGGGACTGCTGGTGTGGGGTCGCCGGCAGTGGCTCGGTGGAGGTGTCGTCATGGGCAGCGCGGACTGGACCTCGATCCCTCCTGCCTGAGAGAAACTCACCCAGGGCACCTGCTACCTACGTACTCAGGCTTGCCAGGTAATAAGGCAATTACCGCTAACCAGCTCCCTAGCGTGTCTATTTGGTGCCTCCCGGTACGTACCTATCCAGGCCTAGGAGACCGACCAAGGCATTGTCGCTGTCACCATCGCCGCATTTTCCCTCCCCTTCACTGCCTGACCTCAAGCTCCCACCCACACCAACTCGACACTAGCTACGCTGCCGACGTCTGATCGCTTCGAGCGGTGCGCCCAGCTTGCTCCAGTGGTCCCCGCATCGTCATCCGATTGATCGTCCTGTTCGTCCCCTCGGGCTCCCATCCTCTTCCCTCTTTTAGTCGGCCTCTGCTCCCGTTTCGCACTTCGACTTCTCGAGCCAATCTCCTCTTGTCACCACCTCCTCGGCATCATCACCATCACCACCCACCACCACCTTAATACCATCCCACCTAACGTGAGTAAGCTGCAGGGTTCTCCATCCAATCTCTTTTTCTGGCTCTCGCTCTCGCACCACGACGCAGGGAGCTCCCGAACCCGCCAGACCTGGTTTTCTTTTGCTGACCCGACTCCGTCTCCCAAGCGCTACCTCAACCTCCTCCTACTATTTGCGCCCACCAACTGAGACAGCGTCGCGCATCTCACCCCCCGGGCCCCGTGTGCCGTTGAACAGGCGAGAGCACCGTGAGTGAACCCGAACTAGTTGAACCGAAGCTTGAACGCCCAAGCACGAGCACGACCCTCCTTGCCTTGCCTCGCCTCGCCTACATCCATCCCTCTCCTCCCTCCCTCCTCTCGCTTCCACTCTTTTCCTCTCTCCTCGAGACCAACCACGACCGAGCCATCGTCGACATCTACTAAAACAACCCCTAGTAGATCCTCTCGTGCCCTGAGGACCTCACCTCCGCGAGCCCACGTCGAAGCCGGGCTTCCTCACACCACCGATCACCACCATCACCAACGCCGTCGCCGCCATGGTCAGCGCAAAGCCCGCCGCCGGTACCGCAGGCCTCGTCCTGCTCTCCGGCTCCCTCGTCCTCCTCTTCTTCGTCATTCTCTCTGGCGTCGCCAACTCATCGCCCCTCAACAACACCTACTTCCTCGAGGCCGACACCTCCGGCATCACCGGTGCCCGCTCCCTCACCCGCTGGACCTACTTCTATTTCTGCGGCGACGACAACCGCGATTGCTCCCGCGCCCGCCCCGCGCCCGCCTTTGGCCGCGCCTGGGACGGCAACGCCGATAACGTCCCCGACGCCCTGATCGGCGGCCACGCCGGCGACACCACCAGCCGCTTCTACTTCTACATGTGGCGCTTCGGCTGGGTCTTCTACCTCATCGCCCTTTTCTTCATCGTCGTCGCCTGGTTTGCCTCGTTCCTCGCCTGCTGCGGCCGTCTCGGCTCCGCCATCGCCGGTCTCGTCTCCGCCACGGCCCTGTTCTTCTACACCATTGCTGTGTCCCTCATGACGTGCGTCCCTCCCTTCTTCTGCCCATCATGCTGCCGAATGTCGCTAACACTGCTCGCAGCGCCACCTTTGTCAAGGCCCGCGACGAGTTCCGCTCCGCCGGCCGCTCCGCCGACGTCGGCACCTACGCCTTTGGCTTCTCCTGGGGCGCCTGGGCCGCCCTCTTCCTCGCCACCGTCGCCTTCTGCTTCGGTCTACGCGGCGACAAGACCTCGACAGGCGCCGGGTTCGGCGGCGGACGCCGCTGGGGCCGCCGCCGCCACAGCACCCGCTCCCGCCGCTCGCACGACCTCGGCAGCCGCCGCGTCAAGGACGACTACTCCTAAACCTCACGCCGAGCCGGAAGCCGCCCACTCGCGCATGGCAACGTAGCGAGCGCAGTGTTGTAATGCAGACGCAGACGAGGAGAGATTGTAATGAACCACGGTGGAGAGACTCTTTGGCGTTATCAAGACGGAACGGGCCGGACAGGAAACGGGGCGGAGGAGGAAGGCAAGGCGGACAGGTTTTCGGACCTCGGGGCGTTATTGTTCACTGAGAATGTGTTGCTGCCCTGCTTTGGGGCCTTATTTTCCCTCCCTTTCGTGTGTTTATTTTGGACATTGGGCGTGCCACGAGCGCCCCCCGACAAATGAGTAAACTTAATGCCATGATGTTGAGCTGAATATCGTGATTGATGCGTGACGGGGGGTCTCCATGGGTTAGTGACGCACCATGCGACATGTGAAGTTTTATACATGTTCGGGCTCGACACCACCGCACAGGCAGCCACGATGATTCACTTGTGACAGCGACCAGCCCTCTGGCCTTGCCATGCGTGGCTTTCCCAGCAAGAAGAGCCTTGCTGGCAGAGGCTGCGCACTCAGCTCGCTGGACTGAGCGAAGTCCGCCAAGCTCGCTACGCCAAACGTTAATCACATAGACCTTGCCAACGCCTGTACGCTCACCGTGTCGTCATCAGCTTCACGGTGCCACATCATCGAGGTATAGGACCATACGGCATTGCTTAATCATCTGGCCTCGTGATGCCCCATGGTCGTCACAAGCCAGAGGGCGGTTCAGGCTTCTTCACCGTTCGGCTCCCAGCGTCGGCACCAGGACCAAGGAAATGTATTCGTCTATCACCCAAACCCGGCGATTTAGCGCACCCGCGCTCCGATACCTCCCCCCGCTCGCTGTACCCCTCGTCGCGGAATCAGATTTGAGCCTCCCCAAGTTGTCTCCCATGGAGGATGCAAGTCTTTGAGCCAAGGGAACAAAGTGAAAATAGATGAGTTTCTACACCGGAACCAAACGCCCCTCAGGATCCCATTTCGTATACAAGGGGTAGAGTGCGCCCCCCTCCACGCAAATGCGTTGGAATAGCTACTCGTACTGCTCGTTGTGAGAAAAAGAAAAAGCCGCCAGCGAAACGGTGTATGTCTACGAAGCCCTGCTTCAACGAAAAGAATTGAAAGTCTGCAGACAGCGACCACGCAGCTGCCTCAATGCTGCATCGGTGGCTCGGTCAGTACTTGCGGACTGGTGGCGGGGCTGACGCCCAACGGCGCCGCGTGAAGTGCCGGCTTCAGCGAGCCGTCGGCCAATTTGCCCAGCCGCTTGCTTTCCAAAACATTGCGAACCCAGGCAGCAACCTCTTCATCATCCGTGGTTGACGAAAGGTTAATGTTGCCCACGGCGTCGGCAACGGCATCGACTTCGTCGCCCTCTTCGACCTCTTCCGTGATCGTCTCCGGCTTGGACAGCGGCGTCAACCATGGGTGCTGCAAGAGCATGGCGTAGGTGGGACGGTCCTTGGGCACCTTGTTCAGGCATCGCTTCACAAAGTCGCGGGCCGTGCTCGAGAAGGTCTCGGGCAGGTCGGGTGGGTCACCCTCAACAATCGCCTGGACACCGTCAGTGTGAGTTCGGGGGGAAGGGGGCGCGGGGGGAGCGAAAGGGAAACAGGGAGTCTCACGCTCAGCTGGCTGAAGATAGTCGACGACACCTCCGGCGGGTACGGGTACTGGCCCATGGCGCACTCGATGATGGTCAAGCCCAGGCTCCAAATGTCGCTCTGGACGCTGTAGGTGCCGTCCGCACCGGCGGCCATGCCGCCGCCCGATATCCGCTCGGGTGCCATGTAGCTCTGGCAGCCAATGTTGGTCTTGGCGATGCTAGCCACGAGATTGCCGCTGACGCCGAAATCGCAAATCTTGACTTGTCCCCTGCTGTTGACGAGGATGTTGGTCGGCTTGACATCGCGGTGAATGATGTTATGGTCATCCTTCAATGTCTTGAGCCCTTGGACGGTCGAGTAAGTGATCTTGCGAAGGACGTTTTCAGGGATGCCGCCAGCATAGAGCTTGTCGATGGATCCGCCGTCCATGAACTCGATGCACAGGTACACCGCGCCCTCCTGGAAGAAGGCGCCGTAAAAGTCGATGATGTAGGGCGAGACGCACTTGTGCAGGATGACGAGCTCGCGGAGAATGGTGGTGAACTTAGCCTCTTCCAGTTCTAGCCTCATCTCCTTCATGGCCATGACGACGCCGGTCGTGCCGTCCTCCTTGGCAGCAGGCGTACTCTGCTGGGGGTCGACCGAGTCTTCAGCTTGAGCCAACGGCAGCGGATCCGAGACCGAGTGGTTGAGACTCTTGAAACTGGTCAAACCTTGTCCAAAGCGCGGCTTCCTTGGCTTGGTGTGCTTGACCTTGTAGACGGTGCCATAGTTTCCCTTTCCAAGTTCGTCCAGTACCTCGACCTCGTCGAGGGATATGCTGAATGTCTGGCCGTTGGCGAAATTGACGCCAGTCCTCGTGATCGTCGCTGCGCCGTCGAATGTGATCCAGCCCTTCTCCGAATCAATGTATTTTTTGAAGTCGTCCATCTTAGATCCAAAACTGTTACCGTTGCCGTTGCCGTTGCCGTTAGGTGCGCCGCCGGGGCCGGATTCTGGCAGCTTAGGGGGGCCGCCGCCCATGTCTGACAGCGTCATCTTTGGTTTCCTTCGGCCGCCCACGGAGGGCGTGGTCGGGACGGCGGGGGCGGATTGTGCCATGGGGCCAGGCGGGGGGCGCATCATGCCGGGGACACCGCCAGGGAACCTCATGCCGCCGGGAACTCCACCTGGCAACCCGCCGATGGGGGACTGGCCTGCCGGGGAGGCCGGGGCGTTCGGAGAGGCATTCGGGGTGACGGGCTTGTTCATTCGTTGCAAATGTAGAGCGCGGGCCCTTGCCATGATGTCGTTCTGAACGCCGCCGCCCATCATGGAGGCGGCGGTGGGCGGTGGGCGGCGTGCATTGTTCAAGGTGCCGAGCGGCGTAGAGGAGGGGTTCATGTTCGGGGGGTCCGAGACGGTGCGCAGGGACGGCACTCTCCTTGGTATGTCGTGAGGGGAGTCAACGGCACCCTCGAGCGGCGTGCTGGCCTCTGAGGAATTGACAGAGCCTGGCGATGCGGGGCTGTCGAGAGCGTCACGGCCGCCGTATGCCTCGTCGGGCGTCGCAGGAATCGAGTCCGGGGAGTTGAGGTCTGTCATGGATGCCGGCCAAGGGGGGGGGGACGTGGCAATCGGATTCGAAAGGTGTGGTGGTGTGGTCTGAGTTTGACGGGGGGGCCGGTGGTTGGAACGCAACCAGGAAACGGCGATGGGGTGCCGATTTTGGGGTTGGGAGGGGTAGAGAAAATGCGACGCAAGGTGAGGCTCAACGCACGATCATGCGGAACGGCGGCAAAGGCAGCAGAATCGATGGTTCGGGAGGGGTCTCGGCACGGTTCAGGTTCGGGTCGAAACGACTCGAGTCAAGTCGAGTCGGGCGAACCAAGTCGTGGCGGACTGGGCCGTGTTCGGTGTCGCCGGCTCGTTAGGCGGCACACCTTGTCGGTCGAGGTTGAGGCGGTGGACGGGGTTCTAGGCGGATGGTCTGGACTGGTGGGCCTGGAATGGAGCGTTTGGGGCGGGTGTGGCCTCGATCGGGGGGTTCGTGAGCAGATTGGGGCGATTTTGCCACTGGCGCTGGGGTCTTTCTTTCGCGAGCCGTGGGCGTGGGATTGATGTGCTTTGCGCTGTGGAGTTGGGTTCGGTCAGGCGCCGCGACATGAGGTGGAGGGAAGTGGTTCGAGAAAAGAAGATGTCGCTGGGAGCGATGGAGGGGAAAAGGTGCTGCTGATGGGGGAGCGCAGGGCCAGCCAGGTGGAGAGGAGGAGAGGTGGACGGGTGGGGTGGGGCAGGAAGCAAGGCGGGCGGAGGATGCACCGACCGTAATGCGCGATGCGTGGTGCGTGCCCGTATGGCAGGGAAGCGGGGTGTCGATGTGCCTTGCCAATGTCGGTGACGATGGTTTGATGGGATGGTTGACGGGATGGGAGATGAGATATGGGTTCTCGGGTTGATGTAGGAACAGGCCGGGAGGGGCAGAGTAGAGCATGGAGCGAGCACCTGTGGCAGGGCAGGATCAGACGCGCATCGTGGCGCTTGATCGTGCAGTACCTGCCTCCAGCACCTTGGGTACCTCAATTCCCTGCCTGCCCGCCTGCCCGCCGCCCTGCCCGTGGCGTATTGCTCTGTGACCTGAGCGAGTGCCTGCGCCGTCCTGACGCAGTACGTGCCTGTCAGCGGCGCCAGACGCTATCAAAAGCGGACAGAACACTGAGCGAGTCTCCGTGTGCGGTTGGGTGCCTGCGTGGTGGTCCCTGCCTGTCGAGCCGGTGCTAGTGACGGCAAGGTCCATGGCCTGGCATGTCATGAAATCATGGAATCATGGCGTAGTCGTCGCGCTCCCCTCCCTACCTTACCTGCCTGCCTGTACCCGCCGAAGCCTGCACCCGTCGCACAACGAGAGGAAGGCGGCAAGGGACAGTTCCTCTCTAGGTAGTCTACAAGCTCGGGGTCCGCCTGCCCGTTCGTCTCCATTCACGCTGTCCTCTTTTTGCCGATCTCAGGATGGCATTCGTCAGCATGTTGCCCTTTTCGACATGTGCATTGCACATCGCTGCGCATTCCTCGATCTTCGAAATGCAGAGTTGAGGAGCGAGGTAGGTAGGTTGGTACGTACCCAATTGTGAAGTACCTTAGAGAAGGTAGGTAGGTAGCGGGAAAAGCAAGCAGTTCGTCACTTCTCTCCCGCAGCGCCACAAGCCAGGGCGTCCCTGAACCGGGACCGGGACCTAAGGGTCTGCTCTGGTATGCTCTGGTATGCTCTGGTCTGCTCTGGTCTACTCTGCTGTGCAGATACCGGTTCTGACGTTGCATCATCCAACTCGGGACCATCTTGGACAGGCGGGGCTGCACCATGATGCCAAGTCCGAGGCCAGGGCACAGTCCGAGCCGGCAGGTCGCTTTGCCCACTGCGTCAAGCGTCTGTTGTCTGTCTCGAAGAATGTGGCTGCCCCGCGCATCTTGTCGAAGCCTGCCGTGTGCGCGCCTGTCGAGGCCTGCAGCATGCGCGCCTGTCCCTGTCCCTGTCCCTGCCCCTGTACCTGTCCCGCCCGCCGTGTGCGCCATCCACAGCATGACGTAGGCTCGTCGAGTTGGGCTTGACGCAACTCTCTGTGCCTTGGGTTGGCCGTCGGAGACCGCTCTGTGGCTTGACCCTGTCTCGGAGCGCAATGTTCAAGAACCTGGGACATTGTCTTGACGGCAGGCTTTCTTGGTGGTTTGTGAGCCATGCACACCGGACAGGAAGTGGCGGGCTCATGTCGCTCATCAGAGCATCCAGCGAGAGAGAGATTGAGAGCCCCCGCTGACGTCTGACGTCGGAGGTGCCCTCCACAAAGTGACTGCTGTGCTGCTGCTGTTCCACATCCCCATCCCCATCCCGGGCCCTAAATCCCGCGAACCTGCTGAGCATGTTGAGCAGCTCTCCTGGGACACGTTGGCGCCACCTGCTCGCCACCGCTACTTTCGACGACCTCCCTTGGCCTCGAACGACGTGCATGCGGATCGCCCTCTCCAACCCATCACCACAGCTTCCGCACCCCAAAAGATCAGCTCTACATCATCGCGAATCGGCCGAGCCTACCGGAGCATCCCTCGTCTTTCGGGGCCTTCCGATTGCTCGGCCAGTAGTTCTTCGGAGTTTTTGATTCTCTCCTGCATTTTCACCGCAACGACTGCTCCGGCGTCTAGCCGGTTCGACCTCCCACTCTCGAGATCGCTGGTGTCACGCAAACGCCTCCTCATCATGAACATACGAACTAGCAGAGATCAGTCGGTGATCCTCTCTACTTATGCCCTACCTGACTGTGGCAACCACCAGCTCGTCGCGAATCCGGCAGAGAACAATTTTGTTCATTGTGACAGTTGACGATAACGAGGATAAGCATGCCACCTGCGTCATCGACCATGTGGCATCGCCCCTCAAGTCCCCTTCCACCCCCCAAAACCGCGACTGTGCCCCGCACCGGCGTCCCATGTTTCAAAAGCGTCGATCAAGGTAGGTACACTCGAGGTCCAGACTCCGTTCGCTTCCGTTATTCTACCGTCGCAGCGGCCAGAACGGCCGAAACATCACGGGGTCAGTTTCGACGTCAACAGTGATGCCGTGCACGTGTTTCCTCGTGGCACCCATGCGTGAGAAGGCATCGCAAGTCGGGCGGGCATTTTCTTCAAGCTCACTGAGTGATGTTTTTATGATGGCCAAGCTCAACCTAGGCAAACCCGACCCGGACCTCCTCCATCCCCGTCGCCAACCCTTCCATTAGCCGGGCGAACCGCCAACCCCGAATCCGAATATGCTCAACCCCAGAAGCTTACCCAGGCCTTGCTCAAGTCTTTATCGCGCGCAGCTCAGGGGGGGCAAGGGGCATCTTGTAGCGTCGCGCCTGTCCGCCTAACGACCCAAAGGCTTCTGCACGAGGATCCAGTCCTCGTCGGCGGCGCGGCACTTGCCCTCGGCCAGCTCGGCCGTGGAGAGGTAGGCGTCGTCGTACTCGTCGTCGTCGCGGTCCTCGAGGTGAGATGCCGTCTTGAGCACGAGGCCGGTGTCCATGACGGGATTCTTCAGGACCTGGTTCTGTTTGCTCTGCTGCTGCTGCTTCTTCTTGGCCGCCTCCTCGGCCGCCTTCTCCGCGGCCTCCATAGCGATGCGCTCGCGCTCCCGCTGTCGCTCGTGGATGATTACCAGGAGGGAGTCGTAAGCGCCCTCGAGCTTGTACTTGACGACGTTGAGCTTTTCGGTGATGTTATTGTAGAGAGGCATTGTTGCTTGGGCTGATCGGATGTCCGTCGGGTCGCTATTTATGCTCTGAGGATGCTCGTTCGCTGTGGCAGACTCAGGCTCAGTCACGATCGGGATGCTAAGTCGTACAACGGGGCCCTACCTGGGTGAAGAATGGAGTCAGAGTGACTCCGGACGGCAGGTCTTCAGACGACAGGTCTTCAGACGACAGATCTTCGGACGGCAGGTCTTCGGACGATAGGTCTTCGGACGGCAGGTCTTCGGACGGCAGGTGTGAATTTGGACGACAGCTGCTCGTGGGACGGCAGTTGATAGTTGGCAGCGTTACTGGCAGCGTGCAGCGTGCTTGGATGCCGTGGATGAGTCTGGTAAGTCTCGTGTATTCTTCTGTTGTAGTTTGTGACGAATCTTTTGCCTCGCCGACGAAGAGTTGGCTTCCTTCTCCGACCTGTTGCCTGTGTTGTCGGCCTAGCCCGTCTAGGTGGACTTACACGATACCAGATGGGTGCACGACGACGACGTAGAGCGGGCGCGCAACGACTTGGGGCAGGCACACGTCGTGATGCGAGTGCTCTTTGGAAACAGGAGAAGCCACACCCTTTGTAATCTGTGAAGAGCTCTCCCATTCCTCTTTCAGCGAGCAGGGGCCCTAGTAGTTACTTGTGGCCGCAGCTAGAACTATCATGCGGTGAGTGAGGTGTGAAATGTTCATCTTGGCCATAACTCTGTTCAAGGTGGCAGCCTTGCACGAGGACAGGGCGAGGGGAAGGTTTGATTTTTATTAGGAACCTGGATGTTTAGAACTAGGCTAAGCTTCACAGCTATAAAGAAGCATACTTACTCTAGCGAGACCTCACATTGCCTTTTTGATTTGAATTGTCCATCATGGTACCTGGGCCTCCGATTTCACCTCCATGAGCCAATGCTCTGCTCACATGGCCGGGCTGCTCTATGAGAGCCGCTCATCTGACTCCCTACTGGGGGCGCTTCCAACCACATCTGGGTCGTCTTACAACCTGGGTGCAACCAAAATATTTTCTTGCCCATGACGAAACTATGGTATCAGTCAAAGACCTTCATCGCCTTGGAACCTTTGTTTGGTCCTTTGGTGAGAACACATAGATAGCCCCCTGTTCAGCCGCCGTACTTCCGTCGTCGAACATGATTTCACTTCAATGAAGTAACTTGTTGTCATATCGTTTTCAACCAGCAGACAGCAGTATCGAGAAACTATGCTGCTTCTGTGGCTTTCTGCGATTATGGCCGTTTGCAAATGCCATGCCCAAATTGCACGTCGAATTTCAATTTGAATGGGCTTCCCTCTAAAAACCACACCAGGAAAGTCTTTTGCTGTATTTACGGGACTCTCGCATGGGGTTTGACCCACGCTGACACGGTTTGTCGTACATAATGCAGTCGATGAACGAGAAGATGCTTTCTAATCTGGCTATGAAGAGGTTAGACTTTGATCTTGGTACTAATTTGGGGACGCACATGTCGCCACACTCATCGTGCTTCCGCAACATGATCAAAATAAGAGGCTATCCAAGATGCACTATACACCAATCGGCCAAGTCCACACTCGGCGCATGTGTGGGTCAATATGAAGGTGCAAGGTTATGCTCCTGAGAAGTGCCGAAAACTCCTATGGATACGGGTGGACGATTTGCTTACGGCAGGGAAGTGCATTGAAACAGAAATCTAGCATCGAGAAGGCTTCTGAGCTGATCTTCAGATAATTCACGCCACCTTGCAACATTCTAGTCCGAGGGTCTCTGCAGGTGATGGATGTGCTCAAACTTCCAGCTGTACCGTTCTGACACGCGCTCTGCTGCTCTCAGGAATACCTTCACACTTGTTGCTTTCGGCATGCAGTCTAATTATCAGCGACTAGAGAGCTAAAGTCTCACGTGCCCGTCCGTATCGTTTTTAGAAGTAGCTAACACGGCACTCACAGGCAGTGGCGCCCACCTTTACTGAATTCGTGCTTGCTCGCAGACAGGGGCCATGTAGCCCATTGAGACTCTCTAGGATGAGTCTGAGAACCTTTCAGTCACGTCGTGATTGAGGGTGAGAATCCTTCTACCCACCTTGTCTTTGCGTTTGAACCAATGGAACTCGCAGTAACTACGAAACATACACCCCTCTCCAGTCTTGAGCTAGCACTCGAGGCCATCAACAATCACAAGGAGCAAAACATTCATCTCACTGTGGCACTGAGCTGATTGCTCTTGACTCATGATTCTTGAATTCGTAAGACCTCGGGTTGATAAAGACAGAACCATGCGCTCAGGGTATTGATACACGTAGTAAAACACGAAACGAAGCCGACGCCCGCCAACTGCTCAGCTGAACCGCCCCAACGCCTTACCCCTCTTGGACATCTCCTTGGCGTGGTATTGCTTCAGCTTGGCCCGTCTGGCGTCCTCCTTGGCCTCCTCCTCGATGCGCCGCACCTCCTCGCGCGCGGCGATGACGCTCTCCCGCGCGGCCATGAGCGCGCGGTCGGCCTCCTGCTCGGCGTTCTCGGCACCCATGACACGCTCACGCGCCGACAGCACCGACGGGTCCATGTCGGCCTCGTCGTCGTGGCGGCCGTGGCGGCCGCCGCCGCGCTTGGAGAGGAGCCCGCGCTTACCGTTGCGCCGCGTGTCGTGCGTCGAGAGGGAGGCGGAGCGCGTCGGGCCCGTGTGGTAGCTCGCGCCGCCGGAGGACAGGGAGGAGACGGAGGTGCGGGCCGGCGAGGGGGAGCGGCCGCGGTTGCGGTGGAAGAGGCCGCCGCCGCCTGAACGGTGGTGAGGGTCCTGCGGAGGGGGCTGAACAGCGTGGGTGTCGCGGATGGGAGAGGGGGAGCGGTCGCGTCGGGAACCAAAGAGGCCCTTTCGGCGGGGAGGCTCGTTGACGGCGGCGTGCTGGGGTTCGGGGGCGTGGCGCGGGGGCGAGGGTTCACGGCGGGAGCCGAAGAGGCCGTGGCGCCGGGGCTCCTGCTGAACGGGGGGAGGGGTGGGCTCGCGGCGCGGCGGGGAGGGCTCACGGCGACCAGAGAAGAAGCCGCGGCGGCGGGGCTCCTCGACGGGGGGAGGGGTGGGCTCCCGCGGTGGCGGAGAGGGGTCGCGGCGGCCGGAGAAGAAGGGCATGATGGTTGGTGGTGGTGTACGGGGTAGCCGCTGTTGATAAGGTTGTAAGTGGCGTTTGGTTGGGCGATATGGATGTGGTGATATCCCGATGAGTTCACAGTTACGGTTCGAGTGACAATATGGAGAGAGAGAGAAAAAGCTCGGCAGCAATGGGTCGACGGTGTGTATTTCTACTCCGTTTGCTCCAGCCCAATGTCAAGGACAGCAGGCTTCCATCCGTCAGACTACACTTCACCCCCCCTGCCAATGATGCCAGGTAGCATGCCAACGGAGCCGACTTTCAGCCACTTACTGAGTGTTCTCCGCGGGGACGGAGGTTGAATCGAGCTGACGGGCAAACCGGTTTGGCGGAGATCGTCACGATAGGGGTCGCCGGGCGTGACGTCAGTGGTGCCGGGCAGGGGTTCGGTGCCTACCGAGCCAATGATCTGGAGACGCCGCGACAGGACCCTGGGAGGATTCAGCCAATGCACGACGTGGGATGCAGGGTCTTGTGGTGTATTGGAGGGGAGATTATGCCATCGTACATGGTGTGGTGTAGTGGGCGGTATGATGACGATGTTTCCAGATGATGGATCGAAGGAAGGTGGGTGGTGTGGAATGGCTTGCGATCGACACGGAGGAAGCGCAAGGAATGGACAATTGCTGAAACTCTGTGTGGCCTTCCAGATCGTCGAGCGCATCGCCGGAGGGCCGTCTTGATTGGTGACGGTATGCTAACGGTGCACTGATTCGTGTTTGAGATGCAGAGTGTGAGGGTGATGATGATGTATTAGGGGGAACTGGCCCAGGTTGGTTCTCGGTCTATGTCTCTCTGTCTCTCTGTGTCTCTCTACTCACGATGCGTCTAAATATGTTCGTGCCTCTTCTCTATCCATCGTGCTCCACGTAAATGCTGGGTATCTCATCGAACTAGCGAGTCTCTGTGTACGTAGGGGTGCATGCGTCTGTATGCAGTGTCGCCGTCTCCGCGAAGTGAGTCAGGGGGTTGCTCACTTCTCGCTCTTGGGCTCCAGTTCCAGCGCCTTGCTGGGCCAGGTCAGCCAGCAGACGGCGATGACGACCTTGATGAAGCCGGCGATCCAGAGCACGGTGGTCATGCCGGCGGCGCTCCTCTGCAGCCAGCCGCTGACGATGCCGCCGACGAGCAGCAAGACGATGGCGAGGAAGCGGCGGTTGCGCTTGGGGTTCTCCCGCAGCGGGGCCAGGATCTTGGGGTCGGACAGCAGGTCGCAGTAGACGCTGGTCAGGACGCAGGTGGGCACCTCGTTGTAGCCGAGGACGCGGCTGGAGACGATCTGGCCGCCGAACTGCCAGGCGATGAGGGCGACGGGCAGCAGGACAATGTGACTTTGGTGGGCGGCGTGGGCGGCCTCCTGGCCGTCGTTGAAGCCGGGGACGTTGCGGCGGTTGTAGTCGGCGACGACGCCTGTCTGGGCCAGGATGGCTGCAATCCAGATGGCGGCGGCCTGGACGAGGAAGGACATGGCGAGGGTGGCCTTGCGCTTGGGGTGGAAGTGGCGGGTGTGGGCGAAGGTGAAGCAGCCGAAGGCGAAGGAGCCGATGGAGACGAGGGAGCGCAGCCAGCGGTAGGGGTCGCCGTGGGGCAGGCTGGCGGCGCCGAGGGCCAGGAAGATGGTGTTGCCGGTCTGCATGCTCACGAAGACGTTGGAGGCGTTGACCGTGACGCTGTCGCAGAGGCCCGAGATGAAGCAGCAGGCGAAGAGGGGGAGATCAGTGTAGCTGACGTGGACGTCGTCACGGAGCCAGTCGAGCCAGGACTGGCGAGGCGGCGTCTGCTGCTGCTGCTGCTGGACTGCATGCTGGGGAAGCTCCTGGGTCGTCGTGTCGCTGTCGGACGCGGCGCCAGCACCGGGGCCCGTGACTCGCAGGCCGTTCTCGACGCTCATGATGTTGCTGTATGACTGTGATGCTGAGTGATGGTGCTGTATGGCCGGCTGTGATGCAGCAGATCTCGAGGGGGCCCTGGCGCAGTGGTGATCGTTTCGACGATTCTCTCCAAAATTCGAACGGTGTGGAAGGGAGAGAAAAGGATCGGGGAAGAGCCGCGCGGTCAAAATGTCGCGATGTCGTGGAAAATGTCTTCAGCTTCTTGCCCAGGCCGGAAGTCGGCAGAGTCAGGGTCGGCCAGCTACCAATGTCAAGCCCCAAAACGCAGTGAAGGAGAGACTGGTTAGGCTTACGCAATCGCGATTCCGCCATCAGCGAGACTCGTGGTTGGCGGTTGGCGGTCGGGGGACCCAACGTTTCTCGTTCTAGCCCATGTCTGAGAGGGCGTGCCACGACCGCGATCGGACCGTCGCACGCACGCACGACTCGAGGGCGTCGTGACCTCGCCGAGAAAGAAGGAGGAGATGTGAAGCCATCTACACTTGTGATGGACCGTGTGGTTGATTTAGACTCGTTCCCTTGATGGCAGTGCCAGCGAACGTCGGGCGCTTGAGGGAGCCGTTTGATGGCGGCATTGCACTGCCCTCTGGAGCCTGGAGCTTTCTTGGGGCCAAGGTTCAAGGTGCAAGGCCAAGAGAGATTCCTGTTAGGTCAGCAGAACTCATTGTGTCAGCTCCTCCACTCCACCAGTGATTCACAGACCTCTGGCAAAGCAACCAATGGATGTCAAGGTACGTCAGCCAAAGTAACCCCTGGCAGGAGGGAGGGGCCAGAGCCTTCCAGTTCTCCCAGTTCTCTCAGTAAGGTAAGGAAGGTACTTCTGACTGCACTTGCACTGCCAGGACTGACCCTGACCTCCTTCCTTGCCTGCCCAGCGGTCGACTCTCCACAGATCTATGTATGTAGCCTCTGGCAAAGCCCGTGATTCAATCTCCTCCCATCCCATCGCCAGCCATCTCGGAGGCCCCTGAGACTGTCTCTCCTTTCAACCATTTTCCAGGGCTGGCCCCAAAGTCAACTAAGGTACCACCCATCCCTAGATCGGGCACCACACGCCCAGACCTCTTCCACTCCAAGATGCCATCCCGCTCTCGACGCTGGGCGTCTGAAGTCCTGAAGCCCGCGCTTCCGCCGCCCGGGACGCTTCCTTTTCGTCTGTCGCGTTTCAACCGCCTGAGGCATACGGGGGACCAGTGCCGGTGGCGACCCAATAATCGATCTCAATTGAGTGTATGAACGAGTGAACGAACGAACGATTGAATGGCTTGACCTCGAAGCATGACCATGACGCTCCAAGCGTGCCTCAGAGCACCGCCCGCGGCGAGGACCCCGCGCCCCAAGTCAACAAGGCATTGTCTCCATCAGGCCGACCGTCATCATCTGCCGCGAGATTGAAGGTCTCGCCCGCCCCAGACATGACGTCTACGAGCACCGTATCTACCGACTCGGCCACCCACGCCGCCGAAGCCAAGCTACCACCCGCCGAAGCAGAAGCACAGGCACAAGCGGCCCTTGGATGGGATTTTCTGTCCCCTGAAAGATCTTCGCCTGCGACCAACCGACCAGTGCTCGCCTTCCACCAGCCATCGACCCCCGTTCTCCCTGTCTTGGGCCCATCCCCGGTGCTCCATTGCTAGGACCAGGGGTCTTGGGTGTACGGAGCACGCTGGTTCGGCCTCTTCGAACGGCCCCTAGGCTAGAACCAGCATGGTGCGGGAGGCCCCCATTGCGGGCTGATGCAGGTCCCAAGAGACGGCGCGCATTGGCGACATTGGCGAGCATTGGCACCCCCTGAAAATGTCCCTCCGACTGGATTCCCTGCGACACCCGTCGCCGTTGTGTCGAGTCGTCCCGTCTTCAACTGCCAGCCTCCCCGCCCGCTACTTACTCAAGTCGCGACGCAAGAGGGAGAAGGGAAAGTCTTCTTGGTCCAGTTCAGGGAGCGACGCCGCCTTTTCCCCGGAAATACAGGACACACTCTTTTACACCACATCCGCTCAAAACATCCTTCCTTCAATCCACCTCGGCGGCCCCTCCCACATTCCCTCACTGGCATTCCTCTGGCCTCCCAAAAACGCTATTTCTCTCATCTCTTTGTCGTCATTCTCCGCGAATGCCAAACACTCCCTCGACCTTCACTTCTTCTGCTGGTGCTTGACGCATCGCCTTTACTTGTTCGCTACGACTCTGCTCGGCCAGAGCTTCACATAGATACCCTCATTAGTCGGATACACCAGCACGACCGACGATATCCTCAACTCTCACCAGCCGATCCACGACCACACACGCAAACACACCGCAGCCATGTGGTCCTCTCTCGCGCTGCCAGCCTTTGCGCTGGTGGCCACCCTTTCGCAGAACGCCTTCGCACAGGTCACATCCGACTGCAACCCCCTCAACGAGACCGATTGCGCCCCGAACCCGGCCTTCGGCATGGCTCACACCTTCAACTTCAACGCTACCCCCGCCAAGGACCTCTGGGAAACCCACGTCGGCCCCGTGACCTTCTCCGAGAAGGATGGCGCCGCCTTTACGATTCGGAAGCAGGGTGACTCGCCCACCCTCCGCTCCCACTTCTACTTCTTTGGAGGTCGTACAGAGATCATCCTTAAGGCTGCTGCTGGCAAGGGTATCATTAGCTCCGTCATGTGGCTCAGCGATACTCTAGATGAGGTCGACTGGGAGTTCGTCGGCGTTAACAGCTCCATGGGCTTGAGCAACTACTTCGGCAAGGGCAAAGAGCTCTTCACCGAAGGCAAGGAGCATCCGGTCCCTGGCGCTCCCGTCTGGGACGAGTTCCACAACTACACTACCACCTGGACCGAGAACCAGCTCGAGTGGTTCATCGACGGCCAATCCGTTCGCATACTCAATAAGGCCGACGCGCTTGAGGGCGGCAACCTCTTCCCCCAGACCCCCATGCGTCTCTACCTCGGTATCTGGGCCGGCGGCGACCCGCGCCTGCCTGAAGGCACTCGAGAGTGGGCTGGCGGTGACACCCAGTACGACGAAGGCCCCTTCACCATGTATGTCAAAAAGGCGCATGTCCAGGACTACAGCAGCGGCAAGGAGTACATCTACGGCGACGACTCTGGATCCTGGGAGAGCATTGAGGTTGTTGAGTAAGTTTGGCACCTTCCCCTTGAAGTGCGCAACGGCAATCGAATGAGAACTCCTTTAACACGACCCCCTTATAGAGGCAACTCGACCGCCAAAGAAAGCATCCTCGCGCCCCCCGACAAGTCTATCGGAGAGAAATTCGATGACCTCCCTCAAGGCGCCAAGATGGCTGTCTACGCCGGAAGCGCCGGCGTTGCTGCCATTCTTGTGATTGCGCTAATCTTCTACATCATCCGCCAGCGTCGCCGTGGAGCCCGCGAGTCCGCCGATGCCGCGCGCAGGGCCGAGGAGGAACGTGTTGAGATGGATGGCTTCAAGAAGAGCGGAGTCAACCCGGACGGTTTTGCTGGACCGACAGGTATGGAGTACAACTCTCAGTCTATCGGCAAGGAAGGCTTCCGTGAAGAGAACTATGAGATGCCGGTTACGACGGCCAGCCCTCTTCACGGCAGCGGAATGCCCGAGAAGGGGTGGGACTCGGCCGCTGCATACAGTGGCGCTGCGGGTGCGGGTGCGAGCGCTGGTGCCGCTGTCGGAGCCGCAGCCGCAATGCGCTCTCCCACTGCCCCTCTTCTTGGACGTGACGGACAGACGAGCCCCCGCATGAACAGCCCTGCACCCTACAGCGACGCCACATCTCCGCGAGCCCAGCAATTTCAGTCGCCCCTGAGGACACCGAGCCCGGGCATGCCACCACAGGGCCCGCTCCCAATGTCGCCGAACCGAAGTGTCTCCACCCCCCAGCAGTTCGGGAACCAGAGGATGGGCAGCCCCGCGCCGCCTCAACCAAGCCGCAGCTTCAGCAACAACCAGTACGGTGACGGCACAGACCAGGGATACTGGAACAGTGGCGGCTACAGGTAGAAGTCTGTCGAGGTTTCCAGGGTGTGATGATTTTGATTTTCGGACTATGTCTTGTTGGGAACGGCAGGCCTCTGGAGTTTTGTCTGACCGGGTCCATCATTTTTGGAGCTGTTCACGAATGGAAGGGATTTCGAGGACTAGACAACTTTCCCCTTTTCCCCGTTCAGACCATGCAGCGCGATACCTGTTGAACTTCTGGAGTACACGCCGCGTCCCGCGAATGTTGCTGCCTTGCATTGGAATCATATACAATTCGATGTTCTTTTGATCCTTCTCGACCTCTGCCTCCTGCTTGGGCTTCGGTTTGCTGGCAGTGTAAGCGCTGCCGGTGCGGGCTAATGATCTTTGTTTTTCCAGCGTGAACAAGATGTGAACTTGCAGGCTGGTCCTGTCGGCTAGGGCCCTTACAAGCGTAGTCGTGTCGATGTCAGTCAAGCAGCCTCGTCTCCACGGCCGGGGCCATTGCCGCCTAGATATCTGACGCCGCCCAGCGCCCAGCGGGTGAATGACAGCTGGTTGTAACAAGTACTGATTTTGGTCGGTGAACTTGGATCTCGACATCCGGACCTGGTTGGGCGGCTTACGCCTTGATCTCAGCCCTACTGGAACTCTGTCTCTACGGGCCGGGACCAGGCACGTCGGTGTTCCTGAGCGCGGCTGTTGATGTGGAAAGTCAATACCTCGGAACTCAAGGGATGTTTGCGATTGATTTGGCATCTTGACTTCAGATGAATAATTACCAACGGCAGTGAATGCGCATGAGGAGACGCTGCTCTTCTGAGAGGTCAACAGGAATCATCTTCAAGCACTCACGAAGTATCTTACAGGCGAAGGACCTCGACATCGTGGCCTACAGGGCCAACTTGTACATGAATCCGGTGAGTCTGCACCTTAAAATGTCGGGTACTGGGCAGGGCTGAGCCTGGCGGAATCTACACCGCGTCTTAGAGTTGCGGCAAGCCAGCCACATGTCGAGTGGATTCCGTTACCCCTTTCGCCAGGCCTCTATGGTTGCGGAGGTAATTATCAACGACGGTGGCCGACGATTGCACCGAATCGATATTGGGAGACTATTTTTGGGTTTGACAACATAAACATAGACCGAGGCAACGACTTCGGCTTGCCTCAATACGCATCTCAGGTGAGCACAGCTATGTCAATCGGCTCGAGGACACTCTCATGGTGACGATGGCAACATGTCGAACATTGGCTCATGAACCACACACACCTCACCAACGCCTCCGCGCAGACCCAGCACCACTTCCATCTTCTCATAGACACTCTAACAGCGTCAAGAGTCAACAAGGGCGTCAAACCAAAGACTAAACGGCATCCTGCCGGGTCGACTCCAGCAGCCATCGACTCCACGATGAAGCCACAAACAGCACGCGGAAGGCTTCCCATTCATAACAAAAACATTCCAGATGTTCTATAAAGCACGCCGTCCTTGGCCCATCCTCTCTCTTGTATAGTCTTCATCAAGCGCAGTCAAAGCCTCTCTTTCGCTATTACCATCCTCTTTGCTACCATCACCGCCATCGCAACGATGCAGCTCACATCGGTCCTCCTCGCCGCCATCGCGGCCATGTCCGTCTCGGCGGCCCCGAGCACCACGTCGCCCGATGCCGCCGCCGCCGCCCTCGGCCACGGCCCCCGCTGCCACGGCGACATGGAGTACGACCCCTGGAAGAAGCTGTGCAAGTGCGACCGCGGCGACTTCTACGACGCCTCGATCCGGCGCTGCCGCGCCGAGGAGGTCAAGGAGTTCAAGTACAAAAAGTGCGCCGCTGGCGAGAAGCTTTACTGCGCCCGCAACGAAAGCCGCTTCGTCGAGTACAGTGAGTGCCTCTCCCCCCCAAACCTCTCTTCAGCCGAGTGACGGGCACTCGATCTGTGACTGACCGCCCTACCCTCCGCAGACCCCAAGAACCCCATCTGCTGGGACGACTCGTCGAACAAGGTCTTCTGCGCCACCAAGACCCGCGTCAAGGAGGTCTTCCGCGCCGAGATCCGCAAGGAGTACGAGGTCGAGCACTACTCGGCCGCCCAGCGCGAGCGCAAGGAGGTCCAGCGCAAGACGTGCCGCGAGCCGCGCCGCTTCAACCACCGCGCTGACGCGTGCGAGTGCCCTCGCAACAAGGTGAGTGATCTTCCGGGGCACAGCGGCTGCCCAGCCGTCGCCGGGGCCCTCTGGGGCGAGAAGGAACATACGCAGCCGAACAGCTTGACTGACGCGCCAACGCAGATCTGGGACGGCAAGACGTGCGGGTTCCCCAAGATCCCCCAGCCCGTGTGCAAGCGCGGTCAGAAGGCCTACTGCGCCAAGAGCGCCCTTCTCGTGACCCAGTACAGTGAGTGGCCCCCGTTCTCGAGCTCTTGCCGCCAGCGGGGTGTGCTGACGGCGCGGCAGGCGTCCGGGAGAAGCTCTGCGAGGACAATGGCAAGAACTACGTCTTCTGCTGCGGCGAGGAGGTGGAGGAGAAGAAGCAGGTTGACAAGGCCAAGGACGGCAAGGAGCCCAAGAAGGGCAAGAAGACGAAGGCCGTTCCTAAGTACGAGGAAGAGGAAGAAGAGGATGAGGATGAGGAAGAGGAGGAAGATGAGGAAGAGGAGGAGGAAGAGGAGCAGGAGAAGAAGGAGCCCAAGAAGCCCAAGAAGACGAGCAAGAAGGGCAAGAAGGGCAGCAACGCCTACAGGCCCAAGACGCTCAACGCTGAGAGGTTCGCCCAGTGTGCCGGTCTTTGGAACTAAGGTCGTCCTGCCCTCAGTGGCCTCGTTTGTCGTGGACCTTGCCTCATGGTGGGGACCACCGGGCATGTTGCAGCGTGTTGCTTGCCACAAACGCTTTTCTTCTTCTTGTCATTCCTTAGATTCAGATTTGACTCGCCTAGAGTGTGGTGAAAAGCACCTGGAGGTGGAATCGGAGCTGCCAATTCCTAGCTACCGAGCTCGAAGTTGCCACAAAGTGTCGTGGTTGAAACAAAGCCCTTCGAGCTTAGAATCCTTTTCGTCTCTTCATTTCTTCCTTGATGCTTCTTGAAAGCCTAAGCTCTGGACTGCGCAACTCGAAGACCTTGGTAGCACCCATCTCGACGTGTCAAAACTACGGGCACCTTTCTGGGAAACCAATCATTTGACCAAGACGGCACAGCACGCAAGACGATACACATGACGGGCAGAACGGACTAGATGGCATGCGAACCGGAAATCAGACATTGATGCAACAGCTCAAAGGCTCCCGTGACCCAGACTTGTCGTGTTCCACTGAGTTTCGGTAGTCCAAAGGGTATCAGAGCAACATTTAAAACAGTCAATAGGCCCCGCCGTACGTTCTCCCATAACACGCCTATACTCCGATCATTTTCACTCCGGGGCCCGTGATAAAGGCCCCCGCCGGGCAGATACCCAAAACCTTTGTGTCGCCCAAATGAAATCAAAACTGAAACGGGTTGGGGCCTTGATCAAACTCATCCATACCCATTAAGATGTCGTCGTCTGGCGCTGCCTCCATGTTGATGAACTCCTGAAACAACGCCACGTCCTCAAATTGGTCGGCGAGGTTCTCGACCTTCGCCTCGCCCGGGTTCGTTAGGGCCAGCTCAAGGTCGCCCATGAAGGTGGCCCGGATGTCACCTGAAGGGTGATCCAGACCGCGCTGCTTCAGCTGCTGGAGAATGGCCCGCGCCTCCAACCCGGAAATATCTCCATTGCGCAACGTCATGGACAGGAGGGCGCGACCAATGGCTTCGGCGAGGCGGTATGATTTGCGAAGATTCTCGTATCCGTAGACACAATGGAGGAAGTAAAAGCGCCACTCTGGGTCCCCCGTGTCTTTAAGCACGGCGTTGGCCACGTAGATCAGCGCTGTGTGCCAGAGAATAGTGTACGCCGATGACTGGTACTGCTGCCGATAGACGATGATCAGACGCTTGAGCTGATTAACGGACGCCTTGAAGGCGGCCTCAGCGGAGCTCTCCCTAGAGGAAAAGGTCGCGAGACGAGGTTGCTGTGCAAGCGGTTGCTGCACAAACGGTCGAAATATGTCCAGAATCGCGGCATGGAACCATAGACTACGGCGGATCAGCAAGCGCTGTCCAAATGATACCGAGAGAGGAACTCACTGGAATGTCATGACGTGGTGTGGGCTGTCGTCTGATTGCACAAGCGACGACGGAAGCGTTTCGATCCAGGCCAGGAGCTCGCGATATTTCCGCTCCGCAAACTCCACGGAAACGTGCTGACTGATGAGAGCAGTGCTGCTTTCGGTCCTGTTGTAATACACCGCGGTGACACCATGAAGGATCCGCCAGAACCTGCACAGTGCCGCGAAGGTCTCGCCCATGTACCAGGGAGGACCTTTGTCGGCGGCTTGTGACGTTGCCTCTGTGCTTGAACTCTGGCGCGAATTAGGCGATTGGGCTGAATCGGGAGAATCGCCGGGGATAGGCAGCACCGGAGGATGCTCCGGATATTCCAGGCCAGGCTGTTGGTAGAACAGCGAGAGGAGGCTACACAGGTCAAAACCTGCCATGCACCGAATGGCAGCTGGGGGAGGGTACTTACATGGACCAATTGAAAATCCCCCACGCTGCGTATGAGCAGGCCGAGCGCATGTCTGGCGACAGGTCATTGGCGTTTCCTAGTGGCTCGGACGGTTCACCCCCAAGAAGCGACATTCTCTTCGCCATGCGGCTGGCTTCGGTGAGAAATACCAGAACAAAGTGATCTCGCCCGTTCCCCATGAAGGCAAGGCTCAGTAGCTGGGCGCCTGCGATGTTACACAGGCTGTCAGTAGACTTGGCCGACCACCAGAGCTTTTCAGCTTCGCTGCCAAACTGGTCGACCAGATCGTGCGCGGATTCATCCATGGTGGTGTACATTTGCTGAAGCATGTGAGCAATTGGTAAGAATGGGCCGAGTCCGAGCACAACACTTACAGTGCCCCAATACATGAGAGCGTGGACCAAAAAGCGGGAGCAAAATCCAAACCGATGCCGAACCAGGTCGGACACGAACAGGTCGGGATCAAACGTGCCGAGGAGAGGATGGTCCGTTCTCAGATACAAGGAGATGATGTTGGCGGCAAGTTCGTTAGAGAGAGTGATGTCCGTCCAGAAAGATATGTCGAGACCGCGAAGTCTTTCGTCACAGATTGGCAGCATGGGCGGCGGCGAGCCTTCTAGTGACGACTCGGTCAGGAAGGGGTTATCTTCCACGTCTGCCGTACTCGCACTTGCAACTTGCTCGCTTGGTGGGCCGTAGCCAGCAATGTGAATGCCCAGGATGGCCCTTTTGCCTCGTGTCAGCTACACAAACCCGTCAAGCCAGGGGCCAAGCAGTCATCCCTACCTTTGGTCCATGGACCTAGTCCGGCGCACGTATGGGGGCCGGACCGAACCTGAAGTATCAGGGCGCGACACGGCAAGTGGACGGAGGGCGGGGTACGCGGTGGGGTAGCTCCTCATAAGTTCGAACTCAAGGCTCGAGCGGGAGGGGCCGGCGTGCTCAGGGCCGGCGTCGTGGTCGGATGGGGTCTGCTGAGAGCTTGTGGATTCTTTGAGGAGGGCGAGGACGGCGGCAGGATCGCGGTTGGCTCTCAGCATGCGCAGTATGTCGACGGCTTCGGTTTCGGAGGCGGACTTGAGAAGCTGCAGGACCTCGTACGACTCGGCCATGGCGGTGTCGGACGCCTCTCTCGGCGCCTTCTCGGTGTAGACGCAAGGCTTGGACCTCTTCTGGCATGACTGACATGCGGGTCGCTGCCCGTCGCACTACATGCCGGGGAAGAGGGTTCGTTAGAGTCCAGATGTCCAAAAGATATGATGACGAGCCGGGAAGGGAGGTGGTGGAGGGAGAAGGAGAGCGGGGATCCTTACACGAGCCTTCCTTCGGCGGCAGTCATTGCAGGCGAGCTGAGTGCCAATGCGCTTCCGTTTGCTGCGCTCCTCGTGCTCGCCGAAGGCGGCATCGCCATCTTGGGGGCCCATGCCCGCCTGCCCGAGGCCAGGCTGCCCGTAGCCATAGGAATGGGAAGAAACGGCGGCACCGCCAGACGGCGTGGTGATGGGCGAAAAGTCGGCGGTAGCGGCGGCGGCTGCGTACGTCAAATCGGCCGCGTTCGCGGCCTGGGCGGCGGGCAGGAGTTGGCGGAAACGTTTGCTGTTGCCCGGGTTGGACATTGTCGCGACGAGACATGTATGTCTCACGGAGTTCGGAGGGACGTGGCGGGATGGCCCATGACCCGGGGAGCCGAGGCCGACGTGCGGTGGTGAAGATGGGACGGGTCCTTTGTCGCCGTGCGATGGAAGGGGACGACGGTAGAGGCAGGGAGGTGGGGGGCCTCCGCAGACGGGAGCGATGGATGTATCGGCGCGGTCGCTTGAATAGTGACAAGCAGTCGCGATGGCATCATGTGTTGGTCGGATTTGAATCGATGGCGGTCCGGGCAATTGTTGGTGAGGTGGGCGGGATAACTGAAGAGCAGAGTGGTGGTGCTGTGGGCTGGGCTGGTTTGAGGTGCGCGCAGAGGTCAAGAAAAGAAAGGAAAGCTCGTCTGCCCAAGAAGGGCAAGGCTGATGATGAGGACAGGTCCCGCCACTCCAGTGCAGGTTCAAGGTTAAACAGGCCGGCAGGTAGGCAGGTAGGCGGGTGGTGCCTGCCCCGGGTTGGTTTGGATTGAATCCCCGCCTTCGCTCCCTCGCTGGACTGAAAGCGTCCTGGCCGCGTTGTGAATGGTCGTGTAGGGTAGAGCAGGCCCCGTGAGGTACCTAGGTAGGTGTGGTAGGTAAGGTCCCTGGGTCGGTTAGGTAGGTAGGCAGGTAGGGAGGGGGTTTCCTCCAGTGATGACCCCTCTTACGTAGGTGGGTGGTTTTCGGGAAATCGCAATCCACGTGACAAGTTTATCGTGGGTTCGTGGGTACAGGGCACATGGGTAGGCAGGTGGTAGGTACCTGCCCTGGGCCAAGTGCTGGGGTCAACGTTTCCATCACGTTTTCCCCCGCCACCCACCGTAATTGAGTCGATTGGGATAAATAAAAACATGGCGTTCCCACCTCCGACGTCACGATTGACATGGAGCTCTCATGCCAATGCACGTGAGCTCCGTAACACGACAAGGAAAGGGATGGAAGGCGAGTACGTTGTCGGGTAGCCCACCGACTCAAGCACGAGCTAATCAACGGGACGAATGGGACCGGGGGGAACTCCGCTCCCACAAGGTCACTGATTGGCGCCCTCTCCCCCTGGGCATGTCGGCAGTTGAAGGGACCTCCCGGTGCCTCGGGTTTGTTTGGTGTTGTCGATGCTGCCAGGAACCGAGCAACCGGCTCTAGCTCCGTGCCAACCGGAAGCCGTGCCATCATGTGCCCCGACCCGCGTCGGCGGCGACCCTGAAGCATGTCAAGCTGGACCCTGGATCGGGCCCAAGTCCAGACAGAGATCGAGCCATTGGCGTCCGACGCTATGCCGCAGATGCTTCGCTCCGGACTCAAGACCTGAGGAGAACCTGACGTGGCGTGGTTTCCGACGAATCGTACGCAGGGTGAATCAATCGAGTGCCGTGCATCTTGATCTAACCTTGGAGGGAGGTATTTATCGTTATTCTTTTCGTTTGGGCGAAAACCAATATCGACGCCAGTTCGCTCTCTGTCCAGTCGACATAAGTTTCCCAGAACAAGACCTCGCTATTTCTCGGTTTTCGTCGTTCGCCCCACCAGACAACAACACACTGACCGCCACAGCCGATTGGGCGTGTTTCTGGAATCTCCGCGCGACGACTTGCTCTTTGTTCAATATTCATATCTGAGACCCGTCCCCGGTTCATATGTGTCTTTCTCTACCCAAGCAACCTGTCAATTGCACACCGTTCATCAATACGAACCGAGGTCTCACCACCTGTCTAATACTTCTTGCCTTCGTACCACAGCCACGGCTTAACTACTAGATCAGTGACAATCTCTATGCTGCGTTCATTAGTGACCAACAGAAAAGCCGACGACCGGTTGCACTCTAGCCACATCTTTTACCTCGCTCTTGAACCACAGTACTACGCGGCATTTCATCCGAGACTCGGAGCCTGACCCTGGCTCCAACTCGCCGGCGCCCGGGACACTGCACACAAATACCGAGCATTCTTGTACGACTTGCGCACACAAGCGAGAGACTCAGGCTGACTGCAGATGCGTCGACCATCGCACCGCCACACCTCGCCACTGGACATGGCCAGGATATTACACAAATTCGACTCACCACCGTAGTGGGGGCTGCCTTGCTTCTCGACGGCCCCATAGACAAACCGCCCTGCATAGGAACAGTTTGCAAGGACATTAGCGTCAGCCGGGAATACTTGCTGAGGCACCACTATGGTAGGCAAGCCAAGGACACCAGGATGCCTGCTTGACTGGGTTGACGCAGACAGAGATGAACGCAGATGGCGGCCCAAGAGTCCCACTCCCTAGATACCTAGATGATGAGAGACAGCTTCGCTTTTGGGCATCGGTCGATACTCGCGTCTGCCGCGATCTGTCCGTGTGGCCACACTTTCCCTGATCATATTTTGAGAGTGAATCGCCGTGGATTCTCCGGGTGTGTTTATGAACCAGTTATGTGAAAGAGTCATGCGGACGTATCTCGTAAGACGAGGCCGCGCAAACGCCATGGTGACGTCATTGAGGCATGTCATGATCTGCTCCACTTCTTGCTCTCAAATTGCCCAAGGCTCCGCTTCGGCAACTTGACATGCAATCACGCAGTGACCGGGTCTGTGAGACCATGGCTGCTACATCATAATTGCGGTTTGTGGACATCTCCCTATCTGCGTGGCGACGGATATAAACGGCGGCATTCCGTTTGAAGCCTCTCGACTCATGCTTGAATTTGAGGCGATGTTGACCGACATTTTCCGAGTATCGAATCGCACACCAATCCTCAACACTGCATAAGAAGGACTGGAAGACGATGGTCCAGGCCAGCAGGGTCCGCATCGATCGCCCCGTACTTGAGACGGTTCTCGAAATCGCGCCAGACAGAGTACGAGCCCGAGAGGCGGAGGGTCGCAATATAGCTGCAGGGCAGTCAGACGCTCCGCAACGCTATGTGCTGATACGCTCTCAGTTGGGACCCTGGCCGTCGAGCGTAGGGGTCCATCGGAGGTTGGGCTGCCTGCTGGTCGGTTGGGCTGGCGTCCGGCGTCTACAGCCCTGACAATGGTGTGCACTATAGAAGTAGAAAAAGTGTATCGTGTGCCGAGGGTGTGTGCAGGGTATCATGTCGTTAACGAGTCGGTGGGAGGGTCCGTTACTTAACAGCCCAGCCATGCATCATGTGCTCGATGGGCAAGAGAACTGACAGCCTCTGTCTTCTTTCGATCGCGCGTTCCATTTGTAATGTGAGAGAGACCCCCTCCGCGGACCTAGGGATTATAGGACGCGATGGGACTATTCTGGCCACGGTGATGCTGATCGAAGATGCGAAGCGGTAAACCCAGGACCAGGGACGAAGGCGGGCTCTTGTACGCCTGACACAGTCGTCGAAGAAAGTTCCAGAAAGACGGGGGCACTTCCTGAAATGTGTAAAGCGAAAGGTCGAGGCAATCGTGTGATGAGACTCGATTCCTGATATTTGAGGGTGCTCGGATCTGGATCCAGAAACGACAAGAATGTTCTAAGAGACGAGCCAGCGTCGCGTCGTGCTGGTGGTGAGAAAGGGAAGGGAAGGCGTCTGGCGGTAGGAGAGTCGAGGGGAGGGCCCCCCCACCCCTTCCTTCCCTTCCACCCCCTTCCGAGCTTGACTTGTGCCCCTCTCGAAGAATTGGGTGCGTCCCGGTGACAAGACGAGGGGCGGTGGTGGGTGGTGGGAGGTGGGGAGGCCTGGTGGAGTCGTTGTCGTGCCTGCACCGCTGTCGATTGTGGGGCCGGTGCCCTCCAGCTGCTCCCATAGCTTGTACCCTTGTCGAGGCTGCGTCAATCGTACAGCCAATCAGAACTGGTAAGGAGTAAATGCTCCGGTCACCTCCTCCATCGTGGAAGTGACCAACGCGAATCGTTTGGCGGCACGGTTGGGGGGGCAAGTATCCCGCCCGTGGTCCTGGCATTTCTTGCCAGCAAAAAATCAGCTGTTGCGGCACCAGCCACAGGACGAGGTACTTACGTGCCAAACAGGGTGAAGGCAGAAGGGAGGAGAAAAAAAAAAGAGGGCAGCCCAGGCCTCGGGTGCGCACCATGGGTGGCCCCCTTTTGGCCTTGCCATGCCGAGCCTGCTGTCTCTTGCTCTCTCGCGCGCTCACCGTGTCCCTCTTGCTCTCTTTCGCCCGCCCGCCCGCTCTTAAACGCCCCAGCCCTGGAGGTAAGATGTGGGATGGGACAAGGGCAGGGCAGCGTCATGACTGATCATTGTGCCCGGGTCAGCTCGTTCATCGCCTCTGCTGAACCCCATGCGTGGGAACATCTCTGCTTTTTTAACACACTCCCTGGCCTTACATTGACTTGCTGGACTGACCCGGACCATACAAAGTCGGTAGAAAGCCCCGGACATCGTGGCAGCTGTGGCGATACTACTACTGCTCTACTGCTCGCCTTGCCATTGGTCCGCCACCCGCAGACAGACCCCTTCCACCCACCCTTCAAAGCCACATCCCCGGGACATAACCCCTTCCCCAGCCACAGCCAACGTCGCCTTAGACCGCCCACTGTGGTAAGACCCCCTGCCGCCGGCGCTTCAGTCCCGGAGCTCTTCATACATTGTCATCCGTCCGTCGTTCCGGTCACTTGTTCCGGCACCAAGAGCCAGAGGAAGACGGACGCAAGGGCCCGTCCGACGAACCCGCCAGGCCCTTTCCTGCGAATCCTGCACGCTGCGCTGGCTCTTAACCCTTCCCCTCCTGTCGACCCTAGCCAGTCAACGAACCTCTGGTAGAAAGAGCCGCCAACCGCCCCATGTCGTCCTCCCGAGGTTGCGTCTGCTGCTGTCAACATTCGTCTTCACATCTTTTCACGCTTCATTTTCGACGTTGGGGACCGTCAGGGACTTCCCTCCTCTGATGTGTGTGGAGCATAAGTCGTCCTGCCCAGTCTGCCGGCGACTGTTTCTCATCTACGTCGAATTCTGCCACGACTGGCGTCCGCCG
The DNA here is from genome assembly GCA_002851775.1 of Verticillium isaacii. Classification (NCBI taxonomy): domain Eukaryota; kingdom Fungi; phylum Ascomycota; class Sordariomycetes; order Glomerellales; family Plectosphaerellaceae; genus Verticillium; species Verticillium isaacii. The sequence goes on along the minus strand of NMXN01000005.1, from coordinate 551,808 downwards.
CTCGTCTACTGTCCCGCCGGCATCAGAGTCAACCTGTTGGATATGGTCGAGGGTCGATGCCACAGTCCAATCTGCCCCAACAGCCGGACGGGTGGCTGTCAAGTCATCTGATGTTCCGACTCCCGACGAGGGTCCAGCGCCCTGGTCGATCGTTTTCTCGAGGGCCGCCCGGACCATCGGGCTCAGAGCTTTTGTCCAAGGCTATTCACCTCAACGACCTGATCGATTCCCTCGTACCGCGGGAGGTCCAGGTCGTACTTCTCGGCGATCTTCGCCGACACGAAGCTGGCTCGTCGTCAGTAACAAGCAGCCAGCCATTTGTTTGGAAAATGGTACGTACCGTCCGCCGATGAAATGGCGACCTTGAAAATGCTTCACGAGAGGCTTAGGCGCTGTCAGGCTGACAAGAACTGCAGGCATGAAGGCGCTGCCCACTCCGGCCTTGGGCGGACCCTCCTCGATGTCCCACGACGACGGCGCGTCAACGGACGTGACAGGCAGCTTTGTCTCTTCAAGAGCACGAATCACCGCGGGGAAAGGCTCGCGAACCTCGCCCGAGAAACTGAAACCTGTACCACCGGATCAGAAACCCGCAATCATCATGGTGGCATGCGGGGCGCAAGAGTCAACCAACCAAAGATTGCGTCGATGATATGGTCTGTTGTCTGCAAAGCCTTCGGGAAGTCATCAACAAAAGAGACCTCGAGGTCTTCCAATTGTTTGGTCAATCGCTGAGGGTTCGGGACTGGTTAGCTTGGGCGCGTCATGGTTAACGAATGAACTTTAGGGGAAAAGTGCCAGCCTCGCAGTTTGCGGGCTAATACATTGTTCGGAGGGCATGATATAAACGCAGCGCCTGCCTTCCAGATTACTTTTCTTTGGCGCCCAGGGGGCGAACTGCAATCAGGTACACGTTATAGAGCGCAGACGACGACCATGACTTCATGTCGATAGAGAAACAAAGCAATACGAACTCGCGAATTCATTTGTTTGCTGAGTCGGAGTGTTATCGAAGACATGAGGAAATTGGCCAAAGTCACCTGGTATAGCTCATTCTTGCTGCGTTTTGGGTAGTAGACGGACGGCTTGTAGCCGTAATGATGGAGGTGCCGAGCTGCCACAAGTCCATCACCCCCTAGATCAACCGAGTCAACGGCTTTTCGCCGGTCGCCTGGCAAAGACATCACAGACCGTTGTTACCTGGGCCGCAGGCAACCAGAATGTTGCCGCCTTGGCTGAGAGGATGAACTCTGTAGACTGTCGATTGTTAGCTGGCCGTCGCGAACTCGGAGGGGCCAAGGAGCGCTCACCCGCCTGGGAAACAGATAGGCCGGCGAGTTCCATCAGCTGGTCGATCGAAAAGGCCCCGGTGCTCATGAGGTCCTTGTCGAGAGCCGCAGCTGCTTTAGCGCCTAGAGTCTGAGGGATGACGCCGTGAGCGGAGGTCGTGGGGAGGGAAACTGGGGGCTCTTCCAGACCTTGAGTGTCATCGTATCTATGTTGTTGTAGGTAACGCGTGAGTGGGAGATTCAAGGGCTTCTTGAGTGATCGATTAAAGATGGGGGGGATGAAGAACTAGCCTCGACGCACGTGGGAATAGTACTGAGCATCGGACCAGCCAAATATCTAAGCGCAGCAAGAGACGGCAGAAGCAACTGACATCACTGGCATGGCGATCACAAGTGGAGAACGAGTCTACTCGGGCACTTTCCTCGCTCGGCTGTGGCTGACCACCTGGAAGGTGGAGCATTCCGACCTGGCCCCACTTGCGACTGTCGACGGTGAACTGTTTGAATGCCCACCGGGCCGGCAAAACCTAGCTCCGACCAAATTTGACTGTCGTCCAGTCCAACCTCACAGATAGCTTCGCGACGAACGGACCCAGTCCGCTTCAGCGTATTTTGGACGTCGAGCAACAACGACATCCACCACCGTCAACCGTCAACATGGTCCTCCGGATGCGCCTCGCCCGCTTTGGGCGCACTAACGAGCCCTTCTACAACATTGTCGTCACTCACGCCAGGTAGGCCTTGTACCTCTGTAACCCGGACCACGGGATTCTGAGAGCTGACTATCCGTTCAGGACCGCACGCAACAGCAAGCCGATCGAGGTCATCGGCACGTACGACCCCATTCCCCGAAAGGATCCCTACGACGCCGACCGCAAGCCGCACAAGAACATCAAGCTCGACACGTTGCGCGCGAGGTACTGGATCGGTGTCGGCGTGCAGCCCAGCGACCCGGTGTGGAGGTTGATGTCCATGGTAGGTCTTATCGACTCTTTCAGGCATACGCTACGTCTCGCTGACACGGTGCTGGGCAGATCGGTCTCATCGAACCGCAGTACGGACCCAACGGCATCAAGAACAAGAACACAGCTGCGAAGTCTCTGACGGAGCCGCTTGAGAAGCCGGCGACGCAATAAGGGGGCGTTTAGTTATGGACGTGTATTATACCGGGAAGGAATGTTCTCAGCATTGGATGGCGTTTGAGCCTGGCGTGATCAGCCGGGCAGCTGTATTCTACTATACTGTACGATGACGAGGTATTGGCTGTCATCTGGCCACGGACCTCAATGGACACAATACGAAGCGCACTCCCAGGTGGCCGACCACGTCAGGGAATAAACTTGTGAAGAAACAAGGCTCATCGCAGTCTTCAAGATACCATGTTTCTGTGCACATGCCCTCAACTCGATGGATAAGAATTGAGTCCTGGTCGCTAATGTAACGCGCGACTGCGTCCTCAATGTAATTCGCCTTACAGCATTATGATGTACGACGATGCGGGTCTCGTAATGAACTGATCGGCGCTGTTCATTACCGCCCCAAGAGGATCCAATGCTGTGGCAGAGTGAAGAGAACCATGTACAAAGGAAAAGCAATCCAAACGCCTAAAATGCCCGTAATGAAGGTGGCCGTCAACCCATGTCATGCCCGGCATATGCCTACCCAGCTCTAGCTTCCAAACCCCGCTAGCCAATCGCTGCTCTCGCCTCTTCTAGACTATGTATGTACAACAGATCATCATCAGTGTGGCCCGGCCGGTATCTTGTCAGCCGAGGACCTTAGTGTGATGCGTGGAACACAATGTTCATAATGAGACACACGGTCATGACGCACATGCCGTATATCGACAGGGCCAGAGCCATTTTGCGCAGGAGGTCGTGTTCAATGTGCTCCAGGTCCCACCGCCATTTCTTTCGCCACTTCCGTGGATCAATAGCGACACTGGCAGCGCTACCAAGGCTCTGAATGCTCGTCACCATGGCTGCGCTGTCCTCGATATCCGAGTCGTCATGCGTATCGCCGGCATCATCGTCCTCCTTGAGGAGTTTTTGGTGGTGCACGCTTTCGGGGTCGCTGATCTTGTAGTAAAACAGCCCGGGGAGGATGAAACTGATCGAGGTCGAGCCAATACTACCCACATAAGCAAGGACGCGCTCCAAGCTTGTCACCGAAAGGGCAACTAGGTAGCCCAGAACGAGGATGACGGTGGTCAGGATGGCAAAGCGCAGATCGCTCATGGGAGCCGAGGCGTGGTCTGAACGAGCTCCCACGGGAGAGCTTGAGCGGCCATTGAGACCTTGCTGTCGATTCGGGCGCCACTTCAGCACAGCGTCGAGCGATGCGCGACACGGGTGGACTTGGAGCGGGATGCTGAATGTAACGAGAATGACGATGCCGATTTGCCCGATGAATGTCGCAATGGATGGAGCATCTGCTTTGGTCAGTAGTTGAAAGCTGTGCACAATTTTGCGGAACGTACACATGGAAACGATGTTGCCGTTGACTTCGTTGCCGAAAGTGAGATAGCCGGTGATAGCCACCAGCAGGTACATGCCAGCGGCGCCTCCGATGCTTGAACCAACGACTCCCACGACGCTAAATAATGTGAGTAAATATCAACATGGGAGAGGTACAGAAAACGTACCTCAGGGGCGAGTCATCCTTGAGCTCATTGAGAATCGAGAACATCTGGGCAGGCTTAGTGGTCGTTTCTTCAATCAACAGATTATTGAACTTACGTTCTGGTGGCAAGTGTATGCGAAAACCACCACCGGCAGAGTGCTCAGGAAGGCGACGGCGCTCTGCGGCTGCACCACCCGAAGGTCACTCTTGTCCTCAAGCGGTTCCACTCCAAAGTGGTAGACCACAAGGATGACGAGGTATCCGATTGAAACGAGTGCGACGATGCTGGTGTACTTCAACGAGTCCAGCCTCCGCAAAAAGCTCAGGGGAATGACCAGAAACATGAACGCCGTGATCCAGAAGTTTCGATCTGTAAGGTAGGGATGAAGCTCCGGGGTGTCGCTGTTGAACCCAAGAACGACCTTTGGCATCAGATCACCGATGATGATCATGTACGACACTCCCACGCCGAAGCACTTGACGGCAATGGCGGCATCAAAGAGCACGGCCGCGTTTGGATATGTGAGTTTCGAGATGGCAAAGAACGACGAGCTACCGCGGTCGAGGTATCGGGCACATCGACCCTGAAGGTAGAGGCCGAAGGCAGCTGTCAATCCAGACCAAAAGATCATCAGAGACCCGAGTACAATTCCCATGTGCGATAACACGGACGGCATTGCCAGAGTACCTGCACCAACAACTGCAATCGATCATCAGCTTCCGAATTCCCGGCCGTAAAACGAATCGCGAGGACATACTGGTGTTGAGCAAGTTGATGATGCTACTCAGCATCGACGCCTGCCCTCCTCCCTCCCGGGCTTTTCGACGTGATCTGGTAGCACATGGGTCAGCACATGATCCGATAATCGATGATCAAAGGTAGAGACGAGAGCGCATACCGAGTCATCTCGTCAGCGCTTCCACTTGTAGAAGACGAAGCGTTGCCATCAGCGATGGTGTTGTAGTTTGGCATCTAGTCGAACGTCGTGACGGCGGGTCGGTTGGCTGGTCGTACGGTAGAACGGGTAGAGATCGTGTTGCTGTGTAAACTGCGGGTTGTGTCACTCCGCAGCCGCGAAGGTTGGTTGTCGATTGTCGACAGAGGTGGAACGTGATGTGCTCTGGACCAGCAGGTCGCAAGAGCTCGTGACCAGGTGGTCGCCTTGAGCCGCTCGCTGGAACCTCGAAACGGCCCAGAGAGCAAGCGGCCCGGGGAGGATCGAGTCGTCTAGGGGCTTCGGCGGTCGATTCGCAGTGCTCCGCAGTCAATCACCGTTTTGCGCCAAGTCGTTGATGTGTTCTGATGGTTTCCTAAAGCTGGTGGAGTTGGCAGGCATCTGTCGAGATGGACACGACGTCGATGCGACTTGGCGGTCGTCACAGGCTTGGCACAGCCACGTTTCTTATCGCACTAGAGCTTCAGCCACACCCGGCTTATCACTGAACATCAATTGACAGCTCTCCTCTCCAATGCTCAGTTACGATCAGACATTCACTACAGCCGTCGATCTTGGTACCCCTTTTCCTCGACAATACTGTTGGGACCACTGGGGCGACCGTTAGCCAGAGAATCGACAGAACGCTCCATCGGCATCTCAACTTTCAACGCCCCGGGTTGTTGACCACCATGGATTCGACTCTCGACAACACGACGTTGTCGACGATATCGCTCTTGGAGGCGCGCCTGCTGCGTGTAGAGCAGATCCTCCATGGGCATGGGCAATTCTCGCTGCCGCCAAGCCAGGAGCCCGCCGCCGCATCTCTCGAGACACTCGAACGTCGGTTCTACGCCCTCTTGGGCAACATCAAGGTTTATGGAGAGTTGATGAAGATCCGTACGTCCAGTCTGCCACTCCTGCTCACGGATCGCGTGCCCTAACCAGAGTCTAGACAAGAGTCAGCCCACTCTATTTCACTCACCATCTCCGGAGCAGCCCCCGATCGATCTTTCCCCTGAGGCCATCCGCGCAACCGTCATTGCCGCCGCCGCCTCATTCCCTGCGACGGCGTCATCCCTCACATCTGTTTCCGACTGTCCGATTCCCGATCCCACGCAAAGCGCATCGCTCGCGTCTCTGATACCGCGCATGCGCGGTATCGAGGCCACGCAGCTCGCGCAGGAAGCCGAGATGGCAGAGCTGCGCTCACGGAGCGAGGCGGTGATACGGGCATGGTACGAAGATGGCATCCTCTCCGCGTCACGTTTTGTCGCGGACGTCGAAGGACGGGTGGAGAAGGTCGAGCGGCGCGTCAGGAGGACAGAGAAGCAACAAGAAGCCGGGGAATCTCTGTGAAAGCTCCACGCGCCTGAGCTGAAGCTTGCTACCGCCACATGGGCCATGGATGGACGGCGACCAAGGAGAACTCTGGTAGCACGTCGACGGGCATCATGCACCAGGCAGCGGGCCGCTTTTCTCGTAGCGAGAGTCCAAGCCTAACACCTTGTGTTCGCGTCCGAGACCCTCCATGCCACGGCTACTGCAGCACCTGCATGTGGGGCCACAATCCGTCACAGAATGCGACGCGAAGACGCAGATTTCGATGGCGAGTCTCTTGGAAACATCTCGACACTCTGGCCATATCGATCCATGACATCACCTAGACCGATATGCCGGAGACACTAGGCTTACCCCACGAATCCGGGTTGTCCAGCGTGGGGAGACATTCACGATTGTTTCGAAACATGGCCCAGCAGCTCCAATCCTGTCTATGGCCGTAGTCCCGGCAGTTGCAAGCAACGCAACAAGGCGTCCGCCTGCCGCTCGGCAGCAGTGCTTGAGAGCGCAAGCCACATTGGGACGATGATCTCACTTCATTGACCCAGCAGTGCGATGGGACTTGATGGCAGGGGCTTCAGGCCGGAGACGCAGCCGGCATTTGAATCTCCGGGTTTCAGATGTGCGGGTGTCGCAGGCGTGATGGTGCAGACTGGACTACACATGTTGATCGCACTGTATCATAGAAGGAGAGAAGGTTGAGACGAGATGACAGAATCATGACCAAGTCGTCTCATGGTAGTGTAGGAGGCGGACAAGAAGAGGTTTGCGTATTCCCAAGAAACGTCTTTTAATCCGTGGCGCTCGTTACGTTGCAGAATGCAGTATGCGTCGATAAAGTTTTTGTCCTGCAAGCCATTGTTCAAGCTCAGGACCATGCGAGCCGTGACCGTGACCTTGTGAAGAGGATCTGTCTGACGGGTCAAACTGGACGGGTCAAACTGAAGAGACAGACCAGGTGGACTTGCTTGAGGACGGAGAGATCTAACAGTCAACAGGAGCTCACTAGTAGTTACGCTTCGACCGGCTAGCGGCCGCTGCACGCTTCGACGCTTAGCTGGATTAGGACCAGGCTCAGGGGTAAAGAGTGGAGGTGGCTGATCTGCCGCTGGGACTGGCTTCGAAATCTCGACAAAGAATACAGTGCGCACGGAATCGTCGGGCGCTGGTCCCCAGCCTTGCGTGCGAGAGCACGTGTGAGCACTCTGGGCTTGACCGCAGGAATTGTCATCTCGCTCGGGCTTCCTTGGAGGGTTTGGTGGCATGTGTCCCGGCGCGGCAATGGTCTCGGAAAGGGAACAGGGGGGGGAAGTCGTGATGTGACTGATTCGAGGACTGAGCATGCGAATGGGATATCGCAGGGCTAAGAAGTGATCAACGACAGTCTCGATCCAGTGTTCGTGCTTGCCGGGGATAAGCTTAAGGCAGTACTGTTGATCAGTGTCTCGCAGCATGGCCAGAAGCTACGAGGATCCAGTGATCGGCTCTGTTGGCGGCTATCTCAGCGGTTCGTCTGCGGACAACCGCCAGCCCTGTTGCATGGCACGGGATCATCGGAAAGTATGTCTTGCCCTGTGGGACTGATGAATGGGGTAATGGTAGGGCCTCGGCACTCGCGCCAGCAGGCTTGGGACGAATGTCAGAAGTTGAGGAGGGCGAGGTGAGCAGCTGTCAGCGAGTGTGAAATGGGCCGTGCGAGCGTGCAAGTTGAGGGTTGCCCCTGGCTTTGAGGGATACTGAGGAAGAAGATCGTATTGCGGCCTTTGTCATGCGCCGGGGACGGATAGGTGAAGGTTTGTATGCGTCAAGAGAGTCAAGGGTTCGAGGTCCCAGGAGGAGAAAGAAGAGTCGTTTCGGGGAGCCCAGTCTCCCGGGCTTCAATATGGTCACCATGCCCCTGCGTGTATCACGGGTGCTGTGATCATACAACCATGACGTCTGAGCCAGTCGATCACGGTATGCCGGTTGCTGCCGAGAGGACCTGCGTCTTGTGAGAATCCGAAGACCATGGGGAGCCATCGCTTGGGAGGCATCTGGTGGGCAGCAGGTCATGATGAAACCTCCACGCCGAAGAAGGCCTGTCAACCAACCAAGACGCGCCGAAATGCCCTACAGTCAATCGACCGGACCGTGACCCGTGTACTGTGCTGGCTGACGACGACACAGTGCTTACTGTGCTGGGCGTCTCCCAATGATGAGGTCAATGAAGGTCAATGGGGCCGGGAGGGTCACGGTACAGGTGGTGCGACACGCCAACGAACACAGTACACAGTGCAAGGCCTGGGCAGAAGGAGCTCCCTCCATGTTCAATTCCCCAAGTCGGCCCAGATCCTGCCACCGCCACTTCCCCCCCCTCACTCTGATCCCCTCGTCGCACAATCTCTCCAGGAACAACACAATTGCTGGATCCGCTCGTTCGACATACGCATCGAGCAACGCCGGCCATCGCATCACTCGACGACATCAAACGTTCGGAGCCTAGCCAGGCGTTCACCGTCGATCGTTCGCTAGTGGAGCGAGCCCCTTGCGCTACAGAGGACGCGCCGTCGTATCGAAGCCGAGCCAGCTCCATTGCTCCGCCATTTATTTTCGGGGCCCCTTCATTTCCACTGCCACGCGGTCATACTGTGCCATTCCAAGAACCAAGAAATCGAGCAAAGCTTCAACAAGTCGATTGGATTGCCGAAAGGCCAGCAGAGACACGACGATTCAACTGCTGCTTCGCCACGTTGTCGATTCTTCTTCTCGACTGCCCCGATCCGACACCACCGTCCACACCTCGACAAGCACAGACCTGGTGCATTCTCCTGCCGACCCAGCCGCTGTCAGCACTGCACATTCCAGCGCCCTGCCTGAGAATCTGGAACCTCGACGCAGTCCGAGGGCTCCTCCGCCCAATCCGCCAAACCCGCCTCCCCTGCGCCGCCTCCTCCAACACTCCCCCCCCCCGCCCCCTGCGCCGGTTCCGTCTCCTGCGACCAACCATCCTTCCTTCACCAATCCTTTCCGCCTGGCAGCGCCCTCTTTTTGATTCTTTGATTCTTCACTTATCCTGACTCGGAGCGCCGACGACCTGGACTTTCGTCATTACTTTGTTTCTTCTAGTCCTTTCTTTCTCTCTCCCACCACTCTTGACGAGAGGGAGAAAAAAACAAACCACCGACGCCGCTGTACTGTGCCGTTACTGGTGCTGGGCATCCCTCTGAACACATACGAGACCAGCTCGCATTCCCCGGCTGACAGGTTTTACACCTTCCAATTCGACCAGCCTCAGCCGCCACTTGTCTCCTCCTCGTTCCTCAGATCAGCTCCCACTCTTCGACCCCCCGTTCCCAACCACCACAAACTATCGCAGTCGCTCCTTAGCCTTTCACGACCACCACCCGCCATCCTAACGCCCCGTGCCGACTTTCGCACTCTGTCCGCCAGGGATACCCTACAATTCAACGCCAATGCGCCTCTAGCATCATCCAACCCCTAACCGTACACAGCGACCAACTCGACATTCGAAACTCCTCGCCCTTCCACCCCTCCGCACACTCCTGCTGCCATATCCAATCTACGTAGCTTCCATCAGACGACGCGCCCAAACCTCGAGCCGCTTCGAAGGCTCCCACTCGAATCGACAAGCCGACAACCCTATCGGTCTCTATGCCATCTTACGGTTCCCTGCACTCGCCATCGCTGGGGAAAATGGAACACTCAAGAGCTCAATACGGAAGAAGGGGGATGAACATGGGAAACGTCATTGGCGACCCCTTCGCTCTCGCATCCATCTCCATTGCCATGGTATGTCGTCCAAATCCCCAGCGCCTCTCCCGACGCGTGCTAACGTGCTCATCTCGAAGCTTGCATGGGTCATCTCTTTCATCAGCAGCATTGTCGCAGCAGTACAAACAGGACAGCTCCCTAATCTTGCGTGGTGGATCCTCGCGCTCGAGGTCGGTATCATCGGCGCCGTCTTGTTCGTCGTTGCCTCCGACACGATTCAGACATACCACGTCGCCTTGACCGCCTACCAGACGCTTGCGCTGGCCACCTTGTCTATACTTCTTAACAGGATTGTATATGATGGGCGCGGCGCCATGCAGGCTGCGTCTGCCGGCTTCGTCCTTCTTGCTGTCGTCATGGTAGGTTATACCGATTCAGCGACATGTCCATTCACGCGCTGACTCTCTCGTCTAGGCCCTTTGGATGATTTATTTCGGCTCCGCGCCATCGGCCTCGCCTCGCGCCTACGTCGACTCGTTCGCGCTGCAGAAGGAGGGACACGGCTCGCGCAACACCATGAACTATGGCACCGGGCGACCCGAAACCTCCACCTCTGTGCAGCCTCCACAGATGTATACCTCCGCCCAGCTGAACGGCTTCGAGAACCCCTCTCCCGTCGGCGGCATTTCGCAATCCCAAGCGCCTCGTAACTCGGCGGTGCCAAACATGAACTCAGCAGCGCCGACGGCGAACGGCAAGCCGCCAGGCCAAGATCAGGAGGTCGGCCCTCCGACCGAGTACCCTTACCGCGCCAAGGCCATCTACAGCTACGAAGCAAACCCCGAGGATGCGAACGAAATCTCATTTAGCAAGCATGAGATTCTCGAGGTTAGCGACGTGAGCGGACGGTGGTGGCAAGCACGGAAGGAGAGCGGCGACACAGGCATCGCGCCGAGCAACTACCTGATCCTGCTATGAGTAATGAATAAGAGAGATTCGTCACGGCGGGGGGGATGCATGTGTGCCGAAACAAGTCTGGCCGCTCCGATTCCTCCATGATTTCATTCTTCATCTTTTCTTTTCGGGTTTCGGCTGGAGTACGCTCAGGTCTCAGACAGGGACACATCCCGCCGCCGCCGCCACCACCACCACCACCATCACCATGAGGCCACGCACGGCACCTATGGGGGCAGATGCTCTTTCATATTTCTTCTCCCGGAGCTTGGATTCGCAAGCCCCACCCCCTTCCACTTCTACTTCTTCTGCTGCCTCCACGCCAACGAGGCGTTTCTTACTCACCACGTGGCTCTTCATCGGTGTGCGCGCGACGGGGATCGGGGGTTTGTGTGCCATATTCTGAGATGGGACTTGATTTCACGACGGTGGGGTTTCGGTTATAGGGATTAAGCTACGGCAGTATCGCAGCTGGGATACCCATGAGACTGGTGTTCCACCACTGTTTACAAGAGTGGCCTGTTGAACATACAATTGCTTTCTTTGGACACTATCTCTGCTTTGACGCCATCGGGGCAGCTCCAATCGTGACCGTAATGTGACTGAGCTTGCTGTGCATTGCCCGACCACTGTTATTAAACGTAAAACCTCTTCCGTGACTCGCGCATCCTGGTCCCATACACGGCCTGCGCGTCGGCTTTCTCGACCCAGATGATGTCTGTAGCCATGGCAGGTACGCGCTCGTCATATCAGAGCTGCAGAGCCGGGCGTGATTGCCGACAGACTTGCAGCATCAGTCCACCAGTCCTCTTGACGAATGGGCCTAGTTGGAGAATGTGCAGAGAGCGTCTCTTGCTTAGCCAAGGTGTCGGGCGCGTCGGACTGTCGATTGGCCATGTCGAACAAGCGTAGTTGATCGATAGTTGCGCCTCCATCGCTCATGGCAAGGCAAAACTCGTTGGGCGATATTCCCACACGCTGGGCACGCTGCCAGATGGATGCGTCTACCACGACGGAGACTCTGCGGGCCGCTGCGCCCCGACATGGCCATCCGCGGCCATCGAGCAGAATCATGCGCATCCCTGTCGTTTGTTTTTCTTGATCCTTCCCCCACCAGGCGGCCGCTCACGACTTGTCCAGCCTCTTCCGCAGCTCCCTCTCCTTTTGCGAGACCTGCAGCTCCAGCCTCTCGACGCTGTACTTCAGCCCCTCCTTCCGCGTGCGCACGGCCCGCGCCTTGAGGGCCCTCTCGCCGGCGAGCCCCCGGCCGCCGCTGCCGGTCTTCTTGCCGGGGCGCGCGGGGGCGTCGTCGGCGGCCATGCGGCCGGCCAGGAGCTCACTGCGGGCCTTGAGGGTCTCGACGCGGCGCTCGGCGCGGTCGACTTGGGTCTCGGCGCGGTCGAGGAGGAGGCCGATGTGCGGGCCGATCTCGTCGCGGAGGGAGGCTTCGGCGGCGGCGAGGGAGGGGTGGGGGATCAGCTCGTAGTGGCGCGTTGTGCGGAGGGCGGTGGTCAGCCGGGGGAGGTCGGAGGTCGAGGCGCGGAGGGTGGACACGGACGAGGTGAGGAAGGTGAGCGAGTGGGTGAGCGAGGACACGCAGTCGGCGTAGGTGGAGGGGGCGGACATTGCGAGCGGTGTGTCCAAAGGGCGATCGGAGCTGTAGTGTTGGGGTGTGTGGACGGGAATGAGATAGCTTTTGCGGGGGTTGAGCCGTGAAGGCTGTCCTAGTTCGATGGAAAGGAAGGAGAGCTTGTAGTTGTGATGATGTTGAGCTGGTGTTGTGGTGCCCCGCGCTCCTCTGTTGACCCCCACAGTTAGTTGCCCCCACTCAACGATTTGACAGCGGAGCTTGGCGCACAGGAAAAGATGACCAGGCACTCGACTGAGACGTCGAGGTACCCATGCCATAGGTCGCCTTATTGTAACCAGCTGAGGCGTCCCTTCGAAGCCAAGGTATTAAGAGGGGGATAACTCGGGGAAACAGCGTGTTGTAGTTCAATCCGGCATTTTGGCCGATTAGGGTGCGCTCCAATCCACATCCCCGCCGTTGCTTCATGCCCTAGAGCTTCCAAGTTGAAGTCGTGATTAAGTGAACCAGGCAGCTGGTTAAAACAGTCCAGTTAAGTCTCTTAATTATGGTTGCCATTTCACGCCATACGAGTAGTCATTCAACAGCTACACAAGCGTATCAAAGATAGTAATCATTGTAAATCTACAGACAACAGATTGCAGTGCAGTAGATCATAAGCTTGGCTCGAAATGATCCTATCCATCTCACCGCCTCAACTTCAACCTCCCTCGAACAGTGACAAACAACACTGGATATAGACCCGTTGCCAGAAATGGCTTCAACAGTCTTTTGAGCTTAGAAGCCGGCTTCGGTCTTGGTATCCCCACCATGGTTTCCCGTCATGTTGGAAATATCGCGCTCGTCAAACGGATCAACGACGGTGCTGGCAAACTTTCTTGCCGAAATTCGCTTGGCAAAGAGCACGTCGAGTTCGTGATACGACCTGTTCCAGGTCTCCGGCAGTCGGAAGTAGCTCCAGACGAAAACGCCAAAGCAGGTTCCAGCCCAGAAGAAACCCGTGTAACCCTTGAGGTTCCATGCCTGGGGGTTCATGAAATACTGCTGGAGAATGCCACCGACGGTGCCCATGATGTTTGACGAGTCGCGGGCAAGGCAGATTGTCTTCTGTCGGAGTCGCGTGGAGCCGACCTCGGCGGGAAGCGCCCACCCGAGTTGGCCGGCGGAGAGCTGGAAGATGAAGGTCCAGAGCATCGTGAGGCAGGCCTGAGCCATGGCAACGGAAGGGTTGGACGTCCAGACGTTGAGGATACCGATCAAAATAAGGACCAAGCACATGCCAGCCATGCCCGAGACGTAAATGGTCCGACGGCCGAGTCGAGGCATCAGAACGAACCAGTTGATCAAGCAGCCAACAAGAGCCAAGCCAGTACCGCCGAGAGCGAGGGAGTAGGTAGTGCTGGTGCCCAGTCCCATCTGCGAGAAGAAGTAGGAGCTGTTGTACGCGAACGCTATTCCGCAAAGAATCTGACCGGCGAAGACGACGCATGCGATCTCAGTGCGGCGAAGCTCGGTTCCCTTGAAACAGTCCCAGTAGCTCGTGCCGATCTGCAGCTGCTGCTCGAGGTTGTTGGTGTAAACAATCATGGAGAGCGTCTTTCGTGGGTCGACGTTGGTTGCCTTGGCGGACTGCAGCCGTCGAAGCGACGCCTCAGCCTCATCCAGTCTGCCCATGCGCACCAAGTACCACGGAGACTCGGGAGAGATGTAGATGAGGGGGATGAGGAAGACCGGCCAGACCCACTGAAGAGCGAACGGGATCCTGTAGCCCCACTGGTCCACGCGCGAGGACAAGCCCTTGAGGATGCCGGCGGAAATGAGCTGGCCGATAATGAAGCACATGTTGGTGTACGACGTCATGTACGTTCGTAGGGCGGTAGGCAAAACTTCGGAGGCGTAGGCGGGAGAAGTCGTGGCGAGGATTCCCCACGGGACACCGCAGAGGATCTCACCAACGACCAGAGTGGGGAGGTTGGGGGCGAAGAAGACAGGGAAGATGAACAGTGTCAGGGCGACGAGAGCGCCAATCTGGACACGACGAGAGCCGTACTTGGACACAAGGTAGCCGCTCAAGAGGCAGCCCATGATTGAGCCGACACTGGCACCTTGAGAGAGACCGGCTTGCCAAGCAGGGGTCAACTGGTACCCTGTGGGGCTCTGAGGCGTGACTCCAACGAATCGGCCGTATTTGATGAGAAACGAGGCTGTGGGAGGCATGTTAGTTATATAAAAGTCTTTAGAGAGATGAATCCTTACGGTAGGCGAAGAAGTTGGACAGAAGATTGGTGTCGTAGCCTTCCATGATCACACATGTTGCCGACACCAAGGCCCAGCCGACCGCCTTTGAATAAACACGGAGGGCTTCGGGGATTGTCAGGTCGTGATCATCAGCAGTACCCTCGAGTGCGGCCTGGTTGAGTACTTTGTCGCTGAGGGTGGTCTTCTCGGCAGCCTGTGCAACGGCCGCCGCGTCAACCTGCTCCAAAGCCTCGACGCCTGGTTTGTCCATCCTGGAACCGAATATTTAGGAATGAACCGTGCCCGGTGTGTTTGATGTTTCCTTGAGCGGTTGAAAAGATGAAGAAGATGCTGCTGCAGTGGGACTGGTTCCTGGTGGATTCTGGGCATGGCCCATTATATAGATTTATGGCAATGAAGGAGTTGCTTGGGTGGTGGTGGTCGTGCTGTTCCAGGTGCGAGGTGAATGGCCCTTCGCCAGAGCGATTACCCCGCCACTTGACATCAGGGCAGCTGACACATTAGCCCGAGCATTCTAACGCTCTTCTTTTCATGTTTGACGACTGCGCTCACGCAAGTTGGACCATCTCCGGGTCTCTCCACAACCTAGAATCTGGGGTTGAGATCGACCCACCCATTTTGACATCGACCCAATTCGGCCAAGCGTCGGAGGCGTTGCCTCGCTTGGTGGAAAAGTGTCGGAAAACTGCATCAAGGTGTGCTCTGCGGCAGCTATAACTTTCCGAGACTGGGGACCAACCTGGAAATCCGCGGTTGGTGTTGCTGTGCAGGCCATGGGTGCTTTCGGCGCTCGAATTCTCGCGCAATCTATCCTTGCTGGTCAATTCTGACCTTTTATACTGACAGGAGGATTTGTGACTTTGAAGGTCGTTGAGTTCGGACCACCTTTCAGACCTTTCGTCTACCCTTGTACGCCACACCACCCAGGAGCGTAGTCCAGGACGCCTCTCCTGAAGCTCAAGCAGATAAATACTCTCGTCCGATTCTGTTGGATAAAAAGCCGCACAGATAGCTAGAATACAAAGTCCGTCCTTCACTCGCTGCCACACCATTCCGATGGTGGACGTATCTCTAAGAAATAAAAGACTTGGCATAAAAGCGATGAATACAATCGTAGACCAATGGCCTAAAAGTGCCTTACTAGGTAGCAGTAGTGCGGAGCATGAACAGCCGGTGGTGCTGTATGTTCTGCCATGTATCTTGAATTATCTCCCTTATAGAAGAATTAACTGTCCTCGCTCTCGGGCGATCGGAGCAACACCATGTGCGCCGATGATGTTCTACGCGTGAGCATAGCATCCAAGCTCGGATTAGGCTGCGATCCCCGAACTGACACTATGCCCGGCCCGCAGTCATTCCGCGACCAAGGTTAAACCCAACTACGCCAACTACGGGTCTAGCACCTTGCTCATGCTTGCATTCCCTCCACGGCGTCCTCGCACTACTCCGCACGATCTAGCCTCAGCTATCCCCGTGGGGCGGCACATTGGGGGCTGAGATGAGTTCTACCGGGAAAGTGGGAACTCGTTTAATAGGAGGGTATTGGAAAGTACCTGAGTTTCACTGACGACTGATGGACAGAAGACCCCTCAAGAGAAACCGAGCATTGGCCACCAATAACACGGATACCCGACCACATTCAGCTCACTAGTCCGGCTCGTGGCGAAGGGTTTTCAACCCGACCAAGTATTCGGAATCTACACAGGTTTGCTGATCTCAAGCTGATCTCGAGCTGATGCCTGTGAAGTATGGCCTGAGCTGAGCTGAACAGGGCATCAAGTCTGTAGAGCCCGTGCGACGAAGGGTGTAGAGACCAGACGCCGGGTGGTACGAGGGTCAGCACTGCAATCATCTGTAACGGAGTGTACGAGCGAACCATGTTCAGAAAGGAAGAATTTTCGCATCATTGTTACACGCTTGGCAAGGCCACGGAACTCCTGTCGATGGCTGGACCAGCCGAAAGTCTGCTCGTACGTTCCCCTCCTCCAACTTGCTCTGGGGAAGGCGGGATGGCGGGGTATTACATGAGTTGTGACCCCTGGCCTGGCCTCCGCTTCCATTCGGCGGAAAACGGAATACTCGACAGTGGAGTATTCCGACAGCATCCCAATTGCCAGTTTGTCTATGACTTGGATGTTTCTTCGTCCTAGACTACACCACGGCTAGCCACTGATCGATGTAATGTTCACACCAATACCGACCGTGAAGATGTTGGGTGGCGCTTCGGCATTCCGAAGCATCATCATCAACATCCATCGTCGATTGATACCGCGCAATTATCTTCGACGGCCATGGATAAACGAAAGAAAATAGGACGCGTCCGTCCACGCATGACCACACCACATCGAAATCGAAACCCTCCTCGAATCCCAGCGCTGTGTCTTTTAGCATCAGTTACCCATTGTCACATCAACACCGCCCATCTCCGGGGCTTGCGCTATGTGGCCAAAGTAACGTGAGAGCCCGCGTTCAGCTTTGCCCCCCCGTATTCCACGCTCAAATACTCGACCGACGATCGACATGTAATCCAACAAAATGCCTCCAGAAAGCTCCGATTCCAGCACAATTCAGCACTCACGAACCTCGGTCCCGACACCATACCGCCTCAACCGTACAAGAGGCTAAGGCTTCAAACCGACAGCCAAAAAACCCTGTCACTCCCTCAATCCATTGGAAGCGAATAACGTCTCTGGAAATGCATCAGGCAGATGCTTTGATCCCAATAAACGTTGCGTTTGACGGCGATGCCGAGGTAGAGCTCCTCGCGGAACCACAAATCTGGGGAGGCGTCCCCCGACATGACTAGGTCGTAGGCGATACAACTCCAATGCTCTTTACCAGAGCCTGTCCACCGGCTACGCAAACTAACCAACGAGTCTCGTCATGAAAAACCATATCGGGTATCGGGGCGCTGCTGCTCTTCCACAAAATGACTGACATAGTCCCCTTGCAGCTCAAGCAACGGAGGGTCGAAAGGAGAAACCCTAATTGCAGACCCAACGCAAACGATAGATTGGGTTTATCCCGCTACCAGAGCTTGAAAGCTTTGAAGAGCGAGATGGCTCGTCGCAGGCACTGCATATCCTCCAATTGAGAGGCACCACTTCGCAAGAACTTGATTACTTCGACCGCATGGCAGTTGACATTGGGTGGCTCCGGAGGGGTTCCAAAGGTTGAAGAGTAGAAAGTCAATAGCTGGCTCATATGCCAGGTGAGTTAGTCCTTGAATTAGTGAGGTAGGTGTTCAGGGATTTGAGTTGACGAGTCAAACTGTAGCGATGTCGTCCATTTGCCTCTTCTGGGGATCGCCATTAATGGTGATGGTGGGAATTTAGACCAATAAAGCGGCTTCGAAAGCATCGCTTTCTCCTTCTCCACGCTCCTACTTTTCTGTCACCTCACTGGCTTTTCCTAGGAGCAGTGTGGAAAGACTATTTGCGGGCCGGGTCCGTCAGGCCTTTCGAACATCATTCAACTACACATTGGCATTCAAGTACCTGTGATTCACATTCGAAGCTTGCTCGGATATTCACCCTCCCTTCAGAAGACGTGGGGTGGGTGAGCCTTGCCGCATCGAACCACGTAATAACAGTCAGCAGGGTGAGCGTTGGTGGGCAGGGATAGTGAGGGCGTGACTAGGAGGGAGCGAGGGTAGCAACGGTGATGAAGGATGAGCGGGGGCCATGGGGCAGGGCCAGCTGATATATGACGGCATGATGGAGGGAAAATCTCTCGTGATTCAGCTTGCGTGGTCGCTGACCACTCATATTCCAATAGTCCAGAGTTCAACCTACCAAGACTGGCTTATAGAATCTGTCTTGGTGGCTTCCTTGGCCGGAAGATATTATGTTTTGGCTTTTTCTAAGCATGGTCGCGGGGAGACAGGCTCCGAGGTGGACCTCGTACGAGCCTTGATGTGCCTGAGCCTATGCCGCTAATTTACGGGACTTATGCCGATGCCCGCCAACATCTTTCTACGGGAGTATCCTGTAATACTAACGTATTCTTTTGCTTCTATGTCTGCTACACAGCCTAATAGTTCTTCGCCTATTGATAGGGTCTCTCGCTCACTATATCTACCTTGTTCTACTTAAGTGATAACATTAAATCAGAAGGATGAAAAGATAGACATATTGCTATTTAGCATCTTATTAGTAGTGAAGTCCCAGAAGGTACATAAAAGAGTAAAGTGAAGGTAGATAGTTAAAATAGTATATTGCTCTTGCTAACCATCTCTTTCTTCATCAGCGTCAACATGCAGAGTCGCATGTTTCTATTTCTGCTCAGCACAAAGCATCCCGTCGTCACTCCGCGCAGTTGCCGCTGTCGTTAGTAGTGTTTGTCAATCAAAAAGTTACCAAACATGCGGAATAAGACCTTGCTAAACGAATTCGGGGTGAGAGAATCGACGCGGCCCCATCCCTCCAGCACCATGCGCTCTATATCCTCGTTGCACATGTCGATTGTGCCAGATGACTTCATCACTTCAACAAGAGCCGGGACGTTGCCGTGCTGCCAGTACCCAAACCATGTGTTGCGATCAGGGTGATCCAGACAAAACAGCTTCGCGACGGGATAAGTGATTTTACGATTGTACAGGTCGTCCGCGGCCTGTTTTCCCTTGACTTTGCCAATCACGTCCAGGACGTCGTCGCGAATCTGGAATGCGATGCCTACAAAGTACGTTAGTAACCTGTATGCCCAAAGACCGATGCCAGCAGGGGTTGACAAGTTCTTACCCAGGTTCTGAACGTAAACCCCTATCGCGTCAGTCTGTTCGGGAGTTCCACCACCTAGTCGCGACCCGGCAATCCCGCAGCATGAAGCCGGCATGCCACTCTTGCACCGATGCATGTTGACAATGCGAGACAACATGGCGTGGGCTTCCTCGATAGTAGGCAGCTTGTCCATGGTCAAACCCGCGATGTCGAGTGCCTGCCCTGCGTGAGCAACCCTCATCATCTCAAAGTACGTGGCGTAGTAGTCTCTTCGCTGCACTTCCGAGAGAGCCTCGCAATCTCGCACTACCGTCTCCCCCCAGAAATACATGGCGCACCCAGCATTGAGGGCGGTTGGCACGCCCAGAACCTTGTGTACACATGGCCCGCCACGGCGCGTCTCACTCCCATCCTCGATATCATCAATAATGAGTGAAGCGGTGTGAATCATCTCTGGGATGACGAGAAAAGGCCGCCATTCGTTCGCGTCGCCGCCAACCAGCCCAATTGCGGCCCCAAGAAGCATGGGACGCCTGCGGACAAGCGTGGTCAGTATGAGTAGAGGAACATGTCGGACAACGGACTTCAACTCACCAGTTCTTGCCACCCCGATTGCTCAACATGTAGAAAGCATCGACAATTGACTCTTGAATCACTTTTTCTTGTACCGTATCGAACGGAACTCGGGTAATGTGCTCCAAGTTGTTGGGGCGCAACGTGGAGGGAACAACCGCCTCCATTTCCTCTCGAACCAGGGACGACGCGTTGTTCAGCGTTATGTCCATGAATTCATCGTACTCGTTGATCTCATTAACGAGTTCCATAGCGCCGAATCCCTTGATAGCAACGCCCTCCCAAGTGCCCGAGAAGCGAACTGCGCCCTCGTAGAAAGACGGTACGCGGATCCAGGTTTGGAATTCTTGGTTGAGAGTGACAGCCTCAATCACAATGTCGACATTGCGATTCGGGATCGTAAGCCTCCAGCGAGTATCGAATTTCTGGAAAGTATGCGCAGACACCCATGGCTTGCACGACGTGAGGTTGAACTCAGCCTCTCTCTGGCGTTTGCCAGTCTCATCCATGTACACAATGTATTGCTCTGCAACGTCATCGCAGTGGAGCACCTAGGACTAAATTTTAATTGAGGCGCTCAGAGAGGACTGGTTCAAAATACCTTTGTGATGCAAATCTCCAAAGGCGTCGCGCCGACAGAGAGCAAGGAGAACCACCTCCAGCCGGGTGGTGCCGTATCCGGGCTCTGGTGGCTCCCTTCTCTGTCCAAAGAGTACTCATGGTCTACCCAAGATGTGCCGACCACCTTGTCTCCCATGTACTCGCCCGTGACTTCTGTGCGGGGCCAGCTGTAGTAGAACATCGCGTACTGCAAAAATTAGTAAGGAGGATGGCACGGTAGCAGAGATAGCACGCACCTTGTCGTCTTTGAGCGTCACTCCATCATTTCCATGGAGCATCATGGGCCGCGTCGCCTCTACGTGAATGTCGAGATCGATCTCGGGGACCTTCAGGTGATATTTGCCGTTCTCACCAACCAGAAAAGCACCGTCATCCCAGTCAAGTTGAATCGCCGGACCCTCTCCATCAGCAGATTGACGTATCGTGACGGGCTTCGTGAACAGCGTATCAGGGTTGAAAGGCTCACCCTCCTCACTATTGGGAGCAGCGTCAACCAGGCTTCGTATGGTCTGGCTGAGCAGGGAGTGACTCCCTTCCATCACTTTTGCCGCATAATCGGGAACCCCCGGAGGCACCTTTGAATACGTCGTGTACTTGTGTGTCTTCCAGTCAAGGGTGGCGTAGATAACAGCCCAGCTGTGATCCTTTGTCGAGTCATCGGGCGAATGGCGGAATAAGCAAACGATGACGGTATGATCAGGATCGTCCGACATGGTGCTAGTAAGATGGGACTGAAGATAATACCATTCCGACTTGGATCCAAGTTGCGGAGCGTCGTTGATACGAGGATCATTTCGTGAGAGCAACATATCATCGTGGGGGCTGATCTCAGCAGAGCTCACAACCGCGTTCGTCTTCAACCTGGCAAAGTCCGTGAGAATGGAGCCATTTTGGTTGCTCGGCAATGTATCGTTAGCCATGGCAACTAAGAGTCAAGAATGTTTGGATGCCGA
This sequence comes from Verticillium isaacii, assembly GCA_002851775.1. NCBI lineage: Eukaryota > Fungi > Ascomycota > Sordariomycetes > Glomerellales > Plectosphaerellaceae > Verticillium > Verticillium isaacii. Next base: position 530,244 of record NMXN01000005.1, on the reverse strand, counting down.
TGTTATAATGAGAGAGAATTAAAGCGTTCGCTTGGGACATGTCCTGTGCTTTATAAACGTTTTATGCCAACCCTCCCATGGGCGGCATGGATCCTACAGTAGATGCTACGTTGAGGCCAGCCTAACGGCCTTTGCGACGTGAAGAGGATCAGGCTTTCAAAGCCATTGAATCTTTGACCCCAATTGTCCCTGATTGAGAAACAATGTCGCATACGATGGTGCTTTGTAAGTGCCGCTGTTCTGACTAAGGTAAGAACCAGCTGTGGAGCGCTGTCTCAAAGAAAGGTCAGAGGAAAAACATCATAGTGTCAGAATCAGCCCATGCGTGCTGCACATCTTGCAACATCGCTTATGTTCTCGGCTGTCCCCTTATAGCAAATAGAAGCAAATAGCGGTGTGAAAATTTGGATCAATCACGATACGATTTGTGATAGATGGTGTCGGTACTTCGCTGGAACGCGGCATCGTCAAGACTAGAACAGCGACAGAGACAAGGGTTTGGCTGCGGTTTCGTTGAGAGGCTGAGAGTCGATGTGCCGGCACTTCATGTAAGTGAGAGCGTAGGTATCAAACATGGCGGAACCTGCCGCATGTCTTAGCTTGAACTGAATTACCGGCTATTGTTACCCGAAACTCTTTCTGCGCCCAACATGTCTCTGGATTGGTTTTTATTACAGTGTAAGACACAATATCCCTGCTGCTACCCGGCCTTGAGTGCCCCCTTGCAACCATCTCCTGTCAGCTGAAAATTGAAACAAAGATTGCTTGCCATGATCCAATTCGTAGCTCACGGAAGGCCCTCGCTAAAAGGGGGAAGACGGGTTGACAGAGGAGCGGTATGCATGGGCTTTCCCAAGCTCGAAATGTCGTGTAGTAAGGGGAATCTACCGTCGTAAACGGTATTTGACAAAATATATCTCCATGCTATTGTATTGGCTGTAGTCGGCCACCTATCTACATGCTTCATGGGTTGGTAGGAGTAGAGCCGACAAGGACACGGGTGTTCGATTCTTTCGCACCTCATTAGTTAGGAAGCACCCGTTTCTTTCTATAGCCTCAATTCAATCCGTGGTGTTTTTCCTTTATAGAATACCTATCTCACATAGTGAAGCGCCAAAGCTCCCAAATGACTCTGGAAAATGTAACGGATCATACTTTTCTACATCTGTCCGTACCCCTTACGTCTTTCTACTTTGAGATACTTACTGCAATATTCGGTAGATAGACGCAGAGAGATTCCCACACTTGTCTGCTACTACGAATGGCAGATGCCTTCCAAAGGCATGCATCGCCGATACTCCACATATCGCCATAATCCATACAACGAGCTTGAGGGGTACTTACTCCAGACGTAAATTTACACGATTGGCCCTACTCGTTGGTGTTAGATCATCAAGGTACGTATCCACTTTGAAGCACTCAACGTCCTTGCCAACAAACGACAAGGAGTTTCCGAGACTAAATTACCACCACTCCTCATAATCATGCCAACTCGGCGCCAATCTTTCGGCTCCAAGCAATCCTAGGACTGAGATGCAACGATGTGGCAAAATGTTGCGCGACTGAATGTTCCGACCACTTCTGGGCATGCAGCGCGATGGAGTTTTCTGGAGATCGAAAAGCTGAAACCATTGACTGGATCGACAGACGCGGGCGGGAGTATCCTGGTGACGGAGAATTTTGGGTAGTCTGTCTTGAAGTTCCGACCCAGCTATGTAGCCAGCGAGGAGGATTCGGAGATTCCGGCCTCGACATGGAAAGATAACACTACCTCAGTAAGGTATCCAAGGTACTGCAAGATGTACGGTGGCCATGCGGTTCGCTACCGCATTGCTACTGGGAGATTGAGTACTCTGGCAAGTGAACTCCGTGAACCGACCGCCGTCTAGAAGATAACGACTGCTCGCGATGTCTTGCAGTGCAGCAAAAGAAGGTCTGAGGAGCAGCGACAAGCCGAGCCTCCTCGTTCACGTGATTCAGTCCTTCATCACTCACGTTTCAACTCGCCAGGCTGTCGAGCTCCATGGCCAGGGAGGCTGGCGTAAATCAGCGTGAAGGTACAGCCAGATGCAGAGGCAATAAGATGCAGCTCTACCTCGCCCAGGGCCAACGCATGTCTCGGTCTCGGTGCAGACTAGACCGGGCCAACAGCCAACCCAATGCAGAAAGATGTGAGTACATCTCATCTCAGCTCGACACTCTCTGGGTCGATCCTTGTCGTCCGCGGCCCATCTGACGATGCCGGGTGCACCAACTCTGATCTCCCAGCTCCTGGAAATGTTTCTCGTCGGTTGGTCTCCCACGGTCCACGCACTGGGCCGCCCACAGGACTGCTTGCTTGCCTGCCTTGTGCTTGGTCACGAGGTACAGGGGGTGGCAACACCACCAGGCTGCACATCAATTGGCGCGTCGCTTGCAGCAGAGGGGTGATGCATGGCGCTTAGCCAGTTGATTGATTCGCTACACGTTCAGGCTCCGGCGGATGGCCCAATGGTGCAGATCGACTTCCATGCACCGCTGGGTTCATGAGGCAGGCTCTTGCCCTGCTGGCCTGCTGAGGCATAAATGCACACCCCGAAACGAATTTAACGGTGTCTACGAGTGTGATCGTGTGTTGCCCGCCCGAAGCTCGAAGCCCCCGCGAGACGCAAGAAGACTGTGCTCTCTGGGAGAGCAAACAGCAGCAAATCGCGAGTCTTGGACTGACTCGGGAGTATTGAAAGCCACTCCGATCTATTCGATCATTACCGCCCCACTGGACTAGACTTACGGGAAACGCCCGTAAATTGAACCAGGGGAGGTGGGCCGAAATGTATGGGACTACGATATAGGGAGCCGCCGTAGATTGTGCCACTCGGTGTTTGGGGTGCTCTTAAACGTACATACAAGAGCTAGGATTGTAGGTTCTTACTTCGCACTGCGAGGACTCCACAGATTTTCTCTTCTTTTTGCCTCGTCATGAAAGCGTTGGCATCGTAATGCACCATGTGGCGACCCCTGTTGGTCCGGTCGCAGGTCAGGCACTCTCCTCTCTGCCAGGCAGGAGAGGGCTGAGCCCCTCAAATCGGGTGACTGGTCATCATCCGCTGTAGCCGTCCATGCAGCCGCCCTTGCACTGACCTGTAACAGGCGTTAACTGCTTCTACACCCATCTGCAATTCCCACTTGATCTCTCGTTCTTTATGTCCAGCGCGAAACGGGACGACGCCCAACCTGACGTATCGATATATTAGGGGACCATCATCTTCGAGGCGCGCAATGCTCCTGGAGGAGTTTGGTGTTTTGACTATCAGTGGTAGTACCACCCTGCGTTGAAATAGATCTCGACAGTTCTCAGGCTCGTGAACCCCAAGCGACACCGAGTCCTTGTTCGCCTCTCTTGGCTGGGTAACGAGCAGGCTGGTTACAAGATTTTCGTCTTCGGACCGTAAGGTCAAGGCTGCCGAAGCTCTGTCGCTGATGTAACATCGTCTCGATCCCAGGTCCCCAAATCCTTCACAGCTTGCCCAAGCCGATTCACCGGCAAACCATTTCCAGTCAAAACGTCAGCGAATCATCATGGCGACCGGCAATTTTGATCAGCTGTTCAAGGATTGCGAACAATCTCAGTTGTATCCAAGCAATGTAGCACCTAGGCACACCGCAGAAGATGTTCTGATCAAACTCACGGAAGAGATGGAGCTGCGAGGACCAAAACTGTTCCATGCGACAAAATCTGTCTTCTTGATGAGGGAAGCTGTTGCAGGCCAACCAGGTGCGTTTTTACTCACGTCGTTCATCTTCATCATCCAAGGGCCGTTGGCGCTGACATGATTCCAGGGTTCGGCCGGCATGTGTTCGGGGACCTCAATAGCGTGAAGCTTCACCTGGAACGCCACTTGATCTCCAAGCATCCAGACCCTCGATACCGGCACGTGTAAGCTTTCATGCAGGCCGCTTGGATTATGTTCCCTCCTGACTCTGGCAAGATTCATCACAGGCGGTGATTCTCGATCGCCTCTCTACATCACATCAGAAATATTCCGATACATCTGCAGCTACCAACAAGTTGCGCCACTGTTCCTAAATCTATTTTTGTCTATCTCCGAACACCACGGCAGCCACAATTTTCACTCCGTCAATTTCTACGAAGACGACCAACCGCAGCCCCAACCAGGTCCCCAAGCTGGTATTCCAGAGCTAGGTCGATCCGGCTGGGAGACACGACAGTGCTATAAGATCCAGAGCATGGAGCAATCTGACTACGCGGGCGAGTGGGCGTTTAGGCAGGCCACAGTCTACCACTCTTTCGACCTGTCAAATGGTCGTTCCTTCTGGCTTACCATCAAAGCCGACAACGCGATGTACAACCGGGTTTTAGATGCCAGCAAAACCCATGACTTGCTGCAGCCAGAATCTTGGTCAGATCTTCCTGGTGCATTCAACGCGTCGCTGGAAACTCATTTGCTGCATCTGGAATGGTGTTCGGAACGCTGAGGATATTATGTTGACGACATGGAAGCAAAAATTCGAAGCACACTCATCCTCGTCAAGGCGGCACCGGTCGATTTCGTTCTCGAATCAGATCCCACTCCCAACAGCGCAGCGGCGTCCAGTCCACAAGCAAATGTTACTGAGCCTCAATCACTCAAGACACCAGCTCCCGCCAGTATGGGAGCCAAAGTTGTATCTTTCGCCTCAAGTACCATGGAACGATCTTGGAATAGAGTCTGGAGCAATGGAGAAAAGACAACGGAAACGAAGACAAGGGCCAGTCTCCCTCGACGCAGCACAGGAATGGACGCAGTGGAGACCAAAAAGCAACTCTTGGCCGCTGTGGATCTAATGACCGCTCGCGATCAGGTGCTGAAGAAGTTCACACTTGCACAGTATCAAGACTTGACGTCGATCATGTCCACCCTGGAGGAAGTCAAGCTCGCGATGACCCTCAACATCCGGGTCATGGCCAGTGTCCAGACTTCGTACGAGCTCTTGAATGCCTTCGACGAGTGTCCCTCGGATATCAGAAAGAGGTGCAACACAAATGTCGCTCGGTTCTTACGTCGCATCGAAGGGTTTAAGAGAACCCTAGAGATGGAGTCGCTGAGAGCAGACACCCTCATCAGCCAGCTGAGTGAAGGCAAATATCTTGTGTGCCCCGTCTTCATATCCCCATATGCATAGACGCACCTAACACCTTTTGCAGTATGACATGATTCTTCAGTTCCGCAACACAGAGATGAACAAAGTGTCAGCACTCTACGCGCGTCTGTCGTCATTGCGAATGGAGTCATCAACTGAGGACATGCATACGATTGCCAGGAAGAACGAAAGGGATACGGCATCCATGCATGCGATTACGTTCATGACTCTCATCTTCTTGCCAGGAACGTTTCTTGGGGTAAGAGTTATGCTTTCAAGGCTCAGCAGGTTGACCAACGCCATTCTAACGTTTGACCAGACTTTCTTTAGTACACCAATCTTTGAAGGAGGCAAGTTTGATGCAGCTCTTTTCCATTTGTTTCTCAAAGTTTGTATTCCCTTGATGGCAGTGACAATTCTGGCTTGGGCCGCGTATATGATGTTGAAGGCTAGACACGTGAGAAACCGGAGAGAGAGGTATGGGCAGGGCGAGTAAGATGTGACCAAGAGCTCAGGAGACTACGCTATTTACTCACCGAAAGATGGCAGTAAGCTCAGAAGCTGCGGAGAATGGGGGCCACCGAGAGCTCTCGAGTACTTCACGGGCGGATTGTCATGTGCTAGATCAAACATTCACAAAGCACCATAGCGTCGTGATGATATTTAGAGCCAACGTTTGTCGATTAAACCCAGCCACACTTTGCACGTTTCAATTCGTGAAAGCTTATAGTTAGAGGCATTTTATAGTGTTCCATTTTGGTGGCGGTCTTGTAGGGCTCTATAAGACTTGGCCTTGTGGGGCAGCCAGCCGATACGTGTACCTTCACTACCTACCTTACAATACAAATTAAGTTCTGCGGGGTTAGCCTAGATATCCCTGGGTTAACACATGGTGTAGAGATTACGCCTTGAGAGGTCAAAATTCCCTGGACATGGCTGCGCCTTCACCAAATCGCCTTTTAGGCTACCTGAGCCGAAAGAATGCCCGCACCGTCGCATCGTGCTGGAGACCTGCAGAGCCCGGTTGAGTTGGCCCATTTACACGGCCTGCATTTTAAGATATGTCAGTGCCATCCAATCAGGCCTGCATCTCTGACTCCTGAATGCTGGGCGAGACTGTAGCGCCAACGGCGGACCTCCCCCCCCCCCCCCCTCTCTCATACTTGACATGCGTTCAGGGTGTATGACGAGGAGGTATTTCAGGTCTGCCCCTCGCCCTACCTGGTCTAGTCTTGCACGAATAGTGGGTGCGGCAGCGACAAGCCAACATCTTCTCACCCATCAAACCCAGCACTACTCGACATCTTGCCAGCCATTCACCTCATACGTTGGATCGCGACGGTTTTTACCATTGAGATTTCAACTTTCACACCCTTAGGGATTTTCTTGCTCTCCAAATTGTTTCATCCCTCGCCGCAAGTTGGAGTGTCTTCTACGTGTACTGGCCCATTTAGACGCTCAAGCTGATGGTACGTTCTATCGTAGAGCCGAGATACCCCGCTCTCCCCCGCTGCTCCAGGTATCCCAAAGAAGACGTCTCCCGCAGCCTAAGATTTTGCACTTGGTCATCGGCATCATTCCATTCGTGGTCGTGCTGTATCTGAGATAGACTTATCTTGTCAATCAAGGCGCCCACCTGGCCACCTTGAGCTCGACTGGCAGCCCACCTCCTCATCTTTCCTCGGTCCGCACATCGGCGTCATGGCGGACCACGCGGAGCACTCACGCGCGGACAGGGCGAAATGGGAATACATGTGCAACGACTTCCGACGCTACGTCGACGAAAAACTGTTCGAAGGGCGAAACTGTCTCGGAGAGAAGAAAAGCTACATCCCCCATGGCCTGCTCAAGCGATATTGGACCGAAAATAGCATCAAACACATCCTGCAATCGGCCGGGCCGCACATACATGCCGCATCGAACATAGCTAAGGCCTACACCATCACCTTGTCGATCATAGTGTATACTTCGGAGCGCGATGCTGGACGTGTCAGCTGGCTTCAAGACTTCCAACTCCATGGGTACAGCGATCACAACCTTCCCTTGCGGGACAGACCCCCATGGATATCAAACAATCCGCAGGGCGAAGACTTCTGGGCCCACTTCAACGAGTTCCAATGGACATTTGCCCCTGTCAAACTGGGCAAATCCGAGTTATGGAACCGTACCCTGCATTACCGAACCATCATTCCCGCGAGAACTCACCGCACCCTGGAGAATCCCTCGCGAGGAGGTGGCAGCAGCGAGGCGTCAAGCATCACATGTCTACAGCTTGATGATGAGACAGTGCAGGACAGTCAAATGTCTTCTACGGTTCGGAATTTGGCGTGCTGACTATTAATGGCCTCTTCTAACATCTAATACAGGTCAAAAAAGGCGACATCATCGTGCTTAAATCTCACACTGACCTTGACGCGTACAAGAGCGAAATCGCGGCGTATGTACACCATGACGACCACCGAGAGTCTAACGAAGCCTACGGAGACCCTTTCAACATCCTAAAGTGCTTCGGCTCCTTTTATAATCTCGTTCCGAACACTCATAGTATCGCTCAGGATGCGGGAGTTCGTGTTTACCACATCCTCATCGAATTCGCAGACCGAGGAACGCTTCATGATCTGTATGGGCAACAACCGCCCGAGGCACTTGAAGACATAAAAGAGTTTTGGTGTTCGGCTGTCTTATTTTTGACTGGCCTTGCCCAGATACACGGCGACAACTCCCAGAGGGGTTGGAACCAACCTGTCAGGTACGGCGCTCACAGCCCAAACTACCATGCGGTAACAACATTTCCATGAAAGAACCTTATTGCAGCATTTTCTGTAACAAAACGAACCCGCTGACCGTGCGAGATAGTGTCCATCAGGACCTGAAACCATCGAATATTTTTATTTGCTCCAAAGGGAAAACATACTACGATTTTGCCACAAAGTTGGGTGACTTTGACTTGAGCCACACCAGTTTTGATGACCCATTGAACCCCAGACCTGGACCTGATAACGGTGGAACATGGACATACTGTGAGTTTGCTTGAATACACGAGAGTCCAGTTCGTGCATTGGAAGTGCATGTGGCTGAGATACAACAGGTCCGCCAGAAATGTATCTTCGGGATAAATACCCACATAAAGTCGGACCAGCACTGGACAGGTGGGCGGCCGCTTGCATTCTCCTCGAAGCCTGTGTTTGGGTCGTTGGCGGTAATGATGAGCGTCTGAGCTTTTATCGACGCAGATGCGAGGCAATAAAAAGACAGGCGCCTAGGCTCTACGGATCTGGCCAAGCAGATGGTTTCCATAACGGCTCTGCGCTGCTAGAGTGTGTCCATGATCTTCGCAACCTTGTCGAAGACCGCCGTCATGACCATGATTTCATCACTCCGCGAATTGTCGACTACCTGCTGGACGTTTTAGACGAATCCATACGCTCGGAAAACCCTTCAAGGCGCCCCACAGCTACCATGCTGTTGGTCAACATTGAGACTCGAATACGCGCTGCACCACCCCGGCTGTCAGGAGACGAAACACCACCAGACGAGAAGACTTCAGAAGGACCGCTGATTCCTTGCCGCACCATCCCAGGGACGATCTTAGCTTAACGAGGGGAAATATACTAGGAAAGACGAAGGAGTCATAGATCCAGAGGAGGATCATCAATAACTCTACATACCTGCCACCAGCTGACCACCTGTTGCCCGTCCTCCACTCGTTGCTACTACTCCATTCTTCATACTAGCCCATGATACGTTTGGTGTGTTTGGGAAAGCGTATGCCCGAATTCTGGCCTGCGGTCTGTTCGTAGTGTTTTTAAGCTAATAGTAGTACCTTCACATTCCAATAGTAATAGAAACCAAGAGAGTTATAGCATCTGTCAGAAGCATCTTGTGCATCAAGGTCAAACACCATGGTCGTTCAAAGGCCATCAGAATTCGTGTCTTTGTCTTAACATGTGTGTCTTTCTGAAAGGAGTTAAGAACCACCTCAGAAACTCTCCCAACCTCTCGAGCGGGGTAACCCCAGAATTTCAGAGAGTAGTCGTAGACAGGATGAGGTCGTAATCGGTCCTCGAACTCGTTGTAGGTGGCACAAGACCCCACCTCAAATTCGCTGAACGACAGACAGGACACGCAGGCCTCCCGCGATCTCAGTCTGTGCGTCTGGAAACCATCGTTTCCATGCGTATAGGATATCGGTACCCCGTGTCAGTCAGGGCGCAAATGAGCGCTGAATCAAATGTGTAATGAATTGGTAGGACATTATGGAAACAGCTCTGGCCTGCTCCTTCGATCTCGCTTTGCTGTTTGCTCGGACCCTCATTATTGTTCTTCACCAGTAAAGTTAAATGTGTAAGCAATGCGCTCATAGAGTTATGAATTAGATATCGTGCTGGATGAGGACATTGATGCCTTGAACTGGATAAGATGTCTCGTTATGTGGGCTTGACCTTGAACCTAGGTATGGGTCCTCTATGTAAGACATGTGACAGCAGTCGATCCACCTCAAACATCATGGCTTGTGGTTCGTGCGAGCCACAACCACCACTGCTCTCACAACCCCTGAACGGGCAAACCAGTCGAACAGCCTGCCAGCCAGCTTGAACCCGCCCAGCGCAATACCATGCTCCCCGAGCGCCCGCTCCTGCGCGTCCAGGAACTTCACCAGGGGAGAAAACACATCCTCCGTGATGTCCTTGATCTCGATGAGCCCCCTGTCATACCCGCACTCGACGAGCTGGTCCCGGTACTCCTCCTCCACCAGAAACGTCCCGACCGGACACCCCATCATGACGCCCACGGCGCGCAGCACGAGCCTCTCCCGCCAGGACGCTCCCTCGCTCAGCAGCAGGTCAAAGGCGGCGACGCGGGCGTCCAGCACGCGCGCCGCGTACTCGAACACGGGCCGCCTCGAGGGCGAGAAGTGGTACAGGCAGTCGAGGGCGACGAGCCAGCGCTCGGTGAAGCGCTCGTCGGCGAGGGCCTCGACGGCGGCGGCGACGGGCCCGCTCCACGTCTCGGGCCGGGCGGCGTCGGCGCGGAAGAGCCGGAACGACTCGGCCCGCACGTCGGACGAGGCGGCCGCGGCGGCCGTCTCGCGGCAGATCTTGCGCGAGGCCGTCTGCACCTGGGCCTCGTTGAGGGTGAGCCCCACGTAGCGAAAGTCGGACCAGCGCGCCGGGTCCGTCAGGCGGGCGAGGTGCCAGGTCTGGTCGCCGCAGCCGAAGCCCAGGTCGAGGACGGCGAGGGCCTCGGGGCCGCGGGCGCCACGGGTGGGTCCCGGGGCGAGGAGGCCGGCGCCGGCGAGGAGCTGCTTGAGCAGGGCGAGGGCGGCCTCGTCGAAGTGCTGGATCGGGTTGTTGTCGTCGTCGCGCCTGGTAGGGGACTCGTCAGCACAAGGGGAGGGACGGTGAGGCGGCGGGCGGCAAACCAGTAGCCGACGTTCATCCACATGGAGCTGAGCGGCGTTCTGAGGTTGAGTTTCCAGTGGCTGAGGCCGTACAGGTCGCTCATGCGCATGACGGTGATGCCGAGGACCAGGGCCAGGAGAACAGCGAAGAGCAGGCCGCCGACGAACCCTGTCATGAAGTCCCCGGAGACCAGCGAGCGATCCGTGTCCATGTCTGCCGGAGCGCTCATCGCTGCTGTCATGCTTCACCACGCTGTGGTGGGGTGAGAAGCTGGTAATGGTGGGCGTCGGTTCGTTTGGGGTTGAGGTCCGTGGTTGGGAACATGATTTGGATAGCGAGGCGCAGGTGGATCCGCAATCCGGTAAATGCATGAATCTGCGTTTAGGACCCTACCGGTTTCACGGCATGTAGAGCAGCATATTGGCAGGAAGTATGGGTGACCGACGGAGGCTGTCTATTCATTTGACATGGCTCTTCTTGTTTTGAAGCTCAGAAACACGAAATCTATGATGGATGATGGTACAGAACAAATGTACAGAACGTGGTTCGTGTCCTCCGCAGGATCACTCCTCGCCGAGCACCTGCCAGGCGGCGTAGCTCACCCAGCAGCAGATGACGTCCCACCCCACGGAGCTCACGGCAGGATGCTCGTGCAGCGTGGTCAGGATGAGCTCGAGGTCGCCGCCCTCGGCCCACACCTTCGCGGTCCCCGTGGCGAGCAGGGCGGCCAGGTTGGCGATGCGCAGGTACCAGATGGGCTGGGTGAGCAGGGGCGCGGGCACCTCCCTGGGCAGCACCTTGTTGATGAGCAGCGGCACGAAGGCGAGGAGGTGCGGGGCCAGCAGGATGCGCATGAAGGCCGGGGTGCCGAACTTGTCCGGGACGGAGACGGCGCAGCCGACGCTGAGGCCGAGGACGGTGTGGTACCAGAAGGGGGCCATGGTGGGCGAGAGGGCGGGCCCCGCCGCCTTGCGCGCCTTGGCCTTGGCGGCGCGGTCGTCTTCGTCGTCGTCGTCGTCGTCGTAGTGGTCGACCTCGGAGTCCTCGTCGTCCGAGAGCTTCTCCTTGGGCTTGGGGGCCTCGGGGAGGGCGGCGGGGGCGACGACGTCGTGGGCGAGGACGGCGAGGAAGAAGAGGTTGGAGGCGAAGGAGATGGCGACGACCTGGCCGAGCAGCATGAACGCCCACATGTGGGGGATCTTCCTCTTCTTGGCTGTGACGGTGTCAGCGGCGGGAGAGCAAGCCCCGGGGGGGAGGTTGATGGGGAAGAAAGAAAGATACCTTGGACGGCGAGCATGACGCTCCAGTTGGCGCAGAAGCCGAAGATCTGGAGGGACCACCAGGTGCGGGTCGGGGTCTCAAAGGTCGAGGCCCAGGCCTGCTTGAAGAGGGACGTCTCACGCAGCCACTGGCCGAGGTACAGGTTGGCGCTGTTGCCGGGGCGCAGCAGGCGGCGGGCCTTCCAGGCGGTGTAGGACCACTCGAAGAAGCGGAACATGTGGTACCAGGTGGTGGCGAGGCTCACGACGGCCAGGAGGGTGAAGACGACAAAGGCGGCGAGGCGGCGGGCGGAGGGGACGGCCTTGGTGCTGTGCCTGGCGGCGCCTCTCTGGACGATTCGGATGCAGGCGACGGCGAGGGTGCCGGCGAGGGCCATGTAGCCGGCCAAGATGGCGATGGGGCGGGCGTTGGAGGTGGCCTCCATGGTGGTGGTGATGATCTCTGATGGTGCTTGATGGTGTTTGATATTGGATGGTGGATCTGATCTCAAGCTGAAGGGACACGCGCATTCAGTGTCGGGCAGCAGTGGCCGGCACCTGGCTGGCAGTGGCAAGGAGAGCTGGTCAGTGGCCGGGGGTAACGCCAGCTGTCAAGGGGAAACCCAGCTGTCCGCACATGGTCACGGCTCAAACCGACAACGGCAGCAGCAACCAGAGGGTAGCGGCTTCCTCGTGCAACGCCATAGCGGCAGCGACCCCTGGCGCCAAGGCCCTGTGTGGAGCCGGTAAGAGCGAAAACCCTGGACGGTCGGTGCAACTCTTCACCCCGACCAAGATCCAGGCCCCCCCCCCAACACGCACACTGACCCCAGACCAAAGTCCAATCTGTTCTCTATCGACCGACTCGAATCGCGCCTCGGCACATGACAAATTTGCTGGCAGAATGGGTCCAGACGTTCAGTCGCTCGTTATGTTATCACAGGACGCGGCACGGCATTGCACTGCCCCGAAACATGACCTCCCATCTCCCAGATACGTCATGATGGTCGTCCCTCGCGAGCAGCCTCTCGTCACTCGGTGAACGAGCTGAGATCCAACCCCCGACCGACGGCCATTCGCGATCAGACGTTTCTGCACACGGTGTTCGAAGTTTCATCCCTCGAGGCAGCCCAGTACTTGTACTGCCAGAGACGGGCCAGTCATCGTCACGCCAGACCATCATCCAACGTCAGCATTCATCCCACCACCACCGACGACCAGGTCGACCCGTCCGCTTGAGAAAAAAAAACGGTTCGGAACAGAGGCTGGTCCGGATTGCTGAGGTTACACAGCATGCGCCAGCAAACCCCCGCCCACGGCCCTCGTCGGGTCCGCGTCGCCATTATTGGGACGGGCCTCGCCGGATTGACCACCGGCCACCTGCTTCACAACGATGACCAGGAACGCTACGCCGTGACCCTCTTCGAACAGGTGACCACATCCGTCCTCTCTCTCACTCTCTCTCTCCCACATCAGAACTGACCAGCCCAGGCCGAGAGCCTTTCGTTCGACTCGGCCTCCGTCGCCGTCCGCGACGAAAAGTCCGCCGTCGTCGAGCGCATCGACCTGCCCATGCGCGCCAGCGCCGGCGGCTACTACGCCAACCTCATGCGCATGTACGCCCACCTCGGCGTCCCCCTGCACCCCATCCGCTTCCTCTTCGTCTTCGCCCGCGCCCTCTCCGGCATGAAGCCCCCGCCCGCGGCCGCCGCCTGCGGGCCGAAAGGCAGGGAGCCCGTGGGCGCCGCCCCGGGCACCTACTTCGTCCACGCCTCGAACCTGCACCAGACGCCTCCGCCGTGGCCTGCCCAGAGGGGCGTCCTCCGCCACCTCCTGGAAATCCTCTTCCTCATCGCCTGCCAGTTTTGGTTCACGGCCGCGTGCTTCCTCGTCCGGCCGCACCCGGGCGGCGGCGCCAGCAACGACACTGCCGAGTCGCTGGGCGACTACCTCACGAGGATATGGCTGCCCCGGCGCTACACGTCTCACTACCTCCTACCCCTCATGAGCAGCGTGTCCACCTGCTCGCACGATGAGATGCTGGCCTTTCCCGCGAGCGATGTCGTCAGCTACAAGCGCAGGTCTCACGGTCACCAGCACTACGCCGTGTGCGGCGGCGTCAGCCAGGTCCAGGGGCGGCTGGCCAAAGGCATCAGCGACGTGCGCCTCGCCACGCGCGTGCTCGGCGTTGTGCCCGACCCAGAGGGTCACGGCGTTGTCATCACCTCGCAGAGAACGGGCTGCGAGCAGGTCGACGAGGAGCCGTTCGACAGGGTCGTTCTCGCCGTCTCGCCGGACGTCGCCGGCAGGCTGTTCAAGCCACTGCGGTCCGCGGTAGATAGGATCCCCGTCCGGCGAGTCGAGAGTTCGATCCTCACGCAGGAGGCGGCAGCGACCAAAAGTGGCGCGTCGCCGGCCCACAGCGTCGTCGACGGATGCCACGGCGTCGAGGGCTGCATGCACCACCAGGGCGGCGCGTCGCCTTCCCAGGTCATCACCCTCAGGACCGCGTTCAGCAAGATGGACGCCAGCTCGGAGGCGCTGCACACGATGCCTAGCGGGGTGGTCGTCAGCACGTGCCCCCTCGACCCGGCCGCCGACGCGAAGCGTGCCCTGCACACGGCGAGGTTCACAAGGACGCTGCGAACGACGGAGAGCAGGGCCGTCGTCGAGCGGATCATGGGGAGGTCACGGCGCGCAGACAAGAAGATGGAACAGGCGGGAAGGCCGTCGTGGGTGAGCGGACAGGACAATGTATGGCTGGCCGGAGCATGGTGCTGGGACGGCATGGTGCTGCTCGAGGGGTGCGTCGTGTCCGCCATGGCCATAGCAGAGGATTTTGGAGTCACGATTCCATGGAGGTGACATGTTCAACCAACGACTGCATGTAGAAAGCGACTTAAGCATAGCAATATGAGCACAACGCATTGTTGACACGTAGTCATTCAGAGGATTGCAATGGCATTCGCCGGACTCGCCACGCCTCCTGGAATCTGCACCAGTCAGCTGACATGACCAATAACCACAACCCCTTGGGACTTTGACTCACCTTCAACGGCGTGCTCGTCAGAAAGAAAGTCCACCTCGCCCGCTCGGCGCACTTGTCCGCCAGCTCCTCCAGGTCGAACAGCTCCCCGATCGGCATCCCCCACCCGGCCAGCGCCCACTGATGCACGCTCACGTCCGGCTCGTTGTACGGCCCCGTCGCCGGGCCACGCTCGAAGCCCGCCGCGTCCGACGCCACGGCCGCGAACCCGCTCTCCCACAGCCAGCGCAGCGAGTCGCGCGTCGCCTCCAGGCCGAGGAGCCCGCCGGGCTGGCGGTCGGGGAAGCCTCGCTGCTGCTCGGGCGTGAGGGCGTCGTAGGCCGCGGAGAAGCCCACGCGGAGGAAGAGCACGTCGCCCTGGCGGATCTCGACGTTCGTCTCGCGGAGGATGGCCTGCACGTCGGCGAGGCGCACGGCGTTGGTCTCAAACGGGGACAGCGCGTTGCCGGTGCGGAGCGACCAGGCGTACCAGTCTACCAACACGCCGCGGCCGACGATGCCGCCTCTGTTGGCCCACGCTGGCGGGAAGGGGTGAGCTGGCTTGCTGATGCGGCGGCGGTGGGGCTGGGGGCGTACCGTGGATGCCCAGGGTGAGAGATCCGTTCTCGAAGTCCTCCTGGGTGTGACCCTTGTAGAACTGCTTGGTCCGTTGATATCCTCGGGCTGGAGTCAGCCTCGCTGGTCGAAAGAGACTTAGACTCGCGGCCTACCGTAGTGTCTGAACCCGTCCCACTGCGTGCTGCTCTGCGTGTTGATCTCGATCGCGTCGTCGTTCATGGTCATGGGCGCGCGGTTCAGCAGGTGGTGCTGGAATCGCTGGCGCTCGAAGGCCGGAAATGAAGGCTTGTCGAGCGGCCAGTCGAGCGATATGCGGATCCCCTCCCTGATCTCGGCCGCTGCCGCCGTCACCGTCTCGGGGGTGATGAGGTTGAGCATGCCCAGTTCATCGTCGTCGCCCCACAGACCCCAAGCATTGCCCGGCGGGCCTGACTTGTCGAGGGGCAGCTCGTCAAACGACGGAAGCTCGATCGGTGCCATGGTGATTGGGCGACTGGATGACGAGGCTGCAAGGGTCAAGTCCGTTGAGGTCTTTCACGATGGACGAGGGAGTGTCCTAAGTAGCTGGCCATATGCTCCAACAGTTGAGCACGTCAGAGCGCCATCTCTGCCCTCGCAATTGCGCGACGCCCCATCTGAGCCAGCCCTATTGCAAAGGATCAGCAGGGCCATCTGGAAGAGTCTTATTCCAACCGCGGCTGAACAAGCCGGATTTCGGCACAAAATATGGGGGCCATTGGCTGCAAAAGCTGCAGAAGTCCCGACGATCCCCGCCTCCTCCACGTTCAGGACCCCGGACCCCAGCTTCGCTCCCCAGATTTGGTTGATCCTGCGCGGGGCGGATAATAGCTTACACGAGACGTGCCAAATGTCTGGTAATCTGAGGGCACGCTCTGCTGTGGGTTTGACATCAAGTTGTCATCTGAGGGAGGTAGTCTGGGGTGAAGACCCGGGATAACGGTTGCCGGGTCTTGGGGGGGCGCGAGAAATGCACCCATAAAAGCTTCTTTGAGCCGCTGACATCTACCATTCTTGGAGGAGCATTTGCGCCGTGCTGGTTGTCGCTTTTCGTCCATCACGTCTGTCTGTCCGCTATCTTGTTGCAATGCGCAATCCTTTGGCGCTCAAGGAAAGGCCCGGCGATGAGGCGCCGCCCGAGATCTATGGGTTTCGTCCGTATTTGCTGGCCTTCTCGGCCTCATGGGCGTGTGAGTGAGCTCTTGAACCATGGCAGACAACTCCCAGCTTACGCTCGCAGCCGCCATGTACGGATACGACAGCGCCTTCATCGGAGGCACCCTCTCGCTCCCCTCGTTCCGGCGAACCTTCCATCTCGACGAGGCCTCGGACGCCGCCCGCGCCGACCTCTCCTCCAACATCGTGTCTACGTTCCAGGGCGGCGCCTTTTTCGGCTGCGCCATGAGCTTCTTCATCGCCGAGCGCTTCGGCCGCAAGCCGACCCTCATCGTGTCGGCCGTCGTCTTCATGCTCGGCGCCGTGCTGCAGATGCTGGGTCGCCTCGACTGCCTCTACGGCGGGCGCGTGCTCACGGGCTGGGGCGTCGGGGCTTCCGCCATGATCCTGCCCATCTACGTGTCTGAGTGCTCGCCGGCGCTCATCCGAGGGCGGCTGGTCGGCGTCTTCGAGGTCATGCTGCAGGTGGCCCTCGTGTGCGGCTTCTGGGTCAACTACGGCGTCAACGAAAACGTGAGCGCCGAGGGGAATAAGCAGTGGCACATCCCCGTGGCCATCCAGTTCGTCCCCGCGGGCGTGCTCATCCTGTCCATGCTGCCCATGATCGAGTCGCCGCGATGGCTGGTGTCCAAGGGCAAGATACAGCTGGCGACCAAGAACCTGGCCTGGGTGCGCCACCTGCCTGAGGACCATCCGTACGTCGTGCGAGAGGTGTCCGCGATCGAGCAGGCAGTGGAGCACGAGCTGGCGTCGACAGGCCAGGGACGTGGCTGGAAGCAGATCTACGCGGAGCTGTTCCAGCGGGGGATCCGCGGCCGCATCGTGCTGTGTTGCTCGCTGTGCGTGTTCCAGAATTTCACGGGTATCAACGCCATCAATTACTACTCGCCGACCATCTTCCGGTCCATCGGGTTCACGGGGACCTCTGTGGGTCTGCTGGCGACGGGCATCTTCGGCATTGTCAAGATGTTCGCGACGGTACTGTACGCCGGGTTCCTGGTCGATCGATTCGGCCGGCGGCCTCTGTTACTGATCGGGGGCGTCGGGGCGGGCTTTGCCATGTTTTACCTGGCGGCGTACTCACAGATCTCGGGCTCTTTCGAGCAGGTGCCGCCGCAGGACTCCGGGTCTCGCGCGGCGGTGGCCATGGTGTACATCTATGCCCTCTTCTACGGCTTCAGCTGGAACGGCATCCCGTGGCTGTTCACGTCAGAGGTGTTGCCGAACCGAGTGCGGACGCTGGGCATGGCGTTTTGCATCTGCATACAGTGGCTGACGCAGTTTGTGGTCGTCTACTCGCTGCCGCACATGATCCTGGGGTACGTCTTCCCGGTCCACACACGTCTCTTCTCGTAGGCTGACCAAACCCTGCAGCATCACGTACGGAACGTTTCTCTTCTTCGGGTGCTGTACCGTCTTGGCGATTGCATTCGCGTGGTTCTTCATCCCAGAGACCAAGGGCGTTCAGCTCGAGGACATGGACCTGCTGTTCGGGCCAGACGTGCCGATCTTGGCGAAGCACGCAAAGAGGAGCTACCAGGAGGCACGGCTCGCAAGGGCATCCCTGGGGCATGATGGCAAGATAGTCGATGATGGCGATGGCGACAGGGTGTAGCGGCAAGTTATGGTGATGGTGATGGACATTGTGATGGAGATTGAGGGGAGATGGAGATGGAGATGGAAGCTGGTCGAAGTCAATGTCGTTGTTGAAGTCGATGTTGGGGTGGGACGAATGACGATGCAGAAAGTGAAGGGGCATAATCTGCTTAGAAGCACGTCTCAATTGACGCATACAGGAGGCATCCGCCGTTTGAAGCCATGCACAAAACAGGGACCCCAGTACCATCAGCGCCACTATGACGCGCGCCAACCCCAGATTTAGTGGAGAGGACAGTGGACGCTACAGCAGACAAGCGCTGGACAAAAGTCCTGATTCTGGGCAGCCACTAGCCACAGGGAGCACAATGCTTGATTATCGGTATCGGGAGGCGGCGTGGCGGGTGCGTGGCAACGTCATGCATCGCGATTTCATCGTCATCCACGCAAGCGTCTCCAACTCTTCTCCTGTCATCCCATCCAGCTCCCCACCAAAAAGGCACCGCCAGCAGCTCCTCGTGCCTCCACATGAGCTCATAGCACCGAAGAAGCAGGGCTGGACGTCCACAAACGCCATCTGCTGTGATGTCAGATGTGACCATCATGAGGCCTGACCTAAGCCAAGTCCGGCTTCCGTGAGCATCACGGCTGCAGGGTCGCGGCGTATATCAGCTGTCTCTGCTCAAGATGGTTGGAGGCCAATGTTCTTGTCTTCATTATACTATCCTCAAACAACTCTCAACGCTACACACCAAGACTAATCAGCGATATCTCATACCCTACCTTACTTCTTCATAGCTCCTTATAACACACCAACACAACCACACAATCGCCATCATGGGTCTCAGGGACAAGATCAAGGACGCTCTCCACGGCGATGAGCGTGACGAGACCAACACTCACGGCCACAACGTCGGCACCGCTGGCACTACCGGTACCGGCGCCCCAGGCGCTTACCCCACCGACGAGTCCAAACTTCACAAGACCGACCCCAGGACACAGAACCACGGCCTCTCCTCTCATGACCCCAACTACAGACACCAGAACACCGACTCCGGCGTCGGCCTGGATGACCGTCACCGCAGAGACAACACCGTGGCTGACCAGAATGACCCCTACTGGGGCTCCGTCGGTCGTGACGACCCCTCGCGCGTCGGCCACAACAACCTCGGAAGCTTGAACCGCAAGGAGCTTCCTCTCCGCCCCGGCGAACAGGCCACTGGCGCCTATGGCAGCACCGGCTACGGTAACACATCCACCAACGCCGGTCCTCACAACAGCAATGTCGCCAACAAGGTCGACCCTCGTGTCGACTCGGACCGCGACAACCGCAACACCTACGGCACCACAGGACATGGCACCACAGGACACGGTACCACCGGTCTCGGTGGCACGGCCAACACCGGTTATGGCGGCACATCCAACACCGGTTACGGTGGCACATCCAACACCGGCTACGGCAGCACGTCCACCAACGCTGGCCCTCATGATAGCAACGTCGCCAACAAGCTCGACCCCCGCGTCGACTCTGATCGCGACAACCGCGGCAACTACGGCACCAACCAGCCCCTCAGCGGCGGCCAAGCCGTCGGCGGCGGCACCTACAGCACCGCCCCCGGCAGCCATCAGGTCACCGGCCACCGTCTCGACGACGATGACTACAACAGCCGTCTGCGTGACCGCGACTTCGGCCGCGACTCCCGCGACCCCACCTCCGGCTCCGGCTCCGGCGCCGGCATTGCTGGTGGAGTCGGCGCCGCCGGAGCTGGCATCGCTGCCTCCGAGGTTGCCCGCCACCACCGCGATCGCGACCTCGACCAGACGGCGTCTAGCGACAACTACCAGCGCGGCGGCGGCGTGCCCCAGTCCAGCATGCTCGACCCCTACGACTCCAACACCGCCCAGGGCGGCATCGGCGGCAACACCCGCGTTGGGCCCCACGACAGCAACGTCGGCAACAAGCTCGATCCTCGCGTCGACTCTGACCTCGATGGCAGGCGGGCGAACCAGCTTGGCGCTGGCGGTCCCGGTGGCATCCACCAGGGTGGTCAGTACGGCGCCGGTCACTCCGGTCCTGGCGGCAGCGGTGCTGGACTGACTGGTGCCGGTCTCAGCGGCGCTGGTCTTGCTGGTGCTGGTGCTGGTCCCGGTGTTGGTGCTGGATCGACCGGTCTGGGCGCCGATCACTACGGCCCTGCCCACGAGGGCGCCAAGGTCTTCCACAAGTGCCGTGGCTGTGGCATGGATAACGACATCAGCCAGTACTTCCGCAAGGATGCTGTGTACCGTATGGGTTAAAAGGGATTGGTTTGATAATGGGAAGCGAACTGTAATGATATCATGATGCTTTGTTAGTAATGGCTACTTTGAACATGACTCTGTCTCGAACACAACCCTGCTACAGTGTGAATGATGCTTGTTGAGTGACACGAGCCAACAGTCGTCTTGTGTAAATTACCGAGGCGTTACTCCTCTGGTTTCCACTCCCTTGTCGACTGATGGACCTTGAATATCGACCCGCTGGCGTCGGCCACTCCCGTACCGACGCCGAAAACGTAGTTCTCTCCGCCGAGTACCCATTTGCCCTCATCCCAGCGAGCAGCATCCCGTTTTCGGACACTCACGTCGACCGTCAACTGCGCCCCCTGTTCAAGGAGCTGGGTCTTTTCGAATCCTACCAGCATGGCCTCCCGACGGTCACCTTCCGGCCAAGCATAGACCTGAACAACTTCCCGACCGGTAAGCCTTCCGGTGTTCGTGACTGAAACAGACACCCTCCAGACGTCTTCCTCGTCCAGAATATCCAGGATTTCGGTATTGAACGTCGTATAGCTCTGGCCATAGCCAAACCACCACTGGGGCTGAACCTTCTCCGAATTACTGCTGTACCAGCGGTAGCCTACCCGGTGGTCCTCTTTGTAAAAGACCTTCCCCTCGACACCCGGCCACGACTCTGGGTCAGAGGCAAACGGCAGGTCCGTGTAGTGCTTTGGCCAGGTGATGGGCAGCCTGCCGCACGGGTTGACGGTTCCCAGGAGAACATCGGCCAGCGCATTGCCTGCCTCTTGGCCGCCGTACCACGCCTGCAAGAACGTCGAAACCCGGTTGACCCAGGGAACCTCGACGGGAGATCCAGACTGGTTGACAAAGATGATTTTCTCAGGCTGACGAGTGCGTTGAATCAAGGCCTCGACCAGCTTGTCTTGGCCGCCGGGGAGGCCCATGAACTGCCTGTCGTAGCCCTCGCTCTCCCACTCGTCGCTCAGGCCGAGAACCACGACGGTCATCTCGCTTTCGTCGGCCAGCGCCACGGCCTCGGACAGAATTTCTTCTTCTTCGAGAAGCTGCTCCTGGTAGCCGATGCGTACGGAGGGATGGGCTGCAAAGACGTGGTTCGCGTCTGCAGGGTGGCCCCCCAGTGGCCTCGGTTCCCTTCGCACCCAGCCCTCGACGCGGACGTGGTACTCTTGTCCGGCCTTCATGGACTTGGTGCCGATGACCTCGGCGCTGCCGAAGGCGTAGAAAGTCTCGCCTGGAACCGTCCAGTTGTCGTTGTCGACGACGAGTTCCCCGTCCACATACAATCTGGAGTCTCCTACGCTGCTCAGACTGAACGAATGTGTTCCGGTTGTCGAGGGCGTGACGACAGATTCCGCTCGGTACGAGTATGGCGGGACGGGATCGACCTGGAAGTCGAGGGGTGCGCTGTCGGAGACGTCAATGTTGGAGCTGCCTCTGTACTGCGTCTCCTTGATCGGGCCGGAGAGATCGCGAGTCTCAAAGTAGTCGACCCGCACCATGTTCTTGTCTTGCGCGCCTTCAGATGACGAAATGCGCCACTGTCCTGCGGAAGCTAGAGGCAGCCACTTTCGGGCTTTGGCACCGATGGCGTACTTGACTTTTAGGTCAACGCCTTGAGCAGCGGCAGCGGCTTTGAAAGAGTCCATGGGCTGACTCAAGTATTGCGGGTTCATGCTCGCTGAGCCACCACCGCCTGGGGTGCCCGTTTCGGCGTTGGGTCCGATGAACGCAACTTGCTTTCCTTGCAGTGATTGAACATCAAGAGGGAGGGTGTTTGCATCGTTCTTCAGGAGAACAATGCCACTGGCAGCAATCTCACGCATGAGCTCCGTGTCTTCCGCTGTGGTGGACGAGATCTCCTGGGTGTCGCGTGACGCCGTCGCAGACTCAGGGGTCAGGCCGAGGAGGTTGTACTTGCTAGCGAGGGACAGCACTCGGACCACAGAAGCGTCAACAGCCTTCATAACAGCAGGATCAGAACTCTGGTTGATGGCGTCGAGCAGTTTCTGTCCCCTCCGTTCTGGTGGGCCGGGCATCTCGAGGTCGAGGCCGGACATCAGACTTTCGAGGGTCGAGTTGGTGCCACCCCAGTCGCTCATTACCAGACCCTTGAAGCCCCATTCCTCACGAAGAACTTTCTTGATCAAGTAGGTGTTCATATCCACGTGCAGTTCATTGACCTGGTTGTAGGAGGTCATGATGCAGTCAGGAGGCGAGGGCGACTTGACTACCATCTCGAAGGGCCGAAGATAAATCTCACGAAGGGACCGTTCCGAAATCATGGCACTGATGCTGAACCGCTCGTGCTCTTGCTCGTTTGCGACGCTATACACAATTTAGTCACATCCAAGACAGGGAATTGGCCATCGTCGCTGTGACGTTTGGTTCTACTCACAAGTGTTTCGGAGTCGCAGCCACCTCTCCTGATTCTTGCACGCCAGCTACATACTCAACAGCTAAGCTGCCGCTGAGAAAAGGATCTTCGCCGAAACACTCAAAGTTCCGGCCACCGAGAGGGTTGCGAGCGCAGCAGATCGTAGGCGCCAGCAGCACGTGTGCGGTCTTCGTTTTGGCTTCTCTGCAAAGAAGTCGCCCAAGACTGCGCATCTGCGTCTTGGACCAGGTCGCCGCCTGGCAGACGGGACCGGGAACGAATGCCGCGGTCGGTCCATCCACGGCATACTTGCCGCGGGCACCGGATGGGCCATCTGAGGTCTGTCTAATGTGAGCGGTGGTGCTTCATGATCCATAAACTTGGTGTACTCACTTTGATGGCGCCTATGCCGAGCCGAGCAATTTCAGGGGTATGCCAAATATCAACGCCGGCTAAGAGCGATACCTTCTCCTCAACAGATAGCTGCCGAAGCAGGGCGTCAATCTCGGAGGATGCCATGCTGCCAAGCTGTGAACAAGACAGACGAACAGCCGTCAAGCAAGCAGGATCACAGCCTTTTGGGTTCAACAGGGGCTCTCGGATCCCAGGAGTTGGCAGTGGAGTGGACTGAAAAGCGGGAAATGACTCGGGCGGGAAAGCGGAGGCCGGAGGCTGGGTACGGGGCCATGAGGGGGCCACGAGGGGTTCCGACTGGATCGGAGCGGGGTCGGAGCGGGGTCGGGCGTCGGAACCCTAACCCAGATATCAGACCACCTAGCCCGTATTCGGATTAAAGCCGCAGCGCCAGGTGCTCGGAGTATTGGGTCTGTCAAATGGGAGTATTGGATTATCTTATCCAGATCGGCTGTCTATCGTGCTTCTGCATCCGACGTGCGTTGGCGTGCAATCCATCTCGCCGCTTGGACGCCGTAGGATTCAGGACTAAGGCGGGCCAATTATGGAGCTGTCCACGGGGGAGCACTTTTCTTGTCCCGATGGTCTTGATAGCTGGTCGCCAGTCGCCGGTGCCCGGAGTGAAGATTGAGCGTAGCCTTTAAAAGGTAGGCGTCAGGTACGCAATGTAGGAGCTTGGTTTGCTGTGTTCCTCTTGAGTGTTCCGAGTGACTCTCACCTCTGTCGCCTCTTCTTCCTAATTCCTAGGTGCCTCATTTCTCCGTGATCATCATGAGTGCCTCAAGTGTTCATGAGGTGGCTCCGGCTGAGCCAAACGTGCCTGAACGGAAGACCAAGGACTCCAATGGGACGTACCTTCTCGTCATGGCCTGCTGCGTCGTCACAGCCAACGCAGCAACCCAGGGCTATGATTCCTCCATGATGGTAAGTGACCGTCCAAGACACATTGGCTTGACCCGGTCGAGAAGAACCTGACCAGCAGCTAACACTACATCACAACAAAGAACGGCTTGCAAATATTGCCTTCATATACGGAGTACTTCTCGCTGACCACAACGACCATTGCTCTCAACGTTGCCATTGTATTTGCCGGTGCTGTGCTTGCCATGCCAATCGCGGGACCAATCTGTGACAAGCTGGGACGCAAATGGGGCATCGCCATCACGGCCATCATCGCTATGGTTGGAGCCACCATCCAGGGTGCCGCCGTGCATGTTGCCATGTTCTGCATCGGCAGGCTCCTCGTGGGCATGTCCATCACGACCGGTGCTACTGCCGCTCCCTCGTATGAATCTCTGTGGCTGTGTGAGGGATATGAGTGAGGTTAGTGAACTAACGCCGTGTCCAGTTATATTTCCGAAGTCGCTCATCCAAGCAACCGTGTCATGCTTACGGGCCTCTACGGTACGAGCTGGTATATCGGTTCTCTGATCGCCGCCGGCGTCACCTACGGAAGCCAGTACATTGACAGCACCTGGTCTTGGAGACTGCCCTCTTTGGTAGGTCACGAGTCAACAGGGCGTGCGACATGCTACTCTCTGCGTGCTCTGGGCTGACGCGACCTGTGACAGCTGCAATTCATCCCCTCGATCTGCTGCATCATTCCCCTCCCGTTCATCCCGGAGAGTCCTCGATGGCTTGTTTACCAGGACCGCCACGAAGAGGCCCGCGCCATCCTGATCAAGTACCACGGCAACGGAGACCCCAACTCGACGATTGTCGCCATTGAGTACGAGGAGATCTGCCAGACGCTGCAGTACGA
Organism: Verticillium isaacii; assembly: GCA_002851775.1. NCBI lineage: Eukaryota > Fungi > Ascomycota > Sordariomycetes > Glomerellales > Plectosphaerellaceae > Verticillium > Verticillium isaacii. The sequence continues at coordinate 505,217 of NMXN01000005.1, read as the reverse complement.
GAAGACTGTGCAGAGCACCGACTACAAGGCGCTCGTCCGGACGCGCTCCAACCGATGGAGGCTTGGTGTTACTGCCGCCGTGGCCTGTCTGTCTTTTCCCAAAATTTGAGAGTATGTGACGCGAGCTGACCCCGGTCCTAGTCTTCTGCCAAGTCAGCGGCAACAACATCATCACGTATTACCTCGGCGACGTGCTCACCGCGGCGGGCATCACGGACCAGCAGACGCAGCTGGGCATCAACATTGGGCTCAGCGTCTTCAACCTCTTCAGCGCCACCATTGGCGCTCTGGTGACGGATCGCGTCGGAAGACGGCGGGGATTCCGTGAGTGCTGCCTGATGCGTCTTCGTCACCCAGACGACCTGCTAACACATCGCCAGTGTTCGTCACCACCGCCATGTCCGGGCTGCTCATCATCGTGGCCGTGCTCACCAAGATCTACGGCGGCAACCCGAACCTTGGCTCGTCGGCCGCACAGGTCGCCATGATCTTCCTCTTCTACGGCGTCTACTCGTTCGTCTGGACGCCGCTGGCGACGCTGTACCCGGTCGAGGTGCTCTCCTACTCGATGCGCGCCAACGGCCTGGGCTTCTACAACGGCGTGGTGTACGCCACGGCGTTCCTCAACACCTTTGCCATTCCGTACGCCATGGAGTGGTCCAGCTGGGGATTCTACCTGGTCACTGCGTTTTGGAACCTGCTGTTCGAGGTACCAATCATCTGGTTCTACTTCCCGGCGACGGAGAGGAAGACTCTGGAGGAGATTGACGTCATCTTCGAGGGCGTGAGGCATGCTGACCTGGACGTCACCATGTCGGATGTGCTGGGCGGCAGGACGGCAGATGCGGAGGTCCAGAAGCAGATTGCCATGGCCGACAAGTCGTGAGTGAGTAGAGAAACAAGCCAAATGGGTTGCAGCGCTGCACTTTGGCTTTGGGATAAACAAGCAAACACGGTGTAGACGAAGTAAAAAATATGAACAAGCAAACATGATAGAAATTAAGTAAAAAAGCGAATAAGCAAACTTGACAGAAGTGAAGTTAAAAGACGAAGAAACAAATGCAGCTGAAGGCCTGTGGTGCGTGCACGACTCAGGGGCTTCGCTGAAACCCGAGAGACCGGGTTCGGGTTCGGACGACTCCATTCCCATCTCCCGACACCTCAACCCAGCATCGAGGGACAAGCTGCCGAAAGCAGTCGGATGCGACCTGGCAATGGACGGTCAGCAGGCTCCATCGGTCTCATCCCCCGGATCCTCGCTGATTGCCCCGATTGACCCGGACTCAGATGAAGTTCGGTTGACACTTGACACTTTGACGAAGCTCCCCCTTGGAGGGGGGCCGTCTGACCGGGGCCGGCGCCAATCACCAAGTCGCCCCTGTTTGAGATCAGACGGCAAGACGTTTCAGCAGCGGCCATCTCGAGGCTTGACCCTTCACTCGCGATGCCACCGCGGGCTGGCCCAGGCCTCGCCTCCTGTTTGACAAGTGCGGCGTGAGGCATTCGTGAGGCACTGCCCTGCAGAGAGACGCTCGTGTTGGCCCTGACGCGGCGCTTGACTTTGGTGTGCCGTTGTGCTCAATGCTGTCCATCGCGTAGGGTCATGCGAGTGGCGATCACTTATAAGCCCTCGCGGGTTCCCGTCTCAGGTCCGTCACGACATTGCTCTCTACCGCACTCCATTCGCTGCTCCGTTCCATTTCTCGCTTTCTCTTTCGACAGTTTTCCCTTCGATCCCGGCTGGCCCACCCTCTTTTACACCTCTTCGACAGAGCTTCCAACCTTCTTTCACCATGAAGTTCCTCACGCTCCTTACCATGGCCACCGCCGCGTGCGCCGCCGTCACCCACCACCACGCCAGCCACGCGAAGCGTCACTCCAAGAGACACGCCAAGAGGCACTCGAAGCGGCAGTGCGGTGCCGGCGGCGGTGGTGCCGGAGGAGATGACGCCCCGGCGCCCATCTTCTCCGCCGTCCCCACGGCCTCTATCGAGCCCGACGCCGGCGCGCCCCCGGCCGCCACCGAGGCGCCCGTCACCGAGACCCCGGAGGCGGCGCCCGACGCGCCGGCCGCCAACGGCGACACCCTCGTGCTGTTCGAGATCGGCGGCGTCCCCGGCAACGAGTGCCTGACCTTCCGCAACAACGGTGCGCCCCATCCCCCCCCACTGCCCGAGATCTAGGTGATGCTGACAGCCAGGCACAGGCGAGATCGTCAACGCCGCGTGCGTCAACGAGGCGGCCGACCGGCAGCTGACGCCGTCGACCCAGGGCGGCAGCCCCGTGCTGCTCGTGCAGCGGTCCTTCAGCGCGGGCTTCCGGCCGGACCTCGTCGGCGTGCAGGCGTGCGTGGGCTTCAACGGGACGCACTTCCGGGCCGAGGACTGCGCGGCCGGCGGCGACGTCGAGCTCGTCGGCTTCACCGGCACCAACGTCGTCGCCAGCGGCGGCGCCTGCCTCAACGGCCACGACGACCGCGCCCAGGTCACCGTCGACGTCGCCGGCGCCAACTGCGCCGAGTTCACCCCCACCGTCGTCACGCCCACCCCGCCTTAACGGTCGAGCGAGGCTCCGGAGGGGGGCTGTCGAGCCGCTTGCGGTGGAGGCAGCGATGGCAGGCGGCGGTCATCTCGCTCCCAGCCGTGGCTGGGGGGGTACTTCTCGTGTAGATGTTTTCAACGCTACGTGCTTGAGCAAATAATAAACATTTTTACTACAAATGCGTGGATGCATACGGCAGCACTCGGGCTCGTTCCTGTGTTCTTCATCCTCCCACAGCTCAAAGTGTCGGGCTGCTTCAAACATGTGCCGGAAATGCTCGTCACTTTTCCCAAGAGACAAGATATGCGACACAGAAGCGGAACATGAGTGAAATGTGTGAAGCACGATATCCTCGTCAATGAAAACAGTATTAGACACGTTCCCGTGGCATGGCAAGCCTCGCAAGTCGCCCTGCGCTCCAATCGACGGCAACGCGTATGACGCAATCCAAGAGGGAATTAGTACCGCTTCCTGGCAGGATCCGGCCCCCCCGGGCGCAAAAGTCCCCGGAACCCCGAAACCATGGAGCTTTTGCCGATTCTCGGTTTTGCACCGCCGAGCATCGCCGAAAGACACCACATCACATCCAAATGGAGCCGGCAAAGTGGATAACGCGGGCAGTCAATTGGGTCCGCTACCAGCCTTATGAAGACACCCAAATCCCGCTCAAGAGATGCATGATGCCCACGCATCTCCGTCCTCTCTAGCTGCCGCCACCCCCAGATACAGATCATCACCCCGCACCGACTGACTCGGCGTACCTCGACACCACCTCGCCGACGAAATGAAGACCACCTGGGAGCAAGTCTCCCCCACCACCTTCCGGCAGAAGCGCGCCATTCTTGAAGGCTTCTACGGCCGGATCCGTGGAGCCATCGGCAAGCCCTCCGACTGGATTCTCACCAGCACCGTCAGGTTCACCAACCACAATGGCCTCGGTGCCGACGAGACGACGGCCGCCCTGAAGAAGGCCTGGCTGCAAGCGCGACGCGACACGCCTCAGATCGCAGCCACCCACGACGACGCCAACGCGACCAAGGTCATCGACCTCCCGGCCGATGACGCCGCCATCGACGCTTGGCTCGACGAGACATTTCTCACGTGGACCGACAAGACAGCCGACGACGTCTACCGAGACGCCATCAACCGCCGCGTCGCCACCCTCATCTACCTGCCCGCCACCCGCGAGCTCACCCTGCAGATCAACCACGCCTTCATGGACGGCCGCGGCACGCTCCTCTTCTGGGACGCCTTCTTCGACGCTCTCGCCGCCCCGCAGGACGTCGTCCTCTCGGCCGACACCCTCCTGCCCAACCTGCCGCCAATCATCGACCCCATCATCGGCATCCCCGAGACCAGTTCGCCCGAGGCCAAGGCCGCCCTGCCTGCCGTCCTCGCGCGCGCCTCGGCCGTGAACCCCCTCAAGGTCCCTGTCGCCGACCTGGCGAAGCCGCCCGCCGGGTTCGGGCGGCGAGAGCTCCGCCTCAGCAGGGCGGAGAGCAGCGCCGTGTTCGCGGCCTGCAAGACGCGCAACGTCACCGTCACGGCGGCCATGCAGATCGCGGCGGGCATTGCCGTGCAGGAGGTGCAGCGGGAGACCGAGGGCCAGGCGGGGGACACCTGGGCGGGGCTGGCAAACTTTGACTGCCGGCGGTACTTCCCCCAAGAGTACGCTACCGCGAAGGGTATGTCGGCTTGCTACTTCGTCGTGATGCCGTACTCCATTGCGCTGAGCGAGGCGACTTTCGACGCGTCGGCGAGGGAACTGTCGGATTTGTACAGGAGGGGCCTGGAGCACCCGAACGCGGAGAACGTGTTGGCTGCGCTGCCTTCGTCGACGGACGTGTTTGTCGAGGCGGCGCTGGCGGGAGTGAGCTCAGGGAACGCGCCGTGGTACACGGCGCTGGGTGTTGTGGACGACTATGTCAAGCCGCGGCATGGGGACTGGGAGGTGGAGGACTTCAAGATTGCGAACACGCTGCAGGGCCCGATGGTCCAGTTTCTCATGTGGACGTTCCGGGGCGAGCTGGTGCTGCATGGGGCGTTTAACGAGGCCTACTATGAGCCGGGGGTTGTGGATGACCTGTTGGCGAGGAGCCTCGCTGCTCTGCGAAGGGCTCTCGGTGTTGGTGCTGCCGATGAAGCCTATGGTCCTGATGCGGTGCCTGATGAGGGTGCCAACGTTTTGACGGCATAGGATAGGGTTGACAGACGTGTGTAGCATTGGTGATGAGGTCAAACAACCAAGGAAGGCTGTACTATCATTTTAAACATTCGGCTGGAAACCCTGTTCCTTTCAACCCAGTGGTCGAAGAAGTCAACTGGTGTCCTAAGAACGATTCGTCAGATCGTCTAGGCCCTGGGTAGTGCAGTAGGTCTCATCTTCACTCGAAGACGAGAGCAAAAGCAAAAGATGAAGTTCTCTTTCGAGATGCGTCAGGAATTGAGCCCAACGGGGGGCTCGAACCCCCAACCTTGAGATTAAGAGTCTCACGCTCTACCGATTGAGCTAGCCGGGCAGGCAGGTTGCTTGTTGTTGAAGTCTGGTCGGGGAGCGCGGCATATGACCGATGCGGCGAATTCGTGGGTCGAGGAAGAGTTTTTTTTTTGTAGTTGCGGTGTTTTCTCGCCTTGTCGGGGTGCCGGGTTTCCACTCTGGCCCGGGCTCGATGGGGCCGAGTCATGGGGTGAACGGTTGCGGCAAATGACTGGTTCGAAATGTGTCCGATGCGGGCAATTCCGATGGCTGAATGGCCGAAGGAATAAAGCATTCGGGGCAAAGCATTCGGAGTGCCAAGTTGAGCATCAACACTGATCAAGGAGCTGCAGGGCCCAGCGTCGGGGTGTCAAACCCAAGGGAGACCCGCGGCACCACGCGCCAGCTCGCTCTCGATGGCGTCTGTCTCTTCCGGCCGACGTCCGCTCCCAGGAGACACCACGTCTCGTACGAGGACCACGGGATCGTGACGACACACTCCGTTCCCGGCGGGGCGAATCGCTGGACGACCTCGTCCAGTGCGGGCTGCAACTTCTCCCTCATGGCCTGCGCGCCTTCCCTCGGGCTGTCGAACGGGACGCGGCCCTCGTTGTCCCGCTTGGCGTACAGCCCCATGAAGTCGCCCTCGAGTGAGATGAGTAGGTACTTCAGCGCGGGGCAGACGGGGTCGCGCGTCGAGGCAGGCGGGAGGGCTGAGCGGCTAAAGTTGCTCTGCGCCAGGCTCGAGAGCGCGGCGTCGTCCGCGGCGTTCTCGTGCCCCTCCTTGAAGTACCAGCGGAGCCGGAGCGAGGTGATCTGGGCGAGGCGCTGGGCGGGGAGGAAGGCGTCAGGTCGTTGGATCAGCAGGTTAGAGGAGATGTGGATGATGTTTGTGGCGTAGAGGACCTCCACGCCTTCGATGTATCTGCAGGCATATCAGCGTCAGCGGAGTGATCGAGCAAAGACTGAGCATAGTTTGTGAGGCTCGTAGACAGGTAATGCCATGAGGCTCGTACGAAAGATGTTACGTACGCCTGGCGACACGACAACAGCCACCCCATGACGCCCACGAAGCAGCGACCGGGCCACGCCCCGGGCCAGGCATCGCAGTCGGTCCGCCCGGTCAGACAGCCGTCGGTCGACAGGTCGGCGACGTCGGCCAGCGAGGGGTCAAAGGTCTCGACGTCGGCGACGCGGGCGTGGCAGACGCAGCCGAACCAGCGCCAGGCCTTGGGCCTGGTCTTGTCGACGGTGATGCGGCGGAAGCCCTGGCCGGAGTGGAAGTACATGTGGTCGCAGAAGATGTGGGCGTGCGGCTGCTCCTTCTCGGGCGTAGTGAAGGGTTTGGGGGCGAAGGGACGGCGGAAGGCGAGGTCGATGTGGAGGGTTTGGCGGCCAAAGGCGTAGAGAAGGATCTGGCGGCGGAGCTCGAAGGGGAGGGCGGCGAAGAAGGGGGATGTTTCTGCCGGGGAAGGGCGTGCGTGATCCGTCGTCTCAATGGAATATTGTGGCTCGAGGGAATATGGGGGCGTCAAGGGGCGTCGAAGCGTTGATGGCGGCAGCGTGGGAGGGGCGGCCTCATCTTGGCGGCTCGGTGGTGATGGGACGAGGGTTGGTGCGGGCGCGGGCTCACTGGCGTCGCGGCGTCGGCGTTCGCGTCTGTCGTGGGACCACGAGTGAAGGCGGTGCAGGAGGGACATGGGTCCAAGGTGCTGATCTGATGAGGCTGATTGATGTTGATGGCGGACGGTGAATATGTGGTGGTGAGCGATGGTCCGGAGTTGAGGTTGGCACCTGCCTCGCCTCTCGGCTCCTGCCTAGTCTCGTGTCAGGCAGGTGCAGAAGGCGGGGTACTCCCTTCCGTGGCCTGTCAGATCTGCTGCACTGCACGAACCGGCATACGAGGCCCCGTACTTCGGCTCGGTGAACGACATGTGACTGACTGATGCATGGTGGTGATTAAAAAGTAGAGCCTGATATGTGATGATGTAGTCCAATGTGAGATGAACGCTGGGTTATGCTTTTTATACTGTGGACCGTGGTGTTCCCTCTTCTGCACCTGCGCTTCCATCCCACGATCAGGCTTTCAGGGGCGCGTGTGTCCTGCTTGGATGCCTTGTAGAGTGAAATTATATTCGACTTGGTTGAACAAGTAAATCAGTGGCTGTCTGCCTCGCTATGCTGCCGTCTACCCAGTCTACCCAACCGTATACACCAATCTATGACCCGGACCCTAAGGCAACGCCACGACGTCGTCCAGCTCCATCCCCCTGAAGCCATCCTCGACGACCCACGCCCGCCCCTTCTCCGGAGTGTACAGCGCCTCGCACGCACGTCCGACGACCAGCAGGCCCGGCGGCCGGCTGCCCTCGGCTTCGATCGCCTCGGCCACGACCCCGAGCGTCGTCCGGATCACCCTCTGGTCCGGACAGCTCGCCCTCTCGATCACGGCGCACGGCGTGCTCCGCGGCCACAGCCTCCTGCCTCCCTCCTCCGTCTCGCCCTCGAGCAGGGTTGTGAGCTCCGCCACCAGGCCGCCGATCCGGTGCAGCGCCATGAGGAAGACCACCGTCCTCGTCTCGAGGTACTCGGGCGGCACGGGCGCCTTGCCCTTCTTGCCCGTGCCCGTGCACACGAGCACCTGGTCGGCCACGTCGCGCTGCGTCACCGGCACGCCCACGAACAGCGGCGCGCTCAGCGCCGACGTCACGCCCGGCAGCACCACGACCCGCGACCCCAGCCCGTGCGCCCGAAAGAAGGCCACCTCCTCGCCGCCCCGGCCGTACAGGAACGGGTCGCCCTGCTTCAGCCGCAGCACCGTCTTGCCCTCGTCCCGCGCCGCCGCGAGCGCCAGCGCGTGCAGCTCGTCCTGCGCGGCGTCCGCGTTGCCGGGGAACTTGCGCGCGATGCGCACCGGTGTGCGGCGCGGGATGAGGTCCAGCACCGGCGCCGGCACGAGCTTGTCGGCAAGGATGAGGTCGGCCGTCAGGATGGCCTTGTGCGTGGCGCGCGTGAGGAGGTCCGGATGGCCGGGTCCGCTGCCGGCGAGGATGATCTTGCCCTTGCCGGCAGGCTTGTTATCGGGGGAGGCGGGCAGGACGGTGAGGGGTGGCAGGGGGGCGTCCGCCAGGAGCCCCGAGGCGGTGGCAGAAGCGGAGGCCGAGGGGCTGGCGTAGGACTCGAGGACGGCGGCGACATCGGCGTCGGTGATGGCGGCGAGGCGCTTGAGGGGCCAGTACTCGCAGACCTGGCTGAGCCATCGCACTCGGCGCGTCTTGGCGGCGTCGAGATCGGCATCGGTGACGAGCTTGTTGAAGGCGGCCGTCTGGTCGAGCGAGTCGTCGGCGTCGGCGTCGACATCCAGGTCGGCGCCCTGGTCCTGGGTTTGGCGGTCCTCCTGCTGGATGCGGCGGCGGACGTCGCCGAGGCGGGCGCAGGCGGAGCCGAGATCGGGCGGCAGGGCGGCGGCGACCTCGCGGCGTATCCTCGAGGCGAGCTTGCAGCCGCGGCCGTTGGTGGTGACACCGATCTGGAGGGGACCGTCCGTGTGGACGGAGAGCAGGGAGAGGGTGCAGAGGTGCGGGGCATCGACGACGTTGACGGGGATGCGGTTCCGCCTGCAAAGGGCGGAGATTTGAGAAGCTGAGCATGTCAGTCAGTGATGGTTCCGGTGGCAAGGGGAGCGGACTCACCTAGAGGGTCTCTCGGGCCCGAGGTGACGAAGACGGCGTCGACGACATTGTCGACCTCATCGCGGCCGAGGGAGAAGAGGTCGGCCTCCTCGAAGGTCTTCTTGTGCCACGCCACCTCGCCGGCATCGATGCGCTTGGCGAGCCCGTAGTGAAGGTCGGCCGTGTCGGGGGCGATGAGGAGGGCCTTAGCGCCAGCGGCCACTGACTGGCCACATCGCGAGGCGGCCAGGGGGTTCGTGCCGATGATGAGGTGGACGTTGCCCGTGCAGTTGAGGGCTGCCAGGAGGGAGGCCATGGCGATGTATTTTTGTGGCGTCCCACGAGGTCCAACCGAGATGTCAGAAGAAATGTCCAAACGGCACTGAGATGGGATGTCCAGAATGGTATCCAAGAGGGGGCCCAAGTAGTCCGAGATCACGACCAGTAGATAGAAGTGAGGACCGTGGTTTGACTCATCATCATGGAGCTTGCCATGTATGTATGTTGTATGTATCTCAGCAAGGTAGTCGCGGGGGGGCAAAATATCGGGCAGGCGACGATAAGCCGCTTGCGGCAGCAGGAACGACTGGTAGGGTGCAGCAGGGGCAGGTACAGCGCAGCGCACCTGCATCTCCGGGTCCCCCAATGCCACCCCCAAGGCCGGTGTCGGCGGCTGGCCAATCACCGTTTCGGCATTTGCTCACCAATTTTCGCGCTACCGAATCACGCAATCCCGATTGCCGGGCCCCTATCCGCCCAATCAGCACCGCTTTTACGGGCCCCCTTCGGAGCGCGACACGGAGATGCTTCTCAGGCCTTATCTCCCGTCAACTCTCACTTCATGACATGACATGAGGGCGTGTATGTCAATCCATCTCACAATGACTGCCACCATATCGCCGTCTTATCTCATGCTCCTCTCACGCATCCTCGAAAGTTACTCAAAAGTGGCATTAATCGGCCGCAGCCAAGGTGTATACTACATGTCATGTATCCGTACAAGAGTCTATCTATCCGCCTGGCCCCCTATGATGATGTTTTGATGATGTACAGTGATGATACACACCCCTCAGTGATCGTCTTTACACGCCCGCCTCGTACAGCTCACGGCCGCTCCTCCCCAAGCAGCTCCTGCATCGCCGTCTTCCTCGACGGGAGCCGGCCCCCCTTGGTGCGCCGCTCCGGCCGCGATCGCCTCCCCTCCTTGATGCCGGTGACGCCCGTCTCGTCGTACTCCATGTTGATCTTGTTCGGGATCTTCCTCTCCTTCGCCCGCGCCTTCTGCGCCCGCACGCCGCCGTCGTCCTCCGCCGCCGGCCGCCCCAGCCGCACCGCCCGCTCCGACCGCACCTTGGCCCCGAGCGCCCACAGGTCGCCCCACGCCGACTTGCGCGCGTCGTGGTAGGCCTGCTTGCCCCGGCTCCGCGGCACCGTCCACCGCTCGATCCGCCCGGACGGCGTGCACACCTCCAGCTGCACGTGGCCCTTGCGCTTCAGCGGCGGCAGGATCTGCCGCGGCAGCGACAGCATGTTGGGCGCCCTCGTCGCCTCCTCGTAGCCCGCGAACGCCCGCTCCGTCGCCTCGTCGCCCACCGGGAAGTCCTCGGCCGCCGCCCGCACCAGCTCGCCGCCCCGCTGGATCGCCACGTAGCTGAACTGCACGTCGTCGTCGTTGCGGTGCTTGGCCTCGAGGATCTGCTGCAGGAACCGCGGCCGCGTGAATCGCTGCTGGAACGAGCAGAAGTCCTTGCGCCCGTCGCTCTGGCCCTTGACCGCGTACATCGGGCACGTCTTGTGGTTCGTGCACGGCGCCACGATCATGCCCGGCTCCTTGGGCGCACGGTACCCGGCGTCCTTGGCGTCCGTGATGGTCTCTTCCTCGGTGGCGGCGCCCGGCGTGTGCAGGTACTCGGTGATCAGCCGGTCGCGCACCTCGGCCACGGCCTCGAACCCGCGCGGGTGCGCCTTCTCGATGAAGATCAGGACGCCGCCCTCCGGCGACAGCAGCGACCAGAGCTGGTTCAGCACGGCCGTGCGGCGGTGGCCCTCCTTGACGCCGAGCAACACGTACGACGCGACGATGACGTCGTACGTCTTCCGCGGCTGCGGCACCTGCGGCGCGTCAATGTGCTTGTGCACGTTGTTGTGCGAGTGCACGTAGTCTGGCAGCCTCGGCAGGAAGGTCGTGTTGTCGAGGAACGTGGACACGCGGTGCCGCAGGCTGTCGGAGCCCACAATGACCGTCTTCTTCCCGGGCGGGAAGAGCCCCTTGACCTCCTTGGTCTCGCGCATGACGTCCCACTCGGCCTGCGCCACGTCCTGCCACGCCGCGAGACTGGCACCGCCGGAACCCGCGTCGAGGACCCGGGGCCCGCCCTCCTGCTTCAGGAGCTTGCGGATCCACTCGGTGCCCAGGCGCTTGCGCACCTCTGTCAGCGTGCTCATGGCTGAGGCGTAGGACGGCGGGAGGACCGTCGAGATGAAGGCGTCGGCGTCGATCTGCGACATCTTGGGCTGCGCCGCCTGGAGGCCTACGCCCAGCTGGGGGACGGATCGCTTGGACGCCGGCGTCGCGGGCGAGTTGGGCAGTCCGCCGCCACCCAGCGCCGCCTCGGCGGCGTGCCTGATGTGCTTGACGTGCGTGCGGTCGAGGAGCTGGGTGATGGGGTCGTTGAAGGCGGCAGACGGCAGCGGGAGCGTCTTGGGGCTCGTCGCGAACCGGCCCTGCTGGGTGTAGGGGTGGGTGCGCACGGCGACGAACTCGGGGTCGTCCCAGTCGCCGGCCTCTTCGCGGGCCTGCGCCTCGGCCGCTCTGGACGCCGCCTGCATCTCAGCGAGCGCCGTCTTGGACTCGTTCAGCCGCTCCTCGTACTGTCTGTCCATTTCGCGAAGCTGTTCCAGGGCCTCCTCATTCTCGGTCCCTTCTGCTTGCGCGACCTCCTCCTCTTTCTCGTCCCTGAGCCTGGCGGCCTCAAAGTCCCTCTGCAGCATCACCAGGGCGTCGTACTCCCGCTGGTTTCTCGCGACGGCGTTGATGTAATCGTGTTGGTCGTCCGTCAGCTGTCCCTCGCCTCCACCCTCGAGCAGCGCAGCTTCTTCGGAAGAGGCGTCCTGGGTCGAGTAGGCCACCTCTTCCAGGTCGCCGTCCGCCGCCTGGCGCAGCAGGACGGGGCTGTTGGGGTCCTGCGGCGGCGGCTTGGGCTGGGCGGCGAATCTGCCTTCGGGGATGCCGACGTCTTCGGGGGTCGTCTCGCGGAGGGGGGGTCCGAAGAGGCGCACGTAGTGGTTGTATTCCTCCTCGTTCAAATAGCCCTTGGGCAGCGTGTCCCTGAAGCGCTGTCGGGCCTCCTGGACGATCTGCTCAATGTCGGCAGGACCGTCGGTCTCGGTTCTCGCACGCGTTACATCGGTGTCATTTTCGAGGGCTTCGTCCGGCTGGCTTGGTGCATTCTGACTTGTCGCTGCCTGGCTCTCGAGGGCTCGGCGGGTCGTGGTGAATGATCGCAGGGTGGATGGAGCGATCACTGCTGGTGATCGAAGAATCGTTCGCGGCGCAAAGCTCGCTGCTCTGATGGAGAAACTCGAAGTCGCGGCATTGTGGCCGGTCAAGGACGTCAGGCGAGCCCGGCAGCTGGGGCAAGCTTTCCTCAGGCTGCCAGCAGCCGACATTATTGACATAGTGGCAGTATGGAGTGTTGGTGGAAGGGAATGATGAAGAGAGAGACCCGATGGATTTCACGAGCTCAGATTGTCGATTTCTCGTCTGGAGCCAGACCAGAATTTAGATGGGGCGGTTTGGAAATGTGACGTATTTGATTGGGTGAGGGTGACACTGGCAGCCTGGACGGCGGGCCGTCACTGGACGGTGCAGCTTTATGATATTGGCCAATGACGCATCGTCCTCAAGCAACAGATCCGGCGGATATGTCTGTCTATCTGTCTTCATGGGCCTGTGATCACTGTAGAAAGAATGTGTAAAGATAGCAGGCTCAAGACGAATGGCTCAAGACGGATTCCTCAAGGCCACGAACATCGGGCAGAAGCGGCAAATCTGGTATCATTCACGTGGGGATGCTGCTCTACCCCTCCATTCTATCCTCACGACCATCATCCACACTGACGCCCATCATCATTACACACCTACCTCGGGCATTCGCGTCGGAATCACGCCTACTCGTCCTTCCCCAGGTCAGCCAGCGTCCGGAACGCCGACGGCCGCGCGGGCGGGGCCCTCATGCGGCCGCCGGGCCCGGCAGCGGGGGCGTCGCGCGGCGGCGGGTTCACCAGGTTAAAGCTCGACTTTTCGGCGGCTTGCAAGGGATCGATCTATAGAGTCCCAGTTAGGCAACCAATCCGTGAACATGGACCAGAACCCGGCCTCGGGCACGCCGAAGAGGTAGTAACGCACTGCAACCAGCGTGACGACGTAGAGGGCCGCGATGGTGAAGATGTGGCGCAGGATCGAGACGACGTCAAAGCCCGAGTTGTAGGGCGCGGGGGCCGTTGCCGCCGCACCGGAAGCGCCCTCGCCACCGAGGGTGCGTCCCTTGGTGCCGAACGAGGCGCCGCCGCCGGCCTTGGTCTTGTCGGGCAGCTTCATGGCGTTGGTGACGGCTGTGGCGAGGGCCGGTGGGTTGGCACCGCGGATGGTCTCGATGGGCTTGCCGGCGTGGAAGATGATGAAGGTGGGCATGGCGCTGACGCCGTGCGTGCGCGAGATGGACGACTGGTTGTCGACGTTGATCTTGCAGAAGGCCACCTTCTTGGGCTTGGAGTATTCGTTGGCCATCTTCTCAAAGTGCGGCGCAATGGCCTTGCAGGGGCCACACCAGTCGGCGTAGACTGTGTTTCTCTGTCAGCGGGGGGACATGCCAAGGATGCGATGCGATACGACGTACAGTCTGCGACCACCACGTTGGTGCTGCTGAGGATGTCCTGCCATTGCGACGGCGACTGGATGTTGACGGGGCCGCTCATGGTGTGTGGTGTCTTGTTCGGGGCGGGAACAGGATGGAGGGAGGAGCTGCTGGCGGTCCTGGAGAGAAAAGAGAAGAAAGAAGGGGATGCGAATCGAGGCGCGGACGACGGAGGTTGATGGAGGCGACGGATGAGCAATGGGATGGAGGCCAGCCTGGACTCTGGTCATTGGGGCGGGAGAATGGAGTGGGTCGGATCTAGGCGCAGCTCCCCGGTCGGCCTGGGGAAGATAAGCCGCGTTAAGAAGGCGGTCTCCCTGATAGGGAATTCTGCCGGCCAGATGCAATGGCTCCACAATTGCGGGACCAGAAACTTTTGCTTCTCAGACCCTGATACCCAAGGAAGGTACCACCATTGATGTGCTGCTTCCTGGACAATTTCTGGATAACCTCATCTTCGACCTCCTCCGACATCCCTCCCTCCACCAGCCATATTTTCGACCCCCATTGCGTGGATCAGGGTCACTATGTCGCGTCCAGATCACCCAGAAAAGGTGAGCAGATAGTTCCCTGCCCGCAATGTGTATTCCAATACTCACAGTCCCCAGCGCAGGAAGCTCGGCCATGATGCCCCCGAGGCTCCTCCCAGCCGCGATCCCCCTAGGGCTGCCGCCCGCTTTCACCCCATCGAAGGTGGCCGCGACTGGACCATCTCGGTGGCTATTCCTGGAAGCATAATCGCAGAGTACGCCGGCTTCTTGAATACCAATACCACCAGCTCTCGCTGACCCTGTCCCAGCTACAAGACGCTCGACCAACGCATGACCGCCCCCGGCCGCATCGCCCGCGCCCTCGCCGTCTTCAACGTCGATGAGGTCGTCGTCTACAACGACATGCCCGCCCTGACGAACGAGGGCTACCAGGAACAACCCCTCCCGCACAAGAACAGCCGCGGCCGCGACCGCGATGCCCGCTCCCAGGGCGGCCACAACTCCCGCTCCCAGCACAGCCACGACAGCGAGTCCTCCTTCACCGCCGACGTCGACCCCTGCCACTTCCTCACACACGTGCTGTCCTACCTCGAGGCGCCGCCCTTCATGAGGAAGGCCCTCTTCCCCATCCACCCCAACCTGCGCCTCGCCGGCCTCCTCCCGGGCCTCGACATGCCCCACCACCCCAACCCCATCGACATCGCCCTGCCCTACCGCGAGGGCGTCACCCTCGAGGCCATGGCCCCCAACGCCAAGGGCACCCTCGTCGACATCGGCACCCGCGCCCCCGTCCACCTCAAGGACGAGGTGCCCCCCAAGACCCGCGTCACCATCCACCTGCCCGAAGGCGACCTGGGCCCCGCCGAGGCCGTCCACCCCGCGGCGCCCCGCGAGGACGCCGGCTACTACTGGGGCTACAGCGTCCGCCGCGCGACCTCCTTGTCCTCCGTCTTCGAGGAGTCCCCCTACGAGGGCGGCTACGACCTGAGCATCGGCACCTCCGAGCGCGGTGATTCGATCAACCGCGCCTTCCCCGACCACAAGAAGACGGCCAAGTTCAAGCACCTGCTCGTCGTCTTCGGCGGGCCCAAGGGCATCGAGCACGCCGCCTACAACGACGAGCAGCTCTACGAGATGGGCATCGGCGGCCAGGGCACCCGCCAGCTGTTCGACCAGTGGGTCAACGTCCTGCCGGGCCAGGGCAGCAGGACCATCCGCACCGATGAGGCCATCTTCATCGCCCTCGCGGGGCTGAGGAGGGTGTGGGATCTGAATTAGATTTTTTTTTTTTTTCGCCCAGCGTGACGAAGTGCTGGATTTTGGGGACATGAGTTTCATGACGCTCTGGATGAACACGTGTCGACGGTTGAGGATACCCCCGGGATTTAAAAGAAAAAAGTTGGGATGGCCAATTCCCTGTTTTCGTGTTGATAACACATGACCATCATCTCGAGACAATTGAAAGACATACAAACAGAAGGTCAAGTCCTCGCCCGCTCCAGCTCCCGCTGACAGCCTCTTCCAACCCCCCTACTCGTCGTGCTTGTAGACGGCCATGCCGGCCGTGAAGCCGGCAATGTTGTCGTCGTACGACGCAATGTCCGCCCCGTTGCGCGTCACCATGGCCCTCGTCCCGACAATGTTGAGGTTGTACACCTCCACGCCGGTCGTCGCCGCGCCCGTCCCGTTGCCGCCTCCGTGCCCGTACCCGTGCCCGTACTCCTGCCCGGCTGCGGCACCCGCCTCGCCGGCCCCGATGTCGAAGATGCGCTGCTGGCACCGCGCGCCCGCCCCGATCTGGCAGCAGTCGGTGCTGTAGTCGTTGAAGAAGCTGTAGAGGCCCGCGCCGTACACCTTGACGTCGCGCGACGCCTTGATCTTCAGGCCCCAGGCCATGGCGCACGGCACGGCCGGGTCGCCGCGGGGCGTGGCGCACTCGGCGGCGAAGTCAGGGTCGTGGTAGGCGGCGGCGGCGGGGAACGGCTCCGTCGCCGGCGGGCTCGGCTGGAAGTACGGCGTCTCGGTCTGCACCTGGCCCATGTAGACGTCGCGCGTGCCGTGCAGGAGGTACTGGTACAGGACGTGGTGCTCGGAGCTGCTGGCGTGGAACCACAGCCGGCCCGCCTCGCTCTCGACGAGCACCCCGCGCCCCGCGTACAGCGTGATCTGCCGGTACCGCGGGTCCTCGAGGTCGTGGTCCGCCACCCACACCCAGCAGTTCTCCATCAGCAGGCCCCCCGCCGACCGCGTGATGTGCATGCTGCCCCACGCGGCGATGCAGCGCGCGTCGACCGGCCGGCCCTCGCCCGGCGTCGTCGGGCACTCGGGCAGCTGGAGCTCCGTGCCGGCGAAGCCCCCGACCCGGATGTGCACGTCCCACATGCCCGACGGCTTGTGCGTGCCGCGGACCGCGTGCAGGTTGAACTCGAGGATCTTGGCACCCGCGGCCGGTCCGCGCGTCGACAGGATCATGTCCGACCACTCGATGCAGCCCGTGTCGCCGGGGTTGGCCACCTGGATCACCGGGTGCGGGCGGTGCATGTCGCTGAAGAGGGGACCCCCGCCGAGGATCGTCGAGGCGAGGGCTTCGCCGACGATGCGCGCGCCCGTGGGGATGAAGACGGTGTCCGTGACGTAGTAGGCGCCGGCGTCGACAAACGCGATGAGGTCGTTGGCCGTGGCGTACGCAAACAGCTTGTTGAGAGCCGCCGTGTCATCGGTGCGCCCGTTGCCCGTGGCGCCGAACGTGCGGGCCGACACGAACTTGTCGGCTGGGCAGTCCTCGTAGTGCGGCTTGGAGCGCTCGTAGTACTTGCCCTCGTCGTCGAGCAGCGCCGGGGGCGGGGCCGGGAAGTAGGCCGGCGAGATGCCGGTGAAGTCTTCGGGGCCGAACGGGTCGTAGACGTGGCCCATAGCAAAGCCCGAGTTGGTGACTGACTGGCGTTCTTTAGTGCCTGGGATGATGGTGCCTTGGGGGCCAGTGAGGATCTCGTCGACCGTCTCAAAATGAACGTTGAACATGACGAGCGTGCCAGCCGACGGGGTCTTGACCAGTGCCGGTTCGCGGGCCGTCTCGATGGCGGTCACGACATGGCGGAACTCGCTGTCGAGGAGCGTGATCGATGCCGTGCTGTTGTCGACCATGCGGATGCCGGTGCCGCAGTTCTCAACGTGGATGCTCTTGTACGTCCAGCCCCAGTTCCAGAGCTGGTTGATGGCAATCTGGGCGTTGTAAAACTTGAGGTTGCGCGCCGTGTACTGCTGGTTGCCAAAGTTGGCCGCGTACATGCCACCATGGAACGTCAGGTCGTTGAGCAGACCGCCGGATCCCTCTTCGATGAAGAGGCCGATGTGCTTGCTCTTCGGGCCCTCTGCTAGCTTGAAAACACAGTTGGTGATAGCAGTTGACTGGGAGGACGGCCAGTGAATGCCGAAAGCAGCCTTCTCCGGGGGGATAGCCGTCGTGTCGATGACCAAGTTGCGGATCTGGCGGAAGAAGACGTTGGTGGCGCCCCAGGCAAGACCATCCTCTGTGTAGGGGTTTCCATCGATCAGACCCAGCGTCGACTCGGTGGGGAACGTCGAGGCGGCCTTGATGACGGGCAGGTCGGTCGGGTCGCCGATGAGCATGGTGTAGTAATAATCAATGATGGAGCCATTGATGAGATAGGTCCTTGACCCTGTCAGCTTTACACGCCTCCAACCGTGTCACCACGCGCGTGCTTACCCGGGCGGGAAGTAGACCGTGGCTGGCGAGGTGGTCGACTGCTTACAGACCCCCGGCGCGCAACGCTCGCCGGAACTGATGGCCTCATTGATTGCCGCCGTGTCGTCCGTGATGCCATCTCCCGCGGCGCCGAAGTCCCGGACGTTGCGGAAGACCTGGTAGTCAGGATCCTCGTGGTACGGCGAGAGACCCTGATGGGCAATCTCCTCCATCCAATATCCCTTGACGGCGCTGGCAGCTGCCAGGAGAAAAGTCGCCGAGACACGCATCGTGGTCTCGGTTCGTCGGAACCCGCGGAAGTCTGCTGCGTCTGGCTGCGAAGGAAGTGGCGGCAAGGTTGCTCGACCGACAGTAATGAAATAAAGGAGTGTGATATTGACGGGTGGGATATGAATCTCAACCCTGTCGCTAGGTGTAAAGGAGTGAACGATTCCGATGCGGAATCCAAAAGGAGCTATCTACTACCTACCTCTCATAAGGAGCGGCTTGAATCCTTTCACAGCTTGAAGCGGCTGAAGGGATAGACTAGACGCAGAGAGACCACCGGACCAAGACTTGCGGCTGCATCGAGACTTATTGAAAAAAAGCAAAGCCAGTCGGTCACCCAAAAGATGGAATCAACACTTGTCGGACGCGTCGTGGCAAGTAAGGAATTCCCCGCCATCGCCAATAAACCTTGGATGATAGACATGTCGGTGCCCAAGCCGTTTGGTGCCTCGCGAATGACTGGCTGGAGTGAGACCTCCTGATCCAAAGCGGTAAGGTCAAGGCCGCCAGATGGTCTGCCGGAGGTCATTGCGCAGGGAGAAGCATGGGGATAGAATGCTAAGGCCTGAGGGGTCAGCCAGCAAGATCAAAGAGGGAAAGATCTGCCACGGTGAAATGAGCAACGTGGAGTTGGTGTTGCCAACTTTTGGGTTTCCCCCTTCGAGCGAGCAGTGATGTTGCAATGAGGCGACGGTTGTCGAGTCTCTTGGTCTTCAAGATGCTGTTTCTTGCGTTTGCCTGTTAAGGTACGTTTATCGTTCTGAACAGTCTCATCCCAAAGCTAGAGATAAGGGAGCTCATCGAAGGGGGAGAAGCGAAGCTCGTCGGAAGAGAGAGAAGAGATAAAGTGAATCAATGTCAGCTTCGTCTTGGCCTCGGTGAGCTCATGCTGTTCAAGTGATTATTACGCAGGACAACTGTAGAACGCAGAGTCCTACCGCCACGGAGCCTGATATCAACACTTTCGGGGCTATTCACTTCTCAAGCAGCCCGTAGACGCGGACAAAAACGTCGGCCCCGAGAGAAGGCACGCAGCTTGCATTCCACCACGTGTTGTGGTGTCTCGACGCGCTGCATCCTGCGTCGATCAGGGGCAGGATCGCTGCTGTCAGGTGATAGGGGTCCCAACAACGTGGTTCCCCTGGCATGTCGCTCGGATCCGAAGCCGCTCGGTCATGGTAATACAGTAGATATTTTGTCGGCTCCTCATGTTGAACGTGGGTGTGCCCGGAGGTGTCTCCCCAGATGAATGAAGCCACCAGTTGCCCCTGAACGCCGCCCATGCTATCCTTCTATCGTACCCAGTGTTGACCGTCCCCCCCCTCTCGTCTCGTTTGCGTGAGACGCGTCGCCGTCACGGTGAATCGGCGATTTACAGGATCTTCGGCGCGTCGCCCAACGCGACGGTCGACCCGAGGTCCTTGGCCATCCCGTTGGCGCCCGACCTCTTGCGCAGCACGTTCTCGATGAACGCCTCGCCAGCCTTGTAGCTGCTCCTCACGAGCGGGCCGCTCGCGCAGTACAGGAAGCCGAGCTCCAGCGCGCGCAGGCGCCACTTCTCGAACTCGTCGGGCGTGACGTACTTCTCGACCTTGAGATGACGCTTTGTCGGGCGCATGTACTGGCCGAAAGTGACAATATCTACGTTGGCCTTCCGGAGTTCTGGGAGAGGTCAGTAATCAGTTCAAAACTGCATGAGGGGTTTCATTCGACATACGCTGAAGAGCATCCTCAATCTCGTGGTCCTGCTCGCCGAGACCCAGCATCATACTCGTCTTGGTGATGAGGTCGGGCTTCGCCTCCTTGGCGGCCGCCAGCACGCCCAAGCTCTGTCGGAACGTCGCCCTGCGGTCGCGCACAAAGGGCGTCAGCGCCTCGACCGTCTCGACGTTGTGCGCGTAGACGTCAAGGCCGCTTTCGGCCACAATCTTGACCATGTCGAGGTTGCCCCAGAAGTCGCCCGTCAGGGCCTCGACCAGCATGCCGGGCTTCTTGGCCTTGATCTTCATGATTGTCTCGGCAAAGTGGCGCGCGCCGCCGTCGACGAGGTCGTCGCGGTCGACGCTCGTCAGCACGACGTAGCCCAGCCCCCAGCGCGCCAGCGCCTCAGCCGTGTGCTCCGGCTCGTGGGGGTCCAGCGGCGGCGGCGCGCGCGACGTCTTGACGCTGCAGAAGCGGCAGCCGCGTGTGCACGTGTCGCCCATGAGCATGATGGTCGCCGTCGCCGCATTCTTGTCGTCGCCGCCCCAGCACTCGCCAATGTTCGGGCACCGTGCCTCCTCGCACACCGTATGCAGGTTCAGGCCGCGGAGGTCCTTCTTGATGGCCGCAAAGTTGGCATTGCCGGCCGGGATGGGCGTCTTGAGCCACTCGGGCAGCCGCGTGACCGTCTTCTTCTTGCCTGTGGCCGTCGTGACCTCGACGGTGCGGATCTCGTACGCTTCGGAGGGGGAGAGCGGGGCGGAGCCGGAAGCGCCGCCGGCGATGAAGTCGTCGAGGGAGGCGACCGTCTTGTCCTTGAAGTACGTCTTGCGGCGTGTTGTTGGCGCCTTGGAAGCCGAGTCGGAGGTGGAGGGGGGGGGAGGGATGGTGGCGAAGGCACGAGCTGTCGGGCGGGAGGCCAAGGCCCGGGCGAGAGGGCCGCGCATATGGCGGGGGAGAGCGGCGGATGAAGCCATGCTGGAGCTGGTTCCTTTGTGCCGCGAGTACAGATTCAGATGTGCGGTCACCAAGTCAGATGGGTGGTGATGGCGAAGATGTCGTCGAGATCAAGGTGGGTTCTGTTGGGGCGGCGACTCACGGCAGCTGGGGTCGAAAATTGATGACAATTGCACTGGTTCGGATTGAATCGGCATAAGGG
The DNA here is from genome assembly GCA_002851775.1 of Verticillium isaacii. Lineage (NCBI taxonomy): Eukaryota > Fungi > Ascomycota > Sordariomycetes > Glomerellales > Plectosphaerellaceae > Verticillium > Verticillium isaacii. The sequence goes on along the minus strand of NMXN01000005.1, from coordinate 484,268 downwards.
GGAGCTTGCCCAATGAGAGCAGCGAGAGGCTCCGGGCCTTAGCGAGATCGGACGTGCCCCGAATTCGCGCATTATTTTCAGTAATTCTGAACCATAAAACATGAAGGCGAGGTGGCAGAGTGGTCTAATGCGATAGACTAGAAATCTATTCACTTCGGTGGCGCAGGTTCGAATCCTGCCCTCGTCGAAACTTTTATTGCCCTGTACCTCGAGTTACGCCGATTGATTTTTGCTGAATGATACTTACATCTAACTTGGCTTTGGGTTCCTTTGAGTGACACCATTCTTTGATGACAATGTTTGTCAAGAAGAAAATCAATACAGGCAAAGTAGTCTGCGCTGCATCCTCGATGTCTTCACAGCGAAAGTATCGGACAATGAATGGTTGTCTTTGAAATTAGTAAGTCCATTCTACTTAGTTTCAGTCACCGGCATAACAACTGGTAATGTTTGCAAGAGAAGTCTCATTCAAATCTCAAAATATCTCCACCACGCGCCAAGTTGCTTCGGGAGCTTGAGCGGCGACATGGTCACGATGCCTCAGCCACCCCGCAAGCAATCCCCTCGCCGGCGAGAACACAAGAACCTAAACCGTGGGGTATCGTATCAACAATTCACAAGAAATGAATTGTTCTTCCATCAAATTCCTCCTAATCCTCCAAACCAACCATGCCATCACCGCCCTGGGCCTGTGCCAGCCGCGTCATATCCAACCTCGGGTCCGTGGCCCTGGAGGCTGCCATATGCGCGGACAGTGACCGGCAACCGTGGCGCGAGTCAAGACCCGTGCCCGGCGCCATGCGCTGGAGCAGCCCAGAGAGGGAGGCGCATGATCGCACTCAACGCGACCGTCCTGCCGCCCGGACCAGAAGAACGAAGCAAAAGCAGAGTTTTTGGTTCCGAAACCAGACCACCCCAGCTCTGGTCAACACCGCCTAATGCAGGCCGACAAAAAAACGAAACAGAAAATCAAAAAGGGGGTGGGAAGGTAGATTGGATGATCGCATCGAAGAGTTCGTGGGTGAAATTCATGGAAAGCGCCGCCTAGCTCCGTACGCTGTACTCCTCCGTTGATGTCATGTCTCTTGATCGTTGTCTCCTCCTGCAGGCATACCCCGCGGATGTGTTACATCAGCGCAAGGGCAGCCATGCCGGCGACACCAGCCATGATCATGTGGGAGGCGCTGAGAGAGGCACCGGCGCTCTCGTCGCTCGAGGTGACCTCGGCGGGGGCGGACGAGGTGACGCTGGCCCCGGTGGAGGCAGCAGCGCCGAGATCGCTGGTAGCGCTGGCAATCTCAGACGTCAGAGCGGTCGCGTTGAGGGAGGCGGTGAAGGTCGCCGTCTCGACAACGTTGGCCAGCTGGATGGTCTGGGTCAGGGTGACGGTGGCGGTCGTGGTAGACGTGTCGTAGTCCTCTCCGTCGGCCTGCGCCAGGGCCAGGGCGGGGAGGAAGAGGGCGCTCAGGATGGTGGTGGCCTTCATGGTGATGGCTGAGGAAAGTGCAGAGTGGTATCGTAGTCGTGGGTGCTGTCAAAGCTGCGTCGTAGGTAGTCGTGGTTGTGGGGGCGCGTAATCGTCCCGATGTGTAATGATCGTCGAGATGTGTCCAAAGGATCCTGCGAAAGTGCTGTGCTTTCTCTTGTCCAGTCCTGGGAAGGGGTTCCAAATCTCTCAAAGATGGTGTGCCTGGTGACGTGTATGTCCGTGTCAGGTCTAAGTCCTCGTATATGGGAAGCTGGTGTGTATATGTAGGGCAGAAGGTGATTTGATGTTTGCTCCGCGTTCTGTGTATCGTTGCCGCGAGATGCGCTGTTTGATATCTTGCGTTGCAATAAGTCGGGTGATGCGCGACGGCTGGTTTGCAGAAGCAGGCTGAGTGAACCGAATGGCTGTGGTGAGGTGATTCCTGGCGGCGAAAGCTGGCGCGCGTGCTGGGGATCTGGGGTCCAGATATCGAGTCGACGATGTGGATATGGGAAGGCCGAAACGGCAAAGTGGGTGTAAGTGAGGTGTTTCGCGAGGGTCCTGATGCGCTCGAGCGGGAACGGGTGTGAGACTTTGCCAACGAAGTCTGTGTGTTGTTGAAGTAGACGGTGGTTTGAGGTGAGGTCGTGAGAGGTGAGCAGGGAAAAAGGCACAGGCGCAGCGTGAGAGGAAGAGGAGGGCGAGGCGCGTGTTAAAGTGGCTTCGGCTGCGGGAGAAGAAGGGAAGGACTGGGCGAGGGAGGTGTGGGTGGGCGGGATAGTCCAAGGAAGGTGTACTGTACATGTACAGCAAGTGTGGGTGGGTGGGCGTGTGGGAAATGACTCCCTCACAGCATCTTGGTCGGATCGGGGAGCGGAAGGCACCACCACACACCACCACCACGGCAACCAGAGGCAGAGGACAGGCGCGCGACGGGTACCTGGGACTGACGGGCGGGTGCCCAGGCTTGGACGAGGCAGGCCACAAGCAGGCAAGGAAGGCACGCGAGACGTTGCGCCAGGGCCTCGGTGCGACACCGACCAACAGCAGGGCCGAGGGGGGATGTGGGACCCCTGCCAAATCCTGCAAGTCCCTGCAAGGTACCCGGCTGCGACCCCGCCCACCCGCCTGCCCAGGCATGGGAGGTCCTGGGTACTTTTCAGTCCACCCAAAACACCCTACGGAGTCAGGTAGGGGTACGCAGGCGGTCGCCATGGCGGGGGAAATTAGAGGTCGTCAGTCCCGGCGTTTGTCCTGCGTTTCGCGGTCTGCAGCCCTTGTGCCGTCATGCCCTGTACTTGGTACAACTACCTGACCTATGTACATGCTGCGCCGGCAGTCTTACGAACAAAGGGCGGGATCGAGTTCGCTCAATTGACCGCATGTCTCAACCGGACAGACAGAGACAAGAAAGACAGACAGCGCGGGGTGCGAGTCATTTCTCTGAGTCGCCGGACCTAGAGTCAGATGGACGTCTGCTCGGAGATGAATCATGGCCCTCATGAGCACACTCATTAGACCCTTTTTATCCCAAATTGACGCCATTCAGACAGTCCGGCAGCTCATTTTATGAAGGCGCCCACGACCCCAAATGGGCGCTTTGCACAATTTCCGACATTAAGCCTGCCATCCCTCATTGGCCTCCAGGTACCGCCCTGTGCCTGGTTCCTGGCACTAATCCTGAAGCGTCCAGGTCACAGTGGGTCGTGGTCGCCAATGGGTCCGTGCTGCAAATTTCATGAAAGATCTCCCTCATTGTACCTTCCCCGAGTAATCAGACTGACTGCTCGGGAAGCAGGTATCTTGTCTCTCGCGCCTGCCCCTCCTAGCCTGGTTGCCCGGCGAGGATCTCTTTTTGCGGAGGAGGGGCACTCGCGCCTGTGCTTTTTGCTGTGAAGACTCTGATCTTGATCCCGAACTCACCCCCTCCCCAACCGAAATCGACTGACAAAGGGCCTCCCACCATCGGCAATCGTAAGCTTGCAGTAGCCAGCGACGCCGTCGGGAAAATCTCCAACCTGACAACTCTGTTTGCAGCGTTCCCACTTTTTTTTTCTCGTCGATTTTTTTTTTCGAGTGGCGATCTTGCGACGACTCCAAGAATCGACCCGGCTCGACCATCCACTGGCTTTGCGCCGCTGTCGTCCCTTACTCGTCGCAAGTCGCCCCCCTTCGCGCCGAAGCGCTGAAACGAGCATGGCTCCAGACGAACCAGGACCGACGACGGCGTGGCCTCCTGTCCGCCCGCCCAGCTGTCCAGTCCACGGGGCGACGACGAGACGAGACGCGCCGCGACATGGACACCCTGGGACCTGACGTGGCACCAGCGCAACACCAGCGTCTGCGCGCAAAGCTCTCCCTTGTCGTCTCTGGCTCCGTCCTGTCTGCTGTCCTTGTCCACCAACGTGGCCCTGTTCAGCTTGGCTACACAGCACAACGTACTTGGCGGAAGGGCCCTGGTCAGTACCGTGCCAGTCAATTGGCCGTCGGCTGCTTCACCTGAATCGTGGCCTGCCCCCGAGGCCGAGCCACCACAAGAAACACCACAACCACCACCGCTACTACTACCGCTGTCACCGGCTGCCACTGCCACGACCACCGCCACCGTTGACCACCACCAACGTCGCAGCGCGCGCGCTCAACGGCCCAAACGTCCCGACACACGCGAGACATGCCAATGAACATGTCTCGTCTTTGTGCTCGTCCAAACCCTCCGCTGCAGTCCTCCTCCCTCGGCCGCCAGAAACTATCGACTCACGAGACACAAGCACCACCGCTCCCTCCTCCTGATGCTGTGTCGCGCCGCGTTCCCCCCTTTGGCTCTTGGCAGCCGCTGAGGCGTCGCCACGTCGCGAGGCCCCTCGATACGCTGGTTCCTGTTGCGCAGCGGTCATCGTGCACCGGTGCCGGTCTGCGCGCTCATCTGCTGAAGACTCGATGGCGACCTGCTGTTGTCTGGCTCGTGCCGCCTCCTTGGGCTTCTAGCGGAACTCTTCTGGATCACTGCCATTCCAGCATCGCAATGTTGGTCAGTCACCTCATTGTTGTTGGAAATGTCGAATCGTCCCAACAAGTGGGACACATTAGAGGGGTCCCTATGAGGGAACGTGTGCTCGTCATCGTGAATGTTTGCCGTGCGGCTCGCCCCTATGGTCAGTGACGATGATGCCGGCCAGGGTAGGGCACACATGTGACGAACACCTTTGAGCCGAGCCGAGCGTGAGCTCTCTCTCTCTCTCTCTCTCTCTCTCTCTCTCTCTCACACACACACACACACACCTGTAGCAGGACGCCCAGACACCCTTTTGAGCCCATTTCTGTCCTCGCGCCACTACGGCATTGCGTACCCAGACCATTCCATAAAGTACTGCTTGTTGTAAGTCTGCTGTGGCTGAGGTCGTGTGACCAGCGCCAAGAAGCAGACACCTTGTTAGGCGAAGCCTTGCATTCAGGTACCAACAGCTGTTGGGTCTGCAGGCACAGAATGTGAGAACCGGCTAGAATACACATCAACGGGACGCTACCCATCTCTAGATGTCAGATGCAGGTGCTTCCGCTGTCTACGAGCAACTGTTGAAGCACAGCGTGTGGCTCCGATTAGTCCATCTAGATCGCCTCTGATTACTCTTGTTGAGCTCAACATCTGGTAAGGGCTAACACTGACCTCGTCTCGAGACTACGCATTAATCTCGAAGAATAATCAAGAACAAAAACTACTTTTGCGTAAGGCACCTCTGGCCAGAAGTTCCAGCTCTAGCCAACATTAAATAGAACCTATCAGAGCTGGTTGGCCGCTCGTCCTCGTATTGCCGTAACTTCCCGCAGTTCGAAGATCATCTCATCGAGCGCAGTCGGAACAGCTGGTTCATGAGACAACATCTTTGACAAATTCGTCAAACGACAAGCGGTTCTTTCGTTCAACCGCCAGGGAGGCAGAGGTCATGTTTGCGGCCTGAACTAGTCCGTGGTGTCGATCAAATTGGAAGCCACGAAGAAGCAGGACGGGGAGGCCATACATATTGACGACATCGAACTACTCCCGATGACATGAGATCAACAACTTGACAAATGCACTGAGTCGTCTGTGCCTCTATTGTTAGTATGGACAGCCGATCAACAGTCGTGTTCGCACTCGTGTCGACAGGGACGCGATAGGCTGACTGGTGGGGGCGGCCCGATCCGAGCAACACGACGGATTCCGTGTTCGGGCTCGTCTGCCGGCGCTCATGAGTCGGATGCTCTCTTCGACATATCATCCTGAGCCCAGGAGCCCAGTAGTCTACCTTTCCAAGGCCTCCATTTGAGCATGCGAATACGCATCCGGAGACACAGCCACTTCAATACGCCGAGCTTAATCAACTCAAGGCAACACGCAGGCCAAGCGAGCAAGACAAACGTCATGCAACACGCTGAGCGTTGATCACAATGATTTTTCCATAGCTTGGTATCGGATATATAAAATCGTAGAACCCTTCAAGTCTTTGCATTTGGAACCTTGCTCATAGTCCATAGTCCAAGATACGTCGTTCTTTTCTCGCAAATCATTATGGTCCCCTCCCTTTTCAACGGCACAGTGCCATTGTCAGCCTGCTCGGCAGCTACATTCCCTTACCCGACACTCCCAGACGTTGCGTTTCTCTCGCTGGAAGTCAATCCGGTCACCAATCTCACCCGGAGCATTGTGAGTGGCGCCTATGCCAACCATGGCGCATTCAACGTCACCAACGTCGACTTCTGCAACGTCACAATTGCATACACCCATCCCGGCGGAAACGACTCCGTCAAAGTCCAGGTCTGGCTTCCCACCGACACGTGGAACGGACGGCTGCAAGCCATTGGGGGTGCCGGATGGCAGGCCGGACTGCACTACGCCGGATTTATGGGCATGACTGCTTCCGTCGGCGAAGGCTACGCCACAGTCTCAACCGACGCCGGCCTGGGCTCCGAAGTGACCCCAGCAAACTGGGGCCTCATCGAGGAGGGCAGGCCGAACATGCGCCTGTTACAGAACCTGGCGTCAGACTCGCTCCATGAAGCTGCTACCATTGCGAAGAACATCACGGCCGAGTTCTACGGCGAACTTGCCAAGTACTCGTACTTCACGGGCTGCTCGCAAGGCGGCCGGCAGGGTCTGATGCTGGCCCAGAGGTACCCCGACGCCTTTGACGGCATTGCGGCCGCGGCACCGGCTATCAACTGGAACTCCATGGCCATGCAGGACATGTACCCGTCGTTCCTCATGGACCTCCTGGGCGAATATCCGCCGTCGTGCGAGTTTGATGCTCTGACCGCAGCTGCCATTCAAGCTTGTGATGGGAACGACGGGCTGACGGACGGAATCATCACCGATGGCAAGGGGTGCGATTTCGACCCCCTCAGCATGGTGGGCACGACCATTAATTGCACAAACTTCGGCACTGAACGTCAGATCTCTCTAGGTGCGGCAACTATTGTCAAGGGGGCAGTAAGTTTTCTACAAACCTGGATTCGCGAGATGTTATTGTATTGACCATGTGCTCGCGCAGTGGGATGGTGCGAAGAGAGCAGACAACTCGTCTATTTGGTTCGGTCCCTACAAGGATGCCATTTTGACCGGGTCGATTACGGACATAGCCATCATTCCCACCACTTGCAACGCCAACGGAACCTGTACCAAGGAACCAGTTGGTCTGTTTGATGACTGGATCCGGTTGTTCATCCTCAAGAACTCAACTGCCGCCACAAGCGGGTTGACTCAGGATGAATTCGACCAGATTGTTGATGCCGGTGCGAAAGAATACGACGCCATCATGGCCACGAACGACCCTGATCTCTCAGGTTTCCGCCAATCTGGCGGCAAAATGATCACCTACCACGGCATGGTACGTACAAAAAGCTTCTTGGCTGCGTTCTTGAACTTCATCTTTTGGAGAACTGACACGACGCAGGCTGACACCGTCATTCCCGCTCGCGGCAGTGAAAATTATTATGAAAGAGTCGCAGCCCTTGATCCTGGCGTCCATGACTACTACCGTCTGTTCCTGTCCCCTGGTCTTCATCACTGCTTTGGGGGCCCCGGCGGATACCCCGACACCACTTTCGATTCGCTTGTTCAGTGGGTTGAGAATGGCGTGGCACCAGACACGCTGACGGCCACGAGCATTGACACCGAGCCCATCATTCAACGGCCTCTCTGCCCTTTCCCTTTGAAGCAGAAGTACTCCAAGAGCTCATGTGGAGCTGAAACCTTTACCTGTGAGTAAGGTTCAGGAGCATTTTGAAGACAGGCAACATGAGCCGGGCCAGGAGCCCGGCAATTACTTTCCCTCCCAAAACAGCAGTTTTGTACGATAAGGAGCATGCACAAATCTTTTCTTTGGTGGAACCATAAAACAGTATTTTTAGTAGATGAGGCAGTCCATAGATTAAATACCATACAGCACGAACCTTGTCTCTTTCCTAAGTTCAAGAGGCTACGAACACTCGCCACATTCAACGAGAAAACTGGAATCTTTTATCAATCAGCGTCATCTTATTGGCTTTCATCTTGCCTGCAGCGCAGCCTCGGATCGCTGGTCTTCTGGTCTACTGTCTAGAATCCGCCAGCAAAAGTTCTAGGATCGGGCCAACGACCTGGTGATCCAGTCCTAGACTGATCAACTCCCCAACCCGGGATGCGAGACTGGCTTTCTTAGCCACAGCAGCGTTCCAGATGGAGTCCTTCGCAGCAAAATCAATCTGGTAGTCGAGAAGAAGTTGTTCAACTCGAGGCTCGAGGTCAAAGGCAGCCAGTTGGAGGTCCTGAGACGCGAATTGTATCGAAATCTCCATTTGTCCTCCTCGGTGTGATCCCGCGTCGGCAGGGATCGAAATGTCGAGCCCCTTCGGCCACAGTCCATTCTGGCGGCTGACGACAGGGCGATCAATCTTCTCGCCGTTGAGCGAGATGGACATGTCGTTCGAGGCGATCCCCGTATCTAGACTGATAAACCGAAAGGTCCAAGATCTGTCGTTCACACTTGAGGTGACCGTCAACTTGGACCCCTGCTGATCCCACTCGATAACAAATCTTCTGGTCTCAAAGCCTCGCATTGCTGTTCCTGTGGAGGCCACATCGTCCTCTCCGCTCTCCAACAATTCGAATCGTCCGTCTTGGCCCACGACGACCAAAACCTCAAACGCCTTCGGGTTCTGGCCACCGTTCTCAGGGATGGTGGCGGCATCGAGGGGAATGATCGAGCCTTGACGAGCAAAAACGGGCATCTCGTTCAGTGGTCGGAAGATCTCCAATTCGCGGCCACCGTCATAGACCAGTCCGGTAAAGATATCAACGTACCGGGCGGCGCCGGGCGGGAACCAGGTCTGGGCGCTGGAAAGATTGGTAGACCTGTACCGTGGCTTTGTGATGGGGCTCACGATGAGTTCTGATCCGAAAGTGTACTGATTTGGCACAGTGTAGGCTTGTTCAAGGGCGGGATACGCCCAGTACATCGGCTGAACCAAGGGCTCGTTCTCCGACGCGGCCCTGATGTTCATGCTGTGCAAATACGGAATCAGTCGGTGACGGAGCTGAAGGAATCTCGTCATGACGGCCTGTGCCTCGGCACGGTAAAGCCAAGGCTCCTTGGACTGCCACCGACTGTTGGACGAGTGCAGACGCATTATGGGCGAGAAGACACCCAACTGGACCCAGCGGGCAACGAGCTCGTCATCTCTGGCACCGAACATGTGACCGCCAATATCGTGGCTCCACCAGCCGTAGCCAATGTTGGAGGCTGTCGCGGTGAACTCCGGCTGGAAGTCAAGAGACTCCCATGACACTACTGTGTCGCCTGAAAAGCCAATGGGATAGCGATGACTTCCAGGTCCGGCGTATCGTGAGAATATCAGTGGCCGCTGAGCGCTGAGGGAATTGTCCAAGTAATGATAGTGATTCAACAGCCACAATGGATCAATGCCGGGAGTTCGAGAATGCTGGCCCTGCTGCCAGTCGATCCACCAGAAATCGCAGGCTTCTTTTTCAAGATTCCGATGAAGAATTTCGAAGTATGCTTTCATATACTGAGGGTTGGTGGGATCGAATTGAATGGGCGCTTGGTTTTTCGTATCGTGCCCCAGTGCTGCCGCCATTTCCTCGTACTGATCTTCAAAGGCGTGGAGCCCGCCAGCCGGATGATCATTGAGTGTTACCTTGAGGCGTCTTTTACCCATTTCATTGTGGAATGCCTTGGGGTCCGGGAAAAGCTTACGATCCCATGTGTAGCCCGTCCATCCTGCGGTCGTGACCCGGTCATCGTCGACCAGATGCCAGTCCATGTCCAAAACAGCCACTGTGAGTGGAATCCCTTGGCTCATAAACCGATCCATGAGTGCAATGTATTCATCTGCGGAATACGCATGATAGCGGCTCCACCAGTTTCCCAGCGACCACCGCGGCAAGACAGGTTGGCGACCTGAAAGTGCGTAGAGGGCTTGCACTGCGGCCTTGTAATCTCTCCCGTACGCAAAGAGGTAGCCATCAACCTGGTTGCCCGGCCGGCGATTAGAAACCCAGCCTTGTCCGTCGAAAATCATGGAGCTGCTATCGTCGATCGCGGCGAAACCGTGTTTGGCGACCACGCCAGGCCCAAGGTCGACTCGTCCATTGACGTTATCCAAGGTGCGCGCAGTTCCCCCCAGAGATTTATCGGAATCCCCAAAGCGCCATTGGGTTTCCCAGTAGTTGAACTTGCCTCTCAGCTCGACAACGAACCCACTCGGACTGAAGGCCCTCCTGTCGTATGTAAGATGAAACCTCGTAGTTGTGATCTCTAAGACGTCGTCGGACTCGGTGACAGTGAATTTCGGAACCGGCTGATTTCGATTTATGGCGAATGTAGATGCTCTATCTTCGAAATGATCATCGGGTGCCCACTCGTAGCGGATGACTCCTTCGGTAAGAACGGTCAGACGGTAATTTGTCCCGGAGACAATCGCTTTCGGGTTGGCAACCGGGTCGCTGGTGAACTTGTAGGCCTCCATATCAAGATTATTTAAACGAAGCTCTTGAATAACGTAGGTCAGTTGTCGTACTAGGAGTATAGAGTTTGCAAATCATGAAGCTTTTTCGTCTCAACTGTGCCCAGCCAGTTGACACTTAACTTTATTTCCAGTTGTAAGCCTGTCTTGACAGAACGTGCTATTGCTACCCGGCCCTCCCGATGATCTCTTATTCGATTGGTCTATACTTTCGTCAACTTCTCCGGAAGATCTCTCGCTCAAATACTCCAATAGTTTCCTGGTTCGACCTGCGAGCACCGAGCATCCGCCTTCTGTATGGTCAAAAGCATTCATACAACCTCGCTTACATTTACATGCTACCTGCCGTCACCCAACTGACTTGATATTGACTAATATGATCCTGCGCGGGAACTCTCGGCCAAAATTTCGCTCAAAAATGTCGGCAATGCTGACACAGGTTGAAAGGCGGTTGAGCATTTCGGCAACCGCGCGTGGGACCTCCACATTACCCGTGCTTCCCCACAAACTTTATCCCCAGTCCTATGGTTGCTTCACCCACCCTCGTAAGGGTGGCATTGCTACTCAGATGTGAAGCGCTCATGCGAGTTCTTGTTGCGTTCGCCATCGGGTCTTTGACATGCCCAGGCGCGTGGCGGTTGACCTTCGCTTAGCACGCCACACAAGCTGGGGTAGGCTGTGAAGGACGTGGTACCTAACGACCTGACTCGTTAGTAGCTCCCAGTTTCTCGCGTGTTGACCTTGTGGACGTCTCTCGCTAGGCTCATATTTCGATTCCGCTACTGGGTTATTTGAAATCTTCGAGCAAGTATAAGATTTCTTTCTATCATTGAACAGAAGTCCTGAGCTGCCTGGTGTCTAGTCGCCTAGTTACTAGTGTAAGTTGTGTGGCTGATTTTGCAACAATTCTTCGTGTCCCGATTCCAGCCGGATCAACACAGATTCGAGGGGATTAAGTCACTCGAAATGACCGCCGCATGGCAATCCGTCGCCGGAGTCGGATAGGGGTCCGCAGCAGACTCTCCAGCCCGTGGCGCGGAATGCTCGGCGAGAATCAGACCACCAGGCTCTTCGTCTGTCAGCTCCCAATGCTGAATTTGGCAAAGCTTCGTTTATGCAGGTGTCAACCCCGCAGGTTCTGCTAGTTATTCCCTCTGGAGAAGTCCGGGGCCGCGCCTCCTCCGGGGCAACTGAGTGGAAGACTTCCTGAGTTGTTTTCATTTGCGACATCTATAAAGATCGTGGTGCCAGGCCATAATACCTGCACTTTTTCTTCCTTGCGTGATAACCAAGACTGCGGCTTCTCTTATTAAGCCACAATATTCTTGAACTTTGGGTCCGAAATCATTTTATATCATGGATTCAACCAAAGAGACCATGGGTCACCTTGAGACCATCGTCTTACCTACCAACGACAAGTCTGACAATCCTGTCCAACCTAATGACTCTTCTCAGATCGAGGAGATGATCAGCGCTGCCCAGGCGGCCACCGAACGCGAGAAAGAAATGACGATCAGGCAGGCCATCAAAACTTACCCGAAAGCAATTGCCTACTCCATGATCCTTTCTCTTTGTCTCGTCATGGAAGGCTACGACGTTTCCCTTACTGGTAACTTCTTCGGTTTACCTCAATTTCGAAAGAAGTTTGGTCATCCTCTTGAGAACGGCGACTACCAACTGACTGCATCTTGGATGTCCGGCCTCCAGAACGGCGCCCAGATCGGTCAGATCCTGGGCCTCATGTTCGCGGGCATCCTTGCGGAGCGATATGGCTACAGGAAAACCATCATAGGATGCCTCATCGGCCTCATAGGCCTGATATTCATATTCTTCTTCGCAACCAACATCGCAATGCTCTTCGTTGCCGGAATCCTCTGTGGTCTGCCCTGGGGAGCCTTCCAAACCCTAACGACTACCTACGCTGCCGACGTCACTCCGATTCCTCTCCGACCGATTCTTACAACCTACGTCAACATGTGCTGGGTCATGGGGCAGCTCATAAGCTCGGGCGTTCTACGTGCCCTCCTCAGCCGTGACGATGACTGGGCATGGCGCATCCCCTACGCCATTCAATGGGTGTTCCCTCCCCCCATCATCATCGGAGTGCTCTTTGCTCCGGAAAGTCCCATGTGGCTGGTTCGCAAGGGGCGGCTTGCAGATGCCAGAAAATCACTGAGACGTTTGACAAGCTCTACAACCGATGAAGAGATCAACAACACGGTGGCCATGCTGGCGTATACGGACATGATGGAAAAACACGAGCTGGAGGGTACATCGTACCGGGATTGCTTCAAGGGCCCAAACTTGCGCCGCACAGAAATTGCCTGCTTGGTCTGGGTCGCTCAGGTGGCTTGCGGTATCTGGTTCGGTGGCAACGTGGTCTACTTCCTCCAACAAGCCGGCTTCGACACTGAGAAGTCTTTTGACTTTGGCATCGGGACTGGAGCCCTCGCTCTCGCTGGCACAGCAGGAGCATGGTTGCTACTGTCGCGGCTCGGACGTCGCACTCTTTACCTTGCTGGTCTGTCTGCCATGCTCGCTATTCATCTGATAGTGGGGTGTATGGGGATTCCAGCTCCCGTTCAGGCAATTGGCTGGGCATCTGGCGCCCTCATGATGGTCTTCGTTGTCACATACGATCTCACGGTCGGCCCCGTCTGTTACTGTCTCGTGTCAGAGATTCCGACTACGCGTCTGCGCATCAAGACGGTCGTCTTGGCTCGCAACTCCTACAACGTCGTCAGTATCGCAGCCAACTTCCTGAACCCTCCCATTCTCAATCCCACCGCCTGGAATCTCCGTGGGAAAGGCGGATTCATCTGGGCCGTCCCATGTCTCGCCATTCTTGTCTGGACTTATTTCCGTCTGCCCGAGACTAAAGGCCGTGCGACCTCCGAGTTGGACCTGCTCTTCGAGAGGCGTATCAAGGCCAGGGAGTTTGCCTTCGCAGATGTTTCCGTTTTCGACCAAGAGGCCAGCGCCAAGGCGGATAAGATGGATGCCAAGCATGTGGAGGAGAAAGCTTCAGCTTGACCTTCGAACCCTTGGCCTCTGTCTGAGAATCTAGGAAGTTTTGTGCAGGCACCCTGTTATATCATGAAACCAGGCAATCGTTAGCTAGGCAGGATTCCAGACAACTCATATTCCAATCACATCAATGGCTTGGCGCCAATTGGCTAATCTAAATCATTCATCTTACCATAAATACAAGAGTATTTGATCTGCAAGTGATCTAGACAGCGACGCACATTTGTCGGCTGACTGCAATACGACTGGCAATCCCAGCTAAACAATACGACAGAAACTCCCGTATTCAACGACTTTCACAGTCATACCCCCAGCTCAGTCTACGTCACCTGTGTCCACAGAATTCTCATAGACTGCAGCACGGACGGCGGCGACGGCGCATGCTCTCCACCGGTCCGCGGACTCCGGGCTCGAGTCAAGCTCACGAATCTCAGCTTCACGATGCTAGACTGGCCCCTATTTCTGTACCAAGTGGACCCAACTTATTTTTGTATCGACTTTTCTTGCACCAGAAATGCGTAAATCCATTGGGTCCTCCGATCGGGGATTTCGAATTTCAGTGCTTGTTCCCTTGCCTTTTCATCATCCAATACACCTTGAGAAATAAGGCACAGAGCTTCTCGACCCGGCCGCCATCATACGCCCGTCTCCCACGCAATCCGACGCCAGCACACGCTGATAATCTTCGCCAACATGCTCTCCACTCTGACAGCCATGCTGCTCACTCCTGGCATTCTCGCCACGTCCGTGACTCCGCGCCAGGCCGGCGGTGGTCCCTGTCGAGACGTTCACATCTTCCTGGCGCGCGGAAACAACGAGCCCTATCCCGGCCGCCAAGGCAAGCTTGCTGGCGCCATCTGTGCAGGTATCGAAAGCTGCGACTACGAAGACGTTCAGTTTGACAACCCTCTCGAGTCGCCGTATTGCCAGGCTCTAGAGGACGGCGTTGCGGCCACGACATCCCAGATCAAGGCCTATAACGAGCGGTGCCCCGATGCCAGGCTGGTAGTCAGCGGATACTCGCAAGGCGCTCATGTTCTCGGTGATGCTCTCGGAGGTGGCGGAGGGACATTCTTCGAAGGATGCGTTGAACGGAGCAACGAAGCCATGGACCCGGAGACCAGCCCGGGAAACATGAGTGAGCTCGTCATTCCCCATGTGCTCGGCTCTTGTACTGACAATTCGCAGTTGCTGCAGCTATTTTGTTCGGAGACACGCGCCATACCGCCGGCCAGTCGTACAACTACCTGTCCGGCGCCGGGGCTGACGGACTCTTCCCTCGACCCGCAGAGCAGCGCGCGGGAATGAACGGATTCGCCGGGGTGCTTCGCGCCTACTGCGTCGAGACGGACCCGATTTGCGCAGGGGGCAATGAGGTCGAGACGCATCTCAACTATTTTGACGTCTACACGGATGATGCCGCCAGCTGGGTTCAAGAGATGGTCGAGAAGGCGGGACCTACGAGCAGCTCTTCCGCGGTGCCTTCGAGCAGCACGGCTTTCTCGTCTAGTGGGGAGACCTCGTCGAACCAGGAGTCATCTACTCGTTCATCGGACAGCGAAAGCAGTGGTAGTGCTTCAACCACCGCTACCAGTACCACCGCTGAGACGACGTCTACCGCTGCGTCGGCATCGGACGCCACGACTACTTCGACATCGACCACTGAGGACGAAGCTGCCGAGACGAGCTCAGACGATAGTGCCGGCCAGTCCGTGAAGCATAGCACCGCTGTGCTTTGTTTGGGTTTCGTCGCAGCGCTGATGACCATCGTCTGAGGCCCAAAAAGTCTCTTGAGGTCTGGAAAACTAAGAACAAAGCGAAGGAACTGGCAGCATAATTATAATTTTTCAACGGAATTAAACAGAAGTCTACTACAAACAAAAGAGATCTATCTCGAACTATTGTAATGGCAAATCTCTAAACTTAAATAGACTATACAAAGAGAGCATCTCGAAAGCACCACGAAGAAACTTGTCAGCTCACTTAGAGATCAGCCCTGACAACAAGTACCTCAGGCAGAGCCTCATCTCCCTTCCCAAACACACCACCATCCTCGCCCCTCAGCACCAGGTCAGCAAAGTCCCCAACGATCCCAGCGACGACCTCGCTGGCCCGGCCGAACTCCAAAGTGCCCAGCTCGGATTGCAGCAGCGCCGTCGCTTCCTCCGGCAGATCGAGGTCCAGCGTCTTGATGAGGGTCGGGAAGTCGGTGTAGGAAGCGTGGGTGGTGCCCTCGACGGCGAGCTGCGACTTTGCGCCGCGCAGCGCCTCATAGAAGACATCCCACGTCGCGTCCTCCTTCTCGTGATCGACGCGGCCGACAAGGGAGAACGGGCCGTCGAGACCGGCGCTCTGGACGGGCTCGGGGAGCAGGCCGTCGATGTTCATGCCGGCAACGAAGCGCGGGTCGGAGAGCATGGCGAAGGCGGCGGTGGCGCCGCCGAGGGAGTGGCCCATGATGAGCGGGGCGGAGGTGTTGATGCCCGGGGTGGGGGTGGTGAGCAGGTGAGTGAGGAGGAAGGAGACGTCCTGGGCGCGGACCTCGGTGAGGTTACTCAGGGCGGACATATCTTCGGTGTCGATCTCGACGGCGGGGTAGACTTCGCCGTCGGGGAATTCGACATAAGTGGCGTCGTAGGGGTGGTCGATGGTGACGACGGCGAAGCCCTGGCTAGCAAGCTCGCGGGCCATGGCGCCGTACAGGAGGCGGGGGTTGCCCCAGCCGGGAGAGAATATCACAAGAGGATAAGAGGCGGGAGCGGCGCGACAAGCAGAGGTCTTGGCGACACAGAAGTCGAGCTCGAACGAGGAGAAGGTGCCGTTGGGCAGGCCGACAGCGACGCCGAGCTGGTCGTAGGCCTCGGCTACAAGGGGCGTCATGTAGGGCACTATCTTGTGGTTGCGGCAGGGTGTCTGAGACTCGTTGACTGGCAGGAAGGTCGAGATCAAAATACGGCGAGCATGAGTGGCGTTGGCCGGAGCGTAGGGGTCGAGGCGGTCATTGTCCGTGAGAGGGGTCACAGACATGGAGACGGCGTAGGGTCCGGTAGGAGGAGCGACCAAGACGGCCTCGGCCATCGAGGCGAGTGCGGCCATACAAAGAGTAGACTTCATTGTGTTGGGAGACTCGCTGAGCAATAAGTTGACTGGTTGATGGAGTAGAGGATTTGATTTGGCGTTGAAGATCTGTGTAAACTCGTAGCTCAGGGTCAGGGAAAGAAGGGTTGAGTGAGAGCTATTGATGATCTGATGTTCTGATGATGATGAAGATGAAACCAATTTTTATGTGGACGAAACCCGTCATCTTATACCTCAACTCCCTGATGCCTATTCTTCACTTCGCGAGGGTCTGTAAGTGCCTTCGCGACGTTCATGCCATTTCGGGTCAGGCCTTGTGGAGTGAACAGGCTCAGCCGGGGGGTTCGAGTCAGGGGGTGAAATGACTGGGGAATCTGATTACTGACAGCCCTGGTCCTCATTGGATCAGCTCTAGCGCCGCTCAAATGCTTCCGAATCGGGTTTCGCGCGGCTCCAGTGTGCGCCCTTCGCTTTGGGCCTCAGTCTTCAGATTCACTTGTTAGACTCATCATGTGACGACAGCGACAGCAAGTGCCGGTTCCTTGCATGTTGGAAGATTCTTCTTTCTCCGTACCCTGACGCTATGGGATTCCTCTTTAGGAACCATTCTCGCGATGCCAGCAGGGCCTTTTGACCGGCGGACGCGTCGCTCGCGATGTACGCAATGCGCAAAGACGCACTCCAAGGTGCGTTTACACACCTCCTAGCCGTATCCTAGTACGGGCGACACACGCGGCCATGCCACGAGCCTAGGTCTACAAGGGACGAGGGCTCACGCATGTATATGCACGATATCTTGTCTACCGACTCGTCAGCCACGTGCATCTGCCGGCACTCATCACGTCCGCTGCGGAAAATGACATTGGCTGACCTTTACCAGTGCTCCGGTTCCGCCCCCTGTGCTAGCTGTGTCAAGCGCAACTTCACCTGCGTGTTCCCCGGCCAAGCGAGCACCAAACATGCAAAGGCCATCACCCTTGACCATGGCAAACACCTCACCCCAGTCACCTTCATCACTACCTCTTCCTCTTCCTCCTCTCTCTCTTCCATCATCTTTACGCCATCCCCCTCGCCCCCCCTGTCCGACCCGGTAGCCCACTCCCTCTCCCTCTTCACAGCCTTCATCGACCGCAACAGTTTTACCGGCCACCCTGCCTCTTACCTCTCCGACCTGCCTCCCCTGCTGAGCACATCCTCCCCGCTCCTCCCAGCCCTCCACGCCCTGGCCTTCCTCCAGCTCCGCGCCCCCCGCCCCGCCCTTGAAGCCTACGCCACAGCCATAACCTCCCTCCGCCACACGCTCTCCACCCCGGGGCCCGCGCCCCGGACCACCGTCCTCTGGACAACCTTCTTCCTCGGCCTCTTCGAACTCATGACCGACGCCTCCGGCGCCGGCTGGGTCCAGCACATGGTCCACGGTACGGCGCGTGCGCTCATCGCCGCCGGGCCGGGCGCGTGCCGCACCGCGGGGGGCCCGCGCCGGTTCTTCCTGCAGGTGCGCGCCTTTGAGGCCTGCAGAGCCGTTATCTTCAACGAAGTGTCGTTTCTCGGGGAAGAGTCGTGGCGAGGCATCGGCGCGGGGGAGACGCCCGAGGATGGCGTGCTGGACGTCATTGTTCTCTGCTCGGGGCTGCGCGTTCGGTGAGTCCCACTGTCGATTCTTTTCGTGATATTTTGTTGGTTGCTGACGTTGCTAGGACTGCCGAGTTCATTGAGGGGGTGTCCGAGCGGCCTACGCCTCTGCAGAGGATGGAGGGCCTGGCGCTCGCAAAGGAAGGGTCCCGTCTTCGTGACGCACTCAATGCGGCATCGACTGCGTCTCTTCTCGCGAAGATTCTTGTCGCGGCGACGAGCATCTACCTCTCGGGTAACTACGATTACGACTTGGATGCGTGGCGAGCCCTGGGGGTCGAGGTCCCTACCCTCCCCGTCGAGATGGTGGCGGCGCATCGCGAGACGATCGTGAGCTGTGCGCGAGAAGCGCTGAGAGAAAGAACCCTCTCGCCTCTGCTACTGCTGTATCCGCTAAGGGTGGCGGGGGCCCGGGCATGGACATTGGACGAGCAGAGGGTGGTAGACGGGCTGCTGGGCGAAGTAGGGAAGGAGTTCGTCGTGGCCGAGGCATTCCTCGGGGAGCTGAGAGAGGTCTGGCGGGAGAGAAACGAGGCGGCTCGGGGGGGATTTGCATGAACATTTATTTCTATCCTGAATCGAGCCGAGGAAGTCTATGGCAAGCCCAGTAGCTCCTTTGCCTTTGTCCGCAGCTTGAACTTCTGGATCTTGCCGCTAGCCGTCTTAGGATACTCTTCAACCCAGAAGACGTGCTTCGGCGCGAGGTGGCCAGACAGGTGCTCCTTCACCCACCCCCGTACCTCATCCTCGGTCAGCTCCTGCCCAGGCCCCTTCCCGCGTACGACAAAGGCCGCGACGCTCTCCCCGTACTTCTCGTCCGGAACGCCAACGACGGAGACCTCCCCGACGAGCGGGTGCTGCATGAGGCAGTTTTCTACCTCGAGCGGGTGGATGTTCTCGCCGCCGCGGATGATCAAGTCCTTGATGCGGCCCGTGATGGCGACGTAACCGTCCTCGTCCATGCTCGCTTCGTCCCCCGAATACATCCACGTGCGGCCGTCGGCCTCCTCGATGCGGTCCTCAGCTGTCCGCGCGGCATCCCCCCAGTAGCCACGCATCACTAGGTACCCCGCGGCAGCAAGCTCGCCCCTCTCGCCCCGCGGCAGCACGCGCGACCGGTCGAGGGGGTCAACGATCTTGACGGCCGTGTGGGGCATGGCGCGGCCGACAGACGAGGTACGCAGGGCGAACGGGTCATCGGGGGCGGTCATGCAGCTGACGGGGCTGGTCTCGGTCTGGCCGTAACAGATGACGAGGTCGCGGAGGCCGAGGGTCGCATAGAGACGGCGCATGAGGGATTCGGGGACAGAGCTGCCGGCGGCGATGCCCTTGGTGAGACGGCGGGGCAGGTCGGCAGGCGAGACGACGCCGGCCTTGAGGGCATCGAGGACGGCGATGAACATGGTGGCGACGCCGTAGAGGCCGGTAGCATCGTGGGCGGCGGCGGTGCGGAGGGTTGCAGATGGATCAAAAGCCGGGGAGGGGAAGAGGATGGCGGCGCCGGTGGTGGCCGTGGCCATGTAGCCAAGAATGCAACCGAAGCAGTGGAAGAGGGGCGGGGGCACGACGATGCGATCGAGGGGCTCGAGACCCATGCGGCCGGCTATGAGGGCGCCGTTATTGAGGATGCCTGTGTGGGTGAGCATGGCGGCCTTGGGCGTGGATGTGGTGCCCGAGGTGAACTGGATGTTGATCGTGTCCGAGGCGGAGAGGGGAGAGTCTGGCGTGATAGTGTTGAGGGAGCCGTCGAGCAGCCGGGCGAAGGGTGTCAGGGAGCGGTAAGACTTGAGCGGAAACGACACGAGTGGGTGAGATGCCAGGTTGTCCAGGACGACAATGGTCTTCAGAGAGGGCACTTTCGGCGACTCAAGCTTGCTTCCCTCAAGGTTGGGCACCAGCGTCCGCAGCAGCTCCTCGTTACTGCGCCCTCGGCATGGCTTGTAGGGGAGATCCGTGACGGCGCCGATAATGAGGAGTTCTACCCCCAAAAAGTCGAGGCCAGCGGTGACCTGCTTGACGTTGAAACCCGGGTTCAGGGGAACGAGGATGGCCCCGAGCTTGAAGGCGGCATAGGTCAGAGCAGCAAACTCGCTGCAATTGCCGAGACTCACGGCCAGACGATCTCCTTTTTTGATGCCGAGGGAGCGGAGGCTGTTGGCGAGGCGATTGGAGAGGAGGTCCAAGTCATCGTACGTGAGGCTCTTCTCATGGAAATCCGACACGGAAGAGGGTAGGTCTGACGCCACGGCGGTTGGTGATCGGGCGATGACTGCTGGCCGGTCGCCGAACTGTGAGACGATCGAGGCAAAGTGCTCGGGGATAGTGTGTGATAGAAGTGCAGGCTAGTAATTGGCTGTCAACAGGGACGCTCATCACGGCTCATGCCATCTATTACGTGATGAACGTACCTCGTTGGGACCGATGCTTAGGCTCTCCGGTAGGGTGGAGATGCTTCTCCGTACGACGGGGTTTTTGAGCCTAACGTATCTCGCGAAAGATAGTGAGCTGCGGCGCAAGCAGCGAGGAGGGGTCAGAAGCATGGCTGTGGCAGTAGGAGGACGTGGTGGGAGAGGATTTGCCGGTGGCTTATGGCGCCGTGAAGGAACCAGTCGTGGGCATGGAAATGCCGGAAAGTAAAGGATTATCTGATGTGAGTACCTGACAGAAAATAGTGGAAGTATGCCAACGAAAGAAACGCTGAGTGAATGGAAGCAACCGATATGAGGCTGATTGGTGTTCAAATGGGCTGGATGGAGATGATGGTGGCCGTGGGTTGAAGCGGACGAAAGAGAGCCGTCTTTGCCTTGGCTGGAGACTGAGCCTCGGGAAGGGAAGTCGCATCTGCCAAGACCCGAGACCTGGGGAGATCGTGCGGAGAAGGTGCGGGGTACGTACTATCGCCTGCCCTTGCCTTTCCGCCCCTAGCCGCCCTTCCTGGCCAGCCGCATGATTGCCTTGGGTAAACCATCTGCTAGACAGACACCTCAATGAGCAGGCCAGGCACTCGGCCGAGTGGATATAGCAGTCTCGTTCACAAAGCATTAACACCAAACATTGAATGTGTTCCACGCAGTCTATTTCCTCTAACTGCCAATCAATCGCCATCCCTCTCGTGACTGGGTATAATACAGCAAGGGCGGATCCTTTCATGGGATGCCCTACCTTGTGCCTCGAGCATCCTACTGCTCCTCCCCCCCTTGACACCGGAAAAAGCCATCTATGCTGCCAAATCAAAAATAATCTATGCGTCTTGCTTTGCCGTGCCGTTTCGCTGCAGCCTCGATAATGCGATCAGTCGCTCGAAGGGTCGTACTGGGAAACGAGCCGGTCGTGTCCGCCCACCGACACCAGAGACCAACGCCCGTGTTGTAATGCGGTTGGTCAACATGTACACTGTAGAAGAGAACAGGGAAAAAAGGAGATATGAAAATCGTTGCGTCGTAGCGAGCAGCCCCGGAACCGTCTAATCGTTGTTCTCGCCAATGTGTCGTAGCTCCTCAGGCTTCCAGGTGCCTAAGAGCCAGGTTAGTCAATGTCAGTCATGGGGAGAGTGCTCTAGAAAAACGCACCTTCGAAGTCATGCTTCACAAACGCCATTGGGTCATCGTAATCCTTGGCTCCCATCTGCTGCACGCCCGGGCTGAAGCTCGTGATCGGCAGCACCACCACATCCCCCACCTTCTTCGACTGCTCCATGCCTGTGAAGTTGCGCCAATCGATAGCGCCCTTCGAATTGGACATGTCAAAGTATCGTGCGTCGTTGAGGTAGTCGAACACCGTGTCGGTCCACACCGCCGGGCCCGTGAACTCAACGACGTTGTCGTCCATGAACTTGGACAGCTCGCCCGCCTTGTGCCTCTTCAGCGTTTCCTCTGTGATGCGCGCAACAATGTCGCGGAGCACTGGATGACCGGGCTTGGACTGGATCGTCCACTGGCAGAACTGGATGCGCCGGCTGTACCAGTCCTGCCAGTCGGGACGGTCGGGGTCGGCTTCGATGCCGATGACGAGGCCGATAGACGTTGTCGGGATGCGGTCCGGCACCCAGTCGAGCGCGGAGCGGATGGCGAAAGTGTCAATGTCCGAGTAGATGCCGCCTCGGGCTAGCAGGATGAGGTAGCGAAAGAAGTCGGCCTTGAGGACGGGCAGAGGCAGCGCGTCGTAGGCTTGAAGAACTTCGGGAACCGAGGCGTAGAGCAGGCGAAGGAGGTTGACGGCCACGCTGTCCGTGATGACCTCGTGGATAAACCCAGGGTGTTGCTCGGACCAGCTCGCCTCCTGTTCCCGGAACTGGAACTTGCCGTCTTGGGGTGTTGTCTTCCACGTCTGCCACACATAGGCGGGGAACTTGGTCTCGACGTCATAGGGGTATTGGTACGCGAGCTTCTCATAGAGAGGCAGCTTGGACATGTCCATCATAGGCTTCTGCGCGGACACCCGTGCGTTGGGGTCCGTGTTTCGATGGGGAGAGGAGGAGGCTGTCGTTGCTGGCTCAGCATCCTGCGCCTTCTGGGTCGTCGGCGCGACAGGGGCCTTCGCTGTCGGAGTATTGTGAGTGGAGGTGATGAGGAAGAAGACGATCAGGACAAAGGCAGCTGCGGCCAGAGCTCTCCTCGGTGTCAACATGGTGGAGGCTGATCGGTCCGGGGTGGGAGGCCGGGGTTGAAAGCTCGGGGTATAGAGTAGCACCTGGGCTATCAAAGCATTAAAGTCGGTCGCGATGACCGTCGTCGGTTGGACTGGGTATTCGTAGAACTAGGGTCGCCCGCGGGGAAGACAGAAGAAGTGGGAATGTCGGCAGGATGAAGGCTCTCTGGAAAGATCGGTCAGCTCTAGTCCGAAGCCGCGTCGATGCCGCGCAATACGGTCGATCTTGCCGGTTTTCAGGCAAGTGGGCGGCTGATGGGTAGATAGGCGATAAGGAGGAGGCAGCTCTCTGCCTCGAGGGGTGATTGTTTGAGGGTGCGACTGGAAGAAGCAATGCTGGTGTTACCATGTCGCGGGCCTCAGGTGTTCAGACTAGAAGGTCTGACGAATGTTCCGCGGCGCAGCAAGCTCACTTCCAGCCCGAGCAGGCAGTGCATTAGGGGGACGTCGAAGACGTGGCTGCAGAGCGAAGGGGATGCAGAGCACGATGAAGAATCAAAAGGAAAACTAACCTTTCGAGACGGGTGACTCGATGGTGCGCAGAGTTCTGAAAGGAGACGTCGTGCAACTGTCTTCCAAGGGTGATGTCGGTCGCGAACAGAGAGCAAGTTGTTGCCTGTGGCAGGAGCAAAGAGCACAAGAAGAGAAGAGAAAGGCGCTTGGAGGAGGAGAAAGCAGAGGTGGATAAGGAACGGGACAGTGGTCGCGAAAGGAGCGAGATCGACGACTGGACGGCGGCAGCACCAATGGAGAGGGAGAGTAGATCTCAATGAAGGTGTCAAATAGGTGGGAAAAGACGAGCTGGTGACGATGGAGACGGAATTTCAGGGATCATTGGCCTTGGACTTGGCCTTTTTGGTGGTGACAGTGAGGCAGAAAAGATGTAGACCGCACGGGCATGACAGGCGCCGTTTGATAGGGGCAGAGGGGCCAGGCAGGGGGCAGGGGCTGTGTGCCAAAGGAGCGGAGGCCCCAGCTCCCCAAGCCGGTTAGCGCCACGGATAGTGACGACACTTTTTCCTACAGCGAAGCTTTAGTTGCCTGTCAAGCGTCTTTTTGCATGGTTTCACTGGCACGCAAGGACTCACTTGGGTGCTTTTTGGTAATGGTATGCCCCGTCCAATGCCAGTGACCAGAGGATTGCGTGACTCAACATTGAGGTTCCTAATTGATCATTGAATTCTCTTCCTTCCCTTACTGTACCGTTCGACTCTGCGATGATGGAAGCAATTGTTTTCTCCAAATTGATGCAGGTGCCCAAATGGGATTGGACTCGTTTCATCTCAAAACCCCTGCACAGCACAGTGCTGAGGCAGTGGGCGGGTGCTCCGAAATAGACTTTGTCTGTGGTCGCTCCTGCCGATCACTTCCATGATTCCTTCCTTGCCAGCCTGTCGCGCCTGCTCGCTTGTCCACTGCCGTGGTGTCTCCTGCCGCTGTTCTCCAGACCACCTGGTCCAGTGAAAGCAAGCCTGCTGTGTGCGATCTTCAGTACCGGTGCTGGCAACAACACACGGCAATGCAAGGTTGGCGGCTCCTCTCTGCCAGCTGATCACAGGACCATACCATCCCATCTCGCCTTTTGAGGATCACCATCAGATTCAGATTGATCAATCCACATCTGCCCGCCTTGCTCCATAATGCCTCACCCAAACTGTCTCAGCACTTGCGACAAGCCTTTCCATCTGATCTTTCGACGACGCCTTACTACCACCGTCGGTCTGGACCAGCCTTGACATCTGTCATCGCAGGCGTCCACGCATATCATTCCCCAGCGTCTCCAGTTTTCCCACACCTTGGATCAACAGTCTGTCCCCGTTGGCACCGGACGATCATGCGTCCGTCCGCCTCCCGACCAAGCAAGATACGCGTCTTTGTTTGGGGCTGAGTCGAGATGGGCATCCGTCTGAAGTCGGCGACTTGACCCCAACGGTCTGGACTCGAAGGGAGCACCAGTGTGCTGCCCAAGCTGCAACAGACGCAGCCGCCTCGTGATCCGGCCCCCTCCGACAAACCGCCCATCCCTGACAGAGGCGCGGGCACGGCAAGCTTCGGCGATCTTTCTGGAACGTCGTTGAGAACCATGACCTGTCTCTCCCTCTGTTTGGGTTGCCAGCTTTGCCGCTGGAGAAAAGCGGCCGCCTCGATCTGTACGATTTCCGATTCAAAGACAGCGGGTTTCAGGGACACCCTTGTTATAGTGCACGGTGTTCCAAGCGATAGACCTGTTTGGCGGGCCGGCGCCGGTCGAAGTGACAAATGCGACCAACCGCCCAACCGCGAAACGTCTTGACGACCACCCCACGGCAGCAGTGAACACAGTTGCGGTGGTGTGATGGCGTACATGGGAGCAGCAGGCCAATGCTTGGTTCTCCCAAGGCAAGCGAGGCGGCTGTCACGATGCCGTCGGTCCAGAGCAGTAGGCCTTGGCGAGGCGCTTCATCGGCGTGTTTGCGAGACCTACAGAAGCCTTAGTGATTCGTGCACCACGCCCTTGGTGCCGTGGCCCGTTGTTTTTATTGATGTCGTCGGACCGCCGGTCTGGCTACATGACTTCCGGTGACCTACCGACCTTTGCCTCACCTTAGTCAGTCGTCAGCATCGGTACGAATCAGGCCTCTTGTGTCAAGACCGCAGAAGCTCCGTCTCGAAGAAAGGCGGTAGAGCTCCAATGGGCTTGCCCACGGCGAGACAAATCATTTTCTCCGATATTTTCCCTGGAGGCATGTGAACCTTCACCCCCACTCGACGGCGACTTGTGAATAACGCAGTTCTGCCCCTCCACTAAAGCGTCGATTAGGTAGGCAGGTTAGACAGACGTCTACCCCGCCATCTTCCCAGACGTCACTCCCCACATCCACCCAGAGCACCTACACCAAGACAACTGACTACCACCCTGACACTTGACATCAATACTGGCATATCGATCATCATTTCGTCAGAACAGACCCTGTACCTATCTCTGAACACACCGCGACCGCCTTCAACATGGCGATTCATCCGCTATCGCCTCTCACGAAGGCTGAGTTCGAACAGGCACGCGACATTGTCATCAAGCTGCTCGACCCCAATCACAGTCTCTTCTTCCGCTCTGGGTGTTTACACGAACCTTCGAAAGCAGAACTCGTCCCGTTTCTCCAGGCCGAGCACGAGGGTCGTCTATCTGACGACACACCGCGCCCGCCACGCCTGGCGCTTCTTCAATACGATGTGATTCACGCAGCGACCAAGAGCGTTCGGTACACCCAGTCCATCATCGATCTGGGCCTCGGCAAGCAAATCGAGCGCCGTGTTGCTGCGCCCAAGGATGAGGCTAGCATCAGCCCGTGAGCTCACTCCCAATCTGCCACGAGTTCCCATAGCTGATAGAGACAGTGAGGAGTTTGGCATCCTCCAAGATGCATGCGTGCAGTCACAAGTCTTCAAAGATGCCATGGCCGAGTTCGCTGTGCCCGAGAACTTTGCCATCACCATAGATCCATGGCCATATGGAGGGCCTGACCCGGAGGAGGACATCCCTCGGCTCATGCAGGGTCTCGTCTTTGCTCGCGACACGTCGAGCAACAATCTCGACTCGAACCACTACGTGAACCACATCCCTATCATCCCCGTTATGGATGTGGCCACGAGGGAGATCATTCGGATTGATCGCCTTGCAACGGGCGGCGACCAGGACGGGCTCGAGCCTGCCCCCCGGCAGGCCACCCCGAAACCGCTCTTCCAGAACGGCAGGCCAGCAGAATATGTCACAGAGCTTCTCGACCGACCCCTTCGAAACGACATGAAGCCGATCAACATCACTCAGCCAGAGGGCGCTTCTTTCACCGTGCATCCTGACAACCTCGTCGAGTGGCAGAAATGGCGCTTTCGCCTGGGATTCACCCCGAGGGAGGGTGCCGTTATTCACGATCTCTGCTACGACAACCGCCCTATCATCTACCGCCTTAGCTACAGCGAGCTGACAGTACCCTACGGCGACCCGCGTCCGCCTTTCCACCGGAAGCAAGCGTTCGACCTCGGCGACGCCGGCTTTGGTCGTGTTGCGAACAACCTCGAGCTCGGCTGCGACTGTCTGGGGGCAATTCACTACTTTGACACGTTCCTCGTGGACCCGCAAGGAAACCCGACACTGGCCAAAGCCGTCGTCTGCCTCCACGAACAGGACAACGGCATCGGGTGGAAGCACACCAATTACCGTACAAACCGCGCCGTCGTCGCCCGCCACCGTGAGCTGGTCATCCAGTGCGTTGTCACGCTGGCCAACTACGAGTATGTCTTCGCCTACAAGCTCGACACGGCAGGCGGTATCACGTTGGAGACGCGCGCCACGGGCATAATGAGCGTCGTGGCCATCGACGAGGGCAAGACCTCCAAGTACGGCAACGTTGTCGCTCCCGGCGTTTTAGCCCAGAATCATCAACACATCTTTGCGATTCGTATCGACCCGGCGGTAGATTCTTATACAGATGGAGACTCGAGGATCGTCATCGAAGAGAGTGTGCCCATGAAGCAGGATCCGGCAACGAACCCCTTTGGCAATTACTATGAGATTCAGAAGAAAACGGTAGAGAAGGCGTGCTGGCTTGATGCGGAACCGAAGTTGAATCGCGTCATTCGCCTGGAGAACTCAACCAAGAAGAATGAGGTCTCGGGGCGCAACGTAGGGTACAAGCTGACCCCACCAGCAACCCAGCTGCTGCTTGCCGACAAAAACAGCCAACAGGCACGGCGAGCCCAGTTCGCTCAGCACCATGCCTGGGTGACTGGCTACCGAGAGGGAGAGCTCTGGGCGGCAGGGGAATTCACGAACCAGAGCAAGGAAGAGACGGGTGGAGTGCACGACATGGTCAAGCGAGGCGACTGGTTTTTGGCCGATGCCGGGAAGGAACACGTCAACGGCGCTGCTGATGACAGCGACGATGCCCAAGGGCGGCTCAGTGCCCCCGTCCTCTGGAGCGTCTTTGGCCTGACGCACAACCCTCGCGTCGAGGACTGGCCCGTTATGTGAGTTCAGGCAGGTTGGAAGGTACATCTCAACATCAGACTAATGACCAGCAGGCCTGTCGAGATTCACCACCTAACCATTCGGCCGGCTGACTTCTTCACTTCCAACCCGGCGCTCGACGTCCCTAGCACGAAGGACCAATCATCCGTCATCGTCCCCTGTTGCGGTGCAAACGGCGAAAGCCGAGAGCTGCCTTCCAGGTCAGCTGAGGGAAGCCAGAGGGTGCAGGAGGAGCCGGTGGTACATCTGCAGGGCGGCGGACCTGACATTGATGCCAAGGCGGCGGGGGCCCATGTCAACGGGAGATAGTCATGTTTTTAAATGAATGGGAGAGAGGACCATGGGAGCATATCTAGCACATTCGCGGGCAATCCTGTTTCGCTTGCACGTTACTCTTCTTAGTGATCGATCTTGAGGGAGAAGTCTACGTAACCGACGCCCTGGTGGATAGAGCTCGTCGAGATGATATCGACGTCTGCGACAGAGGTGACGGTCAGCGCACGGCAACAGAGGGGGGACAGGCCGAGATAGAGAAGAGAGGCACCCACCTGGACACACGTACTCGGCGGCGTTCGCGATGGTCAGGCCGCCCGACACCTCGAGCAAAAAGTGCTTCTTGCCGGCCCACCTCTCCTTGAGACTCTTGGACGCGACGCGGACGCCCTCGCCGGTGAAGTTGTCGAGCATGACAACGTCGGCGCCGGCCTCAATGGCCTCGTCGGCCTCGGCCTCGCTCTGGACCTCGACCTCGATCTTGAGGGAGAAGCCGGCGACGCTCTTGGCGGCGCGCACGGCGTCGGCGATGCTGCCGCGGCTCCACACGTGGTTGTCCTTGAGCATGACCATGGCGCTGAGGTCCATCCTGTGGGCGTCGGCGCCGCCGACGAGCATGGCGTACTTTTCGACGAGGCGGAAGCCGGGCGTCGTCTTGCGGGTGCCGGCGAGGACGCCCGCGTAGCCGGCAGCGCGGACGGCGGCGACCGTATTGCGCGAAGCGGTGGCGATGCCTGCGGCGCGAGCGAGGGTGTTAAGGGCAACACGCTCGGCAAGGAGGACGCCGCGCGCGGGGCCGGCCACGGAGGCGATGGCGAGGGGCTGGCCGGGCTGCGGCGCGAGGAGGGCGCCCTCGGGGACGTGCCAGGTGATGGTGCAGCCGCACTGGCGGAAGGTCTCGGTGGCGAAGGGCACACCGGCGAGGAGGCCAGGGGACTTCGCCCAGAGGGTGGCGGTGCGAGGCGCTTCGCCGACCACGAAGCCGCCGTAGTCGAGGGAGGGTGTGTCTTCGGCGAGCCAGGCTGTGACTTGGGTTGTCCAGCTGGGCGGGAGGAGGTGGGCGTAGGAGGAGGGGGGGTCTTGGTCGGTGGCCATTGCAGCGGTGGGAGGCGTCGGTGGAGGGGGGGCTGTCGGAGGAGATTAGTCGCTGAGTGGTCGACAACAGACGGCTGGCTGGTCAAAGTGCGGCTGCCTCCCTTCGTTCTGTGAGACGTTGGCTGATGTCTGGGAGAGAGTCACGAAGGCGGGAGTCGAGACATCACTGACATGACATGACCCCGCCATTCCGAGGCAAGCCGACGTCGGGGTCGACACTGGCAGCTGATGAACCGCCGGTTACGCCCGAAGACCATGCCATCTGGCGGCAGCTGGTCACATTTTCAACGCGACGCCTTGGAATCTTGACGCGACCATTACGACCACACCTCATCGAGGCTTCGCATCAAACTGCTCGAAAACAGATAGCACCATTCATTGGACATTGAGATCATGGCCAGAGTCACGCGCAGCCAGGCTGCGGCAACTCAGACATCGTCGAAACCCGACACTGCGAATCCGCCTGTGAAGAGCCGAAAGCGACAGAGCGACGCGTCTGACGAGGATTCACCACCGCCGAAACGTCAAGCGGCAGCCTCCAAGCCCGGCGCAAAGGTCGCCAAGGCAGAGGCAGCGCCAAAGCCTAAGACTGGCAGTAAAAGCGAACCTCCCGTCGCCAAAGAAGCGCCCCCAGCCAAGCCGCCCAAGGTCGGTGCTCCCCCGTTCCAGGCCGCGATGAATGGCCACCAGACATCCCTCGCCAGGACGACAGGAAAGCTGACCCGCTTCTAGAAGTCCAGTGCTGCCGCAAAGAAAGCAGCCCCGCCGCGTAAATCCGTAGACGAGCTCAAGGCGCTTCGGGACGCTTACGATGATGTCCCGGACGTCAACCCTGAGCGTCCGGCGCGGGTTCCTGCTGATGCGCCAATGTTCTGGCTGATGAAGTCGGAGCCTGATGTTCGGATCGACGACGGGTACGAGATCAAGTTTTCAATTGATGACCTCGGAGATCGCAAGGCTCCGGAGGGATGGGATGGTGAGTTCTTGACCCTGAATCTCTCCCGTCATCTGCCCTGACACCATCCAGGCATCCGCAATTACGTCGCGAGAAACAACCTACGGCAGATGAAAAAAGGCGACAAGGCTTTCTTCTACCACTCGAATTGCAAGGAGCCTGGCGTCGTAGGCATCATGACCATCGTCAAAGAATACTCGCCTGACTGTAAGTTGCCCGACACGCTCCTCGCCCCTCGCTGCTCACCTACCCTCAGGGAATGCATGTATCAACGACAACCCCTACTACGACGACTCGGCCCCACACGACGGCAGCAAGTGGAGCCTCGTCCACGTCAAGATCGAGCACAAGTTCCCTGCCATCGTGCCCCTGAGGACGCTCAAAGAGCTCCCGAGCGACAGCCCGCTGAAAGACATGCAACTGCTCAAGCAGTCGCGCTTGAGCGTCAACAAGGTCACCCAGACTGAGTTTGACGAGATTGTTCGGTTAGCCAAAGGTCTCGCTACTGACGAGCAGTGGGAGAAGACCGTGGAGGACACCAAGAAGCTTGTCAATTACTCGGCGTGAGCTTGATGGGAATCAACGGATGGCATTTTGATGATGAACAAGATTTCCGTTCTTCAATTGCATAACTAATACATTGGCATGCTCCGGTTCCTCCATCTCGATCCATCCCGAGCTTGGCACCCCTCTCATTCCAGGTACCGTGCACCGACTGCCTGTAACCTCGTCATTGTGTCTTACACGGCAGGGGCAGCCTCGGGCTCGCCCTCTCCCACGACGGGAGAGGCAGCAGGCTCGGCAGCATCCTCGCCCTCCGCAGCGGTCTCCCCGCCGCTCTCCCCCTCCAGCGTCAGAGATTGGTACTCCCTGATCGTGTCGTCCGCCACGCCCGAGATGACGAGGATGCCGTCTCCGATGGGGTGCAGCTTGCCGTGCTCCTCCGTCCACCCGTACGTCTTGCGGCCGTCCTCCTCGCGGGCGTGCTCCTCCTCAATGTCGGCAACGCATTCTTCGGTGATGCCGTGCACCACGATGAGGCCGTGCACGTCGTCGATGGTGATCTCCGTGTCGGGAAGGAGGAAACGCTGGCAGGCGGCGTTGAAGGTGAGCCAGCAAGGGGCCGGGGGGAGCATGCCGTTGTGAAGCTCCGGGTCGGAGACCGGCGTGCAGCGCCTGACGAGGCCGGCCGAGGCGAGAGGGAGCAGGGCAGTGAGGGCGAGGGCGTACATGATGTTGGTAATTGGTTGTTTGACTGAAAGAATGGTGTTGGCTTGATGATGCTAGAGGTCGATAATGGGCCCTGAGATCAACTGCTTCTGGGGTTTCGTGAATTTATTTATACCCCGCGGGGAAGGCATATCTTGGCGATCGTGATCCCCAGAGACGGCTCGTATAGGAATGCTATGGCGTCAGGCTGATGATTCCGGCTTACATGGAACGAGACAATTCGCAGATCGAGCGAACACGAACGGAGGTGTTCTTCGGCGCTTTACCAGGTCCATACATCGCTGTTGGAAAGGCAGTCTGCTGCCGGCCCATGAGCACCTCTGTCGCAAAGATGGACGTATGTAATACGAGCTTGCATGTTTCGTCATTCGATGAATAAATAGCCTGAATGCCTCTGCACCTGAAATATTGGTTACGTCAATAGCGTCTGGTGACAGCCGTCTTCGGTTCACGTGGATGCAGTAAGCGAAGGCAATGCTCGACCACCAATGTAACCTCGGCAAAGTGGCGGGGCGAGATGCGCCGGCGTCTTCTTCTCACTGAAGCTGTAGCTTGGAGTCTGTCAATGAGGCGTGGTGTCGAGATTTATCACCGGAAGCATGGCCGAAACGATTGTATCCGCGTATTTTCCGGGTACGGGATATTGGCGAAGAGGGTGTCAGGCTTCTAGGCGAAGGCCGCCTATCCCGACCATATCACCAGAAGCTCTTCACTTGTGATCTTCGATTCAAAATTAATATAGCTCAAACTTTTGGCACGATATCACTGCTGGTATTGTTCATCGCCAAGCAAATCAACAGAATGTGGATGGCGTGGTCTAGTAGCGGATTCGAGAACGGCGGCCTAGATCTTCTAGAAAGCCTGCCGCGATGGCGCCCAGGGGGGCCAGAACTTACTATCTGGTGACCAGTAAACAGCAGGACTCACATAGGGAAGTTTGCGTGATTCTGAAAGCCTGTGTAATCTGTCCGAAGATAGCAGGCCACGGCCCATCCTTTTGGGTCAGAACAGAAGCGCTTGTGCATTCACATGTCTTTAGAAAGCTTTGATGGGCACACCGTATGACCCCATCAATAGTTCAGACAGTTTCTCGCAAGTTAAGAAATGCATAGTCCGGGACAAGAAAAGAACGGTCGAGATCGCAAAAGGGAAGAGCCTATAACCAAAACGAAAGGCGTCTTGGGGATGGCTCATCAGCACTTCATCCGAGTGAGGCAGTCCCCATCAGCCTAGAACGGAAGTCTCTCAAATTATATACGTTTTCTAATAAGATCAAAGGAAAACAGCAGCGTCTGTAGCAGCACTCGACACACTTCGCTCTGTCACGTTCCTCGACAGATGGCTAATTGGGTCGCTGGTCTTGGGTTAAACTAGACGCTGTCACACTAGAAACGCAGTTCATCATACAAAATGAAGTTCACACAGTCATTTAACATAGCCATCTTGATGCATTTAGTTCTATTGGGCCTTGCCTCAAAATCAAGCCATTGTTGGACGGCTACCATAGAGCTCATTCTTCCCCCAAAATACAATATGATTTTACACCATCACAACGAAATCGTGCAGGATGATATGTATGTTACATGTTTCTTACTCAATCCTCGTTCGTGGATGCATCGTGAGCAAATCACTTAGCGAAAAGTGAGTCATGATTGAAAGCAGCTAGTAGGGTAACTGGCAGCTGGGAAGGTGACTCAACACGCAGCTCATGGAACAGCTTGTTTTATTACTACAGCTCTCGACTATGAACCCAGCGTAGACTGCAAACTCCACTCCGGTACACGAGTATTAGATCCGGCTGCCGGAGCGTTCGATTTGCTAATGGAATATTCCGCGCCGCTTGGGTGACTCTGACCAATCGAAGAGGGTCATGCCCAAGTGATTATGGACTACCAGCCAAGCAATCCACGCCAAGAAAAACCTTCCGAATAGATCATACGATTTGAATTGAAGACCCAAGCACTCCTGCGGAACCTATTAATTACGGCGTCCGATAGCTTGGAAGATGACTACTACGCCGAAGTTAAAGTTTTCGCGAACTCCCGGCCGGCCGTTTTGGTGTTGTTTTGATGTCTCGTAAAGCCAAGCGACGCGCGTCCTCCCAAGAACGTCGGCCCGGCGCGATGACTCTGTGTCGATTGTTGGTCAAACAATTAGACACAACGTGGGTATGCCATGAATACCAAGCCTTAGCATACGTCTTGTCTCACTGAAAATTTTGATCGCCCGAAAAAGCGATGTTGGGCTCTGATATACCCAGCCGACGTCTTCTTCTCCCGATTCTCGCGACACCTCTGGTTGCTCAACCTCGAAATATACCTACGGTTCGATGAAAAAACATCCTCAACATCTCTTCAGGCCAAGTTTGGAGATCGCAACGCTGGCTTTTACCGACCACCCGACGTTTGGAAATCTGTTGGCTGCCGGCACACTGCAGTCGACTCGATACCGACCGCCTTAGAACTTACCTTATTCGATGAACAAGTTCACTCAACTTCAAGCACGAACGGGCGACGACGGGCGCCATGTTCTCCTACGCTATGCAGCAGATCCGAGAGAAGACGGGGCGGGACCAAGGTATGTTCATCGGCCTGCCTGACACCGATCCCTGGCTGACCCGATGAACACCAGGCTCGAAAGGCTGGGGTAAAGTAACCACTCCTGCCAGTGACACGTCTGCCGAGTCCATCATTCGAAAATATGCAACCATGGATCAAGGCCAGCTCATGTCTGAACTGCAGTCCGGAAGTGACGGTCTCACTGCGACCGAAGCTGCCGACCGCCTGAAGACATTCGGCCCCAACATCGTCTCGTCCAAGAAGCCGCCCTCTTGGTGGCTGCTCCTTCTGCTTGTGCTACCGAACCCCTTCAACCTGCTTCTCACATTCATCGCCATCATCAGTGTCGCTTCTCCGGAGCGCAGCTGGGTACGTTTTCTCCAGAATCCCTGGACATAGGAATCGCCCTAACAATGAAGTAGGAAACATTTGCTGTGCTCATGGGCATGGTAGTCATCTCGTCTGCTGTCAGGTTCTGGCAAGAGTATCGCAGCATTGTCTCCGTCGTCAAGCTTCAGAACTCCGTCACCTCCAACGCCAATGTTCGCCGTCAGCCTTCGGTTGCGAACTCTGCCCCAGGCATGCCGACTAACATGCAAATCCACGAGAAGGAAGTTGTTCCGGGTGACATAATGATGCTTGCTCCAGGCGACACCGTTGCAGCCGACTGCCTTCTTCTGGAGTCCAACTACCTTCGCATCAGCCAATCGAGTCTCACCGGCGAGAGCATGCCCGTCACCAAAGCGCCCGCCACTGCCATTGACGAGAAGACTTGTGAGAGTCTTTTTGATCTGAAGAACATTGCTTTCATGGGATCCAGCGTTGTTTCTGGAAATGGTGTCGCCGTCGTTATCAGGACTGGTGATGGTAAGATCTATGTGACAGCATTTGGTCAGGAAGATTCATAGGGCTGATTTGAGTTAACACAGGTGCTTTTATTGCGTCTACCATGAAGCAGTTGGCAAAGAAGCGAGACCTCAACGCCTTCCAGCGGGGAATCCGGAACGTCTCCTACATGCTGATCGGTTTTATGCTCGTCATGGTCCCAATTGTACGTCGTATTCTCCCTTCTGACATTCTGGACTCTCGCTCATTGTTTTGGCACAGGTTCTCGCAATTTCTGGTCACGTCACAGGGGATTGGGGTCAAGCCGCACTCTTCAGTGTTAGTGTTGCTGTCGGTCTCGTTCCCGAAATGCTTCCTGCAATCGTCAACACCAACCTCGCTCGCGGAGCGCACATTTTGTCCAAGAAGAAGGCCATCGTGAAGCGTCTAGATGCTATTCAAAACCTCGGCGCCATGTCTGTCTTGTGCAGCGACAAGGTGCGTCGACCACAAATCATTCGGAAGATCAAAGTTAACAAGATGGGTAGACGGGCACGCTCACCAAAGATGAAGTTGTAATGCGCCACCACGTTGACTGTACTGGGCTCGAAAGTCGCGGCGCCCTTCAACTGGGATACATCAATGCCACTACCCAAGGAAATCAAGGCAACAACATGGACTCCGCCATCATCAAGTATCGAAACGAGGTCGCGAAAGACATCGATATTCCTTTCTATGAGGAAGTGAGCGTAATCCCATTCACGTTTGAGCGCCGTCGTTCGGCGGCTATCATTCGAGGTTTTACCAAGGTGCAGATGCTCATCTGCAAGGGTGCTTTCGACGAGGTTCTTGGCCTTTGCACCCGTGTCCGCCGCGGAATTCAAGACGAAGCTATCGACGCTGCCACTCGGCAGGCTCTGATAGCTGAAGCTGGTAGGCTCGCTGAAACTGGGTACCGCGTTCTTCTGGTTGCGACGAAGCAAGTCCCGAACTTCGTCGCCGATGACGAGGACTCCTTCGAAGACATCGAGTCAAACATGACTTTGGAAGGCATGCTGACGTTTTTGGACCCTGTCAAGGATGACGCCGCCGAGTCCGTCGCTCGACTGCAAGCATCGGGAGTGGAGGTCAAGATCCTCACCGGTGACAACCTCGGCGTTGCCGTCAATATTTGCCAAGCGATCAACCTCGTGGACACCATAGAGCAGGACGATATCCAGGCTATCACGGGCCCTGAGCTGGCACAGTTTGAAGGAACTGATGAGTATGACGAGATGGTGCTGAAATGCAAGGTCTTTGCCAAGCTCACTCCGAGCCAGAAAGCACAAATCATCAACAGGCTGAAGAAAGCTGGACACTGCGTTGGCATGCTTGGAGACGGTGTCAACGATTGCATTGCCCTTCGGGCCGCTGACGTCGGCGTTTCGGTTGATTCCGGCACTCGTGCTGCCAAAGACTCTGCCGATGGTAAGTTTTTGCGATACTCGACTGTGGGCACGGGCGATTTGCTAACACAGACAGTCATCTTGACTGAAAAAGGGCTCGACATCATTGGAGACAGTGTCAGGGTCGGGCGTGTCACGCAAGGCAACTCGATCAAGTACATCAAGGTAGGTTTGATCCTTGTGTCAGCCGCAGGAACGTCAAGACTAACAATTCGCCAGATGGTTGCGTCTTCGAACTTTGGCAACGTTTTCAGCATCTTGATTGCCAGTTCCTGGCTGCCCTTCACCCCGGTATGTACAAGTCAGACATGTCTTTGAACAAATTCACTAATTTGGTGACGACAGATGAGCAGCTTGCAGCTGTTGGTACAAAACCTGCTGTACGACGTCAGTCAAATTGCCATTCCTTGGGATCGTATGGACGAAGAATATCTTGAAGAACCCAAGCAGTGGGCCTCCATTGGTACGTTTTCTGTTCGAAGATCTGCCGAAGAGCCGCTACTGACCAACCAGACCTCTTGCGATTCATTATTGTTCTTGGGCCTACGAGCTCCATTATCGACATGTGCACGTTTTGCATTGGATGGTTCTACTATGGCGTCCAAACCGCAGACGACGAATCCGCTGTCTCGCTGTTCCAGACTCACTGGTTTCTCCAGGGGTAAGTCCTGCCAGCGTCATGTTTCAAAGCGAACAACAAAGCTAACGGTGGCGTAGCCTCCTCACCCAGACACTCATCGTTCATCTTTTACGGACGGCCAAGATTCCTGTAATTGAAAGCCGGGCTGCACGCGTGATGGTCTTTGCAACTTGTAGCATCATGCTCATTGGCTTTGTCATCCCCTACATCCCGCCGTTTTGGTCGATTCTGAGCATGGTCCGCCCGGCAGACACATTCGTCGGTATCCTGGCAGCCGAGCTGGTGGCATACTGCTTAGTTGTCCAGCTCGTCAAGATGGCCTACATTCGTGTTTTCAAAGCCTGGCTGTAGTCCAGAAACAACGCGACAACCGCCAACATTCGAAACAGAACGGCAGACAAATTCTTTGCCAACAGATGTCCCCGTTACCTTGGGTCAAATGATGGCTCGGACAAGGGCAAGCCTGAATTCATGTTAGAACGAACCTCATTAAGATGCAAGTCTTGGCCACAGGAAATCTGGCGCATTGCCAACGCAGACAAACAAGGGTTGAGGAACGCTGTGTGGGATTTGGTCTCATCAGGAGTTCGGCGAGCGACCGGATGGCCTGATCCTATTTCAATATTTCAAGACAAGCTTCTCTGCCCAACATGCTCCAACAAGCGTCCATCAAATGTTGCCTCGTTCAACCCAGCCGCGGTCCGAGTCTTGATATCGGTCCCCCGCGAAAATGACTCGTTATGTAAACCCCCACCCCCATCCTGGAAGTGTGTAATGCCGGACCGAGGATCACGGAAGTCCCCTGTTCTGGAGGTGCAGGTAGCAGCATGTGGATTCTCCATTTAAAAACGGTGTGATCCCTGCTTAAGATTTCGCTCCCCCACCCCGTGGTCACATTTTCCCGCATCTGCTACTAATACCAAGAATGTGACGTCAAGTGGTTGGCTTCGCCTCCTCTACTAGAGAAGCGATCGCCCGGGAAAAGTAGAAGGAACAGTTCGTGATTTCTTCTTCCTCTGCCTGCGACGCCAAGATATTTGATCCGAAACCTCAAGTTCACGTTTCCCAAGATGGCGGACCATGCAACCAAACAACCGGAGACGGCGGTTGCCTCTCCGCCCCCCGAAGCCCCGCCTTCCGATGCTCCACCCTCCGAAGCGCCACCGGCTGAAACCCAGCCGGTGGCCCAGCCGTCGTCCCCGCAGGCACCGACGGCTGAAACAGTTGCGCCGCCACAGCAAGGTCCGATTGAGGTTGAGGTCGACCCCGACGAGGCCGCCTCAGACCTCGGCGATGAGGTTTCCAACGCCAGCACATCCCTGCGATCCAGCATCATGAACTACGAGTTCCGCCACGGCCGCCGGTACCACGCATACCAGTCAGGAAAGTACAACTTCCCGAACGACGAGCAGGAGCAGGACCGCCTTGACATGGTTCACCACGTCTTCTACCGCCTGATCAACGACAAACTGTTTCTGGCGCCGATTGATCCGACGGGCCTGCGAATCCTCGACATTGGCACCGGTACCGGGGTGTGGCCCATCCACCTCGGGGATCTCTACCCCGGAGCCGAGCTCATCGTCGGCAACGATCTGAGTCCAATTCAGCCCGAGTGGATCCCGCCCAATGTCAAGTTCACCGTGGACGACGTCGAGCTCGACTGGGTCGAGCCGCAGCCCTACGACTACATCCACTGCAAGTACATGGCCGGCGCCATCAAGGACTGGCCCCGCCTCGTGCGCCAGATCTACGAGAATCTCAAGCCCGGCGGCTGGGTCGAGTTCCAGGAGTCGGCAAATACACTCATCTCGGAGGACGGGTCGCTGAAACCCGACAACTACATGCTCACCATGATGAACGGGCTCATGGAGGCGTGCGAGAAGATCGGTCGAAGCATGGACCCAGCGCCGTCGATGAAGCAGTGGGCCAAGGACGCCGGCTTCCAGAACGTGGAACAGCAGAGCTTCAAGCTGCCAATTGGAAGCTGGCCTAAAGACCCTCGTCTCAAGGAGTGTGGAACGCTGATGGGCAGCAACTTTGTGGATGGAGTTGAGGGCTTCACGGCTGCACTTTTCAAGGACGTTCTGGGATGGAGCCCAGAAGAGGTGGCCGTTCTGAACGCGGGCGTCAGGGCTGCTGCGCGGGACCGGACGGTGCACCCTATGTTCAAGGTGCTAGTCATTACCGGACAGAAGCCGCTGTGAGCTGCTGCCTAAGGTGACGGCATGGAAATGGAAATATAGTTGAACGACGACGATGAGCCCTGGGTTTGAAGCGGAGGATTCCTCGTTTCGAGTCGTTTGTGAAGGATAAGCCAGTGTTGACGCTGATGAATATCAGGTGAATCGGTTAAGTCAGCTTTGACATGGTGTGACATGTCACGAACCACACGTTCAAGATATGGGAGGGGACGAACCGACATAGTTCGGACCTCATGTATGGCTGGGCCTTCATATGACTCACCTTCAGCGCCTATTTGCGATCCTGGATAGTAGGGAAGCATGGCCATCAAAGTCCTAGCTGATGGTTTCCGACGCTGAATGTCCCCAACTACTAGACCAGAAACCACCTGGTTGATGTGATCTGGGCATGTCGAGATAACCAACTGGCAGCCACCAGGCTTGGCCAAGCATATTCAGATAAATGAGTTCAGATGTATCCCTGATAACACGTTTGAATGAATACCCACTGGAAGCCCTCCAGGGGTGGGGTTCGCGACTCGTCCCCTGACGATCAACCTAGGCCGATATTCGCGCTACTCACCCCAGTCATGCGACCTCTATTTTGGCCACTCACTCGAGAGTCAGCTGAAATCAAAGTCAATCCTCGTTTGTAATCAGCCTCAAGTTAAGGACTGCCCCAAAGCTTTGATTCAACGTCGAGAGACTGCGGAACCAGGAATCCCATGCCACTGATGTTGCAACAGTGGCCACATGAAATGACAAGACTCAGATGAGCTATCAGATCTGGGCCGCACTTAGATGCTAGTAGTGTGTCTTGAAGGGTCATCATGAGGGTTGCGCAGTATTCACCCCCCTCTTCGGTTCTCGTACGTAAACTATTGTTTAGAACTGTGATGCTCCAAGTGGCGGGCTCTGAGGAGGAAGCAGAAACTGGGAGGCAGAGAAAAAGAAGAGAATTGGTTCAGGAACCTACCCACCCATGGTTCCTAGGTACCTTAGACAGTGATGTGAAAATAAGGTGGGTCAATAACGTTGAAACCCAATCAAGTGCCGCTCGCGCCATGCGCCGCCACCTTATCGGACGCTGCCGAAGCCACCGACTTTTGATTCGCCAATCGAGCTAGTGACCTCCACCCAATCATGGACTCACTCTCACAGCCAATCAGCTGCACACATAATCGGTTGTCATCGGGGCTGGTAGCGAGGCAACAGGAAGACACGGCCACAACATGCTTGGCGGACTTGGCTCTCCCCGCAATCCTCAACCCTCCTTCCTGATCCATCCCAAGCTCGATCCCTTGATGTCCATCCCAAGACCCTCTAGCCGGGGGCCCATAGCCAAACGAACCAAACGAACCGAGCCAAACCCCAGGCGCCTCCGGGCATATCCAGGTTCACCCCGCAAGCTTATCACGGCGGAAGCTCGAATTTCCTCCCTCTGGACTCTTCTCTCCCACTCGCAACGCGCATCTTACCCCTCTCGGGGCGCATGGCCGCCGCGCGAGCGTCCTCTTGGCCTGCCTGTTCAGGAAGCCGCCCGTGACGAGACCAAGCGACCGGGACAAAGCCCACGAGCAGACCTTCCAAAATCTTCGAAAGATCCCTCACCATGCAGAATACGTCGGTCCCGCCGCCAGCCGCCCCAGCCCAACGACGTAACCGTAATCTGAGCCGAGCTGAGTGAGGGAGGGCTTGATGGAGCTGAAGCCTGTGAGGCGGCCGAGCCGACACCGATAAATACCATGTCGCGTCCCTCGCATTTCTCGTCGATCCCTTTGATTGCGCCATCCGAAACCTCAAGCCAACCTCGGACCTCTCTACCTCACGATCCCCTAGAGATCTCTTCAGTTTGGGCCATCCACTCGTGATCCATCCATCTCTCCATCATGCGCTTCTCCGCCGCCGCCGTCCTGACGGCTGCCTCTGTCGTCGCCGGCAGGGAGCTCCCCAAGGATGAGGAACGCGCTGCTGAGCTCTACGACTCGGGCGTCAGGCACAACGACCTCATGTCCAAGAAGATTGTGCGTCGCACTGCCATTCATCGTCTTGCCATCCATTGCTAACATGACCTAGGCCCACTGGGAGGCTGAGGAAGCCGCCGGTCTCATGGACGCGTCGCAGTGGCCTCGCCTGAACTACACCAAGTGTGTCAACGGCTACGCCGAGGCCGTCCCCGACAGCCCTCTCCACAAGTTCAAGTGCAAGAACATGGACCTGTACGACTTCTTGTCCCACGAGGACCTCGGCTCCTTCGGCCGTGAGTACCGTGGCAAGTCCGGCAGCTCTTCCTGGGGCTGGACCGACCCCGAGTCGGACCGCGAGTTTGTCGGTAAGTGGACCCGTTGCCATGCCGCTGCATGATCATGTTCTGACGGCAAACCACAGTCAGCGGCATGTACGACGGCTGCGCCATGATCGAGATTCTGCCCGAGGGCCGCATGCTCAACCTGGGCTTCCTGCCCAAGTACGCCCCCACCAGCGACCGCGCCTACTGGACCGAGATCCGCTCCTTCAAGCACTACATGGTCATCGGCTCTGAACTCGCCGGTAACGGCATTCAGATCTTCGACATGAGGAAGCTCCTGGACATCAAGCCCGAGGACGCTCCCGTCATCTTCGAGAACGACAAGGACCTGACTGGTCACTTCGACGCGACCCTCCCCCTGGGCCGCAGCCACAACGTTGTGATCAACGAGGAGGCCGAGTACGGTGTTGCTGTCGGTGTCACGCCTCGTGACGAGGGCTGCATGGGTGGCCTTCACTTCTTCGACCTGAAGGACCCCTCCAACCCCGTCGACCTCGGCTGCAACGGTGACGACGGTTACGTTCACGATGCGCAGTGCCTGATCTACCGCGGCCCTGACACCA
The DNA here is from genome assembly GCA_002851775.1 of Verticillium isaacii. Classification (NCBI taxonomy): domain Eukaryota; kingdom Fungi; phylum Ascomycota; class Sordariomycetes; order Glomerellales; family Plectosphaerellaceae; genus Verticillium; species Verticillium isaacii. Next base: position 442,342 of record NMXN01000005.1, on the reverse strand, counting down.
AGTACGTGGGCCGTGACATTTGCTACGGCTACAACGAGGATACCCTCACCATGTACGTTATACCCTTCACGTCTCGATCTGACACCCCTTACTAACAGGCCATAGCTATGATGTCACCAACAAGCGCAACTCGACCATCATCTCTCGCACCTCCTACGAGGGAGCGGAGTACACCCACCAGGGCTGGGTCAACGATGTCAACAACCAGGAGTGGCTCTTCATGGATGACGAGTACGATGAGGAGCGCAAGGCCGGCCCCGCCGCCGACGGCTACCCCGTTACCTACATCTGGGATATCAAGTCTCTTGAGAACCCCAAGCAGACCGGTATCTACAAGGGCTCTGTCCGCGCTGTCGACCACAACCAGTACGTCATCGGCGACCTGATCTACCAGTCCAACTACGGTGCTGGTGTCCGCGTCTACGACGTCTCTTCTGTTCCCCAGGACCCCACCGGTAACGGTGTTTGTGAGATTGCCTACTTCGACATCTACCCCGAGGACGACGACGCCCCTGGTGGTGGCATCCCCGCTTTCTCTGGTTCTTGGTCGTCGTACGCCTACTTCAAGTCCGGCTACATCTTCGTCAACACGATCGAGCGTGGTGGCTACCTCGTCAAGATGACCAAGCGCGAGTCCTGCAAGCCCAACGCCTGCAGTGCCGACAACTGCCTGCGCGCCATGCGCGCCTCTAGCATTTCAGGCCGTCTCGAGGAGAGCCAGGAGTTCTGCGGCGAGTTCACCAAGACCTTCGTTGCCGACGTGTCTGTCGTGCCCGAGTACGCCTCGCGCGCCTGCGGACAGAACGTCATCTCCAGGGTCAGCTCCGCGTGTGAGTGCCTGCCCACTGCTTCCTCGTAGATGAGGGTGGGGACGGTCGTGCTGCTGGGTGGCGGCTTGTCTGTATAGATGTAATGTCTGATGAGAAACATACCCCATGAATGCAATGTCACTTTTGAACAAATTTCTGCCTGCCTTCGCCAGTGATCTCCCCGTTCATGTTGTGTCCTTATTGCTAGCTCTAGAAATCGCAGCGAGGTTTGGAGAGATGACGCTCGGTTTAATCCGACTGCAACCTACATTATTGACGGATGGCGGCCTTGGCGCATCGATGGAGACGGGGCATGCGTGTCGCGGTGAAAGGACGATAGCGATCTCGACGTATCCGCGAATTAGCAGCGGCAAAAGAGAAGCATCTAACCGACATCCGAGCTTATCGCAAGAAATATAACTCAACCTTGGGGTACTTCATCGCCGGGCGCCACGTTGCGTCGCTCCGAGATAAGGATCATGCGTACCCAGCCCCTCGGGCTCCGCCATGTGGGGTGTTCCCGGGGCTTAGCGCCGCTGCCTCGGGACTAGATCCGGGTCCGACGAGCCGATGCCTTGGATTTGGGACGGGCGGGAATGAACGCTGCGAAGTCGGCGATGCTTATCTTTGGTGGTGTTGTGGGAGGAGAAGGATATAAATCCTGCAGTTTGCCCCCTTCAAAGCCCTCGTTCCAGAACCGGTTGACTGATATATCCACCTCACCTCTCTACATACGCTGCCTTGTTTGTACTATTTCAAGATGTTCAAGTCAGCTTTCAGCCTCCTGCTCGGCGCCTTCAGCGCTTGCTCAGCGCACATGATCATACCCAATGATGACCAGAACATGACTGGGATCACGGTCAACAACGTACCCGCGGTGAAACGTCTCGAGTACATGCGAGAGGTAAATCAAGCCGCGATCTACGAGTGCGCTACATCCGCACGGGGCTGATCTTTCTCGTCGCACAGGCTAACGAAGCCCTGTACCGCCAAAGCGGACCGTAAGTCGTGCCTCGACACTCAGAGCCCTCACGAGTGTGGCTAACAATGATTCCAGCTGCCCGTTCGCTGCCTATGGCACCATTATCGTCAACCATACGAGCGACGAGGTGGTCTGTGAGGGTGCGAACTTCAGGACAGGAGATCCTACCAGTAAGCCATCCTCGTTCGCGAGTCAACGGGTATGCTGACGACGGGGTAGTCCACGGCGAGATCTCTGCCATCAATGCGTGCACGGCCAAGTTTACCGAGATGGGCATGACCCCCGCGTGAGTTCAGGACAAGCCGTTCAGTATCTTGCTGAGAGAATTACTGACGATTTTCTCGTAGGGAGATCTTTGCTGCCTGGGCTGATTTGTCCATCTACACCAACGCCGAGTCGTGCCCAATGGTTGGTTCGACCCCTTGCTACACTGCAGTTTTTAGCTAATCAATCTCCAGTGCGCCAGTGCCATCCGTTGGGCGGGTTTCAAGGGTAAATAGAATGCCCTCTGCCCCGCCTATCCACTTGCTAATACCGGCAGAATACATCTACGGAACCACGATTCAGCACAACTACAACGTCGGCTGGGGTGTTCTGACACTGAGCAGTGTAAGTACCGTGCTAATCAGAAAGGGAATGGCTGTATCTGACATCCGTATAGTATGACATCTTCCAACAGTCACGCCAGCTGCCGGGATACCAGACTGTCATGCTTGGCCAGATCCTGACGAACGAGACGGATCCGCTCTTCTCGTGGCAGTACCAGGCCGACGCACCATGCCCGAACGGATGCTTCCGCGTCCCCCACGAGCTCAGGGGCACCACGTGCTCGAATGTGACGGCTGAGGCTTGAAACGATCAGCTGCAGGCCAGGGTACAAGGTCCGCACGCACCTAAGGCTCGTCCAGCCGCAGGTCCAGCCGCAGGTGTAGGGCTGAAAGGAGTTGCCGGAAAATTTCTAGATTAAAGTTACATTGCTTGGAACGCCAACAGCCGCTTGGAAAATGCAGATTAGTGATTGTTTATCCGACTCGAATAATTCCGTCTACATCAATCCTTTACCCTACATATCCGGGCAGCTGTCCAAGCCACCGGCGTCGGCCCCACCTGGTCCGGTGTTTGTGAGGACCCCGGGGTGACTCGGCCAGCCGGCCGTCTAAAGTACTACCCTGTCCATAACATGATGGGTCAGAAAATTTGCGGAATAATTCGAGAAACAGCTGTCATCGCCAAAGTAGTCATCATCGGGACCGAAGTGGTTGACGGACATAGAGTAGCAGAGGGCGTTGTCAGCCGGGCAAGGACATCCGGCACTCGCAGATGCGGCCCCACATTGCGGAAGCTCAGGGGTCAATGACGTTTGACGACGGTGAGGGGCAAATAAAGATGCGGGGTCGGGAAGATGTTTATCGAGAGCTCTCTTCTTGAGGCCTTCTCATTTTATTCCATCAAAATTTTGGTCAGATACACAGTCAACTCTATCCAGGAGTAGCCTGTAGTACTATCAGCCGTCCCATCAATACGCGCCAGACTCACAATAGCCCTTCATGTCGAAGCAGCTTCCGGCTCGGCTCAAGGAGTCCCTGGAGAATTCCAAGGCCGAATATCGCCAGCTTGGCAAGTCTGGGCTCCGCGTTTCAGTCCCCATCTTTGGGTGCATGAGCTTTGGTGACAAGAGGACTCTGCCTTGGGTCATTGGCGAGGATGAGGTGTGTCTCCTTGCCGTGATAGGATTACCATGTATACGAGTCGGTCGCTAACCAGAAACCTCCATCAGGCCCTTCCCCTTCTGAAAGCAGCGTACGACCGTGGCCTCAACACGTGGGACACGGCCAATGTCTACAGCAACGGTGCTTCGGAAGTCATTGTCGGGAAGGCCATCAAAAAGTACAACATCCCTCGCCACAAGGTCGTCATTCTGACCAAGGCTCACTGGGCTGTCGGAGAGGAGCCCGGTAAGTTCCCTTCGCCCTTTTCGTTGGATCGTACTTCATCTGACCAAATCCCAGAGGCCCGACACTTTGTCAACCGCGCCGAGTTCGAGGCATCCAAGGACTACCAGAACAACTTTGGCCTCTCGCGCGCAGCTCTGTTCAACCAAGTCGAAGCCTCCCTCCAGCGTCTGGACACCCCTTACATCGATCTCCTACAGATCCACCGCTTCGATGCCCGCACGCCGCTTGAGGAGACAATGAAGGCTCTTCACGACCTCGTGCAGTCTGGCAAGGTGCGATACATCGGCGCCAGCAGCATGTGGGCCACGCAGTTCGCTCGTCTGCAGTTCGTCGCCGAGAAGAACGGCTGGACGCCATTCGTCAGCATGCAGAACCAGTACAACCTTCTCTACCGCGAAGAGGAGCGCGAGATGAACAGGTTCTGCAATGACACGGGCGTCGGGCTGATTCCCTGGGCACCGCTGTGCCGCGGCCACCTGGCGCGCAAGCCCGAGGTCTTCGGCAGCACGGACCGGAGCAAGGCCGAGAAGGAGGGGCAGCCGGGCAGCCACGGGACGACGGAGCTGGACCAGAAGATCATCGGCCGGGTGGTGGAGCTGGCCGAGAAGCACGACTGGGCCATCTCGCACGTCGCGCTGGCCTGGATCAACAAGCGCGTCTCGAGCCCCATCATCGGATTCAGCAGCGTCGAGAGACTGGATCAGGCCCTGTCGGCGCGGGGCAAGAGTCTGACCGAGGAGGAGGAGAAGTACCTCGAGGAGCTTTACCAGCCCAAGGCCATCTCCGGGCATGCATGAGCGGTTCGGGACAGCGACTTGCTGTAGGAGCTGCTGCATATGCGCATAGAGTATGTACGAGGATGACACGGAAAAGCATCTCTGGTCTTCGCGTACACTTGTCCCGACTTGCCGAGTGATATTTTCTTTTCGGAATGCAACGCCATCTCCCTCGAATGTACTGACATGATCAAATCAGGCATCGAGCCTCGATTGAAGGACGCAAGCGTCTCACAGATCCCGGTCTCCCGAGCGGGATGCGGATCCGATGCTCATCTTCATCTCACTACCCCAGCTTCGTTTCAGAGATTCAAGTCTGGATTCATCGCCGAGCACGTTTCTGTCATCGCTGACAAAGGGGCGACGTTGAAGAATCCACCTGCATTGCCCCTGCACGCCCAGACGTCCCCCACATTGTCAGGATCCAGAACACGCCTGACCTTCCAGAATAGGTGCTTCCGGATCGTGATCGCCGCACTGCAATTGGTGTCCCGAGTCTGAAGGAGCTGAGACTTCCGTGGGGGAACGCTTGCGTGCTCCGACGTGGGCTGATATCTTTCATCGATGGGGGTACGATGCGTAAATCCACAGCTTTTGCACCAATCTGTCATTCAGACCCGATGTTACCTTGGTGCCCGCTTGCGCGAATGCATGTAATGTGCCTGCTGGGACACGTTTACAGATGCCACTAGGGCAGACCACAGGAAACTGATCCACGGATTCGGAAAAGGAACGCATGAAGTTCAAGATCCAATGCTATCAAATTTGTTGCTCCGCTACTTTTGTTCTGATCCTATCATCCTAACATGTACAAGAAAAAATGGGTTTGGTGGGTTCAGGACCTCGACCTCCACTCTCCGACGCTTCAAGCACGGATGGACTGGCGGTGGTTGGTGAACAGGTTCTCGGGGTCGACGGCCGCCTTAATCTCCCTCAGACGGGCGTAGTTCTCCTCGCCGTACAGGCGGGCGCTCCACTCGGCCTCCTCAAGCTCCGAGTCAGCGTAGTTGACAAAGCCGCGCAGGGGGGCGCCGCCCTCGACAAGGGCCTCCTCGAAGGGCTTGATGAGGTCCTTCATGTAGGTGAGACCGTCAGCGGGGAAGGGCGTGTCGTTGTTGATAGCGCCGCCGTCCCAGCGGATGAGCCAGAGGTTCTTGCCGTGGGCGTAGCTCGTGTCGGCGTCGGAGATGTCGCGGGAGATGCCGCCCCAGAGGTCGAGGAAGCCAGACTTGCGCATGTCGGTGCGGTTGAAGGCGATGGCGGTGCTGTTGAAGAGGGTGCTGATCTGACCGGGCGTCAGGGGGTGGTCAGTCGTCGTGGTCAGCGCCTGGGTGTAGAAGGCGCGGCCGCCGAGGGTTCCGCCGGTGGGGGAGTTCATGCCGGCGCCGGCGATGGACACCTCCATGTCCCAGAAGGGGAGCTCTGTCTTGGTGAACACGGTGGCGTTCGTGATGGCGTTCAGCTTCTCAAGGAGAGGTGCGATAACATCATCAAAGTCGGCCGGGTTACCGTAGAAGTAGCCAGTGCCGGAGTAAGGAGGGGCGCCAAGGGACCAACGGATGGCAAACTCATCGGGAGTGGACTCGGCCAGGGCGAAGTCCTGGATGTCGACGAGGGCCTGGGTGGCATCATCGAGGTTGAGGTTGCCCAAGTTCAGGGTGAAGCTGGTGGCGTTGGCGAACTCAGGCTTGTGGGTCTTGCTGGTCATCGAGAGAATGACACCGAAGGAGGAACCGGCGCCCTGGGCGGCCCAGAGAAGGTCTGAGCCCTCGGTGGCATTCACGACGGTGCCGTTGTACAGCATGTACTCAACACCGACAATGTTGTCCATGGGAGTGCCGTAGTGGCGCGAGGTCGTGCCGTAGCCACCGCCGATGCTGGAGCCGACGACACCGACGTGCGCACCACGAACGTGGGGAATGTGGCGGCCGTGGTTATCCCAAAGGAACTTTGAGACGGGGCCGACGTGTGTGCCACCGCCGAAGGTGACCGTGTCAGAGCAGTTCGAGTAGCTGACATCGTCAAAAGCGGCGAGGCTGATGACCAGGTTCCCGGGGTTGCCGAATCCAAAGCCGGTAAAGGAGTGACCAGCACCGAGGGCGACGGCCTTGACGGAGGACTCGCGGGCACAGGCAAGGGAGGAAGCAACCTGGTCACGGTTCTCGGGGAAGGAGATGGCGGCGGGGGCAGCAGTCAGGCGCTTTTGGAACATGAGAGTCTCGTCGGCCCAGGTGGCATCGGTGCTGAGAATGTTGCGAACACCAGCGGTAGTGAGGCATGACTCGAGGGCGGCGGCGGTGTCGGCTTGGGCAGACACGGCAGCAGGGCCCAGGCAAAGGAGTGAGGCGACGGCAAGGCGTCGAAGAGAGCGTGTGGCGTCCATGGCTAATACAGATGGCGAGATCAAACTGCAGGATCAAGAGAGCAAGTGCCGTGGGGATCAACTAGGCCTTGAACATGAGGTCCCGCAACTTCTTGAGGAGACTACTTATACGTAGATTGCCAGCAATCTTGGACGACATCGAGATGGCTTGGCCGTCTCGCAATTTGATCCAAGTCTCGGTATCTCGGGCCATCATTCTATCTCCGCAAGCGCATCCACCCCTGATGTCCTGACAAAGCTGCTCAGGACCCTTGTTGGCGGATAGTATGTTGTCCCGGCATACAGAGTGCACATGAGACGATCTGAACTTTATCAGATCAACCTACCTTAAACGGAACGCCGGGACGGGGCGCGTGGCTCGTTTGAGCAAGCATATCCCACTCTGAGGCCTCGCACAGCCCTCGGGGTTGTGGTCTGGATCAGGCTCCTGAGCCCCGTTTTGGCCAGATAGAGTGTTAAACTCCTGGGGAAGCTTGGAAGCTTCCATGCTCGCTTGCGCCATTGGGGCGCAATGCGGTCCGTTCACTCCACTCTCATGGGTGTCGCGTTGCGTTGCTTTGCGCTATGCGAGTCGCGGGCGCGGCACTTTGAGGGGCGAGTCATTTGTGAACCCCTGAAATCTTCGTGCCGGGAGGCTCGGTAAACCTTCTCAATATGCAACTTATCCGACACTCCCCTGTGAGTCTTTTCCGACCCATCCTGACTAACGATCACTCAGCGTGTATATAGCCGCAACTTTCTGATCGTTGCTTGATGAGGTCGTGACATTTCCTGGAGATGAGGTGCCGAAACCCCTGTGTTGCTTGGCAGACTCTCAAATAGGCATCCGCTCGTCGTTGTCTGGAAAACCAGACCCTCACGTTCCACCCTCATTTTCCTCTGGGCAAATCACACTTACAGCAGCAGCCATGCGTTCGTCCCTTCAGTCTCTCCTCGCAGGCTCCGCCCTCTGGGCCTCTGCCAGCGCCGTCACTCTTTTTGCCGCAGACTCGGGTGGAAATGTGACGACTCTGTCGCTCACCGGCTGCAGCAACAACTACACTCTTTCTGTTTCCTCCAAGACAGCCGACTGCGAGGCCAATCCCTCTTGGCTGACCCTTGACGGACCCAACCGTGTGCTGTACTGCTACGATCGTGGAGCCTCCTCTTCTGTTTCTGGCTCTCTCAACTCCTTCTCTATTGGAGATGAAGGCGCTCTGTCCCGCATCTCTCGTGTCGAGGCGCCCCTCAGTGGCGTGGCGGGCGAGATCCTGACCACCTCCACTGGAGCTCGGGGCTACATCTCGGCATCCTAGTGAGTGAATCCCCACCGACAGGCCATAGCACCGAGCCCACATCAGCTCCCGAGCCGATCACCCGAAGAGAAGCTTACCTCTCCCCACAGCAACCGTAGTGCCGCGGCCGTTTTCGCCCTTGGCGACGACGGGACCCTTCCCGGAACGGGCCCGATCCAGAGGATCAACCCCACCATCGAGAAGACCGGCCCCGTCACTCTCCGCCAGGACGCGAGCTACCTTCACCATGTCATCATTGACCCCAAGAGCGAGTATGTCCTCATCCCCGACCTCGGCGGCGACCGTGTGCGCGTCTACACGTTCGATCCCGAGACCGTCGCGCCCATCACGGAGGTGGACGGACTCACAGCCCCGCCCGGTTCCGGGCCTCGCCACGGCTTCTTCCGGACCGCGAGCAGCGGCCAGACTTTCTTCTTCTTCAACGGAGAGCTTGACCAGAAGGTCTACTCCTATTCTGTCGAGTACACCGCCACCGGTCTGTCTTTCACCAAGGTCTTCGACATTGCTGCCGTGGATGCCGCGCTGCCCGCCACCCGGGCCCCCACGAGCGAGATTGCCATGAGCGTGAGTCCCGAATCTTCCCAGCATCTTGTATGAACGCGTGACTGACAGTTTGAAAGCCCGACGGTCGCTTCCTTACCGTCTCGAACCGCGAGAAGTCCTTCCGCGACTCGCCTATCCTCGGCACCGGTCCTTCTGACACCCTCTCCACCTTCTCCATCAACGAAGACGGTACTCTGGAGCTTGTCCAGCTTGCGCCCTCCGGTGGATGGTCGCCTCGCCAGTTCTCTTTCAACAAGGCCGGTAACTTGGTCGCTGTTGGTCACCAGAACAACCGCACCGTGACGATTTGGAAGCGTGATGTGGAGTCGGGCAAGATCGTGCTCGAGGAGGAGGGCGGCAAGATTGGCGAGGTCGTCCTGACCGGCGCTGTTGTCGCGACCATCTGGGACGAGTAGATGTTACTTGTGCATAATCTTCTTCGTGTACATAGCTTGGGTTTGAAATAGTGAGGATCGGCCTCCAATTGCCTCGCAATCTTTTTCGAGGTCAAACTACGCACGAATGCACAGAGCTATGGTGATCAGAGATATGAGTGTTTCCTGGTTCTGTAAGCCGTAACTGGTCTAAATCAGGACAAGTACTGCAATGTTTGGATCTGAATCAGACATAGTATATGCTGATGTTAAGTTTTGAGTCACGTTCAACTCGGGTCACGTATTCTCATCCCTCCTCATCCTCCATCACATGCCACTCCCCAGAATCGCCTCACGCATATCACATTACAGTCAACCGACCAACGAACGAAAATATGATCCTGAGCCAGGATGGATCATCCTTGCGAAAGGCGAGTGATAGGCATAAAGATCATTCATCATTATTCTCATATGAAAACCAGGCTACAGTCCTTACTCCCTCAGAGCCCCTCAGTTTGAAGTCTTCGTGGTGAACTCCCGGCCGTCGCGCAGCTGCACCCACCCATCCAGATCCATCGTCTTCAGCAGCGTGCTGAACTTGGCCGTACCCTTGGCGCCGTAGATCGACGCCCTGGCTTTGCTGCTCACCGAGCCGGGGGCACCATCAGGGTATTCGATGTGGAAGACGGCCTTCCCAGCCTTGATAAAGGCCTCGAAGGTCTGGCCTTCTTTGTACTTGACACACTCCTCGTTCACCTGAAAGTCGACGAAGTTTATAACGTCTGGGATGATCTCGCCAGCGTTCTTCAGCCCGATGCTGAGACCATGCTTGCGCGCCTCGCGGGACAGGAACTTGACGAAGTGAATCGAGTCGGCCTTCTTCAGGCCGATGCCGTTGTTGTTTGACTGCGCAGGTGTTAGTCGATGAATCTTGCTGGACAGGTTGTGAGGGCAATCGAACTTACGTAGCCGTCCACATTGTCTGGGTCAATGCCGTCGCAGCCCTTGTCCGCCGCGAGTTTAATCCTCTTGGCCATGATGTCGCGCACGTTCTTACTCTTCAGGTTCAGCCACTTCTCGCCAGGCCAGTCATCCATGGCCTTGCCGAGGTCCGCCTTGGCGAACTTCTTCGCGTCGGGCCGCCATTCCTCGTACGTGCCGGCGCTGAAGTAGCAGATGACCTTCTTGTTCAGCTTGTGCAGCGCGGCGATGGTCTGAGCCGAGTTGTCGAAGAGGTCAATGTTGAAGACCTCAACATCCGGGGTGACAGACGGCTTCTTCGGGTCGATCTGCAGCGGCGCGTTGAGCACAATCTGCCATGATGTACCCACGGCCGGGACCCAGGGTTTCGGCGGGGAGCTTGCCCGTTCGCTGATGGCGAGGGCTTGGGCGGACATGATGAATGAGCTTGCCAAGGCCAGAAGTGCGCATGGCTGAAGGTCGAAGAGCGTACGCGTCCACATCTTGGGGGTCTCAGCACTTTAGCTTATTTAGTGCCGTTTGAAGCTAGGCTCGGGTAGTCTGAGTCAGGTGACCTGCAATGAGAAGGAGATCGGCATAGAACCCCAGAATGTCGAAGTGATCAACCACATGGTGAGCGGGACAGCATGTCTAAATACTCGTGGCATTCTCAGGTCCAGACCATCCTCGCCGGACGACTGGCATTTTCTCAAATGACTTTTGGAATGTAAGGGGGAGAACACCGCGTCAAATTGCAGGGGGGTATGCAGAAGCACGCGATCCACGAGCTAGAACTGGACGGCAGTTTAGGAATGCCTCCTTAGGCTCTTCAGCTCCTGCAGCTCAACCGTACAATCTCGCCGTTTGCGACGGCCTGTACCACGATATGACGTCTCTTCGCCCGAGCCATCGTCGCAAACGTCCATCTGCCGTAAAACCCTCACGCTACTCACGGTTTACCACGAGCGAGTGAATCAATCGCGCCGTTTACTTCGCGCTACCGGCTCGATCCCCGTGATGTTTCTCGATACCCGCGTCATTCCGTCGGCCAACACTGACACGCTCGTAGTCAGCGTCATGCAAGCGGTTGTGGCGCCACCAAGCCTCTCATCTATTATACATTTCTTCTCGCGCGACGAGCGAGAAAACCTTCGAGTCCACTACGCGCGGGAGCTGTTGCAGACTAAAGCTTGTTTTCTACACACAAAAGCTTGACTGCGCCCCTTCAACGTTGCCCCTGAGCAGAAGCAGTTAGCCCGACGTGACTTTTTGGACGCAAACAGTTCGTCTCGGAGCAAACAAGCCTGAGCCTGAGTCGTAAGTGGCAGCTGTTATGCGGATATTCGCGCATCGGTGAGATCTCATGGCGCAACAGGAGCTCTGTCACACGCTGAAATGTAGCAGATAAGCTCTTGCGCATTTATGTGAGCCTCATCGAACACATTGAGGGGAGTTGAGGCGTTCTGTCCACGGAGCATTCCGGTGATAGGATTGCCGCCGTTGGACGCTACTGTCACGAGGCTTCGCTCTCTAGTCAATTGGTGGACGCTCGGGATTAATTCAATAAGCTGAAAGTTCAGCACTGTTTTTCACAGATTGACGCGGATTACCATCATGTCGAAAGCGGGCGTTTTCGCCGTTGATTAAGACGATCTGGGCTTCAGGCGGCACACCACCCCCTTGGTACGGTAGAACCACCTCGAGCTCGTCCACCACTTCTCATTCGGGTCGGCCAGCTCAATGTCGAACTTGGAGATGACAGAAGGCACGACCTTGTACACCTCCATCTGGCTCAGATTCCGGCCGAGGCAGATCCGCGACCCACCGCCGAACGTCAGGTTAGCGGTGTTCCAAAGCTGCATCCGCTCCTTGTAAGATTCTTCGTTCTCGCCCTCCTGCTGGAGCCAGCGGTCTGGGCGGAAGTCGTCAGCGTCAGCGCCAAAGATACCCTTGTTGCGTCCCACGATGTATGGGTTCATGCCGACGAAGGAGCCTCCGGGAACGACAGATCCATCCGGCAGCGCGAGTCCACCTTCCGGAACAATACGCTCCATGGTCATGGAGACGGCGGGGTGGTAGCGAAGAGTCTCGCGCACAACGGCCTCGAGGTAGGGGAGGGCGCGGGCAGTGGCGTGAGGGCAGGGAGTGTCCGGCGAGACATTGGCGCGGACTTCGGTCTCGAGCTTCTTCCAGATGCGCTGGTCTTTGAGGCAGTAGTAGAACAGGGCTCGCATGGTAATAGCCGTGGTGTCAGAACCGGCGATGACTGCCTCGGGGTCAGTACTGGTCGGTCCTTCTCGTGGCAAGTTCACGAGGAAAAGACTTACGGTTCAGCAGAAGGTATCCGATGATAGTGCCTTCGTCTACGATCTCGGGATGCGTAGTCTTGGACTCGATGAAGTACTGCAGAAAGTCGGGCTTCTCCGGCGTGAAAACCTTGTCCTCTCCCTTCAGGCGTGCCGTCATGGCTTCGACGGCGATCCTGGTCACGTTGGAGATGTTCGGGGGGCCCAGCGGGTAGACGGGGTTCTTGTCGAGCCAGTAGTCGAGCCACGGCATCTGGCCACACATGCCGAGATAGTCGATGGACTTGTCTCCAATGGCGAGGGTGCCGTCGAAGTCGTGCCCCTTCTCCATGTAACCGAACTTCTTGCTGAAGGTGACAGCTCCGAGGAAATCCCATGCATCTGCCAGCGGGCGTTAGTCAAGTTGAAACTAGGTTTGAAATGGGACCGAAGCCCAGCTTACAGTAGGCAAGCCAATCGCCAAACTCGCAAATCTGCTTTGTCTGAACGAAGCGCTTCTCCAGATGGTCACAGAACTCCTCAATAACCTTGTCCATGTGTGGCTCCATGGCTAACACGCTCGGGACGGAGTAATGGCGCACGACGGGCCGCTTGAGACGGGCATGCTCGACGTTGTCCACCTGGCTGAACATGTGGTACGTGATCTTTCCATCGATGATGGAGCTGCTGTTCTTGTAGAAGTCGGTCTGGCAAGGCACGATCGAGATGTCAGCAATCTGAGCCCCCAAAACCAGGGCCTCAATGGGTACTCGTCAAACCGACGCACCTTAGTCCATTTTCCATCTGTGTTGTACACGGTTCTTGAGAGCTCAGGATAGTCCAGATCCAGCAGGTTCGGGCCGATTCTGACGACTGGGCCGTACTTCTCGTGAAGCTTCTTCATCCGGGGCGCGTAATCCGCGGAGATGGCTTGTCGCAAGCGCCACAAGTTCGTCCATCCTGCACATGGTTAACCAGGCGTGCGCAGTGACCTTGTGCTCTAAGACAGACAGCTTCGCCTGGTCGTGTGGCAGAATCGTCCGGAGGGGAGCACTGCAGCAGAACATACCTGCAAGGAACGGGCCGGGATACTTCTTCAATGGTGAGGTGTGATAGGAAACAAAAAACCAAAAGAAGAGGGCAATTGCCGGGGCTACCACGACGATGCTAGACTTGTGGTTCTGAGCGTTGGACAGGATCCCCTCAAAGTCCCAAGAAGGAGACGTGGTGCTGTTTCCAGCCTGCGATGTCGGATCCATGCTGGGAATCCCGCTACCAGGTTCGGTTCCTGTCTGACGGTTTGTGAAGAGCTTGGAGTGTCAATGCTCTGGACGCACGGGAACACCAGAAGTTGTGATGAGAGAAAAGAAGGAGACCCTGGGTATTATGAGTGCATGTGACATGGACTGAGCTTGCGGGGTACCGTCACTCTTGGACGAATCATCCTTGCCATCCCCTATGTTCCCTCGAGATGTATGCTGAGCGACAGGCCTGCATGTTCGTGCATGGAACCGAAGTGAACCCCCACGTCATTAGCCGGCATGCTGGCATCTTAGCAGGCATCTTGGCCAAATGTAGGATCAACATGACAGCCAGCTTGCCGTGCGGCTAGGTGACTGAGGTTAGTGCAGCATATGATAGGTTCCTAGGGATGCTGTTACACCTGAGGATGGTGAAGACGAAGGATTGCCCAGACATCACTGCCAAGTACGCCTCCCGCAGCGGCCCCACAAGCCGTCCGCGGTGGGTGAAAAGTTCAGGGGCCCCGGAAAGCAATGACACTAGCGTCCCAGAGCCCCAACTGCCCAGATGCTTGGGAACCCGGGGTGTGTGGAATATCTACGGATGCCGCGTTTGGCACGTTCCTACTGCATGGATTGACTTGCTGGAGACCCAATGTAAAGCAGGTTTTACGAGAAGGAGCGTCGTCTTCGCCTACGGAATCATCGACGGTAGCCTTACTCTCCTGAGTGATCATCGCACATCAGGGCGCAAGGGCGCAAGGGCGCAAGGCCAGCATCTAGAGTCTCTCATGTTCAGTCCCTTTGTATTTCATCAACATTATATAGCAAGCCTTGAGATAGATTCTTCAAAAGTGCGGCTGGCGGAGGTGCGAAGCGAGGTCTCGGCACAAATGGCAGCATACCGAGGGACCGGTAGCAGCGATCTTGACGGTTGGAGCGAGCTGCCGGCGGCCATGGATCCACGACCATGTCAACCGAATTTCCTTGGCATGGAAAGAAAGGCCAAATTCTCAGTCGAGGTCTTTTACGAGCTGCAAGGCGACGAAATCTCAAGCCGCAAAATCAGACTGAAGGTTCTGACTGTGGTCAAACCTCCGAAGCGGCCAAGACTCTGCAGCACCTTGGCTCTGCATTCAGGTCGGTATGACAAGGTACTTCGGTCTAGTTTGTGACACATGCAAGATGCTGCATATGATGGACCCCGAAAACAAGGGGCTTGCCTCTTCCAGATATCCCTACCAATTGTTCATCATGGATTACGAATTAGCACGACCGAGGCATCCGCACCGTTAGAAGGCCTCACAGTCGAGACATGATATCGCCGTAGTTCTCAACTGTCGATCCTGAATACCAAAACTCGCAGGTCCCGTGAGCTGGACTTAACCTTTTACGCATGCCGGTCGATACCGGACCAACTCATTGCTGCCAAAAGACGCCGCTGTCTTTCGTCGCCTCGCCGACCTAGGCGGGGGTACGAGACGGCGCAAACGGCTGCACGGTACCTGTGGCTTGGCTCCAATGGCACTCGTCAGCAGAGACTGGGAACAAATCCTTCTGGTCCATGCAGATCGCTGCAGGATGACCAGGATCTGTTGCAAAGGAGGCTGACGAGGTGACAGCTCAAAGCCTCGGACGGTGTTGAGGGAGTCTGTCGTAATTTTTTCAGGTTGTCAGGCGGGATCCTGGCCATTTTGCGGCCACGATCACAAGCTACTTGGTACATGATCGCCGCTTCCGTTGCCTCTCATTTGAGTGCTGGAGTTGTGGTCGTACGGCTGTCTTACACTGACAAACATTGTGGCCTATTTGACCATCCTGAGCCTCGAGGCTGCTGGAAATCGGTTCAGACTTGAGCATCTCACTTTTCGACTTGCCCCCTATTCATGCCTGGGGTCGCATCTTGAACTTTTGTTTGCTTTTTGTCCTGATACTTGATCGGGAATCGCCCGCGGTTCCATTTGATTCAACGCGTCCCACAAAGGTCATCATGTGGTTCCTGACGGCACTTGTTTTTGCATTCCTCGTCCTGCGGCTATATACCCGGATTGTTTGCCTTGCGTCTTATGGAGCGGACGACCACATCTACGCTGTGGCATTTGTACGCATATTCTCCCAAAGATTGACCTTGATTCCCACCGATTCTAGGTAGGGAACGCATTATTGCGATTCGAATAGCTTACGACGCCCCAGGTCTTTCTTCTTCTATTCACAATATTCACGCACTTGTCAGCCAATCATGGCTTTGGGCAAACAATGGAGGAGATTGGAGACCCCGAGAAGGTTGTTCAAGCAACTCTGTACGAATGCATAGGTCAAGCCTTCGCTATCGTGGGCATGGCCATTGCCAAAGCGTCCCTGGGAGTCTTCCTCTTGCGCCTTGTCACTCTCAGGTGGCACATAATTGCCATCTGGTGTGCCATGGTTCTGGTAGGACTGGCTTCAATTGGTAAGAGCCTTTGCGAAAGAATGAAAACTTCATCTGCTGACCGTTTGGTTTCAGCCCAAGTCTTGTGCTTCTGGCTCTCGTGTGTCCCCCTCAAATTCGTCTACGATCGCCGGATCGAAGGGGGACACTGTCCGATCGACACACGCCCAACGTCGTACATACTCTGCGGTGAGTCCTCTTCCATGTGATATAGCGCTCGGTACTGATCGCCTATTTGGCTGCTAGTCTCGACCATTCTTGTTGATTTCTTCTTTGCCATCCTTCCCTGGACGATCGTCTGGAAGCTACAGATGCCCAAGAGAGAGAAGTACACAATCGCAGGCAGTCTGAGCTTGGGTTTAATGTATGAATAGCCACGAATATTGAAAGTCCCATGCGTATGCATCCCGATGGCTGACAAGATGACTCCAGTGCTGCCGCCGCGGGCATCAAACGAACCACAGAGGTAGAAGGCCTCTACACCCCAGACTATCTTAGTAAGTCTGCCCACACAGAAGGGAGGGACATGGTAACCGAGTGCTAACCGATACCCAGAGGATAGTGTTGGCCTAATTGTCTGGTCGGCCGCAGAAATGGCCATCACCATGGTTTGCATCGGCATTCCCGTCTGCCGACCCCTATACAAGCGACTCTTCCAAAGTTTCCGGTCCGAGAATGCGAGTCACGGCTATCAGAAACAAGACAATGAACACTCCTCCGTGGCTCTGCGAACCATCGGCGGCGGTGTTGTCGGCGGCGACGGACGGCCGCCACCCAAGAGTAAAGAGACCACGCGGAACGACGACGAGGACGACGTCAGTTTCAAAGATGTCAAGCTTGGTGTCAAAGGGCCCTTCACCAGGACCAGGGTCGGAGGTGGTGAGGAGGAAAATACTGCGGATGACGCGTCGGAAGAAGAGATTCTCGGGGCTGAGTTCCGCCAGAGCCAGATCATGCAGTCAGACAGGCGGCCCAGACAAGGTAACAACGATCATGGAGGAATTCTCGTAACTGAAACTTTCAAGATTGAAAGATCCTAGCTAGAACAAATAGCTGGAACTTTACGAGCAAGGTGCCTCATTGCCACGATTCGGGGCGACTTGCAGCCACGCACCAAGCGCAAGTATCCGGCTTCACCCCGAAAAAGGTTTGGCCGTCCGCCTCTCATCTAAAGACAAGCTTTAAACAGTCCACATCAATTCTGTCAGGCCATACTACGTTGAGTCAAACGGTACGTGGTCGCCTTCGCTACTCTCTGGGCTCTTCCTGTGGTTCTTTCTCCTCTTCAGAGGAAAATCAGCTTCTGACCAGCGACTCTGGAACGCCACGCCGGGATGACAAATAGTAAGGGAGATGCAGGCGAGAAGCACCATGGCACCCTCGAGGACGAGGAAGGCAGTCTCATTGCGTGCGATGGCACTATCAAATCCCTGACTGAACTCAGCCATTCGGAACGCCGTACGAATGAAGATGGCGATCGTTGCGACGGCGAGGGCTAGTTCAACAAGTCAGCGATGCCGAGTGAAACATGGCCTCGCAACAGACCCTAGGAAACATACCGATCAAAAAAGCCTTGAATTTCCTGGACTTCTGCAGATTGTCGAATTGGGGGCTCCAGGCGTCTCTCTTGCGGTACACCGAGAATGCAAACTCTGACGCGAGCCCTACATAGATGGCTATGGCGATGAGATGCAACGACAAGCCAGCCTTCAGAATGGAGAAGCCCAAGTCCGTGTTGGAGGCGTCATCGCTTCCAAGGATGGCACCTCCGGAGGACTGAAGGACGAGGGCAAAGAAATCTAGAAATATGAAGGTTATGGTGTAGGTGCGGGGCCGAAACCGCGAGAGATGTTCGCCGTAGACGGTGATGATGCGAGCCAAACAAAGATAGATGGCCGCGCTCAGGAAAGCAGGACCGATGGTGAGGGTGACGATGTACCTTGCGCAGTTAGCGACTGGATCAAAGTGTCCCAATTGTGTCTGAGGATTGAATACATCAAGAATTGGTCCTTGCCGTAGTGCATCTGTACGCGAGCAATGTAGCCGATGATTTCCAGAAGTAGCCCGGAGAACATGCCGAATAGGAAGCCCCAAGTCTTGTGTCGGATACCGAGGTAAATCTGTGGCAGAATGAGAAGACTGTAGGCTGCAAGGAAGAATGCATTGCCTCCGAGGTCGTAGCTGAACGATGGCATGATGTTAAGAAACGGCTATCGTCACCGTGCTGCTGCTTGAAGTATGATACCGAGGGCGAGTAACGGCTGAACATAGGTGGACAAGACAGATTCGTAGTGTGACTCGAAGCAGGTATCCCTGCGTGAGTATGAAAGCGTTAGAGGGCGAGCGACAATTTCAGACAGCATGTTGGTCTGTTATATCGTTGCTTGTGCTTTCGACGTGCGTCACTGACGGCCACAGTCGGGGAGTCGGGGTGGATGGCAGGGGCGCGCATGATGGTGGCTCTTTGGGCTGCGAGATTCTTGGCCTTGATAACTTAGACGAGTCGGCCAATTAACACATGAGAATCTGAAGAGATTCACCTTGTGAGCAGGGCACCAGTGGCATGGTCATCCTCGGATCTCCTCTTGCCTGGTGAAGACGAGCTGTGACTGTAGATGGCGAATTGGGAACATGCCATTGGCCAGAGGCACCGATTGGAGGATAGACGAACCGGCCAATCACGCCCTGGTTCCTGAGCAGAGATGCAAGTGGGTCTCGGGTTATGTACATGCCGCTAAGACGAGGATAGACTAGCGTCGACATGTCAAAATGGTCATGGGGTTGGTTTCCACCCCACGGTCTACGAACGATATCCAACTACCCCTTCCTTTCCCCCCTCGATCACAAAGTGCGTCTCGAGAAATTCGCCAGCATCTCCTCATTGCTTGAACCGAAACCACCTTGGTCAGTTATTGCTATGGGAACCGCGACCGGCGACCTGATCATGAGTGATAAGCCCAAAGTGGGCAGTAAAGCTAGTAGGGCGTCCGTCACCCACTGTTAGCTTTTGGACCCGTTGGCTACCATGTCGACATCTTTTCTTGATCAAACGAATGTCCTTTCGAGACAGGTAACGCGACGGTCGAGAGCCAAGCATACCCGATCTAGCTCTGGGTGTGGTGTCTGCCGGTCGGTAACAAAGCTCCCTGTTGCTGACCAGGAGACGTTGACTGATACTTCATCCCGCAGAATTCGACGTATCCGCTGCGACCAGTCACGTCCCGCATGCCAAAAATGCTCCAGTACCGGCCGCAAATGCGATGGCTACCCGGTCGGGACATCAAAAGGCGAAAATACAGCCGGCCTCGAGGCCAACATAGCGCCGAGGCCGGAACATGACGTATCCACCATTTTCGACCCCTTCGGCAATCAAAACTACGAAGAGGGTCATCTCCTGCACTACTTCCAACGAAGTACTTCTCGTGAGCTGGCTGGCGACTTTGGCGATGAATTCTGGTGCCGTCTTGTGCTCCAGCTGGGCCATCAAGAGCCATGCGTCCGGCAAATGATACTTGCCCTGGCTTCGCTCCACGCAAGTTTCAAAGGCCATCACTTCAGTAACACCCTCACCTTCCCCACCACCGATACAACGCTCGAATATGCCCATGTGCAATACGGAAAGGCAGTGCAGCTTCTGAACAATCACATCTCCCTGCACGGCTGGGCGTCCTTGGACGTGACGCTCCTCTGCTCTGTCCTGTGCATCAGCTTCGAGTCGCTTAGGGGGAACCATCTCGCTGCACTGGCTCATCTGCGTAGCAGCTTGGTAATACTGAGGGAGTGGGAGTCTCAATCCCCATCGCCCAGCACGCGAACCACATCTTTCTGGTCCCCAAGCGGTCACCTCATACGTTTCCAAATTCGTCCGGTCTATACCAGGCTCGTCATGCAAGCTGCTTCGCTCATCCACGATAAGACCCTGCTCCCTCCAGCAGTCACCGAAAGCATGGACGAGACTAGTCCTTTTACAACACTACGAGAAGCCTGGGATAGCCTACTTGAACTGCTGAGCCAGCAGTACCTCCTACGGGACTACAAAACAGTCGAGCCGCGGAAGCCAGGGCCGCGCTCACGACGTGAATGGTCCTTCAGCCAACGCCTGGCCCGTTGGTCGGCATCCCTAGATGGCATGTCCTCATCCACTGACCAATTGGATCCTGCGCCAGCCACAGTCCTCAACATCTGGCGTCGATGCACCAGAATCATGCTCTCTACCAGGGGATGCCAAGACGAGACAGACTTTGACGTCTTCAACTTTGTCTTTACTGACATCCTTGACCTTACTGTCGGCCTCTTCTCGAACAAGATTTCTAGCTTCTCAGCCGATATCTCTGTTGTCCCTGTCCTCTACTACGTCACCGCCAAATGCCGACATCCATCGATCCGTCGTCGCGCCATTCGCCTGCTGGAGTCCACACCACGCAAAGAGGGATTCTGGGACAGCATGGGGGCGGCTCGACTGGCCCGGCAGATTGTTGACTTGGAGGAGGACATGGCTGGCGTTTTGGTCAACAGCCACCGAGACGTCCCAGGAGAAGCTAGAATCGCCCGGTTTCGGGTCAGACTCGATATGGAGAATCGAGGCATGTTCCTGCGTGTCCTGCGCCAGCGGAGCGAAGAGTGGAGCGATTATCGCTGGATATCGTGGTGATGATGGGGGAGGCTCCAGTGCTGTGAGACTCAACACAAGGGTCGGGAGACGTGGAAGTACCTAGCCTGTCTAAGGCAGTCATTATGTCCAGATGGCTGCGACTCTGCGAATTTGAGGCCTGCTGCCGTGAGGCAGGATGGTACAATGCCAGCAGAGGCGACGGCCTGCATGGGTTTTTACCCACCCGCTTCACCTTACCAAAGCATCTCGGCATACAAAAAGCAATGCCCTGTGCATCGCTTAAGACACAATGAAGCATAGCCTCCTGAAAACAACGGCCTTCATTGCTCTCACATCGTGGATCCGGATCACGATGAGAGACTTGCTTGACTTGAACATTCTGCAACGCAAAAGCAAAACACTCGCCAGGGCCGGTCACCCACGGCCCACCCACTCCCTGCGTCAGGGGGCGGGTGGGCGATGAATGATGGACCCTGGGTGCGGAAACCGCCACGAGGCCCGCGGTTTCTCCAGGTTTGTTGGGTGTGAGATTCGAACCAGTACCCTTCTGGTTGTAACTTGCGTCCACGCCCGCTGGGCTAACAAGGTTGTGGACTGGCAGGAAGAGCGCGACGAAGACCAGTTTATCAGCCGGGGTGTAGGTTCGATGACTTGTTGCTAAGGCAGCAAGGTCTTGTTATTAGGAAGGACCACCAGACGCTCGCCTCCACGAGATGTGCCTGGAAAGTCTACCGGTGTGGTGGTCCTGAGGCATCTATCTAGGCAGTGAACTTACCTAGAAGGGTGACCAATGCTACCCCAGGATTACTGGCAAAGGTCGAAGTGGTACGTAGTCTCGAAGCCAACAAGTAATAGGGTTTCATCTCAGGGCTTATGGGGGCTGGCGACCAGAGACTCGAGAACTGACAATGCATATACTCAGGGCGCGAAGATAGGGGTCGTCCTATGCGCCGACGAACATCCAGTTTTCTCGGTAAAGTCTTTTCAGTTATCGAGGCCGTCTAGTCATTCTGTTTCGACGGGCGAAGCAAATTTCAGCTGAAGGTGCACAGCGAACTTACAACTGACTAAGGTGTACAAGCCCCCTTCGCTATTTTGGCAGCTGACATGAAGTACTCGAGCGCCCGCTTTACAAACCCCGGTAGAAGTCTCCCAGATTGTTCAGCTACAAGGCTAACTGCACTACTCGGATGTTACCGGGCCTAGGAAGCCTTGGTGCGTCGACAGTGAGACACTTCAGAGCAGAGGTCAGAAGCTGCGATCGCACCTCGCGAACAGTGCCTTCGGACGTGAATCGTGCCCGCTTCGACCACAAGTGACGTAAGGCACCGGGAATCGTACCCTACATACCCTGCTTCGTCGTGGGTGGCTAAACATGGAGCTTTGATGTTCTCCAGGAAAACCCTAAGATCAGACTACGCCTGGACACCGTACAGCCTTGACCTCCGTCCGAAAGGGACCAGTCACTACGATCGCTTGCCCCTTTTAGAGCCAGGTCCTGGCGTTTGGGGCCCAAGCTGCCCGACGTGGCGAGCGAAGCCGAAACGGGCCACCATCGCGAGATGCGGTCAAGACAAGCAACCTTCGGCAGCTGTTAAAGTTCGGCCTAGTAGGTGCGATCGAGGGAGCGCCCCTGGCGGCTAGCTGGAAGGTTAGCTGCTAGGTGTTTGAGCATCGTCGGATGGGCGCAGCTGCTACAACTTTAACAAATGATGCAGCCACGATCTCTTTTCGACGAGGAGGGTCATGTGCCGATGCGAGTCGCAGGGTGTGGCTGGCTTGTTGGGAGAGTTCTGCCCGCAGCGTGAATTTGCCGACCGCGTGCCAAGACGGTCATCTCAAGACTCAGTCGGGTGGGTGGACTGCTTCTCTGCTGACTCGGTCTCGTCTTGTCAAGAGATGGATCCTGTCTTAGAGGCCGTCTTAAGGGGCCCGAGAGAGTGGGCCTCGCGCGCGCGCGTGGGGGGAGGGAAGACGGGCAACTGTCAAAAGAAGACACGCGGAAGAGACGGCGAGTGCGCGGGTTTCTGTTCGGCAGTTGAAACACGGAGCAGTCCTGCGACTGTGTGTCGAGCTGTGAGATGTGAGATGTGGTATGATCGGTGCACTGTAGATGAGATCAACAACCTTCCTCATTAGCCTGGTCGGTCACCACGGGGTCTGCAAGAAACACAGGCGAGCATGGGTCTGTCTAGAACCCTGGTTCAGCCACCGTCGGAAGGATTCGAGAGTCTGGAACTCTGCAGTTCCTCAGCACCCCCCCCCCCCCCCCNCCCCTCTTCTCCCTCCTCCCCATCCCAATCCTACGGGACACGGAACCGAGGCGCCTTCCAAGGAACTGGGACCCGCAGCTCTACCACGTTCTGAGGTTGCATACTCGGAGAATCAAACGCTTGGCGCAAACACGCCCTCCGGTGGACCGATATGGCGAGCTCGGAATAACGGTGGGAGTGGTGGGGTGGCGACGACGCAGGGCCGACGTGTCTTACCGGCCATCAAGCTCGCTGGGTCTTTACCCACCGCCCGGCAGCGAAAGAGCCAAGCGCCGCTGATCGCGTACACTGCGGAATGACGGTAGTTGTGATTTTCCCCCTTTCCGTGGGCTTCATCATCCTGTTGGACCGCCGTCGCTCAACAGCCGACTGGCGCTACTGGTAGGGCAGCGCCAGGCCGTCGACGGACGCTGAATAGCGCTCGCGAGCGTCGAGCTAGCCGGATTTCCGGGGTTGAGGAGATCATCTTGTCGGCGGGAAGGGAAAGGCCCACTCTGATAGCTGTCATTTGAGGAAAAGGGGTCTGATCGCGACTTCTTTGACGTGAGAATGGAGCTTTGGGTCCGAACCGGGGAACCGGACATGACGTCTATCATGCTAGAGTCTTGGAAGAGGGCTGGGACATTATGGGTACGGGAGCACGAGGCAGGAAATTGACCGAGAGTCACTGAGCCCGGGGGCCAAGGTTCAGAATGTAAGAGTGTAAGATTCGTGCAGCAATATTGACGTGAATGAAGACATTCTTGAGCTATGTGTTGGTACAATTGTTGCTGGCTGGTCAGGAGGACCCATCATCGCTTGAGCTTGATCGTGAAGACAAAAAAGAAGAAAATATCCCAGAACGCCTAGCTACCCAAATATCCGACCGTGAAATCAAATCCTCCTGGCCGCTGGTGGCAGATCACTCATATGGACCAGACTCGCCTCGTCATTATCGCTGTACTGCACGTCGTACGACTTCTGCGTGACGATGCCACCGCTGCTGCCGAGCTTGGGATCAGGCGAATGGCCGCTCGAAGTGGCCACTCCCACCGTGGTTCCCGTCCGAGTTCCGTTCCGCGTCCCGGCCGTCTTGGAACGAGGCCCGCTGCCGTACTCGTAGTAGAGAGCACCGCGGCTGCGAGCCGAGGAGCCGGCGAGGGCGGGGAAGAAGCGCACGAGGAGAAGGCGGACGGCGGGCATGCAGGCGCACATGATTCCGACGGTGATCTCAATGGTGGACCAGACGGACACGTCGTAGAACTCCCAGGTCGTGTTGTTGGTGGAGGCAAAGTGGACGAGGGACTGCAGACGCAGGATGCTGACGACGGTGACGAAGGTGCCGACGACGAACATCATGGCGACGCCGACCTTCTTCTTCCAGTGCAGTTTCAGGCTGCGCAGCTGCCAGAGCGGGATGGCGAGCATCCAGAAGTCGAGGGCGATGCTGATGGCCGCGTTGACCCAGCTGATGGTGTTGGCGTTGTGGCACTTCCCCTCGTGGAGGCCGTCCCATTTGGTCCAGAAGTAGTGGATGGGCTGGCACTGGAAAATGGCCGTGATGACGAAGGCGACACCGAAGCAGACGGTGAAGGCGGCCGTGGCCCAGAGCAGGCGCTGGATCTCGCGGGCCGGGAAGATGCGGGTGTAGAAGAAGATGATGGACAGCTTGAGCAGGGCGAGCTGCGTAAAGTAGAGAGACGTCATGATGTAGAAGTAGCGGCCGACAGCGGTGATTTCGTGGGCATCGAGGGTCCAGATGTCCTTTCCGAGGCCATTGGCGGTGGTGCCGTACACGGTGATGACGGCGGAGGGCGTGGCCACGAGGAGCGTCAGGAGAACGAACCAGTCGTCGAGACCGAGGGGAGTCGGCGCGATGAAGAGCTTGAGGGAAAAGCGAAGGACGACAAAGACGGCGGCAATCGCAGCCAGGGTGTTGGAGAGGACAACATAGTTGCCGGAGCGGTCGCGGACGGGAACACCACAATTGGTGAAGCTCGCATTACGAGTAGCTGGGAATGGTCAGCATCGTGAACGGACGATCGGGCGAGGCGCAAGGCATGAAGCAAACATACCCAGAGACTCGGGGATGGTGCAGTTCTGTGTCACACAGAGAGTAACGCTGCCCTGGAACTGCTGATCCGTACAGATGCAGGTCTGGTTTGTCTGCGCACACAAGCCCTCCTGGAAGGCGTTGGCGATGCACCGCGTCTTGAAAACCTCCAAGTCAGTATTGGTCGTCCGAGAACTTTCGATGAACCAAAGGGCCGTAGGAACATACCGCGCAGGTGGGAAACGGATTCGATGTTTCCTGTGCCAAGACAGCGGGCAGAAGTATCAGGAGCAGGCATGTTGCCAGCAAGGCCTGGGCCGCCGTACTCAACCGACGAAGAGATGGCATGATGGTATGTTGGGACTTGTGTGGAGGAAAGGTGAGGGATGCGGTATGCAGGTTTGGCGGTCGAGGAATACACCCTACCCTTCCTTTCCAAGAATCCAGGACTCACACGTGGCGACCTGGCTTTCGACGAGGGCAGCATTCAGGGTGCGCCCCTACTAATGTATGAGATCGGCGAACAGCCTTTCGCAGAAATGCCTGCCGAACAACCTGGTCGAATGGGAGGACAAGACACACGAGCAGGAGGACCGTCATGTCGGGACCGCGATGGGTACAGCCAGCCCGCACCACCATCAGCCTCTAGCCCAGCCTCCAGATGAGCCCTGATGTGCCTCCCGGGATGGAGACTCGAACAGAATCCATGGCTCCAGGTCCAGGAGAGGGAGGCCCTAGCCTAGGTGCGTTGAGGTCGGGCCGCTTGGACGAAACGCTACTGGAGTCACTTCACGTTCGACGGGCAGCATGACACGGCCTCGGCACCAAGTGGGCTCGTAATGATCGACAGAGCCCCGCTGGGAGGTCTTCACTCTTCATTCCAGTGCCTACTGGACCTCGGGAACCAATAGCTCGCCACACCCCTCTTTTCTACGTCCCAGCCGGCGGTTGACTTGGCTCAGGGGGTGCCCCCTCCCGCCCGAGGCAGAGGCACTAGGTAGGTAAGGCAGGCCACCCACCATGGCCACGCTACGGACGATTCGTATCATGTTGCGGCAGAATGAAAAGGCCCACGGTGGCGTAGGAAAGGTGTCTTCGAAGTCGGCACCATCTGGCTTTGGCGGCTCTCTAGCGCAGTTGGGGCGCACCAGGGCAGACAAGGCCATTGATCACAGCCCTCTCCCCTACCCCGGCTGGCGTCCGGCGAGCCCTCCTGCGCATTCCTATCCGGGGACGTCGCCCGTCGAGAGGCGGCCGGACGCTGCTTGGCTTCTTCATCGGGACCTACCGCCGGCACTCGGGTTCGGTGTGCTTCATGTTCGGGTACAGGAGGGCTTCGATGGTCTGTCGGCTGCTGGTTCTAGGCGTGTGCCACCCCCTGCACACACGTTGAAGCTAGGCGATGTTGGGGAATGTATTATCTGCACAGACTTAGCCCAGGCTGCAGTGGTCTAACACCAAGGATTCTGGAAAGAGAGAAAAAAAAAAGAAAAAGGCCGAGAGACCCCTGGCGTTACTTCGTCGTGTCCGAATCGACCCCTGCAGGAAGAGGTGTCGATGATATGGACGTGCTCCGAACATATGATGACCGGGAGAAACAAACAATAGTCGAATGTACTGCGACAGGCACGGGTCAGCTTCCGGCCAGCTGGGGTTCGCTGAACTCGCTGTCCGGCTGACGGCACGAACGAGCATTTTTGTCTTTCCTTCGGATGATCCCCCATGGGTGAGCAATCTGGATCGGGATTGACGCCGGGGTGGCACGATCGGATTCAGGGGCTTCCTTGCGCCATCTCCCCCGGCATTTCATCTGCTCGCTTCCGCCGCCCCGCCAGGTAGAGACCGGTCCATGGGACGAGCCAAGCCATTCGAGGCGAGCCCTCTTCTTCTCCATCACGAGTGGATCGCACGACGACTAAGTGGCCCGCCGTTCAACGCCTTCTCACATAGCCCCCTCGGAGCTTACGTTCGGGAACAGGAGCCATTACTTGAGAGGGTGGGAAGCCAGAGAGAGGGAAACGCCCCTGCATACTAAGATATGCGACCCGTCGGAGCAATGCAATGCAGGGTGTGGGCAAGGGGATAGCGTGTTCGCATTGCCCAGACCACCGCTCATGTTACATGCAACCACCGGCGATGCCAAACTCGGGCATCGTCTCCGAAGCGATTGGCCACCCAACATTGGCACATAACGTCCCTCGGCCGAGACAGCTGAAAGAGGCTCGCGAAGAGGGCGCCCCAAGGCACGAGTGCCCTTCGGACGACTACCACCAACGCGAACGACAAGCCAACGCATTGTATGGACGCTGCCTGTCATCTCCGGGCCGAGGCGGCACAGTCCCGCCGCTCGATCCCAGGGGTCTTCCATTGATGGTTCATCCAACCTTTTGCGTCTCTGAGGGATATAACCCCCTCGCGGTCGTCTTTCGTAGAGGTTGTCGGAAGAGACTAAGCACACCACTCCTTCGCTTGCCGCTTCTCTCACCACCTCCTCTCTCCCCCTACCTCACGAAAGTCGAGTCGAGTCGAGCTGAGCCGTAGTGTCTTGGCCCCGACGCCTCCTTTCGTTCACACCTCCCTCGTTCTTCGTCGCCCTAACAGGTTGTCTTGACATCTATACTTGCCCAACTCAAGTCGTTCAAGATGAAGTTCTCTCTTGCGCTCCAGGCTGCTGCCCTGGCCGCCATCCAGGGCGTTGCCGCCGCCCCCGCGCCGGCCGACTCCTGCTACTGCCTGCCCGGCGATGCGTGCTGGCCCAAGGCCAGCACCTGGTCGCAGTTCAACTCGACCGTCGGCGGCCGTCTCGTCGCCACGGTGCCCATCGGCTCGCCGTGCCACGATCCCACCTACGACGCTGCCGCGTGCGCTGAGCTGCAGTCTCAGTGGACGAACCCCCTGACCCAGTAAGTTGGCGACTCGGATCTAGGCTTCAGGAGGCCGGTGTGGCTGACCAGTCCCAGCATCCCCTCCTCCTCCTCTGTCATGCAGACCTTCTTCGCCAACCAGAGCTGCGACCCTTTCACGGACCGCACCAAGCCCTGCACCCTCGGCAACTATGTCAGCTACGCCGTCGACGTCGAGTGCTCGTCCGATGTCGCCAAGGCGCTGAAGTTTGCCAAGACCAACAACCTGCGTGTTGTCGTCCGCAACACCGGTCACGAGTGAGTTCTTGGCTCTGTTCTTCATCACTCGAACATGTAGACTGACCTTCCTCCCAGCTTCCTCGGCCGTTCCACCGGTGCCGGTGCCCTGGCTATCTGGACCAACCACCTCAAGACCATTGACTTCCAGGAGTGGGATGACGAGTACTACACCGGCCCCGCCGTTTCCGTCGGCGCCGGCGTCCAGGGCTACGAGATCCTCGAGGCTTCCAACGCCAGGGGTCTCTCCGTCGTCACCGGCGAGTGTGCCACCGTCGGCCTCGCCGGTGGTTTCACTCAGGGTGGCGGTCACTCTGCCCTGAGCACGCAGTTCGGTCTCGCCGCAGACCAGACTCTCTCCTTCCACGTCATCACCGCCGACGGCCGCACCGTGACGGCCTCGCCCAAGACCAACCCCGACCTGTACTGGGCCCTCAGCGGCGGCGGCGGCGGCACCTTTGGTGTCGTCGTCGGCATGACCGTCCGCGCCTACCCGGCCGCCCCCGTCGGCGGCGCCCTGTTCCAGCTCCTTGCGCCCACGACCACCCCCGAGAAGTTCGCCGCCGCCGTCGACGCCTTCCAGGACGCCCTCCCCGGCATGATCGACCAGGGCGCCATGGTCGTCTACTACATCAACAGCGTCATGCTCGTCGTCAAGCCCCTGACGCTGTGGAACTCGACCGCCGAGCACGTCCGCGACACGGTCCTCAAGCCCTTCACCTCGAAGCTCACCGAGATCGGCATCAACCTGCCCGTCGCCTACAGCACCCTCTCCTACCGCGACCACTACGACCGCTACATGGGCCCCCTCCCCAAGGGCAGCCTCGAGGTCGCCCGCTACCAGTTCGGCGGCCGCCTCATCCCCCGCTCCGCCTTCTCCGACGCCAACCGCCCGGCCCTCAAGGCCGTCATCGGCAACCTGACGGCCAACGGCGTCCTCGCCGTCGGCTCCGCCGGCACCTACAAGAAGCCCGCCGGCGCCGCCAAGAACTCGGTCCTGCCCGCGTGGCGCGACACCCTCGTGCAGATGCAGCTCATCACCGACTGGGACAGCAAGGCGCCGTGGGACAACATGGTCGAGGCCCAGCACCGCATGACCGAGCAGTTCATGCCCCAGATCGAGGCCGTCACCCCCGGCAGCGGCTCGTACATGAACGAGGCTGACTTCCGCCAGCCCAACTGGCAGAAGACCTTCTTTGGCGACAACTACGCCGAGCTGCTGAAGATCAAGAACAAGTGGGATCCCGAGGGCCGCCTGTACGTGCTCAAGGGCGTGGGCAGCGAGGCGTGGACCGTCGCTGCCAATGGCCGCATGTGCAGGGCGTGAGTAATGAGGGCGCAGGGGTCTGCGATGCTAGGGTAGTCAATGATACTGCCGTGAAGAGACCGAGGTCGTATTGACATGTGCCAGTGATTTCCGCCAGTGTCCTGAATTTCATGTGAAGTAGCTCAATTAAGCGACGGGTTCGCGGTGATTCCGAATAGTCATAGTGAAGCCCAACTTCAGCTTCCGAGTATGTCACGAATTCTCAGAATTCATAATCTTCAAACGCCTCGAACAACCGTCGCGACCGCGAAGATACAGCAGTCATCGCAGTTCGCCGGACGACGACACCCCAGCAACCCCAGGGGCCGGCGGGAGCCGACCCCAGACCATGTCGCTTCCGTGGGTCCGACACCACCCCCCTGCCATCGTGCATGTCTGGGCGGATACCCCGGTAGCTCGGAAACTTCGGTCCCAAGGGTTCGTCGCACTCTGCCCGTCCAGGTTTCAGGGGGCCAGGTTTCTGGCCTGCTGCGCCATAGCCAGAGCCGGGGGGCCTGTGGATGGCTATCTGGTTTTCATCGGATCTTTGGTGTTCAAGGGTCGGCATTTTGGCATGGATGATGACGAACTATGGTCTAGATGCGCCCAAAAAGCGTTTCCGTCCCTTCATGGCTTTTTACCGTGATTGCTGCCCTTGTGTCGACGCTCATGGTTGCGGGGGCAATTCGTGGCCCTATAACACCCAAACATGAGTTCAAAACATCCTGCTTTCCCTGTATTTCATTCGACTAAGAGTGCGAAACCTACTTTCTACCAAAAATGCTTGTCAACTACCTTAGACTTAATCAACGTGCTTGTCACGACGTTGGCGAAGGATTTACTCATCAGCATGTATGCTTTAAACCAGGCACTCCGGCTGAGCCGGTGGCCGGCCGTTCCACGTATAGATTCTAACATCTGACTTTTTGTTTTCTTTCATACCTTGTTGAAACTTTCCGTGGTTTTTACACAAGCTATTTCTGCAAGATTCGAGCACGGCCAGGACGCTAACAGTTGAAATGAAGACAACACTTTATCAAGATGTCAGGGCCCAACTGCAGTCCACCTGTAAGACAGGTGCGCATAGGCTGCTGCATCGAAGGACGCAGGCCCTGCGGGGCTAGAGATCGCTATATAATAGCTGCGGTGGGCCTCTCTCCCTGTGGGAGGGGGGAGATTTTCGATGCTCTACACCCCTATACCTACGAATTGACTGGAGAACGCACTATTGGGAGACCTCTCCACTCTGCTCACAACTATGCCCTGACACAAGATGCCCAATGTCGTCTGCGTCTTTGAGGCTTGATAACTCTTTGTCCCTTGAATTGGTGTTTGCGTGTAGGTATCACCAGTGTATGGCACCGTCTTCTGTCATGCAAGACTGCTCCAGCAGTTGAGATCTTGCCTTTCGCATTTGGGAAGCCATCCTTAGACTACTATTTGGAGCCCCAGACATGAATGTGGGACGTTTTATGAAAACCGGACCAACAGCTGGGGCACAAACAGACGGTGAGATGATAATAGGTAGCAGTGGAGGAAAGGCGTTGAAATCACTGAACAAGGGGTGTTGCTTGTTCTACTTACAAAACAAGCACCAATCAAGAAATCACCAGTTATTTGCTCCTCACTCTAAACTTGGCCAAGGCTTTCGACAGCTGCAGAGCCAGCAGTTGAACTATTCTCGCTCGTCACTTCAAGTGTGCGAGCCCGCCCTTCCGGTGGGATTTTAGCGCTACAGAGTATCTAATACATTCAAGATATTTTCTTTAACTAAAATGAATAGCTGGATATCAAATTTTGAGGAGAGAAAACATGGCGACCACGAGAAAGACCACTACAGAGAGTACAACAAAAAGAGGAGACAGTACTAATCCAAAAGGTTGTGGTACGCTTCTCGCACGAGGTTGATCATGCACCTATAAACCTTTGGCCTTACATTGCTGATATGGTGATCATCGCCACACAATTCATTCTTGATAGTGGCTGTATTGAAACGAAGCCCTCTCTCTGGCCACGAAGCCGCCTCAGCACGAAATGAGGTGCATCGGATAACCTGCAGAAGCTACTTTCACCCAATTTCGTCAGATATGTTGAGGGCCAGGGAAGGACAGCTACCCAGCCAGCAAAAGCCTAGAGAATTGACAATTCTGAAAACATGGCCGCGCCAGTGAAGTCCATCCCTACAGCCATGATACCAAATGGAGCAGCTGATCTCACGATAAGACTGCCAAGATTGGGGTTCCGCGTAAGTAAGAATGCCGAGGGAACCATCACTTGAAGTTTGAATATGTATGGAATACTCCAAAACTCGGAAAAGCGCCCCCTTTCCGTAGATCTGTGGGAATCAGTATGGGACGATATGTTCAATGGATTATAGCCGAATGCTACCCTGCTCATGAGTCAAAGTGCCGACTCTCGACACCTCAACACCCCCTCAACACCACACCAGGGAGATTCAGGTCCGACATCGCGCCCATTCCGACTCTATCAAACAGGCAGCAGCGTGGTCCAGGCCGTTGGAGATTCCGAGGGCACCCCGTGGCGAGCCCCCTCCCTCGGGAATCGCTCGGTCTTCTCCACGTTTCTTGAGGCGACGCAATAGGGATAGCTAGAACTCTGATGCATTCGGCATCTGGCGGCTCCTGTCATCAGGTCAACATGAGTGGCCAACCACGCCACCCCGCACGAAGCGCGCCCCACCGAGGCCACGCCTGCCCGCCTTAAGCCAACGCAAGGGGACGCAGTGAATGGGAGGCGTCGGCCGAGGTGCTTCTCAAGACTGATTCCACGCAACGACCTACCTAGGAACTGATATCAATTGAAAGATTGAAAGCGACAGCATGATGACAGCTCATTGCATCTGAAGGTATTCAGAAACCTCATGGTCGTTCGTCTTCCTTCACGCAATGGCGGACCTTGATGGCGACAGCACACCTTCACACCGCTGCGGGGCCTATTATTAGCTTCCCCCCCCCGCACGGCAGGTCGAGACGGGGACCCAGCCAGTCATTGCATCATGCATCCGGTTGCCCCTCCCCACCGCCGGCCGCCCACTCAGTGACTGCTAGACGGACAGCTGCTTGCTGGGAAGCTGCGATGCAGTTCGGACCTTCCCTGACAAATATGTTTCCAGACCCGTGAGCCAAGTCAGCCAGCCAACAGGAAGCCAGGGATTCGTCATGCTCCTTCCTCAACACTGGCGAAACTGGCAAGACCGGAACCGCATTGCGGGGTCGAAGCTGCTCATGCCCGCCACTGGGCATCCAGACGCGATAACAAGTACATGCTTCCCTTCCGCCTTCCCTCCCTCCCCGACCCCTACCCCTCCCCCCTCCTGCATGTTGCTGCCCTCATAAATGTGCCTGCTTCCGCCACTGTGCACCCTGATCTTCCTTCCATGACTTATTTTACCCCTCCTCTCCTCCGTCGCCTTCCCACCAGATTCCTCACCGTACCTCGTCCTGCCACGTCGACCAGGTACCGCGGAGTACAACTTCAATCACACCACCTGATCAACCACAGATACAATCACACCGATCCACCCAACATGGCCGAGCAGGAGAGCAAGTGCCCCGTCCACAGCCTGAGCAACGTCGCCGGCGGTGGCACCCGCAACCGCGACTGGTGGCCCAACGCCCTCAAGCTCAACATCCTCCGCCAGCACACCAACGTCACGAACCCCCTCGGCAACGACTTTGACTACGCCGCGGCCTTCAACAGCCTCGACTACAATGCCGTCAAGAAGGATCTCAACGATCTCATGACCGACTCTCAGGACTGGTGGCCTGCCGACTTCGGCCACTACGGTGGTCTCTTCGTCCGCATGGCCTGGCACAGCGCCGGTACCTACCGTGTCTTCGACGGCCGTGGTGGCGGCGGCCAGGGCCAGCAGCGTTTTGCTCCCCTGAACAGCTGGCCCGACAACGTCTCCCTCGACAAGGCTCGTCGCCTGCTGTGGCCCGTCAAGCAGAAGTACGGCAACAGCATCTCCTGGGCTGACCTGCTCCTGCTCGCCGGCAACGTGGCTCTCGAGTCGATGGACTTCAAGACTTTTGGCTTCGCCGGCGGCCGTGCCGATACCTGGGAGGCCGACGAGTCGGTGTACTGGGGTGGCGAGACCACCTGGCTGGGTAACGATGTCCGTTACTCTGGCGGCAACAAGGGCGACAAGGGCCCCGGCAGCCTCGTCACCGACGAGGGTCATAACAAGGACATCCACACCCGCGACCTGCAGAAGCCTCTCGGTGCCGCCCACATGGGTCTGATCTACGTCAACCCCGAGGGCCCCGACGGCAACCCCGACCCCGTTGCTGCTGCTCACGACATCCGCACCACCTTCAGCCGCATGGCCATGAACGACGAGGAGACTGTCGCTCTCATCGCCGGTGGCCACTCCTTCGGCAAGACTCACGGTGCTGGTCCCAACGACAAGATCGGCGCCGAGCCCGAGGGTGCTGGCCTCGAGGCGCAGGGCTTTGGCTGGAAGAACGGCTACAAGTCCGGCAAGGGTCCCGACACCATCACCAGTGGCCTCGAGGTCACCTGGACGTCGACCCCGACCAAGTGGAGCAACAAGTACTTCGAGTACCTCTTCAAGTACGAGTGGGAGCTCACCAAGAGCCCTGCCGGTGCCAACCAGTGGGTGGCCAAGACGAACGACGAGATCATCCCCGACGCCTTTGACGGCTCCAAGAAGCACCGCCCTACCATGCTGACCACCGACCTGTCTATGCGCTTCGACCCCGAGTACGAGAAGATCTCTCGCCGCTTCCTCGAGAACCCCGACCAGTTCGCCGACGTCTTCGCTCGCGCCTGGTTCAAGCTTCTCCACCGCGATCTCGGCCCCAAGTCTCGCTACCTCGGCCCTGAGATCCCTGCTGAGGACCTTCTCTGGCAGGACCCCATCCCCGCCGTCGACCACCCCCTGATTGACGAGAGCGACATTGCTGCTCTGAAGAAGGAGATCCTGTCCTCCGGCCCCGACCCCTCGCAGCTCATCTCTGTCGCCTGGGGTGCCTCTTCTTCCTTCCGCGGCAGCGACAAGCGCGGTGGTGCCAACGGTGCTCGCATCCGCCTCGCTCCCCAGAAGGACTGGGAGGTCAACAACCCCGCCCAGCTGGCCAAGGTCCTGCAGGCCCTCGAGGGTGTCCAGAAGAACTTCAACGACGCCCAGAAGGGCGGCAAGAAGGTCTCCCTCGCCGACCTGATCGTCTTGGCTGGTAACGCCGCCGTCGAGAAGGCCGCGTCGGCTGCGGGTCACAGCGTCACCGTTCCCTTCGCCCCTGGCCGTGGTGACGCCACCCAGGAGCAGACCGACATCGAGTCTGTCAGCCACCTCGAGCCCTACGCCGACGGTTTCCGCAACTACGGCCGCTCTACCGACCGCGTCAAGACGGAGCAGTTCCTCGTCGACCGCGCTCACCTGCTGACTCTCTCGGCGCCTGAGCTGACCGTCCTGGTCGGAGGTCTGCGTGTGCTCAACACCAACTACGACGGTTCTCAGCACGGTGTCCTGACCAAGCGACCCGGACAGCTGTCCAACGACTTCTTCGTCAACCTGCTCGACATGGGCACGGCGTGGAAGGCCGCCGGCAGCGACAACGAGCTGTACGAGGGTACCGACCGCAAGACTGGCGAGAAGAAGTGGACTGCCACGCGGGCGGATCTCGTGTTCGGATCCCACGCCGAGCTGCGCGCTCTGGCCGAGGTCTACGGCAGCGCGGGCGGCGAGAAGAAGTTTGTCAACGACTTTGTTGCGGCCTGGACCAAGGTCTCCAACCTGGACCGGTTCGACCTGAAGAAGTCGCCGGCCGTCAAGACCACGAGCCGCCTGTAGATTGCTGACGGCATATGACGGAATGTTTGAATGTTGATAGTAATGAACACATTTTACCTTGTCTAAGTTGAGCCTCACACATTTGTAGCATCGTGAGCTTAGTAGTATGGCCGGAGGAAGAATCTTTATTTGACCGCCAGCTCTGAACTGAGAAACTAAAACGTCGAGGTTAAAAATAAAAATAAAAACACGATAGGTCTTGTTACTGCCTCGCCCAGTCAAACACTTATGCTCAGACACTTGCCATCGAGGGCACTCGAGCAGCTCCCGGTCGGTGCATGGTCCAATCCACCGCGGCCATCCAGCCCGAAACCAACCCCTATTCCCCGCTGACAGTTGACCCGCTGACAGTTGACTACTTGTGCCCAGACTTGTAAACGGTCGGCTCATCGGCGTCGTTCCTCATGTCGACAACCGTCAGCTTGATCTTCTTGCCGCCCTTCTCGGTGAGCCCCAGGGCCTTGAGAATGTCGGCCACGTTCTTCGGCTGCGGCTCCGGCTCCGGCGGCACCTCCTTGGAGGGGTACTTGCCGAAGTCCGGGACGACGGACTCCCACACCTTCTTGGGCGGTGGGGGCGCGCCCATGAACGGCAGTCGCGGAGCGGCAGGCAGCCCGTCGTCGTAGTAGTCGTCATCGTCCAGAGAGGCCGCGGGCGCGCTCAGGGCCCACGACGCGAACTCGGCACCCGAGGCGTCGGGGTCGCAGGACTGGCCGGTGCAGCTGCGCGCCGACTTCTTGCCTTTTGACTTCTTGCCTTTCGACTTCTTGCGCGAGGGCTTGGGCACGTGGCCCTTCGGGATGGGGATGTTGAGGGCCTTCCAGTTCTTCATCTCGTCGTCTATGTACTCGCCGTGCCCGCCGCAGTTGTTGTAGCTGTCGTCGTCGGCGATGTTGCAGCCGAGCCCGCCGTGGTAATCTTCCTCGGGCGGGGGTTTGGGGTAGTCGCATATGCCGAGAAAGGCGGCCGTCAGTTGATCTACCAATCCTATTCCACTGCAGCCTTTGCCGTGGGGCTGGGAGCTCAAGAGACGGTCGGAGATCTCGTCGTCGTCGGGCAGGGAGCGGGGCGACACGGCGGGCGGCAGGCTGGCGAGCTTGGCGAGGTCGGCGGCCTCGAAGCCCTCGTCTGCGAAGCGGGCAATGTCGTCCGCGCTGAAGACGCTCGCGAGCCGCGCGAGCTCTGCTTTCGAGAGCTGGCCCGTCAGGTCTTCCATCGTGTCGACCTCGTCGAGGTCGATGTTCTTGCCGATCTTGGGCAGGACGGTGCGCTGGAGAGCCTTGCTGTTCTTGAGCACGTCGATGAGGGCGAGGTCCGCGTCGTCCGGGAGAGCTCCGGGGACGGGACTGCCTGTGGCAGCGTGGGCGAGGACGCCCGCGGCCACGAGTATTTTGTTAAGCTGCATGGTGGTCTCAAAATGCCCTGCAATATTTCAAGGCGGGAATAGAAGATGTGGAAAGACTGGCGTGGTTAATGGGAAGGGAGAAAGCCAACAGACTGCCGTGGCATCTGCACTTATTATATACACTTCCCATTCACACAAAACGGTATTGGGTATAACTCTACAGGGGAGGAGAGACTTAGTATTAAGCTTCTGATCCTTTCATGCACCTGACTGGCCATGCTGTGTTGGTAGACGCACGCTCGCAGGCCGAAAGCTAGCCATCCATGCGTCGTCACGAGGCCTCGACATAACGGTGTAAGAACCATGCGTATGCTCACAATGGTGCATCGAGGACGCCCCCATGTCGAGAAACTCTACCTCAATGCCCTGCATCACGGCGCCTGGTTAAAGTCGTAGCTGTTCCCAAACCCTCTGTCAAGGTAGCTCGCCTGCACCTCGTGCGTCCGCCCCCAGTCCACTGGGATCTGGAGCCCCCAGTCCCGCCCCTCCAGCACCGGCCGCACGTCCTCTGCGAACTGCAGCCGCATGCCGTTGCGGTACCAAGGCGCAAAGTGTATCATGGCCAGCATGACCCGCACCTCGTCACTCGGGTTGGGCATCCCCGCGTGCCAAAGCCGCAGGTCGCGGATGATGATGCTGCCCTTCTTGACGATCGGCTGGCAGGGTCCTCGCACGGCCTCACGCTGCGCGAGGAGATCAGACTTGATGCGGCCGCTGGCACGATCGCCATGCGCGCCCTCTTGAGCCGTGAGGTCGTAGCTGTGAGTGCCGAGCCAGAGCTCGGTCGAGCCGTTGGCGGGAGTCATGGTGACGAGTGGGATGTTGACGACGAGGGCAAAGGGGTGAGAAGGATGCGCAAAGTCGGCATCAGAGTGAACGGGTTGACGCTGGGGGGATGCGCCGGGCAGGGGCGGCATGGCTGAGTTGGCCGAACAGAATGTCCATCTGGGACGTGGGCCAAGCACATTGGACGTGATTTGAGTTGCGATGGGGTCTGATACTTCATCAAGGCGGGCCCAAGAGTCGCTTGCTCTGTGCTAGTACTCACTGGTGAATATTGATGGGAAGAAGTACTCGGCTACGGGGGGAGCATCTTGTTGGAGGTTGCCTTGATTGTAGTTGAAAGGACCATCCTCGCCGCGGGCCTGAAGAGTGCGGGCATCTTCGACCATCTTGACATTCAAGCGATCGATGTGCTCATGAGGCACAACGTCTTCGACGACGACTAGGCCATCCTGGTGAAGATGACGAACAGCGATTTCGAGATTCCGGGGCCCTAGTGCCTCTTCCTGTCTCTCCGAGACGGATGGCCTGATTATTCGAGGTGATGGGATGGAAGCAGTGGCCAGGGTCTTGCGCTGCGCGCGGCTGGTGAGAGACGTCGCTCGACGGAACGCTGATAGCCACATATTGAACTGAACGTGTAGAAGGCGTTGAAGAGACAGGAAGATCGGCTGATCGTTTTGTAGACGCGCAGAGACTTCGCGATTTTCCAGTCGTACTTAAACAACGTACTTAAACATCGTCGTCGTGCTGGGGCTCCCGAGTACCCCGCATGGCCAAACCCGAGCTCGGGATTCAATGCCCCTCCTTTCCCACTATTGCCGGTGCCAAGGTGTACCTTATTCATGTCAGCGCAGGAGGAGATGAAGTCCAGTGTCGCTGCAAGCCAGCCATCAGTCGCTGGACGGGCCATCCGACGGCTTTCTTGCAAGGAGCAAGGCGTCGGAGGAGTTCCTGTCGAGACGCTTCAGCCCGTATATACCTGGCGCCTATGTCAAGGGTTAGCTGATTGCAAAAAACGACACCAAGGACACGAAGACTCACAATAAGATATGGGCCCAAAGGCGTTGACCATGACGGGGTGCGAGTTGGTCGTAAATGTCAGGCCGCAGATCTCCAAAGCGCACAAATCCAGGACGTCTTCTCGCGATGGGGCGCCAGGCAGATCCGGCGTGACTAGCAACGAGATTTCACTCAGCCTGGCATTTGGTGCGACGAGACAGAGAATGGAGATGGCGACCAAAAAGTACTGCCGGGCAGCAGCTTTGCATCGTCAGTTATGCGCTTTCGAGTAGCTCAGCTTCGACTAACCATGGCAGTCTCCGAGCATCCAGATGGAAGGCAGTGGCCCATTCAGGTAGCTGGCCTCCTTGCACAAGGGATCAAAGTGGCGGGGGAGGTCGGCTTGCCATGACCTCAGCATGTCGAGCATGGCGGGGAGTCGGTCAGAGTATTGGTCCTCGGAACGTGCACCAAAGTGGGCATTGAGGATTCTTCCCAGCACGAGCGAATTGCCATTGAGGTGGTCATGATCGTCCAGGTGCCGCGTCAGGATAGGCACGTTGTCGAGGTTCATCTTCAACGGGTGTTCCTCGAACAGGCTGTAAGTGATGTCCTCCCGAAGGTAGTTCCAGAATCCAGCGCTCGACAGGGTGCGCTGGCCATTGTCCAGCAGAAGTTGCTGGCGCGAGGCCAGAGAGTAGGCGCCGTGTAGGTGCCTGTTGGGGTCGACTTCCTCTGGTGGCCTGTCAGCTGCTCGTCCGGCCGCAGACGGCATGGAATTTTCTTGCCGTCGAGGATCTCGTAGGAACGAAGGAGGCAGACAGCAGCCAGGGCGGCCTCCGACTCCACCGCGTCGCAATCATCCTGTAGGTCGATGAGAAGTCGCACACAGTGTCCGTGGTAATACTCGGCAATCGCTCGCTGGCTCGGTGCGGTGGTCTGGCTGGTCTGCATGGCGGCCTGGGCAATAATGGCACTGAACGGGAGAGGCATGTCCAGCGCCAAGCGGGGAAGCCGCGTGCCAAACATGGAGGCGGCGTCGCTGAGGTCGTACCATGGTGCTATCTCGGTGATGTAGTGGTGGAAGAGACGGGCGATGTCCGGCGATTCGAGGGCTCTACGGGGGTTTTCTGGGGACGGCCATTTCGCGTCGGGACCTGTTGACGGTCAGACGAACAATCAAGGTGGATGATTCTCGGGCGGCATAGGTCGTCACCTGTGTGATGGTCCAGGTTTGCATTATGTGGTCTCTCGGGGGGCCTAAGACGGGACGGTCGCTCGGTGCGCTCGCAGTAGCGGCCTGCGGCAGAGCATCGCTGGCAGATGGGCCTCTGTTCATCACCTGGGTCTCGCCATCAGCACCTCGATCGATGTAGAAGGGGCGGCACATCTAGCCTGACGGACATTTGACCTTGCGAGCGCGGCAGGTATTGCTGACCGGTGTGGATCAGCAGGGCTCGCTCGCGCCTATGTTGCATCTCGCAGGGTGTGGGATGGTAGCTGAACCACACGACGGGTCACGTACCATGCTAAGATTTTGTTAGCTCAGGGTCATTCATCATGGCCAAGTGTCCGTGCTTGCCTGCTGTGTTGAGAACGCGTGGCATTGAGCGGAACGTGGAATGCCCGATACCCGATCACGATGGACGAGATTAGCACGGGGGATGGGTTGCTGTCAAGATCTGAGTCGAGTTGATCTGTCCCGGCAGGCTCGTCCTCGTAGCGTTGTGAGTACCAGCCACAATGGGGGGTGTGGCTTCGACGTCGGTTTCGGCGTGTCATGGGATGTACAGCAGAGAGAGACACCATGCTGATGATCGACCTCGACCCACAGCATGACCATGAAATCTGTAGAGGTTTATTCCCGAAGCGGGGATAGGGGCAGCGGCTTTCACGGCAAAGTCGACATCCATCTTCTGACACAACATGATGAAGTGGCTGGCAAGGACCGGTTCACTTGGTGGTGGAGGTTGAATTGGCAGACGCAGAAAAACCAAGGGACGGCATCGAGCTTACGAAAGCGAAGCACGGGCTACAGCCTGGGCGACGGCTCTCGCCAGCCGCGGGTCTCAGCGCCGGCGTCCTTTGATTGGCTTGCGACGGGAACTAAGCCTTGGGATCAGCTGGCAGCGCACGGATCAGTCAAAATGCACCACCATATCTCGACCACAATGACGTCAGCCACCCGGCAAGCGGCTTGGGGGGATTGCGACGACTCTGCTCCACCACGGCAGCACGGCATCCATTCAAGCTGGCGGGGAGGTTGCTGCAAGGTTGCACGGCAGGCTGGGAAATACTGGTCTTTTTTTTCGTGGCAGGCATTCATATGGGACGCGTCTTGCTCTTCTCCTCGGAGCGTTGACGGACGGATGGTGAAGCGACAACTCACCAGACACTTTTGCGGCTCAACAGCGATCTACAGCGCCTGCCGCCTGTACCTACAGCACTTACAGCACATACAGCACCCGCAGCACCTACCAAAAACGAGCCGACTCACCAGCCCCACCTCGACGGCGCCTCGCACCAACCCTATCGCAGCCAGAGTTTCTGCTTCATACACCCCCCGCCCCACGACCCGGGCAGTCTGCTCCGGACCACCCCCCCGTCGACCCCGTCCGACGCCTGCTGGCAGTGCGCGGAGAAGGGCATCAAAGAAACGAACGGAATCGGAACGAAAGAGTGGAGAGAATGGTCGGCGAGACACGAGCCAACGGGCCCGAGGGCCCCCGCCCCGTCGCCGTAGATGGCCATGGTGATGAGCCCGAGACACAACAGCCCACACCACCCCCCGACGCCCTTCCCAATGTCGAGTCCAAAGCGAACGACGGTGATGACCTTGGGAACGTCCATCGCATACCGCACGATAATGGCGTCCCTCATGGGCCAGCCCCGAGCGGTGCCCTCGAAGACCACGTTCAGGGCTCGGCAAACCCCCAAGCAAACGGCCACAAGACACCTCACGAGAAGCTTCACCACCACTCCGGGGACATCAAGGAGGCCCTCGCCGAACACAAGAAGAAGTTGAAGGAGAACCTGGCGAACGCGCCACCCGGCGGGTTCGACCCCACACCGCTCCCCGATGCGCCCCCGGGCTTCACCGTGCGCTTCATTTTCCACCGGGCTTCGAACCTGCCCGCGGCCGACCTGCGAACGCGAGCATCCGATCCCTTCATCCACGCCACCCTCAAGACGCGCGTGCCCAAGCGTCACACGGAAGACCCAGACCTCTACCGCCGCACGCGGACCATGAGGCGGACGACCGAGCCCGTGTGGGACGAGGAGTGGATCGTGGCCAACATCCCCGCCACCGGCTTCAGCCTCAAGTGCCGCATGTACGACGAGGACTACCCCGACTCGGACGACCGCCTCGGCAACGTGACGATCAAGGTCGACCACGTCAGCGAGGACTGGGCCGGCATCCCGCCGCCGGGCCGCGAGTTCAAGGCCAAGAAGCGCATGGGCAGCAAGCGCGCCTACTTCTTCAAGGCCATCACCAGCCGCTTCGACCCGCACGTCGACATGAGCCCCAGCCTCTGGGTGAGCATGCAGGTCATCGGCCGCTCCAACCCGCCGCACGCCCAGGTCTACACCGTCGGGCCCTCCATCTACTTCAAGCACTTCAGTCCCACCATCGGCCGCCTCACCGGCACCAAGGTCAACAAGAACCACGAGGACGACTTTCAGCCGGAGAACTCGGACCAGGAGCAGGACGCCAAGAAGATGCAGAAATACGAGTGAGTCTTTTGTTGCATGTTACCATTCGCAGCTTCGTGCTCACCAGCCAGCTTCCAATCCAACGAGATGCACCTCTCCGGCCCCGTACCCCCCGAGCTGTACCACCGGTATGTCGAGTTCCGCCCGACCATCGCCCTCATGTTCGCCGGCAGCGGCCTCCGCGGCCGCATCCTCAACAAGGCCCTGCACAAGCAGCACCGGCGGGTCTACAACTTCAGCCCCACGACCGAGGCCGGCACCTTCGCGCCGTGCTCCGAGGAGGCGTCGAAGCAGTTCCTGCGGCTCGCACACTTCGACGAGGGCGGCCGCATCTTCACCTACGTGCTCACCCTGGACGGCATGTTCCGCTTCACCGAGACGGGCAGCGAGTTCAGCATCGACATGCTGAGCAAGCACACGATGCACAGCGACGTCGCCACCTACATCGCCTGCTCGGGCGAGTTCTTCATCCGCCGCCTCGACCGGCCGTCCGGGTCGACGGACCCCGAGCCCGCCGAGGACACGCACCCGACCACCGACCTCCCCGGCGGCCCGCCGCGCGAGCCGCCCCCCGGCGACCCCGCCTACTACCAGCTCGTCATCGACAACGACTCGGGCACCTACCGCCCGGACGAGTCGGTGCTGCCCCTGCTGCGGGACTTCCTGGCGCACAACTTCCCGCGGCTCGGCGTCGTGGCCATGCACTGCGCCGACGAGCGGCTCGTCGAGATGAAGAAGCGCCAGGTCGAGTACAAGAAGGCCGTCGGCCAGCGCGTCAACATGGTCATGAACCGGAGCCCGAGCTCCAGCTCCATGAGCTCGCTGAGCTCCGTCGGCAGCGACCTCGACGCCCTCGACCGCACCGAGTGGGACCGCCAGGCGCAGAAGACCAAGAGGGAGCAGGCGCTCGAGTTTGTCGAGGACCCCAAGCGGGTCAAGGACGTTCTGAGCGGGCAGGGCAGCGCGAAGGCGTGAGCGTGCACGACGCTTTCCTTATTTTCTTTTTTATACCTCACCTTGGATACCTCTGCCGCCGTGGCTGGCGTGCGTTACGAATTACGGCCTTCTGTCATGATTAGATAGTATAATTGCGGCCGCTTGGTCTTGATACCCGTCATTTGTTGCACTGCCTAATGCTGTTTTGGTTTCCGTTATCATAATCAAACTCGTCGCCGTCTCTCACATGAGTTTTGCCTCCGTCGTGGCTCAAAAGGGGTCTCAGTTTCCCGGGCTTGATGCTAGGCGCTGCCAGGACTTCTTGCTTCCCAGCCGGCAACCAACTTCCCCCAAGGAGGTGAGTTGACATGGGCCCCATGACTGTTTCTCCTCTTTTATCTTCCAGGGAGAATCTCCAATCCCCCAACAAAGCAGACGCTACAATCAACGCTAGTTGCACATTTTGCTCTCATCCATCGCAGCCCCTCCTTTTTCGCGCCATTTACCCCGCTCTCCGGAGAACATAATTGGTATCTCCTCGCCTCCTCTCATCAATCACCGGTGAGGTGGCCGAGTTGGTTATGGCGCCAGGTTAAGGTCTACCTTAACTAGATTTCCTGGTGGGGCAACCCGCGCGAGTTCGAGTCTCGTCCTCATCAAATTCTTTTTGCCGTTCGGTCAGCATCATTGTGTTGATGTGCACACGCTTTGCGTGATGGGACGCAATTGTTTTGACGGGGTTTCCTTCACGTGTCAGGCTGCAGTTTGTGCGCGGTTCGTGCTTTTGGTGCGGCCGGCACTGAAGGTGCCCTAGCGTCTGCCGATTGCGGCGTGCAATGCCCCCGAATGCTGCTGGCGCTGGCTGCGGATCAAGAAGGACTTGTATACGGCTTTCAGCCTTCATGCCACCAACCCCGTTCCGTTCATACGAGGATTTCCAGCCACAAGGCTTGATCCGATCAACGAAGCGATCTAACATGGACCGATAGATGGTCTTCAAGCTCCCGGATCCCGCCCCGAACAACCCCCTCAGCTGCCTCGAGGGCTGTCGTCAAAGACTCTCCCTGCTTGTCGCCTGGTAGCCACCACGGAGCAATATTCTCAATGACCCTGGCAAT
This sequence comes from Verticillium isaacii, assembly GCA_002851775.1. NCBI lineage: Eukaryota > Fungi > Ascomycota > Sordariomycetes > Glomerellales > Plectosphaerellaceae > Verticillium > Verticillium isaacii. The sequence continues at coordinate 398,154 of NMXN01000005.1, read as the reverse complement.
ACACAGCAGCTGTCTCCATGGCTCCTCGTCGAGACTATTCAACGGCGTGTTGACACCCAGGTCTTCCAACCTCGCCAGGTACGCTTCATAGACCTTGACCGGCCAGTCCCCACGGTTGTTGATCTCGTCCTGCACGAACTCCTCCTCTGCCGTGAAGAAGCCCGAAAACTCATAATCCACGATGCCGCTAATCTTCGGGGGATGCCCCGACACGAGCACGTTGCGAGGAGAGATGTCGAGGTGGGTGAAGACAAACTCGTCATTCTCGGCCCCGTCCGGGGCCAGAACCAGGCTGAGTCGCGGCAGGGTGCTCGTGATGAAGTCCCGGAGGATAGGTGCCAAGACTCGATTCGGGATGTACGCATCTTTCGTCTCGAGCTCGCGGATCGCACTCTCAAGCCGTAGTTTCCAATATCCATGCCGTGACGAGATGGGGTTCGCCTGAGCGGCCTCGTCTGGGATGCCAATGACGCCCCGGGCCATCGCCGCAGGCAACGTCCCTTCTTCGTCCGTGGCCTTGCGCCCGAGCGACAGGTCTGCAGCTTGCTCATCGCAGAAGAGGAGATTCCCGCAGTGCTTGATGGCCGGCATGTTCAGTCGCCAGTAGGCCACCATGCCAGCCAACTGATGCGCCACGTCCTTCAGCTCAGACTCGTCCCAGTCCCCGAGCGAGAGTGCATCCCCGGGGAGTTTCGTCATGAGGATCCAGCCTGCCGAGTGCTCCCCCTCGCCGAGCCTGGGTAGTTTGCCTGCTTGACAGCCATTTCCGTCTGGAGATATCCTCATGAAGCTCGCCCCATTTTCCGACCATGCTAGAACACGCGGGGAAGGAACTTGACGGCAATGAATCTCCATCAGTCGGAGACAGGCCACCTCGTTCTGGATCTTGTCGGCGCCGAAGAACCGCCCGTTCAATTTAAGGACCAGCTCCTGGACCCCAAGGCCTGGCTGGTCTCCGTCGGACGAGTCCCGGAGGCCACCCTGATCGACCGTGACGTTGTAGATCCTGTTGTTGTAGGAACGGCCAGATGGAAGTTGCGCGGTGGACAACACATCAGCTCCCGGATATATGCTGCCGAGGAGCTCTCTGACCCCCTCCTCCGACAAGCGAATACCATGAATGGGATGGTGGGGCGGAGTCTGTGGTCGAGAGATTGGATCCATAACCACTATGCAGGAGGCTCTTGTTCGAAGGGAATGTCTCTTGCGTAGGTTATTCGTCGATAATATGTTTGAGGAACGTCTGTTTTTTGTGATAATGGTCATCTAGAGTTCCTTGACGATTGTTTATCAGGGGCACCATTTGGTCTCCTGCAATATATTTGGCCGACTGCCACGCCAGCAAATGGGGAACGTTGGAGGATCGTCACCGGTCTGACTCACCCGGCCACCCGATATTCTAGTTTGGCAAGAAAGCCCGAAGTCGAGTTTTTGCCTTGACCTTTTACGATATTGGCGATGAAAGACAACTCAAGATCACTTTCGCTTTTCATACCAAGAGTTGAAAACAACTTGCTATCTGAAATTCCAGATAACTCAACACAAGCTTGTCCGATCTGTCGGCAGTTCAGGGTTACGGCGGTCAATCGACAACTCCTGTGATAATGCAGGTCATGAGCAGGTTGTCAGGCAACACTAAGAAGCAAGGTTCACGCAAGATATCATTGACTGATATTCCTTTCGATCCCTTCGGGAGGCGCACAACTTTAGCGATGCGCCGTGCCCACCAAACCACGCGTTACTTGAATCTCTGTTGAAGGCATTTACTTATGAGATGATGGAAGTCCTACGCATCAAGTTAAGAAACAGCCTTGTGGATCGTAGGAAGCCAGCACTTGAACTCTCCTCCGAGATGTCTCGAGAGATCACAGTTGCTGCTTACGAGCCAAGGCATATCGCTGGCCAAGAGTGGATTGCCTGCAGGAACCGACCAACCGCCCGATGCAGCGCAGAGGCACAGTAAAGTCAGCAGTCAGATATAAAATGGTTCGAGTCAGCATCTCTCTCTTGCGTTCTCCATCCTTCCTTCAAGCCCACCTTCGCCTCATCTTCGCCTCATCTTTGTTCTTTGATCCTACCAGGCCCCTGAGGCTCGAGTCAGAGGGAACAGTCAGAATGCCGTCAATAGAAGACGTCGCCTACTCCAGGGACGAAACTGTGAGCGCCTTCCGCGACTTCTACGGCTTCATGGCCAAGATGTACATGGACGAAGCCGACATCATGGAACCTCCTCCGGGCGGGTGGCCCAACATCACGGGCGCCGCAATGCGGGGCAAGTCGGCCGAGGTGGTTGATCTGCTGCGCCATCTGCCCTACATTCGCCCGAGAAGGCGCGCTGTCTGGAACGAGGTCAAGATCGGCCCCCACATGAGCTTCATCAACTGGCAGCACGGGAACGAGCATCACCAGGTCGAGGCTTCCAGCGGGGGTGGAGAGGACGAGAGCGGGGATGGAGGCGATGACGAGGAGCCGGAGACCGAGAGCATTGGCTCCTGCGAGACCGTGCCTCGGCATGTCGTCGCCATCACGAACCTCTATGAGCGCCACGACGAGGCCCTCACGCTCCTCGACACGCAGCTCGGCATCGTCCACTGGCCGGAATGCTTTGGAGAGATCCTCCAGCAGAGCTTCAGCGGAACGCAGTCGAACGGCACAGAGACGATCGAGGTGGTTCCAACCGTCCCGGAGCGGATCTGGGACGACGCATGCGACTACGCGCCCGAGGAAGAGGAGGAGTGGCGCGACGCCGGGGGAACCTGGGCCATCGCTGACTTCTTCGAGGTGTTGAAGGAGCAGTTCCGGCAGCTGAACTTTGTGCCCATCACCGATACCGTGGTCAGGGACGTCTGGCTGCACTCCGACAATGATCTTGTTGCCGGTGTGCAGGCCATCTACCGAGAGCACGGATGGCCCGAGGAAGAGGAGAACTTTCGCAAGGCGGAATGCATGGCAGCCGTGAAAGCTTTCGTTGAGAGAGAGCACCCTGACGCCATCGTAAATTAGCCGACTAGAGAGGCAGAAAGCCTGTACACGACGGCATTCGACCTCATTCGGGTACATCGTCATTTCAGAGGCATTACAGAACATTCAGCAAAGATACAGAAATAAAACGTGGTGCTCATCCTTTTGGGAATTTTACTCATTTCAACACTATCAAAGGTGCAATCCCCTGACTTTCTCATCCAAGTCTTTCCTATGCGCATCAAGCACGGGGTTCGGCATCTCGCCCAGAATCTCCTTGATGCGCTCCATCATGTGCCCGCGCGGGTTGCACTGCCTGTGGTCCGCGTCGCCCTTCGCCGGCTGTCCGATGTCGTGGATGACCAGGTTCACCAGGATTTCGTACAGCGAGAGGATGCTCTCCTCGACTTCGGACGTCTCGGGCAGCGGCCACAGCCCGGCGCGCGTGAGGCAGAAGGTCAGCGAGCCGAGGATCATGGACTCGCAGCGGTGGGGCCCCATGTACGAGGCGTGGCGGCAGAGGCGTGGCTTCTCGTCCACGGTGACGAGCTGCTCGGTCAGGTCGCGGAAGATGTCGAGCAGGGCCTGGATGGTCTGGGCGCGGATGGCGGCTATGCGTTCTGCAGGGCGAAGAAGGAGAGGGCGTCAGCTGGCGCCGCTCTGGGAGGGGACGCGGCCGGGGCCACGGAGGAGACGGCGCGCGCGAGCTTACCGAGTATGTCGGGGGGCATCTGGAGGGCGTAGAGCGGGGAGTCGGGGTCGAGGACGGAGCCGGGGGTCTCCATGAGGATGCGGCGGGCGGTGGCTTCGAAGAGAGGCCGGCGGCCGAGCTCCCAGCTGATCCAGAGGAGCTTGGGCAGCAGGAGAGGGGTGTCTGGGGGTGGCTCACGGAGGGAGGCCACCCATGTCGGTATCCACGGGACGAGGATGTGTGTGGTGTCGTAGTAGTGCGTAAGGACTGTCAGGTCGTATATGTCGTTGAGGGGAAGGAAACGGGGGACTTTGTAGAGGAAGCCGTGGGCTATTCTGACGAAGAGGTTGAAGGCCGCGGGGTTGTCTTCCGGGAGATCGACGATCCAGGTCGTGCTGCTGCCGTGCTTGCTTCTCGACTCGGCAAAGGCGCCGTAGAGCATGCGTTCGAAAACGGGCGATACGCGGGCGAGAGTGCGGGAGCAGACGAGGAAGCAACGGGCTGATGATGGCTCCTCGCATTCTGTGCCGACTCGCAGCTTGAGGTCGCCTCGAGGATCAATTTCGATGAGCGGAAGATTCGTCTCCGGGTCCATGGCGGGAAGATAGAGAGAGGCCGTCGACTTGAGATGTGCACAGGCTGGGTTCTGACAGCCGTCGGCGGCGTGCTCTTTTGAGGACATGGCGACAGTCTGACGTTTTGTGTCGTGGGTTTGAATCTGAGAAATGGGTTGCCTCTCGGAGTGCGTACAGAAAGCCTCAATAGTCACAGGAGGTTGGGCCAGCGGCGAAGTGACGATAGGTGAGTGATGACGAGGTTTCTTGTCGACGGTTAACTTCACGAGCTCGGCGGACGCACAGCCTCAAGACATACCATTTATAGACCGAAGAAACGCTCAGTCGCACAGAAAGTCTCGTATCAGCCGCAAAGCCTGGTGGTAAACGGTCCCTCGGTTTCCAGAACGTCGGGAACTGTGGAAGATAAAGTATTAAGCATGTCCATACCCCTGAATCGCGTGTGGCGCGGCGATTCATAGCCCACCTTGGCGCCCTTCTTAGCGTCCGTGTCAGCGGCTGCCGTCACGTCTGAGGCTGTATCCGGTGTAAAATGCATGAACCGGATTTGGATGAGCGCCGAACGCCGCAGGGTCTGGCGAAAGGTCGCAACAAGCACCAGGATGTGTCCTGTAAGCAGAGCAGAGCAGCACCAGAGAGGCATTGAACAGACGCCAGAAAGCTCGAGGACTGGCCGCAAAGCGCCTCCAGCCCTACAGGTAACATCCACTCACGCCGGGGCTGACCGAGAAAGTACAATGCCGGGGTCTTGGCGGTCCGTGATGGCGGGTCGGAAGCGCCGCACCGGACACCGCGGAGTCCGCAAGCTCACGACATGTCACAACAAACAGGCTCAATTTTTTATCCTTTGGCGGTGATGGTTTTTAGATGAATTTTCAATGCTCATTTTCGTGTCACAGGTATAATTATCCGACTTTTTTTTTTTCTATGCTACGTCATGGTCATTCTCGTTTTGCATCTCACCCTCGCCGTCAGGTGATTAACCTCAAAACCAGCATCATCATATACACCTGGGCGTCTATGGTCCCCTCGACGTCGGCACTGGTGGGGTGTATGCGCAGGGTCAATAGTGGTAGGCGCTAGGGAATCACCTTGTGACGTGGCCCATCCGGATCTGGATATCCTCGGTGACGTTGAACATGCGCTGGTTTGCGGGATGCCGTTTCTCAAGGTCGGAGCTAGAGAATACCACGGATTCGGAATGTCCGGGCGCCTCAACTCGAAGTACTGGGTGAGGACGGTGATTAGAGCTCAAGTACTAGACACGGCTGGAGTCCCAGCGAGAACGGTGAAGATGAATTGAGGCCGGTGATGGCTACGATTAGGGAGGACACCAAGCCTCGGATGACTGTTGTCTGGGAGTGGGTGTGTAAGTGTGCGGTCATCTTGAAGCAGTGACGAGAAGGATCAATGGCCAGTCAGAATCTCCTGCGGTGCAATATTGTTCCTCGGCGGCTCTAGTGCCATCAAGGTGGTAGTTGATCCTAAGGTGTCAGGGCCGAACTGCGGACCGCCTGTGAGACAAGCGCGGCAAGGTTGCTGCTTCGAGGGCCGCAGTCGCTGCAGGGCTAAGGGCCGCTACATAAGGAGCCGCGGAGGGTCCCCTTCTCGCAGGTAGGGGGTAGATTTCAGATGTTCTACACCAATACACCTACGAGTTAACTGCGGAGCGCACTATTGGGAGACCTCCTCACTCTGCCTACAAACACGCCTAGAACATAGCCTGCCCTTGAGTGTGTAGCTTTCTGTGGAGGACGAAATTTGTCAGGTCAAAGTATGGATGAATGTGACGAGCGGAGGATGCATCTTGTAAACCTTGGTATTGTTGTTGGTCTAATAAGGGCCCCTAAATCGGGTTGCAATTGTCTCCAAACATCAACAGGTGTGTGAGATTCTACTTGTATCGTAGTAATATTCGTTGATGAAAGCCTCACCCATGAGAATCCCCACGTTTCCGTTGAAGGGCCACGTGCCTGAAAATGGTAGACGCGGTTTGAACACTCATCAAGATGCCAGCTAGCCAAGCTTAACTCCCGGCTGCAAGCTAGTATTTGTATTCTTCAACAGGTTTCTGTCGATCATCACTGTAAACCACTTCGGTGTTCATTACTTCTCAGCCTGGCGATTGGGGAAGAGATGGCTGGTCAGGGCGGCTCTTGGCCAAGCAGAGATTTTGAGGAAATCGGCTCAGCAGTGTTCAACTTAAGAAAAACTTCCCGTTCTGACGATTGGGAACTTACCTGCTCCTGATAGGCATCATGTTCGCAACTTGACGAGGAGCACGGCTACCACATGGCACCCCGGGTATCAATGGAGTTGAGGTGTCAGGGCCTGGCACCGGCTGCCGTCAGCCGGCGTCTGTAGCGACCGACTGCCCTGCCCCTGCCCCTGCCCCTGCCTGCCCCAGTCGAGATCGGCTTCACGTACCTCGGCTTCCATCAACGTCAACCCCATTTCAGCGGTTTTGGGTGCCTCCAGTCGAGAAGAGTACGCATAGAGCTGACCCTGGATCATCCATTCGTTCTGGAGTTGCAGAGAGAAGCCGTTGCTCGCAAAACACACCCGCACCCCCCAGCGACCAGCACTCGACTCGACTGCTGCCGCCGCCCAGAGACGAGACAGCATCATTCCCTACAGATACGCCTACTCGGCCGCCTCGCAATGGCGGACGACAGCAGCCACAGACAGAACGACCCGCTGCCGCAGACCAGCGACGACTTCCTGAAGATCCCGTGGTGCGAAGCCCTCCTCACGGCGCCCGGCACGACGTGGTACGTGCCGCCCAGCCGCGACCCCCTCGAGGACAACAAGCCGGGGCGCCACGACCGCTTCTTCGGCAAGACGCTCGACCGGCCCGACAGCATCCCCGCGTGCGTGGCCTTCCACGCGACGCCGGCGGCCGGGGACAACGCCCCGATCCCCCAGGTCTCGGTGCTCTTCGCCCTGGGCGCCGGCCTCGCGGGCTACCCGGACGTGCTGCACGGCGGGGCGACGGCGCTCCTCTTCGACGAGCTGCTGGGCATGCTGGGCCAGCGTAACATGGACCTCGCGCGCGACGACCCCATCTTCCAGATGATGCCGGCCACGGTGACGATGGACGTCCGCTTCCTGCGGCCGATCGCGACGCCGGCGGTCGTGCTGGGCGTGGGGACGGTGCAGTCCATCACGGGGCGCAAGATGCTCCTGCGGGGCGAGATTCGCGATGCCGAGGGCAACGTCGCGGCGACGTGCGAGTCGCTCTGGGTCGCCATGGCGCGCAAGCCGAGGCTCTAGGTGCGGTCCGGCTGCAGCTCCAAGTGAGGCCGGGCTGCAGCTTTAGGTGAGGCCCGGCCACGGCTTTCGGGGCGAGCCCGACGCCTGAGACGACCAGCAGAGGCAGGGAGGAGAGGCTCGCTCACCAGTCCGTTATCGCACCTCCAGGCTCGAGGCAGGGGAGAGAGACAGGCGGGCGCACAGAGACGAGGACCCTGAAACGCTCCCTCGCGTAGCACGGGTGGCCGGCGATCGACAGCGCTACGACCCAATACAATTAAGATGATTTCCGCTCAGGCCGTTGCCTCGTCTCGTTCTGGAAAGACCGCTGTCCACCATTCCCAGCAATGAGACATTTCTGGCAGCCTCAACAAGTGCAGATTGGGAGCCCTTGACGGCAACAGCAGCAGCAGCAGCAGCAGCAGCGGCGGCGGCGGCGGCGGCAGTGTACAAGAACAGACGCTCAAGTCTTGAATGCAGCAGTGCGACTGGAAATGGGACTTCCAAGGCCGCTGGTGAATACAACACGAACACCGTCGTCGAATGCAGAACACAGACCCATGCTGGCAGATCAGGGTCCTTCGTTGCGGAGCACCGCCATTTAACACCAGAGATTGGAGCGGGACAGCATTTCCGCTCCTAAAGCCCATTTCAACGCTTCCGATTCCCCAAGGGGGTGCAAATCTCGGTCAACCAGCAGAGAGGCACGCGCCAACATGTGCTAACAACGAGGCATCCTTGGGCTGGGCTTCCTGGGCTTCCTGGGCATGCGGCAGCGCACGAATCTGCATCTGGCAACCCCCGGGCTCTGGCGGCCCCCACGTGTCGTCCTGGGTGGTCTTCGTGTCTGGTTCGATGCGGCGATGCCATGCCGTGCTCTGGCGGGCTGTTGCTGCGGCACAGCTGGCTCGGCGCGCGAGGGCCAAGGAACGAGCGACGTCATTCGCGCCCGGCGACAGCTTGCTGCGATGTTTTTCTCGATCATCTTCTCGATCGTTTGCTTCCATCATTTGGCTTCAGGCCCTCATGCTCTGACGGCATCTCACAGGCGAATGGGTGGAAGGAAAAGACGGATGGGATACACAGGATAGGGCTGCGCTACGGAGATGGGGGCAGCACGCGGATCCAGGAACTGAACCAACAACGTTGGGCCCATGGGCCCCCCTCGAAGCAGCTCTCCCACTCATTGTCCACCGCTAGCAGACGCTGTGTCCGCACATCCACAAAGTCCGGACGATCGAACGAACGAACAGCGTCTTCCCCGAGCGTCCAGGTTCCGGCAGCTTGGCAACCCCAACCCACACGGCAAACCCATCCCGACCAGGCCGATGATCAGTGCAACCATAACTTTCAGTTGCTTGCTGAACAGGGCTGGAGTTCGTGTCCCTGAGCACGCCTCGTATTGCAGCACCGGAACGCCGCCTCGGGGGATGCTCCCACCGGGCGCCGGCGGCCCCCTTTTCACTGCATCCCTCCCTCCCTCCCCCCGGGAGAACGCCNCCCCCCCCCCCCCCCCCCCCCCAGTCCATCGGCGCCATTCCACAGCAAAAAAAAACATGAGACATCGGATTTGCGCCCAGCCTGTCGGATACGGCCAACGAATGCTTCGGATGCCTGGGGCCCTTGCGCCCCGAGAGCAGGGGGTCTTCTCCCCGAACCGCCCCTCCCTGCAACTGCGACGACCGCCGTGCCCTATCACGGCCCTGAACATGCTCCAAACCTCCCGCGCACATCCACGCAACTCCGCCATTGTCCCACCTGCCAAGCTCAACCCCTGACCGGCCGTTTCCTGGGCTGACGATGGGAGCGGCTGGGACGGCGCCTGGCACTCTGCGCCGTGGGCCATGGCCAACCCGAGCCTCCCGAACAAGACCATTTGGCCATGTCATGTCCACTGGCGATCCATCCATCCTCTTCCTGCGCCCCCGTGTCGAGGGTGCAGAATGGACCGGCGGCCACTGACGAAACCCACTCCCTCGCCTTGGTATGGGTACTTCCTCTCCTCGCGACAGGCATAGGGCAGACAGAGGCCGTACCATACCGTACCAAGCGTACGCCTCTCCTCGGCCATGTATCTGTCTCCTGCTCCTCCTCACGGCTGAACCGATTCTCTTTGTCTGCTCCCCCTTCTCTGCCGCACTGACAGGATAGTCGCCGCCGCCCTGTCCGCCGGTCTCAGAAACGCCCTGTCTCGAATTTGTGCGACGCCAGACCACGACCGCGACGAGCTGAACGCCACAACATACTCCCCATGAAGGCCTCGAAGGCGTAGACCCATTCCGCCCGCCTGTCGTCCGTACATGCCTGCTGTCTTGTCTCTTGCGTCAAAAGACATCGGCAGCCTTCTTGTTCCGGGCCTATCGGCGCGGCCTGCTACCTCTGCGACTGCTGAGCTTCTACCACGCCCGACGACACCACCATGAGCAGCACACTCCGCGATGCCGGCGGCCTGCTCGCCGGCGTCTTCACGAAGAACAAGGATCCCGGGTACCAGAAGATCAGCTGGGAATCATCAGATGAGCCGGAACACGGCGGCCGAAACTTGCCGTTTCTGCGAGGGCCCGGCCGCTGCCTGCCCTGCGGTCTCGGCCGGTGGTCGCTGAAGACCGTCATCGCCACGGTGGGCAGCCTCATCATCCTCATCCTGCTCGCCATTGCCGGTGTACGTCCCCCCCCCTGGCTGCTTCGGCACGCTGACATCGATGTGCATTCATTCTTAGGCGCAAATATCTGACACCGGAAGCAGAACCACACACGAACACCAGCGCCCCCGGCCCCCGAAGATGCAGATCCCCACACCCGCCGCCTGCGCATCATCGTACCCGCTGACGAGCCCGGCGCCAATCTCTGCAAGATGCTCCTGTCCACCGTCGCCAACGGCTACCCCGCGCCCCTCGTCATCAACTGGGGCCGCGACTTCCACAAGAACGGCGGCTGGTTCGGCGGCTCCCACCTCGGCAAGATCGACGGCACCCTCGACGCCCTCGAGGCCCTCGCCTCGGACGCCGCGCCCCCGGAGGAGCGCCTCCGCCCCGACGACCTCGTCCTCGTCGTCGACGCCTACGACGTCTGGTTCCAGCTGCCGCCCCGCGTCCTCATCGAGCGCTTCCTCGCCCAGAACGCCGAGGCCGACGAGCGCGTCCGCGCCGGCTGGTCCGTCAACGCCCCCGACGCCGTCCCGGCCCCGGACCAGAGGATCATCATCAGCACGCAGAAGAAGTGCTGGCCGCGCGCGCGCGACGGCCACCAGACCCACTGCGGCATCCTGCCCGAGAGCACGGCGCGCGAGGACCTCTACGGCCCGGACACGGACAAGGGCGACCCGACCCGCGACGGCAGGGCCCTGTGGCGGACGCGGCCGCGCTACATCAACAGCGGCGCCGTGCTCGGCCGCGGCGACGACATGCTGCGCATGTTCCGCCGCGCCTTCGACAAGGTGCGCGAGGGCCAGGCCGCCGGCAAGAACCTCTTCAGCGACCAGGGCGTCCTCGGCGAGATCCTCGGCCAGCAGGAGGTGTGGCGGAAGCGGCAGCGCGAGAGCCAGGCCGCCGCCCTCGCGGGCGAGACGTACACGGGCGGCGGCGGCCAGGGCGACGCCGACGGCGAGGGCGACGAGGTGGCGGCGGCCGGCGGCGGCGCCGAGACGTGGGAGTTCGGCATCGGCCTCGACTACCGGCAGGACCTGGTGGTGCCGACCGTGTTCGAGGAGGACGACGGCGAGTACCTGATCCTCAACGACACGGCGCGGGTCAACGCCTCGAGCGAGACGCGCGGCGTCGTGCCCCCGCGCCTCGCCGGCCTGCCCGCGGACCTGGCGGACCTCGCGCCGCCGCTGCGCCACGCCGGCGTGTCGGGCGCCGCCCACGAGGACGAGGCCGCCCACTGGGTCGGCGTGCCGCTCTACGCCGACTACTGGTCCGCGCGCGTGCCCGTCGGCGTCCACCACAACGCCCACCGCGGCGGCATGAAGGGCCCGCGCCTCAAGGCCTGGTGGAACAAGACGTGGTTCCACCCCTTCCTGCGCGACATTGTCGCCGCCCGCGAGGTCAGGCCGCGCGCCCTCGCCCCGCTCGCCGTCGTCCGCGCCGCCGGCGCCTGGGCCCGCGACGTCGTCTACTGGCCGCCCAGCTCCGACGCCGAGAGGCCGCGCCCGCGCATCTTCGACCGCGAGACCCTGCCGCAGGGCCTCGACGAGGCCGACTGGCACACCCTGTGCCGGAAGGAGGGCGAGCGCCCGTGGTGGGACATCATATTCGACGACGGGCGGGGACCCGAGGGACTGGGGCCCAAGGAGGATGCCGCGGCGAAACCCGCCGAGCCCGAAGTCAAGGTGAAGAAGCCTGACGCGGCCGACAGCAAGGCCGAAGAGAAGCCAGAAGAAAAGACCGACGAGAAGTCAAAAGAAAAGAGCAACGAGAAGCCAGAAGAAAAGGCAGACGACAAGCCAGAAGAACAGGCAGGCGAAAAGCCGGCGGAAAAGCCCAAAGAAGACGGGCATGCCGAGGACAAGTCCCCAGGCGGCGGGGCCGTGATCAGAAGGTGACACGGGCATACAAACCACAGCATAGCATGATGATCAATACCCCAGCATAATTATAATGTTCACTTTGGCGTTCACCCTCAATTCAGGTATCTCGTATCCTCTCCCTATCTGCTGCCTCTGTAGCGACGGCGGCGCCCTGCCGAGGTCTGCTCCTGTCTGATTCTCTCTCTCTCTCTGTGTGACTGGAAATATAGATGCAAGAAAAATAAATATCGCCGCCCTGATAAAAACCGTCTACCCAATGCGCCAATTAACTCTTTGCTGTTTTTCGTTTCAAATCTCATCGCTGTAATCCATCCAGATTGACGGGTGAATGGACGTGCCCCTCGAGTGGGTGGAACCGGCCTGCGCACTCCTGCCCTCTGCTCATGACGTGCCGTTGACCTGCTTTCCCTTGCCGGCTGAGACGAGCTCGTCCTTGTACAGGCCGTTCGCTTCAATGTAATCCATAACCTCACGGGGGACGTGCTGCGCCCATGTTAGCTTTGATGACCATTTAAGAAGACACACTAGAGCCGGGCTTAAGGTTCGGGCCACAGAATCGGCCAAGGTAGGGAGACATACGTATTCGATGCTCATGTTGCCCTTCAGCAACAAACGCAGCATGGTGCTAGACATGGGGTTGGAGATGATGGCAGGGATGTAGTGAATGTTGCTCTTGTACTCCTGCAAGTTGGACAGGGCCTGGTCGAAGTTGCTGCTGGCCCGCTCGACGACGAAGGCGCCAAAGTCGCCCAGGATATGCTGCAGGTCGCGCGCGGACCAGATGTTGGGCTGGCCCATGGTCTCGACGAGGTCGGCGCCGGCGAGTAGGGCAATGCGGACCTTCTTGCCTCCGCAGCCGCCGCGCAGCCCGTTGATCTCGTGGTTGAAGTGGTCGAGAACGATGGCGGTGGGGACGTACGAGGCCTGCTGTGCCTCCCAGGAGTCGACCATCAGGGGCTGTCGCGCGGCCTTGACGGCAAGCTCGCACATTTCCACACTATTGCCAGGTTAGCGTCATGCCGTGGAGGGCCGGGTCGGGATGATTGCGTACCGGTCGTGCGCCCTCGCGAGACCCTTCTTCTTGTAGGCATCGGACACAGGACTGAGGTAGGCGCCGATGACCTCGTAGTTCGTCTCGGTGCGGGCATAGTCGGCGGCCATGGCGAACATTTCTACGGGGCGGCCAATCAGCGAACGGAACTGCAGGGTGAAGGGCTGCGCTGGCTGGCGGCATGCTGCACGACATGACCTGCAGGAGTGCGCAGGTCGACGGACAGCCGCGGCAAGGCGAGGCAGGGCTCGGTTACTCACGCAAGTGTACGTAGTGCACGGGACTGAAGGAACCGCAGGCGACGAGGATGAGAGGCTCGCGATCGGGGTCGTCGAGTTCGCGTCGCAGGCGGGCGTCGGGGAATGCGTAGCCCGGTGGCGTCATGGCCAGGAGGGTGTCGACGGGCGTGGCCATGGTGATGAGCGAAGAGACAACGGAGGGGTCCGGGGAGGGGGAGGGGTCGAACGGGTCGTCGGCTGTTGACGAGGGGTATTCGGAGAGAAGGGCGACGCAGAAGGTTTGTCGCGACAATCGGGGATCGTGATCGAGTCGGTAGTCAAGTCAGATCCAGATCGAGGACGAAAAGCCCCCGCGAGGGGAGCGTGTGAATTGTTTGGAGGTTTCCTGTTGAGAATCGCCGGTAGCGGCGGAAGAGTCAGTGGTGGCTATTTCAAGAGACTCTCTCTCTCAACTGAACCGGATTGACGGGGGCGATCTTGGCGACGTCATGTGCGACAAGGGCGGGAAGTGCGACAATGGAGGCGGAGGGCAGGCAGACGCACCAAGTCTTGGGATATCGGGACCAGGAGCGCAATCGCTGGGGCGAAGAGGCGACAATTGACAATGATGGTGGATGGGAGTTTGAGGGTGGAGAGAAGAGAGTTGGGTTGCTGAAGAAGATGAGTAACGAGAAACGAAAAAGAGTCGAGGCAAGAAAGAGTCAAAGAGCCATGGATGGAGAATGGAGTAATGGCAGCAAGTAATGGAATGGACGAGCCGCTATGGGAGGCAAGTCCAGCCCATCCCAGTCCGGCGAAAGGCAGCAGCACCCAGCACAACAGGTGGTAGCGGCAGTGGCACTGGACCGCTGGGCGCTGTATCAGCAGCGGAGCAGGCGGGCGCTGGCAGCAGCCTGCGGTGTTTTAGTGCGTCGTACTTGCCCCTCCGCCTGGGTCTTGGGAGGGAAAGACCAAACGGCGCGGGGCGATCGGTCCAATGGCACGGCCCAACAGAAGCTGACTCACCCACCTGAGACCTGATGGCGGCATCCGCGCTCAGCCTGCGCCTTCCGTCTGCTAATGCAGCACATCAACGGTCATGTGACTTTCAGATCCCGCCCGGCTGGCTGCCAATACCAGGTCCTCGTCGTCTTCTTACGTGATGCGGCGTTTCGGCCCAGGATCGGAGCGTTCGTCTCGCCTCCAGGCTGCTGCTGAAGTGAAGGTCCTGCCGCAGCCCTCCCACATCATCGCCATCAGACAATCAGGCCAAACAAACATGTGCCCCGTTCCAATGCTGCATCATTAGACGGCCCAGGCAATCAATCCGATTCCTCCCGCCACGTTCCCTCCCGCCTCTCTCAGGCAGTAGCCGCCTGTCACAGATTTGTCAACACTGTCGTGGACACGCACTGGTGGTACGCTCGACCCCCCGACATCGCAGTCGTCTCGGGATTCGGTTTCCTTACGCCGTTTCAATCCCCCAGAACATCGGAGAACTCCACCCGTCCCCCGGCCGGCCAACGCGAGGAGGGCCTCTCGTCCACCCCGGCTCGGTCCGTTGCGGGTCGCCTGCTGTTGTTGGTCTTGAGAGACTGCTCCCTCGTCGCCATGTGCCCTTCGAAATCTACTCGTCTTGGAAGCTCCGCAACTCTAAGCAACCGACTCGACAACCCTCTCGTCGCTGCTCACGCTCGCTGGAAACGCAGCTACACGAGTTGACCCCTCCCCCTCCCCTGATCATCCTTCGGATTGCCGATGACTGCAGTAGCCTGTTCGGGATAAATGAGCACGCCACCGACCACCTCCTGGGGGTGCAAACGCGGCATGCCCCTTCCAAGCGCTGCTCTCTGTTCGCATGCCTCCAAGCTTGGCTGACGACGAGAAAGGTCGGTCTTTCTCTTACCTGGAATCTGGGCGGCAGCCAGAACGCAGTGTTCGCAGTGTTCACAATGTTCGCAGTGTTCGAGAACCCCGCTGCTACCCAAACCGGCAATCCTCCGAAGTCCGTCCCTCCAAATCCCAAATCGCCCTCGCTCGCCCCCCAAACGGCGCATCTACAGCATCTTTAAGCACCGCTTTAGCAAATGATCAGCGAGTTTGCCTTCTGAGGCTCAACGATTCCACCAATCGTGCTAAGATGTAGCGAGCAGCGAGCAGAACCATGCCACACGGCCACCACACCGATGGTACTGGGACGCGTCAAGTTCTCCTAATTTCGTGATCACAAGCGCATCTATGTTAGCCATGGTTGTCAAGTTGCGCCGCGCTCTCGCCCAAAACAGCCTTGACTCCCGGCGACATGACCCCACAGCCCCCCCTGATATGTACAGCCGAAGCAAGCTCGCGTCACTTAAGGTGGTTTTTAGCAAGGCTCAGAAGCAAGATGCCCCAGATTGACGCTGCAGATCTTGGTGGAATCTGGGGTACAAATATGCGAAGGGCCCAGTCTTGGGCTCCACGATACCAAGCTCTCCAGGCACAAGCAGTCGTCCTTGCATACTCCCTACCGTCACAATGAAGTTCTCGCTGCAGTCGCTCCTCGGCGCTTCAGCCCTACTGGCCTCTGCCGTTGATGCCCAGCAGCTCGCCTTCCCTGGTGCGGAGGGCTTCGGCAGGTTTGCCACGGGAGGTCGAACTGGCACCGTCTACAAGGTGACGAACCTCAAGTGAGCTTAAGCCGGGTCCCTCGTCGGCGGAACTCCCTAACATGTGCCAGCGACTCCGGTGCAGGCTCTCTCCGAGACGCTGTCTCCAAGCCCAACCGCATCGTCGTTTTCGATGTCGGCGGCGTCATCGACATCAACGAGCGCATCGTCGTCTCCCCCAACATCTACATCGCCGGCCAGACGGCACCGGGTGACGTAAGACCTTCCTCTGCTTGACCACTTGACACCAGCCAGTGCCACTGCTGACCAGCCTCTCCAGGGCATCACCGTTTACGGCAATGGGTTCTCCTGGTCTAACGCCCACAACGCCATCACCCGCTACATCCGCATCCGCATGGGCCGCGGCGGCGACAGCGGGAAGGACGCCATCACCATCGCCGAAGGCAGGAACATGATCTTCGACCACGTATCTGTCTCCTGGGGCCGCGACGAGAACTTCTCCGTCAGCGGCACCGCCATCAACATCACCGTGCAGGACACAATCATTGCTCAGGGGCTCCAGACGCACTCGTGCGGTGGTTTGATGGAGACCGAGGGCGGCGTCTCACTGTTCCGCAACTTCTACGTCGACAACAACACGCGCAACCCCAAGGTCAAGGGTCGGAACGACTTCCAGAATAACGTCATCTACAACTGGGGCGTTGGTGCGGGTTACATTGCCGGTGACAGCGCGGGACCCAGCTGGGTCAACATTGTGAACAATTACTTCGTCTCGGGGCCCAGCACGGGCCGAAGCCCCTTCACCCGCGGCAACGAGAATTTCCAGGCTTGTATGTTACTGTCCCGCCCATATCTTCCAAGCCCAGCTGACACGCATAGACGTCCTCGACAACTACTACGACCCCGACCGTGACGGCACCCTCAACGGCACGCCGCTCTGCATGACGACGAACTGTTACTCCCCGCTCGTCTTTGCCCCGACGCCATTCCCTTACCCCGGCCCTGCGAAGCTCCTCACGCCCAAAGCGTCCATCGACCACGTTGTCGCCCGAGCGGGCGCCTCGCTCCGCCGCGACGCGGTCGACAAACTTCTCGTCAGCCAGTTGCTCAGCTACGGAAAGGAGGGCAAGCTCATCGCTGACGAAGCGGAAATTGGCGGTGTCGGGGAGGTCGCAGGCGGGACGGCGCCTGTGGACACCGACGGGGACGGCATTCCGGACGCTTGGGAGAGAGCCAACGGGCTGAACCCGAACGACTCGAAGGACGGGTTGGCCATCGGCGCGGGTGGGTGGACGAACCTGGAGATCTACGTGAACTCTCTCGTCCCAGGGACGTATGCCTAGGAGCTTCTGTTCCGTGATTACGGGGACCATGTTTTTTCAGCCAGCACATATTTGACCACCATTACATTTCGTATTTGTTCGAACCATGCCGGCGTGTGGAAATTGTCGTTGAGGCTTCTGCTGGGGAGACTAAGACCCGTGCACTGAAGCCTGGTGCTTCATGCTAGCACAAACAGCCGTGCTACGATGTCTGCCGGAAATTATTACTTCTTAACGTGGCAGTCAGACGGAAGTCTCGAGCCTTGTGGGCTGCGTCCCGTCCTGCAGGTGGTACGCAGTTGGCTGCTGCATTTCACATTACCAAGCACCAGGTTGGAGTCGTGAGGGGCTGTGGAGGGTGGTTTGTAGCAGACACTCGTACATCTGGGTGAATGTTATTGAAGCAGTATCAGACACCAGGAAGAGATTGGTGGTGTGTTCAATGACAATGTAGAGGGCCGAGTGCGGGGTAGGTGCCGGAGAAGTTTCTCTGGCAGCGACTTCAAGTCGCATCGACGGGAGAAACGCAGGGTAGATTATACCGGCTGAAGGAGGGCCGGGATCGCCGCATGTTGGCCCGAAGCCAGCCTCCTGTGGGGCTCTCTGGGGTTTAGGGACAATGGGTGTAGCTCCGCGCATACGTGGGCCTCTCGAAGACCCGTCCAAGGATTTGAAAATGCGCAGGTATATGGTGTCTTAAAGGCTGCCCTCTTCAGGACCAAAGAAGCACCTGGCTGAGGACCAAAGGAGATAGAAACCGACGACTCGCAGGGTACCTTGTTACGTGGCTCACCTCGAGGTACCCTCTTTGGCGGGCGGTATTGCTGTGCCTCCGCGGGTTCTGTGGCGCAGGTCAGGTCCCTATGCATAGGAGAGAGAGTTAAACGAGGGTTAAACGAAAGTTAAACGAGAGTTATGACACCAGGGCCCTGGCCAGCACCTCAAGATCCTAGATTGTATCGTGCTAAGAGACCGATCCCTGGAGATATCCAAGCACATGTATACGGAGGGTGGGTACAATTTCCAAGTCACAGTTACGGCAATCAAAGACGCGACAACGCGGGAAGGGTTGATTGAAAAAGACTAGCAACAGGTGATCTCTAGTCTCCCTATGTGGGGTCTCTCTTTCCGGCACCATCCTGATGTCGACTGAGAGCCTTTCGCGTAGGTATGCATTAAACCTCTTTCGCATTATCCTCTATCAGCAGCAGTCTGCAATCACTCCTGTCAGACTAGGGAACTTCAACCGACAGACAACCACGACGAGGTGAGGAGGCTCACTGGCTTAGCAAGTCTGGCCGTTCCAGTCCCAGTCGCAGCGCTTGACGGTGCACTTCAGACACTGGCATCTGCCGGAAAGGCAGGAGCAGCTGGCGGCGCAGGCGCGCCTCTCGAGGTCATTAGTGCGTTCGGGGACGAGGTTGGGTATGGCCATGACGGTGGCCAGGAAGAGGGCGACGAAGGTGAAAGACTTCATGTTGAATAGAACTTGGGTAGTTGAGAAGGACTTTGTTGGATGGACAGGAGGGAACTTGGTTTTGAGACAGCGGATGAGGATAAGAAGCCGACTAGGTTCCCCATGGTTCGAGGAAAAGGCGAGTGTTTTATACTCGAATCTGTATACGCCAAGTATACAACACCGTCTTCGAGGATGCAAGCGAGCCAATTAAAGGGGTATCTAAACACCCCTTCCTGTCATCCAGTCACGGGGGTAAGGGTTGTCGGTCTTTCACGGAGCTTCGGGCTTTCAACTCACGACGACGGTGAGGCTGACGGCCCAGGACTTGACTCCTTTCTCCGGTCAGGCGTAAATACCGACAGACTTGGAGGGCTATATACAATACATTCGCTATCAGACATTGACTCTGTACCTCGTCGCTTGGCCATGTTTTCTTCGACTGCCTGTGATTCGTGACTGCCCTTTATATTCTCCTGATCCCCGCTTCTTCCCATTGAGTCTTGTACAGTACCGTACTTGGAGGGCCCTCTTGTTCCGGCCGGGGAAGCAGTTCGCGAGCCGGCCGAAAATGTCCGTCCAACGTAGCTGTCTCTACTCCTCCTTGAGCCTTTTCATGTAACGGTAGTAATCCTCCGTGAACGATGGGCCTGAGCTAGAGACTTGCTTTTTGCGTCTTGTTTCTTGACAGAACGTAAAACGACTTGTGGCTCTGGAATCTTGTGGTCTGGGGAACCGTGTGAATGATGCGAGTGCTTTGGGGAGTGTTGTCACCCCATTAGGAGAAACCTGGCGACCTGGCCCTGCTTTCGTAGTTCAAGACTGCATTTCAGAGATATCCTACTTCCAGTCTCTGTTTAGAGGCCCAATGGAGCCCCGTGCGTCTTGCCACGCAACAAGGCAAGGGCCTGTCGGCGGAGTAAGAAACCCCGTGCGGGGCCGGACGGGTCCATACCCGCTGCCTTCGGCCAGGTTTGCGCCGAAGTCCAATGCCGGGGGACTCTTGGCTTTTGGCCAGACGAGACTGATTCAACGCGTCTAGGTGATAATTCTGACACGATGCAACCAGACGTTGATACGTCGAGATGTATAGGCAAGATCCAACCCTTCCTTTTCAATGCCTCAACATCCTACTTCTCAGTTCTCTCTACACATAGTAATTGGTCGACTGACCTGTTTCATACAATTGTTGATATTTATACAGGGCTTTTGGCGTGGCTAAGGACACCAGGTTGACAAATCATGGATGTAGGTGACCTTCTCCTCCGAAGACAGAATTCACACGGCCAGCTTATTTATCCGCTTTCAGACCATTCTCCTACTCGATAAGGAGCCACCGAACTTACTTCGCGTCTACATCACTACCGACACGCATCATAGGCTCACGTAAATAGAAACCAGTCACATTAGGCCCGACGAAGGAGATGTAGCCTTGTACTTCTACGATATGACTAATATTACGCCATACCTCACCTACGGTACTGACAGTACGCTCGTCGAAGTATTGCGCTTCTTTCATGGCTTATGACATACTACCTCCTTTCCTAGGCTTTCCTTTAGTAGGCTCTAAGTTGTACCGTATGGTCCTTGTGAAAGCTTATCGCCTCCAATAAGTGACGCTACGCCTGATAGGACACTACGGCGCCCCACCATCAGAAGCCCGCGCACGGCCCTTGAAATGACCCAGTCGGGTAGACTTCGGTTGTTTTGTGGAATATGTACTCCAGAAGTGACCTCGCCGCTCAATCAAATCACTCCCTGTGGTGTAGTTGGCTATCACGTTCGACTGTAACTGGGTTCATTTCCAATCGAAAGGTCACCGGCTCGATTCCGGTCGGGGAGATCACCACAAGAAGCATAGCTTCTCTTTTTGTCTTCTTTTTTTTTTTTAGGCCCAGTCATGCCGGCCTAAATTTGAACACCTGTTGAAAACCCGGCTTTGGGATTCCGCCATCGTCTGATGCCCTGACTTCTGTCGAGGGGCATACAGTGCAGAGCACCGGTTCCTATTTGAGTAGTATTTTCGGATGATTTTCGCAGACCGCTCACTGCTATGCGTTGTTCCGCGAGCGATACTGAGAGCTTGGCTCTTGCTGGGGTTGCGTACATTTCGAATATGTGTGCCAAAGTCGTCGGCTCGTATCTTAGGGTTTAGACGGCAGATCCCATCGTCGGGCGGTTAGATTCTATCATGTCTCACCTTAGTCTTTCTGTTGCTAGTTGCTACGACTGGCTGGAAATGTGATCTCTGCAGGCCCCGATAACACGTGAACTACATGTCAAGGATGCGGATAAAGATCCCGTAAGGCCATGTGCAGCAGGCTTCTCGGCTTCTCGGTTTCTCAAAGACTTGCCCGCAGCCTGCGCCCACCGGGTTCTGATGGAGCCTTGGAGTCCCGGTTTGACAATCTGTGCCTGGCTGGGGCTCCGCATGGAAAGTATGCACTGCCTCCTATCCTCGGAAGGAGTAGCGGCGTTCAGTAGCTCCTTTACCTCGTCATGAGGTGTCAAGCGTGTTTGTAGGCAGAGTGAGGAAGTCTTCCAATAGTGCGCTCCGCAGTCAACTCGTAAGTGTAATGGTGTAGGACATCTGAAATCTGCCCCCTTCCTCAGGAAGGGGGGCCCTCCGCAGTTCCTATATAGCGGCCCCTAGCCTCGCAGCGTCTGCGGCCGTCGAGCTAACAACCTTACCGCGCTTGTCTCACAAACCGTCCGCAATTAGGTACTGACATGGTGCTTGGAAGTTCGCCCTGAGGCCATCTGAGACTGGGACCAGTCCCCTGATTTGGCATGAACGCCGGACTCTCCCGCATGATAAAAACGCGCTTCGTCGTCTAGCCGCCTCCTAAGCGGCGGAGAAATCATAATCACAGAATCACATGTGAACGGCAAAGAGAGAAGCTAGAAGGTGCTCATGATGTGCAATATGGCCAATGCGATGTTAAAAGTGGAGGTCTGACCGTGGATAGGAAGACAGTTCTCTCAAAGGCAAGGGAGTTTCAAGACATCATGCGATGATACAAACGGCAAGTGCGACAGCAATTATTTAAACACTATTGGGGCCTGGGAAACAGATATCGAATTTGTGCCGGATAAGAGTGCCGGATGGTCACCAGGCGGTAGGTGCTGTACTGGGTCCAAAATACCATACTGGAAGATAGCCGCTGGAGTAGCATAGCGTGATGGCTGGGCTGTAAGGAAGGTCATGGTGACGACAGTGCTCATAATCATAGGGATACTAACGACTAAATCAGGAAAAGGGCAGTCCAGAAAACGGTATGGAGCAAATAAACAGAATGCTCGCACGAGGACAGGCAGACGAGACCACCGGACAAGTACGAACATGCAATGGCGACTGCAATAGTGGCGCTGAGCCGCTGACATGGAGGTGGAATAGCATATCAGCTCATGAGGATATCGAGAACGACGAGGTCGTGGGACATAGGTAGTGATGAGACGAAGACCACCTGACAAGATTTCGATACTGTACTCGAGTCCATAAATCCCTGAGGGGCATTACATCTCGTAATAGGTCAACAAACTCTAATTTGGCATTTGTTAAGTTCAACATTTTTGCAAACAGAGTCTCCATAGATTTCAAAGTTCTGGTTCCTACTAGAGTGACAATATCTATGAGCTCAAAGAACCCACTTCGGTATCGCAAAGGTCTCATCTATTGATCTCGGTTGATCACGGCTAGGCACAACGCAAATATCAGGTCCTAGAACTTTCACGGATGAAGAAATCCTGAGCTTTCCCAAAGTCTGGAGAATCGATCTCTTTAACGAAAAGAATCATTCTCAAGACTTCTTGTGCTTGAATATTATCACGACGCGCTCTTAACCAATCTTCAACAGGTTTCCTCGCAGTCATTGTAATCAAGTCGTACGGTGAAGGAGTATGGAGAACACTACCGGCGAGAAAGTTTCAGTCTGCGGCTGTACTCCCGACAGTGACAGCAACAGTAAGGAAGGCACAGAGAATCAAAGACATAGGCAAAGAGGGGGTCACAGCCAGATCAATCGCCCCAACCTTCATATTCTGATCTTCAAGGAAGCTCGGCAGATCGAATGGTTTCGTCTGGAAGGTGCATATCTTCAAAGAATGAGTCTGACAGAGTAACGTGTCACCAGAGGCATCGGACGAAAAAAAGGATAGCAATAGTGGGGGTAAAGTCACCGGTGGATCAGAATGTCAAACGGAGGACGCTGTAACAAACACCCACTACTTGGTAATGTGCATCTACGGAGTGGTAATCTCATAAGATACACGAAAGTTTGGATTCAAGGTCATCCGAATCTCGAAGTTTGTAGCACAAACTCCAGGCCAGCGTTCCCAACACGGCAGGTATGAGAGAGAGAGAGAGAAGGAGGCGTCCTTGGTAATCATCCGTTTCCGCGGCGTCGCCGGTGCTCCGACGCCCAGGGCCATGGTACTGACGTCGCGAGTCAAGTATTCTTTGCACATCGATGTACCCTTGGACGGTACACGTACTAGATGAGGGGTTCGAAGGGCCAAATGGCCGAGTCTCTAGAATTAGATTGGTGGTTTGCAAGCAATTGACAGGCTAAGGCTGCAGACTTTCACACTCTGACCTTTGAAGCTCGAGTGAGAGGAACTGGTCTTGAGCCAAAAAGCGGTCTGTTCTACTCTCCATGGTGGCTTCAAGGAGCAGGTCAGGCGGTCAGGCAATAGAGTCAAAATCGCAGTGCTCATGTGACGAAGAGCGGACGTTTCACATCCCACTACCATTCAGCCCCGAGCTCTCCGGTTCTCTCGATAAGCATTCCTCCAGGCAATACCCTAGACGCGGACAGTCTGTGCGGGCAACCGAGTAACCATGGCCAACGTTCCGCGGATGGCTTCCAGAGGCACGACGTCCCGACAACGGGGCAGCGGAGAGATCCAACCACGAACACATGAATCCAATGATAAGAGTACGAGTGGTGTGCGCCATGGTATTTGAAACCAGACATCCGATGGCTAGGGCTCTTGGGAGGCTGACGAACGACTTCACAGGATGTTGGTCTTACCCCCTGGGCGGCTTTACTTTTCCCGCACCGTTCGGCCACTGTCGTGTCGGTCTTCAGCCAGAACGGGAAAGCCACCAAGAGAGTCCAGAAGCCGCCGCGCGGCGAAAAAGCCGGAACGTGTTGAGGCAGTGGCCAGAGCCCTCAAGGGCTCGCACCCACGGAAGCCAGAAAGCCGGGAAACCCTGACAGTACTCCTTGTGCTATTTACGTCGCGGGGCTGTCGACCAAGTCCGAACCCGTATGGGCACTGTTTGCCATCCGTGTAAGATTGATTCTGGCGGGGCATTGGTTTGGGCCCTCAACGCTCACTCTGGACGAAGCAGGCGCCACAGCAACTCTGTTTGGACGACCACGCAGCGCAAATTGATTGGGGCGACGGCGAGCCTTGGGATTGCATTCTCGGCACGGTGCAGAAGAGAGAAAAGTCACCGGGCCCGTCATTGGATCGGATCGGGCGTGTGTATGACAGACAGGGCTTAGAGATGGCGGGCTGCAGCGAGAGCTGCCACGCCATGGGGGTTCGATCTCGGCTGGACGGCGGAGGGACGGATGACGGGTGCCGGATGCTGAAGCTGGAGAGAAAAAGGGTCAGCACGGTCTACTGGAAACGCAAGCATCTCGGCTGCTGGCCATCCTTCTTGCCTCCCGTCGCTAGTTGCGACCCGAAATGGCGTGGCAGGCACCCCATGTGTTTGCTCTGTTCCATGCATCGGGTGGGTGAGGCCGCCCTATACATACCTTGACCTACAGGGATCTGCTTCAATTATGGTTGGAATCGATTGGCGAGGTGGAGAGGATCCAGAGAGTGGCACGCCATGCCATGCGTTTTGGCACCAGACGCTGGAACATTCGGGTTCGCCTGAAAGCGGGGGAGGAGCCGTGCGACGGCGGAGGCGAGATTTGGAGGCTTGACCAGGCCCTCCACCCAGCATCGGGACATGACATCCCACCTCGACCTGCAGCGACATGACTTGGTGCTTATCTACGTACCTCATCATGCCTGTGTCGCCCTCTGCTGGTTGCCTAAAGCAAAGATGGGTATCATTGGAAAAGAAGCGGTCAGCGGTCATCAGCGGTCTACAGTCAGCGACGATGCTCAGCCTGACGATGGCAGCCACCGCCCAGTCTGTTCTTCGAATCCCTGCCCGGTTGCTCTTTCCTCTCATTCACATGCCCCAGCTCGGGAGAGCCCAATCCACGTAGGGGACTTTTTAGCCAGTGATGCAAACGACAAGGGATCGAGGCTCTACTTTTGGATGGAGGAGGAGCCAAATGGTATCTACTTCGAGTCGCAAGCAAAGAGGCAGCGTGACTCCAAGACAAAGGCGCCTTTCAACCATGATTCTTGGGGCGAAATCTACCTTCAGGTTCAGATCGACCGAGTCCGACTCTGGGTGCCAAGCCACGAACGTGGCTGCCACCTGACTGTCATAAACCTCCGTTGGTTGGTCTTGCCTCTCTCGTCTTTGCCTACCTACCTCTCTGGGTCCGCATCATCTCCCTTCTTTGATCGTTCATGGGTCATGCCTGCCCCGTGCAAGCCTCTGGTAGCCGTGGCGTACCTCTCCTGGCTTCGACTGCCGCCAAGACGACTTCGCTTCTCTTACTCCGTATTTGGTGCTGCACACCATCATGCCCCAAGGTTCAACGCCCACAAGGCCCAAAGGGCTGCGACCACCATGGCTGCGAATCCCAGCTCGAGCTCCCGCTCCCTTTCAGACCTAGATCTTCAGCAGCTACCAGACACCACGCCATCGGCACCACACCATCTCGCGCTGCACCCGAAGACCTATCCTACCCAGCCTTGTTCATGCGCTCTCTTGTCATCTCCTACGTCGACACCTGCGACCACGACCACACCTACGCCCATGGCCCCGAGGTCTCATTCTTTTTCCCCTTTCACGTTGGCGTCATGGTTGCTGCTCACAGCCTTCGCTCGCCTCCCCTTGTCTGTGTAACAGCCTCGTCTACTTGGCTCTCGCTGCGCCCACGCCCTACTGGACGACCTCTGCCTGGCCTCTGGAGACCAGCTCGAGCTTCAGCTCCAGCTCTGGTTCCAGCTCTGCCTGTCTAGAACTGATATATCCACTCGCCTGCTCCTGTCGCATGGAGAGACACTTGCGACGGACAGCAACAGCTTCAGTCGATACACCAAATCCCCAGTACGCCCGCTGCCTGGCGCCCCTCCTCTCCTATCCTGCATTTTGTTCGTTCCAGTCTCTTTAATTGCTCCTGTTCCGTACGTCGACCGGCGACCCCTTCGTTGATCGCTTCAGCGCAAGAATCATCCGTCACACCAGCTCGCTCTCCTTTCTCCTGGTTCGGCCCTCCTCCGGCCAACTCTGCGCTCTCGTCTGCCGTCTCTCGTCGTCTCTCGACCATTTCTGTCCTTCGCGACTCTCGTGTCGCCGCCCCCGAGTCGACGGCAACCTTCCATCGTTTGTCCGACCCAGCACGACCTGTACGACGTCTCCCCTCTAGTCCAAACGACGTCCCCGCCCGCTGTTTCGGGCCCAGAGATCCAATCCCATCTCTCGAGTCCCCCTGTGCTCCGGCCTGCATTTCAGCTTCCGTGGCTTCCGCCGGGCCCCCAAAAGTATGCCTCACCCTCCCTCCTCCAGTTCTCGTCGTTTGACGCCACCTGATCTCACCTACGCCGCCGACCATGTGTGCCGATCGCGACAGACCTCTGCTGACCCTGCTGGGGCAGGAAGCTCACGCCCCCTCGACGCCCCTCACCGGGCCTTTATCGACCTTCCCCGTCCATCAACTCTCTTTCAGACAATACTCCGGCCCGGAAAAGATGCCTCTCAGCGGCCATCAGGTCATCACCATCATCGCCCTCGAACGCACCGGAGCCTCGCTTTCCTTGATTGGAATCACCCTGATCTTTGTTACGTACTACCTCTTCAAACGACTCAGGACCATCCCCAATCTCTTCATCGTCTTTGCCTCGGTCGCCAATATTGGCGCCAGCATTGCTTGCCTCATCGGCTACGATGGAATCCTCATAGGGGAGGCTTCCGCGTTGTGCCAGGCTCAGGCTTTCATGCTGGAAATGTTTGTCGTGCCGGACAGAACATCCATCACAGTTTTTACTGACGCTGCTTAGGTTCATGCAGTCCGATCCATGGTGGTCCTTGGCCATGGCGGTCAACGTCTACCTCGTCTTCTTCTTCGGCGCCAGCCCAGCGTCTTTTCGACACCACCTCTGGCTGTACTGCGTCATCTGCTTCGGTGGACCATTTATCCCCGCTGTCGTACTGCTACTCGCACGCCCAAACGGAAAGAGGATGTATGGCAATGCAACGGTACGTGTGACCCCATGTGTGGGGGTCCTTGAAAGACACTAACACCCGGAACCAGCTTTGGTGTTGGATCAATGGCGACTGGAGTGAGCTTCGCATCTACACTTACTACCTGCCGATCTGGATCTGTATTCTCTGCTCGATTCTGATCTATTTTGCCGTTGGCTATCATGTCTTTCATCAGCGTAACCAGCTGCGAAACCTGACTTTTAGCCATGCCAATGACGCTAAAGACGCGTCGGTCTCGGAAGACAACAGAGACTCCGCAGAAAAGGTTGACAACACAGTTCCACAGGGTCACACTCTTTTTTCAAAGGTCCAGGGCTGACCGTAACCACAGAACCTCACCGGGCGACCCGAAGACTGGCAGGTTACTGCCGTGACCGAAGTACAGATCACCACGGGATCGTCGAGCCATTACGCACTTCCCGAGTCCTCGACTGTGCCCTCGACATCCTTGACACATCCGCCGCTCGCCAGGGTAATTGTGCCAGCGAAGTCGTGGCGTACAAGCAACGAGCGCCCGCCGAGCCCGATGGCCAACCACTCACGCTTCGAGACAATGATCAGCTCAAACCCACCGCCGCCACCACCAAAACAAACCTTCAAAGAGCGCTTGCGGAACGGGATGCGGCGTTTCAATGCTAAGCTGCAGGGACTCGACCCCGTCAAGCTTGCCTACCTACGCACAAGTTTCATTTTTGCCATCTCGATTCTCGTGACCTGGACACCGAGTTCCATCAACCGTGTCAACGACCTGGTCAATCCCGGCCAGGTCAGCTTCGGCCTTAACGTCGCCACGGCCATTGTGCTTCCCTTGCAGGGCGTCTGGAATGCCGTCATCTATTTCATGACAAGCTGGAACACGGTCAAGGAGGAGTACCGTGGGTTGAGGCATAGGCAGTCCGCAAGGCGACTCGATAGTCGAGGTAACAGCCGGTTGGGTGGTGCAAGAATTGAGGTCATCCGCGGAACCCATCGCGACCACTTCAACGCGACCTACTCGGCCCGTGGCAAGCGGCCCGGAAGTGACGAGACGAGCGAGTTCGAGTTGGCGCCGCCGGTCAACTTTAGCCATGATAATGTTAGGGCCATGCGTGGCTCTTTCTAGCTGCATATTATTCACATGCTGATACTCCTAGACTTGTTGCTCACGTGGTTTTCACTTTGACGGAGGCGAGGTGTGTGTACATAGGGCAAGTCGATGCTGGTTGTGCGGTGAAAGAGAACGCTTTGGAATCCAGAGAATGCATTAGGAGTAAATCCCAAAATGAGCTACAGCTTTTTTATGAATACAAACATGTATAGTTACAGAGCCAGGGACACGACCATGAATAGGTAACATGTTGGGCCTCGGGAGGGAGCAAGCAGAACCGGCCCCTATAGTGGAACTGCCTCAAAGCGTCGACGGTTAATCGTCGGCAGTCGAGTGGTGTTGGGGCTCAGCTCAGGATGTGTCAGCGAGACGGATGCCCCATCGGAATCGCGCGAGCGTTGGCGCGGACGATCCGTCAAGACAGCAGGCGCTATCATCAACGCTTTGCATACTTGTTGAAATCTCTCTTACGCAGAGCTGACGTGAGAGCCGGATTTCAGTGTCCGAGGCTGCCGAGGGAGATCCTTTCTTGGGTACGGAGCTTTCGTCTTGCCGCGGGAGGGACATCACACTGTCGACGCCCTCCTTATTGACTCACAACAACTCACAAAGGCCCAAATCCACGGCGGCTAGGCTTTATCGCAGGATCCCTCAGAGCGGCATAAAAAGCAGCAGATATCATGGCCAAACACGTCTGCATCATCGGTTCGTCCGCATCGTCACCCGCCGGGCTCCAAGGCTGACTCCTCATCAGGCGCCGGCCCCTCCGGCCTCGTCGCCGCCAAGACGCTGCTGTACAACGCGCCCAAGGGAGCGTTCAAGGTGACCGTCTTTGACGCCCAGCGGCGCATCGGCGGGCTGTGGCCCAGCGGCAGAGATGACGCCGAGGGCCTGGTGCACCCACTTATGGTGACGAACCAGAGCCGGCACACGATGCACTTTAGCGACTTTGCGTGGGAGGACGGCGAGGGGCAGTTCCCCCGGGCGTGGATGGTGGGGCGGTATCTGGAGCGGTACCTCGGGCGGTATCCCGGTGCTGATGTGCGGCTCGGCTGGAGGGTGACGGGGACGGAGATGTTGGAGGGCGGGAGGTGGAGAGTTACCGTCAAGAATGGGGAGGACGAGGAAGTCGGAGAGTTTGACCAGGTCGTGGTCACGACGGGCTTTTTCGGGGAGCCCATCGTCCCGAAGGGTTTGACGGAGAAGACGACGGTGCCAGTCGTGCACAGCAGTCGGTATCGAGACCTGAACGGTCTGCTCGGCAAGGGAGGCAAGGGGGGCAAGATCTTGGTGGTTGGAGGGCAGATGTCAGGGGTTGAGATTGCTGGGACGATCGCGAGCCATCTTTCGTCTGCGGTCAACGTGCCGGGGACGAGCGAGGTGCCAAGCCCCGATGGGTATTCGATTCACCACCTAGTCCAGCACCCGGCGTGGGTGTTCCCCCTGTACACGACACCCAAGGTACGCCTTGATCTTCCTGTGGACTCTCTACAGAGGAGCGTGGCTGACTTCATCTAGCCCAAACTCGCAGCACCTCCTTTTCTGCCAGTCGACCTCGGGTCCTACAACCTCAACAACCGTCCCAGGCCCCTGACGAACAGCCAGGGCCACATTTCTCCCGAGACGGCCCAAGTGGTCCATGGCATCTTCCAGGGGGCTCTTGGGCAGGATCAGTCACAGTTCTCCGAGGCCATTGCCGTCAAGGGCGAGCTGACGACGGAACCGCCGTATCTCGCCATGAGCGAGTATTACACAGAATTCGTCCGGTCGGGCCTCATTACAGCGTCAAGGGGCAAACTGGAGAGAATGGATGGGACAACAGCCATCATCACCCCGACAGGCGAGCGAATCGAGGACGTTGCGGCGGTGGTCCTCGCCACGGGGTTCGACCCTTCGCCGTGCGTTTCCTTCCTGCCCGAGTCCGTCCTGAAGACGCTCCGACACAGCCCCGAGCATCGCGACTTGCCGCTGGCACTGGGGTTCCACGGCACGCAGCACCGCGACCTACCGACGCTGGGCTTTGTGGGATTTTACCGTTCCCCTTACTGGGGCGTCATGGAGATGCAGGCACGATTCCTGGCTGCCCTCTGGACGCCTGAGGATCTCGCGACGCCTCCACCGGGCCTTGCGGCGGCCGTACAGAGCGATGCATGCGAGAAGCGCATTCAAGACCTCCGAGACGACCCGCGGTGCTCACAGTTCCCAATGGGCGACTACGCCTTCATCATGAAGGAGATGTCTGCGGCGCTGGACATTCCCATGTCGCCGACCGTGCAGCCGCCGACGCCGACGCTGCCGCACAACAACCTCCCGATGGACATCCTCACGCCGTCACGCTACCTGTCGCCATTCGCCGACGACCAGGCCAAGGCGGAGAATGTCAAGGCTCTGCAGTACACGAACGAAGTGGCCACGGCCGGCTTGACGAGCAGCCGATTCGTCGCGCACGCTGTGTTTCGCAGCTTGCTGGGAACCTGGAGGCTAGAGCGGTCGCTCGACAGCAAGCTTCCGTCGCACCCGAGCGGGCACTTCAGCGGCACGGCGCGGTTCCTCCTCCGGGACGCGACGTCGGACGGGCTGCAGTGCGCTTCCTCGGGCGACAACGTTGTGCCGACGGGGACGGACCCGGGGGACCCAGGACAGGAGTATCTCTACATCGAGGAGGGGGAGTTCAAGGCGAGCAACGGACTCGTCTTCCAGGCGCGCCGGCGGTACATTTGGCGTTACGACGAGGGGCGGGACGTGATTAGCGTTTGGTTCGTGCGGACGGACGACGACAAAAGGGCGGATTATCTCTTCCACGAGGTGGAGTTCGCGGCGAGGGAGGCGGGGCGGGAGGCTGACGACGAAGGGGCGCCGTGGAAGGCCAAGGCGGGCCATCTCTGCATTGACGACTTTTACAACGTCGCGTACGAGTTCTCGTTTGCGGCTGTCAACCTGAGGGAATGGGCGATCGGGTACGCGGTGCAGGGGCCGAAGAAGGACTACGCCATCCGGGGTGTGTATCGGCGGGAGTAGATGATCGGCGTGACGTGCAGATGGCGGGCAGATTGACAGGTTGGCGGCTTGTCCCTGGATTCCGTCCTTGGTCTTTGTCCCTGGTCTTTGTCCCCGGTCTTGGGCGCCTTGGTGATCTGATGGACCGTTGCAGAGGTCGCAGATGGGCGGGCAGAGGAGGGGGGATTGGTGCTTGGCGGACAGAGTCAGGCCATACTGACATGACGACGGATTAGGCATTAGGCAGGCGCCAGGGAATGCGCCAGGGAATGCGCCAGGGAATGCGCCAGGGCAGGCGCCGCCAGCCAGGGAGAGCGTAAGCCAGGGCAGCAGCGACGGCGGTGCTACCCCGCCCCCGCCTGCCGTCATTCAGCAGATGCACCTACTCCGCCAGCCTCTCCCTCTCTGGTGTCGTGCCTGCAGTGGCTACAGCCCACCACTACTATCTCTGTCACCTCTCCTCCGCAGCTCGAGCTACATGTACTTACTGTACCTACCTAAGACAGCCTAAAGAACCTAACTGAGGCACGCACCCCAGGAACAGGAAGCAACGTTGAGCTGTTAAATACCTCGAGCAGCTTCCTCTCGTCCCGTCTCACCCAGCTTCAACAACCCCTTCCCCACCCCCCAACGGCTCCCACAGCTCTCTCCATCACTCTCCAGCAACCCCCGTCCAGCTTGACGACATCCTCCCAATACCCATAACACCAACCACATCACTTCCATCACCATGAGGCTCGCTGTCTTCTCCGCCAAGCCCTACGACCGCAAATATCTCACGGCCGCCAAACCCGCCGGCCTCGAAATTACCTTCCACGATGTCTCCCTGACCCCCAAGACGATCTCCCTCCTGACCCCCCACGACGGCGGCTACCCCTACGTCGCCGTCTGCGTCTTCGTCAACGACCAGCTGCCGGCCTCCGTCCTCGACGCCCTCCACAACGCCGGCATCCGCGCCGTTCTGCTGCGCTGTGCCGGCTACAACAATGTCGACCTGCCCCACGCCGAGAAGCTCGGCATCGCCGTCGCCAACGTCCCCTCCTACTCCCCCGAGGCAGTCGCCGAGTTCGCCGTCGCCCTGCTGCAGACCCTTAACCGCAACACCCACCGCGCCTACAACCGCGTGCGCGAGAACAACTTTGCTCTCGACGGCCTCTGTGGCCGCACCCTGAACGGCAAGACGGTCGGGCTCATCGGGACGGGCCGCATCGGTGTTGCCTTCGCGCGCATCATGAAGGGTTTCGGCTGCAGGGTGCTCGCCCACGATCCCTACCCCTCGGCCGCCTTTGAGGAGTACGGCAAGTACGTCGACCTGCACGACTTGCTGCCCGAGTGCGACGTCGTCAGCCTGCACTGCCCCCTCACGGAGCAGACGCGCCACATTATCAACGACGATACGCTGGGTCTGCTGAAGAAGGGGGCGCTGCTCGTCAATACGTCGCGCGGTGGGCTCGTCAACACCAAGGCCGTCATCACGGCACTAAAGGAGCGCAAACTGGCCGGTCTGGCGCTCGATGTGTACGAGGGCGAGGGCGCACTGTTCTACGACGATCACAGCGGCGACATCATCGAGGACGACGAGCTGATGCGCCTCATGACCTTCCCAAACGTGGTTATCTGCGGACACCAGGCCTTCTTCACCGAGGAGGCGCTGACCGAAATCTCCGAGTGCACGGTGCGGAACCTGGAGGACCTGGCGGCCGGACGGGCGTGCAAGAACGCACTCGTGCAGCCGCGGGACGGCGTCAAGGAGGACGAGAGGGGGGATGTGAAGCCGCTGGCGAGGCGGGACTCGCTTCCCGTGCGCACGGTCTAATGTTTGATTCAGCAGCGCGATGTTCTCGGCCGAGGCGCCGAATGTCTGGAAAAGAGTCAGTAAGGGTTTGAAAAGAAAGCCAGGGCGGGGGATCCTCACTATCTAGCACCATTCTTGTTCTAGGCTCGTAATGACATCACACTTGGTGTGCGAGTTTGCGACATCGGGCGAAACTGGATCAAGCAGGTGGACCATCCTTCAACTTATGAATCATCTCCGACCCTAATTCTTATGTCAAACCCCGAAGCGTGGCCGGTCGAAGATTTTCATCTACCGGGTGCAAGTACCGTCGCCCCACAAATCCCGGTCAGAGCCCGGCGTCCGGGATGGGGCCGCCTTTGAAGAAATCACGGCGACAGTACCACCGGAGGGTGCACCGAAGCTGTCATTGGGCTGGAATGGTACCTTGCATGGACTTCATGTGAGGTGTTGATTAATCGATTTTTTCTTGTGGCCCAACGGTTCGAACAAACTCTTCCACAAGTCAACCATCAGTGAATCTTGCTCTACTCAACGACCACCAGAAGATGCCGAGATATCTCCTCCTCGAACCCACAGCAACGCCCACCAATCCCTGTAACTAAGTACTCTATTCCCGTTCATTCCCACGACCGTCTCCACTCTCGAGTTGAGCCGCCCAAACATACGCCCTCCTGACCTTCATCATTGGGCGCCATCATCATCGTGGCCCTGACTACCGCTTTGACGTGGGGGGCCTTTCTTTCTCTTAAGCATATCGCCGTGCTTCCTCCGTGACGGCGGCTATCGAATAAGTGGGATATGCCGTGATGTTTTGGCCGAGGCTTGCCGAAGGGGGACGAGAGGCGGAAGTATAAAGGGCATTGCCCCTTACTTTCTTCTAGAAGGCTTGGAACGACAAGCTACTGCTCCTACCGTCTTCATTTCCTGATCATCTCTGCCTGTCTCGGCTCATCTCTTCTCGGTCATCATTCTCAACATGGAAAAGTCCACTCCCCCCGAGACCACGGGCTCAGCACCGGTCCCAGCACCGGTCCCAGCACCGGCCACTGCACACACAAAGGAGCACCGCGACCCCAACCTCGACCTCGCCCTCCCCTACCGCACCCTCACCTCCAATGCCAACCTGGCCGAGTACACGACTGAGGATCCCCGCGGTGAGATCCCCGGTCCGCCGGTCCCCAGCAGCGACGGCACGGCCCACGAGCAGTACAAGCTCGTCACGTTCCAGCCCAATGACCCTGAGAATCCCCGCAACTGGAGCAAGGCGTTCCGCTGGTACTGCACCCTTGTTGTGGCCCTGACGTGTTTTGTTGTGGCCCTGTGTTCCAGCATCATCACGGCGGACATTGCCGGCGTGTCGAAGGAGTTTGGCGTCAGCCAGGAGGTGGCGCTGGTGACGGTCTCCGTGTTTGTCGTCGGCTTTGGCATCGGTATGTTGTCTTTCTCGTCTTATTCGATTGGGTTTTTGTGTTGACGAGGTTTCTTAGGACCCATGGCGTTTGCGCCTCTGTCTGAG
Organism: Verticillium isaacii; assembly: GCA_002851775.1. NCBI lineage: Eukaryota > Fungi > Ascomycota > Sordariomycetes > Glomerellales > Plectosphaerellaceae > Verticillium > Verticillium isaacii. The sequence goes on along the minus strand of NMXN01000005.1, from coordinate 363,743 downwards.
GTGTTTGGCCGGAGAATTATCTAGTAAGCTCCCTTTCCGCCTCCTCACCACTTGGACCACATGGCTGACTCGTACCCAGCGGCTCAACCCTCCTCGTAGCCGTCGTCTTCATCATCCCCTGCGCCGTGGCCGAGAACATTGCCACCCTCATCGTCTGCCGAACCATCGACGGCATTGCCTTCTCGGCGCCCATGACCCTCGTCGGTGGCACGCTCGCCGATCTGTGGCGCAACGAGGAGCGCGGCGTGCCCATGGCCGCCTTTTCCGCCGCTCCCTTCCTCGGACCAGCCAGTATGTGGCCCAGTCTCCTACAAACTCCTCCAGACATGATGTGCTAACACTGAGATCAGTCGGCCCCCTCGTCGGTGGCTTCCTTTCGGACGCTCTCGGCTGGCGCTGGCTCTACTGGCTCCAGCTGATTCTCGCCTTCATCGTCTGGGTCCTCATCACCTTCACCGTCCCGGAGACGTACACGCCCACCATCCTCGCCCGCCGCGCCGCGCGCCTCCGCGCCGAGACGGGCGACCCCACCCACGTCACGGAGCAGGACATTGATCCCCGCCCGCTCTCGGCCCGCATCGGTGTCTTCCTCATCCGTCCGTTCCAGCTCCTCTTCCGCGAGCTCATCGTTCTCCTCATCAGCGTGTACATGTCGGTCCTCTACGGCCTGCTGTACATGTTCTTCATCGCGTACCCCATCGTCTACCAGAGTGGCAAGGGCTGGTCCGCCAGCTCCACGGGCCTGATGTTCATCCCCATCGCCGTCGGCGTGCTCTGCTCGGCCGCCTGCGCGCCGCTGGTCAACAAGCACTACCTCAAGCTCGTGGCTAAGCACAACGGCCACCCGCCGGCCGAGGTGCGGCTGGTGCCCATGATGATCAGCTGCTGGTTCATCCCCGTGGGGCTCATCATCTTCGCGTGGACGAGCTACCGGGAGGTGCACTGGTTCGGCCCGGCCATCGGCGGCTTCCCCGTGGGCTTCGGCTTCATCTTCCTGTACAACTCGGCCAACAACTACCTCGTCGACAGCTACCAGCACCAGGCGGCGTCGGCGCTGGCCGCCAAGACGTGCATCCGCTCCTTCTGGGGCGCCGCCGTCGTGCTCTTCACCGAGCAGATGTACGACCGCCTCGGCGACCAGTGGGCCTCGACCCTGCTGGCCGGCCTCGGCCTGCTGTGCTGCGGCATCCCCTTCCTCTTCTGGCAGTACGGCGCCCGCATCCGCGAGAAGAGCAAGTACGCCTACTCCGGCGACGACGAGGAGACGGCCTCGGACGCGGAGAAGACCAAGCACGGCGCTGCGCCGGACGGCCCGCTGCGGAGCGAGGAGCAGGACGATGACCTGCGGAGGGCGAGGAGCTACGTGAGCAACCCTTAGAGGCGCTCCGGAGAGAGAGCTGTAGGATTCGTGTACGAGTAGAGAAAATTATACCCATAACATCATTGAAACTTACATCATCCTTGGCCAAGTGGTGAGCGTTTCGTAACGTGCAATTGAAATTCCAAGTCTGACACGATGGACAACCACGCAGCGTAACAATATGTGTAATGAGACTCGACTAAGAAATGAACCTGCCGAGCCGCGGTTCGATGCGCTCCCAAATCAACCCGAACGCCAAGCTGTGCTTCCCTGGGTGCCATTGCACCGCATCATTTGAGCGTGGATCCCTTGCATTACTTCCATCCCAGCATCGCATCATGCCCGGCTCTCGCCGCTGTCCCTCCAGATGTGCGCATCTCCCAGGCTAAGAGAGCTGTCTGACGTCCCCGAGTGGTTCAGGCCCTGGTCGGGCGAGGCCTGGACGTCGACCAGCTGTTCCTGGCTGTCGGTCTCGGACGGCTGCGTGGGCGGCGGGTCCTGGTAGATCCAGGGGTTCTCAAGACTGGCGTCATGTTAGCTATATCCTCGAGACAGTTCTGATGACAACATACCGATAAGTGAGGCTCGGGTTCACAAACTTCATCCCCTTCTCCTTGTCCTCATCAATTGTGCTGCCGCGCCTCAGAAGACCGTGCGACGGACGGGGCCCGTCAAAGTCCTCGTCATCCGCCACGGCTTCCTCGCCCGTGCCCGCCTCTGGCACGATCGACCGCAGCGCGATGAAGTACGTGAGCGGCACGAACCGGCGGCGGTAGTAGTAGCTGTACCAGACCGTCAGGAAGAGGAGAGGGAACGTGAGGGCCGACTGGATAAAGGCCGTCTCGAGCGCCATCTCGCTGATCATGACGACCTGGAAAACGAACAGGCCCAGCACCACCCGGTTGCAGATGATGCGCCAGGCACCACCCGTCGCATGCTGCGGTTGGTCCATGGCGTACAGCAGCTGATACTTGTAGGTGAAGTAGCCGAAAATGAAGTAAATGAGGCCGACTGTCAGGACCAGGTATCCGTACTGGATGACGCTGTAGACCAGGCACAGGATGAAGATGAGCAGCGCCGTCGGCAGGTAGAAGCCATAGCTGAACACGGGAGGCGCCATGATCTGGGCGAAGTCGCGAGGCGTCTTGGCGCCCATGCGGTAGAGCGGGTACAGCACGACGCTGCCGACCTCCAGCAGGCGGAAGGGGAACAGGCCGAGACCCTGCAGCATGATGAAGTTGGTGTAGAAGAAGCTGAGGTTGTTGATCTGTCCCGCCAGGAATCGTGCGAACGCCCCCGTGTCGCGAAGGCCGTCCTGGATCTTTCCGACGACCTGGAAGATGTTGATGGCGGTGCTGGAAATGGCGAAGACGAGGAAAATGTTGAAAAAGGAGAAGAAAAAGTTCTTGGAAATGATGGACAGCTCGACGTCGCCCTTGGAGATCATGCCCTGCTGATATGACAGGAAGTCGTACAGGTACGGCACCGCCACGTTGAGTAACGAGACGAGAAGCGTGGGCAGGCCCGTTTCGATCAAGGCTCGCAGCACGGGCAGGTCGTCCAGCGTCGCCACGGCGTTGGGAAACCACTTTTTGAGGTTGCAGATGGTCAGCAGGCCGGCCAGGGATGCAACGAGACCGATCCACACGAGGGACAGCAGCGTGACAAAGATGGTGATGACCCAGGAGCGAAGTCGGCGAACTCCCCTAGGCGCATACGTGTTCGCCCAGATAACGTCGGACGGGGACGGCGCCGGCTTGGTGAGGAGCTGTCCAGGGCGCGGATCAATGCGAGCCTGGATGGCCATCTGGCAGGCCGCAATCGAATCCATGGTGATGAAGGCCGTACCAGCAGCAGCGGGGGTCTTCTTCCGACACGCAATGACCTTGGCGTCCAGGCGCCGCAGCTTCTCCTCGTAGTAGTCAATCGCATCCGTCTTGCGGGTGCGCAGGCCCAGGAGGCCGTACCGCAGTGTCAGCGAGGGCCTTTGTCTCTCGATCAGCTCGGGGCGGATGTCCTCGTGGCTGAGCAGTCGTCCGTTCTCGCCGGCCTCGTCGTCCTCGTCGCCCTCGCCCTCGCCGGACCCTTGGTTCTCCTCATCGTCGTTTCGGTTCGAACGAAGGCGCTGCAATGACTTGGGCAGAGCGGATTGCTTGCCGAGGTAGACGCTCCAGGATTCCTCGAGCTTCCGAAGCATGGCCTCCCTCTGCGCAACGAGGCCGTCCAGTTCTTTCCAGTCACGGCACAGACTGACCGTCTCCACCTGGCCAATCTCCAGTCCCTCGATGAGCTCCTTGATCTTCCCCTCGTCTTTGAGGTTCGCCGGCAGGCCGGTCAGCCGGAACGTGCGATCGGTGATGGTGGACTGCGTGCCCAGGTACTCTTGCCGCACGCGAATGACCCGGAACGTCTCCTTGTTCATGATGTAGATGGTGAGGGCCGTAAAAAAGTAGGTGAAGATGAGCCACGCCCAGAGGTGGCCCTTGCCGTTGTTACTTGCGATTCCGCCAGCATCGTAGGAGGGGTCGGACGCGTCGCTGAAGCTCGCTTGGTTCGACGTGAGGTACAGGTTGTCGGATCGCGGGTCGTCGTGGTGGTCGGGGCCCGTGTCGCGCATGAAGTGTTTGTTCACAGGGAGGAGTACGGCGTAGGCAAAGAAGGCCATGATCGCAAGCAGGCGTATGGCCATCTTGAAGAAGGACAGGAACTGGTCTGGTCAGCGACGGTCTCTAAACGACGATGGTGCTCCATGGCGACCTACAACAAAGGCATCAAGACCTGCCGAAGCTAGGACCTGCTCCTCGGTCACCTTGAACAGCCCTGGGATCCATCCAAAGAACGTGTCGGGCAAGGCGGGAAGTCCGATCGTGGGGTCGAGGCGCCGTTTGCGCGCGGCGTAGAGGGAAGACCATCGCGGCCGCAGGATCTGTGGCACACCGTCAGCGACGACGAGCAGGTGCAGTACCGAGGGGGTCAGCGTACGCAGAAGGTGATAAAGGCCGACACGCCGAGCACCAGAGAGAGGCCCAACTGGACGGTGATGTCGGTGGTTCGCGGTCGGATGTAGGTGGCGCCGTTGCAGGTCTCGTTATTCTTCTTCTTCGTCGCATAATCAAATAGGTCGTCCATGATGACGTCGGGGCATCGCTCGCGGATGAGCAGCGGCGTGATTCGAGGTCAAGCTCCCGACAGAAGGTGTATCGCGAGGTGGAAGTGGGCGGTATGAGTTCGTAGGTGAGCTGGTGGTGGCAGGTGACGCGATGCAGCCAAGCGTGACCAACAGGAGATAAGGTAAGTGACGAGGGAGCTGCAGGTCAGGTCAGGTTCAGGTCAGGTCTAGATCAGGTCCGGGTTGAGGTCCCCACACACACCCCGGCTGTGACGTAGGCATCGACATCATCAGCCACGGAGCCTGCCGAGCCACGATGCACAGCCCCTTCTACGTGCCTTTACACCGCGGACCGGGGAGGATGACAATTACGACCGAAACAGCCCGTGAATATCAACACCAGATAATGTTTCCAGGCTCAGGTCCCGCCAGAAAAGCCCTGTGTTGTTCCAGTTGTAGATGGAATGCCTCAAACTCCTTGGTGAGCTACTGTCAAACATTGGTGTCTAAACCTGGGAGCAAGACCACAGCTCTTCATTTGACCACCCTAAGCCCAGTTCAGCCTAGACGGTTGATGAGTACTGGTTTTGTGGTCTGCTTGCTTCAAGAACAACTGCACAAACTTCACATGCAGTGTAATCACTCTCCGTAAAAGGATGATCAAGATCATCGTGCAGTTTACTGGGTCTTCATTAGTGGTGTACATCAGAAGAAGGGTGCAATATGCTCAACATGTTGCATTCCAGCCTGAGCTGAGTAAAACCCACGTTGTTAAAGAGAAAGGAGTATCTCCTATGGAAGTATGAAATGTAAAAGAATATTCAGCTACTTGGAACAATGCTCAGATGGTCACCGAGTATTTCAGCAGCCCAGGTCAAGAAAACGTACCATCAAGCTGGCAGTTTGACCTCCCTTTCTTTCTTCTGTGAATAGTTCAGGGAGACCACCAGACGGGAACCAGACGGGGGCCGGACGTGGACGATGCTGACGAGGACCAGATGTTGCCGTGGTGAGGGCGGCAGCAAGGAAAGAGGCCGTGTAGCCAAGAGCGTCGGCAGAAGTGGCAGGAGCGCTGTCGTCAGGGGCAAGAGCAACAATTGCAGCCATTGTGGCAGCAGCAGTAGCAGCAGGAGGGAAGTTGCTCTCCCAGGAGCACTAACTAGCAAGGCAGAGAAGAGGCATAGTAAGAGACTCTTCCCTTCCCCATCCCCTCCCTTTCTCCCAAGCAACCGCACCTGCAACAACCCCATCCTCTCTTCGTCCTATCCCCAGGCTTGGACATCAACACCAACGCCCCTCTTCAATCCCATACAAGACGCCCACCACGCCTACAGGGGCTGAGATGCAACCGTCCTTCTCGTCCATCAACCCCAAGACGCCATGCCAACCGACCCATCTGCCGTTTCCGAGTCGGACGTATCTGCCGACTCCACCGCCCCCTCGAGCATCTCGGGGGCGGGACACCAACCGGCTCCTCCGACCGTTGAACCACTGAGCGACACAGAGGCCAGAACAGAGTGGCCTGATGACACAAATCACGACCTCATCGAGCGTCTCGTGGTGGAGGGCCCCGGCAAAGAGTCCAATCTGGTCATCATGTCCAACGCGTAAGTCCGTCTCTGCGCCGCTACCAAACAGGCGCTCGCCACCGCCTGAACCTTTTTCCATGGGCCATACCATCCATCCAGAAAAACATCGGATGACTGCCTACTGACCCCGTCTAGTTCTTTCCGATACAAGAACCAGGCGTACGACCTGCTCGTGGGCTTCCAGGCGAAGGGAAGAATGCACGTGTGGAAGCTTCACCGAGAGGTCGTGTACCCTAGATGCTACGCCATCATGTTCCACGGCAAGCAGGATGTGAGTCGATCATCGCCCGACGCTTCTCTTGCACCCGATGCTGACAGCGCCGTGTTCCTTAGCTGCGACGCAGATACGCCCAAGGTCTGTCCAAGTACAGTACCGCGCCAGTTGTCATCGTAGTCATTGTCCCGAACACCTGGGCGCCCCTGGATATCAAGCACCTCCACCACATGTTCAGTTTTATGTACTGGGACCGTGAGTTGCGCCGCTGCTGCAATTCTCCACACCCCGCTAACAGTCAGTCAGCGGCCCCCAAAATACCCATCTTGCCCAACTTCCTACTACAAGATGTTCTCACCGCCATCAAGCTCGGCCACTGGCTGAATGACAACCTTTTTCGTTCGTATGAGAGGGCCATGGGCGCTTTCCTAAACGAGAGGCTCACCGCCTGGCTCGAAGCGTACCCCGAAGCGCCCGAGGGGCTGGCGTGTTCGTCCGAGGATGTTGCCTGTGTTTTTGTACGATTGGCTTCGAAACCGTGGTACCGTGACATGGCATTTGGTGCATGTATTGAAGAGCTGCGTGAGCTCCTCGAGCGGAAGAAGCATCTGCTGCTGCGCGACTCGGCGTGGGCTCGGCTCGTCGACAAGTACTCTGAGCTGGGCGTATTCATGGGCCAGGATTTGATCGAGTTTTGAGGGGCGGAGAAAGTAAGGTGGCGGGAACAAAGTGAGCTTGAAGTAATTGTGAAGTGCGAAGACAATTTCCAGGGTCGACTGGTTGGTAGGTCCAGAGAAAAAGGGATCATCTGGACTTTCAGACTGTACCATTAAGCTCTTGATGATATGCCTGTCTTCTTTGGCACTTTCAACAGCGACGGGCAGCGGATGATTAAGACTTGGAGTTGAGAAGGACGAAACGCGGTGTCTAGCAGCACTATATCTGCTCGCGGCCATGATGCTGCCCAGAAGGGTGACAGAATGTCGTCCATTTTCGAGCAATGACGAAACTGTGTTAGACCACTTGGAATACATGAGATCGTTGGCGGTATGTGGCACGACCACTTCTCCTGATGGACCATGGCTGTGGCGGCCGGACGGAGGGTCCTACTATGGCATTGATGCTCTCAAGTTGCCGGCTTGCCAGATGCAGTCCATTCTCAGGTCAGGCGAAGACCGTTGCGAGGAGAGCTGTGAAAAGCGTTAGGGGGAGCCCAAGTCATGAGGTTGGTTCCCGACTGTGATGCTGCAGCTGCATCAGGATGCGCGGCCACAAATTTGCTAGCACAACGCCAATCTACGCTCCAAGCAGCATGTCACATTGCAAACACCGTCATGTCAGGGGGCACACGGCCCCAGTCCTTCGCAGCATCGTCGGCACAACTCCTGAACAGCCAACCCACTCGCATTGACCCGTCTATGCATGTATCTCACATCCTCCTCTTTTATTTCCTCCTCCTCTTCCTTTCTTCCACTTCTTCCTTTCCACCTTCCCGGCACCTACGCGCCGTTCGCCTCCCTCTCGACCTTGCCGCCGTCGGCCTCGGTCACGGCGAACCGCCAGCCGAACTTGTCCTCGTCCTTGCCGAGCTGGACGCCCTTGAGCGCGCCCAGCAGCTGCAGGCACACGGGGCCGGCGTCCTCCTGGCTGTCGGGGATGAAGGTGACGGTCTCTGAGGCGCCGTCGGCCGAGGCGCTGAGGCGCGGGCTGCCGGCGCGCGCGGCGGCCAGGGACTGCGGGGACGCGGCGGCGATGCGGCGCGTGATGGAGCGGATGGGGACGAGGCCGGCGGCGGTGCCGGCGGCGAAGACCTCCTCGAAGTCGGGCAGCTCGGTGTATTTGATCTGTCTCGTCAGCGGGCGTTGCAGAGCAAAGGACAAACCAGGGAGGATGAATCGGGGGAGAGGAACCGGGGAGGGTGAATCAGGGAGACAGAAAGAGAGAGAGAGAGAGAGAGAACGTACGACGCGCTTCTCGACGGCCCAGCCGAGGGAGCGGGCGATCTGCTGGACGCTGTCGCTGGTGACCGAGTCGATGACGCACTGCGAGTCGGGCACGACCAGGGTGTAGCCGCCGGCCGGGTCCCGCCTGACGCCGATGAAGCCGCTGGTGCTGAACTCGTCGACGTCCTCGTGGCGGGCCGAGTCGAGGTGCAGGGTGATGCCGTAGCCCTCGTCGCGGGCCTTGTCGCTCCAGCGCAGCACGGGGGCGTAGTTGCCGCCGACCTTGGCGTGGCCGGTGCCGTGGGGGGCGGCGCGGTCGAACTCGTCGAGGATGAGGGCCTTGACCGGGTGCACGCCGTGGTAGACGCCGGTGGGGATGACGAAGACGGCAAACGTGTACTCGTCGGGCGGCGTCAGGCCGAGCTGGGCGCTGGAGCCGTAGATCTGAGGGCGCACGTACATGGCGGCGCCCGTGGCGTGCGGGGGCACGAAGGCGGCGTTGAGGGCGACGGCGGCGCGGCAGGCGTCGAGGAACGTCTGCTCGGGGACGCGGGGCATCGAGGCCACGTCGGCCGAGTGCTGCAGGCGCAGGGCGTTGCGGTCGGGCCGGAACAGGTTGATGGTGTCGTCCGACGGGCCGCGGAACGCCTTGAGGCCCTCGTAGGCCTGCTGGCCGTAGTTGAGGGCCGGCGCCATGCCGTGGATGCGCATGAACGGCGAGGTCACGAACTTGAGGGGCGTCCACTGGCCCGTGGACTTGCTGTAGGTGGACTCGACGTGGCCGTTGACTGAGGTGGTCTGGTTAGCTGGGGGCGGCCCGGGCTGCGAGAGGGAGGACGAGGGGGGAGTGCCTACCCTCGCGGACCTTGAAGCCGACGTTGGCCCAGTCAATGGCGTCCGTGGGAGGAGGGGGGAAGGCGGCCATCTTGGAGGTGATCTATGCCAGGTGTGGGGAGCACTGCCGATGGCTGGAGTACGTGAAGCTCTCGCGAGATCTTGGCTTGACCGCTGCTCGGTTTGGCGGGGCAGAAGACGTCAATCGGAGGTCTGCAATGTCGTTTTCGTCACGGGAAGCCGGACTGTAGCAAGATGATGTTTGGAGGAAGGTCGTCGGAGGGCAATTAGCGTCAGTTCATCCGGAAGAAGAGGAGTACCGCAGCTGATCTGAGTGAGCCGAGTCATTCGAGTCACAGCTTCCGGTCCGTCGTCGAAAAAGTCATGGAGGGGCGCCGATGTCGGGCTGCGGGGTAGTCAGCACCCTTCCCTAACCTCCCGCACTCTGGGTCAGCCGCCGTCGCATTGGCTCGGAGTGAGCCGAGCGCGCCCCAAAATAGGTCGTCACTCATTTGAAGGGGGAGAGACGGAAAAAGAGACAGAGAGAGAGCTTGGGGCTTGGCCACTTGCAGCTGGAGTCGTCCTGAGGGAGCCAAAACCATGATGTCATGGATATGCACCTATGCAGTACGCGGTGCTGGTTGGCCCGTATACAAGTACGCAGTGTATGCAGCACGCGGGCGGTTTTCGACATCAGGCCAGATCAAGATGTAAGATCGTTCACCATCGTGCACCGGTCCAGCAACGTTGTGGTCATTGACTATCAATGCTCGTACAAGAAAAACCCTCCAAAGCCCCATGCTCTCGAGCTCCGGGGTACTCGCGAGAGCAGCAACGTGTAAAAAAGATCCGCCTCCCACCCCGCCTGATACCATCGTCGCAAGCCGCTCGTTCAATTTCCACGATCGAAGCTAGACGCGTGTCGTCATATCAGTCGTGTCTCGCGGTAGGTAGATGAAGGAGGCAAAATGAAGCAAAATGGACGCAGGTCGCCCGGGGCCCCGTGGGATCCCCAAAGATTGTAACGTGAGGCTTGCGTTTGTGTGTGCCTGTGTACGTGCGCGTCCGTGTCCGTATCAGTATCGTGATCCCCAACGCCGAGCCTTGTCAAAAATATCATGTCTGTCCCGTCTCAGTTCGTTCACCCGTCTCATTACTCGTCATGTCGCGCTGGACCGCTCTTGTTGCTAGGCCTCTAGATCTGCGCAAGCCGCTCCAGGGCGGAGAGGACGCCTGTTCATCGTTAGTCGAACCGTCAACGAGATGAGGTCGCAAAGAGTACTCACCACTGACACCCTGCGTCAGCGTCGCCGTCGCCTCCGTACTGCCGCGCTTGCCGAGCGTCACCGTCGTCACCTCCTTGACGACACCCTCGTCACTCAGCACATTGGCCCACTTGAAGACCTTCTCGTCGTCCCGGCCGTCGCCCACGACCATCAGGAAGTCGACCGGCCCCTTGTGCTGCTCGTCGGGGGCCAAGCCCGCTTTGAGGTCCTCGAAGATGCGCTCCGCCGCTGTGCTCTTCGTCCAGTCGATCGGCTCCACGACGATGCACCCGTTGAGCGGGATGGCGTGGACGCGCTGCTCCTCACAGGCGTCGTTGACATGGCTCGCGCAGTCGCTCGCCTGCCGCGCCGCAGTGTCATAGTCCTCGGCTCCCTTGTAGTGGAAAACGAGGCTGCAGCGGCGCTCCTCGATGACGGCACCCGGCGTGCGCTCGAGGTAGTAGGTCATGATGGACTTGACCGACGCCTTCCAGCTGCGGATCTGTTCGGCGTCGGCCATCTCCTGCCACGTGTTTTTGCCGCAGTCCTTGAGGAAGCAGCCGTTCTCGGCGATGAGGCCCAGGTTTGGCACGCGGCGGAACGTCCGGTCGAGCTCCTCAGGGCGCCGTCCGGACATGACGTAGATGGTGTTGCGCTCGTCCAGGAGCAGGTCGTTGAGCACGTCGACGGTGCGCTGCGGGCTGACGGGGATAATCTGGTTCATCGGGCCCCAGCTGACGAGCGTACCCTCGTAGTCGAGTATGAAGAGGCGGCGCTCGCTGCGCTTGTACCGCTGCGATAGCGTGCCGATCGAGAGGCGCGGCACTGAAGTCTGATCGCGCTTGTGCTGCTCCTCGTGCACGAGATCGAGCCGCGACAGGAACTCGGAGAACCAGTGCGAACCCGTGTGGTGCATGACGGCCTCGTACAGCTTGTTCCAGCGGCGCTCCTTCTCCTCGTCGCTCATCTCAAGCGCCTGCTTAATGGCATCGGCGCACGCGCGGTAGTCCCAGGGGTTGACCGAGAGCTCGTGGCCGCCGAAGAGTGACGACGTGCCAGTGAACTCGGACAGGATCAGGGATCCATGCTTCTTCTCCGACAAGACCTCGCCATCTTGGCAGAAGAGGTACTCGTGCGACGTCAGGTTCATGCCCTCGCGCTGGCTGGTGATCATGAGCGCATCGGCACACGTCAGCAGCGCAAGGTACTGCGGGAAGTCAATGTCCTGCTTGAGGTACACGACCGGCTGGTACGCCAAGTTGGCCCAGGAAGAATTGACACGAGTGACAATGTCGCTGACGGCGGCATCGAGGTCGCTCTTCTCGCTGCTCGACATGGCGACCTGAATCAGCACCGTCTGGTTGCGCCACTGCGGGTTCTTGTTGAGGAACAGCTCGTACGACAGCAGCTTCTGGCGCACGCCCCGGACGTGGTCAAGCTTGTCGCGGGCGACAATGAGGCGCTTGCCCTTGTAGCGCTCGCGGATGGTCTCGATCCATTTCTTGACGCTGTTGTTGGCACGGCGCTCGCGGATGTATACAGGGTCAATGCCGATGGGTAGGTTGACGACGTCGACGAAGCGATCTTCGAGCTGCAGCCCGTCGGTCGTGGCCTCGGCGCCGAGCAAACGGCTGCAGGTCTGCAGGAAGTGGCGAGCGTACTCGTGAATCTGGAAGCCGATGAGGTTGGCGCCCAGCATGCCCTCGAGGAGCTGCTTGCGGACGGCAAGACAACGGAACACCTCAGAGGAGGGGAAGGCGACGTGGAGGAAGAAGCCAATCTTGGCTTCAGGGAGCTTCTGGCGGATCATGCTGGGGACCAGCAGCAGGTGGTAATCGTGAACCCAGACAACATCGCCGCGCTTCCAGTTGGCAATGATCTTGTCGGCGAAGGCCTGATTGACGTTGACGTAGTACTTCCACGAGTGGTCCTCGAAAGCCTTGCTCTTGGGGTTGTCGGGAATCTGATAGTGGAAGACGGGCCACAGAATCTGCTTGCAGAAGTGCGTGTAGTGGCCATCGAAATCCTTGTCGGACGAGAAGACGGTCAACATGTCGTGGTCGGTGGCCAGGTGATCCTCTATGTCCTGCTTCTGCTGCGTGCCCTCGAGGGCATCGGTGGGCATGCCGAGGGTGCCAACCCAGGTGTAGTCGCCCAGTTTGCCGTCGCGGGCGGCTGCGTCGGCTGCATTGCGCAGGCCGCCGTTGCCCTGGTCGGCGTTGACGATCTTCCAGTCGGCGTGGGCGAAGACGCGGTCATGGCTATCACTGCGAGACAGTGCACGAGGCTGGATGATGCCCTGGCGACCGAGCTCGCGCGCCTTCTCGAGGGTGCGGCTGTGCTCGGAGATCATGGCCGGCGGGGGGGAGCTGGCGCGGGACTTGGGCTGGTTGGCGCTGCCTCCCCAACGAGGGGAGCCCTTGTCGGCGGGCGCGCCAATGTCGAGATTGTCGTTTCCGTCGTCGGAAAGGGGTATGCGGAAGCCATCCTCGTTGGCAAAGAGGTCCCGGGGCTCCTGTTCTTCGGTCGGGGTATCGGGGGGTGTGACTTCGGGGAGGGGCGTGAAGAGGCTGGGCTTGTCGGACGTCAGGGCCGAAGGACCTGGCTTCTTCAGTCGTTCAGGCCGGTCGGTAGTCGGCGCGGTAGAGCCGGGCTTCCCCGGGAGGTTGAAGTGAACAGTCTTGGGGAGGAAGCTGACAATGTCAGTATGGGTTGCGTCGTGGCTCAAAGAGATGATGATTCCGGGGGGTTCGGGGTCGAGCGGACTCACAGGGTTGCAACGAAGACGGTCATGATGGCTGCTTGTTCGACTCTGCAGTCTTTCAGGTGGAAAGTATTTTGTTCTGAACTGGAGCTGGCGACGTGCGAGCTGCGGTCGAGCGGATTATCAAGGTAGCTGGAGGTGGCGTGGGTGGTGGTAGCGATCAGCCCGATTGCTACAAAGACATGGGTATGACTGTGACGGGAGGTGGCGTTGGTTTCTGGCGCAGTGGTTGGCGAGAAGGGATAGAGGATCGGTTCAAGGCGTCGCTTCGCTTTTGACGCAGGTCAATGGGGGCGAGGACTCGAGGTTGGGCTGTTGAGAGAATCTCGCGGTGGTGAACGTGCGGCGGCGCAGAAGCACAGCTCGACAGCTGACTACCCGGACGGAATGACGACCGAGTGACAGCACCAGAGATGTACGGTGATTGTTCCCGAGGTTCGTATGATGGGCGCGGCGTCTAGTGGTTCAGCCAGGCCTCTTGTCTGTTTGCTGTTGGTTGATGTAAAGAGGGAGGGCGCTTTTTGCTTTGGTGTTGCTCGTCTTGTTTCGTCTCGAAAATTCCAGGTGGACACCCGGACCGGGAACAGGGAGGGTACAACGTAGGATGGAGGGGCAATGTAGAGCGAGGGGCCAGGACCGGGGCCAGGACCGGGGCCAGCTCAGGCTCGGGAAACGGGAAATAGGCTTGGGCTAAGGCGGCCTCCACTGAGGGGAAGCTCCAAGCAAGCCCAGGAGGGCTGGTCCGGAGACGGAAAAGTTTAGTGGGAGGAAGTACGTGGAGGAGCAGTGGTCCGGTTGGATGTGGCGGGGCCTACGTAATCCGCCGGAGCTTGTCTCGCTGGTGCGTCGCGGTGCCTTGGTGCTCTCTCGACGGCCACTGGCTGGCTGGCTGAGGAAGCAGTCGTTGGCGTCGAGCTGTCTTGTGATGCTGCTGTGACAGGTGGGCTGGGCGTGCTGGGAACAGCACAGGAGGATCGTGTGTCGTATCGTGGTTCAGGAGGGGAGCACCCGGTCGCCAGGCGGGCCAGCGTGTCCGGATCGACCTTTTTCTTCTTTTCTCGATGGTATGATGGTCTGCGATCCCGATGGAATTCCCGAGGTGCGCGATTTGACCCAATGAGACGGGATAGGAGCCTTTGGTCCGGCAATTGACAGGAAAATCAGGGAATGGAACCGAGAGGGAGGCTGCTGCTGTCTGTGGGCTGTGGAGATAGGAACAGGAAAGATGATGTGTTCATCGAGATGGAAACTCGAGGTTCGGTCTGCCGGGGCGACTAGATGGATTGTGAAGGGTAGACACTCGGCAGCTGGGGCGTGGGTGTTTTTGAATGAAATGGAGGAAGGACTGGCGGGCGAGGCAGTTACCATCCATCAAGTTTAGGGGGAGCAGCAGCAGCAGCCTCAGCCACTGCACCCGCCAGGGACCATCATCATGCTCCTAGGATAGAGGTCGAGGCACCTTGGGCAGCTTATCCAGCAGTCGAGTCTAACGAAAGCAAGGCGATGTGAGATGAGGCGCGCCGTCAAAGAAACGGCGCCGTATGGCTCCCGTGTCGTCGATGCGCCAAGGCCAGGTATCTAGATGTCAAGACACAGTCGACTGGTCTGGACTTTGGGCTTGGTAGCCCCCCCCCCCCCCCTTCCCTCCAAGAGTCGCGAGCAGCGTACTTAGGCAAGTACCCAGAGCTCGTCACGGCTGCTGATGTACCCTGTAAGTATCCCCCAACGCTCCTCCACAGGTACTTCATGGCGGTTAGCTTACAGGTGGCCCCGGTGAGAGTGCAGGGCAGCGCCGCCAGGGACCAACAAACCACACTGACACAAACAGATACAGACATCGACATGGCATCGACATGGACATTGACGTGGACATCGACATGGACATCGACATGGACAGGCACACACACCATTCTTGCGCCGCCCAAAGCTTGGCCGGACTGTCAGGGCGGGGTTTTCAAGAGCCGTCTTAGCTCCACGGATGATCCCCAGCGCTACACAGCTGCTAGATGTATCACTTTCCCATCCTGCGTGCCGTCTCTTGCGCGCGCGTCGTTTGTAGCGTGGCCATCACCACCACGACCAGACCAGCCGGAACCCTGCCATGCATGCCATGTCGTGCAACCACCTCACCCAGAGCACTCGGGGTGTCAGCTCCGTCGGAGGGCTGCCAGGCCACGAGCTCTCTCGGTTGACGGTGTTTTTGTCAGATGTGACAGAAACACAACACAGCCCAGCCTGGCTGGAGATATCGAGAGGGCGTTCCGTGCCTCCCGTTCTGTCGTCAGCACCGTCCTCTCGCTTGTACCATCACCACCATCACGACCAGCGGCTGTTTTGTTTGCAGAGGCACAGAATCACTTAACGTTAGCGCCGAGACGTCCCAGCGAGCTCGCTAGACACGAAGATCTCTCCCATGGCCGCGTCCGCCGCAACGCTCTCTTGGACGATCAATGCAGGTTCACAGGTGGCGCCCCAAGAACGGCGTTCCATTCGGGTGGCATCGGCCACACCTCGCTCGTCCTCGATCGCCAGCCACCGGGGGCCGCGTCGTGGTTGCATCGCATTGGGTTCTGGGCTGCAGCATTGCGAGCCACTCTGCTTCGGTTCCCTGGTGGCCTGATCGGCCTGCCTGCTTGCTGGTCGACCATGCGAGACGAGACACCGATCAAGCTTCACAAGCTCCTCTTTAGCTTCCCCCAGGCTGACCTGTCTGCCCTAACGGAGCTGCCCCTGCAGAGGCAGCGGTGGTTGTTGTGCGTCGGGTCTGGGTCTGGCTGGGACGAGAGGGAGCACTGCGCCAATCAACCTGCCGGCAGCGTCGGGCCAGCGTTCCCCTCTATTGTCGATGGGAGCCTCGACGCCTGAACGTGTCAGCGTTTGACGTATTGATGAGGGTGGCGGTCGAGTTGTCCAAGACTGGTGCGTTGATTAGCCCTGGCACAACCATCGCCGGGCTGCCTGCTGAAAGGACGCCGGCAATGCGTGCGCAGCACACCAGCAGCTGCCTCTGTCCCTCCTACTGCGCATCATACCTAGGTCACCTGGCAGACTGACATGACATGGGTGGGTGGATGTAGATGAGGCTGTCAATGAGGGGCACGCCGCACCTGGCTGCCGAAGAGGCTGCCGTCAAACGTATGCTTATTAGCTATACCCCCTTCGGGCTTTCGGGTGTGAATAGTCGAGCAAGCAACCCTCCTCGCAATCAGCAATGCTATCTGAGGTGGAAACCATTGGCTCATTGGGTTTTCATCCTGCGCTGTCTGCCTATGCCCCCCCAAGACTCACGTGGCTGTATCGTGGATAACCGCCCTAATGGCATCGTCTAGTGTATGATAGAAACGCTACCTCGCCCTTCACCGGTCTCCTCCTCTTTCGTAATGCTTTCACCATGGGAAATCCGAGGCTTCAATATCGGATCGGGATGCCGTATGGGGGATGCACACTCCCTGGCCAGAGCGGTTGTTGTGGTTGCAGCCCAACATCATCACGACTCAGAATCAGCTGTCGCAAGAGTAGAGCCGTGGAATAATCCCTCCTGGAGCCCAACCCAACGTCCCCCAGAGCAGGAAAATGCCCAGCATGAGACATATTCTCGCCCAGCTCGCCGTCCAGTCGAAGGGCCGCATCTCACCCCGTGGTCGAGCCGCCCGAATCGTCAAGGTTGCCCGTTCGCCCCTTGATATCACTCACTGTCATGCTCCATCCCCTCCATCTTCTCGGGATGCTCGTCCGCACTCCAGGCGAGACGACTCGAAAAATCCGCAATAAACTCCTCCTTCATCTATCGCAGGGTGTCTCGTCCTGGCTGAAGCAATCTCGCGGCGCCAAGGGAAGCCCGACATCTCCCGAGGGTGGTTCCTGAAACCCCAACAGCCTAAATGAGGCCCCAGAATATTCCACCATCCACCACAGGCGCGACGCCATCACCAAAAAAGGCCGTCAACATGCCCTCACAAGACCATCTCCTGCCACCCCTCCACCGGCCCTCTGTGCGCGATTTCAGGCGACGCCATGCCCAGTGCGGCCTCTGGACAGCGCGCACAACCATCACAGCACTGACTCACCACCTCGGCTCCTCCGTCTCCCCGTCCCGAGCTGTCATGGCGCTGTCCTCTGCGCGCGCTGTCTTCTGGTTCGCCGCCTGCAACTCTCGCCCCCTTGTAGTCACCCAGATAATTCCGCCGAGTGGCCCATGAAGATGCTCCAAGACAACGCGGGCCCCAGACCCCCCAGCGCGGCCCGAACCCGTAGCTTCTCCGCCCGCCCGGTCGCTGCCCAGAACCCTTTTGCCCATTTCACATGCTACGCCAGACCGTGAACCGCGCAAGCCCCAGCTTCGAAAGCAGGGTCATCGCATGCCCCTTTCGTTTTGGGACGGCCTGCAGAGACCTCAATCGGGACCTGTTCATCACTGCCGCTGCGCCGCCCTCTTCGCCATGGGTGCGCCGGCGGGGGGGCGCAGCTACGTGTACGTCGTCGGGGCCATTGGAGTCACTACATGTCAGCATTCAGATTTGCCTCCCCACATCGAGTTCGGGCACGGAATTCAACGCGCGTTGCGTTTGCGAAGAGCGTCAAGGGGTATATTCGTCGTAAATCCCAGGCCCACAGATCCCCTGTCCGCCGTCTAGTTGCACCACAGCCGGACCGCCTTGTCCTTTCCGCCGCTGCCGACCTTCTTGCCGTCCGGCGCCCAGTCCTGGTTCCGTCAGCAAAGGGGGAACGTCGCGATGAGAGGGGTGGCCGGAACTTACCACTGCGTAGACCTCGTCTTGGTGGCCGGGGAGGTCGCGGACGAGCTTGAACGTCGACATGGACCACACCTTGAGGGTCGTGTCTCTGGAGCAGGTGACGAGCAGGCGCGAGTCGGCGGAGAAGGCACTGCATGTACGTGTTAGTTCTGCTCTGAGGGGGGACAGGACAGTGCGCCGGGACATACACCTGGAACACGGGGCCGACGTGGCCTCGCAGAGTGGCCAGGAACCTGCCGTCTTTGGCGGCCCAGATCTTGATGTGGTTGTCCCAGCCTGCAGAAGCAACGAGGTTGCCGTCGGGCGAAAAGGTGACCTGTCACGGTGTCAGCTAAAGGCGGCGGGACACGGAACGCGCCGTGATACTTACGTGGTTGACCTGCTTCTGGTGGCCGTTCATCTTGGCCACGGGCTTGGTGCCCTGCGACGGGGAGTGCAGGTAGAGCAGGAAGTCGTCCGACGCCGAGATGAAGCGCTCGTCGATCTTGCCCTGCACCTTGGCCACCTTCTCGAACCGCTCCTTGGCCTTGGCCTTCTTGCCCTCCTCGGTGTCGGGAACGGGCGTGTGGTCGAAGAAGCCCGTCCGCAGGACGTGGTCCGTCGACAGTGCAATGTGGTTGACCCAGTGCGCGTGGGCCGTGAACGTCTGTATGAGAGTGCCCTTGGTGGCGTCCCATGCCCGGATCGTCTTGTCTTGGCTGCCGCTGAAGATGAGATTCGTACCTCCCCACTTGACGCATGTCACGCTCGACCGGTGACCCGAGAGAACGTGCTCCGTCTTGCCCGTGTTGGCGAGCCAAACCCGGATGGTGCAGTCCTTGCTCGCCGACGCCAGCCTCGGTGTGCCGTCGGTCCACAGGAAGTAAGGTTGCCAAGCTGCACATGTTAGCATGCGAACGGAAGAATGGGAGCTGGCAGCATACCGATCTGGGTAATCCACTTCTGGTGACCCGTCAGGGCGCCACCGCGCGCGACACCCTTTTCGGGATCCCATAGCCTGATCGTCTTGTCCATGGAGCCACTCGCGATCATCTGGGCGTCCGGGCTCCAGGCGACACAAAGCGTCCACCCCGTGTGTCCCGTCATCGTGTGCTGAGGCGTGCCCGTCTCGGTGTTCCATATCCGCACGGAGTTGTCTCCCGAGCCGGTCGCCAGTCGGGTGCTCGTCGCCGGGCTGAACTGCGCCGCCAGGATGGCCTGGCCGTGACCGGGTATCCTGTGGGCCATGCGGCTCACGGCCTGGACTTTGAAAACGGCTTGAGGCTCGGCCGTCAGGGTGACGGTCGTCTCGAAAGGGTTCGTGACGCCATGGCTACGGAGGAGCTCGAGGAAGTTGGACGGCCAAGTGTCGACAATGATTTCGGAGTTGGGGATATTGATTCGGAAGCGGTAAGGGAGGTAGTCTTCACGGTCCTGTCTCGTCATTAGTCAAGGGTTGTCGTCGAAAGTGGGATTTCCTGCCTACCTTGTCGAGCAATGTGTTGACGAGGAGACTGAGGTTTTTCTCGGAGGCGTCCGCGAGGGGCACCTCAATCACTTCGGCGAGCTGCTTGCCGTCTCCGTCGACGAAGCGAGCCTTGAACGACCCATCCTCGCCTGGTGCGACCGCGGTCACGTCTTGCTGGATGGTGGTTCGCTCGAGTTCTTCGCGCCTCTGGCGTTTCGAAGGCGGGGGAAGAATGGTGGCCATTCTAGCAATCCGATTTGACGTTCGAGTCCAGAAAGGCTATGCGGTGGTGATTCGTGGGAACCTGCGTTGGCGCAGTCTTGCAGGTGTCGAGAACTTAGGCTTCGTGATCAAATGTCCAGGATGGTCGATCGCAGGAGGGGCTTGGGGACCCTTTGCGGTGAAGTGCAATTGTCGATGCTATTTTTTGGTGGGGCATTGGAATTTTCAGAGGAACAGCGGCATGTCGGCAATTGAAGGTCCGACATTGTGAGCACTAACGTAAATACCAGTAAGCCGCATACAGACATGTTAGGACACCCCCCCATCCAACCCAATCATCAACATAAACCCTGGCCCAGCCCGACCAGGCCATTCATTTTGATCCCAATTCTCCCAATGCAAAGTGACCATGGAACTCTTCCAGTCACTGCCAATGCTGAACGCCGCCGCCCGTTATACGTCCTGAGACTCCTTTCTTTCATGCTTTCCTCACATGGCCATGCCTGACGCATGGTTCGTCCGAATCGCCCCTCTCAAGATGCGCCGTTAGGATTCCCTTTGGACCCGCCCTTGGGCGGCCGACCTCGACGCTTGGGCGGGGCCGTCGCCGGCGTGATCACCGCACTCGCCTGCTGTGGCGTACCAGTGTAGTGTCGGAAGATGTTCTGGTTGATGGGTGCCGAGTGCATCCCAAACTGCGGCACAGGGACAGGGGTCTGCTGGACCGGTGTCTGTTGCATGGGAGCCTGCTGCATCGGTGTCTGCTGAACCGGCGTTCCCATATGCTCTCTGGCAATCTGGCTCAGATGTCGCCGGCGCTCTGCCACCTGCGCCTGCTCTTCTTCCTGCGTCTGCTGGAAGGGGTGCTTAGAAGCGCCACCCATTGGTGCGTACTGGGCCATGGGATGCTGTTGGTGCTGCTGGTGGTGGTGCTGCTGCTGTTGGTGGTGGTGTTGCACCTGCTGCTGCACCTGCTGTTGGACCTGGTGTTGCTGCTGGACATGCTGCTGCGCTTGCTGTTGGGCTTGCTGCTGTGCTTGCTGTTGTTGCTGCTGCGCTTGCTGTTGGGCTTGTTGTTGCTGCTGGTGTTGCTGGGCCTGTTGGGCCTGCTGCTGCTGTTGTTGCTGTTGCTGTTGCTGTTGCGCCTGTTGCTGCTGCTGCTGAGTTTGCTCGGCAGCTCGGCGTCGATTGCCCTCCTCGATTTCTTGGTGCTTCTTCTCCTGGCGCGCTTGTCGCTCCTGTCTTTGGAGGTCCTCATTCTCGACAGCATATATGGCAGCGATGCGCATTTGCATCTGCGCAAGGTTTCCGATGCGTTCCACCTTCGACATACGACGGTATTCGCCCTTGAATTGGTGGAAGGTCTCGCCGGTCAGTCGCATGGCGGACGAAGACACTCCGGCAACAGTCAGCGCCGCTTGGGTATCTGGGTCGAGAGTCGGGCCTTCGGGGTCTGCAACCACAACGTCAGCACGGGAGCAACTGGCGCTTCCATCTTGGGGTGAACCAACCGTCGTCAGCATTCACAATCTCCGCATCACCATCGGCGTCGGCCTCCTCGTCGTCCGAGGGCGGCTCTGGCGTTCGCGGCTCGTGGTTGTGCTGGTCGCAGATCACCGTCAACACCCAGGCGCCGAGTGTCTTGCGATTGACGGCCTTGGCCCTCCAGGGGCAATTTGTCTTTTTGGTCGTCGTTTTCAGCTGGGTCGCGGTACACTTGTAGGGCTGGCCGCCGCGGTCGCAGACCAGGTCACAGCGGACGACTTCGCTCCCCTTCTCATAGTTGCCGGCGACCTTGTTTCGGTGGGTGCGCGACTTGACGACCTTGTAGCCATCCTTCTGCATGGTCGCCTTGAGGTCTTTGAACAGGTCCTCGAAGGTAGGGAACGTTTGGCCGGAGCCGATGTCGACGGAACCCAGGATGCCAAACATGACGGCGATGAAGCGGGCGCGTCCGCGTCCGCGTCAGCTCGGCGTCAGCGCTGGGCGGCGTCTCAAGAGTCGAGCGACGAGGGTGTCGTCCGCGGTTTATCGTCAGGAATCGTACTCGAATCGTCGGGTTACAACGACGCGACAGGCGTCTGGTCTTAGCTTGTCGTAGATTGGAGACGGGGTGCCGCGGCCAGTGGGAAGCTGTGCGGATTGATGCAACAGCCTGTGCAGAAGTCTTTCTTGACCTGGAAGGACGGGGGTGGAGATGGGGAGAAATGGCCGCGCCTGGATTGGCCGTAACGCGGGGAGCTCTTGCGTCAGTGCGCGCTCGACTTGTCCGATGCACCGGATGTGGTTTAGCTCAAAAGGCAACTGCACATAGGGGGCACTCCTTCCATCACCCGTGTCGGTGTCTGCCGTGGAAATGCATGTGCAAGTTGGAGCTGGGCAGGAATGACTAAAATATGATGAGTGATTGCTCCTGCTCCGTTCCATCACGAGGTATGATGTTCGCGCAGGTCCTGCCGGCAATACCATGACGATGACTCTGTCTTAGGGGCGTGCCCCTCAGGCAAGCTGCCATAGAGAACCGTCTATCCTGCAAGGTTCCGATTCCCAACTCTCATCCGTGATGTCAACAACGGAACCGATCACGCCCACGTCGTATCGTCGCGGAGTTCTTCAGAAGGTGGACACAGCAAAGACTGTCCGCTGATACTGCTTTTTTCTGGCACCTTCCGCCCTCTACACGTGAAAACTACGGATGTCCTACGACAAAACTGAAAGAAATCGCAAACCTCCCTGTCATCAACATGTCCCGCCCTTACCTCTCTCGGGACCGCCTACAAGCCAGCTATCGGGATGGAACAATGGCCGGGGCGTCCCGCGGCTTCGAATCCTCCTCGTACTTCAGTCCCACTCCGAGCGAATCCTCTCGTATCTCCGTACGAGCAGATCTCGGGTCTTCACCCGGCGGCCCTCACAGCTCGACCATCAGTAATCTTCTCGGCGGCCCAGACCGCCAACCTGACTCCAACTTGACGTACCGTTCGAGTCAGCAACAGCGACCCTCTGCCACAGCCACCCCAAGTCCAGACTCCCGCCCCGGCACCGCCCCCCCAAGCACTGCCTACACCAGTCGCCGATCTAACACACCTCTTCTCAGTGGTACTGAAGGCCGCAGCGTCATCTGTGCTTTGAGTGAGGCAAGGGGTGTGACACCGTCTGTCGGCGTAGCGTTCATCAACGTGGCTACCGGAGAGGCCATCCTCAGTCAGATAACAGACAGCCAGTTCTACGTCAAGACGTTGCATAAACTCAATATGCTTGAACCCTCTCATGTTCTACTGGTTCCCTCCGCTTGCCCCCCAAACGCTTCGTCACATCTTTACTACATGGTCACACAGCATGTTCCGGGCTCGAAAGTTGTTCCATGGCACCGAAAGTTCTGGTCCGAGTCAGCAGGACTGGAGTACCTGCGTGACTATGCCTTCCCGGGAGATGCCGAGACGATCAAGGTCGCCATCCGAGGGAACTTCTACACGACATGCGCCTTTGCAGCGGTGTGTACCTCTACTCCTCCAATGGCTTGTTGCTGATGGCAGGATAGGTAATGAAGCATCTGGAGGTTGAGTTTGCTCTGAACGTCGTCGCGAATACACTACGTATTCGGTACGAGGCTTCTGACCATACCATGATGATTGACATATCTGCCATTCAATCGCTCGAGCTCGTTCAAAATCTTCAGAATCCACGGTCAACAGATTGCCTCTATGGCCTACTTAACCACACACTTACCCCAATGGGAGCTCGGAAGCTAAGAAGTGATATTTTGCAACCCAGCACCTTATATGAAGACGTCCTTGAATGGCGTTATCAGGCTGTGGCTGAACTAACAACGTCGGAAAGAATGTTTGTTGACGTTCGAAAGGGTACGTGGGTAATACGTACGTCTAGTGAGCTTAAACTGACATCAGTAGCCCTCAAGGCGTTCCCGGATGTCGAGCGGCTGCTGACCAAGGCAGGTACTGGCCAATCCTTTAATTTTCATTAGCTCACCGCTCTAGTCAACCATTGTTCCACGCCAGCAATCTACTGAGACGTCAGCACACGCGTTGAATCAAGTCATTATGATCAAGGCGTTTTTGACATCTGTGCCCACTCTGTATCAGGCTTTAGAGCCAGCTCAGTGTCACTTGCTCGTCAAAATCCGCGACATATGTCGTCCGGAGATGACGTATCGAGTCCAGGCTCTCATCACTGAAGTGATAAATGAGGATGTGACTTTAATGAAAACTCCACTAGAGATGAGGAATGCTCGAATGTTTGCTGTCAAGGTGCGTTTATTGATCTCCTATTGATATATAGCCACGGACCTAATTCGTCACTAGTCAGGGTTCAACGGCCTACTCGATATCGCAAGACAGACATACAAAGAGTGTACTGAAGATGTGCACAAATATGTGGCTGAATTGAACCGTGTGTCTGCCTCGAGACTGGAAATATTAAATTGGTTAACCCTGGTCAGGAGTGCACGAGCTGGATGCCAAACTCAAGTTTGAGACCACCCGAAGGTACTATCTTCAGCTGAGAGCCGCAGACTTTCAGAACCGTGCCATTCCGGACGTGCTGGTCAACCGCGTCACGAAGAAGGGCTTCATTGAATGTCTCACGGTTCAGATGAAAAAATTCGATTCCCGAATCCAGGACTCCATCACCGAGGCCATGGGCATGGGGGACCATGCGGTTCAGGGTGTTTTAGACTTTATCCTTACCCAGATGGAGCCCATGTTTCGGGTCTGTGATGCCATCGCGCTGGTAGACATGCTGACTTCGTTTGCACAAGTAGTGATTCAAAGGGACTATGTGCGGCCTGTAATCAGCGATACCTTGGGGTTGAAGGCTGCGCGACATCCCATCTTGGACAAGGTTAGTGTGACTAATCCCACGACATTTAGAAACTTGACTGATTCGAAATCAAATTAGAAGTTGGCCGACGCCCTGATCCCAAACGATGTCTTTGCAAAGGAGGAACATCGGTTTCAGATCATCACCGGCTGCAACATGAGTGGCAAGAGCACCTACATCCGAACAGTGGCGCTTCTACAAGTTATGGCCCAAATTGGCTGTTTTGTGCCGGCGCAGTATGCCTCATTCCCCATTGTGCACCATATATTCGCCCGTCTCTCCATGGATGACAGCATCGAGGGCAACTTGTCAACTTTCTCATCGGAGATGCGAGAGATGGCATTCATTCTCAGGTATCACTGCTCCTATAAGGTATTAGGCTTGTCTGACATAATCAGGAATGTAAACGAGAAGAGTATCGCAATTATCGATGAGCTCGGACGCGGCACAAGTACGCGTGATGGGCTCTCCATAGCGATTGCGATGGCAGAGGAGTTGATTCGGAGCCGTGCCTTGGTCTGGTTCGTGACGCATTACGATGAGCTGGGTATTACCTCTTGATGTCTACGTAAATCCAATCTAACGTGGAAGTGTCTTCTGCAGCAGAGGTACTCGGCAACCGCTTTGGAGTCATGAACCTCCACCTTGCTACGGAAACAGTGACGTTGGCCAACAATATTCCGAAAATGACGATGCTCTACACGTTGAACTCGGGCAGGGTCCGGGACGAGCATTACGGCATCACTCTAGCCAAGGCTACGGGATTCCCGGACAGCTTTATCGAGAAGGCAGAGACAGTAGCCAAGAGTCTACGCCAGCAGCGCCTGGCAAAGAAACAGAGCCCAGAAGCACGCAAGCTGATCAGCCGACAGAACCTGATCAGGAACTTACACGAACAGCTCAAGCAGGCACACTCCTCCAAGCTCGACGGCCGAGCCCTTGCAAGTCATCTGCAGCGGCTGCAGGGCGAGTTCATCACCCGCCTCGAAGCGATTGAAGATGACGACGGCACGAGCTCGGTGCAAGAGACCGCCTCAATGCCCGGTAGTGCCGTACCTGATCCCATGGTGTTGGACAATTCTAGTGTCATGGAGATTGATGACGTTCCGATTGAGCCGGTCGAAGACGGCAGCGGAACATGCCTCGTGGAAGAGCCCACCTCATGCTTCGGGAGCGACGTTCCTAGCTCTATTGCCCCAAGTGGATACAGATACCTGGACGTGGACGACGAATTCGACGATGGAGGAATTGATGATGAATCTATGCTGAAGAAGGGGGGGCTCTAAGGGTCTGCAATGGGTTTCAAGGGAGGGTCTCTTGGTACCGGAAGGCCTTCAACTGACGAGTGCATCTTTTACTGGAAGCGGGTGGTTTTGTGCTTCGCGGCATTCTCTTAAGCTACAGTATTCAGTACCAACAGACGACAATTAATATCTGCGTACGCTTGAACTTCCATCCTCACAGCAGGGACTTGGGCGCCTCCCAGTACTTCCCTTCAGAGAACTCAATGTCGGCATTCTCCATCTTGACGCCGAGATGCCAGCGCCAGAACCCGGGCCAGAAATTCTCGTGCTCGCCCACGACGTTGCCTTCGTCGTCCGCCTGACGCAGGTCGAACCAGCCGATGCTCGACTTACGCGAGGACTGGCCCGGGACGACGGCACACCAGCGGTCGGTGCCGGGAAGCTCGCCCTGGCTGCCCGCGCCCTGGGGGAGGGGCGGCTGGACGAGGGTGGCGTCGACGCCGAGCTTCTTGAAAAGGGACATGGAGACGGGGAAGTAGGGGACATATGGCGTGGGACGAAAGGTCGTCTGGAAAAAGGGGGTCTGGCTGGGGGACGACTCGGCAGCGGACGCCGTGTCCGTGTCGTGAGGGTAGACCTTGATGGTCGTGCTGCCGTCTGGGTGGTCCTGCCAGTCGAAGGCGGCGAGGTGCTTGGGAATGTTCCAGTCTGGGGGGGCCGTGTTAGTAAGAGGAAGATGCATGGGCTCGGGTAGGCTGAAAGAGAGACAGGAGGCGCTTTACTTTTCCTGCCGTTCCAGCAGGTCTGGCTTTGTGAGACGTAGATCCGCGTGATGCGGGCGTTGCGTTTCTTGACACGCTTGCCGTTCTCTTCGACGGTGTACTCGTGGAAGCCGGGGCTCAGGATGAGCTCGTCGTAGGGGCCGACGGGGGACTGAGTGTAGCGGATCAGCTGGATCATGCTGAGGCCGCCAAGGTGCCGGCTTCCATCTGGGGTGGCATAGGCGGAGGCGGCTTCGAGAGGGGAGTAGGTGAAGGACGGAGGGTCGGCGGCTTGGGATTTCGAGGTCCAAAAGGCGAAGAGATAGACTGTGCCTTTGAGGGTCCAGGGTGGAGGGACGAGGGTGTATTCGGTGGCGTCGCCCATAATGAGGACCAGATGGCGATGGCTGATGGCGATGAATGAGATGGAAGACGGGCTCAATGCACGCGGTCGAAGTTGCTCTGCTGATGGCGATGCGGTGAGGATGGTGATGACGTGGGGAAGAGGCGTCGTTGAGAGGAGTTTGTGTCACCATGAACCTGGGCCACTGGGTCGACGTTATGAGCGGCGTTGAGGCCGGTCCACATGTCGCGGCCTCGGTCCTGGCGTGACGATCCAGGTCTCCGCGATCTGCTTGCCAGGTTAGGAAAGCGGGGGCGGGTCTGCTTTTTGACACCTGCTAGGGCCATGGCTTTGTCGAAGCATTTCGGCTCGGCGTGAAGCATATTTTCTGCTTCACTCGTAGACAGGCCCCGAAGCATGCTGAGGTCACTGCCGATTGCGAGGGAGCCGGAGAAAGGGTGCTGGTGGCCTGAAACGGGCTTCCGGGAATGAGGGTCTTGTGTAGGGCCAACGACGAGGTGCCTCGACTCTTCTCAAGACCCAGCGATTCAATGTATTTGCCTTTAATGTCCGGGGATGCAGTTTGGGCACCTTGGACTCGTGATGCACGTTCGACTCGATGATGACACTGACACGCAAAGGTGTGGTTGAGGAAGTCTCATCAGGCGACGAGGGAACTTGGATAGGATGTGTAGGCTGGTACGTCGCTCTGGACATCATGATCTGGGCTCTTGCCTCGCGTGCACCTTGCACCCTGGCCTCACGACGCATGAAGGCATCGTGAGTACCGAATGTGGTGATGGGAAGAGCCGTCTGGAGATTTCATGACAGCGGGCAGCAGCAGCGGAGGCCAAGGCGCTAAGCCGCTTCGAAGCTCCGGCAGCTGCTGCCTCCCCTGTCCCCACCCGCGGGGGAAGGGGCTGCTCTCTACCCGCCTGCCGGCCATGACGGCTCCAGTGCTGTCCGTCTGGTGCTCTATCACTGGGATGGGCTGCCTCAGAAATGCACCCAAGATGTGTACCAATTGCAAGTCACTCTCAAGCTACACAAGGCTGCCCGCCGTCTCTTGGGCTAGGCTGGGCAGACGTGGCAAACTTGCGTCACGGACCCCCCCATCTGCATTTCATCTCATCATCATTATCGTCGCCTGTGGCCTGTGGCCTGCTGGTCATTATTAATCCACCTGGTGATTGAGAAACTCTCCGCATCATCGCGTACTGCCTCTGGTGTCGCGGCTCGAATGCGTCGTCTGCCCATCTGATACCTTCCTCTGCCGCGAGTGTATACACATCCAAAAGCACACAAGCGTCAGCGACAGAACCATGGCTGCCCTTGTCGTATGCTCTGCCATAGGCTGCGCCCACCTCGTCGTGAAGCAGCGCAGCAAACTCGTCTTCAAGTACCAAAACAGTCATGTCGGCCATCGAGAGGCCCGGGTCTTAACCCTTGCTCCGGGTTCCATCCAAGACCACCTCAAGGGCGACATCCAGACCATTTCCATCGATGACCCCCAGCACACGCCTTACGAAGCCGTCTCCTACGTCCGGGGTCCCAGCTCCATCGGATCCGACTTCATCAAGCTCGGCTCCAGCGGCAGGCGGCTCTGGCTGCCTCCGAACCTCGCCCAAGCACTCCGCTACATGCGCAACAAGGACACAGCCCGCACCATCTGGATCGACTTCATCTCCATTCGCCAGGACGATCCCAAAGAGAAAGCCGCCCAGGTAGCCCTGATGGCCGGCATCTTCAAGGCCGCCGAGCGCGTCGTCGTCTGGCTGGGCCACGAAGCCAACGACAGCGACGTGGCCATTACCATCCTCGAGGACCTGGCCTGGATGGTCGAGTTCGACTTTGAGAACACAAGAATGCGCCCCAGTCCTGACGGCGTCAGCGAGCCCGACTGGGCCGACCCCACTGAGTACCTTCCCTACGATCAGGACGAGCTATGGGCCATCTACCAGCTTGTCCATCGCCCATGGTTCGGCCGCGTCGGGACCCGGCAAGAAATCGCTGTCGCAAACCCCCATACGACCGTCGTCCTCTGCGGCCACAGGGCGATAAGCTGGCACATGCTACGCACCGCACTCGCCTGCATCGCCAACAAGCCACGCCACTTTTTGGACATGAATGAGGAGGGCTCGCCCGAGCTGCGGTTCGCACGCCGCTACGAGATGGTTCTGCAACTCTGCCAGACGGAGAAGGACTGCAGCCTGCCCGATCTGCTCGACCAAGGTCGCAAGTTCAGCTGCCCCGACCCACGGGATCGGGTCTATGCCGTCATGAACCTTGCTGCCGACGTCGACGGCGCTATGGGACTGGTCCCCAACTACGAGCTCACCACCAGCCAGGTCTATCAGGACACCGTTCTTCGCTACATCAAGCAATCAAGAAACACCAACATCCTGGCGTCATGCGAGAGTCTGTCAACACGCAGAACGATGCCCTCGTGGGTGCCCGACTGGAGCCAGAAGAGATTAGCTAACACCATGCCCATGCACCTGGCGAGCAGCATGTCAAAGGCTCACGCAAACCCGATCAGCCCCGGGCTTCTGCGAGCTAGTGGTGTGCAATGCGCCACGGTCAAGGAAGTTGCGGAGCTCTTTGGGGACTTCGTCCCGGTCCTCAAAGTCATATCCGTTATTCGCCGATGCGCACCTGCCGATGCTCTCACCGCCGCATACATGGGGCGTGACGGCGGTCTTTTGGAGGCATACTGCGCGACTCTGGCTTGGGGTCTCTTCGACCGCCTCTACAATCCACCTATGGAGGGGTACATAGACCACGACGTCAGCATGGAGTCGTTGAAACTGGTTCTTGAGCAGCAAGACGACCCGAAGCGAACGAGTTCTTCCTACGATCAATCGACACTGGTCTATGTCACTCAGCTGATAGCCACCTGCAAGGGCAGAGCCTTCTTCACCACCGAAGAAGGATATATTGGTCTCGGACCCAAGCACACGAAGCCAGGGGATAAGGTTTTTGTGCTTTTGGGATGTGACGTGCCCCTGGTCCTCCGGACCTGCCGCCAGGGAGGTAGCAGCGCTAATCTGCAAGGCAACGCGAAGTTCGAAGTCATCGGTGACAGCTACCTCCACGGGATGATGAGTGGCGAGGCACTCCTCGGCCCCCTGCCCCGGGGCTGCAGCCTGGTGATGGACAGCGAAGATCCTGACGAACCGACTCGGCCAACATTCGTCACAGGCTCAGGGGAAGACGCATCCAGGACGACAGAAGACCCGAGGCTGTGCAGGATTAGGGAGCAATCAACGGCAGCGGGAACAGTAGAGGAGCTGCTTACACCAGAGAACCTCAGGGCGACGGGAGTTGACGTTGTTGATCTGGATCTGGTTTGAGCGTGTTGGCTCACAAGCGACGACCGATATGACCTTTCCCTTATCTGCTTTCTTTCAATACCCTGGCCAGCCTCTTTGGCATATACGCTGCAACGTAGTTCTTTGATAGTTTAATGAGATCATGTGTGTGTTTCTAAAGTTTCAAGGGGAGTGGCCCTGTCATCCGCAGCGTTTTCCCCCATAAGTCTCTACAATTCGCTGATTGTACGTTCGGTCTCCCTGGGCACGCAGCCCCGGATACTCGATAGCTAACGTGGAGATCCCGGACTGTCTGTCGCCGTCTTGAAGCTAGCTATCAGGAAGATCAAGTCAGTTTCATTAGCCACTTTGAATCAGACGGCTGACTGGGTTAACATGACTTGCGAATTGTGTAACTCCCTAGACCGAGACGCAAAGAGCGCTACAACATTGTCGTTGTCCACTAATAAACGATGTTTCTCAACAGCTACACCTTCTCCAGCTCACGGCGCATAGTCCTCGTTTAACCAATCTCCAAATCAAGCCTCATAATAGCGTCTCTTTATTGTAGCGCCCTACAGCCGATGCTGAAGGGGTGCTCAAGGCGTCGGCGCTAAAGCCACCGCAGCGCAAGCAGCCTGGCAAGACCCAAAAGCAGTGTTGCAGGCAACTATAGTGGCGGGAGCGGTGGCGCCCAGGGTGGCGCCCCAGGTTGCGCCGCCGGCGGCGTAGCAGGCCATGACGACGCCGGAGCAGCCGGCCTGGCAGACGCCGTATGCCAGGGGCCCTGCGTGGGCTGGGGCCGCGGCGATGGCCGCGACGAGGGTGGTAATCGTGATGGGCCGCATTCTGGGAGAGGATAAGAGCTTTTAGGTTGATTTGTCGTGTGCCTGTTTCGACGAGATGGGTGCAAGTTGACGATTGTTTGTCGCTGTGGTGGTGATAATGCTTGCCTGGGCTGATGTCAGGCTGTGTTGGGATGGGTTGTGGTTGGGATTCGAGATCACATCGAGCGCCCAACGGTCCAGTATTTGTAGCAGGTGGGATTTTCCGGTGTCAGCCATTGCGGGGAGGGAACCAAGGCTGTTGATTCGAGGCCAAGTCCGGTGCGACCTTGCGGTCGCTGGATGGCCTCCCGCATGGCCTTGAGAGGTAGCCTTCCGGCATGACTGAGAGAAGATGGCCACACGATGCCATACAATGAAAATGTCGGATGACAACGACTCCAGAAACGGCCGGGTCGAGCCTCCAGGCATTGGGGCATTCCTTATTGCAGCCCCAGGTCGTAAGCTCTAGGAACGAACTGGTAGAGGTTTAGAGCGAGTGCGCAAGGCTGCGGCCTTCGAATCCAATGAAGACTGAAGAATAAGCAGTCTGCCTCGTTGATCGTCTTGGCCCACGAAACAGGCCAACACTCAAGATTTGGTAAGGCCTGAAAGTACTCGTGACACCAAAAGCCGGCCTGGAAAAGGGCCTGCGATGATGCATGGCTCGTGTGAAGATCACAATCCCTGCGTGTCAGCCTCGTGAGAAGGCCAATCATCCGACGAATTGACCTCATCACAAGCAGTGATTTGGCCAACAATCAACCCGAAATCACTGAATCGGACGAGTCCTCGAGTAGAGTAGAGCGAGGGTATCGATTCGCATTGAAGAGCAAGTAGAAAAAGTCCCAAAACCTGAACGCCGTGCCATGCAAAGGGTGGGAGTGGGCCTAGAAGGCGATTCGTCGTGAGCGGCCGGTGTACTTGGACGTCGACTTGACGACCTTGCCCTTGCGCTCCATCTGCTCCTTCTTATGGACGATCCACGCCTTGCTGCCCTTCTTGATCTCCCCCTTGCCGGCCTTCTCCACTTTCCTCCTCGCGTCCTGGACGTCGACGTTGTCCATGCCATCGACGACGCCGGTGATGTCGCCCGCCGAACCACCCGCGCCCGCGCCGCCGACCGTGAGAACCAGGTAGAGCTTGACGTTCTTCGTGTCGGGGTCGTCTTCGAGGATACCGGCGCCGAAGCCAGCCTTGACGGCGGCCTGCGTGATCATGTTCCTCTGCGTGTCGTTCTTGGGGTAGAACTGGCACACCGCCTTGCCACCCCGCCGGAGCGAGGCGTACAGTCCGTTGAAGAAGCGCGTGAGCCTTCCGACGGGCGACGTGTCGCTGCTCTCGGCGTTGCAGAGCCACTGGATCGCGGAGATGCTGATGGCGGCGTCGAAGGAGCCGGCGCGGAAGGGCACGCCCTGGCCAATGTCGGCTAGCATCAGGTCGCCCTCAACATCGCGCTGCAGGGCAATGTCGAGCATGGAGGGCGACACATCCATGCCAATCCATGTGTGGGGGCCGCCGTGTTCCGGGGCTTCGGCGGTGAGGATCTCGCCGGAGAGGCCACTGCCGCAGCCGACGTCCAGGATGAAGGAGGGGGACTGGAGATCGAGAAGCTCGAGAGCGCGACGCGTCATAGAGGCCTGAATGTTCTGGATACGGGAGGAGGTGGTGTATTTGCGGGCTTCGGAGTCATTGTAGTGGATGTCGGCCGCGCTGGGTTTGGCGTTAGCTGGGGCCCTGGGAGTTTGTGATGTTGGCGGGGTTGTTGGTGAACTCACAGGGTATCTTCGGGGCGCGACATGATGACGGTGAGGGAGATTCGATGCAGAAGCTTTGAAGAAATCAAATAAACAGGGTCTGTGCCTCGGCGTCGAGCTCGCTATCGGGCTTCAATTGTCGTGATGTCGTCGTCGGTCAGAGTCGTAGTCTTGTTTGGACCCCCATTCCAGAAATTGAAGATTTTCGGTGCGGATAGCAATCGATAAAGATTTGGCGGGGTGTTGGCAGCCCAAGGAGCCTGTGAAGCTCCTCCTACAGGGGAGAATGCTGCCCCTCCCCTCAGCCAATGGCAGACTGCCTTAGCTAAGCATCAAGGGGACATCCACCCGCCAAAGGACACGCTCGAAATTTCGCCGCGACCAGCTAACAACATACTCCCTTCCCCTGAATTGACAACTTTGCCTGTTTGTCTCTTCTACACACTCGGCAAGTTGGCCATGACACCTGCTTGATATCGAAATCATGTGGATTCTTCCTATTCTCGGGGTCATTGGCTCCATCGTGGGCTTTTGCTTCCTGACCTTGGCAATCGGTATGTCCCACTTGGTCGCGCCAGCGCGTCGCTCTGATCAACTGCCGAAGACTGACCTAACATGATGCAGCTTCGGGCCTCTACTACCTTTCGGAGCTGGTCGAGGAACACACCGTGCTGGCCAAGCGTCTTCTGACGCAGCTGATCTACATCATTGTTGTCCTTCAGCTTCTGCTGTGGATGGTAGACGGGCTCTCCTTCAAGTTGACACTTCTCTCCATCTTCTCCCACATCGTCTACCTGGGCAACATGCGGCGGTTCCCCTACGTTCAGCTCACCGACCCGTTGTTCCTCACCTCTTGTGGTACGTTTCGTCTCTTCTGGACACGTGGCAACCGGTGAATGCTGACTCTCAGTAGCCCTGGTCCTCATCAACCATTACTTTTGGTTCCGACACTTCTCGGACACCCAAGCGCGATCGTACTCGAACATGCGCTCCATCTACGACCAGCCCGATACCCCTTCATTCACCCAAATTGCCTCTTACTTTGGCATCTGTGTCTGGCTGGTGCCATTCTCGCTGTTCGTCAGCCTGTCGGCCAGCGACAACGTCCTCCCCACCATGGGCAGCGAGACCCCTTACCAGCAGGGTGACGGCAAGAACAAGAGGCAGGGTATGGTCAAGGCTCTGGTTGACTCTGTGACTGGCGGGATCGGGAAAGTCTTCCAGTCCGTTGGTCTGCAACAACGGTCCGGTAATGCATGGAACGATTGAATCAGTGAATTGTGACGAGACAGACGACTACATGTAAGTTAACTGCGCCAAATTCGACAACTGGGCAGGAGACTAATTCGGGCATCAGATGTGAGGCTTAATCAAACATGACTTCCATGACGAACCGCTGCTGCGTGCCACGTCCTCCACCCGCTGTTTTTACACTGCTTGGGATTGGATATTAGGTTGGTGCTTATCCTTTCTTTTCTCCCACCTTCAATGATGAGACCTTCACGCTAGATTGTATTTGACAAGCTTTGCTTGTATGATCCCTTTTTTTACGTAACACTGACGAATCCTACCACCTCACGTTTCTTGCCATGAACATGAGTGATTCAAGAAAGCTGACAAAGTAATTCAGGTTCAAGTCCATGAAGATGGACCCCATCTGGGCCATCCGGGGCCTTGCTCGGCCGGAACATCGACGCGGCGCGCCCAGCCAAGGCAAAGCGCTCACTTGGCGTTCTGACAAAGGCTGCATGACAAGCAAGCTTGTCTTAGCGAGCAGAAATGCCCCCATGAGACAAGCATGTTGTCTCATGGCGACGTGACGTACCCTTCCCGGTACTCAAGCACTATGGCTATGCACCGAAACTACATAGCTGCTCGGGACTCGGCTCCGTCCTGAATTAAGGCCTGCATTCGAAAGAACAGAGCCAAAACAAAGCTTAAACTGTCCAAATTTGAGTCGGGTTTCGCCTCGTGCCAAGTCACATTGCTATAATAAAGAAATACCCATCAACCAACCATAATGGCCGAGCACATTACCCTGTTTGATAACAGCCACATTGGCAATGAGATCCGCAAGGATGAATTCGATAGGGTCACGTGATTCCACAGCCACATCATTTGGTGCCGCACAGCCACACCACGGTACCCAACATCATTGGACGAGTGCCATACTGGCTTCATCCATCCTCGGCATCTGTCATGGTGGCGACAAACTTGGCTGCCTGTCGCTGACAGCACGCGGCCTGCGCTACCCCCAGAATATTTACCCGCAACAGTGTTAAGCGATTGGGTAGGAGCTGCTACTACGTGGGGGCTTCGTCACCTACAACGATTCGACATGTCGCTGAGCTGGCAGCCTGGGGTGTTGTGGCTGTGCAGTCTCTCAAGACCTTCTAATGGGATCCCTCTTGCTCAACGTCGGCTTCGGCCTTCCACTTGATTCCACTTCAGCTGGATTCTGATCTAGGCCTGCGACCGCTAGCGAGTCGATTTCATTTGACTGACTTTTCGGTGCAGGCTCCCTCAATGGAACGGACCTCGGCGAGGCTTTGCTATGCCAAGACTGAACATCCCAGGTGGCGAGTGCGTCAAGACCCACATCAAATTGTGGCTGGACCATCAACGTCCCAATGCCTGTCTAAAGCTGACGTCGCCTTGTTGCGACAACCATCCACCACAGGCATCCATCCTGGCTTCGATCATGTGTGACCCAATGACATGTACGCTGCGAATCAAGCCCCCGAGGCCTCGTAACCAGCGGTTCTCGCTCCCACATGTTTATAAACATGGCCTTCACCCAGCTTGACCTCCCGGCTCTTGCGTTTCTCACTTTGCTTCCCGCACCATACCAGCAGCACCTCCAACGAATCTGAACCCAACAACTTTACACACATGGGCTCATTGTTTGTTACACCTCCAACTCCTACCGAACGTCGGACTGATCCCATGAGCAGACCTGACCGCACCATGGCGCCGTCCATTGATTCGGCTCTGGGGACGGCCGACATGGCCAACGAGCAGAGAGGGCTCCTCGAACTCATCGACAAGCTTCAGTTCGCTCAGCTCGACAATGTCAAACTGCCGCAGATTGTCGTCGTCGGCGATCAGTCAGCCGGCAAGAGTTCCGTTCTCGAAGCCATCACCGGCACGCCATTTCCT
This sequence comes from Verticillium isaacii, assembly GCA_002851775.1. NCBI lineage: Eukaryota > Fungi > Ascomycota > Sordariomycetes > Glomerellales > Plectosphaerellaceae > Verticillium > Verticillium isaacii. Next base: position 328,004 of record NMXN01000005.1, on the reverse strand, counting down.
CGCGATGCGGGTGCCTGCACCCGATTCGCGACCGAGATTCGTCTGAGGAGATCCAACGAGCCATCGCTCACCGTCTCTATCATCCCAGACAAGAACCGCGTTTTTCGCGAGCAGGAGAGACTGAAGCAGTTTGGCGGCATGGTCGATCACGACATGCCCTTTGACGCGCTCATGCGCTCTGCCGTCGATCTCATCGCACCCAAGAACATCCCCGGCCGATTTGCCGCTCGCGATATTCTTGTCGTCGAGAAACGCGGCCCCGACATGCCCCTCCTTACTCTGGTCGACTTGCCGGGTCTCGTTCGCAACGCCAACAACGATCAGTCGCTCGACGACATCAAGACGATTGACACTCTGTGCGAGCGTTACATGAAGAGTTCGCGCACCATCATCCTTGCCGTTGTCGGAGGCAACACCGATTACGTTCAAGCGCCCATTCTCACAAAAGCTCGCCAATTCGATCCCAACGGGTCCCGGACCATTGGTGTGCTCACGAAGCCCGACTTGTGTGAGTCTATCGGCCTCGAAGACAAATTCATCGACCTCGTTCAAAACAGGGACAGTGCCAACTTCTTCAAGCTCGGCTGGTACGTCCTGCTGAACCCCGGCCCTCGCGACCAAGGCCAGCCTTGGCCCTCAGCTCGCGAGCGACAGGAGCGTGAGCAGGAGTTCTTTGGACGCGGGAAGTGGCGAGCTCTCCCCGAGTCCATGTGCGGTGTTCCGGCGCTGAAGCAGAAGCTGAGCGTCCAGCTGCAACGCCATATTGGTCGACACGTCAAGACCTTGAGAAAACAGATCCAGACAGCCCTCGATGGCTGCGACACGGAGCTGAAGTCGATGGGCGAGGGTAAGGATACTGTCCCTGAGATGCGCGTCGAGCTTGTCGATCTTTTCTCCTCGTCCAAGGAGCTCGTCATTCCCGCCGTCTACGGTTTCTACAAGAACCCTCCCCGCAAGAACTTCTTCCGCGCCACCGCCGACCCTCGAGGCACACCTGCCCAGAACCTTCGCGCCCGCGCCATCGAAGAGAACGAGAAGTTCTCCCACCGCATTCGCCAGAACGGTCGCAAGTTCGGCTTCGCGTCTTCGACCGACCCTCGGTCGCCCAACGCCCAACCACTCGGCGACAGCGGCAAGAAGGAGTTCGTCGCCCATGAGGTGGAGATGCTTCTACGCCAGATCCGCGGTTCCGAATTCCCCATGGACCCGAAGCCTCGCGCTGTCTACATGCTCTTCCAGAGCTACTCGGAAAACTGGCCCAAGCTGGCTCAAGAGCACAAGGACAATCTTGGCGTTGTCTGCAACGAATTCCTCAGCGAGGTCATTGACTTTGCTTGGCCCCAGCGCATGAGGGAACCCCTCCGCGCGCAGTTTCTCGATCCTCAGATGAAGGTCCTCATGACCAGTGCCCAGGAGGAACTCGAGCGGCTTACTCAGGACATGAATCTTGAGATTCAGCCTTACGATCCCGAGTACGAGGAGCGCCTGCGCAAGTGGCATGTTGAGACGACCAAGGATGGTGGCACATACAATGAGGCACAAGAGGTCCTTGAGAAGATGTTGATCTTCTACGAGCTTGCCGCCAAGACGTTCATCCGCAACACCATCACCCAGGTCGTTGAACGTCATTTGCTTCAGGGCATGTACGGTATCTTCAACTCGGTCGCGATCATGGGCATGCAGGACGAGGGTGTCGAGGCTATCGCTGCGGAGAACAAGGAGACCCGCGATCGCAGGATGGCCTTGAAGGCGCAGAAGAACGCCATCGAGGAAGCCAGAGACATCTGCGCCAGCCTAGCCATGCGCAAAGAGTTGCGTGCCTATGCCGACGAAGATCGCGACATCGAAGAGACGTCTGATGAAGATGGCGAGCCGCGACCACAGGGACGTCCTCAACAATCTCGACAGGCCACCGCAGCTTCGACGGTCTCCCAACACCAGCCTCCCCCCGCGAGGACGTCGAACGAGACGCAGCGCCCGTCGCGCAAGCCTACAGCGCCGCAGGCTGACGTTGCAACGAACGGCAACTACACGCATGCGCCCAACGAGATGTCCCAGGGCTTACCTACACCGCGCGTCGAGGCGCCTCGCTCCAATGGCACGGCTAATTGGCACGGTGAGGAGCAGCCAACGCGGACGGCGCCGCACCACGCGCCGCCCCCGCCTCCGAGGCCCGAGAAGCTGAGGCCGGAAGAACAGTACGCGGCCAGTCAGGCAGAGAACGGCTATGGCTCGTACGGTGGCGAGACTGAGTACCCGCCCTCGGCTTCAAGGGACTCGAGGCGGGTTTCTGCAAAGAAACTGTTCGGCAGGTCGTAATGATGCTTGGTCGGTGATTTGATGGATTGGTCATTTCAGTTGGCGTTGTTGAACTAGCGAGGCGCATATCTTTAGCTGCATATTTGCTGTCGAATGTGGTTCAGGACGATGAGAATGAATGTTGGATTTCTAAGACGGTTTTCGGGATGGATCTAGACTAGACTCAATATACCCCATATCCTAAATCTTGTTTGACCTCACAATCGCAAGTTCTCCGTGCTGTGTCTTTCCCTTCTGCATCTCTCATGCAAGCCTCGATTGGACTGGTGGCCTTGCTTGCTCCTCGGATCGGATGACATGGTCGATGGCTCTAGCCACTCGGTCTAGGTTCTTTTGGTTCAGGCCTGATATGTTAATGCGTCCATTCCCGGGCAGATAAATATGGTGTTCGTTGACCAACTTCCTGCACTGGTCTGGGTTCAGGCGCATGTATCTGAACGGTTAGAGTTGTCTAGTCCAGCCGACGGTGGCATATGCGAACTTACGAAAACAAGCCCTGCTCCCGAGTTATGTGCGTCCAGTCGCCTGGGGTCTGCAGTAGCAACTGATATCAGCAATTGAGTCCCAGATAAGGGGACGTTCGTTGTTTCTCACCTGGAGAACCTGTGTCAACTGCACAAATAGCTGGGCCCTGAGGTCTTGTATCCTCTGGCGCATGGATGCCAGTTCAGATTTCCTAGACCGGGATTAGCGACGCGGCCTCTTTTGCACTGACTGCAACGTACCAGCTTTCTGTCAGGGCATCGTCGCCGAGGACAGTCTTGACCACTCGGGAGCCGAAGATGGGAGAACTAGAAAACTCCCAACGGATCAGGCATCGCAGACGGTCATAGACACTCGCGGCCGTCTTCTTATCCCTGCAAGCCACGTGTAGGGCGCCGCAGCGCTCTCCGTAAATAGCGAAATTCTTGGAGAACGACTGGCACACCAGCATTTCCAGCCCCCTCCTCGCGAAGAGGCGGACGGCAAATGCGTCCTCGTCGATTCCCCTGCCGAGACCCTGATACGCCACGTCCAGCAGGGCGATGTGGCCTCCCGCCTCCACGGCGTCTGCGATTTCTTCCCACTGATCGGGAGAGGGATCCACGCCCGTGGGGTTATGGCAACATCCCTGCAGGACGAAGACGCTTGCTGGCGGAGCGTCGCGCATAGCTTTCACGGTTGATTCGTGGTTGTACGTGCGGGTTGCGGTGTCGTAGTAGGAGTACTCCAGGACTTGCAGGCCCACCAGCTCCAGCTGCGGGCGGTAGTTGCCCCATGTTGGAGTGCCGACGTAGACTTGGGTTAGGGGGGAGATGCAGTGGGCGATGAAGAGCGCTGCAAGGTGAACGGCGCCAGTGCCGGAGATGGTCTGGACAGAGGCGAGCTGGGCAGCTCGGTTAGTATTACAAGGAAACGCATAGTACTCATACGAAGGGATTAGAGATGGTTATGCTACGTACCTGGTCGGGTGAGATGTTTCCATCGCCAAACATGACTTGGGCTGCCTTCTGCAGAAAGTCTTTGTTCCCGGTTGTGATTTCATACTGACAGACCTGGGGTCAGGCAGCTGTTCCAACAGGGTTGTATTCGCATTCTAAGGGGGAGGTTGCCTAAGGGAGAGTTCGCACTCACGTCATGACCAATGTTAGCCGCTGCCAGATTCAGCTTTGCCTGATAGAAGGACCTCATGTCAGCAATGGAAATTCGGGAGCCAGCGTAGCAGAACATGCGGCCGCTCTTGGCGTTGAACACCGACCTTGCTGACACAGTTCAGTTCTTGATAGAGTCCGCTCTCATTGCGGTAGATTCCCACACCAATATCGACCTTTTGGGAGGTCAGATCGCCGTCTGCACTCCTCTTCAGGATGTCCATGGGGTCTGGAAGACCGGCCTGAATCGTTTCGAACACCATCTTGTAGTTATCTGGGCTGAAGCAAGTACACGGAGGGTGGCGGAGCTTTGCGATAAGGGGGCCTCGAGGCCCATCGCCGAATTATAGGTCATTGGGCTGTCATGAGCGCTACTTATCTCTAATAATACGGTCTTTGTGCCGAAACAATACTTTCGGTATCTTTCGTGATTGTGCTTCTCGGTCTCGGGAGGAGAGTTCGGGCTGATCCATGATGTGGGGCTCGGGGCGTGAGACCGAGATTGTGTATCGGCGTGCTGGTCCGAAAAGTCAGCCTCGGCGTGGCTGCCCGAACCAGGTCACGAACTGGATTCCCACACTTCCGGCCGGTCGCAGATGCGGGCCGTCACATCAATGCGACGGATGAGTGGCATTGTCACTCACCAGATGCGAGTTGTCTGGCTAGTGATGCTCGTGTCCTGGAATTGCATTGGCCTTATCTTCTGGCTGCTCCCACCTTTGGGCCGGGGTGTGGCCAGGTGAGCAAGTCCCATACTCTCTATCATCCGAAACGCAGACATTCCTGTAACCATGTCTTATTGCTCCAATGTCATTACTGTGAAGGCTGGTATCGGCAAGGTTTGCAAGGTAAGCATAACCCTAGACAGATGTATCCCAAGTCTGCAGCTGGTGACTCCATCCGTCTGACGTGCATCACACCAGGGCTTTGGTGTCAAACTTGTCTCCAACCCTCAAGTCGTTCATCTCGCCAAGAATGCTGGTTTTGACAACATCTTCATCGACTTGGAGCATTCAGCCTTGTCTGTCACTGATGTAGGCAACCTCTGTTCTGTTGCTCTGCTCGCGGGCATCACGCCGCTCGTCCGGGTCCCGTACCAGTGCGGCGATGGCTTCACTCAGAGGGTGATGGATGCTGGCGCCATGGGTGTCATCTTCCCACACATTTCGAACGCTGGTACGTCGGCACCCGATAGGAAACCCTGCACGCCATCGCTGACAGCTCGTAGGTGAGGCCAAAGCAGCCGTATCCATCTGCAAGTACCCGCCCATCGGGCATCGATCTATGACCGGCCAGCTCCCTGTCTTTTCTCTGAAGTCAACCCCCCTTTCTACCGTCATTGAGCAGAGCAACGCCAATGCGTCGTCTGTCCTGGTCATGATCGAGAACCAGGAGGCGGTCGACAAGGTGGACGAGATAGCAGCTGTCCCGGGCGTTGATGTTTTGCTGATCGGATCCAACGACCTGGCTATCGGACTGGGCGCCCCGGGAGGGTTCCAGACGGATGTTTTCAAGGAAGCCCTGGTGGCTGTGTCTAATGCTTGCAAGAAGCACGGGAAGATCATGGGGCTGGCCGGGATCTACGACCAGCGGGACTTCCACGAGTGGGCCATTCGCTCGCTGGGCGTGAGATATCTGCTTTGCCAGCAAGATTCTGGGTTGATTGCTCAGGGTGCTGCGAAAAGCGCAGCGAATGTTCCGGATGTTGACTGAATTGTGGCTGGATAGGGTCAATTGAGTTGCCATCATCTGTCGGCGGCGCAGATCCGGGGCAGTTCTAAGGGGGAGCCCACAGTGGCTGAACCCCCTAACCAGATCCAGTCTGGGGCCAGTTTTAGTCCCGAACGATTAAGGCGTCTCATCTTTTACTTAAGGCAGGCAAGAGACATCTCTGCCTCCACCTACAAACCCCGTGTCTTTGACCTCCTCCGTGCCTGGTCCCTGTCATCTTGTCGTCGAGCCATGTCTTCGACCGTGTCATCGACCCTATCACACCCCAGCCGTCCTCATGGAAGAACTGGCGCACCGGGTCCATGAAGCAAATGCTTCTTCAATAAGGACGAAGCGTAAAACACCAGCGTGAGCAGCTCTCTCGATGCACCGCAAAGCAGCGGACTGATGAGCGCCATCATCTAGGTGCCTCCAATGCAGAGACCGCAAAGTCCGTTGCTCGGGGACATGCCCCTGCGTGAACTGTACTCGTCGTTCCGAGACCTGTGTCTACGAGCAGGACGAAAAGAAAGTGCTTGTATCTGAGAGGTAGGTTCGGTCGTTGTCGTGTATCGTCATCATGGTGACATTGACGTATTGACGTGCATCAGATATCTCGATGAATTGAAGAGGAAGGCCGGCATCGAGGAACCTAGCGACGCCACTCGTCCGGCAAAGCGGCGATGTATGTGTCTGGCTTCTATCGTGCAGCTCGCGGCTTCAGCAAGGCTTGCTGACGTCGACCATAGTGACAGACCAGGAAGCCTCTGCAAGATCTCGCGATCAATCCGGCCGTCCAGGTCCTGATGAAGATTGCTCCATCATCAACACCTCATCTGCAGGTGGCCTAGAGCCGCCATTGAAGAACCCCCTTGTCGAGTCACCTTCGAAGTTCTTGACCGATGCCAAGGGTCGCCGACGTCAGTGATTAATCTGCCGTGAAGCTGATCCCCGTCAACTGATCTCAAAGTCCAGGTTTCCTCGGCCCATCGTCTACTTGGGCCTATAGTCGCCATGTCATCAGTCTCCTGAAGGATCATCTGCACCACCACGAGTCTCCCGACGTCCCTCAAAATGTCGACGGCACTGCTTTCCCGTTGCATTTGCCTCAGATCCAACTGCCCGAAAACTGCTTAGCCATCGGGACCCTGCCCCCCTTGGACTATGCCATCTACCTCACGAACACTGTCAAGTTCCACATCGCACAAACATACCATCTTTTTGACGAGACCGTCTTCATGGAGAACCTGTTCTCGCTGTACAACAATGGCGTCCCTGAGATGACTCCAGGAAAGCGACTGTGGCTCAGTCAATTCTTCATCGTCATGGCCTTTGGCAAGGCACTCCTGCATCGGGGCTTCTCCAAGGCAAGCCCGTTCGGCAAAGACTACTTTCTTCGGGGGATGGAGTTTCTCCCAGGCGTTGACAATCTCTACGACAATCCAATATTGGCCATCGAAGTCTGTTGCGCGATTGGGCTCTACCTTCAATCGGTCGATCACCGATTCAGCGCTTACATCTATGTAGGTTGACTTGATCGCCAACTTCTCTCGTTTTTCCTCAGCAACTGATCATCTACAGCTAGGCATTGGTCTGCGAGTGGCTCTCGGCCATGGGATACACCACGACCCTGTTGACGACCCAGAGACTCGGGTACAGAATGAGCGACAACGCAGCGCCTGGTGGACGCTATACGTTCTCGATCGGAAGTTTTCGTGTCTGATGGGGACTCCCAGCCCCATCAACGACGCTTCTACCACGACAGCCCTGCCGGGAAGCCCTTACTACTCGCCGCAGAAAGTTGCAGCACTCGATGTGCATGTGAAGCTGTCCAAGCTTATCGGCAAAGTCGTTGACAGCATGTCTGCCCATTCATGTCATATTCCTAAATCTTCTGACTCGTTGGAAAGCCGTCTACGCAGTTGATGGAAGACTCCCCGCATCGTTCCTTCGCATCATGCAGTCTACTCTTCGAGATCTTGCCGCCTTGGCAGAGACACTCACCTCATCGGTCGACATGAATTTTGATGAATCGAACCCAATCAACAAGATTTCTGGGACGTTGAGTCTTTGCTATCATCAGGTAAAATTCTGTCTGTTCTTGTCGGCATGAAAGGAAAGGCTGACACTCGCTGGCAAGTGCATCATCCTGGCCACGCGGCCTCTGCTTGTGTTTCTCCTTCGAGAGAGGCTCGCACGGCCAACAGGCACCGATGGAGCCGAGCGCGGGCTGGCCGAACCGATCAAGGCTCTCATTAGGACCTCCTGCGACTCTGCAAACCAGTCGCTGCGTATTTTGAAGGCTCTGCAATCTCATGATCTTTTGGGCAAGTCATCTGTCATTACATGAAACGGACCAGCATAGCTAATATTTTGCAGACGTGTTTCTTCCCTTTGATTTAGAGTTTGCCTTCTCAGCAGCTTTCATCTTGATGCTCACGAACGCAATTCGCCAGGTTCCGGACGTCGTCGACCCCGATTGGTTTGAGACCGTCCTCAGCATCATCCACGGACAAAAAGAGAGCGGTCAGGTTTCTGCAGGGTTTCGGCATCAAGAAGTCGAACGGTTGCACGAGATGCTTAGTCTGACAACAGGGACTGGCGCAGGATCCGCCGCTGGGCCGAGCAGCCCGGATGAAGGCGTCCATCGTCTTGAAAATGGCGGTGGTCTGTTTGAAGGGGTCTCATCCAGCGATATGCTCACCGTTGCTGACCTGATGGACCACTTCCCTGTCGCGGAAATGGATGCAGGCTTGTTAGAAGGCGACTGGCTATGGGAGGCTGACATGTCGAGCTGGCCAGGGGTTGCCGTCGTGGACGCGTCAGACCAAACTATCCATCCTAGCTAGGTGTGAGAATTTCCACGAAATCATCCATTTCATTCGCAATACTTGTATGATTGAGGCCAACGTGATATGTATAGTCGGGGTTTCTAGGCGCCATTCTTCTTCAGCTTTGCCAGCCACTTGCGCCACGAACTTTCGGTCCACTCCTGCTCTCCGGCTGTCTCGGTCTCGTGGAACTCCCTCCGTCCAGTAGTGAGGTCTGCCTCACTCGGCTTGACCATCTTGGTTCCCTTCAAGATCTTCCACAACAAGACATTGAAGATGAAGATAACAATGCCAAGGTATTTCAAAACAAACGTATCTGGCTTGAAATGCGGGATGAAGGCATCGAATCCGCTGAACAAGATGACCATCATCGACATGAGCAGCGCATAGTAAGCACCCCACGGCTGGCCGACGGACACGTAAGGGAGCACCTCGGTGGATATGCTCTGGGCCTTGAGGGCGCGCCGGAAGGAAATGTACGAGACGAGAATAGCCATCCAGTTGAGAACAGCAAAAATCGTGACCAGGCTCACAAAGTACTGGAAGACCTGGCTGGCGGACTTGCTAGCGTTCATGAAACCGAGCAGGACGGGGAGCGAGGCGACGGCGGTTGCCCATACCGGGTTGCCGTTGTCGAGGGTCTTCGCGAAGATGCGTGGCGCTTGGCCGTCCCGAGCAAGGCCGTACAGCGTCCTTGATGAGCAGTAGATGTCTGCGTCGAGACAGGTCAGCGGCGAACCAGATGGTGTTTTTGTCATCTTGTTGGAGGGACATACCAGTACAGGCTGCACTAATGGTGAAGACCAGGAGGGAGGCGTTGACGAAATCGGGAAACACTGCAATGCCCGCGAGGCGAACAGCCACGACGAAGGGCGAGGCGTCTGGACAACCAACGTCAGTCAAAGAAAGATTTGCAACGACAGTATAATGACTCACCAGCACTTGTGGACTTCTTGGTCGCGCCGAGAAGCATCTCATTGTCGTTCGGAACGGACATTCCTAGGACCAAGATGCCAAGGATGTAGAAGACCGCAATACGCCAGAAGGTCTGCTTGACGGCCCTGGGGATGTTCTTCCGCGGGTTCGGCGTCTCTCCAAAGGTCATTCCGACAACTTCAGTGCCGACGTAGGCAAAGCAGGCCTGGCAGATGCAGGCCCAGACGCCGAGAAATCGACCGAGGGAGCCTTCGACCAGGTATTCCTTGAAGGCGCCGGGATTGTTCCAGTACCGGAAGCCACTCCGGTCGTGGTTTGGGCCGCCGCCCAGCGAGATGACCAAGCACGCCATGATCATGGTGATCATGATGATGATCTTGGTGCAACCTAGCCAAAACTCGGTCTCGCCGATTTTGGAAACGTGGAGAAACTGCGACGACATGAGTAACATATCGACCACAAAGTTGTTCAGGGACATACATTGACGCATATTATGGGAATGCCGAAGACGGCAATCCAGATTCCGACATTCAAATCTGGCCGCCAGTATCGGATCACAAGGCCGGCCGCTGTCAAGTTCGCAGGAGTGGCGATCATGTACTTGAGGAGATAGTTCCAGCCAGTTGCGAAGCTAAGACCTATTAGCGGAGAGTTCGTAATAGAAAACAGTGGCAAGGTCAAGTGATGGAGGGAGGGATACGTGCCCAAAAGCAGGATCGACCAGACGAGTGGCATAACCTCCAAACCCCTTGTTCATGGGGAGAAAAGCTGCCATTTCCCCAAGACTGGTCATGACGAAGAAGGCAACCACGCCAACCATGATGTAGGCAACGAGCAGACTCCCCGGGCCACCTTTGGATAGCGCGGCTCCCGAGCCGATGACGAGGCCTGTTCCGATGGCGCACGCGATGGAAAACATGAAGACCTGTCGAGGCTTGAATTCGCGCTTCAACTGATTCGCTTCCATCGTCTCTCCGTTTTGGCTCGACATGGTCAAGTCAAGATCTTGCTGATCCGACTTTTCCATGTCGGTGAAGGTCGCCATGGCTGAAGGGTGGTTGACTGGTGGGCGCGTGAGACCAAGTTGGTACGTTGAATGTGCCTCTGGTGTACCAAGGAAAGGTACCGCTGGGGAGCTCTTCGGCCTCAGCCTTTGCGAAGCAGCTCCTTTAAATGTCGACACTTCAAACAAACCCCGGATTTCCCTATCTCAGACCCCGTAATCTTGCCAATTTCTGGGGTAATGCCGCCCCAGACTCATGATAGTCCTATCACCTGATATCGGGGCTCGACGCCGAACCGGCGCCATGTCCATGTGGCTACCTAGTCGTCAAGCCCGCAATTTCCATCGTCCAGTGGGGAGACACGATAGCTGGAGAGCATACCGCGCCGGTGGCGCCGACCGTTTCTCATGGACCGAAGCTAGGGCCTGTATCTGGAATGACTCGAGTTCTCGAGAAGTTGGGCCAGCGAATCGATAAAATGGAACTTACGGCCTAAGATTTTCAGCTCTCATCTTCGGTCATCGTGGCCGAGGCGCCAGGTGCATCTGTTGCCAGGATGAAGCTCGGGCACACCCACCGAACCACGCAAGAGCTCCACTACTCCGCTCCTTGTGGCTTCGCTGATAATCCCTCGGTGCTTGTATTGCTGCCGGGCGGCTGTGGGCACAGCTTGATAGGGTCCTGTTTATCGTGCTGTTGCCTTCGCCGAGGGTGCGATACGAGAGATCCTTGAGCTGGAGCTAAGCCCACACTTTATCGTCACGTTGACTCTTCATCACTCGTTTACTATTGACTTTGCGGCAGATTATTTTAGGCCTGTCAGTCAGGCAACAAGTAGTGTTAAACATCACCGAATCACAGCAACTTTAAAGAGACGTTTTAGACCAAAGATCATCATTGAATCCTGCCTCGTGGGCATCCTGCGCCTAGCTCCGGTAAATGCATCAGAATCGCTAAACCCTCCAATCCCTTAGACCTTGATCTTCAGCACGGCCTTGCCAAAGTTCTTGCCCTGGAAGATGCCGACCATGCCCTCGGGGGCGTTCTCGATGCCCTCGGTGATGTCGACCTTGGCGTGGACCTTGCCCTCGGCGAGGAGGGGCTGGACCTTCTCGTTGAAGGCCTGGTAGCGCTCGGGGGAGAGGTTGACGATGAAGCCCTGCATGAGGAGGTTCTTGCCGATGATGTTGAAGAGGTTCTTGACGCCGTAGCGGTCGGCGGGCTTGACGTTGTAGTCGACGATGGAGCCGCAGGCGATGATGCGGCCGTGCTTGTTGAGGGCGTCGAGGGCGGCCTCGAGCTGGGCGCCGCCGACGTTGTCCCAGTAGATGTCGATGCCGTTGGGGGCCAGGCGCGTCAGGGCCTCCTTGGGGTCGTCCGTCTTGTAGTTGAAGGCGCCGTCGAAGCCGAGCTCCTTGGTGAGGAAGTCGATCTTCTCCTGGGAGCCGGCGGAGCCGACGACGCGGAGGCCCTCGGCCTTGGCGAGCTGGCCGACCAGCTGGCCGACGGCGCCGGCGGCGGAGGAGACGAAGATGGTCTCGCCGGACTTGGGCTTGCCAATGTCGTAGAGGCCCTCGTAGGCGGTGGCGCCGGGCATGCCGAGGACGCCGATGAAGTAGTGGGCGGGGAAGTTGTGCGGGTTGTGGATCTTGCGGAGACCCATGGGCTTGAAGGCAGGGCCGGGGATGACGGCGTACTGGGCGTTCTGGCCGTAGAAGGCGGCGACCTCGTCACCGACGGCGTACTCGGCCGTGTCGGAGCGGAGGACCTTGGCGACGAAGGCACTCACGATGGGCTGGTCGAGGTCGAAGGGGGGCGAGTACGACTTGATCTTGGGGTCGCGCATGCGGCCGCGCATGTAGGGGTCGAACGAGGAGTAGAGGACCTCAACGAGGACGCCGCCGTGGAGGGGAGCGGACTCGAGGTCGATTGGCCTGTCCTCAACGACGAGATCCTGACCGGGCACGGGAAGGCCCTCGGGGACCTTCTTGTAGACGAAGGACTTGTTGGAGGTGGGAGCCATTGTGGTGATGTGTGTGATTTGGTGGTGAGGGGTGGGTATGCGTTGAGAATTGCGGGGTGTCGAGATCGAAGGATCAATTGAGTGCTGACGTGGTGGCAAGGATAGAACGGTGATGATGGTGTTGATGAACGAGGACCCTGAAGAGCAGGCCACCTCGAGGCTTTATATCGAACGAGTCCATCGTCCTTACAAATGAAGGGTCCAACTCCGAGGCATGAAGAAAGGCCAGCCCAGCTATCACGTCATTGATGCGCAAAGTTCGAGGGATCGGAGGGTTTCCTGGCGGTTTCCGGGCGACGAGCGAGTAAGGACAACTGCATCAGGGTGGATGGCTCTGCATGGTTGACGACTCGGGATTCGGTGGGTTCGGCGGGGGCGAGACGAAAGAAGACATGACGCCGTTCTCGATCATGCACTAATCGAGCTTGGTGCGCCAACACCTTGTAGGGGACCTCGGCTTGCTGACTGAGCAGAGGTGTCGGCCTCGGCTTGGGAGGGCAGGTCATGTACGTATCGAGCTTTGCGCCCCGTTAGGCGGTGGATGATAAATCCGATGTCCTCTTTTTGGCGTCCCTGCCAGCACTGCGTTCTGCCCAACGGATGAACATTCCCCGACCCCTCAGCCCTATTCAGTCTGTATCACCGAAAGTCATGCCTCTATTCTGCTATTTTGGTACCGAGCGCGGGTGATGCGGCAGGACGGCCAGACATCATCCCGACCCTACCCCACCAGCGAGACCGAGACCGACATCAGCATGGCGACCGACGCCAACAAAACATCAGTTCTCTGCGGACCGTCCCCCCGGCCAGGCACCCGCCCCATCCCGGCAGTTGTCCCCTCAGCTTGAACCTGTCCTCACCATCATGCGCGCCTCGGCCACCAGCCTCCCAGACTGCCGGGCATCGTCGATCCCACCGGCCCCTGGACCACTCCTGATGAGCTCCGCCGGCCCATCCCCCGATGGAGGCTTCACCCAGATCTCCTCGTACCCACTCGCCGCGAATCCGAGCTTCTCGAAGCTTCGCTGCCCCTCTTTCGTCGCCGTCAACGCTGGGTCCCCCGGGTCTGTCAGCGTGCGTGTCTTGTTGACAACGTTATCGATGTGGAGAGGCAGAAACTTACCTGACACGCCGTCGACGACGTATCCCTCCCCCTGCGCAGCCTTCACCACCTCGCCCACGGCGAACTGCGCGAAGCCCTTGACGGCGCTCCCCTGCACCTCCTCCACGAACCGCTCCACATGGAACACGTGCACGCCGACGGACGCGCCCTTGGCCCGCGAGAAGTCCCGCGCCGGGTCCACGCCCGCCTCCCGAAGCGTGCCGGCCCCGAGCGCCTGCCAAGCCGGCAGGGCCAGCGGCAGGGCCACGACGACGCCGACGAGGGTGTCGCCGGCGTGGAAGCTGATGGACAGCTCCGGGGCCGCGGCGACCCAGGCCTCGAGGCGGTCAAATGGGAGGGGCGCGGGATAGATGGATTGGTCGGCGGTGTAGACGGAGTGGAGGATCTCGGGGGAGAGGGGGGTGCGGGTGACGTACGCGGTCCAGTCCATGATTTGATGTGATGTGATGTGATGTGATGTGCCTTGATGCGATGTGATGCGATGTGATGGTGATAGACTTTCTAGAGACGGATGCGGCGACAGTTTCCAGCTCGTCTTCTCATCATGTTAAGAGCAGCGCGATCCAAGGTAAAGTGGAGAGATTTCGTGTGGCGTGAACATTACGTCAGGGGTCAGACATGGTGGAACAATCGCCATCGCCAGAGACGGGATTCCCACACTGATCACCAGCACCTATTTTGGGACGCCTCAGCCCAACTGCGTAGCGGGAGGTCGCCAGGCTTCGAAGACACTGGTATCCCAAAGGCAAGTGCAATCGCGGTTCGGAGGCAGCTGCTCAGCTAGGGTCGATGCCTCCCCTGGAGGGGCGATGAATGTCCATGCCTTCCCAAAGTGAGAAGAGAAACTGCATTGGTTGAAACCTCGGTGCCTGGCCCCATTGCATGGCAACAGCAGCACCTGCATCGTGACTCCCACCACCTCGTCTTGCTTCCATTTACCACAGCTTTCAGGCCCAACGGTGACCGCCTGTGACTGCAAGTGACTGTCTGTCCAATTCCTAGGTACCTACCTTACCTACCTTATGAGATGACCGAGAGCTCCAGCACTACAGTCGAGCCTGGATTTTACCCCGAACATCACATCACCACCACAATTGTCCCGTTCTCCTCGAACCGCGCTCCGCTTATTCAAACATATTTCATACTCCATCCCCCTGGCATCAGTTTGTGTACACGGGAATCATGGCTTCCAACAATTACGGCCTGCCGATCTACACCGTCGGTCTGGCAAGCCCCCCGACACAGCGCTACGTCCAACTGGCCAAGGACTTCGCCGAACCCCTTCAGGAGACAGCCCCGCTTTTGGACGACTTCATCATCAACCTGTGCAAAAAGAAGCGCATCGCCTCAACATTAAGTTTCTTCTCGCGTGTGCTCATACGGCGTGCCTACCACAAGAACATAACCAAGGAAATGAGGTCCATCGCCAAGGCGGCAGGTGTCAAGCTGCGCGTCGTGTTGGCCCTCAATAGCTTTCTCGACTGCCTCCTCGGCTGTACATCCGGAGCTGCGAGGGTTCTCAAGACGGATGAGACGGGAAGGCAAGAGTCGAACCACATGATGCATTTCCGGACCCTGGACTGGGGTATGGACCAGTTACGCAAGCTGCTCGTCGTGCTGCACTACGTTAACTCGAACTCGGCGGACCCCAACTCGGTCATTGCGCGGTCCATCACGTACGCTAGATTCGTGGGTGTCCTGACAGGCGTCAAGTGCTTTCTCCCCGTTCCGTCTTCCACCGTGCTAGGGCTGATATGTTCCGTAGGCGTGGCCTCTCCATCTCCGTCAACTATCGGCCGAGTAGCGACTGTAGCACCTCCGCCAACACGAGACACAGATTTCGTGTCTTGACCGGAAGAAAGGAGTCCATTCCCTCCCGACTACGGCGTCTGCTGCTCGAGAATCACGCTGATCTAGACATACCTCGACAATCACCTTCTACAACGTTCAACTCTCCTCTCATCGATTTGGCGGCGGAGCTGGCTCGCGAGCCTAGCTCCCCTTGCTACCTGGTTCTATGCACTCCAAAGCAAGTTGTTTCCATCGAAAAGGACCTCGATGGCGGGCGCATCAAATGGTCCGACAGCTTCCTAGTCCAAACAAACCATGATAACCGCAACCACCTACTTTGCTGTGGCCCTGATCTCCCCAAACTCACAAGTGTCGTTTCGTTCCAAACTTGGCACTTCCCACCAGCACAGTATTTCCACAGAGAGGATCCATCTCAAAACGACAGATCATCCGAGTCTCCTTCCCGTGACGACCCGTGGATGGAGAGCTCTCGGGACCGCGAGGATATGGTGCGCAAGGCTTGGCAACGACACGTCGAGCGCCATCTTCACAGCAAGCCTAGGGAGGACCACGGATTTTGCGTCCAAGCAATCTCTCCATGGCATACACCTGCCCCAGAGGCACTCATCGACGGGATGGACCAAGATACACTGCGGACCGTGTTGACTACTCCGCCTGTGGCGACCCAGCTGACACACTTCGCCACCGTGATAGATCCACGAACGGGGACCATTCAATGGATATGCACGGACGAGCTAGAGTTCGACGAAGCTTGATTTGCCATTCCCATAGATCTGAAGTGAGGTCCATAATTCCGGTTGTGCTGATGCGTCTGGTCAATTATGGATCATTGGGGCCTAACATTGACATTCGAAAGCGCTTGGTAGACTGTTCTAGTCCTAACACAATTGAAATAGCGGTCAGGTTCATAAATTCATTTTCATCAGACAATGACCACGAATCTTCGAACGGAATCTGCAGCGAGTCTAGTCATCGGGGATATGTGCCTGATTCTGCAGGCTTTCCGCTCAGATGATGATCAGACTGACTTTGGCCAGTATACTTTCAACGAACCGAACACCAACCACAATACCGTCCTCATCCAGGAACTTGTCCTCGCTTCCAAATATCTCGCTATCTGGGTCTAGACACGTCAGACATGCTATAACCACATCGGTGTACACGTCACCCAGTCGCGGGGGCAGCTCGGCCCTCGCCAGCGCCACCATATGTTCCTTGACTCGCCAATCAGCTTCTGCGCCAGCCCGCTGGAAGTCGGCATCACAGAGGGCCAGTCTCAGGGGAAGCCCCGGCACCGGCGCTGCCGTGTCTCCGCGGCCGTCCTCCGGGTACCACACGAAAGACCGCCACAGGCCGAGCTCGAGAAGACAGACGCCCAGGCTGTAGATGTCATGCTGCATGACGTACCGCTCCTGGACGAGGTTGCCCTGCCGCTGCGGGTGGCGATACAGGTTGCGATGCCACGCCGCGTCGCCGAGAAGGTTCGTCTGGAAGTGTGCGCTGCGGAACTGGTTGAAGCCGAGGAGGTAGCTGACGCCAAGTGGAGAGGCGCCGTCGGCGAAGACGAGCACGTTGTCCGGGCGGATGTTCTTGTGGACAAAGTCGCAGGCGTGAATGTAGCTCACCGAGTGGACGAGCTGCCTCGCCGTCCGCACAATGGCGGTCGCGCTGACGGGGTTGTGGTGAAGGAGGAGCTGGCGGAGGGTGGTCGGGGGTTCGCTCCCCGGCGGGGCGCGGTAGACGACCTCGATGTACTTGAGGCCCTTCGTGGAGGGGTCTTGGTGCTTTACGAGACCGTAGCAGCGGAGAAGGCCAAAGGTCTGCGGGTCGACCTGCTGTAGGCGGCGGGCGAGGTTCTCGATGTCGGCTTTGACCTGAGATATGGTGCCCGGGGGAGGGTTAACAGACTCGGCTATGAGGAGGCTTGTCGAGCCGGCTCTGACGATGGCTCGCGCGGAGGAGAAGGGAATGGGCGTTTCTTTCGCGCCACGGAGTCCGGCGGCGTCGAGGTTCAGGCTTGCTTTGGGCCTTGGCCCTCCTCCATGGGGTGTCGGGTTGATGGCTTGCCGGAGAGCCAACATGCTGTCGAGCGGGCTTTGATTTGAGCTTGAGGTTCCCGGTGGTGCGTGGATCTCTGATTCTTCAAGAGCTGTATCCAACGCGTGGTTGCTCATGAGAATGATGAGATACCATGTTGGGTCGAAACGATTACGCCATGCCTCCAACTCGGCAACCAGCTCGTCCAGGCCTTTCTTGGCGAGGGAGAAGCGCCATCTCCGCCACATGTCTGACGTCTTTTGTCTGAAAGCAGAGCCATCGCATGTTGATGATGTCGAGATGTCGAGTCGGACAACTGCTTGGAGAAGCTTTCCGTTGAGGATCTCGAGAAGATCCAGATGGCTCCTGGCAAGCTCTTCGTCGAGCTGATGGGATATCTTTTTGAGGAAATTCAGCTGGATCTCGAGCTTTGTCCAGAGCGCCTCGACCAGCACCAGTCTCTCATTGATGGCTTCATCTGCACCGCGATATCCTTGGTACGTGGTGATCACTTTGTTGGCCAACCTGTGCCCTGTCAGCAGCCTAATCTGGTGATCAAGAGACTAACGCGGCACGGCCCGCAGCGCTGGTCTGTAGACGAAGGCACTCACTTGATGCAGCCATCAATGACGCCGGCGACGGCTAATAGGAGCTCGGCAACCATGACAGGCCGCGTTTGGGTGGTGGGCAATTCGGCATCGCTGTCCGACGACCTCTGTGAGTTTTAGACTCACGGCATCGCATCTCAGTCTCCTGGTCCGAGTCACATCCAGGAAGCCCTGGATGGGTACCCCATCCGCGACCCCTGCATTCTAGGCGGCTGTGCCGCCCTGTTCATTGGCCTCGCCAACCGAGGCGCCATCTACTATTGAGCCGCCAAGCATCGCATTGGATCTCGAGCTGAAAATCAACGGCGGAGCAAGGCGCCACATCAGGCGTTTTCTAGCGCATGTACGGGGCAGACTGCGCGGCTCCCGCGCAGGTTCCAGTCTCGTGACGGTGAGCTGAAGGCCTGGTATGTCATGTCGCAAGCCTGCGATGACGAGAATAAGAGATACACACACATGGGCTGCTAGCTTGACTAACGTACGACGAGCTCACCACCATCGACTTGGAACAGCATTGCGACAGTTTGACTCCAACCTTCTTCGGCAAGGGTTCACTGGCCCACCATGGGGAGTCTTGGAGGAGGAAACACGCCGTCGGCGCTGGTGCTCACCTCCAGGCTGCAGACCGAGTTTCTCGAGGGATGCGTCAAGCACAAGCGGAGGGTGCCTATGCTTCACCTCACACCGCGCAACTCAAGTCCGCATACTGTTTTGGAGGAATATTGGGACGTTGAGCCGATCATCGGGCGAGGGTCTTTTGGGGTAGTCCGTTTCGAACGATTAAGGGATCCAAAATCCACCACCCGTTTCCCATCCTCGACACATCGCGTTCGAGCTGTCAAGGAGATTAGTAAAAGAATGGGCGACGGGCGTCACTGGGACTATATGAAGGAGCTGGAAGCGATTGCCAAGTTCTCGCAGCCAAGTGTGAGTGAAGGCTCCAGCATCACGGCTTTCCTGCTTTTTGCCCACGCAGATCGTTGATCAAGCGTTAGTACGCGCCGTATTTTGTAAGGACGCGCGGCTGGTTCGAAAGTCCAGAGTCTGTCTTCATCACCATGGAATACTTTCCTCTCGGCGACCTGCGGCGCTTCATGGACTCGCGACCCCCTTTTCCCGAAGACACGACGAGCCACATCGTTCGCCAGTTGACCCGAGGCATCAGGTACATGCACGACAGCGGCTTTGCCCACCGAGACCTGAAGCCAGCTGTGGGTGATCAATTTTCAAATGTCTGTGGAGTCGCCTGTTGACGTGCCGCAGAATATCCTCGTTGCGTCCACATCGCCAAGATGGTCGGTCAAGATCGCCGACTTTGGCATCAGCAAGCAGGCCCTCGAGGGCGGCACCCACCTGCGCACCATGCACATCGGCACCTTTGGCTACATGGCGCCCGAAGTCCTCGGCTTCTACGCGCAGAACAATCCCGACGTGGCCTACTCGGTGACGGTAGACATGTGGGCCATTGGCGTGATCGCTCTCGAGCTTCTCTTGAAGCGTCACCCCTTCCCTAATGTCTCGGACTTGGTGAGCCACGTACACAGCACTCGTTCTCTGCCGTATGATGGAGTGCATGGGGTGTACATTACCGAAATCTGCCGTGACTTCGTCGGCGGGCTGCTGACTCCAGATCCTTCTGCCAGGCCTCCCGCCAGCGCGGCGGTGACGCACCCCTGGTTGAAGGAGATCAAGGAGGAGATCAGTGACTCGGAAGATGAGCCGTCAGTTTTTTATTTTTTATTTCTTTTTCTTTTTTCACAGATTTGAATCTTCGGCTGACAACCACAGACTATTCGTTGAGGACCACCCGAGGGACGAAGACGTGAAGATACGGCCTCGAGATGCTGTCACGCCCGCCTCTTTGCCGTCACTGGCGTGGTCTAACCTGCGACTCACAGAGGGCGCACCGATAAGCGAGGCAGGAACTCTGATGAGCACCCACGCAGGCCCTCAGCTCGACAGAAATGGACTGCTGCCAAGCTTCCAGGCCCTCTCGCTAGAAACGGTAGTTCCGACATATCGTGGCGTTTCGACCAAGGAGAGGCTGACCGCTTGACGCAGACGAGATACTATGTCCTGCGATCAGATAACGAACTAGATATTGAAACCAGCATTGCCCATGGCATCTGGACGTCAAGCCCGCGCGTCAATAAGATGATAGAAAAGGGGCACACCAGGGCGCAAGGGCGGGTAGTCTTCTTCTTCTCCGTCATCAAGAGGTCGGTTCTCCCAAAACTCCCAAAAAAAGCCAACAGCAAGACATGTTTCTGACAGGAGAATATCAGTCAACGGTTCTGTGGCGTAGCACAGATGACGAGCCCCATGGACTGGGTCCACACAGATGAGCACTGGATGGAAGACACATGGCGTGGGTGAGTACATCCCCAACGTGTGCCGGTGTGATCGGCAGCGTGTGGCTGACATACCGCGTGCCCAGACGCTTCACTGTCGAGTGGCTCTGTTTGACGGAGCTGCCGTTCAGCAAGGTAAAGAACGTTCCTGTCTCGCAGAAGACGCCTGGCTTCCGCGCCATTGCGTGCTATGACGGGACAGAGATATCGGCCGAGTCCGCTCACCAGCTGCTCAAGGCCTTTTCAGCCGAGGAGGGGATCGCAATGGCCGAGCCGGAAGGCACAGTGACACCATACGTGACGGCGTGAGCAGATGGACGATGGGGACAACTGCAGCAGTGAAGGACAAAGTGACAACATAGCGTGTATAGTGAACCCATTAATTATGACGGTAATAGACAAATGCCTAATCTGAAAATAAAGTAATTCGTTGGGCCGTTTCACGCCGTTTCGAGGTATAACCGCGGGCAGACATGGTTGATGGGCTGCGCAGGTCCGGCTTGATGGAACATGATCCGCAGATATATGTGACGGAAGAGCCAACATGCAGGTCGTCGATGATCCATAAGCAAGTCTGCAACCACCTCCATGTTAGCCGTCAGCTGACTCTTGATACGCACCAGACAACACAAGTCTACCCGGGACACGACCACACCACCTCCCACCAGATTGCTTTGATCTTCCCCTTAAATCGATAGATTCGGCGTGAAGAGAGTCGAAAACGTTGCCGTACCATGGTGCACTAAGCCCACAAGTCCCGACCCCTTGCTCCAGCCCTGTCCAAGCCTTCGTATTGGCCCCGTGACTTTTGCCTACCGCCGATGCCCTCGTCAACACCAAACCCGGGCATCAGGCTCGGAATCACACACGTCTACCCCTCGCCCGAAAAATCACGGTCTCGGCATCTACTGGCCAGGTTTCAGCCACCGTCGCCTATACACGATCCTCTACACCCTGGACAGCACACAGCAGGGTCTTTGCGCGATCGATCGGGACCTCCCTGCTGGATCAGAGACAATCGCCGTCCATGACACGACCCAGTTCTCAGATCCGGCATCCCTCAGAGGCGTCCTCGCGGCCGGATCCCCGCATGACGCGGAATATCACTAAACATGGCTCATGGGCTTCTCACTGCCATCGCCGACTCGGATCCCTGCTCGCCCTTTTCAGCCGCTGCCCCTTACCCTCTCATGGCCCCTTTCCATCGGCGCTCGCTGATTTCAACGTCGCCGAATGCGCCCAATGTTGCGAGGGCCTGCGAGGCAGGCCCAGGGATGTGGTGTCGCGCAGCGTCAATAGCGCCGACGTCTGAATAGGCTCATTGGCCTCGTGCCCTCGGGGTTGGCTTGTAGATTGGTCATGTTCCGTGTCTTAGCTGGCTGGAGGATCTCTGCGGATCTGGGTTGCCAGGCAGTGTGTAACGTGGAGGGAAATCGAAGCCTGCCCTCCCCGGAGGACAACGGGGACAGGCCTTTCTGGGCTGTGTGCTCTTCATCCCTCGGTGTTTTATTTTGCGGTTGTGGGCTGAAAGGCTGGCTGCGCAGGCCGCGGGATCTGGTGTTCTTCAGGACGAGGCGTGTGATTGTGTGTGACGCTGCATCGGGGGTCAGGGGCCCATGTAGGCTCCCGACTGGTCAGATCCGACGCTTCATCACGGTTGACGATGCCAGATGACGAGGACTTTTGGTGAAATCGGTCCTTCGAGTGGCTTGGTCTGCGTACCCTCACTGCGTAGCTGGCGCAAGAAAGACTGTTGGCTGAAGTGCCGTGGCGGATGGCATCCTTCCACCCCCTTCCGCTCCGTGTGCGAATTGCATGGCTGATCCTGGTCTATTTTCGACATGAATGGATCGGAGATATACCAGATTGCCAGATTACGAGGCTTTTAGGATCTCGGCCAAAAGTACAAATAAGACGGGAAGGAGTGACGACTCTTCTCTTTCGGACCCTTTCTTGGGGACAGTTCACTTCTCTGACTCGAGAGAAGCCATCGTGTCTTTTGCTTGTACTACAGCACCTTCCCCGTCTACCGACATCTTGCTGGGATTCGGCCTCTCTTCAGGATCTGACCTGAGGTAGCTTGGTTTCATTCTTTGCCAGAACCGTTGTTATACAACAGAATGGATCTCGAGATCAGCGTTGTCATTGGCATTCTCCTGGCGGTTGTCTCTTCTCGCTTGTTCCTCCATGAAGATTTGACACCTCTACGTGTCTTTTCTCTGGCTTTCACTGTTCAGTTCATCCTGTTCAAGTATTACCGGATTTTCATCTACCCGCATTTCGTCTCTGGCTTGCGTCACTTGCCCGGACCCAAGGTGAGCTGCGTGATCTGGTAACCTGTCGTTTGTTTGTGTAACACGTTGCTGATAAGTTTAACCTAGAATGGTCACTTCTTCATCGGCCAAATGGCAAAGCAACTGCTAACTCCCGGTCCCATTGACATCTTCTTGAGCTGGATGCGTAGGTGGCCGAACGAGCCCCTAATCCGGTACCTTTCTATTGGTAACTCGGAGACCATCATGATCAACAGCCCGGCAGCTCTCAAAGAGATGCAGCAGACCAAGTCGTACTCCTTCTGCAAACCAAGCATTGCTGCTCGCATGTTCAGCCCCATCACCGGCCACGGCATCCTCTTTGCTGAGGGGGATGTGCACAGGCGTCAAAGAAATCAGCTGAGTCGTGAGCGGTCCTTAATCTCCCTCGTCTGACTGCCTCTGACAGGACCAAAGGCCCCTTCTCGCTGGGGAATGTCAAGAAGCTTTTGCCTGTCCTGCAAGGGAAGGCCAAGGAGCTTTGCCAGGCTCTCAAGAAGGACATGGGCAGTGACACTTCCAAGGTTGTGACAGGTTTGTTTTGCGTGGGCCCTTTGGTGCTGGAGACACCATCTAACCAGGCAATCCAGTGGAGCCTTTCTTTCAAAAGGCGGCGCTTGACATCCTCGCTATCGCCAGCATCGGTTACGACCTCCGCAGCTTGTCCACCACATACGCCTGCTTCTACGAGGTCTACGACCGCATCATCCACCAGCCACGCCTCGGGCACATCATCACGTTCCTCGACGGGCACTTTCCCCTGCGCTCCTGGCTGCCTCTGCCCCTGAACCGTCGCTGGCTGCAGGACAATAAGATCATCCGTCAGATGCTCCTGGGCAAGCTCCAGATGCGGAAGCGGAACGTTCTCCAGCGTAAGATGCAGGGGCAGGAGGCATCTGACCAAGGACGCGATTTGCTGAGCTTCATCCTGGAGGATTGCCGGCTGACGCCTAGCCAAGAAGACTGGGACGACCAGGAGCTTCTCGACTTTGTACGTCCATGGAGGGCACGAGTGGTCCAAAACGAATGATACTGATATTTTGATGCAGGTTCTCAATTTTATTGCTGGCGGCCACGAGACCGTCGGGACCGCTCTCATGTGGGCTTCGTATGTGTTCTCGACCAGGTCTGACGTGCAAGCTCAGCTCTTCGACGAAGTGCAGAGCCTGTACCGCGACAAGCCAGAGGGCTGGGCTCCGAAATACGCCGAGATCGAGAGCCTTCGCTACCTGAACAACTTCATCCGCGAGCTGCTTCGCGTCTACAGCCCAGGTAGGACGGAATGACCCCCTTAGACACGCGCGCACGGAGCCCAGCTGATGGCATGCAGCCCTGTTCCTGCCGCGGGAGGCTGCCGAGGATGTCACTTTGTGCAACACCCTGATCCCCAAGGGCACCACGATCGTCATCGTCCCGGCCGTCGCCCACTTCAACACGCAGATCTGGGGTCCTGACGCCGAGGCCTTCCGCCCGGAGCGGTGGGACGAGCGCGGCGAGAACGGAGGGAAAATCAGCAGCAGAGATCCGTACGCCTTTGCGCCGTTCCTCCATGGACCCCGTGGCTGCATCGGCAAGGCGTTTGCGCTGCTGGCTATGAAGGTCATGATCATTGAGATGGTGCAGGAGTTCGGGTTCGCCGCGCAGCCGCGGCAGAACGCGGCGATGGAGTATGCAAATCCCAACTTTACTTTGAGGCCCAAGGATAGCCTGCGGGTGGTCATCGAGAAGAGACGTCCTGAGGACCTTGTCGAACTGTGATTGGAGTGAGACTCCCTCGTGGATGAGATTTACCGCAAACGGCTGTCTTTGGTACCGTAAGCCCTAGAGATGGAGGCGGGTTTTGGCGTTCCTGGTAACGAAGTATTGGTATACCCCTTTTTGTAACTGTATTTCAGGATCATATTTCAGCTCAGTGCCCAAGAGTAACCGTTGGCCATCATTTGCTCAGGTCGTACTGATGTACTAGCTTGTCGACCAGAATCGAACCGAGGACATGCGGCGTAGCCTGCGCGTAAATCGCCGGGATGAGAGGCGTCACACTCAGATCCGCCACCCTCAGCCCCTGTACTCCGAAGACGCGAAAGTCGTTGTCGACACAGGCTTGGTCGTCATCAAGTTTGCCCATTGGAAGTGTGCAGGAGAAGTGGCGCGCAGTGGTCGCGGTTTGGCTGATAAAGTCAAGTACGCTCGCATCGTCGTCTCCGGCAGGCGCGCTGTGGGGTCCTACGACGTCGTTTGACAGGGACGCCAGGACGTCGAAGAAGCGTGTTGCGACCCGGACAGCATCAATGGCGTTCTGGCGGTCTATGGATCCAGAGAGGTAGTTGGGGTTCACAAGCGGTGGATCCAGGGCATCATTCGAGGCCAGCGTGAGAGTGCCCGTGGAGCAGACCGCCTGCGGGAAAGTGTTGATCTGAAGGAGTCGTTGAGAGCCACCCGTGGAGCCACTGGTCGGAAGAGGACACATTTCCCAGTGCGATGTCGCAGGATGGGCGATGAACACTTGCGCATCAAGGAGAAGGGTGTGTAGATCGTCCGAACCAAGAACAGCCTCGGACTGGCCCGACACGGCAGACAAGAGACTGGGATATTCCTTGCAGATGTTCGTCTCCAGGTTGAGGAATTGCCGAATGTGAGCTCGCATGGTCTCGGGGTCGAACAGCCAGTCTGCGGATTCGCTGAATGCTGGCCCGACCTCCCAGATGATGGGAATCATGAGGCTGTCTTTGAGGTTACCGCCGACAGGGAGATCGCTGACTAGTGGGATATCGAGCGAGGCTAGGTAGTCCTTCGGCCCAATGCCGGAGAGCATGAGGAGTTGGGGTGTACACAAAGCACCAGCGCAGAGTATGACCTCTTTCGACGCATGAACTGCGTGCTTTGCGTCAGTTGGTTTTCTTGGGAGCTTCAAGAGGGATTGTACCTGTTCCATTGCTGGTCGAGATGCCGATAGCTGTCGTGCCATCGAAGATGACTCTGTCTGGCCGAGATGCAAGGTCGACGGTCAGATTTGAGGGTGTTTTGCCGAGGGAATCTGTATGCTGACGCTCGGAGAGAACAGTGAAGTGACCGGGCGCCATGCTGTCAACTCGAGAGCCTTCACCGGCCACCCTGTAAGACGCATCGCCTACTCTCCCAGCCCAAGCCTCGTGGTAGGCTTCGAAGGTCGAGGCGCCGCCCAACGCATGGCCCGCTTCCAGCGACAGGGTCCTGCCTTTGAGGTGTCCCTGAGGCGTGGATGCCACCGGGACATTCCAGGGATAAATATCGATGGGGATGTCGGTGTCGCGCTGGGGATGGCCTGGATCGAACTTCAAATGCAGGACACCGGGCCGACCAGAATACGATGATAGTTCCCTGGCAACGGTCACTGCAGAGGGACCACCTGTGGATGCTGTGTCAGCTGAGTTCAGCCTTACATTGCACAGCACATCATCACGTACTACCCACGACTATAAAGTCGAATTCCTTCATCGTGAGCTCGGCCGTCGATACGGGAAAAATTGGTGACGTGTGAAGACGAAGGACGGCGTTTGGCTTTGCGTCTTCGCAGACCGACTATCGCATAGCTTGTGGGACGCGATTCCATTTATATCTCTGGATTCCGTTAATTTTTGTTATCACAATGCATCCCGGTAATGGCCGCACAGGGGCGCAGGATCCATTGGCTGAGATCACAGTCGAGGCATGTCAGCCTGTACTTGGCCATGTAGGCCAGGGGCGAGGGTTGCTCTGGACCAGCCGAAAGGGAAAAATGCCTAAACACGCAATGTGCTGACATGTCCGTCCTCCTGACAGACGAAGCGGATAATAACCGGGATGCAACAGGAGCATCGATGGTGGGGGCCAAGATGGGCAAAATGATGAGTATGTCAGGGTGGAGGAAAGGCATCCATCCATCCATCCCCTGCCTGCCCTGGAGGTGGCAGTGGTGGACGAGAAGGAGGACAAGACAAGCGCTTACATAAGTGTGCCACCAAGGACATTCAGCTTGACCTGCGGCTGCACTGCGTTGAAAGTGCTTTGCCAGCTTTTTTAGAATTATGATTGGTGCAGGTTTACGAGCACCGAATCGACCAATAAAGGAGCAGGTGTTAATCGCCCAGTCCAGCCCGCATCAACCAATCGAGGGCCGTCCCGGATCTCCTCTCCAGGGACAACACCATCTTCACGACAGCCCTACCACGGGAACCCCTTTCAATGAGCCATGGTGCGACCGGTATTCGCCGCGGACAAATGGGTGCCGCTGCTCGTATATAACCCACAGCCAGTGAGAATCTCTCGAGAGTTCTAATTCCTGTGTGGACGACGCCATCATCAACTTCGTCAAATTATGAGAGCAAGGCCGACGAACGACGCCACGATCAACCATGTCACCGCCCGTGATGCCAACGAATCATACGATCTCATGGCTGGGCAGGCCAAGTGCCGTCCCCTTGAGACCCCGGCCGCCCCAGCCTGTCTTCCAGGAAATCAGCCCCGAAGCGCCTCCTCTCGCTGCTGCTTCGCTCAAGAAGAGGCGAGCCAGTAGGCCCAAGGTCCGTACGGGATGTCTGACTTGCAAGACCCGCCGCGTCAAGTGTGACGAACGCAAGCCCACATGCGCCCGCTGTCAGAAGGCTGACGTTGAATGTGACGGTTACGTCGGCGAAACGATCCCCTCCACCAAGGATCCGTCCCGCCGCATTGCCGGGCAGCCCACCCAGCTGCAAGGCACGCACCGCCCGATCCGTCCTCGGCATGCAGTGTCCCCTCCCTTGTTGGGCCTGCCGGTCCTCGAGGGTCTGGACGTGGTCTACTTTGACATCTTTCGGTACCGGACGGTCCGCCAGCTGTCGGGGCATCGGTACACCGACCTGTGGTCGCGCATAG
Organism: Verticillium isaacii; assembly: GCA_002851775.1. Taxonomy (NCBI): domain Eukaryota; kingdom Fungi; phylum Ascomycota; class Sordariomycetes; order Glomerellales; family Plectosphaerellaceae; genus Verticillium; species Verticillium isaacii. Next base: position 300,435 of record NMXN01000005.1, on the reverse strand, counting down.
TGCTGGGGGAAGGGATCCGAGACGACTGCATACGCCACTCGGTCCTGGCCATCGGAGCCCTGACCAAGGCCATTTCTGAATTTCCCGATTCTACCAACAACCAACTCCTTGATGGCGGTCGACCCTCAGCTTTGGCGCCCTGGTCCCATAAGAAGGTCGTGAATCAGCACCACAAGCACGCCTTGCGCCATCACCTCAAAGCCGTGACGAGCTTTCGACAGCGCATTCAGGACCCGGCCACCTTTTCGCCCCGGTTCGTCCTCCTCATGACGCTTCTGCTCATCGTGTATGAGTTCATGCAGGGAAACAACGCCGCGGCCGAGACCCTTCTGAACTGCGGTCTCGGCATCCTGAAAGACTCCATCAGCCTGTTCCACGGCTCGCCTCGTCGGAATTCGCCGGGTCGGAAGAAGGTCGAAGAGGACATGGACGACATCGAGCACATCTTGCCTTGCCTGTCCGTCATGACTGACTACTCTAACCAGCTCGCGCTGCACGGCGCCCAGCTATTCCGCCTCAAGTGCTTCCCGGACGACGTGCGCTTCCCCCGCCTCGGCCGGGACTCCATGGCCAAGCTCCTCGCGTACTGGGGCCGCTTCTTCACCTTCAGCATCGTCTTCATCGGACAGGCCATCTTCATCCCGCGGCTCCAGCGGCTGGATAGCGGGCACGTCGACCAGATCAGGGCCAGGCAGAAGATCTTCCTCGCGCACCTGCAGCGCTGGTTCCCCATCTTGCGCGACTACTACCGCAGTCCGGGCCTTGACGCGGCGGCCAAAAAGGCGCTGCTCGTGGTCCGCATCTACTGGACCGTGTTGTACATCCACTTCCACTGCTGCCACGACCCGACTGACCTGGCATTTGACGACTTCGACGCCGAGTTTGACGACATCATCACGCGCTGCATCGAGCTGTTCGAGGACGATGTCAGCGCCGGCAGCAATCCGTCGCTGACGCTGGGCGAGGGCGTCGTATCGCCGCTCTTCTTCGCGCTGCGCAGCTGCCGCAACCACGACGTGCGGATGCGGGCCGCGCACGCTGTCGGCCGAATGTCATGGCGGGACGGCGGGTTCGACGCGCAGGCCATGATCGTGGGGAAGCTTGGGGGCATCATGATGGAGGAGCAGGGGCGGGACGCCGATGGGTTCATACCGGCGTCGTCCCGCTGGTTCTGGATGGGGGGCGAGTGGCACGTGTCCAGACGCGAGGTCGTGGCGACGTACATGAGGCATACGCCAGACGAGCAGGGGCGGCAAGTCACGACGCAGCTGACGCTGGACAGCGACCACTGGTCCGAGGTGTGTCTCGTTGCGGGTTGTTCCAAGGTCCACGATAAGACGCCGGCAGTGACGACGTCGCACGCCACGAAGCCACATCAGACATGCTGGGCGGTGGTACTGTAGGTTGACCAGGAGATGAGGTATGGGAAACTTTCCAGCTCTCTTTGTGTCTTCCAGCGGACTTTCGGGCTTCCGAGCGTCCTTCCCCATCTTTCACCCCCATGTAGACAGATCCTCGGGCGGTGGCACTTCGTGATCGAAATGTCGTATTGTCCCAATTTCCCCATAGCAGCAGGGAATACCCCGGTCGGGAGCTCGTATACCGCCAATCACGCGGCCCCGTCGCACACGGCGCGAGTACGAGGCATTTAGCAATGCCAAGGCGCTGGCTGATGGGTAGAATCGCTGGGGTGCATATCATAGCCCGAACGCCAGCAGTCAGTGAGGCGAGGCACAGCCGGGGATCTGACATCGTCCGTCGAGGTCGACAGACCCTACCAACTGCCACGCGCGGCCCATACCGTACGGCACCCACGCTCGCTTGGCTGCTGCCCATCACCATGGAACAACGCCGGTCACGGCACTCGGCACGGCGGTCGCACAAGAAGGTGCGGACGGGGTGTAAGAACTGCAAGGCGCGGAAGGTCAAGGTCGGTTCCTCCATGCAATGATGTCGCCCCGCATCTCGGATCGAAAGCCGAGCCGTCTCAACGCAATTCAGGGTCGCCCTTATTGTCGATATCGTCTCTCGACAGCGTTTACTGATCAGTTTTCAGTGCGACGAGAAGAAGCCAGAGTGCACGCAATGCGTCAAGTACGGTGTCCTCTGTGATGGCGATACGGCAGCACCCGCACCGGCCGACCCCGAGCCGCCGGGCCCGGAGCCCGAGGTGGTGCTCGACATGCTGGACCTCGAGCTCATGTTCCACTGGAGCACCGAGACAAGCCGCACGCTGACGCGCGACCCGACGCTGGACAGGTTCTGGCAGCTCAACGTGCCCAAGATCGGGTTCCGCTGCAGCTACGTCATGCGCGGCCTGCTGGCGCTGGCGGCCCTCAACATGGCGTACGAATGTCCTGCACGCGAGGCGGAGCTGCTGGAGAGGGCAGTGAGGCACCACGAGATCGCGTCGCGCAGCGTGGCCTCCGCCATGGCCAATGTTGAGGAGGTTGCTCGCGCCGGGGACCAGCAACTGGCCGATGACCTCTTCCTCTTTTCCATCCTGACCATGTTCTATGGTGAGAGACCTCCCTGCCGTTCTTTCTTCCGTCCCGGATCAATCAATCATCTGACGTCTCCAGTCATGTCCAACTCGCGCGATCCCAGCGACGTTCTGCTCACCGGCTCTCATCAAGGGCCGGACTGGATCCTCCTCTTCACGGGGACGCGCCACCTCGGCAAAGTGTCCGACTCGGGCCACCACCCCTCGAGCCCCCTCTACCCGCTCATCCGCGTGGCCATCTGCCGCTGGGTGCTCACGCAAGAGAAGTACACGCACCCGTACCTCGACCCGCTGCGGGCGCGGCTCGCGGGCGCGACGCACCTGCCGGCAGACGTCCGCGCCGTGTACGACAAGGCGGTGCACGCGCTGCACCAGTCCTTCGCGCTCTTCTACCTCGACAAGGATGAGGGACCCGAGGGCTCGATCGATCTGTTCATCTGGGTGGGCAACGTCATCGAGGACTTCCTGCCCATGCTGCGGGAGGAGGTGCCGCGTCAGGAGACGCTAGTCATCTTCAGCTACTACTGCATGCTGCCGAAGAAGCTGCCGCGGCAGTGGTGGCTGAATCGGTGGGCGGACAGCATGAAGATCCGGACGTACGAGCTGCTGGACGCAGAGCATCGGACGTGGGTTGTCGAGCCGTCGATGATGGATGGGGGTGGCGATCAGCGTTCGTGATGGGAGAGAGGGAGTTGAGGTTGAGTACAAAGGGGGGATGTATGGAGAGTAGGGGGGGGGTCCGTGGGTTGGGCGACCTGGTGAGTGCCTCTGGAGCGGACTGAGGCAGCAGCCACCTGTGCTGCCCCTTCCCTCCGTTAACTTCACCCTCACGCGTGAACCTGCCCGTCCACTCGCCTTCTGCCTTCTTGTCGCCGTCGCCGTTGCCTCATCACCAATCCCATATGGTGTAGTGGCCAACATTACGGATTCTCATTCCGTAGCCCCGAGTTCGATTCTCGGTGTGGGAAGCTTTTGCCGCCGTGGGCTCGTCTCCCGAGTCTTTACTGGTCGTGCTTCGCTCATTTTTATGCCTAGGAGCGGGACAGGCATCATATCATGTACGTTTCTGGAGTTTTCATTTTTGGGAGCCTGGAAATCTGTTTTATTGACAAAAGATTCGATAAACTTCCGTGCATGGTCCTGGTAGGGCCCGATGTGTGTGTGTGTGTGTGTGTGTGTGTGTAGCTCGATAGCCTGCGTATCATGTTTACGGACGACCAAGCTGCCTGGAGTTTCGACATCATCCACCCCCAAAAGCTGTACAAGCTCTTCCAGTTCAGAGCTGGGTGTCCACTGGTGCAGTAGAGCCTGGCAGGATTGACAGATGGAAACATTCACACAATTACAGAGGTGCATACACTACAGACACCGGGACACGTTCAGGACAGCAGTCTAAAAGGGAAAAAGTCATATATGCATTGCGTGACTCCTATGCTACGTACAGACAGAGAGAGATACAACTACAATCTCCCGCGTCCCCGCGTCGTGCTATCTCTCCAAGCAGCCGCGTCGATCAATGCAGGGGGCGGAGGGGGCGCTGCCGCCCCGCCCCGATCCCGACGCCACGGGCAGGCAAGCCTGTCGTCCGTGTCATATCCTGCGTGTTTTTGTTTTCTCCGTCCTAGTGGGCCCATGTCTGTCGAGCGTGCTTCGAGTCTATCAGGGAGTGCGCGGGGGTATGAAGCAGGGGTTGGGGGGGTTAAAAGATGGGGAGGTATCATGGGTGCAGGGTTTTCGTGTAAGAGATGGAGGAGGAGGAGGAGATGGAGGGAGGGCGAAATCCCTTAGAGGGTCTCCATCTTGTCGAGGATGGCGCGGGTGAACTCGTGGGTGGTGGACTCGCCGCCCATGTCGCGGGTGCGGACCTTGCTGCGAGGGAGTCAGTATACGTTTTCGTTGGTTCACTAGGGCAAGAGGAGAGGAACGTACCCATCAGCGATGACGGCGTAGACGGCCTGGGAGATGCGGTTGGCGTGGTCGTCGAGGCCGAGGTGGCGCAGGAGCATGGAGCCGGACAGGATCAGGGCGGTGGGGTTGGCCTGGTCCTTGCCCTTGATGTCGAGACCGACGTGACGGCAGCCGGGCTCGAAGACGGCGACGTCGCGGCCCATGTTGCAGCCGGGGACGATGCCGGGGCCGCCGACGAGGGCGGCGCCGATGTTGGACAGGATGCCGCCGTACAGGTTGGGCATGACCATGACGTCGAACTGCTGGGGGCGGCCGACGGCCTGCATGGAGGCGTTGTCGACGATCATGTCGTTGACCTCGAGGCTGGGGTACTCCTTGGCGACCTGGTGGAAGGTGGAGCGGAAGAGGCCGTCGGCGAGCTTCATGATGTTGGCCTTGTGGATGCAGGTGACCTTCTTGCGCGAGTTGGCGAGGGCGAAGTTGAAGGCGAACTTGGCGATGCGCTCAGACTTGGCGCGAGTGATGATCTTGAGCGACTCGACGACGCCGGGCACGGACTGGTGCTCGAGGCCGGAGTACTCTCCCTCGGTGTTCTCACGGATGATGCAGAGGTCGACGTTGTTGTGGCGCGTCTGGTAGCCGGGAATGTTCTTGATGAGGCAGATGGAGGCGTAGATGTCGAGCTCCTGGCGCATGGCGACGTTGAAGGACTGGTGGCCGGAGCGGGAGATGGGGGTGTGCAGGATACCCTTGAGGCCGAGCTTGTTGCGGCGCAGGGAGGAGACGGACTCGCGGAAGAGGTCCTCGGTGCGGCCGGAGGAGGCGTCGACGCCGGTCACGTCGACCTGCTCCCACTCGACGGGGACGTTGTCGGCCTTGAAGATGGTCTTGACGCTCTCGGCGACCTCGGCACCGATACCATCACCGGGGATGAGGGTGACGGTGTACTTGCCGCCAAACTTGGTGGGCTTGAAGATGTCGGACTGGATCGTCGCGTAGGCAGCGCGGGCACCGCCGGGGATGATGGGGCCGGCAGACGCGGAGCGCAGGAGCTGGGAGGGGTCAGTGAACTGATGCTGCCATCTTGTCTCGGATAGCTCGAGACGTGGCTCCCTGCCGCGAAGCATTGAGCCTCGCGGGACTGGGTGGCAGGATCTTCGGCCCCCCCGCCTCGGTCTGCGAGCGAGCGAGGAGCCGACGTCACGAGCCATTGAGCGCCCATTGAGCGAGCTGCACGTACCTGCGCGGTGTGGGCGGATCCTCGCGACAACATGGTGGCGGATGTGATGGTTCTCGTCTGGTGGTGGGTGGTGGGATAGGGGGACGGGCGGCTGGAGGAGGTATCGCGAGGTCGAGGTCGAGATCGTAGACGCAAGGACGAGGAGTTGTAGGCTGGTTCGGGGAACGGCGAAAGAGAAACAAAAAAGAGTGGATTGGATCGGGTCAAGTTGGAACTGTGAGAGGCTGAAATGCCGCAAGCACTGGACCGAAGGCCAGTGGTAGCCGGCAAGTGGGTGCCATTGGTGGAGCGTCTGCTCGGCCGACTCCACCGCCCAGCTCGGCCTCCGAGGGGCTTCGATCCGACGTTCACCCGTCGGCCGACTTCCCTTCTGCCGAGCTGCGCCTATCTCATATCTAATCTTATCAGATCATATCGTGACTGCACTTCAATGGACTTGGCAGGCGCTTCTCACGAGATGTCGCTCTTGGGCTTCTTCATCACAAATGCCAGCGGGTGCTACTTCTTGCATCTACCGTCTGCAATATGATGGAGTATATGGTCCGCCCCGGAATGTTCCTCAGGCCGATGCAACAGCAGCGAATGCCGGTGTGCTTGGCTACGCAGGGCCAGCCAATGGCCTCCCACCAGGCAGCGATGGCATGGTAGTCCTCCAACTTCTTGCACCCCAAGGCTGCTCAGGCACATCAGGCACTTCACCACGTACTTTCATGCTCTTTCGGTGCCCTTGGGTCAAGTTTCCTCTGCCCATGGAATTCTATTTGGCCTAGCCCAGAGGCGGGATCGGGGGTGAATGCTTGAGATGGTCAGGAGTTCAACGACATCCTGCTGCCTCTTCCAGAAGACGAATGTCGAACGCGACACAACGCACAGCACACCTGGGGACTGCTCCAACAAGAGGCCCGGGACGAGGCACGATGCTCGTGGCGGACCGACCTTACGAATACCTACATCGTCTTGGATGATGTGGCGGAGCAGTGTTACGACAGGAAAGCCGTGCTGGCGCGTACCACTGCCGCAACAAGACGATGCTCGTGCCGGGCACGATCCATACAAGAAGATGGAGACACTGAGCTAACATACGGCATGAAATACATGTCGCTTTGAATAAGTCGAAACCGGTGGTCTGCGGCGTATCCAATCATGCGACATCAGTGCTTCTCGACACGAACCCAGACATCATCGGCTCTCTCGCTGTGTTGACGCTTTTTGGGCGTATATTCTGTCTCCTCGTCTCCCGGAAATTTAAAGCATGAGAGTACGTCTGATCGCATTGTTGCAATGTCGGCAACTGCGCAGGGAGGTCCTGAGACTAGAGGTCGAAACATCCTACGTCTTGGCGAGCCATCCCCATCTCTCGTCCGATTGCTCTGCGGTCATCTCAGTCCCGATCTGGGCTGAACATACAATGGTGTGGACCTTTCACCTTGGACGGCTTTGATAAATAAAGCTCGGTTATCCTGATCACGACGAGCACATTAGGCCCAGGTACCTTTTTTAACCTGGATCAAGAAGTATGGCCCTTTAAGTAGGGTAACTCACGACGTTCGTTTTCGTCGAGACCTGTGGAGAACTTTTGCGGATGAGCCTGACATTCTTGATATGAGAGAATCGCCCACGCTTTGTCCCGAGAACTGCCTCCAGGACGTGCCAGAGCTCCCATCCAAAACAACGATACATAGGCTTGCAGATTGCTCTTGGAAAGCGCCAAGCATGGGCCGTCTTGGGGAAATGCAGTGTTGCCTGGGAACTTGGCCGACTACCGCTGGCTTGAGGAGTGTTAGGGCCTTGGGACCGGGACATTTGACAGACGCAACGTCAAGCCTCCCGCCAAGAAGGGAGAAAAGTGGCGCGTCACCGTCGCGGCCTGGCTTGAAGAACTGAGTCTGGCACCACAGGACGGGATCGATAACAGGGAGACGAGCGAGATTGACAGCAGCGGCGAGCCCATCGTCGTGGACTAGCTCCCTCGGGGGTTTCTTTATTACAGCCGTAGCATGACATGCTTACACCCTCCACCCCCTGACCACCTCCGCCAGTGTCTCCTCGCCGCCGACGTTGCCCGGGAACACGACGTACGGCACGCCCTGCCACTTGCCGCCGCCCTCTTCGCACCGCCAGAGCGGCACCCCGGCTGCGGCCTGGCCGACGATGCGCGCCCGCCGCATGCCGAGCCCCTTGGTCGCCATGTCGGAGCTCGTGATGCCCCCCTTGGCGATCACGTAGCGCGGCCGCGTCCGCACGCCCCGCAGCACCTCGACCAGCGCCGCCGCGACGACGGACCCGATGTCGAGGCTCGCGGCCTCGTCCGCCCCGACCACGAGCGACCGCGACGTCATGACGAGCGTGTCGCGCCCCGATGCCACGGACGCCTCGGCTTCGGCGACCACGCGTGCCGTCTCGCCCGCTCGCGCGGCGTCCGATGCCAGCAGCGCCGCGACGTCGACCTCCACGGTCGTCAGCGCGTCGCCGGCGTCGCTCCGCAGGTGCGCCAGCTGCGCCGTCGTCTTGGGCACGTACGATCCCGCGATGACGAGGCCGCCGCTGCCGGTCGAGCCACCGAGGCCGAGCTGCGCGGCCGTCACGGGCGGGATGGGCTTGATGCCGAGGCGCGCGGACACGAAGGCGGCGCCGGTGCGGTAGAGGAAGCGGCGCGGGCGGTGGCCGTTTCCGGCGGACGAGGCGCGCAGCAGGGCGGCGACGACGACATCGACGTCCGACTCGGCGGCGGCGTTGACGACGACGACAGGGGCCGGCCGGCGGCCGTCGAGGGCGAGCAGCTGGGCGAGGACGGCGTCGGGCCCGCCGCTGCGGATGGTGGCGAGGGAGATGCTCTCGACGGCGGCGGCGGGGACGGCGCCGGCCGTCTTCTCGGCGACGTAGTCGCGGAGGTTGGAGCTCGCGTAGCCGAAGGTGGCGTCGCGCGCGAAGGGCGTCTGGGCGGCGGGCACGAGCGCGGCCCCCTCGGCCACGTAGTGCACGTCGTCGATAGTGTAGCGGCCGCCCTGCAGGAAGAACGGGCAGAGCAGCCAGGCGTCGGCGTCGCCGAGCACGGCCGTCGCCGCCTCGGGCTCGAGCGGGAAGTGCCCGCGCAGCGTCGAGTCGCCCCGCAGCACGACCTCGAAGGGCGTCCCGGCGGCGTGCGACGCCGCCTGCAGGTTCGTGCAGATCTCCGTGATGAGCGCGCGCGCCGGCCCCGGGTGCAGGGCGCGCGAGTTGGTGAGGATGAAGAAGCCGCCGCCGCGCGGCGTCAGCCGGAACTCGGCCGTCAGCGTCGCCACGTCCCAGACGGTGAGCACCGTGATGTCGTGGCACGTCTGGGTGCCGGTCGGGTCGTCATCGAGGGCGATGAGGAGCGGCGTTTCCGTCGCCGGAGACTGCAGCTGGGCCTGCACCTGGGCGCGGATGTCTTCTGTTACCGGGGGCGGGAGGGCGGCGAGGGTCGTGTTGAGGTCGAGGATGGGGTCTTGCGCGGCCATGACGGCGTTTATTCCGTCTGCGGATCTCCAATGAGGTGCTCCAGAGTGATCGTAATATATCGCTGGAAATGTGACGTTGACATGTGATGTCGGCTTCTGTACTCCGTGAGGGGCTCCGTGGTTGTTATGGAAGGGTGAGCTCCGAGGGCGAGCTCCAAGCCGTCGGAGACAAGTCCGAAGTCGATCGGCAATGGCGCCGAACTAGATTTCGAGATGCGCCCGCCTCTCACTCGCCGAGATGCACGCGATCTCCCACAACAGCACCATCCGACTGAAAGCAGAGTTCGATCGTCTATTTTCGCAAAGCCGGGGTATACTACATGCCAAAGCTCGGCCCTCAGCCTCTCTCGCCCTCGCCGTCGTCCAGGCCAACCGCCGCGCCGCCGTGCCATGCTCTGTGTATGTTTGCGTGTCATCCATGCCGAAGCAAGCCCCTGATCCAGATGCTAGATGCCCAGTGTGTGTGTGTGTATGTGTGTGCCCTCGAATAAGTCCATTCCGTCGTGTCGCATTACATCGTCCCTGCCCTGACCTTCCCCTCCCGCTGCAAGGCGTCCATCCGTCCGTCCGCCGCCGAGGGCTACGCCTGCAGCTCCTCCTCGTCCAGCGGCTCGACGCGCACGAGTATCTCCTCCAGCAGACCCTCGAGGAAGGTGCCGACGTCGCGGCCCATGCCGACGGGCTCGGCCTTGTCGTAGTGGTCGATCTCCTTGCACACGTGCGCCAGCTTGTAGACGAGCCGGCGCAGCTTCTCGTGCGCCGCCTCGGCCCGCTGCTGCCGCGGCGTCACCTGGCCGGCCGAGGGCGGCCGGTGCGCCTGCTGCAGCCGGATCTGCCGCCTCTTGAGCGCCTCCTCGAGCGCCGGGAAGATGACGTCGTTGAGCGCGTCGAGCTCGCCGTTCGGGCTCGCCGGCGCCGGCGACGGGAACGACGACGGCGTCGTCACCTCCAGCGGCTGCGCCTTGGACGGCAGCCCCGGTGACTTGGACTGCAGGGCCGGGGAGCCCAGCGGCGTCGTCTTGGGCAGGAGCAGCGGCTGTGGCGGCGGCGGCGGCGGCGGCAGCGGGGCCGCCTGGCCGGACGACGACGACGCGGACGGCTGCCGGCTGCCGGGCTGGCTGGGTAACCTGTCCCCGAGGGGCTGCAGCTGAGGGGGCGGGTGGGCCGTGACGCCGCCGCGGAAGGGCGGGATCTCGGGCAGGCTGATGTTGCCCAGCTTGGAGCCGGGCCGCGAGACGGGCTGCTGGTGCGGCGGGGGCCGCGGCGTGGCCTGGTCGTCCTGCTGGATGACGGGCCCCAGGTTCATCAGGCCCATGTCCTTCTGGAGCTGGTACTGCAGCTCGCGGTCGTAGTCGGGCGACTGGCCGACGGGCACGGGCGGCATGGCCCTGGAGGCGGCCCTCGGCGTCTCGGGCCCGCGGAGCTTCTCGGGCGAGGCGGGGAGCGGGACCTTGGCGGGGGACTGGGGCGTGGCGGCGCCGGTGACGGGCTTCCGGTGCGGCGACGCCTGGCGCGAGGTGGCGGGGTTGGCGGGCTTCAGCGTGTCGGCGGCCATCTGGGCGCCCTGGGCGAAGTCTCTCGTCTTGGTGGGGCTGTGCTCGCGCGGACGCTCGCCGTAGTCGGCCTCGGCCTCGAGGGGGCGCGAGGAGCGGGCGTTGGTGGCCGACTCGTCGAGGGCGTTGAGGCCGGGCCGGCTGACGAGGCCGCCCCTGTCGCCGACGAGGCGGACGGTGCCAAAGTCCCACATGTCCTCGTCGACGCGCTCCCTCTCGTAGTACTCCTCCTCGCCGTGCAGGCTGTCGTCGTCGTCGCCCTTGTGGGTGGCGGCCCAGCGGCTGTGGCGCTCGATCAGCTCGGTCAGGTAGGTGGTCTTCTTGGCGCGGCGGATGAAGGCGTGCTTGAGCAGGTCGCGGGCGGAGGGCCGCTCCTTGGGGTCGCGCTGCAGGCACAGCTCGACGAAGTCCTTGAAGGCCTTGGTGAAGTTGCCCTCGAGGCGGGGGGGCGGGTTCTTGGGGATGAGGAAGAGGACCTTCATGGGGTGGATGTCGGCGTAGGGGGGCTCGCCGAGGGCGAGCTCGAGGGCGGTGATGCCGAGGGACCAGACGTCGGCCTTGTGGTCGTAACCGGACTGCTTGATGACCTCGGGGGCCATCCAGAAGGGGGTGCCGACGAAGGTGTTCTTCTTGGTCATGGTGGCGGAGAGCTGGCCGGAGACACCAAAGTCGGCGAGCTTGACGAGGCCGTTGGAGGAGAGGAGGACGTTGGCGGCTGCTCAGTCAGTACAATTGACAAGAAAGTACATTCTCGATACAGAAAGGGGCACCGAAAGGGGCACCTCCTCGATAGAGAAAGGGGTACATCCTCGATGCAGAAAAGGGGAGAGAGAGAGGGGGAGGACACACCCTTGACGTCGCGGTGCAGCTTCTTGTCGGAGTGCAGGTAGTCGAGGCCCAGCAGCAGCTCGCGCACGATGATGGCGATGTAGTCCTCGCCGATGAGGCCGGGCTTCATCAGGTCGGCGCAGCTGCCGCCGGAGCAGAACTCCATGACGATCCACAGCTCGGCGCCCTTCGCGTAGGAGCCATAGTACTTGGTGACGTAGGGGGACTGCAGCTCGGACAGGATGGCGATCTCCTGGATGATGTCCTCGACCTCGTCCTCGGCGCTCTCGATGTCGATGATCTTGATCGCGACGGCGTGCCCGGTGCGCTTGTCGACGCTGGCAGGTGTCAGACGGGGGGATGTACGTATGCACGCTGGCAGGAAGATGGGGGAAGGGGAGGCGCTCACCCTTTATAGACCTTGCCGAAGCTGCCCCCGCCGATGCAGAACTCCTTGGTGTAGAGGAGCTCAGGGTCGAGGGCCTCGTTGCGCTCGTCGGCGTCCCTGTCTCGGTCCCCCATGGTGGCTGACGGGCTCGTGTCTTCGTGTCGCTATACCTTCCTCGCGTTGTGTCTTCCTCTCGTTATGTTTTCCTGTAGTGCGTCTGTGTCGCTGTCGGGATGGAGAGGTATGTCGCGAGTGAGGGAGAAGGGATGGACAGGTTCAATCGGTCGAGAGAAAAGACAAAAGGGCTGCGCGTCGTCTCGTTGGAAGAATTTCGGTCGCGGCGGTCAGCGGCAGGGAAAGCCCAGGTTGATGGCGGGGAGGGACCCGACGGCAGTATTGTTGACGTCGAGGGTGGTCGATCTCTGTCGTTGGGTGATGATGGATGGGAAGCAGGGCGGGCAGATGCAACCGGGGGCCCCGTCAGGGAAGTCGTCGAGGCGATGGGAGGAGAGAGAGCGACAGGTCGTCACGGCGCGTCGTCCGGGCCGCTTGACGTGGACGCAAGGAGGCACGCAGGACGCAGTCGAGTTCGAGTCGAGACGGCGGCGGCGTGCAAGGTGGGGAAAGGGAAGCGGATGCACGAGGGGCCGTGATGGCAATGTTGTTGTTTTGGATGCACTCCCCTCCACGCCCAGGTAGCCAGGGTAGCTGAGGCACACGCTACAAACACACCACTGTAGGTACCTTCCTAGGCAGCTTGGGGCACCCTTCACGGCAGAGATGTGCGCCCCCCCCCCCCCCCCCCCCCCCCCCCCCCCCCCCCCCCCCCCCCCCCCCCCCCCCCCCCCCCCACCACCCCCCCCCCCCCCCCCCCCCCCCCCCCCCCCCCCCCCCCCCCCCCCCCCCCCCCCCCCCCCCCCCCCCCCCCCCCCCCCCCCCCCCCCCCCCCCCCCCCCCCCCCCCCCCCCCCCCCCCCCCCCCCCCCCCCCCCCCCCCCCCCCCCCCCCCCCCCCCCCCCCCCCCCCCCCCCCCCCCCCCCCCCCCCCCCCCCCCCCCCCCCCCCCCCCCCCCCCCCCCCCCCCCCCCCCCCCCCCCCCCCCCCCCCCCCCCCCCCCCCCCCCCCCCCCCCCCCCCCCCCCCCCCCCCCCCCCCCCCCCCCCCCCCCCCCCCCCCCCCCCCCCCCCCCCCCCCCCCCCCCCCCCCCCCCCCCCCCCCCCCCCCCCCCCCCCCCCCCCCCCCCCCCCCCCCCCCCCCCCCCCCCCCCCCCCCCCCCCCCCCCCCCCCCCCCCCCCCCCCCCCCCCCCCCCCCCCCCCCCCCCCCCCCCCCCCCCCCCCCCCCCCCCCCCCCCCCCCCCCCCCCCCCCCCCCCCCCCCCCCCCCCCCCCCCCCCCCCCCCCCCCCCCCCCCCCCCCCCCCCCCCCCCCCCCCCCCCCCCCCCCCCCCCCCCCCCCCCCCCCCCCCCCCCCCCCCCCCCCCCCCCCCCCCCCCCCCCCCCCCCCCCCCCCCCCCCCCCCCCCCCCCCCCCCCCCCCCCCCCCCGGCCCCCCGAGACTGTCTCGCCCTACCAACCGCCTAAAACATCCCGCCCCCCCAGCGCATTCCAGCGCATCGTCGCCGACAGTCTTCAGGGGGGGCAGGCCGCTAACCTGCCCTGGCACTCACTGCACCGTAGCAGGCGGGCACCAGCGAATCACGGCCGACCGCGTTGCACTCGACATTACGCGCATCGAGCCAGGAACGGCGCCGCCATTGGCCGTGCATTGGCTGCTCATCAGCTGTGCCTTGGTTGCTCATTGGCTGTGCATTGGCTGTACGTATTGACTGTCCCCTGAGCTGCGACGCTCGCTCCGTCCCATCCAACCGATTTGTTTGTTCACAAAGGCAGGGATTTGTGTCACCAACCTGGAGGGCACGGTAGTGGGCAGCGTAGTGGTGGTCTGGTACCGAGTGCGTCTCTTCGGCGACGGCCTTCGCTCCGGTCATCGCTGCATGTTGTTTATATCGATCTCGCTCTAGTCGTCACTGCGCTCCCTTCCAGCCGAACTGAACTGTCTCGCCGTCGAGCATCCACGACCTGTCTTTTGTATTCGGCTTGACTCTCTGCCCGTGTCTCAACCGCATATCTCCGTCCTTGCGATCGTCCGTCGCTCGTTCGTTCGTTCTTTCGTTTAGTCAGGTCAAGATACGTCGAAGCGAAAGGGGTCCTGGTCCGATGATGGACGTGTTTGCGACGAACCAGAGCAAAGCAATGCGCGACATGCCTCCCCCGCCTGTCCCTCCCTTCCGGTCTATTATCCTTCGCCACTCTCCGCTCCTTGCCGTCCCTTGTCCGTGGCCGCCCCTTGGCCGTGCCCGTCCATGCCAGTAGGAAATAATCCGGACGCCCGTGCAAATGTGTAAAGCCCCATACCCCCCCGTCTCATCGTCTCGCTCGCTCGCCCGCCCCCGCTAGTCCTCGAGGAACTCGACCATGACCGTCCCCTGCTTGAGCCCGGCCTCCAGGATCGTCTGGTCCGCGCTCTCCAGCAGGTCCTGGCCCTGCGGCATCTGCTTGAGCTCAAACTCCACCCCCGCCTTGCCCTCCAGCGGCTCCGCCTTGAGCCACTCGAAGATCCGCCGCACCGGGTCCTCCACGCTGAACCGCCGGATCACCCGGCCCCCCGTCGGCAGCCGGAACTGGATCCGCGTCGTCGTCTTGGGGTCGTTCTCCGGCTCCGCGTGCGGCTTGTCACTGGCAATCCGCGAGAAGCCGCTCTGCGCCGCCGCCGTCGCCGCGGGATCCGATGCTGCTGCTGATGCTGCCACCGCCGCCTCGGCCTCCGCCGTGGTCGCTCTCGCCTCCTTGGTGAGCGCGTCCGGGTCGACGACGTTGGACCTGGGCGTGTTGGCGCTGCCGCTGGCGGTGCCGCTGCCGCTGCCGCCGCCGCCGTTGCCGGGCCCGGAAGTGCTCATGCTGTTCTGCAGCGCCATCTCGAGCATCTCCTCCTCCGTCATGCGGTCGACGTCCACCACCTTGGGCCGCTTGGCCGTGTCCTTGGCCACGGGGTTCTTCTTGCTGGCGTCCAGGCTGTACCGGTCCAGGAACTCGGCCAGCTGCGCGTGGAAGTCCTCGGCGCTGGGGAACGGAATGCCGCTCCACACCTTGACCTGCTCGCCCGTGCGCGGGTCCACGATGGCCACGTGCGGGAAGTTGTCCGCGTTCTCGTGGCTGTTGCCCGGGAAGTAGAACGTGAGGTACTGCTGCGCGTCCAGCGAGTTCTTGGTGTACTGCAGGAAGATGAAGCTCTCCCGCACCAGCCGCTGCACCGCCGCGTCCTTCCACACGTCCCGGTTGAGCATCTGGCACTGGAAGATGCTGTTGTCCTGGAGGTTCACCAGCAGCCACTTCTTGTCCTCCTTGCCCTGCTCGCGCGCGTCGTCCCACTCCGCCGTCGACATGAGGTCGAACGGCGGCCGGAAGAGGTCCGCCAGCCGCTGGGCCCGCGCGTCGCTGGCGCTCGTCGGCGCCGCCGCCGACCGGTGCGGCCCGTCGCCGTCCCAGATGCTCGTGTCGTGGTTGAACGGGTTCCTGGCGCCGCCTGTCATTTTCATCACATCGCGTCAGCATGGCTCTCGCATCTCTCACTCGTGGCGGGACGTCATCTACCTCGGGCTCGCGCCGCCGCCCGCTGTCGCTCCTGCTGCAGCAGCGCCGCCATGTCGGCTTCCTCCTCGTCGTGCAGGCCGCCGCCAAAGGTGGGCGCCACGAGCGTCTCGGTCGTGGCTCGGATGGGAGACCGAACGTCGTCCAGCGAAGGGCCGCCGGCGCCACCACCAGGGGCGCCAGCGCCGCTTCCGTATAACTCCTCCTGCAGCCTCTTGGCCATGGCCGCGTCCTCTTCCTCCTGCGCGCTGCGGGCGACCGCCGCCGCCTGCTCGTGCCCGCTGCTACCGCCGATCTCCCTAAAGTCGTCGTCGTCGTCAAGCATGCTCGCGTCGTTCTGGTCGTCGTCGCTGTCGATCTGGATCGGCTGGTCCTGGCGTCCGCTGCCGCCGGGTCGTGAGCTGGTCGGCACGGAGGGGGGCACAGAGGCGGCGCCCGCGGCACCGAAGCTGTTCTGGATCTCGGGGTTCTCGAAGAAGAGCTGAATGGCAGCCTCGAGGTTGCCGCCAGACATCTCGAGGAAGCCACGCGCGACCTGGGGGTCGGCGTTGGTGATGGCCGCGAAGCTCGAGATTTCGTCGTCCATGGTGTTCTGTCGATCCGGGGAATAGGTTTGTGCAGAGGAGTGTGAAGCAGTCGAGGGACCTGCTGTTGCCTTTTGTTGTGCTTCGCGTGGGGAAGGGGCGGCACTCGTCTGCGGTCTGGGTCTGCAGTATGCGTTATGCGTCTGTAGGGCTCACCACGCTGCCCCACAAGTGATAAGTGATGGAGGGGAAATCCGAAGGGAACGAGGGGTGTCGGGTACGCTTCGGGAGGATCTGGAAAGAAAAAAGGCTTCGTAGCAGTCGAATGAGTTCGCAAGTCTCCGTCTCTCTTCACTTTTTGGCGGTGTAGTTAAGAGAGTCGAAACCTTAGCAGCGCCGTGGGTACCTTGACCTTGCTTGAACCGAACTTGACCTTAACGGGAGTCTAGAGCCTGGAGGTGCTGATGGAAGGCGCCAGACCAGTGACGCAACCGCGGGACTGCCAAAGATTAGCGGGGGCCCTTGATTACCATTACTGTAGCGGGCCCTTGTTGATCCGAGCCAGATGCTAGCGCCGGTGGTGGCCCACACCGTGTGATATATCTCGTGATCTGGTGAATGGCACTGTGTGGTGTTGCTTCCTTTAGTCGCCCTGTCTTTCCTTCCAGTTACCCTGCCGTCTCAACTCTTCTCCCCTTCACATCGCGTCACAGAGGCATGGAATTAAACAGCGAAGATCGGCTCTTTATTGCTAGTCCGGTGGTCTTCCCCCGAGATCCTCCTCTCGCCTCCCGGTCCACCCGCACAGAGGCCATCTTGAGAGACGACGTACTACAGAGACACCAGAAAATCCGAGTCCGACTCTCCTGCTGCTTTCATGGCATCATCAAGAATCAATCATTCACCCCTGGACTCCCTCCCGATCCTGGTACCCATGGTCGAAGAGCAGACGTAGCATCCATAGTCCTTCCGTCGAGCCTCCGAGTCGTTATGATCATCGTCCTCCTCCGTTCCAAAAAATAATGACAGAGAGAAGGATCACTTCATCTCCGCGAGGATCGTCTTCAGCTGAGCTTGCACTTCGAGCGAGCGCTCCAGGCCGAGTGCGTTCTCGACCATGGCCACGAGCTGGTCCTTCTCGGCGCCCTCAGGGGCCGGGCCGAACACGCCGCTGCCCTTGGCGGAGAAGACGGCGCCCATGGCCTGGGCGCGCATGTTGCGCTGGGACTCGGTGCCGACGTCGACGTGGTCCATGTCCAGAGACAAGAGGTACGTCGTCGCGACGGCCTTGTCGTCGCCGGACGGCGCGGCCGGGCCGGCGGCGGCGTCGCGAACCACGTCCCGGACGCACTCGTACCAGACCTCCCGCTTGATGACGGCGAACTTGGCACTGCCGAGGTACGGCTTGAGCAGCGTCATGATCTTGTCCAGCACGGCGTACGAGTCCTTCTTCAGCTGCTCGCGGTTGTAGCCGCGGGCCACGGCCTCGAGACCGTTCTTGGCGATGGCCGCAGCCTTGTCCTCGCCGTCGACGTCCATCCTATCCTCGTCGTCCATCTCGTCGAGGAACGGCTTGACGATGCCGAAGATGTCGTCCAGCAGGTCCAGGTCGTCGCGCACCTCGGCGAACTTCCAGAGGTACTTGAAGGCATGGACGCGGTAGCCGGCGTTGTTGCGCTTTGCCTCCCGGAGGGCGATCTTCTTCATCTGGGCCGCGATGCCGGCGTCGTTCTGCCAGAGGCTCTTGCCGTTGCCGACGAAGACGGGGAAGGCCTCGAGGAGCTTCTCTTTGTTGGTAAAGGTCTTGAGGGCGAGCGCCTTGTCGAGGACGGGCCAGATGAGCTTCAGGTTGGCGTCGCTGATCTGCCCGTCGGCGTCGCTGGCGGCCACGACGTCCTTGACCATGGAAGCGATGGTGAAGGCGCCGCTGTGCTGAAGCACCCAGCGGGGCGCGTCGAGGCCACGCTTGACAAATGCCACAATCTCTTCGACGTAGCGGGCGACGGTGCGGGAGCTGCCGGCGTGCGAATCCCAGACCTTGGCGAAGGCCTTCTTGACCCACTCATCCGTATCGTGCGAGGCCATGAAGGCAAAGGGAAGAAGACGGCCCTCGAACTCGTTGAAGACGTCAGGCGAGGCGGTCGAGAGCGCGAGAACGACATTCGAGATCTTCTGGCGGCGCGACTCGTCCTCGGCATCAAAGTAAAGGTTGATGATCTTCTCGACGAAATGGTCCCTGGACGCATCGGGGGCAACGCGCATCAGATAGGCAGAGGCCTTAGCGTAAGCCTGGCTGACCTCGTCGTTGCGGTCGAGAATCTGCTTCTCCATGATCTGGAGGAACTTGGATGCGTAGGGCTCGACCTGGGTGCGGTGACGCAGGACCAGGTCGACGAAGAGACGGGCGCAGCCGATCTTGGTCTGCATGCCGATGGCAGACTTGATCACCTGCTCAACGGCAGAGGTGAGGTCCTTCATGATGTCGTCGTCAGCCTGGCGCAGGCAGTTGTCGATGGCCTCGCTGATGGGCGACGTGTTGACGAGAGATGCCCGCATCTTGTCGAGCTGGCCACGGTTCTCCTCCTTCAACCGCTGGTAGGCAAAGTTGATCTGCTCGGGCTCGACGGTGCTGTGGAGATTGAGCAGGTGGGGGATGATCTCGGCGACGTAGGGCTTCAGGGCCTTGCCACCCTTCTTGGTCACGCTTATGATGGTCTGCAGCGCGAATCCCTTGACTTCGTCCACGTTGCTCTCGAGGCCGCTAGAGGAGAGCAGGAAGCGAAGGGCCTGGCCCAGCATGACGCGAGCCGTGTCGACAGAGCTGCCGTCCTCGAGAAGGCGGACAATGGTGCTGGTGAGACCCATGCACAGCTTGAGAGCGACCTCTCGGACGGACGCCTTGACGTCGTCGAGAATCTTGAGAGCGGCCGTCCAGATCTGCTCGTAATACTGCTCGTACTTCTTGAAGGGCTGGCCACCGATGAGCTCCGAAATGGCAGCCGCGCTGGCCTGTCGAGTGCGCCACTCCTTGCCGAGGACACACTTGAGGAGATCAGACATGATGGCGTCGAAGTGCTTCTGGATGGCTTCGTTCGGATCCTTCACGAGGGCCTTCCAGATCTCCTCCATCGAAGCGCGGACGTTCTTGTTGGGGTCGAACCGGTAACGGTAGAGCTTGGGGTAGATGCGCGGATCGACAGCGGCGTCGGTCAGAATATTGCTGAGACCGAAACGTCCAAATGCAGATCGGGTAGACCAGGTGGCGGCGTTGCTGGCAAGGCTCATGAATTTATACACGAGACTCTGGTCTCCGACCTCGTTGGCAAGCGCGATGATGTCCTTGTACGACGTGACGGACTTGCCCTCGCCGGTAGGCAGGGCACCAGGCTCGAACAGCTCCGTGTCGCCTTCGACCTTGAGCTGTGTGCTGTCTCCGGTGAAGGCGTTGACGAGGTCTTTGACCAGGTCCTCGCGCTCCTCCTTGTTTCCGCGGTCGTGGAGGAGAGACAGCCCACGCGAAGCAGTCTCCTGAACGAGCTCATCGCGGGCGTTGAGCAGACGCATGAAAGCAGCTTGCGCCTGGCGGGAGTACTGGCGGACGATGGGCAGATGGCCCAGGTGCTGAATGATGCAGAAGAGCCAGATGCCGGCGGCCTTCAGACGGTGGGGCGCCGTGTCGCGACAGTCCTTGAACAGCTTCTGAAGGACGAGCTGCAGGCGGTTCGTGCGGGCACCGACCTCCCAGATGTCCCCTTTGTAGTCGACGTCCATGTGCAGCATGACAGCCTCCGAGTCCCAGCCGCCCACGACGGCTGTGATGGCCTCGCCGACGGTGAACTGAATCTCGGTCTCCCGCTTCGTCTCAAGACTGTAGAGAACGCGGAGGATGTTGTCAATGTGATCGTTCTTCTTGTCGGGCGTAGCGAGGCCGTCCTCCCTGTCGCTAAATTCGAGGGGGGTGGCTTTCTTGGTATAGCTGTTCATGCGCGGCTCGTCGGTCCATTTTCTGTCGTCGAGGCCAATGGCCAGACGACCGAGAGCGAAGATGGCCTTCTCGTTGCCGGCTTCAGCCTTGACACGCAGCTTCTCAATGGCGAACTCGGGGGTCATCTCGGCGTCCAAGATGGGGACGTTCTGCCGGGCGGACCACAGTTGTCCCAGAGCTTCCATAGCGGTGTTCTGGAGGTCTTGAGAATGGCACTCGTCGGTCAGGAGCTGGCGGGGGATCCATGGGTGAGGATCTGGCTTCTCGCCGTAGAACGTAGACCGAGAGTACAGATGGGCATAGGCGAGCAGACTGCCCTCGACAGCATGCGAACCGATGCCGAAGTTTCCCTTCCAGTTGGTGATGAGGCTCATCATCTTGTCGGTGAGCTCGGCCTGGAAGCGCTTGTTGAGAGCCAGATGGGTGGCATCGTCACCGAAATCATCTCTCTTATCCGTGTTGATCGGATGACCGCCAAGAATTCCGATCGCCTTGGCCGCGAGCTTCCTGATGTCCTTGTTGTGCGAGGCAGTGTGAGGGAAGAGCTCAGTCACAAAAGTTGCGAGCCACTCCAGAATACCTTGGTGGGCGAGGGCTCCGACGTCAACGAAACAACGCAGGCTCTCCTCGACGATGGAATCAATGCCCTTGGTCTGCTGCGAGAGGGCTCCGTCCAGGCAGGCCTTGAGGAAGAGGGTCAGCTCGGTGCCCGGGTCGAGCGAAAGTCGGTTCTTAACCTGACGCCGGATCTTCATATCGACCCTCATGGCAAGGTCAAGCTGCTGGGCCCAGTCGGGCGTGTTGTTGAAGGCCGGAAGCGCGTCGAGAAGCATCATCTGCTTCGTAAACTTGAGCGCGACAGGAAAGGCGTGGATGTGCTCTCCCTGGAACCGACCCAGGGCCGTAGGCGACTCGGCGATGCGCGGCAGCGTGTCTGGCCCGGCTGCGGTGATCATCTTCGCATAGTTGTCGATGCTGGTGCTGAAGAAGAAGAACTTCTCGACGAGCACAGTCCAGGGGGGGATTTGGTGGATGTTCTGGACCCGGTAAGCCCAGGGATCCAATCCCCTCTTGCCTTCCTCGACGACGTCGTGGCTCTCGTCGAGTCTGCCGGCGGCCGCGATGATGGAAATCCATCTGGCGTCTTCGTCACCGAACCGGAAGCAGGCGTTGGCCCACTTGACGGCGACCGAGCGTGCGCTGCGGACGGCGGGGGCTCCGTCGGGCAGCGTGAGGTACCTGTAGAGCATCTCCAACAGCTCTTGTTTCTCGTCGGCCATGCTGCCCTTGTCGGCGTCGAAGTGGCGGAGCAGGCTCGACAGGGCAGACTCGATATTGAAGGCCACCTCGGGAGTGGGATCCTGAGAGAGAGAACGGAAGAGCCACTGCGCGAGGTCGAAGGCCTCCCGCATCGGCATCTTACTTGCCTTGGCCAGAAGGCCGATGACCTCGTACGCTTGGCCACGGAGCTCAGTGCTGGAGGCCGAGCCGGCATTGCGGGTGGGCTGCTCTTCGTGGGGGACCGGCCAGCCCTTCGACTCGATGTATCCGCGAATCTTCTCGAGGATGGAGGCTCCCATTGCAAAATCTCCCTGGGACGGGCCATGGAGGGCGATGAACGAGATGTAAACGAAGAGGGCACGGTGCAGCTTGACCTGTTCGAGGCCGGACGCGGGTTGAAGAGCTTCCGGGCACATGATGCCCGAGTCGAGGTCGACGAGAGCGGCGATTTCGTTCTCCATGGAGGTTGAAATGGGCGACTTGGCCAGGAGACCGAGAATCTTGGTGCGGTAGGGCGCGGTCATGCGGCCGTGGGCACTGAAGAGATCCTTGGCCAGGGCGGCATCGTCGAAGGACACGGTGGTACGCTTGAGCATGTCCTCGCCGAGCTCAGAGACGCGGCTGTCGATGCTGCTGGCGGCAAAGATGGCCGAGACAAGCTTCTCGCGGTCGGTGAAGGCTCCGCTGGTAAGGAGCTGGGCGATCTTCCTGCGAAGATTGGGAAGATCATCGTACGGCTGGACCCATTTGCCGTCACGCCACTCAGGGCAGAGGAACTCGAGCTCGTCCTTGAGAAGAGCCTTGTTGAAGGGGTGGAGCTTGGCGATGCCCTCATCCCGTGTCAGCTTATCGGAGGCGCCGAGGTTAGGAAGCTTCAGCAGAAGCACCTTGCCGAGCCAAGACGCCACCCAGGTAGCATCCTTGCTGTCAGAGAAGCCGACGGCGGCTCGGAAGGCGCCATCCTCCTGACTGCCACGAGAAGGGAGGGCGACGGCGGGGATGATCCGAAGGAGGATCCTCAGCATGAGAGACGCAGAGGGCAGCGATGTGACAGAGGAAATGCCTTCGGCAATGTCCTTGATGAGCTTGGACCTATCGTAATCGTCCATACGGTCCACGCCAAGCGTAATGAACATAGAGGCGACTTGACGAACGACGGGGGATGCATCGGGCTGCTTGTACTTGGCGATCAAAGCCGCGACAGGAAGGACGATCCTAGCATTTCGTGTTAGCGCGACATTATCATAAAATATGGCGATAAGGCGAAGCAGCGTAATGTATCATAAAAGACGGCGATAACGCGAGGGAGCGGTGTAGTAATCGTTAAGGACGGCGACAAGGCGAGGTCGCAATATGATAACCATTAAAGACGGCAATAAGGCGAGGAAGCAGTATGATAATCATAAAAGACGGCGACAAGGCGAAACGGTAGCATAATGATGGCAATATAGCGACATGGCGACTCTAGACAGAATGGAAGGAACTTACTGAGAGCGTCCAATGAGGTTCTTGATTGACTGCGCGAAACGAATGACCTGCCGCGTGTGAGCTGTGACTGCCATTTGCCTGACTGAGCAGTGTGCGGCGGATAGACTTACATCGACTCGAGTCCTAGGCGACTCGCTGCCACCCATCGCGATGAAGGTTGGGAGGTGCTTCTGGAGGGCCTGCTCCAGCTTTTTCTCATCATTGGCCACTCTGAGGACCAAGTCCTTAATAGCGTTGAGAGATCTCAGCTCCTTCGCGTCAGGCGACTCGGACGCCATCTTGAAGGGAGGCTGAGCTGACCCCTAGGCCAGGGGGTTGTGGAAGTTGTGAAAGTGCGGTCGGTGAGCCGGTGAGGGGGTGAGTGAGGAAATGCCTCGAGGAAAAGGATATCTATTGCTTGCGCAAACGATGACGGTAGTCTAAAGAAGATGATGCTTGTATGCAGGAGGCGATGGGGGTATCAATGGTAATGGAAGAGGGGTTGCGGTACAAGGCGTCGCGAGGGGGTAGATGGGTGATGTGTGGAGTGTGAGAGAGTTGTGGAAGATGAAGAGTTGGGAAGTCGCGGTTGGGAGGTAAAGCCCGAGGCAGACTGCGACGCGTCGGTGTAGGAGAGGCGCGAAACAATGCTTAGAGGCAGTTGCGTAAGTCGTCAAGTGATGCGATGTTGCCTCGCGATCAGCCAGCAGCTCGCCCACGTCAACTCACTAGAAGGTCGACGTTAGGTTCCCACGGCAATTACGATGATTCAGCAGGCAAGAGGTCGACGACCTTCGACAGGGTCCAGAGAAGATGTCTATAAACAGCTTAGCGTGACCTGCGCACAGGCGATGTGTCCTGCGTCTTGTGCTTGGCATGGCCTGATGACCTAATCTACAGGCGGCTTCATCACGTGCTGTCGCCGTGTCCGATGGGGTTGATGCCGTAGATAGGACTTGCTTCTCACGTCGGATGTAGTCGGACATGACGCTATGTTCGCCCTGTCGCCTGGCGAGCAGCATGTTGATAAAAGTCCGTCTGGCAATAAAAATCTTTTGGGTTGACAACTTGTGAGCTCCTACATGGCCAGCAAAGCTAGCCTCTAAACGTTCCTCTGAAGCCAGGTTGGAGTAACCATCTAACCTTACGGGAGGTCCGCCAGCATCACCAGGGGTCAGAGCAAGGGGCTATTTCTTAGGGTTGTCGCCACATGTACTCATCTCATCTTCCCAATGAGCCTTTCTTGACGATACGATATTTTGTGTCGTTTGACATTGTATGTTCAAAGGATCAGTTCCCATGCTTAGCTCTGCAGACGAACTATACTCCTCTATAACCTCATGCTTCCCTTACTACTTCGTGTTCGTATCGAAGCAGGAAAAAAATCCTGGTTAGCACTTCACTATGGCCAAAATCTGTGAGCGACTTGTGCCAATTTCTTGAACTCAGGCTCCAGCAATCCTGATCTGCCTGTGGCGCGGCGCGAAGCGCACCCGGCCAGGTCCTGCAGCTGGGATTAGTGGTCGAAGCTGCACTTCGCAGCCACCATCATAGACAGCTTGCACTTGCGAATTCGTTTTGGCAAGGTAGATCCATACTTAGAAATTGCTCAGACAACCAACAGCGGCTCCGCAAGCTGGCAACGTTGGATGCCCAGCGCAACCCTCGTGTACGCATTCACCCAAGCAACGGAGCTGACAAGAGCAGACTCAGCTATGCTTCAGACACGACGGATATCTCTCATCCGCGGTCAGCGCAATTCTTTCGTTCAGCCCGGTTGAGGTGTCTCAGCTCGCGGCGAGGGCTGGGCTGGAAGCAAGGACACTCGATCGCGAAGCGGACAATAACCGGCAAGGGAACAGAAGCAAAAACGACAATGCCAACAATGGACCGCCTTGCAGTAAGCCACCGGGCGCTTTACATGCCGCTCAGCCCAAGTCAGGGAAGCTTTCCAACGTCGAGCCACAGGGGAGACAGATCTTCAGGATACCCCATCATCCGGCCATAATCAACATTTCTTTTCCCAAGCCATGCAAGCACGCCGCCAGCCTATTCCAAGTTTTTCAACGCTTAACCGCCGACGCCCCCCATGTCGTCCAACGCATCGAGTTCTTGACCGCCATCCACAAGGTCGGCCTGTAGACAACAAATCCCATGCCACCAGCGACAGCTGAGGTACCTTACCTAGGTAGCACAGATCCCCTCCCCCATCATCCCCGCCTTCGCGCGCCATGACTCACATGACGGGCGTCCAGCGTGCGTAATCGCAGATAAGTGCGCTGCTATCCAATCCACACATCCAACAGACCGACCAGAGCATTACGGCAGTACCTGTCGCCAGGCAAAAACAATGCAAGCTTTCGCCTAGCAGCAGATCGGTCGAAGCAGGCCCGGGGACCGGATTTAGAACGGCGTGCCGGACAAGTGTGCTATGGCGCCGCGCCGACCGAGGTTCTACGCTGGGAGGGGTGGGTGCTTACTATCCGGCCGGCCGTGATAGGGCACGCCAGCGCCGGAGTCTGCGGGTTCTGGGCAGGCCCCAACAGGGCTCATATGAGGGAGACGATGGGCTGGCGGGTATACCTCAGACTCGGCTTCCTGCTTGGCTGGCACGGCTATGCGCTTTGCTCTGAGGGAATAAAAAAATAAAAACCGGATTCAGGGCTTGACAAGTAAGCAGAAAAAAAAAGGACATGCGACCGACGAAATGGTACAGTCACACACGATGAATGGGCCGGAGAGTTTTGTGCACGAGTCACGTACTTTGAGAACTGAGCGCTGTACTACGTTCACGCCCCTCCCTTGCTCGCACAGATCTAACAGCAAACAGTCCCGCTAAAGCCTGTATTTTATGTAACCTCGCTCCAAGTCGGGGAGGGGGGGACAGTAGAGGTCGATAATGCAGGGCGGCCAACTGGCCAATTGTCAGCTCACGACGCCTGTGGCTTCGGTACCTAGCGAGGCCTCAGGAACAAAGCACCGTGCTACTTCGATTTGTCGCTGCCGGAGCGGCTCGGCTGGGGCACACTGAGGTCTAGCGGTTGTCTCAGGCGAGTCAGCGGCCTGCCCGGCAGGGCGGGCAGTGTTTGCAGGTCCGGTCGTCCAGTGGACACTCGCGCGCGGTGACATCGCGGTGTTCGATCGCGATCCTCTGCTCGTGATGATTGTTAGACCAGCAGAGTCGAATTCCAATTGTAGCTGTGTGATGAATAACGGTCGGCCAGCGGGCAACGATCAAACCGCGACGAGGGAGCGTCGGGCAGTGTCGATCGGGGGCCTAGAATACGCCTGAGGACGACGGAAACCTCGGGTTTTGTACGCTGTGGTCGGGGTGTAACAGGGGTCGTGCCGGGTACTCGTCGATCAACGTGGCCACGAGCAGTGTCCCCCAAAACTCCATCATGGCATTGTCGCCTGGAGATCCCAATGGTGATTTGCGACTGGAACGCCAGGGCACTTGCGGATCACGAGGCTTGCTGCCATCTCATTCCGGCATCGCCGAAACAGCCCTGGCTCTGAGACAGCCTCGCTCCTGGGTGCAAGCAGTTTGAGATTACTGTGTGCCTCCGAAACCATGAGCATGAATCCGACAAGACTAAATCATCAGCAATTGTTGGCGAAGTCAATCTCAGGCACGCCGGTCTTTAGGGGTCGTCCGGACATGGACGCGCAGCGGTGGTGATTCGTTGGCAATGTGCAGGGTCAGCAGCGTTGGACCCTGCAGTCTGACTGACAACGCCGGAAGGCCTCTTCCAGCCTCAGGTCAAGCTCCAACATCCAGATTTTGCCCACAGAGCACCAGATCCATGCCATTGTCGTTGTTGCGCTGTCGTGGACCATGTCTTTCCGCAGTCGGCCGCGTTCGAATCCCATGCGCCAGCCAGCTTGTAGCCAAGCCGTGATTCGGTAGACTATGCATTCGGTGCATCGAAAACATGGTAGGGGGCCGGTTCAATGCACAGTCGTTAGGTAGAGTATGTCCAAGCCGCTGCCAGCTGTTTCGTCGACCACTGGCTGGAAATTTGGCGTTAGATTTGGCGTCTGTCTTCCTGCCCTGGCGAGAAACCAGGGAAAAGCAAGCAGAAATCGTTCGTCCAACGCCGACTTGCATTCAAGACCTTGCTGGAAGGCAAAAGAAACAACGAGAGCTCACCAGCGACGCTACAATGCAGGGAAGCTGCTTGTAATTAAACGAGCTAGACCACATGGCTTGGTGAGCTGGCAGCCAGTGGGGGATTCTCGAATGCGCACAGATCTGCCTCTAACCACGCCCATTCTTGTTGGTCTGCTGAACGGTCAGCCCAGGCCAACACACCTCGCATTCCGAATGCACACGCTGCCAACATGCGGGCGCGGCAGTACGACATTGACTGTGGTGCCATCCCATAATTTTGTCGGCAGCCCAGTCCTCGAACGATTCTGAGATTCCGTCGTCTTTCAATGTACTCAGTCCGAGGCCAGGGCAGGAAGGAGGAGCCGGGGCATTAATGTCATCCCAAAGGCACGTCTCACCTAGTAAGACTACCCTTTCTGCCTAGTCGTGTGAGTCGCGAAGAAACTAGGAGCCAATTTGCCATTCCTCGTAATGGGAGGGGCCGTGAATGCAAGATGCAGCTGGTCATGCAGCTCGTTGTCCAATTGCCAGTGCTGTCGGCCACCCGAGATTTTGGGTGGTCGTCAGCGTCGCTCGACAAGAGCCGGACTCTTGGGAGGGCAAGGGGAGACATCAGGGGTGGATGCCCCGGCTGCGACGTCATCCCCGGGTGGTCGTTAGCCGTCATGCGATCAAATACGATTGTGCAAGGAGGGACGCGGCCTGCACTTTTTGCTTCTTCGCGATATAGGTTGGCCCATGTCAAGGTGATCTATCGATATTTCGGTCGATGGAGTGACTGGGGCCCACGGAACGGTTATGGACGGGATTGGCACCGTCTTCCCCTTGTCCAGCTGGAAGAAGCCTGCGATGTGGTAGGGCTATGATCTCTTTTGGACGTAGATCAGGTGCGTCACGCGAGCCCGGCCCCGCCGGCCAATCGTCGCGGGTCAGGACAGTGGAGAGAAGGTCCGGTCTTTGTGAACGAGAGATGTGATGAGGAAGAAACCGAGACTCGACCCGACCCGAGGTGACGACCAAAAATTGGCTGCGAGTGTGTCTGTTTCCATGTTTCGAAACAGAGCGTCAATCGCTGTGAATGTCAGAGGTTAAAAGCACGACATGTTACACAAAGCAGATTGCGCTCACGTCTTGCCCAGGAACCTTCAACGGGGTTCTGTTGCACCCGTGATACGGCTTGGAAAGGAGAGCGAGACAGGCTCATCTCGCGATGGCAAGGCATTCCTCCCTGCGCAATCGAGATAGCAGCCCGAGACAGGCGCCTATTCACACTCGTTGGATGAATAGAAATCGAGGGAGCCCTCTGGGTCCACGAGGCGCTCGCGTGGAGGAAAAGGAAAGAAATGTGACAATGCGGTCTTGGTTCAGCTGCTGTCGTCCGTCGGGCGGTGGGTGGGTGGACGATCAGGCGCCCAGAGAAGTGACCTGCGCAAGGCCTCCCTGCTTCCTTGCTTCCCTGCCTCCCGTTGTCAAATCTGCGGCCGAGTGCCAATGCGACCTTTGAGTCAAGGGGTATTACGAATGCGGAGGCGGCCCGAGATGTTTTGCAGAGAGGCCATCGTCGCCGTCGCCGTCGCCGCCGCGTTGCCGTTATCGTCGTTATGAGGAGGCCCTGTAGGGGACGGCGCCAGATCGACCGGATAGCGATGGCGAATGCGGGCGATTCCAGAAGGGTCCAATGACCGAGTCGAGATTGGTGACGGTACCTGCATGAGAGCAGGCAGTCCGCCAGCAGGTCTGGCTGGCTCTTGATGACTCCAGCTCCGGCTCCGGCAATCCATCCTCGCCAACGGGGGTCGGATTGACGAGTGAGTGGGCTTTGAATGATGGGGTGTGTGCGTTTGCTTGCCTGGGTTCTCGCGAGACAGACCTGTTTGTCGGTGGATGCGGTGGCAGAAAGCGGCATGGGAGGACGCTTTAGGGCTTGGCAGGGCCCGGGACCTGCCTGGGTGTTAACACCACACCCGCCCACGCCGCCCCGCCTGCAGAGGAAGAGCTGGATGGCTCCTGGCTCCAGGTCCCAGCAGCTGCTGCCCTCCCCTCCTGGTTCTTTCCCTCCCTTGCGCCAGGCCGCAAGAGAGTGCGACCTGACCCCAAACAGGGCGAGAAGGCAGACGGGGGGGGGGNGGGGGGGGGGGGGGGGGGGCGTGGCTGCAGGGCTATGACCCTTCGACGATGACTGCCTGATGTCACTCTTCCACTCCCAGATGCAAGGGCTGCAGACCTGAGTCCTGAGGGTACCCGTCCGACTCGATTGCTGGCGTTCGTTCGTATGTCAGTCTGCCGCTTCCGTCTAGGTACATGGAAAGTCTCGCTCGCACACCTAGACGGGTACTTTCTGCCCTCCGTCGGGCCTTCCACAGGGACCGTTTCAGGCAGCGGAACCAGCAAGCTCAGAAATCTGTCTTCCCAGACCTGGGAAGAACCTTGTGCATCGTGAAGGCCGCCTCATGGCCGATCGGAACAGACGCAAGAGCCTTCGGTGCAATACGTGACTTTCTTTCCCCAGAGAATCCGCTGTGATCCTTTGCAAATGCAAGTGTTCATTCAATCCATCCATCGCCATCTCGGTGGAGCAAATCTGGAGCGGGTACTTCGTGGTGCAGCCTCTCGCCTTCGACCGAGTGAGACCTATCGACACACCCCCTCCAGTCCGTCGCTCCAGGTTCTCCTTCCACTGCTTGCGTCCCCCCCTCCTCCAAGGTACCTAGGTAGGCGACCGGCCCAGGCGAGGCAAGCAAGCCAGGCCAGTCGCAGTGTCCCGTCCTGACAAAGTCTCTCGCTCTCACCCTTCTGCCTTTCCACCATCTCCACCATCCCCAATCCACACTTCGTCTCTCGTCACCCGTCGCCCGTCGCCGCCTCTGTTCTTCTTCCCTCCCCTCCACCCCCCCTCCCACCTCTCCGACTCAACCTTCTTCTTTTCCCTCTTTCAGTCTTTTTTCGAAGGCCTCTTGGGTTTCCTGCACCTCTTGCTGTCATTGTCCACTGCCGGTAGCCTGTCGCGTTCACGTCGTTCAGAGCATTCATCTATCCGTTGTCTGCCCCCCATCGTCGGCTGTCGTCCTGGTTAGGTTACTCGCAGGAGAAAAAAAAAACCCTTGCTTGCCTAGCTCGCATCTGTCCGTCCGTCAACGACGTCGACGCCAATCCAACGCGATCCGAATACTTCGCCTTCGCCCCCCCCCCCCCCCCCCCCCCCCCCCCCCCCCCCCCCCCCC